>JAGMWT010000004.1:0-2426977 GCA_020744415.1 Dendryphion nanum | reverse complement strand
CAATTGCTTCTTTGTAGTTGTAGAGTATTTCTTTGAAGATCTACACCTCCTAGGTAGTTAAATAGTCCCTAAAGACCTATTAAGCTATCCTTTTAAGAGTAAATTGCTAGCCTTTTAGGAATTATGTATGCCTCTGCTTAAATACATAGTTAAAAGGGCTTATATCTAGCCCCTTAAGTAAATCTAATAGCAGTTGCTGCTAAATTGCTTGTTTAATCTAGTCTGGTCTTCTAAATTCTATCTTTGCATCTACTTGTAGAATGTCTACTAGCCTAACTTTGTCTGTAACTTGTTTGTATAGTGTGTTAGTCTACCTTTAAGCACGCTTTTCTCTTAGTAATTAGAGGTTTAGCTCCTAAAGGATCATGTGTTCTAGGATGCTCTTGCTAGAGTTCCTACTTTTAGCTATAATTTCTTTAAACTTTTAGGTGTCTCTTTCTACAATTTAGTGTTCCTAAATAGCAATGCAACTAAAAACTTATTTAAATCCTAAATATCCTGCGCTTTCTAAAACAATCCTATTGTGAGTAAATAAAAGATTTCTATAGTATTCTTCGCGCGTTTAAGGGTGTTTTTTAATACTAAAAATAAAATTAACCTCTAAAATGTTAAAATATACACTCTAAACTTCTAGAAAGCATGTAATAATAAGGTCTGCATTTGTAGCTAGTTTCTAGCTAGAAATAGGATTAGTAAAATATTAAAGTTCCTCTGTCTCTAGGTATTTCTATAGGCTAGAATTTAGATGCAGCTTCCTAGCAGCTATATCTAACACTAGTTTTTTATTAGTTTAGGTTAAATAATGTAGTTGTTAATCTCCTTTAGTAAAGGGTTAGATAAGATAAAAGTTAAATAGTATTCCCTATCTTTAGACATAATTTAGCACTCACTGCAGCTATAGGTACTCTACTTTATTTCTAATTTAAAGGCAGCGCACTAGGGTGCACCTAAAATAATTAACCTTGTTAGATTTTAAGTAACTTAAAACTTAGTTATAGTAGTAACTCCCCTAATCTGCACTAGAACGTCTAGTATTATTCCTACATAGTAGTTAATAGATCTGTTGGTAGTTATAAGCCTGCGACTATTATCTTTTCTATAGCTTATTGTAGCTATAGGCATCTGCAATGCATAGGCAGTAGAGTGCCTTATAACATTAAGCATAGATCTTATATTAATTAAACACTTTACCTAGTTATTATAGATGTTAACCTAGCACTTAGGGAGTTTGCAGTACATTAATGCAACGCCTAAAACTTGTTCTTTCTTCTAGGAAATCTCTCTAGTCTTCTAGTAGTTCTGTTCTCCTATTCCTTATGTATCCTATCTCCTCCTATCTTATAGTAGGCATTGTAGATAGGGTAGTATTTGCAGCTAGTTTCTAGCTAGAAATAAGTAAGTAGCTGCCTACTTATCCCTTTAGCGCTACTATTACTATATTAATTGTAATTAGCTCCTCTGCCTTAGTTTCTTAGCTTTAGTTACTTTTTTCTAGTACTTTTTCTACTATATCCCTAAAAGATTTATTTAATATAAGCTTGCTAACTGTAACACTTATACTTCTTAGTAGAAAACTTTTTTAATTATAGAATTTAGACTAGCCTAGAGCAATTTACTAATGTCTACAAGGTCTAGAGTTTATTCCTAGAATTTAACTTTTCTCTTTAGTATAGTAACTTTAGGCTAGCTTAGAATAGGAGGGGGCATTGCAAGGAGTTTCTTATAAATAATAGAGATTAGTTTAGAGATATCTCTATTAGGCACCTCCTATCCTTGCGTAGTTTTAGTTAGCAGGGGCAGGGAAATTATCTAAGTCCTTTAGGTACTTAGGTCTAGTTTAGGTGTTAGTTCTAGTAAGATGTTCTAGTATCTCTAAGTTCCTAGAGATAGCTATTTAAACTTCTGCCTCTTCCTTATAGTAGTTGTTCTTGTCCTCTAGCAGGTATGTTGTATAGGCCCCTCTTAAATAACAACTCTAAGTCCTGCCTAGTTGCTAGCATTGCCCTATAAAAGATAATAGACTCTTTGTTAATATAACCTAACACCTAGTTAACTATAGCTTAGTTAGTTAGCTTAGTAAATATTTCTATATTAAATTATGCTAAGAGACCTTTAGGACTATATTTAAACTTATCTAGCATAGTAATAATGTTAGAGGTAACTATTGTTTGCAGCAAACTCTTTAGGTTTAGGAACTTCTTAGGACAGACCTCTTACGTAGGCTTTAGTAGGTCTTAATTAGTAACTTTAAAATACTCTTTAATAGCGTCTTCTACCTAAGCAATTATAAAGCTTATAAGTAGTTGTCCTAGTATTCTTCCTAGACTATTATCTTTAGTTCTAAGGTAGTACTCCTATTGCTCTCTATCCCTATTGCTGTATGCCTATTTTAACCTTCTTAGATTATTCTATCTTAGACATAGAGAAATGTAATAGTTTAAATCTCTGCATATCTTACATTAATTCTCCCCTCTCCTAGATTTAAATTAGACTGTCTAGGGCTTGTTGGTAAGGTAGGAACTGTTATTCCTAGAGTTATTTATAGGTTTATAGGGCATAATCTTCTTTAAATAGTTTATATACACCTTTAGGTCCTAAAGGTGCGCACTAAATGCCTCTGTCTTAGATAGAGTTGCTAGGTCTTTTGTAGTTATAACTAACTTAGCTATCTCTTCTGCTAGGTCTGCAACTTTATTCTTCTCTTTGTCACCCTTCTTGTCTGCTTGCTGCTTGTTAATAATCTCTTTTATTTCTTTAAGATCTAAGTAGGTTATCTTTAGCTAAGCCTCCTTAAATGCGCGCTTTGTATTTAGCCTATTTATCACCCTGCCTTTGTAGCTAAGCTAAGTGAAGGAGAGCCTCTGCATGTGCAAGTTCTAGACAAATTCATAGATAGTATTAAATTTAAAGGTATTAATGTTGTAGCTTTTTAGTTAGTCTTCTAGCTTTATCTAAAACATAACCTCTCTCTAGTCCTCCTAGCAGAGGCCTAAGTAGAATAGATACTCTTTTTCTGCTTCTTAAACTTGTTTGTTTGTAATAGCAGCGTCTATATAGAGACAGAAGTTTACATAATATATGCTAAGACTAATAGGATAGTTATAGCAATCCTAGCAGTACTGTTGGATAAACGCTTAATTTCCTGTCTTTGCATTTTAATCCTAGGACTAGAATTACTTCTTAAGTTCTAATTTAAAAGAGGCCTAGTTAGTAACTTATCTAGTAACTGGCCTGATAATAGTAGCAATGTCTAGTTTACAGAAGTCTAGAAATAGGACTCTTTTCTGCTTATTATTGTATCTAGCAAATTTGCATCTAGTGTTGTAGTCTTCTAAGAAAGTAGTAATATTCTCTCTATTAAATCTAAAATTTTTCTGCTAGTAGGATAAAAATAGAATAGTAACTGTTGACATAGTGAGAGTAGGAATACTGTCCTCTAAGGTTAACACTAGACTATTTAAAGGACTTAATTCTTGTAAGTTCTTAGGTCTAAAAGGCAACTACGCTATATATCTGTTTCTTAACAAGATGCTTTTTTAAAAACCTTTATAGTGTTCTTATCTTCCTGTTTCTTCCTGGATTTATAGCTAGATTCTAGCTGTAAATAGGCTGCGTTCCTCCTGTAGGTATGCTAGCCTACGTTGAATTCTGGAGCTAAAGCTAACTTTTCTAATTGGCTCAGCCTCCTTGACTATAGCTGAATCTTTCTTAGGGTCAAACTGATGCCCTCCTGCTTCCTATGCAGAATGTGATACTGTGCCTTAACCTCTAAAACAGCATTTATTCTTATACTATTTAACCTCCAAAACAGCATTTATTCTTATACTATTTAACCTCCAAAACAGCATTTATTCTTATACCATTTAACCTCCAAAACGGCATTTATTCTTATACTATTTAACCTCTAAAACGGCATTTATTCTTATACCATTTAACCTCCAAAACGGCATTTATTCTTATACTATTTAACCTCTAAAATAGCATTTATTCTTATACTATTTAACCTCTAAAACAGCATTTATTCTTATACTATTTAACCTCTAAAACGGCATTTATTCTATGTAGAGTGAGTAACAATGTTCTAACACATACTAGCCTCATCTATCTCTAGTTGTGTCCTCAATAAGCTGGGCTTCCCGTCAGGCGCCATTTTTGTACCAGCAAGACATGCTCGCTAGTGTAGGAGTAGCCAGTCAGATGAGGTATGCGTGTAGAGATTTGGAGGTGTTTAGGCACGAGGCCTGGGTTGAAAGGATTCTTAAAGGAAGGAACACGAGGAACAAAGCTTTTACAGCGTACTACTATTAATTTTTATACTATAACTAAAGACTGCAAACTAAAATTATTCTGCAAAGATTAGATAACTTCTGTTAGATAGGATAGATGATAGATAGGATAGTTTCTTTAGGAACTAAATAAGTAAACCCCTCTACCAAACCTACTAGAAAAACCTATCTCTATTTCTAGCTGGAATTATGGCTATAAACCTAAAAGCGGAGGTGGCACCTCCTACCCTGGCATAATAGCAATACTTTATAGTATAAGAAAATATTAATTAGTTTATAAAAACATAAACTAAGAAAAGAAAAAATAATATTAGAACTTAGAAATTTAGCATAGGGCTAGTAGCCTTATAAAAAACTCTAAGCAAGTATAAAAGATAACTAAAGAAAAGAATACTAAAAGACTTAAAGTTATATAATAGTTTTATAGTCTTAAAAAGTCTTATAGTGCTTAAAAGAGTATAAAACTCTAAAACTTATAAGACTTATAAAACTCCTATAGTATATAGCTATAATAAAGTAACTAGCACTTTATTATATTTAACTTTGTTATTAACTTTATTATTTAGAATATAATAATCTTCTTAGATTATAACCTAATACTACTTTATTATTATTACTTCTACTCTGCTCTAAACCTCTACTTATTCTTAAGAACTAACCTAAGTTTAATATTGCTTAGGTAACTACGCCCTTCCTTAGAAGCTAACTCTGTTTAGATACCTTCCTGATACTAACCTTAACACTAGGGTTCAAGGGCTTTGTAGAGAACTGTGTTTGTAACAACTACTATTAGTAGTAATAATTTAAGACTAAAAGAACTAGTACTAATCCTTAGTAGAATTAGTAAATTATTATTATTTTATTCTTTATAAATAATAAGTAGTAGTTTTAGTAGAGTGCTAGCAAAAGTAAGTAGCTTACTTTAGTAAGCAGCTTACTATATATATATATTATAAGTAGAATAGATCAAGCAATATAAGAACTTTATTACGCAAAAATCCTATAAGCGAGCTTAATAGAAAAAAAGGTAGTGTTTGAGACTAGCTGGTTAGCTTGGCGATATAGAGTCTTAGTTAAACTAGGATCTGTGTGCCAGGTAACCGTCGTATAGCGTATCGGCGAGTCATTCACTTACTTGAATTTTTCCGTAGCGGCGCCGAGTAGGACAATTACCTTGATACTCGCCACAAGATTCTCCGTGGAGATGTCTTCCTCTCCCCAGCATTCTCCACAATATTCTCTATCTATTTGCCAATCACTGGTAATACAATTTTGTTCAATAATGGCTCCTACACGCACAGCCGCAAGTCGCGCATGCGATGGTTGCAAGCGTCGCAAGGTCAAATGCGATACCGAAATCCCTTGTGCGAATTGTTCTATATCACAAATTGAATGCGCATACACAATCCCACAGAAAAAGAGAGGCCCGAGATCCTCTCCGAAGACTCTCAGCCCAACGCCCCCGATATCTCTGGGCCCCGCCAGCACAATTACTGGAAGAGCCACAAACACAGATACCGTCATTGTCTGTCAGTTGTCGACCGTAAATGAACCGTACCCTTCTCCGACTTTCACGTCTAACAGGTCGCTGCAAATTATCCAGGAGGGTCTCTACCTCGCACTGAGGCCTGCCGTCCCTTATTTGAACCTGCTAGAAATAGCGAACAATTGTATCAATCTTTACATTCAATATACCTTCCCCACTGCTCCCTTGGTCCATGAGCCAAGTCTTAGAGCGCACGCTGGTTTAATGTTCTCAAACTCGCCTTCTGGGCCTCTATTAGAAACCCACGATGAACAGCAACGTATTAGCCTTCTGAGAGGTTTCACCCTCCTTACCGCTCTCTGTGCCTCTGTAGCATCAGTCATGCCAGAAAATCTGCTTCCCTACCAACAAAGTCTTATTCAACCATTTTTCCAAGCATCACGCGAGACGCTAAGACTATTCGAAGACCACGACCTTGAGTGTCCAAACTCAAGTTCTATAGCAACTAGAGTGTTCCACTCCACCACTTTACAAAGCATGACTGGCAAACACGGTGCATCATGGCATTTACAAGGCGAAGCTACCTTAATAGCTATGAGAATGCGCTTATACGACGAAAAATCTCTCCCAATCCACGACAACGTAGAGAACCAATTGCTCCGCCTTCAATTTTGGCACATGTACGCTTCAGATTACACAGCAGCGACATTCCAAGATCGCCCTTTTGTACTCGATGAATCTTTATTCCATAGCCAGATGACCCTACAAGAGTATCCACCCCAGAGTGCATCTCCTACTTTATTGGATCCAAGCAATCCGTGGTACACAAATGAATTTGAAGCCCAGCTCATGGTCGGGTTCCACTTCTTCCACTGTGTACAAACCAAAGGTGCACGTCTCGTGCTTGACATGCGGAAACGGGTGCCACTGACACAAAATGAGCGGCAGCGCCTTACGCAGCTATACTCCGAGTACACAGGCCTTATCGACCATATTCCTCAGTGGTTATATGTATCCCAGCTTCACACCACAGATACAAGCGAGGCGGCTCGGTTCCATGCGAACTGTTTCTGGGTCCAGCGATGCTCGATATTGGTAACTTTTCACTGCTTACGTCTAGTAATTGTAAGGCAATCTGTGGAAAGCCAACTGTACGATGTCGTGGGTCTCACAACCGACTCTTACGCCGTATTGCTAAAAAACATGGAGCTTATATCTGAGTTCCTGAAAACGCTTGATGATATCCCTTTCATTTTCCTAAAAGTGAAAGGAGAACCTACAGTAAGCTCAGCCAATTCTCTTTATATCTTTTTGGTTTAGCGTAACTAATAGTGAGATTCACAGGTTGAGCGGATACGAAAAGTTGGTAGCATCTTGCTGGAGTTGATACAGATTACAACAGATGAAGTGATCAAAACCCGCGCGAGAGCGTATTCCCATAGACTATTAAATGTCTTGGCCAGTTTGGACTCAAAGGCTTCAGAGGCACTGGAGATGGAGCCGATAAATTGATAAAGATGTTCATAACAATTGCGTCGAGATATTTTACCTAAGCTTCACCCTTGAAGCTTTGGTACTGATCCGTATAGGTGATACCTAACTAATCTAATACTATACTAAACTCGAATTCCTTCTTAATGACTAGCTTGTACTTCTCCTCCACAGTTCCAGTCTCTATCAATGCAGAACCTACGCCCTGATGCACCCAATCAAGTCGGATAAATGTTTCTTCCTTCTGTCTCTTGCTAAGCTCGTAAATGTGTTTTGATTCATCAATATCCTTGACTTCGTAGTGAGAAGCATTGAATGAACAGCCAATTTGGGCTCCGAAGCTTGCACGGAGCCGACGATCTTCGTTCGACGCGCCCAAGAACTCAACCCACCGAACATCAGTTCGATTCCCCGACTCTTGCGGTACATCGTATTCAATCCACATGTCATCAATACTGCGTTCCCACATTCCAAACGGCTGATGGAGCTTTTTGTCAATATAGCTTTCACCTGGACCTCTACCCCACCACTTCACCTTCTCCACGCCAGTAAAAGCTGTTGAAAGGCCAATTCTAGGTAAGGTTTCTGGAAAATTCGGACCACTTGGGCGACCTTTCACGTTGATCTCCAAACTCTCCCCCTGAATCGTATACCTAGTTGTGAGGTTGATTCCCCACGCCTGGACAGGCGGTCCAATTCGACTCTCTATGGTGACAATGACGCTGCCAGCTACTTCCGACCATTCAGCCTTTCGTGAAGTATACATCACCTCATTGACTCGACGTTGAAGCCAATGTATACCGTGGCTTCTACGATCTGGCTCAATCAGTGCTCGCCACAGGTCTACAACAAAAGGCTTTGCCATAAGTTCTGACCCGTCTCTGATCCAGCTTATCAACGCTCCTTTGATCAGGTCGATTTCCCAAGTTGACTTACGACTTGCAGAAGTGATCTGAAGTTTTGTGTGACCAATCCGTTCGATAGTAGCGGGAGAGGCCGGTATAGCCGTCAACGCAGTAGAAATAATATTGGAATATCCTGATAGGGCCAGCTCTCCCCAAGCAACCTGATGTCCAGCCATTGCCCACGATGTATCTTTCTTAAGCGAGAAGCTGAGTTGGAGATATGTTTCGGACACAAATCGTTCAGGCAGGCCTGTAATCTTTAATTGGGCTTCGGTATGAGGTTTTATTCCTTTATTTTTATTAGCTTCACTTGGCATCGGCAAGGGTGCTTAAAACTTCTCACCTTTTGGAATCGTGACTTCGACTCTCTGGCTATCCGCTCCGCCATCGCTAACAAAGCTCCAATGGCAAGCGACGTGGTCCAAAGTCAAGAAGTCGTATCGATTTATAATTGACACTATTCCATTCTGGAACTTGATTACTTTGACCGTCTCAATGGCTTTCTGGTAAACACTGAGGTTAGGCCCGGGTTGGCGGTCAGATTTACAGATACCATTCATCAAAACAACCCCATCATTGGGATAATCACCGAAGTCCCCGCCATAACCGTAATAGAAATCGCCCTCACGAGTTTTTGTTCGTAGTCCCTTGTGAAAATGTTAGTTGGTATTCTGCAATGAGATATACGTATGGCTAAGATTAAAGAAAGATAGCGGCAACTCACATGATCGGACCACTCCCAAATAAACCCTCCCATGCAACGAGGGTATTTATAGAAAATATCAAAATACTCATCTGCACAAGCAACACCATTGCCACCGGCATATGCGAATTCGCAGAGCACATAGGGTTTCACCCAGTTATTCTCCTGTGCTGCGGCGATTACATCCGGAATGTTTGGGTACATTACACTGACCATGTCAACTACATCGGCCTTACGATCTTGCTCATAATGAACTAATCGTGTAGGATCGATATTTTTGATAAGGCTGTACATAGCTCGATGGTTTTCTCCGAAGAACGCTTCATTGCCAAGGGACCAGATAATAACGGAGGCGTGATTTCGATCTCTGTAAACGAGTTGTCGCGCTCGATCTAGATACGCCTCTAGCCATGCCGGATTTTCGGAGGTGAAACGCTCTGGATGGGGCTCTCCGATTCGATCGAAACCATGGCACTCGAGGTCCGCCTCATCAATTATCCAGAAGCCAAGTCTATCTGCTAAATCGTAGAACCTCGAGTCGTTCGGATAATGAGAGGTCCGGATTGCGTTGATGCCAGCTTGTTTCATCATCATCAAGTCCTTCTGAAGAAAGTCGAATGGAACAGTACGACCGAACTCTGGGTGGTGCTCGTGGCGATTCACGCCGCGAAATTTAATAGGACTGCCATTTACGTTGAGAATACCTTGGAGGGTTTCAATTTGTCGAAAACCAATAGCAAGAGCGAGACTGAAAAAATCCGAAGTGAGGGAAAGCAGGTACAGATTGGGCGTTTCAGCAGTCCACCTTAGAGGGTTTTTGACGAAGATTTCAATATGACCATTTGAAGGTAGTATCATATCCGAGGTTTGACTTACAACGGCCCCGATGTCATCGCGTAGTGTGGCCTTGATCCGTACTGCCTTATTAACTTTAAGTTCAACTAGCAATCTGGCGTCCTGGTATTCAGCATCGAAGAAGGTTTGAACTGATATATCTTCGGGATGAATGAGGGGGAAGGCATGTAAGTACACGTCGCGGAAAATCCCACTCAGCCACCACTGGTCCTGGTCCTCAAGATATGTCCCGTCACATCTTGAATAGACCTCAACTGCCAGTTGGTTCTCCTCGTCGACTCTGACATATTGCGTAACATCGAATTCGGATGGATTTCGAGCACCCTGAGAGTATCCAACTTCAACACCATTAATCCAGACCTTAAATGCCGAATCTACTCCTTCAAATCTGAGTCTGAGCTGGTGATCGCTGGCAAACCCTGCATCGACAT
This sequence comes from Dendryphion nanum, assembly GCA_020744415.1. Lineage (NCBI taxonomy): Eukaryota > Fungi > Ascomycota > Dothideomycetes > Pleosporales > Torulaceae > Dendryphion > Dendryphion nanum. The sequence continues at coordinate 2,416,820 of JAGMWT010000004.1, read as the reverse complement.
GAAAATTGGTCCGATATCGCCCTGTTTCGTTGTCCTCATATGGCACATGAGGCGGGTCAACCGGAAACGGGTATGGTATATTTGTATAATGAGGCGGACCTCCAAGGTTTTGACATTGCCAGTGTCCCGGAACGGTAATGTCGTCCCATTGCGTGGTATCAAAATTATACCTCCAAAAGTCGATGTGTCCTGTGAACGGTGATGTGGACACAGAGAATTGCCATGTTCCAGATAGCAGCTGACATTTAGCCTTGGATGTGTCCCTTGTGAGAGCATCTGTCTCATTGGCGTAGAGATAGAAGTCGCTCCGAGGAGGTAGGACATTACGGTGAATGACATCGAGGTTGTCCCAATCAGGAAGAGATACTGGATGGCAGGTAGAAGACATGGTGCGTCCGTGATTTCGGTGGTGAGAAAAGAAGAAAGGCTACACAAAAAAAGCACAGTAAAATTCAAGGACATAATATAGACTATTTATGTACTCCTGCCGATACGTACTAAGATAACTTCCAAGCACACTCAGAACCAACCGCCCAGCGATCATCATATCCGGAACTAGATTCCGAGGTGCGAAATAGAAAACTCAGTACCTCGGTACACTCACCTATTGCAGCCAGGTTTTAAACACTTGGACCGGATCTAAGAAGTGTTGTGATGGACCAACGACTCAAAAAGAGGAGAACATGCGAACGAATAGTAGGTGTGCATGCTGGATGCCAAGAAATTACTCCGTGGCGCTCCGGAAATACACAATTTTCTGACCCAGAGACATCAAAGCGGTTCTGTGTGAATATGAGTTTCTCCACCGAGCCACTCATTTGGACGCATGCTACTTCCCCGCGATCCATACCTCTGGATATTGGTATCTCATGGTATCCACATGCCTGTTGTGGTAAAAACCAGTGTTTTCTTTACCCCTGGGAGTGTGTTGCTGTTACCTTGTTCCACACACTTTCGCAAGTCGTCCCTGAAGTGTGCTGCGCTTGAGGGTGGCATATCTGGGAGAATATGGTAAAACCCCAGGGTCAGTATTGACATATGATACATTGAGTTCCCGCTCCATCGCACATTCCAACGTTCTGATTGGGGATGAGTGCATTGTCATCTCTATTCCAAGGTCTATATGGGAGAAAAATGCAGTTCAGTTTCACACAACGGAGGAAACAATAATTTGTGGCCAAGGATTTTACAGAGCGACTATACCTATAACTTTGCATGGAGCGGAACGATCAAGCCGAAACTATCCTGCTGCTTCGGCTAACTCAACACCGACAATGGAAATTAAGGAGATCGAGACACTTGCAAAAGCTCAATAGAAAAGGAAACTTACTTGTTTTGGGAACATTCAACTTTGTGAGCCCTTCCGAGGCCACAAACCTTTCCCACTGCACGGAAGAAGCAAGATGCTAGATAGGTAGGATAGAGTTTCTCCACGGCTAAATCGTTGCTCGCTACGATTGATCCTACCAGCTAACGAGTGTTAGCGTACATAAGATCCGTGGACCTCGCTAAAGGCTGTCTGCAACCTTAGAATAAGAAAACCCCGTGGAATTTCTTCCCCTGCTAGCCGATTGAATTCGCCCGACAGGTTGTCGTAACCGTTTATACGAGCGAGAGTAAACAGGAATTGGCCTGATAATCCCTTATGAAGTTAGACATCGGTGACTGATGTCGGTGTTTGAATTATTTCCCCCATGGGGCCCCATCGCCATGGTGCTGGCTATGGCTCCTCAGCATCAGGAGCGGGGAAACATGACTCTTGTAGCGCGTATGTTGTCCATTGAAGAACATATATCTATTCGAACTGCTGCGTTGAAAAAACTCACTTTCCACTGCACTTTCCACCACTTTCATTCCCGTACCTAGGTAGAGCATCTCATCTTATTGGCACTCCATCCACCGTTCGGCTATGGCAGAATCAAAGAGCTGCCGCTCTTCTGCTGAGAAAATCGAAATCCATAACCAAGAAAATGTCGCAAAAGTCCACCCTGTCGCTGTTGAGCTCGTCGAGGCCGTGGCCGAGCAGGGACAAAAGTTTTGGTCGGTCTCCATGTTGCGCATCTACTCTATCATGACAGTCGGCTATCTTATTTCGACCATCCAAGGTTTTGGTGTGTGCAACTGAACTGAAACAGACCTGTGCTCCAGCAGACACTGACAATGAATCAGATGGATCTCTTATGGGGGCAATCAACGCAATGAAACCCTTTCAAAAGAGCTTCAGTCTTAACGGGGCTGGAGCCTCAACGGGTTTGGTATTTATTATTTATAACTTAGCGCAAATTGCAGCGTTTCCGGTTTGCGGTTTTATCAACGACAAATACGGGAGACGCGCTTGCATTTTTATAGGGTGCGTGATTGTTCTCATTGGCACGGCGATACAGGGATCGGCTCAAAACCTTGGAGCATTTATGGGTGGCAGATTTGTTCTTGGATTCGGGGCAGTGGTTGCCCATGCTGCTGCACCTGCGTATGTCGTGGAATTGGCGCCACCTGCCTATCGTGGCATTACAGCTGGAATGTACGTATTAAGTTTGACACCTACCGAACGCTTTTTGCTGATTAAGGACTAGGTATAACAACTTCTGGTGGATTGGAAACATCCTAGCGGGGTGGACAACGTATGGGACAAATTTGTGAGTCTTACGTTGACTGTACTGTCTGAATTATTTCAAATTCGACAAATAAGATGACTTTTGAGGGCTTGGATGAGATCACTAATAGATCCGTAGACACCTTAAAACATCGTGGGCGTGGCGCATTCCTACCATCATGCAAGCCGCCCTCCCATCGTTCGCCATGATCATTGTTCTTTTCCTACCAGAGTCACCAAGATGGTTGATTTCTCAGGATAGGAGTGATGAAGCACTCGCTGTTCTTGCTAAATACCATGGCGAAGGTGATCCCAACGCGCATATCGTACAACTGCAGTACCGGGAGATTCTTGAAGAGGAGGCTGGGCACGATGAAAAGCTCAAATGGTGGGATTATCGAGAGCTAGTTGCAACAAGGTCTGCGAGATATCGTCTTGCACTAGTCATCGCCGTCGCCTTTTTCGGACAATGGAGCGGGAATAATGTTGTGTCTTACTTTATGGTTGGTCATATCGAAATCATCCCCTATTAAACCCCTATACTAAACCTATTAGCCTGCAATGATATCAAACGCTGGAATTACCGATACAAACACCCAATTGCTGATCAACGCGATCAACCCCATTCTATCCTGGGTTGCTGCGATGACTGGAGCTACTATTCTGGATAAGTTTGGCCGCCGACAGATGATGATGGGAGGTTTAACCGGAGCTCTTATTTGGTATTGCTTCCTGACCGCATTTACTGCAGAAAGCGCAAAGAATCAGAATCTTTCGTATGCCGTCATTGTCTCGATCTACATGTTTGGCATCTGCTTTGCAATGGGAATGACACCGTCTGCGACTCTCTATCCTATGGAAGTACTACCAAATCGAACTCGTGCCAAAGGATCAGCGCTCAAATTCGTTTTCCTCAACATCGCTACTATGACCAACACGTACGGAGTCAGTGTTGGAATCAAGAAAATTGGCTGGAAGTTATACCTGGTTTACATAATCTGGATCACGGTTGAGATTGCGGTGATTTACTTTTTCTTTGTTGAAACTAGTGGTAAAACTCTTGAAGAACTCGCTGTTATCTTTGAGTCATCGAATCCGCGGAAAACAAGTACAAAGAAAATTAAGGTCGAGCTTGATGACAATAGCCGTGTGGTTCGAGAGGTCAAGGAAGATCCGGCATAGTCCCGGCACAATGATATCCTGGTGGGACCTGATTACAGTCTAGTTTCAACGCTGAACCATTTTCAGGTGACGTTGGGATAGCCGATATAGGCTATTGAGTAGGGGTGAGAGAAGACTTATCATTCTTATATACTAAGTTACTTCTATTTTCTTACAATCTACAACAGTATTGCCAAAATATAATAGTTGAAGATGTTAAAAATGTAATAAATTTCTGTGCAGCGTTGCTGGGCGTTTCTCACTCATATCTTTAACAAATCCGTCCGTGATCCAGTTCGACAGAATGCAATTCAAGAGGTTTATTATAGGGAGATCATTGAAGAAGTGAGAAACCTGGATAGTTCAGGCGTTCAAATAGTTTGGAACCTCTTCGCCTATTATCTTTTGGTCTTACTTACCAACGAGAAGGTGTAAGGGACGGAAATCTGAAAAGCCACCGATTAAAACCTTTAAGAATAGACGAGTATTGCTAATAAAATGCTATACCTTTTACCCTACTAATCTATACCTCAGTTTGACCGTAGTGACATGTGAAGTGAAATGATGGAACTACGGACAATCATACACATCCTCGAATTCACTTTTGCGACTCAATACACGGCCAGGGCCCTAAACACCAACTAATCTTTTCTAGCTTCTTCTTGCTTGCTCTTGCTCTCCTAGAGTTTCTTTACTCTGCAAACTAATAATCTAACCCTCAACGGGCCTATAATTGTACGTAAAATGATTGCCCAAATGAGAACAAAGAATGAATGTAAAAGCCGACTGTAAATCAATCAAAGATGAGAAAATAACTTTGGGCTCTAGAACCTCATATGCCACAATCTGCCATCATTTAATCATACAATGATTACGATTAAGGTAGGCAGGCTTAGCAAAACTGTACGAGAGAATAGATAGATCATTTGGGTAATGCATGAATGTAGTTTATACTTTCATAAAGGAATTGCGAAGCAATAGTATCCCAACGAGTGTAGAATAACAAGTGGTGATCATGGACCAAATGAGTGAAGCACACATGATGTGCCGTTGATACCTATGTGGAAATAAATGAATAGGGAAAACATGTTCCCACTATTTTTTAAGTGAAAGTGCAGACTAAAGCGTAGATAGATACATATACTCACCCAAGTGTTGTGTCTACTGTAGCACCCATCCGTTGGTTTTGAAGCAGGTCGGTCATCTAAGTATATCGGTTAGTATGCTGATATTAACTATTCTACGCGTTTCGAGTCTCGACAAGATCTCTCGACAAGATCTCTCGACCTATTCAACTTATTTATTACAAAACCAAATCCAAAAGAGGCTGGAAAACCAAATTCAAGGAGAAACTATAGCGCTTTCTTGAAAAGAACACTACGACACCGGGGAGGAAGGTAGGCCTGAAAAGTTGAACATGGCGTTGGCACTATATATTCTGTAATAGACCATTGTACTAACAAAGTTGACCACCAATTATGATAATATTTAACCAAGAGGGTGGGATATCGAAAATTTGGGCGCCTACGGTGTCGTCTTACTCCGGATGAACTGAAGCTCGTCGACAGTGATCTCTAACCCCTGTGGTATAATTGGCGACCTAATTTACAGGGACCCACAAGTCCACGTTTCCCTATTACCCAGATATTAGGGACAAGCGTAAATTAAATTTTATGAGGTATGTAACTTACATCATAGCAAATGACAATAGCAGAATTCCATAAGTAGGTTACTCTAGCACACAAGCTAATTCCAGGGGGGAGGTGAAAATCGCCTAAAAGTCTACGATACATGTAGTTTATACCTTCTGTAACAGCACTATAACAAGTGTCTTTAAAGATATCGCACATTAGCAGCTATAACTATAACAATTTTCTTTAGTTTAGAAGACTTGTGTTCTTTAAAAAATCCCAGGTTTTGCCTGTCAGAAAATACGTACCTAAACGCCTTAGTTGCGAAGAGACGTTGCATTATGCGTTTCCAAGACCTTAGTTGAATAGTTTGGATTTAATTTATAAACTTTAGCATAGATACTGTGCTACTAACAATGTTAGTATAGATCTCTAAGATAGCTGTGATGGTTATAGTCTGTTTGATAAACTTCCAACGCTCTAGTGTTCGCCAAACTCCAACGCGTGTTGCACAATTTGCCTAACGTTGGAGTATTTTAAAAGTACAAAATGCCTGATTTTCTGCACTAATTAGAGGCCTCTGTTTCTCTAATGCGTTGGACCGTTGGACCATTTTCTTCAACAAAAAGTTTGGTGGGGTCTGAAAACGTTAGACGATTTGAACACCTATTCAAGCACCTATTTAAACACCTATCTCTATCCCTATCTCCCTAAGTAGTTTCCCAATAAAGATAGAGAGAGAGATGGAGATAGAGAGAGAAAGTAGGTGAACTAATTGTCGGTTATCCCTAGGTGGGGAGCTGGCTGTTTTTCCCTGAACCTTTTTATGTGATTGATTTAATGCTACTATATATGTGGGGAAGTAGTGAATTGAGGAGAACTGATTGAATTGAGGGTACACAGGGGTACCGGGACTATATACGGGAGAGTGAATAGGCTATTCTACATACGGGTAGCTTCATAGGATAAGTAATCAAGGCACGTTATGTATGTGTTCACAATATATACTTTGGCGAATGCGTTGGATAAAGCATGGGAATTATCCAGCACGTTGGACAATTTATAAGCATGACTAATGCACAGAAAAGGAACATCCAATGCCAGGGTCCAACATCCAAAGCGTTGGAAGATGATCGAACAGGCTATTAGGCTTCTTATCCCAAGAGATCCACTCAAAGTAACATCAGGACCGCTAGGAACAACTGGACCGACCGCTTCCAATGGAACCTATTTGGTATCCTTATTGACAGTCGCAGCTTTCATAACGGCGAAGTTTGTAATGAGCACAAAGAAAGCTGCCGCAAAGAAAGAGGTTCTTGTAAGAAACATGATCAGCGGCTAGATGTGTTGTCACGGCGTATCAGGAAATCTAGAAACGTGGGCAATCTCGAGGTCTGATATTCGGGCTAGGAGTCGGTTTAACGTCCACTTATGGCTTTGGTCTTTTTATCTTTCAATCTTTTTAAGACGTATTCAACTGATTAAATAGTCCAGCGTGTAAGCTTCCAGTAGACCAAAGCTGCACTACTTTAACTGCCCTTCTTCGCAGACATACACTTGGCAATATGGATAAATTTGAATCAGTATCGCTTTTGTTGCTCGAACGAAATGTGCCGCTTTGTACACAACTATCTCGTTGGCAGCAAAATGTAAGAAATAGACATTACAGAACCAGTCTTTTTGGGATAGGTTTAAAGGCACGCTGCTATCCGACATTGTAATTCCACATCTGCAACTTTCGAATTTCTTTTGAGAATTATTTCAAATAGAAAGATATACCACGCTGCAATTGTGTCTTCCTTCACCATAACACTCTATGACGCCGTGACGATGGACCCCTCATCCCCTGGTGACGACAGAATATGTTTATGGCTTCTATTTTCACTTTATCTACTTTTCAAATATGAAGGTGATTAGAGCCTGATTCTGCAGTTGAAGGAATTTAGTTGCAAGATCCGTGTACAAAGATAAGAAGGAAGAGTCTTTCACGGGATAGCCAGTGTCATCAGTAGTGCTAATTATTGTTAGAGCTTCCATAGAAGCACCGCCATAGAATTGGGTTTGAGGCCGTTCCAGATGCCAAATGAGGGGTAAGTTGGTTGTCCCTATATGAGAGGTTATTGTTGTCAATTACACATACTACAACGTTTATATAGAATATGTCAACTTTACTAGGCCCTCAACCACGTGCAGTGGTCTGCTTTTTCTTTTGCCCATAGATTAAACATAGCGTTGCTGAAAGTTGATGATTGAATAAATAAAAAACGCAGCATATTCCTGTGCACCATTATTGAGTGCTTCTCACTGATCTGTTGAACGAATCACATCTATATCACTGAGTCTCGCAGCAGCGGGACCAAGGTCCACTTCCACCAGTTTAGCCTTGGATGCCGAAACACCAGAGTGCAAGAATTCAACCGTACATTTGTTTCGGTTGCGATGCTCCCGAGGCATTTCGGCAGCCGAGCACAAGCCCGCTTTAGCTGTTCCATCCATGTACCTGAATCCTCGTAGCCCTTTAACGGTTATGCGGAGAACCCAACGACCAGTGTCTAGATTGCGGAGAATTTTGAATTGCTCCTAGCGTGGGCTGGCAACATTAGATCTCGACCAGGCCTCTATCATAGAATCTCTTATGTCGGAGTCGAGCAAGAAATGAGGGCCGCTGTGGAACATCAGAGCTCGATTACAGACATTTCTTAGACAAAGGTACGCTGTCTCTGGAGGAGAGTACGCCAGAAAACAGTCGCAATCCGTAAACGGCCTATAGATGTTAGGATCCGTGAATTCAACATCAGCAATGAAACCCGTCAACAGGTAGTGTGGTGTCCCCAACTGGTCAGACGAGTGCTGACGTACTTCCGCCGAATCCAGCATCTGGTTGACGTGCGGAAAAAATCGTAAGAGAAAGGATGCGACACAGATGCAAAAGTAGCTACAACAAACTTCTAATACCCCGAGAAATACATCCTCTTCCGAAGCTTCGTAATCCACCTTAATCTCTGATCCTTCTAGGCAGAGTGAACGCACGGAATATATACGGTCGCGGTCGACAACACATACTTTCTGTTCTAAATCTTTTTTTATTTAGGTTTTACCCTTAAATACTTATAAATCTATATAATATCTTTTATTTAACTAGGTACTCCTACTCTAGTAAGTATATCTTGCTAGTATACAGGTTTTATTCTTAATATCAGAGTAATATAATTAAACATTTATATAATCCTATTCTTTCTATATTGTATTACTTATATAACTAAACCTGTCTGACAGTGTCCTATTGGATTCCCTGCTAGTATTTTGTTTTATTGAGTTCAAGTTGTTATTTGTCGATTGCTCAAAAGAACTAATCTCCGCAGCTCTCTCACATGCAGCCCCTTGATCAGACTGAATCGTGTTTAAATGTATAGTCACGAAACGAAACCGCGATGCGCCGAATCGGCCGAGTATGCGCTCGACAAGCGGCTTAAGAAACGGAGCACAAGCTGCAGCAATGAGGCCTATCTCTTCGACTCTATACCACCAAAACAGTGGCATCCAATCACGAATAGAGTTTTTTCGAGGGTTCCAAACGTGTGTATAATAGATTATCCATCCTTCGGCCATAGCTGCAAGCGTTCCAAGTGTCATGAGGATACTAATGAGTATTCGCTCCATAACAGGGCGGTGCAACGACCAGATAAAATATAAAGGCATAGCAGCAAACACAAGGTCACTTAGCATGCCAATTGCTTTAATAGTTTAGCGTCAACTAGCATATAATATCAACTACGAACTTACCTGAATAAACGTAGCCGTAACTCTGCGTCTTTCGGGGCGACCAGCAAACTGCGTCAGGCACATGTTCCCATACGGCGCGGATTGGGCGGCACTGAAGAAGCGCAAATACAGCCAACGCAATAGGCAGGCACAACTGGGTGAAGATTAAGATCTTGAGAACGACTCGCCAAGTGTTGGATATGTCAAGGCGAAGAAGCATGCTCCCTATAGATATTCTCGCAAGGGAAGATGCCCAAAACCCCGCGAATCCCAACGCGAAGAGATGTTTTAAAATCTTAACCATAGTATCCGGTGAGAGATAATACTCGAAATGCCCGAAACCAAGAGATATAGCTGTGAATAAATTACTCAATACAACTAGTTCGCATAGCTATCATGAACAATTAGTAATAGCCTGCGCAGACCTCTATTACAGGTACTTACGAGAGCTGCCGAGACAAAGTAATCAGGGGCGGCCAGCTTGAAGGTGGGCCGAACTCGAGTGTAAATGCGCACTCCATAAAAAATCAATGCAATCGTAAATAAAGATGAGACACCCACAACCCCTAGAGTAGCGTTGCTAGTGTCTCCGCCAGGTGGTGGTTGAGTCCCCTCCATGCTGCATGATATCGCAAAGATAACACTATCTGATTCCGTATTCTTAGCAAACAAAATCAAGAAGTTGAGCGGTTATTTCAGCTTACACCTCTATAGCCGTGTCTTTGATGGTCATATATGCAAGTTCTATGGCATTTGAACCTCAGCGAAACCTCATACACTACAAATGATAAAGTAGGTGGCGAACGAGACAAACTCTAAATTGATAGCTACCACATGGCACTGTCTGCAATGCGCGTCCCGTGCCCGGAGAACAAATCCGAGCAGAAAAGAAATGTGTGAATTCTGACATAACTGGTTTTATTATTACTTTTGCGAAAGGTTTGAATGGCGTGATCATGAGCGCCACATTGTTCCGCTCCGTTCTTTAGGATTAGGGGTAATTTATGCATGATGCCAAATAGGATTCATTTCAGCTCAAGTCATGATTTCTATACATGCCTTGGTTGACCTTAACCCTGTGCCTCTGTCCTATGAGAAGACTTAATTTTGGCCCGTCCATAAATGTTTGCATAAGTATTCGGATGCGCATGCGATAAAAGTACGAGGCAAAGAGATTAGTTCTAAGGCAGTATGAAGCTCGTTATTGGGGTCGGTGGTTCGAGATTATAGTATAAAGTTGTGTGCATCTTCAGTCTCCATATCCCTTGATTCTAGTTGTTGGCACCCGAGTCATCCAGACGGGCGGGTAAGTCCCTACCCGCTTCCCCGGACAAAGTGTTAGCGGGCTGTTCCAAAATAGTTTTAAATGTGCGTAATCAGAACACATCACAATACACCGGATGCACACTCGCATTTCCTAGGTAGGAAGCCGAGCTTGATAACCTAGTTTGTGCGGTGGGTGGAGAGTCAACCCGAACGCCACACATGCATGGCATAACGTAGTTCTGCACTTCTTGTATCATTACGGCATTCGAAAGGTCTTCGTATCCCTAGCTTATGCAAACGAAGTTCGAGCCACCTTCATGGTAAAGGGCAGCATCTCGATCGTGACCGCAGGCATGTAATTGTGACGATAGAGTGCATCCGTTGAGCAGCCAATTGGAGAGCTTCCCATGTGGCTCTGTAAAGGACGGGTTCAAATCTTACGTCACTATAGCAGTTCTCATTGAACTCCAACAAATCGAGGTCTAGTGGAGTTGCGGAGTTGCGGAGTTGCGGAGTTGCAGATAAGCTCACATCATGGAAGATTCAGGTGCGCCACCGAGCCCAGAAGCCTGCAGTTTTCCCCACAAATTCTGTCCAGCCCGTTCACATTGTCCTTTTACGTGCATCTGCAATACGAGCACTAGAATTAAGGAACTTTCCTATAGCACCTCTGGCACCTCGAAGCGGATCGCTGAATGGTCGCGGGCTCTGTAGCGCGAAACGTTATGCACAGTCCCACGGATCGCGAACGCCCAGTCCTAACAAAGAACCTCATGTGCTATGCCGGCGTCTTCACAACAACTTGGCTGAACCCCCACCCACAATCGATGACGAGGAGCGACGAAAACTGGAAACAGAATAGTAGGATGATCAAGTAGTGGCTTCAGTAAAGGAACCATAAGCTGTTGCACGTCTTAATGGGTTAATCGCGACATTCCTAGCTGAATCGCAAAGGAATGCATGCTGTGCTCGCCCGAGGGGATTGGAAGGCCAGCCTTAACAGTCTTTGAAAAACCTAGCAATTTTTTGGCCAGGCGTGTTGAGCACACATCTGTCCGAGAAAGGTAAACTGGCTGGATACAGTCATAGATTTCGTGGGCGATGTGCTGACATTACACTAATATTGAATTCCGATCTCAAACTAGCGGGCACATAGCTTGACGAGTGTTGAAATGAAAACTAAAGTGGAACGAGCAATCCTCGCTCCGCATCATCGCAAAACACCTGCTCCACGCTTCAATCCAAGTGCCGCAGTATATCACCGCTGCCGCCTTTCCCGGACACTTAACGTCCTTGCTACCAAACGCACATTCAATTCGCCGACCACTAGCACTGAGGCTACGGATCCATATCATATATCGACACCGAAATCAGACAAAACCTTGAGGCTCACATATACTGCATTTTTCCACTACCACCAGCGGCGGCTAGTTGATCACTAGACATCCGGGTCATTACTGAGCGATCTACATGCGACCAACATGAGTATACGGTTTCCATTCTTAGTTGTAAGAGGAAAGGGTTTGAGTTTGAACGGGAGCTCAGTCAGAATGCAGAATCAGGCCGATGTCAGTGATGCTTCCATGCTCACAATTCTAAAGGATCTCAATCATCAGGCGGCATGTGACACGAGAAGATATGCAATGGCACAAGCATGGTTCTTGATACAGGACACCTCCGCTCTGATAAACACATAGATATCAATGCACGACCCGAAGATGCAGTATCATTCGGGGAAACGCTCCCTTGTACCCCTCTAGCCGGCGAAAGGTACACTGACGGTTGGTTCCCTATCCCCAATGAGCTCATCACGGGTGCAGAGTAGTCTCAAGGCGGCTTCGCCAAAGGTTTTCTGTTTGGCACCTCGCTCCACGAAACGTTCCTACCTCAATACACTTTCTGGATATATAGCATTACCTTCGGCTTTGGCGATTAGCCTTACGACATGTGGTACGATCCCCTCCCTCCCCAATTGCAAATGTCGATTATCAACACCCTTTCTGGAACGCGTTCGCATTTCTGTTTTGTTCTACTTTATTCATTTCCATTTGGCTTTTTTCCGGGTCACTCTAAATCTCCAATCCATTACGCCGGCAATCGTCTTACAATAAACAATAGGTGGTACACTTCTTCATCAATAACATAGATGACAAATCAAATCCCTTCAACCCAATCCCTTCGCTTCAATCTAAAGAAAACTGCTCACCGATGGCGAGCCTGCATGGCATTTCTTCCTAGCCATCGGATTCGCCCAGCCTTAATCCGACCAAGAAAGCAGTTTTCGCACTGCTCTGCAAGATGGTGCGACCATATAACTCAATTTTCAACTTGGACTGATTTGTCACGAAAACCTAGTCGCCAGTGATTATCTCTGGGATGGCGGATACGATCTCTGTCTTTCGGCGCCGCCGCCGAATAATCATTGGGAGATGGAGGTGCAACATTGGATGGAAACGACACTTGCGACTCTGCATCATACTGCTTCTGCCTGGGTTTGATCTTCAGAGTTTGATGTCGGGCCTAAGAATTCGATATTGAGGCATAATATCCCTCCACAGGATCCGGAGACGCTACTCCTGTGTCACAAGATGGAGGTGAGGAGCGCGATTTATGTATCTTTCTCTGTGCTGGGGTTGGATAAAGTCTCGCTCTTCCAGAAACGTACTAGAACAGGATTGCATAAACGACTAGAGTGGATCGAGTCTTCTAGTTTCTAACTCCAGCGGATGGCTGCCGAGGGGGGGCATTGGACCATGAGAGGATAGAGAAGAGGACGTTCCTCGGTTATCAGAATATCTTCATGTTTTTAATTCGACGGGCGACAGTCTTGAGGAAAGGTGGAGTTGTGTTCAGGTCTATAGGATGCTTGGGAAGGGGAGGGGGATGGAGTTGGAAGAGATTAAACTAGGGAGGTTCGAAGAAGGTGGGCAAGCGGAGAGGATGAAGCCGGACAGGAGTGTAGAAGTAGAGATGGCGGTGGACAATGGTCGGGATAGGTTATTAGGTGCGTAGGTGGTAATAATGCGCCTTTCCCTCGGTGTATGAGGTTTGATCAGCACGTGTACTTCTTCTCTATATCCAGTATTGTGGACGCATTTCTCGTTGTTCTCGGGTTGCCAGCTACTGTCGTTCATTCTGACAAATGATTGAATACCGAAACAAATTTGTCGTCTAATCTAGTCTCTCATTCATTCACTGTCTGCATCATCACCACCCTGCAGCTCACATGCAAGAGAATCGGCTATATGGGACGACGATAAAGACGTTCCGAAAGGTGTGGTTTAATCTGCTACCGATTCATTGAGTCTCTACAGTCCATCCTAAGCACACATCATATTTCTTCCAGTGAATTATTCAACACAAAACAAGACTAAGACATGAGTATGACCACGTCTAGTTACATCTTATGCCTAGAGAACAATATATCTCTCCTGCAAGTGCATTAATCATTGCTAATTAGTGTGTAAGTACATGCTTGGAATCATCGTTCTCTAGTTCTCGACTATCTATAATGATTAATTAATTCTTTGTCCGAACCGTATTCTACCCGAACTATGTGTCCGGTTGCGAGTTCGACTATAGATGTTGATATATCGGCAGGGCCTTTTCTTATATCACAATGTTTAGCGAGCCGATCTCCAATCCATATCTCCATAACTCACTGTTTAGACCCTCTTCCAAGATTATATCATAGGGTGCTTCACCTGCATCCCTTGACAGGAGGTGCCGTGCAGGAATAGAATGTGTGGTGAGCCTCTTTGTCCCAACGGAAGCGCCGTAACTGCTTCCGATGATGTCGGACATGTATCTCCGGAGAAAGCGTTTTCCAGTAGAGGACAGGCACAAGCGATGGGTATGTGTACCTTGATCGTCCTGAGGCCCAAACATTAGAAAGGATCACCACTATTAGAGCTGGATGTCGAAACTACTTCCGCTTACCACCATACTGTTGGTGGAACGCCCTCCCAGGTAAGATCAGTTTCATTGACCATATCCAATATAAGCTTTAGTCTTATGATACTGACGATCAAAATACTGATTACAAAACATGCAATCCCATTTTCCTTATCATATTATAACACTAATCTATTGCTGCTTAGGCAGTCGGAGATTTTGTAATGTAGGAATCGCGGAATAAGAATCGCAGCATTCGTAGTGTTGTTCATAACGCCACTGAAGGCTGTAATATTCAACTAATTAATGCATGAACCACCGGTGACTGTTAAATTCTACTATTTCTCGATAGGCCAGCATGCATATACCTACTCGAATAATGCCCGTAGGTTATACTCAAAAACAAACGCCATGATGTATATAGCAATTCGAATATTTCCCCAGGGTTCAAATTGGATGAAAATCTGAGGTCAGAGAGCTTTGCAAGCATGATTGAGATTCTACAAATTTACAATACGAAGTAGTTATAAAAAAATCTTAATATTTAAATAAAATGAAATGAAAAAGCTACTAGTAGAATCATTTTATAGTAGGATACACTTTATCAATAGCTTTTAAAAAATTAAATAATACTAAATACTTGGAATAATTTCTTAATAGGCTCATAACCTAGTAACTCTAAGCAATCCAGTTCAACAAGTTTCGCAGCAAATTTTTGATAAGTTCTGACCCTGTTTCACTAGCTAGCGACACTGCCCATTTGACTCTCAAGTATACATCATGAATGTGGATGCATGTCAGAGACACCTCGGATAGATCTTTTGAATGAAACTTTTCTGTTTCCTTTGAATCTCAATGGGAACACACATTGCTAATTTATTAAGCAGAGCCAAGGCCTAACGGGTTGACTATTAGAGCCATAGTTGTCACTCCGTTAACTTGAGATATAGGGATGTTCTTTACTTGTGGTCATCTCTTTCTTGCTAGATACGATGGTGAACAAAGCGAATGATTGGAATTTAGGTTTACGACAGACCCAAGTGCTATAGATAGTGTGCATAATGCTATCGAAAAGCTTGAAGCATCGTAGCTAAAAGGTAGCAATAGAAGCGCTCAGCAGGCAGGCAACGGATCAGTGAACTTGCAGGCCGCGCTCACCCCTGAGCCACTCTCCTTCGGCTCGCTACCCTTCCCAACACCCTCAAACTCGGTGCACACGCTCTTCGCATCGGTTGCGCAGCCCGAAATCTCAGCCGTGTCCCCGAAATTGCTGTTGATACCAGCAATGATACTGGCTCCTGACACCTTAATGTTTGTCATCTTCACATGGCGCTCGGCAGGGTTATTTTTGCAGTTCCCGCAAGACCGGTACACCTTGCCAACATCAACCGCCTGGAAGCCATTGACTGTGACTGTGCCGACGCCGTTGTGTTGGATGACCTTGTCTTCGGCTCCTTGGGCACCACCGCCGGTGACAGTTGCATCGCCGTCTCCCTTCAGAGACAAAGCATCCTCTGTGCAATGTCAGTTTTAATTTCCAACGCAAACTATAGATGAGAATTGAATACGTACCACAGACCTTCACCCACCACACATTTTCGATTGTGCAGGATCCTTGGCAATGTACACCTTCAATTTGATCCTCACCGATAATGGCATTTTTAAGAGTTGCCCCATCGGCAAGATTGAACACAGCGTCGGCGTCTCCGCCCTCGGCCTGACCCGTACACTTAACACCACGTCCGTAGGTCTTCAGTCCGCCGTCAAAGACGCCGGTGATCTCCATGGGAGCTTCCAGAGTTTCTGTTCCAGTGGAGGCTGGGACAGCAAGAGTGGCACGTTTGGCAAGGCTGAAGAAATTCTTCGGTGTGCGAGCTGAAGGAGAGGCAACCGCAGTGGCGGCAAAAGCGATCAGGGAGACAGTGGCGAAGGTCTTCATTGTGAATATGATGGATTGTCGACTGTGTTTGATTTGGAAGTGTTGTAGTGGGTTACAAATGAACGTGTAGGATGAAAGAGATAGAAGTAAAGCAAACAATGGTCAGTGAATGGAAGGTGTGGTGTAGAACTGGTATGGACATGTTCATTGACGCTCTTTATACACGAAATATTTGCTTCTAGTCGTTCTCATAATCTATTACGAACATCCATTAACAGGTACCTCTTCGGCATCATCATCGGCCCCTCTACTGTCAAACAACCTACCGAATAGAAGAAAATGCCGCTCTTGACGTTCCAACCGGTCCGCAGCAGGGTGATGACACGTTCCGTAGATGTCGACTGAAGTCTCTCGGGCGGCCCGCTTTCAATCTCTCAATGGTCGCTGTCAACGCTGTCAAACGTATCCAGGTGTTGGGTGATCCCTCCTGGCCTACGTTTCGCTTGTTTCGCTTATTATATTGCTTGTTTCACCCACCCAGATTCTCTATCAACGTCAAACAGCGAAGCCATTAGTGTAGTTAATGGCACTGTTTCAGCACCAAATACTACTCACCCACGAAACAATGATGGTCTTTCAGACCTCCATCCCGCTTTATGCATATTGGGGCTACTCTTCTTTATCTGCTGAAGTGAAGATTTCCATTATATGGTTATGGGTGGGCTTTCTCTTGCAGCGGCCTCTTACATCTGTTACCGACACGAGTAATGAAATCACGGTCTTTCTCTCTGCATCGTAGACAAATGCCTCTTTAACATTATGGAGCTGATGAGAAATTTCCACAATTATGTTACACGAGGATTGGATTCGTGCCTGGGCCACTGTAGATTGTTCTAATCATCATCAAAAGAAATTAAATGAAAATTAAGATCGGTCGAGATGGTTGCAAAGCTAGAACGAAGCAATGTTTCTGATTTTCGACTCTAAAGCTACCTAATATGCTAATTTAACGAGTTCCTGAATTTCTCCTCGATCGCTTCTTCGTATGTTGGTGGTGTAGAAGGCGGCGGATTGTCGCCGTAGCTGTGTGGCGAACCCCTGTCATGCAACAGGCCATGTACTCTATTGTATACAATGCCATTTTCAAAACAATCCGTCGAAGGCGAATATGCGCTATCTGCATTGAAAGACTCCATGTCTGCAATGCTCAACCGCCTCCCTGGCCGCAAGCCCGAGAAAATCTGAACTGGAGTGCGGAGTTGAACGAATAGTACACGAGACTGAACCATCCTATTAGCAGACTGCCAGAGCAAAGATGCCGCCAAGAAATTGATTCGGGTTCATACCTTTGGTGACCCACATTGAAAGCCCATCAGGATTTCCAATTCGTACCGCCGTTGAATATTACAACTTGTAAAACTGGGGACAACGGCGTTTGGTAAAGGCTTCCCTTCCCACAATACTTGGTCAATCTCTCTGGTTTCCCCGAGACCGTCTTCTCCAGCACAAATTTTCATATTAATGTTGGAAAGGCTTTGTATCATCCAGAATGTCATCTCGCCGTGCGCAACATTTCCCGCTCGAACATCTGTGTAGCCTACCAGCAGTATTTGGAATGACTGTAGATACAAATCTGTGGGAAATAGGTTCATTTTCTTGACTGAGAGTCGCATCGTAACATCGTTACAGCATGTCAAGGCATAGTCTTCCGGAAAACTGGCCGTAATCGAGAATCGAGCTGGTTCAGCGAGCGAGGAAAGCAAAATGAGATTTGCGTCATGGCCTTGCCCGGTTTCCACTGGTATGGAGTTTCCTGAGTCCTTGATACTGGCCTGGACGACCGAAAGATCAGTGAAGTAGTCGGGTGAGGCCATAGAGAGAGAACGGGTATCTATAGGCCAGACACTAATGCCCTGAGACTGCGTTGTATTAGTCATGTTAACATAATTTTAGCTTGCTAAATCTTACTTTTCTCAGTGTACTTTTGAACATGTTACGAATGATTGTTATGGACGCATCGATCCGATAGGAGATCTCTGCCCCTTTCATGAGACCATTCATTGATGGAGGCAGGCAAAGACACGGGCGTTTGATAGTGTCAGAATATGTGATTGGTGTTTTGGCACGACAAGAAGAACATCCAGTAAACCAAGGAATCTAGTATATCGTGAGAGACTGATCTAAGAAACTTTCGAGTGTATGTTACCTGCAATCCAAATGAAAAACTATGGTAGCCTGCTTTCAAATTGAAGGGTTCATGTTTCCGGTCTTCAAGGTTTTGGGAATAAGGGATGATTTCTTGCTTATCATAAGCGATCTAAACGCACTTCAGCAGCGGATCATTGGAAATTAGTGCCTGCGTAACACTCACGCAATGGGTTTCCTTATTGTTGCGACATATCAACAAACCGAAACCACCAGGCAAATTTGATACTGTATCCCCTACTAGGGTAACGTTGATCTTGGATAAATTTATCGCACTGGGGCAATGAACCAATATCTTTCCGTATATAGTCTCTCCATTGGTGAATGTAGTTCCGGAATGATCTAACTTGATTAGTATATTCATCGCGTAAGTATCTCTTCGGTGCTCGCTTGAAAGGGTAGTCGGGATTTCAAGAAACAGTCCAAAAGATGGTCTCAAAAGGGATGTGGAAGCGAAGTTGTGTATTTATTTTTGCCTGTAATGATCTTTGAAGAGAGAATCCTGTCTGCGTGTTATAATCTATGGTCCCCAAGACATTCATTATTGGGCACTGAGCACCCGACCTGTCGGTGCCCCGGCTAAAAATAGTCGGCGTGCCAAATATCAACATACGCTGGAGCCTGTCTCTCAGCGGATTATCGGGCGGTCGGCGGCTGAACTAGTCAGAAATACCCGGGCCGAATGACGGCTACTCCAGGCGTCGAGTAAGACCTACGCAGCTATTTGGAGTCTTGACAGCTCAAACCTTCGTGCGTGCATCCCTGAGTCTACATGGTTAACCTGAGCTTAACTGTTGTCTTTCAAAGTTTTTTATGGCATGCAGTGTCAAAAACATTGAATGAAGTGATAATATCATTTAACAACACGGGGTTACAGAGAATCGCGCAAAACTGATTGCAATAAGCTCAAACATTAGTGGGCTCAGATATTACTATCAAAGTATGAAAAATCGGCATCCAGCCAATCGAGTGTAGGTTGCACATCAAAAAGGCCCCAAACTGGATCCGTTCCTTCGTTGTTGTTCTCCAGAGGTGCGCTGAATGTGAATTCAAGCATCGGCTGAGAGGTTGGGGGTTGCTGGGGCAGTAATTGATCACTAGAAGATGCACTCTCATCGACGAATCGTACTGGGAGCTGTTGTATAACATTTGAGTCCGGTTTTGAAGAGAAGGCTTGTGATGAGTGTCGTTGCTCTCCTGTTGATAGAATGGCAGTCTCCCGTGAGTTTCCCATGACCCCCGCGCAAAGATCAATAAATGATTTGAACAGTCTTTGTAGTTTGGCGATTGACAAGCTCAAGTCTGCAAGTCGGTCCAGTCCAGACGCCACCATTTGTAATGTCAGATAATCCTCCTCGCTTGACGTTGATACGACATGGCAAAAGAGCACAAAGAATGGCGTTAAGGGGTGGTAGAGAACAGTCCTGCATGGATTAGTAGAAATAAGAAACCAAGAAGCTCGTCAAGTTACCAGTGCATATAAGCTACGTGGGCTCTGATGTCGGCAATACTAGCAGCCTCTACTTGTATTGCCCTCAACGTCGACATCGCCATTCGAGCCGACTCCAAGCATTCATCATTGACGAAGGGTTTCTCTGGTGAACAGATCTGGCTTGATCGTAGAATTGATGTGCGGAGCGAGTGATAAGAAAACTGTATGGTACTCAACTCACTTCCCATGTAAAGCCCATCCCATGAGTCTGAAGGTCCATGAAGCTACGGGGGTCAATTCGCTGAACCCACACAATAAGAGATTGCTTACCTCGGTAATTCTTGCGTGCATACGGCTTAGTCTTCCTAAAAGGTCTGTGACTACATACTCCACCCTAGAGAGTTCAGACTTCTTATTCGCAATCTTTGTTGGGTGCAATTCCGAAATAAAGATGGCCTGAATCGGGACGAAATGAAGGTAGGTAGAAAAGAGCGATGACATAGCCCGGGTGAATGCTGATGAGAATACAGAGTCCAGCCCATCATGTTCTAGGAGGCATCGACTACGCCCAAGCATCATGGAGAAATTCTTGTCAAGGATGTGGCACCAAGCGACACAGTAGAACATCTCTTCTTCTTCCTCGGTCTCAGATCCACACGTGTTCATTCGGGCTTCTAGGTTAAGGTCCTCGCATATCTTACATGCCGCTGTGATGAAAGTCCAGCAAGAGGTCGGATCTCCCGCCCCTTGTGCAATGAACGTCTGTGTTTAGGTTTGTTAGGTCAATACAGTGACAAGGGAACCAACAGAACCACTTACGCTGCATAGTAACGATTGCAGAAGAATCAATGAAGGAGCAGCAAGTAGATGTATCCGTGTCATGGCAAGTTTGACACTGTTGATATAACATGTGGCGCTTGCTTGCAGCCTTTCCGCCATGCCCTCTAGTCCGTCGACGGACAGTATTGTATTGATGAATTTGTAGGCTGCAGAGTTAACACAGATAGAATAGAGAAGCAGACTCTCGGGGTCGCCTTTTTTCTCTATTAGAGCGAGACCCATGTCGCGTAAGGACTTTGTAGAGACATGCTTAAAGTAATCCAATACGTACGGACCGATGCTGTTTCCCTTCAGCTCTACGAAAACCGATCAGTGACTCTTCTTCAATAAATGGGTCTCACATGCAACGAACTCACCACGAAGCATCCAATACAACAATTCTACAGATGGGTAGATGATATCCTCTAGAATGTCCGTAACACGGGCATTCGATGCCCCTAGGGCGTTCTGCGGGCGGGTGACCTGGGAAAGATGATTCACGAAAGTCATGGCGGAATTCAAAACAGCCAATCGATCTGCCGGCATTTGACTTGCACAGCGGATCTCACGTCGAATAAAGTCGTGCGCTTCAACAATGGATGGGGAGTGGGGCACGCTGGCGGAATGGACGGGTGGCGACTGGGTGACATGAAAATCTCGACGACTGATACTTTTCGGTGCGGGCTCAGATTCGGTGGATCTCCTTCTCTTGCTCTGTGCTCGTCGAAGCGTTGGTGGTGTTCGCACACATTGGATATTCCCGTCAATACAATTCCCACATGGGTCGTTTCGGTCGCATTTCACCTTCGAGTTCTTGGTCAGCGTTACTTCCCACCTGTGCGAAAATGGCAGTCATCTCGAACTTTTCTTGATCGGCATGTATTACACTAACGACAGGGTAAGCTTCATGGCATTACAGTTCGTACTCATAAACATACCACTGCATTTGTGGAGAAGTTCTGGAACGATGCCATTGTTCTCGAGATCGGTTATTGTCGGCGACCCTCGTCAGTGCCCTCAAGGAAGTTGAGAAGAAGTTTCGAGTTGAAAAAATGCCCGTTCGCAGCGCATCCATATGTTCTGGTTCTCCTCGCCGTCCGACGACTGGATTAAATCCGTCTCGAAACCTGCGCCAAGGTCACCATATCATAGAGCCAGAGACCGCGCCTTGGCTCGATCTTCACAGCCACGGCTTGAGCCACTCTTTGAACCATCATCACCCGTCCGTGCGTTCTTTTGCTGCGCCTAGTGACGACAATATGAATCGTAGTCAATGCGGTTGAACATAGCCATATCGCATGTATAGACTTTCGCATTCCGTATCTGGCGGCTGCGCACAGTATTAACTGGGCAGAAGCGGAAAGCGGAAGAGGAAAGAGTGCGGCAACAAGAAACGCCGCTAGAAGCTGAAAAATAGCCTCGGTCTCCTCGCGTTCCGGCCTGACGGGACCCGACATGCCTTGATCTCCCTCCGTCCAGTGAAAATGCCACCATAGTAAAATTTAAAAAAGTTTAAAAATTCCTTTCACAGTCTTACCTGTCTGAAAATTATCTTGCCTTTGTTTTCACCTTTTTTCTAAATGAGATTAAGACAGTTTTACTGGATAAATCGTGGAAACATGTTGCTCGATTTGCGCTGTTGCGCTCACTTAGACTGTATAGCGTGCAAGGCGAATGACATATCCACTATGATCAGATCTATATATTGGTTGGACGAGATAGCTTTCATCCCCATGCTTAGTCGTTTCAATATTAATCGATGTTATTCGCTCCTTGATGTGAATCTCTGCGACAACACTACAGTGAGTGTGGTCCATCATTAGGTGATTTCATTATCTTAACACATTATTACAATATTAAGACATCATGACTAAAGGGAATTTACACGCTCGATCCGTGGGGTATCAAACATGCTCTGGGAGACGTCAAGACCATTCCACACGATTTAAAATAAGATGAACAAATGAATACTTAGCCAACACGGTACGCGAATACTTCCGCCGACTTCACCCCATTAACATAAGGAACAGTGTGGGTCATCAGCTCAACATCTAACAATCTTATGGTTCATCAAGCAGTTGGTTTACGAACTTCAAGCTTGCGCGGGGTCTTCCTGGGCGCGGGCGCCTGGTTAGATTGCGCATTGCTGGTTTTTGTAGCCAATTTTCTCGGTTTCCTTCGTTCACCATTCGCCGTCTCAGGGGATTTGTTCTCCTTGTTATCGCTGGAGGAAGGGGAATGGACAGCTTGCGTCGATCTCGGCGCTTGATTTTTTGCCTGAGGTTGCGAATATTTCTTTGAACCGTCAGCTTGTGACTTGGTAGAAGATACTTTTGATGCAGAGGTAGTTTGGTCGCTTGCAATTGTATTCGTTGCGGGGGCCTTTCGAGACTGGGTCTTTTCGATCTTAGGGGCTTCCTTTGGGGTGGATGCCTCCTTCGGTTTTGGTGGTTCTCGAGATATTCGGTCTCCTTCTTTTGGTGTCTGCTTGGACGGCTGACTTTTGGGTTGAGCGGTCTGTTGCGTCTGCTCTCCTGTTCCAGTATTCTGTTGGTTTGTATTCTTCTGCCGATTCGGAGTCTTACTATTTCCACCCCAAGAAGGCATCGATGCTCCTAATCCTCCCAGGCCCAGTGCAGCTCCCTGCGGCATGGAAGGCATGGAAGGCATAGCCGGCATAGACGGCATGGAAGGCCTCCAACTTGACATATCCTTTGCCGCTTGTGACCAAGAAGGCGACATTTCATCTGGCGCGTCCTTTTTCATCTCTTCCAGCTCTTCTTGTGTGGGGGCTTGTGTGTCTCGTGTCTGCATGACCATCTTCTCCAACGCCTTCTTTTGTGCTGGCGTCGATTTCCAATTTGGAAAGTCTCCAATGATGCTCCGGACTCCCTTGCTCGCCATCTCGCCCAGATCCCAGAAGGGACCATTCATCGCACCGTAGACTGAGCCGATGCCGCCTCCGAGCAGCCCAGTCACAGTTGATACGACACCGCCAACTAGGGCTCCAGTTATCTTGCCGATGGTGACGCCCGGTTGAACACCGAGGCCAGCGCCAGCTGCCAGTCCTTGGAATGCCCCTGACCGCGTGTACTTCGCTGCTTTGCCAAACGACTCAGCTTCAATCTCCTTGTTGATGGCTTTCGCGAGGATTTCTTCACGAGCTTGTGGGTCTCCTGCTGCATTTGCTGCCTGTCGAAGATCCCACGCCTTTTGCATGGCCTGTAGCGCCATGCTGGCCGAGACACCGGAGTTCTGTTTGATCTCATGCTCGGGAATGTGTTGTTGATTTCCAGAATGATTGTTGGCCATCTTTTGGGTGGATCGGTTCGAAGTATCCGGCTTTGTTGGTTTCGTTTGTGTTTGTTGAGCTGTCATATTTGGAACGGACAGTTGTTGTCGACATTCTATCTAAGTGATAGGTAGGCATCCAAGAGGCAGTTTGGAAACAGGTAAGTAGCGGGTACGGCGCAAATACGTCATTGCAAATCATTTGGACAACGCATAGTTACAATTTGTTAGAATTGACCGCACGCGATCTTCGGCCAGGTTACCCATGCAGGAATTTGACGAGATCTAGATCGATCGTGTCTAAGGAGTCAACGAACTTGGGTTCATTGGCGAACAGCGATTGAGGTGGCGTCGACTCAGTTCACGCGCACCCGGTGTCGAAGCGTTCTGCGGTCGACGTTGAGTGACGTAATTCATATTGGCGTCCGTGCGCTAGAACAGCCATTTGTTTCCTACAATGGCACGCCCTCCAACTGGTTAACATTGACCTTTCGTAAGTTTAAATCGGACCCGTAAAAGTGTGGATCTTCGATTCCAGTTTTGTTGTCACGGAAAGGGAAGATGGCCATAATATTCTATACCTATTCATTTAACTATGTCATGGCAAGACATTAATGTGAAGAACCTCGGAAGCGTAACCACTGCAGGTAAGTACGAGAGGCCTTGATTGCTACCTGGGTGAACAGCGACACGATATCTTTCAGTATACCATAGTTCGAGGAAAGCTAACTAAGAGCCGATCATAGGGCTCAAAGCTTGACCTGGATTCAACGACTTAATCGATACTAGATACAGTAATTAACTTCCCTCTTCATTCGTCTTTCAACATCTTAACTGCAATCTACAACTTAGACAACCAAGATTGCAATCGGCAAAGTCATTGTTCAAACATTATTAGCAACAAACGTCGCGGCTAGCGGTGCATCCTGCTGATAGTTCGTATGCGCCGCGGTGATGATGATTCCACCATCACAGATGTTGTCGCCGGCATGGCAAATCGCCCAAGTCCTAATGGGATCGATAGCTCCTAATGACTGGCCGAACTTTGGGTCTCCCCAATTAACCACTGTGCGACGTCAGCGTCATCTTCGAATGCACCATTGCGAATAGGTTGTGAAGAACTTACCTGCGGCGATTCTAGCTGCATTCGCCGTGGAAAGCTTCTGTGCAGCGTTATGTACGACCTGAGAACCTTGGCTGTATCCCGCAAGCACAATTTTAGTTGATGGACACCTCGTCGCAGTCTATCCGAGATCAACATCAAAAAATAGTTCTTCTACTCAAATTTGCATAGGACTAGACTCACCGAAGCAACGAGATTGGCCATCGTGTTACTTCCCGCTGGATCGCCACCTGCTAGAAACCCGAATACATTCGCTGCATATGTTACACCTTGGATCGCGAGCACGCTAGTACCCCCGACTTTACTGGCGAGGTTATTGAAGAATATAGGCCCTACGGCTGCGGGATCGCCTACGTTGCCTGCTTGGTTGGTGCCGCGGGCATATATCACGGAGATGGGGCGACAGGCAGTACCGTCGGTGAGTTGATTGTAGGTGTTGCCTGAGTACTGGCGCTTAGTGATAAGATGATCCTCCGGAGCGAGATTAGAGTCAGCGAGTTCAGTGATCGGAAAGGCGTTAGGAGAGGTGATAGGTAAGGCGGTGGGGGCGGAGAAGGTTGTGGTGAAGAGGAGGGATATCACAACGGAGCTGAGTGGAGAGATCATCATGGGCTAATCGATGATGAGTGAGACTGGAAAGATAGAAGAGAATATTTAATCGTTTGGATAATTCTTTGAGAGAAACTCGAAGTCGTTGTGAGAGTTTATATATGCTTCCCTTCGGTAACTGTGGCTACATAGGTACTGCCTAGATGACAGGTATACTGTGCTGTGAGTACCGCCTATTGCTTCCTGCTTAGAGTCTACGAGAATGTAGATGAAGCTCCTCGGTTTACAATTAGTTTACCTAGTTACGAGCGGCTTTCATCCCCAATATACCCTTACCCCCGGCCACTCCGTTCGTGAGATCCGGAGTGCGGAGTCGAAATTCCCACATTAGGCAAAGTACACGGATAGCCAATCCCAAACCCTTACCTCGCAACCGAAGATTCCCTATACCCCGATGGGTGCATTGTCTGGTTGACGATTTAGCGTGGAGTTCAATATGATGATATATTAATCCTCGAGCTTTCTTCAGCCTTGCGCCCGGTTCCTTCCCGCTTTGAGGTGACCCGACCTCCTGAGTGCGGTTAGACTACCCGTTTCATTCCAATGTTGGGGCGTGAAGAAGTGACACGTGCACATCGAGATTTGATGGGCTTAGTTGCGTGATTTGTTTGTCGGAGAATGCCTAGCTGCAAAGGTAATGACAGAACACGTATGTAATAGGTCCGAGTTGTTCTGGCTACCTAGGTAAGCCATGATGTTTTCACAGATTGAGCGTGGCTGCATGGTTCCGCCGGGGGTAGTGCAGCAGTACAAGCCCTAGCAGATGCACAGATGGAAGACCACGACCCTTCGTTCACCCTCGACGTGAAAACATGGAGGTGAGCCGTGTGGGGAAATACGGGCCTACTTCATTCTATTAGGAGCTCTGCCCGACTGTCCATCGAATCCCAAGCAAGACAGAGGAGTGTTCGGGAAAGCGGCGGGAAATGTGTGTGGAGAGAAGTTAGTGAAATGCGGGGTACATGTACGGTATTGGGCTTGTGACCATCGATGGTTCAACCGGTTCGAGGAGCCTAGGAGATCGAGATATAAAGGCGGAACTGAGGAATGGGCTGTAAAGTCTAAGCGGCATCTAATTTTACATGAATTTCTGGTCATGTGGCTAAGAGATTGGATGATGCGAACTAGCCACGCTGCGAGGGGATGTTATATACACGATTGCATGAGCCCGAGTAGATAAACCAGTCCAGCAAGATATAGAATGTTTGATTCCTGAGCCGTAATGAAGTGAGCCAGCAGACTCGCTACTATCGCGGCTGTGCATAATGTTGTATAAGGACCTCACCCCGCCGAGCACCAAGCTGAACCGTAGCGCATACATTTCTTTAGTGTCAAATGCTATCTCCGTAGCTGAACTGAATAAATTCAAATCGGTCGTTATTGTTTGTAGTGGAAGGAAATTCGTGTTTGCTACTTGCAAATGCTAGTGAAAATAATAAACAAAAACTAGTAGCGATGGTCTTCGTCATCAAAATTGCGGAGTTTGGAGTACCGCGTGCTACTGTCCACAGGCAGCGGCAGATGCCGGGCTGAATGAATCTCAGGTAGTTATAATACCATACGTGGTGATACGCATATCACATCATTACGGTATAACATCGACTGGAAGATACAACTTCAACATGACTGATACGCAGGATCTGCATCTCATCGTTATCGGAGCTGGGATGTACGGGATTCAAGCCGCAAGGACATATCTTGAATTCCACCCGGCTCACAAGGTCATCATACTAGAGGCAGACTCGTGTGTTGGTGGGGTATGGAGCGCAAACCGAGTGTACGATGCGTTTTGGACACAATCGCCGCTGGAGATTTGGGAATTTTCGGACCGCCCTCTGAACGTTGGTACGGAGGAAACCTACCACGAGTACTTTCAAGCTCGTCACTTCACAAAATACTTTGAAGAATATGTGGATAAGAAGAAATTCAATGGAATATCGCTAAAGGATCGCGTTCTCCACAAGGCGAAGGTCGAGAGGTTGTGGAAAGAAGGAGACATGTGGCATACAAAAACGCCAATGGGAACTTTCAAAGCGCCCAAGGTCGTCGATGCCTCTGGCCTAACATCTATCCCCAATTTACCTGATATTCTAGGAGCGGAAGAGTTTACAGGAACCATTATCCATCACAAAGAATTTGGCCAATCGAATATTCTGCAGCGTAAACGGAGGGTAATCGTCGTTGGTGGAGGCAAATCTGCGGCAGATGTTGTCTATGCATGTGCAAAACACGGCCTGAAAGTCTCATGGGTGATTCGGAAGAGCGGAAATGGACCCGCTGCCTATCTCCCTCCGGATTCGCCCATCGGGTTTTACAAAGATTCCAATTCTTCGTTCCACCATCGATTCATGGGCACGCTCACTACGTGTATTTACACCAAAGAGACGTGGTGGACATGGTTCCTAGAGCGAACAACTATTGGTCGGCGTCTGTTGAAATTGATCTGGGCCGGTGTTCAGAAAGAGCTTTCCAAACGATCGCAGTATGAGAGGGAAGATGGGCAAGAGAATGGGTTTGCAAACTTGAAACCAGACACCGGAATATACTGGCAAAACGATTCAAGTTCGGTAAACCAACGGCCTGATTTCTTCAACGTTGTTGCGCAACAGGTCAAGGTGTATCGTCAGAACATCGAAAGGATTGGACCAAGAGACATGTTACTCGCAGATGGCTCGGTTATTGAAACGGATGCAATCGTATACTGTACCGGCTGGAGAGCAAGCACTCCGTACTTGGACCCAGCAACTGCGCATTCCCTCGGAATAGCTACCTCCGTTTCCGCCGAGAATGCGAAGATATCGGCAAAATGGCGAATTCTCGAGGAAATGGCGGACGTGGAAGTGCTGCGTCGATTTCCTATTCTCGCGGAGGCACCTCCACACTACAAACACGAGCTAACGGCGACGCCTTTTCGACTTTACAATGCCATGCTTCCGATCAACGATCATAGCATTGTCTTCCTTGGGAAGATGATTTTGGCAAATGGAACCTACAACGCCGAAGTCCAATCCCTGTTCGCTGTGGCGGTGTTTGACGGACGCATTACATTGCCTGACACAACTAAAATGGAAGAAGAAGTGGCTCTAGTGACGGCCTGGCAACGGCGACGATATCCAGCAAAGGGCAACGCTGGGAATTGGTTCTTTTTCGACGTGGTGCCCTATACTGATGCCGTGTTAGCGCAACTGGGAATCACAGGACATCGAGCGGGAGAATTTGGAGGGTTTTTTACAGCCATGAAGGCAAAGGCGCTGCGTGGGATCATTGAGGAGTTGAAGGCCAAGGAGGTGAATGCGCATGTGAATGTGGATACGAAGGTGAAGGTGAATGTAGAGAGTCGGAAGTCTCGGTGAAGTGGGGGAAGTCTCCCAGCTCGGATGGATGGTTACGTCATCATCCCAAGCGTAGTCCCCCACAAGTTGCAACATTTCCACACGCTGAAAGCAAAACATTCCTTCATTTCCTGTCGTTGAATCCTCATATCGTCCTTGGAGGCCACGCCACAGCTTCGCACAACCCTGCCATTGCTACGCTGCTACTGTCTTTGACAAAAACACAGTCCTTTCAGGTCTATTGCAATAAGGTTAATTTAATTCGTTTTTGCAGAGCTGTTTCTCACTTGGTGCGATGGTACCGCGACCGGCTAACGGCACACATGCCAGAAGAAGCCCCACAAGAAGGAGCACGAGGAAAAGAAACATCACCACCCAGCCCAGCCCCATCTCTAAACTCCCACCTTCGCCTTCTCCCTCGCCTTCGCCCTTATCCGTGAACAGTCGCAGCGACACAGAGGCTCAGCCCAGTTCTCCCGTCCTGCGAAGATCGGAAAGGGATGCATACCTCACCCTTTTGGCCGTCGAAACGTGTGAAAGTGAGATGATGGCCGAAACACTTTCTCGTGCCAGCTTCGATTTGCAAAACATTCGACACCTGTTCCAGCCAGATGCATGGTTCTTGAAGACTTCGCTGCCAAATTCGCCAAATTCCCATCATCATCACCCTGCGCCTCGTTACGGGACAGCAACTTTCACTCCTCAAGCTCAAGCCTCATATGCATTTGTCAATGCGGTTGCGGCTCTAGAAACTGCTGCTCGGAATCTCACAGCAAGCTCAGCGGCTCTTGCCAATGTGTTCCATCCGCTACCTTATCGGCCTTCAGTAACTCAAGTTCTCCCACGTACAGCTGCGCAATCTCCAGCGAGGAAAGCGAGAACAATTACGAAGAAGACGAAAACTGTATCCGATTTCTTTGATCCTTTCAATATCCAACCTACACCTCCAGGCCTATGCTTCTCACTCGCACCTTCGGAATTTGGACTTATTCAAGAGCGTATTCGCAATGACCTTTGGGCACTTGTGGTCCAAACCATCCTGTGGAATCAAACGACCGCCAGAGCTGGCCGGCCTGTTCTGTTCAAGCTTTTGTCGACATACCCAGCCCCCGAGGCTATGGTGGCAGCGAACTTGGAGGATGTCCTCACCATCATCGGTCGTCTTGGGTTGCAAAATAAGCGCTCGGCTTTGCTCATCGATCTAGCAAAGGCGTGGCTTGTAGCACCGCCAGATCCCTCCCGACGATACGCGAGGAAGAATTATCCATTCCCAGGAAATAACTGGAATATCGCGGACGGAATGTTGATAGAGGGAGACGACCCCCAACCGGGATACGAGATTGCCCATCTGCCAGGGGTCGGTCCGTATGCGATCGATTCCTATCGGATATTTTATCGCGATACGTTGCGAGGCGTCGGCGCTGCCCCCCACGAGGTCTTTGAGCCGGAATGGAAGAGAGTGGTGCCAGGCGACAAAGACCTGAGAGCATATCTTAAGTGGAAATGGAGACAAGAGGGCTGGGAATGGGATATGTTGACTGGGCAGAGGGTCCCGATACCCAACTCCGCTCCTTAATCCAACCTGCCTAGCATCGATAGGGAATCACGCCCTAATGCACTCATACCAGCGAAGAGTCATGTGTAAAAAAAGCCCAAGCAGTATCTCTGTTGGGATGCTATGTTACGCAATGCAGACCTGTATTCCCCCCATATGCAGATTACAAAAAGTTATTACGACCCAAAGGAACCGAGCGGTTGATCGCGCCCACCGAATGTTTTCTTTTTCTCCCACCCACGCCTATGACGGCAGATAACAACCATGGCCTTCCGGGCCTTTTCTCACAAGCCTTTTATCAAGTCACGAACTGGCCTTGTCGAACTTCTCTTGCACCAGCGTCACGTCCGAATCCGCGCTCTTCTGCTTCCGCCGTCGCAACACGATAAAAACCAGCCCGCCTAGTATCGCCAACAGTCCGACAACCCCGACAACACTTCCAGCTATCACTCCCGCCTTGTTACCCGATCCCTTGCTTCCGGACCCGGACGATGGTGCGCCTGTGAGTTCGGCAGATCCTGAGTCGACGGTACCGGTCGCAACAGGGACAGTAGTGCGTTGGGCTTCAGCGGAGCCATGGATGGTAGCAGATGCGGAGGCTGATGATGGGACTTTGACCGCGCCTGAGAGAGGGTTAATATTTCGCCGTGGAGCAAATCACAAAAGTGGGCATACCGGTTTCTAGGGGGTTCTGTTCGTAGAATGCGAGCCCGGTGACTGAGGGCACGTCGCAAAAGTACCAAGACAAAGTGTTTGAATCACCGCTCTTTGTTTGAAGGACGTGGTGATTGCAAGTCCTCGAAGCCCCTCTGTCGCCACTACGATCTGGTCAGCAAGAAGTATCCGCATGCGCGCGAAATAGTCCAGATGACCCATACCAGGACAAAGTTGTCTCCGCCGCAACCAGAACGCCGTTCGAACACGCAGTATACATGTTGCATTTCCGCGTCGTCGGACATCGTCGAAAGAATTGGCCCGATGTGGTGTAGGTCGACGTCGCTGGATCATATTCCCACGGTGAATCTACATGCCGGGCGTGAGTTATTGTCCAGCAGAGAAGGACGGCTGCGTCAATGCAGCCATGGTAGGCCTATACATACATGTGTTATCCACCGAGAACCAAGCCAACGTCTTTATGTCTGCCCGTGGGATTAAAGCCCGTGGTGTCACGGCTGCCGCATCGGGCAGAGCATCTCCTCGCGGGTGAAGATTCTGTGCATTTACGGCACCGAGGGCCATGGCAATGAAGATGAGGAGCTCCATGGTTGGGCACTTGGAAAGAGAAGCAAGAGAGACAAGCGAGTGTTGCTGGTTTATTATCTGCGGGCGCGCGTGTCCAGGGTCACCCTTTTCTCTTCGACACCGGGGTTGGGACTGTGTTGGTCGGGGGCGGCGGAGTCAGCACAACACAACGCAACGCAACGAAAACGCTATGCTATGGGAATCGCAATGGAAGAAGTGTTGGAACAATGGCATTCACTTGTCCGACCAGGCAGGGAGGGTGTCGCTTGACTTTTGGGGGCCAGGGAAACTCGTATGAGAGACACGGAGGTCGAAACACAAAAACACAAAAACACAAAATGCATTATCCCCGCTGGCAATCGCAGCCGCACCTTATATGGATCTGCCTTCTCACCTGCACATTGACTGCCCATTGCGTGACAGTGAAATGGGTGGAGGCCTGGTGGAAGGCTGAGACGCAGCGCCAGAATCTGGACCCCCGAGAGCTGAATGCGGCCATGCGACGTCGATGGGCGACACGATTGGGCTCATCGGGAGCAAGCCTCGCGCTAAGTCTGCCGAGCACATAGTGTGTACTTGTACACAGGAGGGGGCCAGGACGCCAGGGTGAGTCGCGCCGAGCGCACCGAAGCTACTTTCGGCCTTCGGGGCAGAGGATGAGCCAGGATGAGGTGGCCAAGGCGTCTGGAACTTGACAAGAATGCGCAACTGGAGGTTGCATGGTTTTTTTTAATCGATATGAAGATGTCATTTGGAGCTTGTTGGTGGCTGCACAGAGGTTGTGGTGATGTTGGGAAAGGCGATCCGCATCACAGACTTCGTCCCAACTCTCTCCTCCCCTCTTGTCGTCGGGAAATGAGATGCCCACTTCTCCCAGTCACTGCAGGTACCACGTACAGCCTCTTGTCGATCACACACGCTCCCTGGTCCAGTTGTGCAAGCGTTGTGGTTCTTCTCGGAATTTGTTATTTGTTGCCAATGTAATTACAGTCAGTCAGCACTTGGACCGCGGCTCTAGACGAAGACCCGCAGCGGCGCAGCCATTGTGCCCAACGCCCACTGTCATCGTTCGAATTGTTCGGTTGACAGACCCTTGGCTTGGCGCCACATGTCATAATCGCGAGCTGGGATTGGGGGCTCGTGGAGCTCGTGGAGCTTGTGGCCTCGCGTGGGCGAAGTTGTCATTATTGACTGGGTGCACGTGCGATGCGTGCATTGGTTTCAAAGACTCCAAAGACTCCACTCGAGTGGACGTTCCATAGGTTCGAGAATCTCTGACTTGATGCGAATGGGTGGGGCATGCATCAAATACTGTTTTAGCTCAAGGGATTCAGATGATGCATACTACGAGTTGTGCTGGTGGCTCTGGAGACTTCTAGGCCCGTCACGCCCGTATGTACACCTCGAATCAATCAATATGCTCACTGAGAATTGCACTAGAGATTTTGGCATTGACTGAAGATGGTCTAGCGTTCTGTGCAATACAGTTCGTGCTTTTACTTCCCTTCCTCTTCCCGAGCCTGCTTCATTTGATCAGATGATAATGGATATCCAATTGCATAAGCTGGATCTGGATTTGGATCGAGACTGAGAACCGATTACCACTGTCTCAGCTTTTTTGGAACTCTATTGGATGGATCGTAATGAAGCCCGCGTTGTTACGACAGGATGTACTGCAGATAACGCCATAGCTGTGGCTGGTCGGGCCATTGTCGTTAGCCAAGAAAATTAGAACAAAGGATATGCGCAATTTCTCGACGATCCACGAGTTGTTACTCACATCAAGCACGAACTCGTGGGGTCTTCCAAGACTTACGATCGCAAGACCAACCGTTAGCCTTGCATAAATGTCGATCACGAAAGGGAAGGCCGGCCAACTCCCTGTTGCCACTTTTACCGTTCTTTCAATCGAGTTTCAAAAATGAAAACGTTGCTTATTGTAACCCGTGACTACCATATACGTTAAGCCAGAACCGTCGTTCCAATGAGCCACGTTTGTCTTTGGAGGCAGGGTCTAGAGACTAAGCTGGCTCATCAACTAGATATTTTTGATCAATCCAGAATAGAAGACACAAATCACTCTCACGACGCGCTTCTTGAAGCTTTGAAGTTGTAAGGCATAGTTCATCCCCCACGGCTTCCGCTCTCTAAACTCAAATTCCATTTGGAGTCGTGCAAAAGAACGATGAAAGAGCTGAAAACATTTCGGTCTTATTCTTCGTGACATGATGGGTTGGCACGAAATTCAACATCCTCAAACAGCATGTCCAGCAAGCACAAGATGTAATGGATAAAGTGACCAGTATCTTACTTATCGGTGGATTGGCAGGACACTTCTTCGTAATGTCATCTGTTTCGCTAGTGATTGATGGCGGTACAGGTTCAGGGATTGAAAATACTACTAGTCCTCGCGAGGACGATTCAATCCCAAATGATCAAGAAAACTTCATCACTAACATATTTGTTTTGAATAACACTCCTTCTATTGAAATCATAGCTTTTAGGAATGGTAAGTCCTTGCCACTCAGGTTTAAGTCACGATTCTCTGCAGCTATGTCATGTTCCCACCTATTCTAGTTGAAGCCGAGACTTGGGCTAGCAGGATCTTTACTTGTTGCCTTCCAAATGCTTGTCGGGGACTGGTCCCTTGTACTGGGTTGGATCATTACCGTCCTTCCACCACCTTTGGAGGTTCTCCTTGGAAGGATCCTCGTCTGACCACGTTGTCGAGTAACTCTTGTCCAATGCCTGTAAAATGTCGTAGACTTTGTCAAACTTGATACCTTCGAGCCCCTAGGTACGTGTTGGGTCTTATCCACATGGCAGTGATATTCAAGGCGGAAGACGGTGTACCTTCTTCAAGTCATCGCATATTTCGTCGACGACACCGTCAATTGGCAGCTTTCTCTTCATATTTACGACTGCAACATACAATGAAGATATTTACTGTGCGTAAACATCCCCCATAAGCGTAAATGCCTGAGAAATGATACGTCAATATGAGAGGTCGTTGATTGCACTAATAGAACGGTGAGAACCAGCGTCGATATGAATACTAACTATTATGTGGGACAACATACTCTTCGAGGCTTTTGCGTTGCTCAGCTCCTTTGATAGCAGAAATGACAAGGATAACTGCGTTAATGAAGACTTCTAGGATCGAAATGACGGTACCGGCAATTTTCACAAATTTCAGGGACATTCTAGCTATGTCTCAGAATTCACTTTCCTTGGAGAGTGACTTGATCATGGAAGAGGCAAGTCAGAGAAGCCGCTGAGCTAAGGCAATGTCTATGTATTTAGGTTATAATCCATACATTGCCTTTTGTATGATGTATCGACTCCTGCCTGCAGTGACAGCGATCAAAGCCCTGAAAATGCAACCCAATGCTGTGGTCAACTTTCCGGTAGAGATGAACTCCATCATCTTCCCTAGCAAGCGTATACCATGTTAATGATTCCGAATGTTAGAGTACAAGGAAACTGCAGTGCACATTTACCAATCACGGCTGTTCCTCCAGACACTAGGATAACCAACCCGATAACATCAATAATCTGGGTGTCAGCAGCACCATTATCCTCATAGTACTTGACTAGTTCTACATATTGTTTCCTCAATTCTTCTGGCAGACTATCTGTTAGCTTCTCCTTCACTTCCTCGACAGGTTGTAGTCCGTGGGCATGGAGAACGTCGGGAGTTTTGGTATCGATTGTTTTGATCTGGTCTGATACCACACTCTTGCTGATCTTTGCACCACTCTGGATGGTAGAGATTTGGGTAACGAGCTGGTTGACACGCTTTCCCCGGCTTCTGTTGTCTAGAGACTATTAGGATCCTGCAATGATGGGCCAATTCGATACTTGAAAAACGTACCAGGGTAGAGTAGTTCGATAGACATGATAAATTTCTGGAAGAGTGTTGCTAATCAGAGATGGAGAGATGCAAACTAACAACCCTAAATGGATCGCCATTGGTTGTTATTATGCTATTGGGCTATTGGCACCTTCACCACTCTTCCTTTAACTAAGGTTTCTATTAATTGCTATTTGTTGTCACACACATCTGCCTAGAAATATTGTAGCACCATGGACAACCTACTATACTTGAGAGTTTTCTATCGCGCCTTAGCAAGATAACCCTTTTCACGCCTGCATTTATATACTTCATAATCTAGTAGTAAGCAATTTCAGCACCCTAGAGTTATGCTGTTTAACATGTTCTAGACTTGCTGTTAGAAGAGTTGTTTTACTACCTCGGTCTTCCTTGGGCTGTATAATCACGACATGGGGAATACAATTAGTGACCTATGTTACTCTGACAACCCCAAACGTCGCAAGCGTGCCGAAGGCTTGAGGCAAGACATTCGTCAATATGTGCAGGACTTTGAACGTGAAAAGGATAAAAAGTAAGGATATTTCTGTTCTGTATTTCGGTACGCTGCTTTTGATGTGTAAATCTCTACTTCAGAAAAGAAGTCTTTGAGAAAGTCAAAGTAGACTCGACGCTGTCTTATTGAAGTTGGGCGTGCAAACCCGGGACGAGTTGGACAGGTACATTCGTGACAAAATGAAGAACGATGCGGATCTGAAAGCATACGATGAACTTCGAAAAAGGTATAAAGAATTTTGTGTTTGACACAATATTCCGCATTTAAGGTGTAAACCAACTCATGCTGTTAGCATCGACGAATCTTATCATATTGCAACTGTTATAGTTGATATTATGGGTTTAGCCGGTATCGGTGTTTTCGTTGTTGGGGGTCTCGCTGCTATTGTCGGAATCATTTCTTTCGCAGCTGTAATGGGTGGACTCAAAGTTGTTGGTGCATTAGCTGCTGCTGCAGGCTTCTCGGTTATGATCGAGAGTATTTATGAAGGCGCTATCCAACGACAGGTAAGTTTACTACCTATTG
Source organism: Dendryphion nanum (assembly GCA_020744415.1). Taxonomy (NCBI): domain Eukaryota; kingdom Fungi; phylum Ascomycota; class Dothideomycetes; order Pleosporales; family Torulaceae; genus Dendryphion; species Dendryphion nanum. The sequence continues at coordinate 2,380,113 of JAGMWT010000004.1, read as the reverse complement.
TATTGCATAACTCGACTTGACTTGACTAATACTCTATTCCAATCATAGAAGCTGAGGGAGGCTATACAACTTATGTTAGAAAAGCGAGCGGAGCCATTCTAGCATGTGCAACGAATGAGAATCCTCAACACATAGGGCCAGGCCATCGGTTAGCGTTTCCCCCCCTCACACACATTGATTCCAAGTCTGTAGCCACTAACCTCTTTAGTGAATGGATTGAAAAACAACAAAACCGTCACAGAGTTGAAGGATCTATTACTAGAGGGTTTGAAAGAGCCATGGGAATGCACTCTAGACTATTGTCGAGAGAAGCTCTACAATCTCGATGTGCAACAGGGTGCTTGGATGAACGAAGATAGAGGAGAAGAATTTCACTCAGCCGTAGATGTCCCAGAGCCGATTGATATCAAGGACAAGGCACTGCGTATAGATTTGAGCTTTACGCCTAGTGACACTGGAGTTGCTCAATCGGTAATTTTAATGCATCAGGGGTCAATATCTAATTCTATTTGCATTGGAACTTCGAAAGAGGAGACCTGATTTCTTACTGGAAACCCAGTTAGCATTATCTCTGAACTAGAGAACGAACAGTATGAGGTGGAATGTGCTACTCAAGACAAACCTATCACAACTACTGTGTACCACAACTGTTTTCTTGAAATAAATAGTTTCTCCTTTGTTTGATATATTAGGAAGCTTCAGTATTGAATTTTAGAGTTTTAGTATTATCAAGTTATAGTTAAAGTTGCTAAGTTTAGTTCTAATAATAATTGAAAACTCATAAAACCTATATTCTGTTTTTTTTAGTATTAAGAAGCTTAAGTATGTAAAATAACAAAAAGCAATAAGAGTTAAAGTGTGCTAGGGTATTATAAGTAGTACTTTTAATAAAACATGATGCTAATATGTGAGTGATCTATATTACTATTTTATATCTGAGACTTGTAACTCATGGGCCTAGTCATTCGACATCTTGTAGCCTTGGGAATAGACTACTCTTATTTTCTTACCTTGATGGAGCGAAAATAGGCATATTCAGTCATGAAGACTGGAAATTGCATGTATGACTCCGAGAAGATGACAAGAACCGTTTGAGTTGTCCTATCTGAGGATAGTGAAAAGAGCAATCCCGAGCATTTGCTTGATTTTGATATGACCAAAACATATAAATGATGGCGTCAATAATGAAGAAAAACCTCGATGGTTTACCTTTCGCCTCAATTTGTGCCCTGTATACTATGGCTTTTTCTCTAATTCAATTTTTTTCGCCTTCAACTACCGCAGAAATGATGTCAAGTTTCAACAACTATCTGTCAGAACATAGTCTGCATACCTACTGCGTATCCTCTAGTCCAAGCGAATAGAATTCATCACGTAGAGAAAATCAAAGAGCATATTTAAGGCACAAGCTATGGAATCTGTTCAATATATAATGGCCCAACGTTACTCCCGTCAATACCGGGTTATTTTCCTTTCATGCTGTTTTAGCCACTCTTTTCGCCATATGAACCAACGCATCGTGTAACTCTTGGGGACTGTCTAGCGGTACCCAGTGGGTGCTTCCACTGATAATTTTTGCCTCGGCATTTGGCAACACCCCATACTTTTGCCCCATCTCTAGACTGTACAAGACGGTTTCTGAATGAGTGACATAATCTTTCTCACCGCCGATGAACATTACTGGAAAGCTGAGAACTTGTTGCTCAAAGGGAATGACCGCATCGTCATCCGCGTTCATCCCTCAGATGTTGGCGTGATACCTGAACAACTCTTGTAAGTATTGTGATTGTTGCCACGGTATTTGACTACTACCAACCATTTAAATGGGGCGTTATAACCTCCGGCCTTCAATATTGCATCGTGGGTCTTTATTTCTTCTTCGGTAAGCCAATTTGCGATAGGTGTAAGTTTGTCTGATGTGATCCATTCTTTCATTTTACCCACGGGACACAGATCAGTTTTGACTATGTCAGGGTCTTCGGCGTATAGAAGAGCGGTGAGGGAATCGGCCTAAGAGTCGTTTGTTATATATTCAGTTCTTTTATGTGTATTCTTGAAGAAACGTCTTGTAACTTACATGATCGTCCGCAATTTTGCCTACGTCATCTTCATTACAGAAATACCAGAACCCTAATGTAGGATATCCGTACATTTGCGTCGTGAGTTCATTGATCGAATCTACAAATTTGTTAGAGGTTTTACACGACTGGGATAGTCTTTCTTAACGGCAGAAACTATATACCAATATCCAATGGTTGCCCAGGCGCTACGTAGGGTGCTGATATAAAGATACCGGCGGACAGGTATTTTGGGTAGTAATTGGCAAGGCTCCCCAAGAGCCCAGATCCCCTTTGCGATGTTGGTTTAACGATTTCTCATGAAGGGGCTTAGGAAGTGTGCCATACCAATCATGTCCAACGCCAATAACACTTGTGAGCCCCTCATTTTCGAACATCTTTACGAGATGGAACACCATCTTCTTGAAGGTATACTCATAAACATCTATCTGTTTGTCTGTATCACCATAGCCAAGTAGATCTGGTACTAGAACGCCATAACCTGCAGCAGAAAGTGATTTTATTTGATGACGCCAATCGTAGCTAGAGCTCGGCCAGCCATGAAGGAGAAGAAACGTTGGTCGATTCTCTTTAGCAGGCCTGTATACGTAGGCATATCTTGGTCCATTTTCGATGGTGAGATACTTGCTGTCGTCAGAGTTTACTCGAAAAGCTATGTGCACGGTTAAGATCGTAAAAAGGGGGTTTAATAATACTGGTAAATGCCAATCCTACATATGTGGAGACGATACATTGCCGACTACTTGTACTATTGCTCAATGTTAAGCACCAAGGTACGCAGGCCAAAATCTATTCCATTAAGATTGAGACTCTACTGACTAATAACGGATTAGAATGCAGCAAGCCGGCCCTTCTAAACTTACTATAAGAATATTTCTAATCAATGTTGAATGCTAAGTGCATTGACCCTCGATTTGCACACCCAGATGTTTAACCATGTTACATGTTTCGTATGTGCATAGTTGTAGCTAGGGTACAAATGTATCCATAATGTATGCGGTCAATGTGCTAAGTGATGTTATAAGTAAGCCCGACGGCGCATGACCTATTATTGAGTCGTCTTCGTTTCCATTTGACTCTGCAAGGATGTATAAATACTGGGATAGTCAAGATACTCGCTTTGATTGATAGTATTGATGCGCGCATCAAGATCCAAACCCCTTCATCTTAGTCCTCGCTAATAATCAGGATTAGTCTTCCTACCGTTCTTAGCGTGGAAGTACCTGTATTGACACAACCCCTAGGAGTTAAGTGATAAGTAATCAAGCCGACCAAGTACGCAACTATTCTTCGCTTAGATTACACGTGGCCTTAATAAAATATGAGAATCCATTCTATGCTAAGGTGTATTACAAAGCCGAGGAAAGTAAAAAGTGAAGAGTTTCATACAATTTTCTGGATGCATAATCCTATGTAACACCAAAAGAAATAGTGATCCTATGAGACGTGAATGGGTGCTGTCACACATACCCACACCATTCTACCAAGTTCTTGTTAAATGCGATAAGATGTTCGGCCATATCCTCTACCGCCATGTAGTCTTTCAAATCCAGAACCTTTCTAAGTAGGGTTGCCAAATGAATATTCACCATTGGCGAGAGGCTGAACGGGGAGCTGCTGTCCATGCGATTGTAGTGTATGCGCCGCAATTCCACTATGGCCATTAGAGTGTCAATGTCCTTGCTATTTCTTATCCTTGTAGCACAGCCTTCACCCGACGGTCCAAAGCATCCGATTTTCTGCTGGAACTGACCAATTCCCGTCAATATGTTTAACCAATCTAGAAATGCTTCGTGGGCTGGATGTGGGGTTATCTCGTCGTTGTCTCTAGCATCGAGGACTTGTTGGACCGCCTTGATCGAGTTAGCCAGGTCCACAAAACTCAAGTTTTCCCCGGGTTTTCGTCTGAAATGAACAAGAAGATGATAAACTGCCTCGTTGGTCAGACGATTGATTTGTGTCGCACGGTCAGACAGGCATTCGGCTGACTCGTCCATGGTCGTCAAAGTAAAGCTTTCAACAATGGATTGATCAAGACGCACATCTCTTTTGGGATTTGTTTCGTTAAGAATACTATCTGCCAGTGAACTCGCCGAGTTGTTCGTGGCCGAGTTTGAATGATCCCCGATATCGCCAATGGAAGCAAGGTCTAGAGTCGAACTGCCTAGAGTTGAACTGCTCAGAGCTGAATCGCGGTTATCTTGAAGTGCATAATTATCATCAGCTGAAGATTGAAATTCGTCGTGTTTTCCACTTTTTGGCAGGTGTAGTTTCAAAATCTTCGAGGAATGCTGGCGACACGGTTCGTCTTCGTTTCTCTTACGCCGTTTGTGTGCTTGGTCATTATCCCCTGATTCTCCGGATATACAGCGACATCCAGCTGCCGTAATATTGGAATGTGATTCTTTCTCAAAATCACCAAAAGGAGGATCGGACGGTGTGCAGGGCCTTGGGTGAGATTGAGAGGCTCTTGAAGATCGGAGAGTCTCGTACATGATAGCTTCAGGAACTAAAGAACGATTTGGGCTGGTACTATCGCCTATGGGAGATTGGTGATCTGAGGACGATGCTGTTTCAGAAAACCCAGTCGTCGACTGGCGGCTCCCTAAGTTCTGATTACGAGCAGGTACACGTCTGACGATCCAACAACAGAGGAAAACCCTAATTCTACGCAAATGTAAGAAAATATTCGAAAGGATCAACAACAGAACAACTTGTAGAGCACATACTTATCTTCACCCTTCACTAAGTTATAATACATATGTTCATTGTAAGCCTCTGTGAGAGTCTTTCGTAGATGAACTCTGTCATAACCCCACACCTTCATCCCATGGTATTTGAAAATCTCATCTGTAACCTCGTAAAGAAAGTCCAAGTATCCAGAGCCAGTCAGACGATCCTGTATTTCTGACACCGTATAAGTAGCAGCGAGGTTTGCAACTTTGAGAAGGGTGGCATCATATAGATTCTTAACTGTAGGATACTGACTGAAGTTAGGAGATCCTTTATGTGCTTTTAGATCTTCTTTGCCCGCAACCAATCCCAAACATTCAATGTAATGGAAAGAAGTTTTGGTATTCCACCCCTTCAGAACAGCTTGGGCGTCCTGAAACATGTATGGCCTTCCTTTGGTTATGAACCGCTGGGGCATCCCCCCACAACACATTATGTGATGTAAGAGAAGAAGTTGAAGCAGGAGGAGAGAAGAGAGGTACGAATATGCTAAGTTTTGATCATTTTGCCGGGCTTATTATAGCAAACCGGAGCTACCTGAAAATGATTTCTTCAGATATGCACGATGCAGGGACGAGCAAATTGATCCCCTGATTCTGCATTGTACTCTTTCGCTAGGGGCGAGATGGTTTTCATCTCAGCTCCAAGATAAAAACCCTTTCCTCCTGATTTAACCTAACAAATTTTCGGGTCTGCGGCGCTGCTTGCGACGACACGGAATATTGCATACGTGTTTGAGCTTCCGCACCCACTAAACAATATTTACCATTTGGCGATCATACTGCTTGATGAGCAAGATTTGACGAAGAAGATGCTTAGAATGATTGGCTGCAACGGCCCGTGCTGAAGCTGAGATATGTTTCACCGCAGGTCGCGATGAGCTATTGCTCACACTCATTGGACGATTTTTATCATTGCTGTTCATACCTCTTCTATCTTCATAGAAATCTTATAATTCTACGGGAGCCATGGGCACAAGTGCTCCCACAAGACACGGAGGAACGACGTCCCATCACTGATCTCTATCCATATAATCCTCAGACGAACAGATATGCACAAACAATGAGCGGGGATTAACAAAGAACACCAACGTGTTACGAGCAAACTTGAATGTTGTTGATCATGGTCCTGAAGGGTGGCGGGAAACGGCACTCCAGCCTCTACATATATCCATGAGCGTTACGGTCTCCAACATGCCTCTCTATATGCATCAGTATCGGCAGCTTCTTGAGCCGGGTAGGAAGGATCATGCATCCGGTCATTCATCACTGCTCCGCATTGTCACCACAGAACATATTCGACCTATTCTGCCATTCCTGTACCTGATTGTCAAGTGGTTGAGCGAAAAGATAGTACGCTAGCGCATACACACAGCCAAAAGCAAAGCTAGTTGTTGCCTTGCATGCTTAGCTATCCGCGCCTGCGTCTCCAGTTACACAAACGTCACACTATAATCTACAGGAGCAGAAAACTGGAACTTTGATGTGGTAAGCGAAAGCAAATGAGTAAAAGGGTCGCATCAATGCATACACTAATACTCTTGGGAATTCTTCCCGTATCCGCATATGATACCAGCAGCTGAGCCATGTCCCAAATGGCATAATCGATATGCAAAACAAAGCAGTACTATTACACGATCTATCAGGACGAAAGCCTAATCGCGCTTATCAAAGCTCATGTTCTGTACACACATAATCGCGGCAGTCAACAAAGCTCACACCGTACAATTACAAGTTATATGACTTGAGAATCCAAGTCAACAACGGATCAGTAGTACAAGAGAGATCCAATTTGTGTATAGTAGTCAAACGGTATAGCTTTGGCATTAGGTCTACAATTAGTTTGGATAGGCCGGTAGCATTATACCCTGGTCATTATGATAGAAAATCTCGAATTCACTACATGTGCTGCACGATTTTAAGGACATTCACAGAATACTATAAAGGCTGCTTCAATGATATATATCCTTGGCCTAAGAGCGGTTTCTATTGTCTTCTCTTGGTCATGTTCAGGTCGTGGTTGGAGGCCAGAGTTTGGTCAATGGGACTCGTAGCAAACCAACACCAGCACATGAAATCTATCTGCCACAATATCTACGTCACTCAAACCATTTTCCCTGTCTCACTTTAAACAATCAGTAAGGCGACTGCACCAGAACTGGTGTCTATACTGCAGCCCCAGAGGCGATTCTGATACTAGCAGTCTCTAACATTCGCGGTGTCGTTCACCAGAAACTTATTCGACACGTCCAATCGCGGTTAACTTCATCAACAGCAACAACGGATTGATTTGAAAACCAAAACTTAAGGAAAATAAGATATGGCGAACGCCGGGTATATAACTGTCCCGCCCCAAAGCGCATCCCCAAATCGACCCAATCGCAGAACGCCATCTCATAATCTTAGACCCTCTCTGCAGCTAGTTTCACTCCTCAGACATAAACCAAACCCAAAGCCTTTCATTATACCCCCTGATACCCTCGAACTCCTCCGCCCCGTTACACCCCTTGAACTTCGTCAGCACATCAAACAATACTGCCAGTTCCTCGTTCAATCTCTCTCTCCCCTCGTCGCCCTTATATTCTCCACAATCAGCCCCAACATCATGCATCTCTGCCAGCGCAATACATGCCCTAGCCCTCTCTCCAGCATCTGCTCTTCCGCGCAACCAAGCTTTCCATGATTCACCTGGCGCGCCGAAATACTGTATTTTATTCTGGAAGGTGCGGAGTTTGGAGCGCATGGACATCCAGGTTCCAAAGGCTGTATGAAGTGTAGGAAATGTGTCGGGATGCGTAAGGAGAAGGTTGGACATGTCTGAATCGACGAAGCGGTAAAGAAGATGGTTGAGACGGTCTTCTGTGCGGAGGTACGAGGTTGAGTCTGCAGTGAATTGGTTTAAAGAATTTAGAAAAGAGAGGAGGAGTATGAAGAGTTCGCGACGGAGTTCGGTGTCCTGTTTGGAAGAGATAGGAGGTTCGGGCGAAGAGCGTATAGGGGCAGCGGATGCTGCACGGGGTGGGATCGTAGCGATATTGGTAGCAGTGTTAGTAGCGATGTCAGTAGCGATGTTAGTAGTGACTGCCGCCGAGGTTACGGTCGTAGGTGCATGGAAGCTAATGGTTGCAGACCGGTGGCGCGATTCATTTGCTGTGGTAGGAAAAAGTGGCGCGTCTTCGTCTTCGTCTTCGTCTTCGGTTGTCTCTTCTTGTTCCACTGTGGTGAACACATCTACTTTGGTATCATCACGGGGAGGGTCATCGCCGGGAATCACGGAATCTCGCATGATTGTATCTTCCACTTCTTGTTCAGGCACATTGGGCGTTGCAGGCACAGCCACGGTTGGAGATGCTGTCTCTGCAATCTGTGAGCTTCTGAACAAAGAGTCTAGGTCAAAGTGTTAGAAGGTTGGTCGACAGATACTGCAGTCCACAAGTAGTACATACCCAGTTGTTCGCTGATCATCTGGTCGATATCTTCTTCCTCTGTTTCCACACTGGACGCCCTTGATGGTATATAGGATGGATCACTCTCTGCAGAACCAACTCGTGGACGCCTACCAAACCTGACCGGCCACGGCTCGCCACCTGCAGTGAAAGCCGAATGAGATGGTGACTGTGGTACAACATATGTATCTTGTCGTCGTCCTTTCGGATTCTCTGGTAGAGCTCGTTTCCAAGATTGGTTTACCTTGGGAAGTTTCCCTTGCGTTGGCGGCGGTTCTTGCGAGGATTGAGAATTATCGATCCTCTTGCGTTTGTTGAATCCTGGAGGACTTATGGGCGCATCAAGGGAGCTAGGTTGTCCTGGTCGAGGAGGATCTTCGTAAAGATCGTCATTACTACCTGCCCGTTCTTTTCTCGGAGTTTCTGCAGCGACTGATGTTTCCGGCTCGAACAGTGGTGATTCTACCCTCGAGTTTGGTATAAGTATTGGAGGCAACAAAACCTGGGATGCCGGTGGAGTTGAGTACATGCGTGCCACAGGTGCAGGTACGGCAGCGACGGATCTCAATAAGCCTTCTGCCAGTCTTGCCCGCATCGTAGTCGGTGCCGCTGTCACCGCTGCTGCCGTAGTTGCTGCTACTGTCAATGACGCTGTCGCCGCTGTAGTAGCTTTGAGCGGCGACCTGACGTATTCTATGATCTCTCCTTCTTCTTCAGAAGATTCTATTTCGGAAAATTCGAAGCTCTTTCTGCTTGTCGGGGTCTTTGGTTTGTCGCCATTCGAAGGCGGATGTATTTTCTTTTTGGACTTTCGTTCCTGGTCGCCGATGCTGCGCGCAGCTCGTTTAATCATCCAGCATCGCAAATAAATTCTGATACTATGAAATTCCGCATGAGTATGATATCTTTGTACGACACTAATAACCATTGACTCACGCTCTCTGATCGCCCTCCACTTCCCAGGACAGTTCTCTCGGATAGCAAGGTTTGGTTCCGGCTACTAACAGATGGTTTCGCTTTTTGCCCCAGATTCTATTTCCCATATCCATATCAACACATATCCTCTCTACGTCTCTTGCGAACGTCTCCTTGTCGTATAACTCCTCTTTCATCTCGGCATGACTAATGCCATTTCGCCTCATGAAAGCAGTAACAGCACCTTTGACCTCCCTGTTTAGTTCTACAATCTCAACATCACTGAATTTTGGCTGGGCTGGCCCCGGATTCGTGTTAGGAAGCCCAAGTGATTCAATGATCTCACTGGCCGTCTTTTTCTTCGTAATGCAACCTCGCACAAGTTCAGCCTCGCCTTCAGCTGTGAGCGGCGGTAGGCCGCGCGAGCCGGGATTGTTTGGTCGCAACACAGTCATGGCACTGCCAAAGATCAAGAATACATCGGTAGGGCGAAGGACAAGGCTTTGTACAGACGGTGACAGGAGCAGAACGGGCCCGGTCTTTAGCTAAAATGGAGCAGAGCACGCATTGTCCTACGAGATAGGCGGGGTAGGGATCGACGTGTTGGACGGACAGGCTCAAGCGAGGGGAGTGGCTTGTATCTTTTTTTCGATAACAGGTGGAAACACGAGACTGTGGCTGTGAATTTACTACATTTCATGCATGTGGGGGCCATATTTTATCTCATATTTCTATGGTAGAAATAGGACCCTGGAGTCGACTCCGTAGGTATAGAAGCTTGCCAGAAAATTAAACAACAGCAAATCACAAACTAGAATCGTTCGAGTGAAACCCCTGGAAGTTGGAACCTTGGAAGATGCTAGAAAGAAGATTTCTATCTTTGTTGCATGTGGCGCATCGTCGCGTGTATGCAGCCTCTCATTGGCCGATATCTAGGTTACCGCCCCAGTTGCGTGGCGCGAAAGGACAGCGAAAATTCGCTATCAGACTGTTGCCTGAGGCTGCAAATGGCGGCGCTGGCAATCAAACCTGAGACATCGTATATGCACCAAGCCGGCGCTTGGAAATGATCGACCAATCTTTTACTCATTATTGAATCTCGAAGACTTATTTCTTTGAGGTTAATGGGGTGTTGTATGTCTTTCCACTATGATTTCAAGATGTGAACGCATGCGGATAGATTTGAACTCTACTACGACGACCCGCTGGCTGGAACATACTTGGAGGTGGCTTATTTTGCATGTGAACAGAAGGTTACTAGGTAGGTATCAAGGTATAACAGGGCATAACTGACTAGTACTCCGAAGTATTCGCGATTCCTGTGCTGCGCCTCACCGCCGAAACATGCACCTAGCATTGTTGCCTGGGCAGAGATGCATCATCGGCCGATTCCAATACTTTGTCCCTGATAAAAATTAGCGCTCAAATAGCCATTGGTACCAACCTGAGGGCGTATAATCTTGAAGAGAGGTTGTCTTGACAATTAGGTACCAGCTAGACTTGTGAAGCGGCATAACAGCCCGGTCTCATTCCATGCAAGGTTCATTGAAACACTGCGTTTCCTTTTCACCGTGAGAAATGGTATCAGATGTGACTTGTTTTATTGCTATATGCACAGGTTCGTCTGCTTCCCTTTCATATACCGAGATACGCACGGGGATTGACGTTTTATTTCGACTTTATAGGTCACGCCGTAGTTAATGGATTTCTACACATTATAATTTTTGAAACAACCCAGGAATTCAATTTTCGTGCACTCGATTTCTGTGACTTCCCAAGCGTGAAACCTTTCGTCTCGACCCCAGGATCAAGTAAATTGAAAAATTCTACATTCTCCTATCTGGGCGAGTGCTAGGATACCTAGGTGAAAGATTCATTTAGAAGGGAATTATTTGATTGCATATATTCTGACAGTGTACATAGCTAATTTTTGCTATGGTTTTGAATTCCAAGCAACGAATAGCAGGCAAAGATGTACAGTGTAATAACGCCCAAGACAGAAAACGCGCGAAAAGAATTACAGACCAAGTAATTTTTCGACAATACAAAAATCAACAAGTATATATCCTTCGTAAGCAAATGCTAGGAGTGAAAACTACTCTATGTCCTTGTGCAGATCAATTCCTTTTCTACTCAAATAAAACTAAAACAGGGTGATGAAGGAGTCTTCTTGATTCGGCATTTTACCTTTCTCAACCTATAATATTTCATTCCCTGTGTAAGCCGTGTTCTATGAGTGTAGGTGATAGTGTTATGTTTCAACTGCTGCTTTATTTGTGTTATGACAGGTGTTGAGAAGTTGGCCGTCTAGTGTTCTTGCAGTATTCATTTTATCCATATTTATACTAGTGTATATTAAGTATCAAAAGACAGGTGAACTACAAATCTTGAACTCAGGTCCTCTCATCGTGAATTGATGTCCATTGTGATTAGCAATTCTTGGGTCTTGTAATTTCCCTCCATCAATAGCCCATTTCTATTTGGCATATATTCTCAAACCATGCTTGCAATCATTGTGTCTTCCAACCTTGGAACTCATCATTACAACGGGACCAATTGTCTCGCCCTCGAAACCCTGGGGAACATCCCCCACACATTCACCTCTACTCTCGTAGTTCCTGTTAACGTCTCTACAAAACCAACTCTTGCCCCATCCACAAATACTTCAAAATCTTGACAGTTCAAGCTTCCGCTCAAGACTCGGCCAGATCTCAATCCCTTGTTCCAAATGCGGCAGGGATCGGCCACCTGATCGCTCGCTTCATATATCTTCTCATATCGGAACACGACTTCGGTATTGCCGAGCCACAATACCGAACAATGTAACACAGAAGAATTAAAACTCCACAGCGGAAATACTGTGGGGATGTCAGCCTGCATGGAACGCAGAGGCTATTGATAGGAACGTAAATGAATAATGTATGCGGATTGATAGATGAGTGTCAGCCCGCTTGATTATTTATAAGAGCGCGAAATGTGACTCTGTGTTTTCAAGATTTAGGAAAGGTTTGGAATTCCTTCCATTGTCAGGATAACCTTTGTACTAAGTTATTTGAGAAGGCAGGAGGTCTACAAAACCACCGCTCTCTTTACCGTAAACCTTCAACTCAAAAACAACTCAGACTCCTCGCAAATATGCATCACCTCCTCCCCTTCTTCCTCCTCCTTGCACCAATCCTCTCATCTCCCCTCCCTACCGACCCCATCTCCACAATCCTCGGATCCAAAAACACACTCTACCTCGTAACCTGCAGCACTCGCAACACTCCCACACCAAACTGCCCGATCCCAATTCTCTGCCCCAGCTCAACTCTCCAAAAAAGGCAACAAGTTCGCACATTCACCGCCCTGTCTTACTATACCAACGGCCCAATTTCATCTCCATCGTCGCAAATGCCGTCTTCGTTCACGATCATTACGGATCCGGCAGAGTCGTGGGAGGGGAGACAGAGGAGCGCAAAGATTGGGCTTGGAGATGGGGCGAAGAAGGCGAGTTTTAAGGCGAATATCGCTCGTGATGCGGGGGAGTTGGCGAAGGGAGGGTTAGCAGGAGAGGCAAGTGTGGATGAGGAGGGGTTTGTGTGTTTCAAGGATGGTGAGACGGAAGTTGGTGGAGGTGGAGGGAGAGGTGGCGCGGCGGAAGTGCAGTGTATAGCGGATTATTGGTGTGGAAGTATTGATGTCTAGTTAGGGCGGTAAGATGTCTTACAGAATACTGCGACGAACGCACGAGATTCTACTTATTAATAAATTGATCAATCTTAGAGTTGCTGCCTTTCGAACCACAGATATTATATGCCTATCAGGTATCGTTTCACCACATTGTTATCTATTGTGAACTAACTATACATCACATGTCTGTTGATTTCGACGTGACTAATCACGCAAATGGCAACCAAAAGTGAAAAAAAGAATCAGTTCATTCGACTCAACACTAATAAGAGATAGCTACAATTTAATTTACTACCACTATCCTTGATACTACTTGCCCATGGTCGATGGATCTTGATAATAGATATTCGTGACTCAACCAAAACATTGATGGTGTGTGCGCTTGGTGTTGTCGTGGTGGGGAACTTGCCTCCGATGCATATCGATAATTCTGGAGTCTTGCAGCTTCAAGTGAAGATTAATGCTACCTTAAGGAATAATAACTATGCGCTACATCATAAGAACCTGCTATCCCTGGAATTTCACGATGCTTACTACTCTTTGTAATTAGGGACGAAAAGAGTATCCATCTTGATAATCCTGAACGTGTTGGATTTGAGACTGGGGTTACGCTATCTTGTGGTGTATCCGGCTCCAGAGGAATACCAGGAGGGGTCGGAGGGGACGTTATGACAGAATCAAGTGGTACCGAAGTAGTCCCAGTGGTTTGAAATCTTGGAGAGGGCAGTAATGCTTGAGTTGCCTTTGGTTGAGGTTGGGGAGTTGTAGACGTTGGAGGATTTGGAAAAATGGGCGATCGAGGAGCTAGCATTGACTTTGGCGTCGCAATAGTCGAGCAGATGGAAGGGTTAGCCAGCATTGAGGATTTCTCGAAAGTTGGAGATATTGCAGATTCTGGTGAACTGTAAGAACTTGGCGGAAAATCCGGGAAATTCGGTGTTTTGGGGAATGTAGGTTGTTGGTCGGCAGGGTTTTTCTTGCATGACTGGTAGCTTTCGAGAGCTGACATGGGAGTTTTGTATGCTCTTTTTGTCCTTTGTGGCGATCCGACAACCTTGAAAACCATCAACGATCCTAACAGAATGCCCAAGGCTGTTACCACAAACACCCACGGGGGAGTAGAATCGTTGGCCAGCTCACGCACGTTCATGCCGAATAATGAGGGAGTGAAGCTTAGTGGGACGAATACAAAAGCCATGAATGTGATACGTTTAAGGTCTCTAGCTTCCTGCATGGATAATCGGGCATCTTGCAGTGCCAATTTGTTGACCTGTTGTTCGAGAAACATGTTGCAGTCGGTATTGAGGGCGGTGATGGCGGAAGAAAAGTAAATGAAGTCGTTCATTAAATACTTGACAAGCAGCAACGGACCGGGTTCGGCGTTGGTATTTGCTCTTCTATTGGCTAAGTTTTTGAGAGCTGGAAGGGTATGTTCGATATATTTATGGTGCAAATTGACTCTTGCGGCAAGTTTGCGAACTGTGTCTCGATGATGCGCGTAGCCATAGACAGCTGAAATGAGGGCGTGGGGCTCATACCTTGCGCTCCAAAGTCTTCGGTAAAGTTCAATCTGAGCAGCAAATGAGTTCACAAGCGTTGTGCTGTAGAGACATCCAAGTACAACGAGAGGATCATGAAGCACATCTCTGATCCCTTCATTGGTGAGTGATTGGAGGTTTTCAACATAGGAGATACTGAGTGTCAAAATCGACGATCGAAGTGGTTGGAGGTACGAAGGAGTCTCTGAATTGAAATCGACGCTGAGGCAGTTGTCTTCGATTGCAAGAACCAGAACCGATAGTTTAGCTTAATTCAGGGATGCGTGTTTTCGGTTTAAAAACACCGGCGTGACTACTTACGAGTCCACGGTCCATCTTTCTTTAGTTGGTTTAGAAGTATCATAGCGTGGTTTTCGGGATCAACGCCAATTTGTAGACAGCTGGATAGATGCTGTGTCTTACTAACGGTTCGATGACGGGTCATCGTTTCTTGGACCTGATTGTGATAAGTGTGAGGAGCGTTTTGATCCAAGAATCGCGACAAATGGTTACGGTCAACCCAAAGATGTTTTGTGATTACATTCATGAGATTTGGGTGCGGAAACACAGAGATGTGGTTCTTGATCGGATGTGCTCCTGGCTTCCCCGTTGAGCGTGGCCAAGTGGTGATCGGAGCAACAGTGTCCTAATTCTCAACCTCCGGAACCGTTTCCGAGTTTGGCAGCTGAGAGAAAGCTCGGGAGGCGTGATATCACTCATGGAGTTCACGAAAACAAGTCGGCCATGTAAGGCTGACAAGACTCCGAAGGCTCAAAGAAGCTGTTAGTCAGTGCATGGTATCGATAGTTTGTTTATAAATGGTCATGAATGAATGGGTATTCTACGGATTCTGACCGCCCGCAGGCGTAGAACATATGATACATTTTATTGGACGTCAAACCGATGCCGTCACATACAGCCAATCTACTTTTCTATTCCTCCCACAACTTGCTAACAAAAATATTTACGATGACACGCGTCTCGTTTGTTCAACGGTCTTATGGAATAGATAATGAATATCTTTTGAGTGATAAGATTGATTCTTAATTGTCGAATACCATTGTGGGCTTGATAAACCGCTGCTTAGAAGCTTTCGGATGTCTCCGAATGTTTGTGGTCGCCAATATACTGAGCATATCTTATCTTTATTCTATCTTTCGCGAACTATGATTTACAAGCCAACAGTATGCACAGCTTTCGCGATACTCTAAGCCCCATCACGTAACAATAAAGCCATAAAGTCGTTCACTTCCAGGTAAACCAAGTCGAGGCAATGGTACTTCTTGGCGTGATGACAAAAACAAGCTTCAAAGACGGTACAGTAAGCTTGCGGCACTACTGAGGATTTCTATCACCTTTGATGTCTCGTGGTTGTTGTATCACGTCTTCCTTCACAGGACAGCCCAGTCACCTTGACCGAACCATGCTGCACAGCCTCAGCGTCGTTATCCATTCCCATACGCAAGTCACACACTATGAGGCATACATGACCACACCAAATATCGCAGCAATGATACAAACACCCGTGCTATGTGAATTTACAAACGAAAACAAATGTAAATACAGAACATCCAAGCCTTTACCTGAACACAAAACATCTACCCTGCAGAAATTTCACTCACCTTAATCATTCACCACTAGAGCCCCAGGCATTCATTCTAACATTCAAAACTTTACTATGATACATGTATGGCAACGATTCAATGACCACGAAGCTCCATGAACCAGACTAATCGTTATCGACAAGCACTAGATATCCGATGAGGACAGACTTCATCGCACGTTGTTCCTAGGTATAATCTGAAACAAATCACTCAATCCAATAATTCAAAGATCCACAGGAGGTAGCACAGCTTATCAATTCCATTCACATGCTCATCCAAAATATTCTCTAACACTCTACCACTTCCCTCGATATATTTTAAGCTCCCAAAAAGAAACAATCGACTCCCGGGTATCACCTTAACCAACTCCTCTAAGGACAATTCGCCCACCCAAAAAAAGAAACGCCAGTAACCCAGAAACCCAAAGGGAAAGAAAACATGAGAGAATAGCTAGAACGCTGCTCTGAATCGCCTGCCTCCTACCTCTGTCATGTCCTAAGGAATGGAATACCTTGGGGAAACAACACAGTAGGTTGCAGAGCAGGATACAGGGAGTAATAAAAGAGAAAAGCTCCCCAAACGGCGAGGAAAAGAGAACAACGAAGAACAAGTCCAGATGTGACAAATCCGATGGTACCGAGATATCAAACATCTCCACCCCGTCTCATATCCATCCTAATCATACTCAAGATCATCACCTAAACCACCTCAACAACTCCCCATCATACTCCCCCAACCCGTCCAGCAAATCTTCCCTCCCCACTCCGCCCACACCCCCCAAAACACCCTCGAACAACTCCGCCAGCTCACGATCCAAACCCCGTCCCCCATCCTTGCCCCTCTCCTCATCAACCCATAGTCCCTCCCTCCTTCTCTCTAATCTCCACGTCCCCAGTTGATTCTCTGCCTCCATAACCACAACGCGCTCGCGGAACGACAGTCCACGCCGATACGCTTGCCAGTCATCGCCCGCGCGCCCTGAGTATCCGGTCAGACGGCGGAAATCAGATAGCGCGCCGTGCATAGCGGTCCAGGTTGCAAAGGTGGAATCGAGAGTCTTGAGGCGCTGGGACGGGATGGAGGAGAGGTGTGGGCGGATCGTGGAGATTAGCGGGTGTAAGGAATTTATGGCTATATCGGATGGAGTTGGGGAGGAGAGGAGGGTTAGGATGTTTGAGAGGATTTGGCGGCGGAAGGAGGTGATTTCTTCAGTTGAGGGGGGCTTGGGGATGGTGGGGGTAGGAAGGGAAAGAGATGTTGCGCTTGGGAGGGGTTTGGTAGGGGGGGACCGGGATTGTGAGTGTGGAGGGGAGTGTTGGAGGGGAGGGAGCTGGTGTGGGTGAGAGTGAGGGTGAGAATGAACGGGGATAGAATGCTCGGTGGTGGGACGGATGGGTGGTAGAGTGTTAGGATGAGGGGGATTCGGCGATGAAGAGCTCGATGGGGGGAGTTTGTGATTGACGGCGTGGAAGCCGAGGGGAGGGAGGTTAGGCGTGGTGGCACTCGTGGCACTCGTGGGGTTTTGAGGATCGGATTTGATGCTCGTCTCACGGTCGTCTCGTCGGTCGTCGGCATACCTAGGATAGGGCTGAGTACTGTCATACCGGCCCTGTGATGGCGGCGGGGCGCCTGGTGTTGGTTGTTGGTAGATGGGTTTGGAATCGATATGGGCCATAGCCGGGGTGGAGGGGACAGATGTGTGAGTGCGAGGAATGTAAGTCTGGTCAGCGTCTCTGATAGCAGAATATCCCGTGGTCGTCTGGCCCCTAGATCGGGCTTCCTGTTCTTTCCATCCCTCCCATGCCTCAAATACGCTAAGCTTGGCCTTGTCAACGGGCAGCTTGACGACCTTGCTCGCACGTGCCATAGCGGATGACGAACGGCTGCGATCGTCTTCTCCGCCAGTCGTCCCTGACTGATGATGATGAGACGGTTGAGGATTACTAGAGTGTCGCTGGTGATGTTGGTAGGGCGCAACTTGCTGCCTCTTCGGGCCTGGTTTGGTGGTAGTAGGAGTAGTGGTAGTTGGGGTCAGGTGATCGGGAGCAGGCGAGGGTTCGCGCCAGGCTGCATGTTGGGTCTTGCGAGTGTCAGATTGGTTTTGTCGTTGTGTTTCTTGGTCCTCATGGTGCTTGTCCTTGTCCTGGTCTTGATCCTCCCACGACGCGGATGATTCATCGGCTCCACCGTCAGCATCGTCCCGGCCGCCCTGCTCGTCCTCGTCATGCACGTCATCTTCCAAGTCGGGTTCTTGCTCGTCGCTGGCCGATGAAGACTCGCCGTAATTGATGGTCTGGTAGTCGACGCGCCGCGGCCTTCCTCGTTTGCGCTTCACAGGCGGGACTTGGGCTTGGTGATGGTGATGGTGATGTGGATGCACCTGTTGGATTGGGGCCGAATCAGTGGCGGCACTGTAGTGTTGTCTGCGGGCCGCGGCTGATGGGAGGCCTGCTGTTGTCAATGTTCCGGCAATGTTATTATTACTATTGCTATTGTTGGTGGAGGTGATGGCGGTGGCGGCGGTGATGATGTTGCTGCTGATGCGCTTTCTCTTCTTGGGGGTGCCCGGTGTTCCGAAGCTCGATCCCGTGACCCCAGCATTCGCACCACCCGTGCCTGCACCTGAACCCTTCTTTCCGGCCTCGCTGGCTTTGCGCAGTGCGCGTTTCGCCATCCAGCAACGCACCCAGAAGACGATCCTCTTATGGTCCTCCGGGCGGTCAAAGTACAAGTCGGAAGGATACAATTCGGTCGCGGCCTTGCCAGCGTCGAGCAGATGGCTCCGGTCGGTGCCCCAGATGCGCGGGCCGTAGCGACTCAGCAGGTCTTTTGCTTCGTCATCGAACAGGCGGCCGTCGCGCATCTCGCTCAGGATGTCGGCGCGATAATTCGAAGTCGCAACGTCGACGACGACATCCTGCGACTCGCGATAAAACTCGGTGACAATTGTGGAGTCGAAGGTGGGCCGAGCGACACCGGGGGATGCATTGATGAGGCCTAGCAGCTCGATGTAGGTGCTGGCCGACAGCTTTTCGCAGCCGTCGAGCTCGCCGTTGACGCCGTGGCGAGCAAGCAGGTCCTGCGGCGTGACTTGCTGGCCGCGCTGCATCTTTCAATGTTTCTTTCTCTAATCTGCGAGGTGGTTATGGACAGCGGTGGTGGCCGTAACAGTTGATGCTGGTCTAGTCCAGTCTTCTTTTTTTTTCTTTCTCTTTCGCTCTCAGTTGTTCTCTGTCTTTCTTCCTTTCTCTTCCCGGGATGCCTCCATTCAAGGCGTAGACTGAGTGTATAGTAATGTACTGTGATACCGAAATACCGTAATCCCGTAGTGGTAGTATTACATGGACCTTCTAATCAAGGCGTGCGCAGGTGCAGATGCAAGTTGGGCCAATTGACGGATTGAGCGAGTCCAAGTTGGATCGAAGGATTTGCCGGAAAGCGGAAGGCCGATGATGACTTGCGCTGTTGCAAGGTAGGGCAAGTGCAAGTGCGAAGTGCAGGGCAGGGCAGGGCAGGTGCGACCACCCGAGCGACCGAACAAGTGGAAGGAACGTTGGAATGCGGCAAGTGTGTTGCGCGGTGCGCGAGGTGCGCGCGGTTGGGCGGCGGGCGGCGGCTGTTGACTCTTGGACTCTTGCTGGCTCTTGCCGGCTCTGCTGGTTCTGCTGGTTCTGCTGGTTCTGCTGGTTCTGCTGGTTCTGCTGGTTCTGCTGGTTCTGCTGGTTCTGCTGTCTGCGCCGTTCCTTCCTTTTCCCAGGGTTCGCTTCTTTGCTGACCTTTTGCGCGTCTACACAGCGTCCGTGGGCCGTTGACCGACTGTGTGGGCTGTTGGATGGCTGTGAAGGCGGTGCCCGGCACACTACTATCTGACCTGGCTGCAAGATGGATGGATTAGGAATATGTGTCGATGGAGATATGTAGGACGAGTTGCAGACTGCGTATGTGGAATGTTGTCGTGTGTGGGTTTGAGTGTGGGTGTGGGGTGTGAGTGCATGTGGTGAAGGTGGGGTCCAACAGCAGATGTGCGTACTCCAGTGCTCGTGTGTATGTGTGTGCGCGTGCGCGTCTGCGTCTTGAATCTCTTGAATGACAAAAGTATTCTTTCGAATGTACCGACGTCCAATGTATGTATGTGTGTGTGTGTGTGTGTGTGTATGCGCGCGTGTAGGTGTGTGACAGTGGAGGTGTGTGACAGTGTATGCGCGCAAGGAAATGCAGGCACGCGCGAGACGAAATAGGATGAATATTGTGGATGGATGGATGGAAAAGAAAATGGAAAAGGGAAAGCAAGAGGGAAAGGGAAAGGGAAAGGGAAAAAAAATCAAACCACCAAGTCTCTGGGGTGTGGGCGGATGATAAGAGAGACACGAAGCTAAAAGTAGCTGACGATTGGAAAAGGAAACAAGTGTGTGCAGAGTCAACGGTGTGTGGGAGGCGAAGGTCCAAGTACGGCGGTAGGGAGGGAAGAAAAACACTTTGCGACCTGCGACCTGCGACCTGCGAGATGCAACCTGCAACGCCCCAAGTGTCTTTTCTGTCTGTCCAGTCTTCCGGGATTGGGATTGGATTGGATTGGATTCGAATGGGGGAATCGATTACGGCAGCTCGAAACGGAAACGAGCGAGTGCGAGAGCTGGACGAGCACGACGAGCTAATTTAGAGCTGGGAACGAAACGAAGAACGAGGTGGGGGGCAATCCCGTGTTTACATAGCATCCATAATATGTCCCAGTCGACCTAGCGGAAACTCTGTCCGTCAGTCAAGGACAGTAGCGTCAGGCGTAGTAATAATTAACAAGACGTCGTCCGAGAGGAGTGCAGAGAGAAGAGAGAAAAAAGGTATGGCTAGAATCGAATCAAATGGTGACATGGGATGGATGGACAAAAAGGACAACTCTACCACACTCTCTGCTGCTATTGTATTACTCTGACACACACGCCCGTACACATACTAAACACATACACACATACACACCTGCATATTTACTGGAATGTCCGCTGGAGTCCACTGCATTCACTACAGTTCACTCTGTTATACCTGACCACACATATCATCTACTTCCTACTCCGCTCCGTCTCGTCCCTCATTGTCGTCCCACGTCGTCCTTCATCCCTATTCGTCCCGCGCGACGCCGCCCCCTCTCCATCTATCAACCCCCATCTTCAATCCATAAACCGGACTTTTTCCATTTTCATTCTTCCTCTGTAACAGTTGCCTGTGGCCCTGCATCCTGTCCATGCGTGTGTGTATGTATGCATGTATCGTTTTTTGTGCCACCATGTCAATCTGTCCAGACTCCACTACCATGTATTATTACCCAATCCGCCAATCTGCCGAGGAACCCCCAACTCGACTCCCACTCCCACTCACTCTGTCTCGCCTTGTCTTGCTTTGCCTCGTCTCGTCTTGTCGTTGTTCGGATTGATTATGGTGGCCTGGTCGGGTCGGGTCTGCATGCCACCTTTTGCCTCGATTGATTTGCGTCCCCACTCCTCGCCCAACCTTCCATCCACTCACACAATACTCCCAATATCTGCCCTCCCCACTCCCATCCCAATCTCGCATCTTTCCATTTCGCACTTTTGCCGTCACTATGTCGCAGACTGCCTTTTTTGTTTTCTCATAGTCTTTTTTCTTCTCTTACTCATGCCATTTTAGCTTTTTTTTTTTTTTTACATGGGCCCTAGCCGAAACGCTTATTTCTAATCTTCGTTACGTGGGACGCCCTGCTGTTGGAGCTGGGGCTCTCACTCTTGTTTAGTTGGTAATATCATCATCATCGTCATCATAATCATTATCATACAAAGGTAGATTATAGCAATAATCATCATCATCACTATCATCTTTTCGTATGTGTACGCATTGTCCTTTCCAAGGTACCCCATACCCTGTAAGGTGTGTGCAGTCTGGGGTGTGTGCCTCTCTTGTCACCTCGTCCATTGCCCCGATTCCGCGTTGTCCGATGACGATTGCGCAATGCAAAGGTGCAATGTGTCCATTCTCCACTTCAGATTTTTCTTTTGTCCCTTTCTCTTCCTGTTCCGGGGGACCTCTTCTCTTACACTCTCGCAAACTCCCCGCCACACCACTCCGTCTCTTATCCGAGCGCGACACGGAGGACTGGTGGACTACTACCTCCTGATACCTGCTAATATTACGCTTCGCCATTTCCCATCGCATCCTCGCCGCCTGCATTGTACTGTAATATGTGTACGCTGTGACTGTGTGCTACACTCCGCGTGTGCACCATTGGGGCACGTAATCCGACCAACCTACGGCACAGCGATCTGCTTACCGCTTCAGGCTATAACTTCCAAACTCCCTTCTCCGAACAACCCTGAATAAATGCATGGGAAAGGTAACTCATACGGCGCAGCACCGCGGGGCGCTTCGTCGGCAACTGTCCAGATTGACTCCCCTATAAGGGTAAAAATCAGAAAAGCCTGTTGTCAGTGTTCATCATCCATGATCAGCCAACCGTTATTTCTTTCCCAGCTTAGTGGGTTGGTTGGGGTTAGTCTGTAACGTCGCAGTCGCAGTCGTGTGGGAAAACAATCACTTTCCCATTGCGCACGGTGCGTCATCGTGGTGGTTTCGTCGTGGGAATTACGAAGTACTGGCAACATACGCCCGTAATGCGCCATCCCCCATGCATCTATAGGTAGCTCGCCATTGTGATTCACTCTTCTCCAGGTGCAAGCTCTCTTCCCAATTCTCGGAACCGAATCCGAATGTCCCAAGAATGGTTCAAGAATACGAGTCCCAGACCAAGCCACAGCTCAGATTGTGCAGGGACTAAGAGAGTCTAAGACTGGAATGTGTACAATGTACAAACGGTAGGTTATCAGACCCGCCGCTTGCACATTTCCACATTTCCGCATAGCCTCATTCTCTTCCCACCATCCATCCACTTTTCGTATCATTTCATCATCTCGTCACTTCGTCGCTCCATCGTTCGCATCGTCTTACTCGTCAACAGGTTACTCATCCTTGGTAAACCTCGGCAGGGAAACAGCATTTGTCGCGCTTTCGTATCCGAAGATACGCACTAACTTAGCGTATCGTAGTCGCTTGTAAGTCTTGCTCGAGCCTCGCTCTAAATCATCCCTCCCTGCCCCATCGCCCGATCGGACGCTTCAAGTTCCCTGCCATGGCTTTTTTTCCCTCCCTCTTATCAATGTTCACGGGCCTGGCGTTTCATAGACCCCAAATGTACATCTCCGATAAATCCGAAATCTTATGCCGAGCATTTACTGCGTATGTACTCTATGTAGCTTCAACAACACTGCCATCTCTTATCTTCCATCCAACTCCTTCGCTGTTTGGTCTTTTGGCATCTTCCGAGCGATGCGCCTGCACATCAATTAGGCACATTGCCGATTGTCGCACTGGATGCCTGCCCCCAACGTCTTTCCGTGTCTGTCCTTGATGTATTGTGCGACTATTTTCCCTTTTTAGGTATTGCTCATGGGGGCCGTGGTGCGCTGCGATTCCACCAACAGCTGCCGTCACTCGTATCTTCGATCAGTGACAATCCACCAGTGGCCCAGCGTTGGTCCTATTACCACATAGGTACTAAAACAGACCAGCCCATTTATCGGGTCGTGCGGTGTCAAGTCCCGCCTTAGATAATATAACGTCGCTATTGCCGGTCCAGGGGCCTGTCCATCCATTTCGCTTTCCATTGTGGCCGCTAGCCCGGATTGTCGCGCGAAAGATTCGAAATTAGCATCCTTGATGACGATTGCTAGTCCGGGGTTTTTACCATTGGATCCATCAATGATTAATCCATGGAATACTCCAGGGCTTCAGAGCCCTTCAGGACTTCCTCGGCTTCACGTGGTCATCATGTATATGATTATGATTCAGTCCTCGAGATCTGGACTTTGTTCCCCCCACCCATTCTCGCGATTCATGACAGGTAACTCACCAGTCCAGTCGCTCGACGCGTATTGCTTGTGTTTCGACAATGTCCTGACGTGTTGCGGGTATCAGATCAGATTACTGAACTCCCCTCTGCGCTAGGAACCTGCTCCACCTCCGTGTGCGCACGCCGTACGCTGCAATCGCTCCAAGCTTCCAGGTTTGCCAAGTCTGTTTTTCATCGGTCATGTGGGGGGAGCGTTTAGGTGAAGCAAAGCCTCTTCCAGTTGTTCCAAGTCCACGAGTGTTGCTGTTTCGCCGCAGAATCTAGTGTCTTCATCTCCAATTTTGTGAATGTTGAGTAATTCAATGGTTGATGCATCATCGAGGAGGGGTATCTCGTCCTAATCCTGAGGTGAATCATCGAGTCATTCGATTTTGGTATCCGGTCATGCCGAATTATGCAAAGGAAAGACCAAAGAAAGAGAACAAATTCAACCGAAAGGAAACAATTTCCATTGTTGCATTCATTGGGATTAGCGCCGCTTACGTTGCCCATATGCTCTCCTTATTCCACTCTTACAAGTTACGCCTCCAAATCACCGACCACATTCACTCCTCATACCTTGCCATGACGTTCCCCGCTCTCTCGAACTCTTTCAGAATCACCTCCCCCCTCCCATCTCGCACCTTCACATCGCACTGAAATGGCTTCGCACAGTGCAGAAACCCTTCCGAGTACCCCGTCCGCGGATCCACGTCAATGACATGTCCAGACTTCTCCCGAAACTCAAACGCCCATAGCAGTTTCGCGATACCAATGAAGAGATTTCGCTCTGCGACATGGATTCCAGGGCAGAGTCTCCGGCCCGCACCGTACCCATAGTGATCCCGTGCAGCATAGTCTGCGGAAGCAGCAAATTCCGATGCCAGCTTCGTGCGTCCGTCGTATCGATCCGGGTCGAATTGCGAAGGTGGTGATTGTTTGCTGTGCCGCGGACTATTGTGTAGACCCCAGACATTAATGATAACAGTAGACCCTTTAGGAATCTTAAACCCGTCAATCTCGTCATCTACATTCGCGTTATTAGCCGAAGTGAGATTACCCCGGTGTTTTTCGCAACTTGCCAGCAATTGTCGCGTGTGGAACACTAAGAGGAGTTACCGGACGCCATCGCATTGTCTCCTTGACCACCTGCACAACGTATGGAAGATCCGAGTAGTCGCCCCAGACTGGTGACCTCTCCGAATTGGTTACGCAATCAATCTCTAATTGTGCCTTCTTTTGAATATGCGGATACTTGATCATTGCCTGTATGAACGCAAGAATCATCGAAGAGGACGTATCGCTACCTCCTTCCAATATCGTCCCGCCGAAAAACGCAAACTCGGCCTGTCCGAAGTCCGTATTCGGTTGTTGGTCAAGAACATGATCCATTAAGCACCCAGCTCTGGTCCCATTGGCTCTTCGTTGCCGTACTCGATCTGCTAACTCTTTATACAATTCATCCATTCCTCTTCCTACATCCTTAGCCCGATTCTTCCAGTTACCCCATAAACTTTGGGGCAGATACTTCAGCCATGGTATCAAATCTACCGGAGGTGTGGCGCCTGTTTCCATTACCCGACTCCAATCCTCCATAATCCTGTACAAATCTCGCATATGTTTGGTTCTAGTATTTCTTGTCCTGATACCATAAATCAGCGACATAGCAACGCTATTCGAAAACCGTTTTGGGTGCCAATTCATCTCTTGAGGATCCATCATGAAATCGTGCATCATCTGTACTGCCTCCGCTTCAATCAACTGAACATGGTCACGTTCAACTCGCCCTTCATTGAATTGGTGCTGCATCAGTTTTCGAAACCTTCGCCATCGATCTGAATAATGCATTAGCAAGACATGGTTTCCGCCAGTGATCAACTCATTTCCGACATAGGATTTGGGTCGATCGCTGTAAATGGAACCTTTCTTGTCGATGAGCTGTTTGATAAGTCGCGGATCGGTCAGGACGATGGCGATTCCCGGGCCTAGTTTGAGGGAGTAGATGCCGCCATATTTGTTCGCCCATTCGGTGAATCTTGGGGGCTTTAGTATCTAGTCATTTCTTACAATTTGCCGAGGGTTCTCACCGATAGTGTGGACTCGCTTTCGGGATTTGAAGGAGATTTCCAAATAATGGTATCGTAGGGGGCCCGGGAGGAAGTGAGCCAGCGCGGCGACCCGTCCGGAGCATCAAGAAGAACACTACCACTGCCACGGTGAGCACTAGGACTCCAAGAATAGTCATGATTAATGCAGCAACTCTCCAGAAATGGTGAAATAGTTGAAATAGTTTGATTCAATCGTGAGCCCTTCTATACCCCGCAGTACTACACTTGTATTCGCCAATCACGCTTTTCCCCGCTTCCGACCCGAAAGACCCGAAATTTATGGTCACACAAAATGGCCGTCATCTATGACCAAGTTTATTATGGGAAATACTCTATTGTAAAGATAGGATGGTAAACCAATCTGCTATCAATTTACTTCCGTCACAGAAGATATTCAATCATGAAGAGACATACGTCACAGAACTTCACTCTTTGTCATGGAATTTGTCTACTAGCTTCTTACATTGCATAACTTTTCCGGATAGAACGATTAACAACATTGTATTCTAACATCGTCGATAATTACACACAGCGGTATCAAATACACAGTTCAACTTGTCAAAAATCGCCCTCACTGCCCAAGCTCCCTCACCTCCACTCAGCCTCCAACCGTCCCAAATCAACCGGCCCCCACAACCCCTGATCTGAATACCGCACAGGCCGAAGTCTACCCTCAGTAAATTGAAGATTGCCCCGCTCTGTACAACGCGCCTCGTTCGGTCGAAGAATGACCACCTCGACCTCTCGATGTTCCCTCTGCGCCAATACTGTCTTTTCCAACACATAGTACAGCGGCGGCCGCATTTCGTACGTATGTGATACATTCTCGTATATGATAAGGCTTTTGAGATTGGGTAGTAGATTCATATGGTAAAGAGACCAGATCTCCCATGATGCAACCAGTACGATGCATTCTACGGATTTGGGCAGGGCGGGAATTAATTGTCTTGCACATATGGGGCTATATGTTGCACTGGCGAAAGGTATGCGTTTCAGGGAAGTGAATGATTGCATGCTTAGCAAACCCCGGCTTGAAACGTCCTAGCGGTATGGATGCTAGAATACGACGAGGTTTGGTACAAGTCGCTGGAAAAGCTTGTCGATGTATCCTGCCCTAGGAGGAGATGGAGGATTAGGAGCGAAAATATCACGATGTTCTGTTCGGAAGTGGCCGGGATTCTTCAGTAATGTTTTAAAGAAAGGGAATTTGGAAAGGCGGGAAAGGCTTAGATAGAGCTCGGTGATGTTGGGTCATGGGGCAAAGGTGATCGCGATGTATGCGTCTGAATGGCTGGCGGTTAGGTTATTGTGCTAACTGGCTTTGTCTTGGATGTCGGAGTGCTCGATGAGATGGTGACATTGCGTTTCGACGTTTGGATATCGCGGAAGTATAGTACTTCAGGGTATGAATTCATCGTCGAATTGTGGCTCGAAGGACTTTATGTCCAAGGCAGCGTCGGGGTATTCAAGGAGGCAGCGCACAAGGAGCGGAAGCTTCTGGATTTTGACTTCGGGTCGATGGAGGAGAGCATCGCGTGCGATGCGTTCGAGGCGTTTGTCTGTGAGTGAGAGCGGCAGGAGTAATGTATGCCGCTTGTTGCCTGTGCCATCAAGCTGAAGTGCGATGGCGAGGAGTAGCTCGTCTGGGAGAGATAGGATGTTGGTAGTGGGTGTTTCTATTAGTGCAGACATTACATAAATACATTAAGAACTATAGTCTACGAAAGGCTCTTCTTGAGCGCTATCCACCTTTCCCCAAAACTCTGTTAGATAACCAAGAACATGGATTCACGTATGCGCAGTGCATGCATTTAAATCCTTCAATTAGCAAACGAATCCCTTTTCCGTCAACTTGGCCGCATTATTCTGTGTCACTGACGCAAATATAGAGATTCAATACAGGATTAACGTCGACTTTTTCATATACAAATGATTATTGTATCATTACACAATAGCGACAGTTATACTTTCGATCGATGGAATCAATTTTGTTTCAACATCCTCTTATTCCAGATCAAAGGTTACATGGAGACGAATCTGCGAGACTACAAGATTTTTGAGATTAGTGAAGCATGGTGCAGAGCTGCATCTCATATGGTCTAAACCGACGTTCTCGCTTCTGCAGATTTTGTGATAGTCAAAGACTGAACGCAAACCCAGTGAAGTCAGCTAGAAAGCTATTGGACGAAACAATGTTCGCAAGTACTTTGAGCACTAATCACTGATGCATACGGGACAAAGCTTGAGTGTTTCTTCTAGACTGAACATGCGAATAAGCATTGGACAGGCTCGGAGATCGGTCGTGGCCAGATGCGAGATTCTGAAATTAGGGAGGAGCATAGACAGGTGATCAAGAGTCAGACAGTCTTTTCCTTCTTGACGTTATCTAACCAATATTTAAATTGCGACTCATTGGTCCATAATTCACGACTCTCTCTTATGAACCATTCTATCCTCTTCGAAGCATTAGCTTTACTCTCGTTTTGGGGGCGCTTCGAATGGATTTCGCAAGTGTGAGCCTCAATCTCTTTACCTTTGACACGCATCCTGTAATGCGGGAGATACTCTTGCCGTAAGAGTTGTATTTTCGCATGTTCACAACAGGAGCCTGGAACCTGGAGCCTGATATGCTTCATTTGTATGTCTGAGTGCTCCACATTTCGGGGATTTTTTTTTGAGATCATTTTGTCGGTCCTGAGGTCATGATAGATTTTGGGATTATAGTGAGCAATCAACAGGATAAGCTCTTCGGGCAACTGGAGTAGTCTGGAAGTTTTCTCAATAATCTGTGGGCATCTTTTGTGACTCGGCTGGCAGGTACGACAATAGTTCGTTTTCGTCATGATATAGCAATTTTTGTTGAAATTTGGTGTGATATGAGATGAATTAAACATAAACATTATATAAAACATCAAAATATGACCAGTGATCGTGAGAGTTTGGTCTAGATATGTGATATGCTGATGGCAGTTATGTCTTGCCGGGGTACTTGGGGCAAAAGTGGACAACCAGGGTATTTCAACTCCTCGTTAAAACCTGTTGGGGGAGGACGGATTGATAACTCGCACCGAATTCCTCGACTCCTTATCAGGGCCAGTTCCGACCCACCAATCAATCTTCAAGGATCTATGATAAGTAGCGTATCCAGCAAACCTTGGATAAAACTATGCCTGAATTTCTTTTTTGCTGAGTACTACGGTACCTAGGTACGTTGCTATGCTCCTTGTTTCATTTCTCGGTGCCCCAAATGTTGCTCGATTTATCAGGAATGTGTTGCATAGGGAAAGAAGTGGTGAGTATGTGAAATCCGAGTTTTCTTAAGATGCAAACAATCACCAATGCCGTTTGCGAAGGGCTAAAACCTAGTCCACTTCATACCCAAATCCGATTCCAACTCCTCCTGCACAACAGTGCAAAACTTCCCATAAACCCCAAACTCTCGCATATCCTTCACCAACTATGCCTCCATAGCCTCGCCCCCAATCGCAGCAATTCCAATCCTGAGAAAAGATCCGCACGTCTCTCAAAGCCGCATGTATCCTCCCCCCATTCTCCCTTTTCCGCTAATCCAATCCCGACTCAGAGTCGTGTTCTGGCTTCTCGCCCCAGAAATCAGTCACTATCAGCGACTCTAGGCCTGGCGGCAGGACCGCCAGTGATAAAGTGCACTTTGGGGACCATTGTGCCGATGATGCGGGTGACGAAATCGTTGTTCAGACCGGTTGAGCCAGGGTTGTGGTCTATGGAGTCGATTTCGAGGATTTTTGTCTTGGCTGCAAGAGAGGGCTTTGGAAGATCGTCCAAAGATGGATGTAGAAGCTATACATTTCGAGGACGACATGGCGGTGCAGGGTTTCCTGGGAGATTGAACGGAAAGGGAGACATGTTAGGGACAAGTTACGGAGATCTTCGTTCTATCCAAAATCGCGACGTCCGTTCAGTGGGGCACCTTGAGCAAAATATGCGGCAATGGAGAGCGACTGTTCGTTCAGGAGCTGGTAAAAGGATGCCAATACCATATTCGACTATATCATTTTCGCTTTTGTAAGTGGTATTGACGTTGGACGTGAGATGAGAAAAGAAGAGATAGTAAAGTGGGATTTAAATGTTGGAAGCATGCGATTGCACATGGGAGTTAGTCGGAGAAAGAGATAATAAAGAATGCGAATGGCCAATGGGAAAAACGCGGATGGAAGTATGCAACCCTAGGTAGTTCTGATATTCTGTGTACTGACTATTCACTGATGCTGTGAGAGGAATTGATGCTGTGAAGGGAAAACTCTTGGACCCTTAGGACATTTGATTTTACCTATCTCTGCAATCCGAGGCTTGCAAGGCGGTAAAACGTACGAAACAGTTTTTTAAAAAGCAACCCACCATATGATCAATATTTCTGTTCATTTTCCCGAGAAAGAATCCTCTGCGAAAACAGCATACGATTTATAAATCTCAGCCTTAATTCCACTAGAAACTAGGTATTCATATTAAGACAACTCTTGTGAATGGATGGATTTGTATTCCTCACCCTAAACCCTCCGCACAACCTCTCCTACCAAACTCGCCAAATCAGCGCCATCCTCCCAAACAAAATCGTGAGCCCCCTTTATATCCCTCCGCTCCACTACCCTCTTTTCCCTTCCTAATCCACCCCATCCATCCCTGTGAAACACTGTCTCCATCTCATCTCTTTGATCCTCCTCCACCAGCTCATCCTCTCGACTCCAAGCCAAGACCACCAACTCCAATCCCTCCATCCCATTTCGCTGCAGTGTCTGCTCATCGTATTGGGAAGACACTGGACTCACAGTCTGATACACTACTGAATCCGCATTGTCGGACCCAAAAGCACCGGAAACAATCTGCCGATATATCGCGGCGATATCCTCGGTACAATGTGGGGGGGAGTGATTTGCCAACAGTGATGGTAGTGAATAGATACCTGCTGTCAATATCAAGGCAGAGGGTGTGGGTGTGAGATGCGGAGATGGGATCTGCTGACCACCAACTTCGTCTCGCAAGGGACCTGGTTTAGCCAGCCCAATCCGCGATATGTATTGGAGCAATAACGTGGCACCGCAGGAGTGGCCGATGCCTATCCATTTAAAGGCTTTGCCGTGGGTCCCCGTTTGCTGATTCCCTTCTTCTTTATCACTTCTCGGTGCGACTTTGCTAAACGCGTACTTTTTTGCCAAGAGGCTTAATCCTGATTGAACATCCTCTACGTGAATCGGGTGCTGTATACATGTCTCCTCGGAATCCTGAGACTGGTGATACACGGGATGGTGGCTACCGTCCGTCGAAGTAGGATACGGACTCAAGCGGTATGAAATCGACGCCACGCCTGCAATGTTACCCAAAACTGACATGGATGTAGATTTCAGGTCCGAGAGGTGTGAAAGTGTAGGGACAGCGTAGTTGAGCGACGTCTGAAGGGGATCGCGCCATGCGCCGCCGTGAACGAAGCTGTATTTCGATCTCTACTCAGCAACTGGCAGATACGCAATAGGATGAAACTGAAATGCAATTCTTGTATTGGAATCTCGTAATGTGCGAATGATGTTGAATGCAATGAGAGAAGAGAGATGAATGCGACATACACGATCCACACTGCATCCTCTGCGCTCTCCTCGAGCGGCCGCGGGAGCCACACATCCAACGTCTGCAGACTCGTCGGCGGAGTCGTATACGGAATGCCGGGTTCGTGAATCGGAAACGCAGCTGTCGCCATATTTCTTATCTAGGATGCGACGATCGTTGGAGGGGCAATGGAGCTGTTGGTGTGAACGTGATCTTTTTCCCCTGGGAGATTCAGGAAATTGTTTTGTGGTGGGGTAGCTTCATACTGGTTTGGGGAAGTGCAGGGGTGGAGCTTGCAGCTCGAAGCCCTGGCTTGAGAGTTCAAAGAGTATATAAAAGTAAGATTGTAAACGCTTATTTTGTAGTCGTTTTGGAAGTTTGCGCTCTCAGTGGTGCAAGTCGAGAGGATTGAGCTATGGTGGAATACATTGATGCGTTACACTTTTGCAGTTCCGGAGACGGGTGTAATGAAGGGCAGCGAGATGGCAGCTGTACTGAACGTCAACCACCACGTGGGTATCGTAACGTGGGGTGTCCAGTACTACCGCCAATGGAATGTATAAAATCTACACAGGCACAATGACATTGTGCTTGTGGGTGCAATGGAAAGAGGGAGAAGTATGTGAGTGAATAGTCATTTGATATTGATAGTTTCCTATAGACATATCCAATCCAACACGAAGCCCGGTGTTCCCCACTGAGCCCACCACCGAAGCCTCTAATCATTCCGTTCCATTACCACTATTACTCCCTCCTCGACTGCATGTCACCAAGCCTAACACAGAAAACGCTCAGATGGATGCAAAATGCAAACTCCCTCATTCATACAGACAAAGACTCCAGGTATTTTTGAAGGATAGACATTTCTGTGCGCCGACACGCCCGAAACAAACCAGTCAAGGCGTCGAGCGCTGGCCGGCGGACAAATGCGATGCAATTACCGCGAAGCGGCGATTAGGTAGCTCTTTTGTAATCGATGCAGATATTCAAAGGAAATGAATGAGCGAGACGCCTACAAGAAAGCAGCCATGAGGGCACCAGCACCAACGAGACCGCCGGCCATAGCCTTCATGGTGGCAGCAGCACCAGGTTGGTTGGTGCCAGTGGCAGCAGAACCGCTAGCACCGCTTCCGGTGGCGCGACCAGTGCCAGTGGTGACAGCACCGGAACCAGAACCGGAGCCTGCGCTGCTGGTGGCTGGGGTAACGATAGAGTGAGTGCTGTTGTTGATGGAAACAACGAGGGTGGTGGTCTGGTTGGTTCCTGGGATGCCCTGGATGATGGTGTGGATGCCCGTGCCGAGCGCGGGGATGGAGGCAGCTGGGGGCTGGGTGGTGACAGCAGGAGGCTGGGACACGTTGGGAACGGCCGCGCTGGGGATAGAGGTTGCGACGGGAGGCTGGCCGGTCACGACGCCGAGGGAGTTGGTCTGCTGGAGGAAAGAAGTCTGGGGGAAGGGGTCGATGGAAGAGGAACCCTGTGAGAGAAATCATGTCAGCTTGGATGGAACGAGTGATACAAGGTGAATTGGATTCGTGGGAGAGAACATACACTCTGGGCGAGAGCCGCAGCGGCGAAGATGGGGACGAAGATGGCGGCGTGCATTTTGAAAGTGATTGTTTTGGTGTTGGTGTTGATGTTGGTATTGAAGATTTGTTTAGTGATAGTAGTAGTAAATATTAAGTAGCGATTGTATAATTGGATCGAATCGAATAAACGACTGATGAATTTGTGTGAAGTGTTTGTTTGGGTAGAGTAAGTGGTGGGATGAAGGAGAGAGAGAATTGTCGACCCGGACGCGTCGCCCTTTTATTGCTTGCATGCACACACACACCACACACATCATACGGGGCACCACCACGCACGTCCATTCATTCACACGCCATCCAATGTCCCCCGGGCCCCCAGTCCAAGTCCAGTCGCTGCTAGTCCGCGTCTAGCAGGGCGAGGTGTGTCTGCGCTGTGAGGTGCCACCCCCTGCGCCACCTTGAGCTCTCTCAGAGTCTCTCCGTTTCCTCCCCCTTGACCTAGCAACGGCTGCGAAAAATACACCAGGGCTAGTATTCAACCCAATCACGGCGCATGCCCGCGGGTCCACGGCCAATTATAGCACTCTGGTCTTGTGGCGAGGGTGCTTTTGCATCGAGGGTTCCATCTTTCTCTTCTTCCCTACATACGGTGGACATTGGTCGACATTGGGTCGTTTCAACACGAGCCAGGCTGCAGGTGCCGGCCAGTGGCCGTGGATTGACAGTGCGCCCGCAATGCGTCCAAGCCCCCAAAGGAAAAAATAGTGTGCCTTTCTGTTGAGATGGATCTGCGACCTGTACACATCCCAACGCCGCTGGACTAATTGTCTACACAATGAATGCAGAATGCAAAACCGGGATTCGTTCTCTGCACTTCTTTTTGGGTCTTTTCTTTCGTCCTCCAATATTTGTCTACTGTCGTGTTGCGATGTTGTGAACCAACCGCGTCCGCCACCGCAGTTTCAGCACCCGAGCCGTGTGTGTGTGGTGAACAAGTGGATTTCTGTTTCGTTTGATTCTGCTCGTTGCTGTGGAAATGCAGCTCCCCCACCCCTTCAACCATGCGAACCAAATACTCGCTCCGAAAAGCCTAACAGAGAATGTCGAAACCTGAGACTGAGGATCGGCCTTCAGTGTGCACTGTGCAGAGTGCACCGTCGATGGTCGCATTCATCACATCATTGCGGTGCGGCCAAGAACAAGAACAGGAGTGGGTAATGATTGATTGATTGATTGATTCATTCATTCATTCATTCATTCGTTCATCGATCCATCGCATCAGTCAGCAGAGGATGCTTAAATTGGTGATTTCCTTTCCAAGGTTAACGGGTCGATCAAGGCAATCTCCCTTCCAAGGTTTTCTCTACCCCCAGTATTCGCTTCCCAAGGTTGCTTTGCCTAGTTAGGCTTGCTCCGTTTGTTTTTCCGTGTTGCGTGCGGCGTGGGTGAACCCCTTTTTCTTTCGCGTGCCATGTCTCCAAATCTTCGGCTTTTCTCCTTTCTACAGGAAGGGGATTACATCATGCATCATCGATCGTGCGCCATGGGGTGGAAATCCTTTGAGATGAGGCTCGGTACGCTCTGACTCTACTTTCACTTCTCCCTCTTTCTCTCTCTTCCCCACAATGCACCTTTTTCGCTGCATACAGGTGCATACAGGTGCACACCAGCTGTCAAGTGCTGTCAGATTGCGTGGCCTTGCCGGTCGTCTCCCTTTTAGGTCCCGACTACTAGCCATGCACCATGCAACCGTTCAGCTACCCACTCATTCAGGCCCACACATTGCCTCACACTCACTCACATCCACATCCATTCTCTTTGCATTTCTATTCATAGCCGGCCAGTCCACCTCCAGCTGCTAACTCTAGGCTATCCTTCCATCCAATGGCCCATATTCCGCAGTATTCGTCAACACAAACACTGCGACTTCATTGCTGCGGTCTCCCTTGCTCCACTCCAGCTCTCACAGCTGTGTCTCGCGACTCAGCCGCCCCTCTGATTATCGGGGCGATGCAAGGAATGCAAACCATGAGGGACGCTGAAATGCCCTGCAGACCTGGACCTGCCCTCGTGCACAGATGGTCGCCTGCTCCCAGCTCAACTGACTTGGGGTTCGGGAGACGGTTCCGTGTGGTTATTGCGTCGTGCCGAATATGCGTGAATGATCAAACGTTGTCCGACGATAACAACGGCCGTGGCGAGACGACGGAGCAGCAGAATATTCCAGAGCCCCTTCGCTGTGGGGAATACACGCGTAATGCTCACATACCTACTCCAAGGTCGATAGACAAGACGACGAAAGAGAAACGCGTTGCCACTCCATCCAATATTTTGTGTATCCACTCTTTTCCCGTCCCATCGGGAGAGACAGGGGCATGGAGGGTTGTTTCTTGCCACAAGCCGGGCGCCTTGGCTCTTGGCCCTTGGCGCTTTGGGTCGTTCGAAACGATGATCGGCGGATCCTAAATCTGAATCTGAACCTCACCTCACCTCACCTCACCTCATCTTCGTCCTGCTTCCATCATCTCGCCTTACATTTGTACCCATACGAGCCTCTCGGTCCTCCTCAAACCGCTGACAATCGTTGCTGATGTTACACTCTGACTTTGAAGAGGGACATTCCAGGTCCCACGCTTTCTTCACTCAACCGAACCCCCGCTATATGATGCACACTGAATACAACCTTAGAAGAAGGCAGCCCTCACACTCTCGATACAAACTTTCCATCCCCATCCTCGCAGATCCAGAAGCCAAACACATGTAATCTCCATGAAATCGTGCTCATCTTCCGGACTTTTGAAACTGTAAATGGAGTTCCTACTCATGGCCAAAGCGTAATGCGGCGTTAACGAGACATGTTACCTACGCCCCTCCTCTCTCCGCCCACGCACCTACAGAAGACAGATCACTCAAGCATCCATCAATTGAAATGCCAGAAGATAGGGATGTAGGTAGTAATCCCATTCTTTGTTATTTTCCACTGCGTTTCATAACAAAGGAAGACGAAGAGGAATAAGATCCAATCGTGCTCAGATGTATTGTTCTTCTGCTATCGTGCATCCTTTCAATATCTCGGCCGATATGAGTCCGTAAGCTAAATTCATTCATTCGTTCATTCATTCGTTCATTCATTCATCATCATATCAGCTTCCTGTCCCCTCTCTCCATCCACACCAACCCACTCTCCTATTCTCTTTTCAACCCTGATCTCTCCATCCCTTGGATTATTTCTCAGAAACACAAATAAGTCCTATTATCATCGCAAAGGGCATCTCTTTCTATTTTCCGATTCTTTCTTCCATTTTCTGTCATTTCCTGTCTTTTCTTCTCCCTTCCCTTCCATCCACCATACCCCTACATTCCGACCCTATCTCTACCACCCCTCAACCAGTTCTTCTTTCTACTTCACACCGTAAGATCAAATTGCACACAAGGAGAAAGAATATATCACATAAAAAAGAGATAGAGGCGAAAGCTTTAGGCGGATCGGGGGGGAAGTTCTTCCATCGCGTACCATTTGACATCCCCGTAACTTCACATGCCTGCCGATATTCAACTGTCCCCTGAGACTCCTCCAGGTGTCTTTTTACCAAAGTGTTGAGCTCCCCTCGACTGTACGCAGTTAGGGCATTTGTCATGGCTGAAATACGCACTCAGCATCGTGTCAGATTCGAGTATCAACGCCTTTGATACTCTCCATACTGTACCTTTCTATTATCCATGCCTAGACGCCCTACCCATGGGTCGCCCACTTAACAAGCCTTCATTTCTCTACCAAGGAGCTACTAGGCGTCCATTCATTCCCTTTGATAGGGTACTTCTTGGACATATACCCAACATGCAGTGCGCACTATTCACATGTGCATGAGGCTCTTAGTGAGGTAAACCTTTTTTTGAGAGACGCGCGCCAACACGATCCGTACTCCACCCCCAACACGACCTCATGAACCAAACTTCAGCAAGTTAATAGATAAAAGATGCGAAGAGCCTCTCACTAATGTGTTCACACCACCTAAGAAATTCACCTCTCAACCCCCTGAAACAAACCAACGCCTAAAAACCAACACCAAATCTCCCGAGATGAGTTCCGCTAACCCCATCATCTCCAACACTCTCACAAACGCATCGCAGTCCTTCAGGACGGGTGGGAGGAATCCTAGGAATGGAGCCATGGAGACCGTACGAGAAGCCCAAGGCGGAAATTTGTCCAACGAATCACCGCCTCCATATTCAGAAATCTCTCCGCAAGGTTGCAATGGAGATGCATTGCCGAGCTTCTCTCCTCGCCCCACGGTGCAAAGCTATACCCACGCAGTCCGTTATCCACTTCTGACAGACTTAGCTAAAGAGAAAAAGCATGAGCGGAGATTTCTCTACTGGAGCCTTGTGGAAATCATGGCAGTCACATTCTCGGTAGATCCCAAAGCTCTCCTGGAGGCTATGAAGCAGTCGTACCCTGCTTGGGAATGCGGGTCCATCGAAGCTCCGTCATCCACTCTCACGGATGACGATCAAGCCAGACTCGAAGAACTTTGTAATCTTGTTCGAAATGTTGCAGGGGAAGTCAAACGCCATCAATGGCGCGCTGTCCACAAGCACGATAAAAGACTTCTTGTAAAGCTTGTGGTGGAGCCCGCCAATGAATTGCGCATAGACGTTGGCTATGCTTTGGAAGTCATAGGTCGTTGCGGTTATAGGTGCGTTGAAGTTCGCGGCTCCAAGAAGATAAAAACTATGTTCGATTTTTGGACGCCATTATTTTCGGCATTTCAACCAAGATTTACGACGTCGATGCTGGATTTGGGTGATACGTTGGTATCGCATATATTATTCATCTCTTCTCTTAGGTTGGGAAAGCAAGAATCGCTGGTGTTTGACAATTCAATAGTTACGTTCCGGAAGACCAAAGGACTGGAAGCGCTTCGTGGTACCAAACAATTGCAGAAACATACAATTACTTTTGGGGTGACATACTGGCCGCTGAGCGATGGGTACAGTAATCTCGCGACCGCATTGAAGCCCACGGACTCTCCTCTATACCATCTCAAAATCGATCGAGGATTTCGTTCGTTCTTTCAATTCTGAGAGATGTTAGTATACGCAAAGCAGACTCGGCCATCAGCAAAGGATTCATTCATACCTCAGGTGCTTGCGGGACAAGTTGGCCGGGTTTGGTCGTCTCTTTGCTGGTGGCAGCAAAGAGACTTAGCCCCAGGACCTCTTCACGGTACCGGCCTTCCCTGGAGTGCCTTTGTTTACGGGGTTTCACCTCCCCGGGTTCCTTGCGTTTTCCTTCGCACTGTCTTTGTTTACGGGGTTTCAACTCCCCGGGTTCCTTGCGTTTTCCTTCGCCATCGTCGGGGTCCTGACAGGTCGTTAGACCATGTCGTCACCCTCGAGGGGTTCGTTCGGCCAGGTGGGTCGTCGCCGGAGCGACGACTCTGCTGCGGGGGCGGAGGCGGGTGGCGGCAGCAGCAGGAGCCCCGCAAGCTCCATCTCCTCGAAGGAGAGGGCGGCCGGCGACACACCGATCGCAGCCTTGAGAAGGTTAGCATATATCTATATGTCCAGGCACAATCAAGGATAAGCGTACAACATCTGGACCGACGTGGTCCAGCCACTCCATGTGGAGCAGAGACTCCTTGCGCTTTACAGCGCGCTCCTCGAGCTCCTCCCGCTCTGCGGCGAGCTTCTCACGCCAAGCAGCCTCCTGCTCGCGGTCTGCGGCGTCATCGCCGCGGCAGTGGGATCGCCACCCCCAGTACAGGCCGATGGTGGCGACAACAAGGGCCAAACCGGCCACAAAACCGGCGACGAGTCCGAGCTGGAAGTCGCGGGAAGGGGGGAGGGGAGGGGGGACATGGCGGAGGCGGGAGCGGGAGCGGAGGTTGTTGTTTCTGTTGCTGCTGTTGCTGCTGTTGCTGCTGTTGCTGCTGTTGCTGCTGTTGCTGCTGTTGCTGCTGTTGCTGCTGCTGCTGTTGTTGCTGCTGCTGAGAGAGATGGTGGTGGTGAGAGACGTTCGTGTAGATCGGAGGATTGCAAAGACTCGGACGACTCACTTTTATAGAGGTCGAAAACACATCCAGCGTGCCTTCCTCGCCATCAGGCGCTGTTGTTTCCTGTGGTGGGGCGGAAGGACATATCGTGGACAGAAGTGACGACTCGAGATGAAAGCACCCCTCCGCCTCCCCCATCCTTACCTCCTCTCTGAGGTCAGAACGCTTCAGCAATTTGTCAAGAGCACTACGATTGGGAGGTACGGCAAAAGGAACCTTTGGATTGGGTTGGGACTGCTTTGGAGGTGACAGGGGCCTCAACTGAGGTGGATCTCTCAACTTCAAATCACCATTGGGGAAAACGAAGATATTCCTCATCCTTGTTCCCGGACAAGACGCTCTCTGCCCATGTCACAATGTTGCATCTGGAAGCACACACTGAATTTGGGATTCTCGGTAGCTCAGGGGCGATGGAAGCGGAATTGAGAAATGAATAGTTGACGGCGTCTCAATGGACATAGATGCCAGACAAGTGTATCATTGGGGGCGAAATCAGAAAATTATTGAGTTGTCATCAAAACTACCGGAACAGGCTCTTGCAGTGTCTTCATCTCAGAACCAATCCACTAGGATACTATGACTAAAATCAAATCAGGGTGAATATTTTTCGTCCGGGAGGTGAGTACAGACTCACGCGGGATTACACAGAACTAGAACATATGGATCAAAAGGTCATGTAGAGTTGTTATTGCCTTGTTCACAACTTGATAGGGCTGTAATGCAGGCATTGTCTTGCTCCCATGCATCTATCTCCACGGTAACCCCTATAAGTCACAATGCAACTTTTCACCTTTTCACATCTAGCCTTATGTCTATCTTCTAAGAAACCTTGCGTCCCCAAATTCAACATAAATTTGCCCCATAAGAGTGATGCCTGGAATGCAGAAAGCGGAGCGGAGCGGAGGTGTTCTTGATGAGTCATCCTACCGGCGCTTCTTTCCGCCGATCCCGATCAACTTTGGAGACTTGATGCGGTCACTTCTCTCACCATCACAATCACCAACAATACCACTACCATCATTGTACTCCTGCAATGGCATCCCGTAGTCGGCTGATGGCCTCTACGGCGACCAGCTTAACACGCACCCCACGGTCCCAATTTCCCATGAAGGTCGCCCCTCTTGTTACTGCCCGGAGCTTCTCGCAGCTTAACTCACACTCAGCCAACTCCAACCCAGCCAGCATATTCTCCTCCTTCGGTCAGCTAAACTCGCAATCCGGCCCGCCGTCATACTTCCAAGCGCACCGAAGCCTTCCAGCTAATACCATCGTTCGCTTCGTTCCCCAGCAGACGGCATGGATTGTGGAACGCATGGGCAAGTTCCACCGAATACTCGAGCCCGGCCTTGCCATCTTGATTCCTTTCCTCGACCGCATCGCATACGTTAAGAGTTTGAAAGAGGCTGCCATAGAAATCCCGAGTCAGAGTGCCATTACGGCTGACAATGTGACATTGGAGTTGGACGGTGTACTATACACGAGAGTGTTTGATGCATACAAGGCGAGGTATGTCCGACCTGGTTAAACCCGGTGTAACTTGGTGTATTGATATTATCTCAGTTACGGAGTTGAAGACGCCGAATATGCCATTTCCCAGCTTGCCCAAACCACAATGCGCTCCGAAATCGGCCAGTTGTCCCTCGATCACGTCCTCAAGGAGCGTGCCAACCTCAACGCCAACATAACTGCTGCCATCAATGAGGCTGCGCAAGACTGGGGCGTTACCTGCCTACGATATGAGATCCGTGACATCCACGCGCCAGATCCAGTGGTCGAGGCCATGCACCGCCAGGTCACCGCCGAGCGTTCAAAACGAGCTGAAATCCTCGAGTCCGAGGGTCAGCGACAGTCCGCCATCAATATCGCTGAGGGAAGGAAGCAGAGTGTCATTCTAGCTTCTGAGGCGCTGCGTGCCGAGCAGATCAATCTGGCAAGCGGAGAGGCCGAGGCTATTCTAGTCAAGGCCCAGGCCACAGCACGCGGCATCGACGCTGTTGCACAGTCAATCGCTCAAGGCAAGGATGCTGCCCAGAGTGCAGTATCTCTATCGGTGGCTGAGAAGTACGTGGATGCATTCGCGAATCTAGCCAAGGAGGGGACGAGCGTGATCGTTCCAGGTAATGTTGGTGATATCGGTGGCATGATTGCTAGCGCTATGGCTGTATATGGTAAAGTGAATGCTTCTCAGGCTTCTGCTGCATCAAAAGGCCAGGACACTGCGGCAGGCAGGAAAATCGCCCAACTCGAAGATCAGCTGGCCGAAATCGAGGGCAGTACAGTGGGAGTATCCAGTGCCATCAATCAGGCCATGGACCAACGACTGAACAAGAAGTAGATCACACTACCGCAAGGAATCACGACAGCAATGTCACTATGCATGACATTGGAGCGTGGAGTTGAAACTGGGGTCTGGATCACCAACATTCTGAACCATACTGTACATCAACGCTGTATCAATATTGACTTTGACGGAAAAAACTTTAGCATGCGAGCGAACGAGGGTCAATCACCTTTTACTTGTACGGCTGCATATATCCCGTTAGGATGAACACTGTTTTTAAAAGTGCAGACCGAGCAGAACTCTACTTTCAACATCGTTAGAAGAAATAATGAAACGAATATCGATTCATCGATTAGCCCATGCATCGTGCTCTTCCAAGATTCATTTATTTCATCACGTGAGTTCTGGTTTGTCGTCGATAATGTTGAATTCACTTTAGATGATATTACGAAGCGAGGAGGCATATCACTCCTGCACAAACACAATCGCGACGATTTCTAGCAGAAATCGTTGTCTGCAGCCTTTAATACTAATATCTGCCGTTGGCCAACCCAGCCTCAGCGCAGCGCACCTCATCTGTGGCTGGTTCAGCCATAGCGTAGCAGTGCACTGTCTTTCCAAGAAGAGAAACTTTATTCTAGACCTCCTCAGCCTGCTCATCCAGCCTATTCTATATCACATTATCTCGTTCAGCCGTCGACAGAGACCATGTCAAACAACACAGCGACAAACTTCTACTCATGGAAGTCGGAGCCCAACACTCGTGGAACATTCAGCATCTTGTCCTCAAGTGTCATCACCATGATCTTGTGTGTCTGGACTTCTGTACGTTTGAACATTCCGGAGTTCAAGAAGGAATCCGAGCAAAAATGGAGGAAAATAAAGTGGCTGCTCATTGCTTTATTTGCGCCCGAGATGGTAATGTTGCGAAAGTATCTCCACTTTGTTCAGTCAGATGTGCTTATTCATTACAAGGTTGCATTGGCGATTCACCTCAAGATCAAGAACTCTTTTCAGAGGCACAGGGAAGTATAAAAATAAAGATAGAATTGAGAAATAACTCGCACTCTTCACCATGCAATAAGTATATTTCCTCACAATCTAAAGACATGAACCATCCAACCAAAAAGAAAATACCAAACCACTTCGACATTTTCTCCCATTTTCTCTTCTTTCCCTCCACAACACCAAGCTACTCAAAACGCACCTCCCCATCAACCAAAATGATAATTCGTCGTCCCCCCATTATTCTGCGAACCAGCAATAACATTGCGCCCCGAGATATTACCATGAAACACCGCACCCGTATTCACCATCTCCTTCCCCTTCCCTTTCCCCTTCCCACCTTCATCATTCCCCTCCCCCTCCTTCCCACTACCCTCCTCCGCCCCCGCTTTCACAATCTCGTCCCTCCCCTCCCTAATCCACCTCTGCAAAACCCCCCTCACAGACCCATACCCCGGGTCCGCCCTTCCCGTAAACTTGGTCATATCCCTATGATCGGCATGAATACTGCAATTATCATAAGCAGGCAAGACGGCCGATTCTTGCTCTACAATCTTGCCCACTACGTCGCTCATCTTCAGCGCTTCGTAGAAGCAGTAGATCTTGAGCTTGACGTTGTCGCGGCGGAGCATCTGCTGGAAGTCCTGCTCGGTGCGCAGCAGGTCTGATGAGCCTGGCTGGAGGTTCTGTAGGATGTCACGGTTCGTGCCGCGGAATACGTTGACGTATTTGGCGACGGTGGTGCCCCAGTTGGCGACGTGCGAGCCGCCGTGAGGTGTCCCCATAAATATGATGCCGAGGGTGTTGGGCAGGATGCTTTGGAGCGCCGGCCTTTTGCTGCTGAGGTTCAGGGCTTCTTCGCATACTAGACCTCCTAGACTATGGGCTATGAATATGATTGGGCGTTTGCCGACGACATCGTCGTCGCGCTGGTCGAGGACCGCGTACGCCAGCGATTTGCCGTGGTCGTCCAGCCGGTTCGAGCTGGCTATGGACCAGAATCGGACGACGTCGGCGTCGTAGCCGAATGTCATGATGCGTGCACGAGGTATGTCTTCGGGTAGGAGGGCACCGGGCCAGAAGACGGAGTTGGAATGAGTCCATGTCTTCTCGCGGCTCCCGGTGAGTCCATGGACGAAGACAATGCTCGAAACCGAGTCAGTTGAAAGCCAGGATGGTACGGTAAGTAAGGAAGAAGAAATACTCTATTGTTGCATCTGGAGGGTCGGCAATGACCCTGATTCCTGTCGGTCCATCTGTTGTGTATCTGGGGTACATGGGTACATATTAGCGCAAGTAGTCCGTGCAGGTTACCTTAGAACCTAGGCATGTAGGCACTTACAGGCTACTTTTTGACCCTGCGTCAGTCCCCACAAGGGCTTTATCGCCAGAGGTCTTGGGTCGCCATACTTTCCGAAGAAAGGACATGTTGGAATGATACAAGGCTAAACATCATGACTCCTTTCACTAGATACAACTCGGGATTGATATCGATCAGGCTGCGGCTGAGCCGCTGCCAAGTAGAGTTATTGGAGTCGCTGACGGCCAGCCTTCTATCTCGACCCATTCACTGACTTCAATCGCTGATGCAATCCTCTTATGACAAGACACCATGAATCATTTTTATGGAAATATTCAGGGTCACAATGTCATAGCCGGAGTGACGACTAATGGTGGTATAACAAACATCTACAACGACCGTCAGGCAACCCATGGTACGTGCGCGCTGCCGCTTACTATGTAGTACGCATCTACAATACTTGATGTAATTATGCTGATACCCGCACACAGGAACGACTAGTCCCAGTCCTCATAAGCCCTTCTCCACCGTTCCCTTCACACCGAATCCCGATTTCGTCGATCGACCCGAGATCGTAGCGTGGCTACATGACAAGCTCAAGTTAGCTGGTGCTCGGGCGGCGCTGGTTGGGCTTGGCGGGATAGGGTATGTTG
This sequence comes from Dendryphion nanum, assembly GCA_020744415.1. Classification (NCBI taxonomy): domain Eukaryota; kingdom Fungi; phylum Ascomycota; class Dothideomycetes; order Pleosporales; family Torulaceae; genus Dendryphion; species Dendryphion nanum. Next base: position 2,335,710 of record JAGMWT010000004.1, on the reverse strand, counting down.
ACGTTGGTACAAAGTTCGCAAGACGCAAGTATCTGACAAGATAAAGGAAGTCACAGCTGGCCATTCATTATGCTCATAGCATTCTCGATGTGGCACCGCATCCGTTCGTCTTCTGGGTGCATGGCGGCACGAAAGCGCGGTTCGAAGAAGCGTATAAAGGGCTCGCCAACAGGCTCAAGCTTCCAGGAGGAGACCAACCCAATGTAGATGTACTAAAGCTGGTCAGTGAGTGGCTGCAAGACGAAGGGAATGGCAGATGGATCATGGTTCTCGATAATGCCGATGGGATTGAGACGTCGGCATGGTTGGCCGAGTATCTTCCACGAAGCCGCAACGGGAGGATACTAATTACGTCGCGAAACAAAGAGGCAGCGTGTCGACTGGCCGGAGAGCACGCGAATATCAAAGAGGTATCTATTATGAACGAGGCCCAAGGAGTGCAACTTCTTCGGAGCAAGCTGCAGCATGAGTGGCAAAAGGAGGGTGCAGGGGATCTTGTGCGTGCTCTTGGATGTATGCCCCTAGTGATATCGCAGGCTGCGGCTTTCATCAACCGACGACATGGAATGACAGGGCGCAGCTATCTGAACGAGTTTCGCAAGGGCAGCAAGAGCAAGGAAAGACTCCTGAACTGGGAGGCAGAGGGCTTCCACCGGGACCAAAGTGCGTCGCATGCCGTGGTGGCAACATGGCAGATATCATTCGAGGATATTCGGGTGAAGCAACCATCGGCTGCTGACTTGTTGTCGGTCATGAGCCACTTCAATCCGCAAGGGATTCCGGTGTGGGCCTTGCGCAGGTACAGGCAAAATGTTGCACATATCCGCCGTAAACCGAATCAGAGTGAAGATGAAGACGAAGATGAAGACGAAGATGAAGACGAAGATGAAGACGAAGATGAATACGAAGATGAAGAGGTTGTAAACAAGGCATTCAACGAAGACATGGACGTATTACAAGCGTACTCTCTCATATCAACAACGGCGGATTCGAAGGTGTGTGAGATGCACCCACTAGTGCAGTTCTGCACCCAGTTGTGGCAGTCGTCCATGGGAGACGAAGACAGGTGGAAGGGTGCTTTCGTAAAGCTAATGGCGCAGAAATTCCCCAACTGGAAATATAAAAACTTGGCCCAATGCCAGGAACTTCTCCCACATGTGGAACCGCTCTTTGAGTTGGATATAGGCCCGGCAAGAGAAGAGTTGTCGATGTCGTGGTCTAGACTGGCTATAAAAGTTGCAAGCTACTTGGGAATACATGGGAGCCGCGACACGGCAGAAGGCCTAGCTACCAAAGCGCTTGCGATTCGAGAAAGGATGTTTGGGCCAGACGGTGAAGATGATGCGAGGATCATATGGTGCGTCAAGGTTCTTGCACTCGTGCTGAGATCCCAGAGAAAACACAAAGAGGCCGAGGAGCTGTACCGGCGAGTGCTGAAGAGCGTGGAGGAGAGACTTGGGCCCACGTCGGGTGATGCGCTCTTCGCCAGGTTCCGCGTTGGGGAGCTGCTCTGGCTCCAGGACAAGAACAACGAGGCCGAGGAGGTTCTCCGACAGGTGCTGGAGGGCATGGAGACAGTGCTCGACCCACAAGACATACATGTGCTGTTTTGCATGTCAATACTGGGGCGAGTGCTGGCGGATCAGGGCAAGCTGGAAGAGGCAGAGAGGCGATGCAGGGAAGCACTCGCTGGGATGAAGAAGGCGCGAGGGGAACACGACCCAGAGACGCTCATATGCATGTCCATCCTGGCGAATGTGCTGACAGAGCAGAGAAGGTACAAAGAGGCCGTCGCGCTTTCCCGACTCGTTCTGAAGAGATACGAAACCATGTTGGGTGGCCAGCACGGCTCTACACTGCTCGCTGTAAACCAACTAGCGTGTGGTTTGGCGATCCAGTGGAACGGCAGGAGCAAGGAAGCAGAAGCTCTTTTCCGGCGGGCGCTGGAGGGGCGAGAGAAGTTGCTGGGGGCGCTGCACCTGGATACGGTTGATTCTGTCCACGGTCTCGCTTGGGTCCTGCATTGTCAGGAGCGATATGCAGAGGCAAGACCGCTCTACCAGCGAGCATGCGACGGTTATGTGCGAACGCGGGGCCCTCAACATCCAAGCACCATCAGGTGTCTTGAATCCTTCGCAGCCATGGAAGAACAAGAAAAGCCGGCCCTTTCCACACCCTCCGAACACCATTCTCGCGCAACAGGCCCCAGAGGCAGGGAAAGGACTGCCTCGTTCTTCACACGCCTCAAGTCCAAGCTCCGTGGTGGGCATCCAAGACACGGCACTTGATACCGCATTCCTCATAACCCACAATGCATTACTTCAAATCATAACCATCAACCACTTTCAACCCATCCTTGATCCCCCACCGCACCTCCATCCTCCGACGAAGCCCCTCACCGAAGCCCTCCGAACCACCATGGTCCGGCCACCTGGGAAACATGCCCCTTTCCATATCGACATTCGACAGAAACGCATCCTTGGCCAAGAAACCACCATCACCATCACCATCACCAGTGCCAGTGCCAGTCACCGAATCAGACACTAGGCCGAACCGCCAAGTGATATCCGCACATCTCGACGGACCCTGGCCATCGTCGTTCCTATGCTTGACGGTAGCGACTGCACCCGCAGATTGGACTTCATATACCGGTCGACGGAGCGACTCCAAGAAGTTGAAGAACAGACGTTCCAACTCCTGCTGCTGCACCGACTCTCCTCGTGTGACGACGAAACATGTGTGTAAAATGAACTCCACCGCCGTCAATGGCTGAGGACGACGCGCATGTGTGACGCTGCCCATGATCCTCTGCATGTTGGATAACGTCAACATCTCTCGTCTGTCCAAGTCGTCTTCGCAGAATACACAATCCCTCATCAGCTCTGGGAAGAGATCAAATCGTACTTGTAGTACTAGATTTTGCACATGGTCGCCCGGGCTAGGTGCCCCCGCGAAGTGCGGTTTTCTCATCAGAGTTCGGTGCATGCAGATTTCATCGCTACTCTCGCCTATCCTGACCTCGAATGCGTTGCGGCCGTAATAAAACCCCGTTCCCTCCACAGCCATTTCCTCGCCAACGTACCCCGGATCCACCGTGTGCCCATCCAGCGTAGCCTGCTTGCTCCCTCCTAGAGGGGGGACCTGTCTATTAGGTGCCCGCCACGGAACCTGCGCTCTTTTCCTAGATAGGTCATCCTGGCCGCAGACACAGACACAACCTTTCAGGTGCGGTTTAGATTCTAGCCGGATGGGAGCCGCTTCTAGGTAGAGATTGGCATATACCTCGTTTCGTAATTCTCCTGGCAACTTCCTGAACATGGCCGCCACAAGCTGGAGACATTCCGATTTGCCGTATTCTATAGCCAAATGAGTAAACCGTCTCTTTCCCTTGCATTGCTGCTCTTCAATCTTCCACTTTTCCGCCTGGAGATGCTCAATCTGCTTGTCAATCTGCTCGATATCTCGTGCGTAGCCATCCAGCTGCGCTTTCATACATTGTAGGTCCTGCAGAGACATCTGAGTGGTGGTTCCTCCGAACTCGTGACACTTTACTGGGATGAAAGACAAATCTGACTGATTTCCACCTGTTTGCTTCTGAGAATCGAGCCTTGTCGTCGTGCCAACATTCCAACGTTGGCGGGTGAGGTCTTCTACTCAGCCCTGACCAACATCGAGAGGTCAGTGCGTTGTCTTGGCATTATCACTCCCAAGGGACAAGGACCTATCAATCTAAGAATAACAGTACATCCATCTACCTCAATTATGTTCCGGTGAAGTGGAGAAACTTTTATGTTCAATCTCCCATATCTGATATCCACCCTGTTGGATCTCGGGAAGATGCCACAGTACGTGCAAAGCCCACTCTACCACTCCTGCATACCTAGGTAGAGGTAAATCTGAGAAAACCTGCCAACCCTCTTACAGCACTCATTCTTCTTTCAACAGCAAGGCGTTTCCTCCGGGACCATGTGGGGACAAGATGGGCGACTAAGATCTTCGAAAAAGCCAACATCTAGGAGACGTTGGCAAGCGTGCTTGTCTCAAGAACCGAACCGGAGCAGCCACAGCGCTAGCCAGTCTTTGCGCACTGGCTTGGGTACACCACTCATCCAATATACTGGTTCTGTAGGCAATACCCCACGATGGAATTTGCTGGGAGATACACTGACTTCAATTTTGGAGTGAAATTCCCATTTTCAAAATCCAAAATTCTCTCTGCAGAAATGCAATGGAATTAGCGCCCAGATTGGGGAAGCTTCTTTCCATGTGGCTGCACGTCCACCCAAGTACCGGCAACCAGAAGAACAACTCAAGGAAAGACAACAACAGTTCGCACTCCATAAATCCCCCGATACCATACACCGCCATCCAACAAAACATTCCCCTCAATCTAATCTCCGCAACCTGTTGGCACCCGTATCCCACGAATGACAAGCCCGCCACACATCAGCCACTCGAAAAAGGTCGGCGCTTGCATCTGCAATCGCCATTGTATCGGCCACTTCCCGGGCGCCCAGCCTGCAGGTACAAGAGTTTTTGTTCTAATAACAGATACAATTCACCAGATATTCGGTTGTTTACGCTAGATCTGGTCATGGGAAAGACGATCAGAGCAGCTGGGCTAGGAAGGGTGTAACGCCCGCTGATCAGCTCAAGAGGAGGAAATAAGGATATTTTTGCCATGCAGTTGAAGAAAAGGGTTTTTATAGAGATTAGCTCTTTCTTTAATACCTACCTATCTACTTATCCATCTATCTAGTCGCTCTCGCCGACCCCTACTGTCCTCTCCAGCCTTCTCAATCTTCCGTCTCTCAGAGTTCGTAGTTCAACATACCACCGCCAAAATGCTCCACCGAATACTACTCCTCTCCACCATCTTGACACTCCTGACCTCTATCTCCGCAACCGGCACCGTAAGCTTCGACTCGTCCAACGGCTACAAGAACCTCCGGGCCTGCGCCCTGAGATGCTACGACGGCAACCGGCAAGGCGACAACATCGCCCGACAAATCTCCTGCGACAAACCGGGCATCGTCTACGTCCCCGCCGACAACGACTGCGTCTGCCGTTCCGACCTCCAGGAAAACGTCGTGAGGTATCTGTCCAATTGCGTGTCGACGTATTGCAGTGCGAATCAGCTGGATGTCTCGAGCGCGACGCAGGTCTATAAGGATTACTGTAATAGTGCGGGATACAGTGCTGCGGCCCCGAAGTCGGTGTCGGCGCAGGCTACAGGGGGTATGTAGATGGCGACTCTGAGCTTGGTTTATTTTATTTTTTGGTATGGGGTTTGTACTGACGGGATTGTAGTGACTTCAAGGCCGTCTGAGATCTCAGGTACATATTCACCGTTTAGCTTGTCGGTTCATGTTACTAACCAAAGGTTGCAGGGTCCATGAGAACCGTAGCATCGTCAAGCACACCGCCAGAGACGGGCGCACCAGTAGCAAACCCCACGAATTCAAACCCACCAGCGGCCCAGGGCGGATCGGGGTTGAGTCTCGGCGGGTGGATCGGTATCGCCGCTGGTGTGATCGGTGCGCTCGCTGCCGTTGTGGGGTGCTACTTCAAATGGAAGCAGTCTCGGAAATAGGGAATGCAACAATAGGGGATGAGTGATTGTGGTGGAGTGAGGATATTGGAAGATATAACTTTCCTGATGGCGGTTTTCTGGAGGAGGAAGAAAAATTCGATATTTGTTCACTTGGACTCTGGATGTTGTATGATATGGTGTTTATGATTGGAAAGGACCTGGTGTCATGGAAGGAGGCGTTGGAATAGATATGACGAACCCTGTAATCACTGTGGTGAACAATCTGTTTTTATTTTGTAATCTTCGTTCTGGCTTGGGAAGTCGGTGTATCCTAAATATTATTCTGTAATAACACTAAATCGAGAACGTCAATCTTTCCTTGGGACTATTGATGTGGTAACATCCAGATATGAATTCACCCTGGAGTCAGTTGTGTTGCTGGGAAGAATCTTGTACATGTCTTCATCACACTGTTGGAAGACTTGTGAAAGACCAGGTTGATTGCTCGAAAGGTATGTTCGATGCGGTGCTTGATTCATACACCCTAACCCTAACCCTAAAGTGGCCTGCAAATGTAAACTACTCTACATTAATAAGGGAAGCTTCGGGATGGAGCTGAGCTGATGTTTGATTGAAACTACAGTAAAGTACTTATTGCAATTAGCCAGTACGTTTTGGGAATGTCAGAGGTTCGAGAGGCACCCCCTAGTAGGAGAATAGAGACCCTTGGAAATATTCTAGAACCAATAGCAGAAGTTGTGAGACACATGGGACCCTGTGTTCGCGATAAATGATGCTGCAATGGATAGCGTTAAGTGCAGCCGTTGATCTTTCGTGCGAACATATATCAGAGTTGGTTTCCTGTTGCGGAAGTCCCTCAGTCAACCTGGCAAATGGCGTCAATGCACAGAATCCAAGTGGAATCGAAGATCGTAAGCCTACGCAGACAATAAGGGGTTTATCTGCAAAGTCGGAATCTTGCTTTTTGATCGTGCTCTGCATGTGGCTTTTTGGTATTGGCGATAACAGGCTGTCGGTCCTTGGCAGGTACCCGTGAAAGTCCTTCAGCCCAGCATCCCTCAACTCTTTCGTCTGGACATCAACTTCGAGGATGAAGACGTCTCCGCTGGAGTTGGCCGTCACCGCGTTCTTACGAGCTTCTGCATACAGGTTAGGTAACGGAGTCGCAGTCACCTGTCCAAGACAGAAGAGTGCCAACCCCGGGAATCCGCTTCTCGATTTAGGAACAGTCGGGTTCAAGATGAAACATAAGCGAAGCGGTAATGAGGGAAAAGAGACCGCTCCAGGCGGGCAGTCACAGGCCTGGGAAACGAAACATGGTCCAAATCCAATGGCAGTGGATATGACGGCTCGCGACGAGGGGGGACACGGGCGATCACAGCGATCCAGGCGGTCTAAGCGTGGAGTCGCAGCTGACGATTGGATGAGGCCCGTCGACACCATGTATGCAGCCTGTGCAGTCTGCGCAGTCTGTGCATTGTGTGGTTGAGGGACACCCGCAGTGCGACGAGAAGAGGTGGAAGCCTGCCTACCTGGTGTGTGCCACTGGGTGCATTACCCTCCATGGCGGTGCTGTCTGGGTGTGATTATGGGGGGCCGTCACCACATGCACCCTCTCACCACGTGCACCCTTCCACCACAGCTCAGCCCACTCGACCGGACTTTGGCTCTCCTCTTCTCTCCTGCTGTTCACTCTGGAATCTGCATTGCACGCTTTCTAACATTTCTCAACCCCCAAATTCCATCGTCGCACAGCAACGGCTATCGATCTTGGAAACATTGCGACACATCCAAATCTCGCCCGCCATGCGGACCATATCGTCATTCTCAGCACTCAGCTTTGCGACGTTCGCCTTGAGCGTTTCAGCAACCACACCTCCGCGTTTCGACTGGGTTAACGGCCTCAGCAGCTGCTGGAGAGATTGTTTGAAGCGGTACGACGATGGCTGTACCTCGAGCAAATGTAAGTCCAGCATAAAACTTTAGTCGATCGTGGGCAGTGCAGTGCAGTGCAGTGCGATGGTCGATGTTCCTGTTGAGATGGTTGAGGCGGTCCCCCGCTAACAAGAGACTCTCTGCTCTAGGCATATGCGACGCTAGCCAAAGCAACACCTTCCTCCCCGAAGCTGTATCGTGTATATATCGGAACTGCAAAGATGGGAAAATAGTGGAGCTGGGCCTTATTGTTACCGCCCAAACATATTGCGCCCTTGCGGGCAATCCGATCCCCGACGAAGTCATCACATCCGCCTATGCGGCGACTACATCGAAACCCTCGTCGACGGCTCCTCCTCCTCTGACGACGCGCAAGGTCGACAACTCACCCAAGACCACCACGAGACAGGGAGACGCGCAGTTGACCAAGGTCTACACTACCACTTTCACCCAAACTTCCAAAGACAAAGACGGCAATACGCTGCTAATAGAGATTCCAATCGTCATGGGTCCCAATACGCTAAGCTCTGGCAAACCCTTCACGACTACCCTCGATAAGCAAACTAGTGCGTCGAGCGACTCGAGTTCCTCTTCAACATCTGCTGTCGCATCCACGAGTTCTACTCCAGAAGTAACAGCACCGCCCCCGGTAACGTTACAACAACCACAGGCTGCATCGTCAACGGCGACCGCACGATCGACACAGAGATTCAACAGTAATGGTAGTCCATTCGAAAACACCAATGATGCTGCGGGTCGATGGGGTATATCCGGAGTTGCGATCGGCATGGGGGTAATCGGGGGGCTTCTGATGAGATTGCTAGGCTGAAAACCAAAAAAGGAAGAAACAATGCATGTACGATTATACATATGGAGACGACTCGGGGTGATGCATTATACCACAGTTTATCTTTTTTTTTTCTGGCAAGCGACGGCGTTCTAAATGCATGATTTTCGATTGCACATAGACAAACACATGGGCAGCATCATGCTGCATGGACCACAGGTGGAGGGTATGGCCATACTCAAGCCCTAGTGTTCCCCTTTCGGACTGAGTACTGAGCCTCATTCTAGTACTGAATGATCCCAAGGCACTTGAAACAATTCACCATTGAATACTTGTATTAGTCTCCACACTTGTGTCATGCATTCTACACGTAGCACCTCCGCAGACATTCATGCAACCCAATGGCTTGGGCCAATCAAGGCTATCATGATTTATGCACTCCACACATGGACGGAATCGTACGCCGGCAGTGCGAGAGGTCAAACTCAAAATGCCAGAGCTAACGTCACCGCCAGATCGACCCCTCATCTCATTTCAGTAGATTCATCTTACAAAACCTACACCTCACCATAACAAACCAGTCCAAAACCCGACCCTACAATCAAGCATTGCCATCAAGGCGCCTCCCGCGAACCCCCACGCCATTGCTCTGACATCCAAGGAGCGCAGCAGCCAAAAGCGAAAGACCTCGGCCGAAGGAATCTCGCAGCCATCGCCGAATCGGGCAGACTACCCACTTAAACCTCACGTATCAACGCCATCACCGAGGTATCTTTCTCTCTTTATCCACAGTCAGAAGGAAACACACGAAACCCTTTTCTCGGAGTGAGCGAAACGGCTCCAGTGTTCACCACCGTGCGCTCGGAGGTTCCAAGATTATTTTTTGGTCCATATAGGAGCGCGATTATAAAGCTCCGCAGTCAAATTATTCACAATTACGATATATTTGGCGGGCTTGTCTTGTACAGGTGAATATCGCATCTGCAACTCAAGTTTTTTTTCATACTCATACCGCGAATCTTTTCCTTCTGAGCTTTTTCCGTCTTCTGAGCCTTTTCCGCCCTTTGAATTTTACTCTCAAGGCGCAATCATGAGCGCAATTATACCCGGCCCCCCAGGGCTCCCCCTCATCGGAAATGTGCAGGACATAGATCCAGAAAACCCCGTTCAGAGTCTCTGCAACCTCACAGATATCTACGGTCAGTATTTTCTGCTTCAACTCAGTGTCAAATAGAACTCATTTCGTCTTCCTTATTAAGGACCTCTTGGATCTAACACAACCAGGCCCAATATGGACATTCAGCATCACAGGCTCATCCCGCATCGTCATAGCATCCCAAGAGCTTATGAACGAAGTCTCGGACGAATCAAGATTCACCAAAATTGTCTCTGCCGCACTGAAAGAAGTACGAAATGGAGCCCACGACGGCCTCTTCACAGCCCATGGCCCGGAAGAGACAAACTGGGGAATCGCCCACCGCGTGCTCTTACCCGCATTCGGACCCCTATCCATCAGAAACATGTTCGACGAGATGCACGACATTGCCAGTCAACTCGTCATGAAATGGGCGCGACATGGTCCTGAACATGTCATCCACGTTACCGACGACTTCACGCGGTTGACGCTGGATACGATTGCGCTCTGCGCCATGGATTATCGTTTCAATTCGTATTACCAGGAGAGTATGCATCCGTTCATTCAGGCCATGGCGGATTTCCTGAAGACTTCCGGCGATCGGTCGCGGAGAGGAGGACTTGCGCAGTCGTTGTTCTATCGCCAGGAGAATCAGAAGTATTGGGCAGATATCGATCTTCTGCAGACAACTAGTATGGAGGTTATTCAGACGAGAAAGGCGAATCCGACAGAGAAGAAGGATTTGTAAGCTTTGTAGAGAACTGAAGACTCGATACATTTACTAACATTTACAGATTGAACGCAATGTTCAACGGTGTCGACCCGAAGACTGGCCAGAAAATGACAGACGAGAGTGTCATGGACAACATGATTACATTCCTGATCGCTGGGCACGAGACAACGTCCGGGCTTCTATCATTCACATTTTACTACCTGCTCAAACATCCGGAATCGTACAAGAAGGCTCAAGAGGAGGTCGACCATGTCGTTGGTAAGGGACCCATCCGTGTGGAGCACTTGAGCAAAGTCCCATTTCTGAACGCCGTGCTACGCGAAAGTCTTCGATTGCAGCCAACTGCGCCTGTGATCGGTCTTCAGGCAAAGGAAGATACCGTGATCGGCGGCAAGTATCCCATTCCAAAGGGTACTCCTCTCGTATCCTTATTCCCAAAAGTCCATCGGGATCCACTTGTCTATGGCGAAGACGCCGAAGAGTTCCGGCCAGAACGCATGCTCGATGAAGAGTTCGAGCGCCGCAACAAGCAGTTTCCCAATTGTTGGAAACCATTTGGGAACGGCATGCGAGGCTGCATCGGTCGTCCCTTCGCATGGCAGGAAGCACTACTCGTACTAGCAATTCTTCTCCAAAACTTCAACTTCTCCATGGACGACCCCTCGTATCAACTACAGATCAAACAGACATTGACCATCAAGCCAAAAGACTTCTTTATGCGCGCTCATCTCCGAAACCACATGTCCGCGACAACCCTCGAACGAGCCCTTGCAACAACATCTCTCAGCGACCCGAAGAAGCCAGGAAAAATCGCAACCCCCAAGAAACCCAATGCTACCAAGGGAAAGCCCATCGCTATTCTATATGGATCGAATACGGGAACCTGCGAAGCGCTCGCAAACAGACTGGCCACTGATGCCGCGAACCATGGTTTTTCTGCGGAAGTTTTGGACACCTTGGACTCGTCGAAGGAAGACTTGCCCACTGACAAGCCAGTCGTCATCGTCACGGCGTCCTACGAAGGCCAGCCAGCAGACAACGCATCGCATTTCGTAAATTGGGTCGAAGGACTGAAAGACACAGAACTGAAAAACGTATCATACGCCGTGTTCGGTTGTGGGCATCGCGACTGGGCTCAAACCTTCCACCGAGTCCCCAAATACTTGGACGATACCATAGAGAAGCGTGGTGGTGTTCGAATCGCCCCCCTAGGCACCGCCGACGCGGCAGCCGGCGACATCTTCACCGATTTCGAAACATGGGAGGATCAAGTTTTCTGGCCGGCCATGAAGGAGAAATATGGCGGTTCCGATGATGCATCAGCGGCCTCTTCCTACGAAGACAACTTCGAAGTCGAAATCTCCGCCCCCCGCTCCTCGACCCTCCGACAAGACGTCCGCGAAGCCCGCGTCGAAGAAGTCAAAGTCCTGTCTTCTCCTGGAGTCCCTGAAAAGCGACACATAGAAATCAGCCTGCCCTCCGACACAACCTATTCCGCAGGCGACTATCTCGCGATCCTGCCCCTGAACCCCAAAGAGTCCATCGCCCGCGCAATCCGCTACTTCAGTCTTCCCTGGGACGCCATGCTCACCATATCCTCTACAGGCCCGACTACACTCCCAACCTCCTCCCCAATCCCCGCCACAGACGTCTTCGGTGCATACATCGAGCTCGCGCAGCCCGCGACCAAACGCAACATCCTGACTCTCCTCGCCGCCACCACCGACCCCTCGACCCAAGAATCCCTCAAAGATCTCTCTTCCACCTCCTTCACCACAGAAATAACCCAAAAACGCATCTCCATCCTCGACCTCCTTGAACGCTTCCCCGCCATCCAAATCCCCCTCCCCACCTTCCTCCGCATGCAACCTCCCATGCGTATCCGCCAATACAGCATCTCCTCCTCGCCCCTCTGGAACCCGCACAACGTCACCCTGACCTACGCTGTGGTCGACCAGCCTGCGCTCAGCGGACACGGCCGCTTCGTCGGCGTTGCGTCTTCGTATCTCTCGTCGCTGGCGCCCGGAGACAAATTGCACGTCGCCGTCCGATCGTCGCATCAGGCATTCCATCTGCCGAAAGATGGCAGGAATGTCCCTGTAATTATGGTGGCGGCGGGGACGGGCCTCGCGCCGTTCCGTGGCTTCATACAGGAGCGCGCTGCGCAGATCGCGGCGGGGCGTGAACTCGCTCCTGCACTTTTATTCTATGGGTGTAGGTCTGCGAGCACGGATTCGATGTATCCCGAGTTGCTGAAGCGTTGGGAAGCGCTGGGTGCTGTGTCGTTGCGGTATGCGTATTCGAGGGTTCCTGAGGAGTCGGAGGGGTGTAAGTATGTGCAGGATCGGTTGTATCATGACAGGAAGGATGTGGTGGAGTTGTTTGATGCTGGGTGTAAGATGTTTGTGTGTGGGGGGCGGGAGGCGGGAGAGGGAGTACAAGAGGTTTGTTTGAGGATTGCGAGGGAGAGGAGGTTTGAGGAGAGGGGGGAGGTAGACGAGGAGAGGTTGAAGAAGTGGTGGGAGGGGCTGAGGAATGAGAGGTTTGCTACGGATGTTTTTGCCTAGGCAGAGGAGAGAGATTTAGGATGGGAAGGCGTTTGGATATTAAGTGGAATGGTCTTAGTAGGGAGCTTGCATCAATGCATGTTAAAAATATATGCAGTGGCATATCTGAGTGTTATTCGGCCATCGATGTAACCCCTTATGACACTGGGTAGAGCGTCTATCTTGCTTTTTCTAACCCCAGAGCTTCCTTTCCAATAAGACATATCTCCAAGCACGGTATAAAAATGAAGTAACCCTTTCCCATAGGCCCAGACGTTGCGAGTTCGGCCATGCTTGAGAGCCCCATGCCCATCAGAATCCTATCCACAACGTCAATCCGACTTCACCTCTAGCTCCAACGTGCAAGGAGCCCAACACGCGCCCTCCAATCCCTTCTCCTTCTTCTCGGCACTGATCACCTCCCACAAATCTTCCGCACACTCCTCTTGCAGTAAAATCTTCGTCAGATCCACGAAGCCATTCTCGAAAGTCCACCGAACCTCGATCCGCGCACATATCTGCGTGAATCTGCGCACATCATCTCTCACCCGATGGATCATCGCAATCAGAAGGTTCAGCCTCGTCCTACACGGAATTTGGACCAGAACCGTTGAATTGGCTGTCTGGTGTAGTTTCCCCAGCTCGCGTAGTGCCTCCAACAAACCGCGATCCAGGTTCTCGCTCTGCCAGGACAATCTAAGTTTCCTGATGAACGCATCGGGCGTAAGCTGAATATTGAATAAATCGGCTTTCATGAATTGGCCGAGGACACCCTCCGCATCGATCCAGAGCTCCGAATCGAAGAAGTGCTTCCGGTAGATGGCGTGCAGGATCTCAGCAGCAACGTCTTCGCCTACGTACGCGGCAGTGATGTAGTGGGGTGGATCCCAGATGGGGCGTGCGGCATCGCTAATCTGGAAAGCGCGAGTTCCCAGTTCGTATTTGAGGAGTTTTTCTACGTTGGACTCGAGGTCTTTGTCCACGAAGTAGCTGTAAACTTCGTCGCGGAGCTCGCGCGGGAGCCTGAAGAGATTGTGGCAGAGCTGATGGCAAAGGTCTTGTGGAGGGAGCGCGTGATCATGGGCTTTGTGAGTATTGGATATAGTGGCTGATAGTATCTGTTCTGCTTCGAGGCGCTTGCGCTCTCGGCCCTCGAGTGCTGCGGCGCGGGTCCAGACTATAAAGGTGGTTGCTGTGGGCTGTGGGACTGGAGAAGAAGAATGAGCCATTTCGGCGGACCTTCGTTATTGATATGCAAGGAGAGAAGTGATGTGATAGTTGGGGTATGCCTGGTCGTGATGATGGGATTCTGGGGGTTTGAGGGTTTGATTGATGCTCCGAGTCGTCGAAGGCGGAGGTGGAGGCTATAAGATATGGAGGACCGGTACGCTAGGCCCAATCGGGAGACAATAAGGCAACCTTGCCTACTGTTGAACTCCGTTGGCATAACGTCAGTATATTTGTTTACCTATCAAAAACTGCGTATAAATCACATGAGATAGTGGTCAGATTTTTTTGACCTCAGCACAGGATCGAAGCCAAATATCAGCCAAATATCATCATGTCTCCAGTACATCGATCATTCTAGTCTACAAAGTTTCGCTAAAATAATGCGGAGATTGACAATCTATTGTAGCACGGATATCTTGAGAAAGAATTCTCTAAGGATTAGGCAACACACTGTTTTGTAGATAATGGGTAAAGAGGGATTCGAGGCTACAAAAGCGTAATATATCTGTTGCCCATGTCTTCGCGGAGGCAAAATACGTGGGAATTTCCTTCAAGATGGATGAAAAGGGGCTATAAATCCAGAAGGAATTCGTTTGGAAACTACTGTGTGGTATGCGTTCATTGTCCGCTGTGTAGTCGCTGCACAGTGACCCTTGAATCCAAATATATCATGTGGGTATGTATGATGCGAAACTTTGGTCAGGCCGACAAGCCCGTCCCTAAGAGAGTTCCGTATCGCCGATTTCTATTTCCGTCTAGTTTCTGTTCATTTCAATCTCAACCTCACTTTCATTCATTTTTATCTTCATCTTCACAAATACTCGAACCGAAAATGCTGCTTACATTACATATCATGAAACCAATATGGGGTTGACTTGAAAGTTAGTTTCTGTACAATTACTTCCGAAAAAGGGATTGTATGTCAGTCGAATATCCCCTGGAAAGTGCAAATGTTGAGAATCTCGTGCTGGGTCCTTCACCACTTGGCCGGCTCGCAACAGGCAACGGGAAGACACTGGACATCTTCAAACAGGAATGAAAAGGAATTTGTTCCCTGGTATCACCTTGTTGGCTCTTGAGGAATTTTTTTGCTGACATCAATTCGCAATATGCACGTGCAAGAAGCAATCATGCAAGTACTAATACCTTGTGCGCTACACACACATATTCCAAGGTTCTAATGTCTATTGCAGAAATCACAAAGCGAATATGTTTGCTAAGCAGTTCTTCGAAGACTACGTTGCAAAGTTCATGACAACATTGCCGCGCGATATTCGGGACCAGGTCTACACATGTCTAAATACTGAGATGTTGGGTTGTTTAGGCACAAATCTGAATAAGGATAACCTCACAGAGTCCCAATTGACGTTCAAATGCAACAAGACAAGCTTTGTGAAGAATGTTATTCATAGATATTCCCTTTGAATTACATGAATTGGTGGGCCATGCTCTCTCTTTCGAGATACTTGGGCCCTTGCTCGAAAAATGACAATTCGCTATCATTCGGTATGGTGAAACTAAATCGGATATATGAGAAGTACTCACTACTAATCGAATTTCTGTGAAGAGAATTTGCAGGATCGCCGTACAATATCTGACCGACCTGTTACCCCCCAGAATATCTCTCTAAAATCATCTTGATGTGACAGGCCATGTCGCTGTCAATTCAACCTCCGACTTGAAGATGGCGGAGTGGCGCTTGTCGGGGCTTTTCCTCATCGAGAACAAATATGCCAAGATCAATATTGTTGTGAATTTGGTTGCAAAGTATTATCATGTCTAAAATCTGCACACTTTTGTCCCATTGGCATATCGGCTTCGCGAGGAATGCTTTGGCAGTGTATCGGTCATAACTTTAAGGGATGTGGGATCCTTCGTGAGTCGTCAGAGATTACTAGTCAAGAAACATTTACATTTACTAATGGTCGATGTCGAAGCTATAGTTGACAACTATGGTGAGGTATATTCGTCGGCGTCTGTATCACATACACTGCGTAAACACAATCAAGAATTTCGCAATTGTATCGTGTATCAGGTCGTATCAAGTACTGACGTGATTATTAGAACCTGCCCATATTGGAGACCGAAGAGGCTCAGATCGCGGAAGGCGCACTGGCTGAAGATTCAGCATGGTATCATCATCTATGATAGAAGTATACTTCAGGTATTCATTAAGTGACATCGTCATAAACACCATTGTAAGTTCCAGTGGTCAATATACAACCAATTTTTGGCGGGGTGAAGTATGAACAACATGTCTACAACACTGCATTATCTTTAAATAAATCCTAAGTATCATTTTTACATACTGTTTTGCTGCGTTAAATTCAATTCTGCAATAGTTTAGGCGAGAAAAGAACAAAGAAATGCAATTCCGAATTTATTCCTTCTATCCGTCCTCGGGAAAAAAATGCCCTGTTAGCTAATTCTACCTCTCAAAGCCTCCCCCAATCGACCCCACCACAAAAATCAAACTCTTCAAAACCCCCTCACTCACTCCCCGCGGCCCTCCCTCCCTCCATAACCCTCCCCAATTCCAAAAACAGCCTCCAAACATACACCCTAAAATCCACCTCCCTAAGCCCGGTCCTATACCCCTCCTGCCCCTGTCTCGCAATCCTCTCCGCTACCTCCCTCCCCCTCTCTGTACTCGTCAAGAAAAACACCAATTCCGGCAGTTCCTCCATGCCCAGACTAACTGGAACATAATGATACCAAGGAATCAGTCTCCCGTCGTGCCATTCCCTTAGAATTGTCTGTTTGAGTACACAGGAGTTGGACGCAAGAAGTTTGTAGAAACGCCCGCTGATCCCGTTGCCGTCGAGATCGAAGACCAGGCGCGAGTGCAGCGCCGCGTCTTTGGGGGCCCAGGAGCGGATGCGGAAGTAGAGGGATTGGGCGCGGCAGGATAATGATGTGCATTGGTAGATTTTAGTGAAGAACACGTTGTAGAGGCGCGAGTTTAAGAATGAAGATTTGATGCGTGTGATCATGCCCGCGTTATTATAGAGGTAAGAAAACCGTTTCTTGGGGAGGATGAATTGGGCGAGGGCAACGAAGCGTTGGCGATGCATGTTTTGCCATGGTGTCGAGTCAGACACAAGGCCGCCAGATGTGGAGCCTGCCCAGTAGAGATTGTTGTATTTTTTGGACCACGGAATGTCAGAGCTAGGGTTGTATCGGAAGGCGGACTCAATGTAGGCGGGACTGGGGATTAGAATGTCGGACATGGTTGAGGGGGCACCAGTGGAGAGGATTGGTATCGGGCCCGAAAGAAGCTGGAAGGAGGTTGGACTGAAGAGAAGGCCATGCATGTTGTGGTATTCGGGATGATAACACAGATTGAGAGCGGATGTACGGTTGGTGACGAAGGGGAGGGTGTTAGTATCGTTAGTCGATGTAAAGGGATTAGGAGTCGATGCCCCACAGAATTGAGTGAGTGCTTCCCATGTTGGCTTCTGGGAGAGGTCGGTTTGAGTGAAGGTTAAGTCATATGGGGATGTGTTATTTTTGGTGCGTGCAGGAGGGATGAGCACTCTGGGTTCATCAAGATGGTTTACGAAGAATGTAAACTCTGGCAGTGTTGCGTCGATATTGGCTAACAAAGTATTGAATAGAAGGCCAAAATGTCGGTCATTAGTCCGCCATGGATGGGTACAGTCGATTTTATTAGGCTTTGTCGTGACTTTACAATGCCATAGCTCAGTGTCCGGTGCTGCGTCTATCTTTGATATCATCTGTTGAATTTTACTTCCACTCATCTGCAGAAATGGTGAAATGGCGGTTTGGATATCGGCGAAGTCGTCAATGACAGGAGATTCGTGTAACGTTGCATATCGAAACCAATCCTCGAAGCCCGGCGGGGGCTCAATGCCGGAACGATCCTTGTACTTACTTTCGGCATCGGCATAGTTTCTCGATTGCCTGGCAAGAAGGCCCTGGAACTCAGATTTAGCTTGATCGGCTAGAATTTCGACAGGATGTGGCTGGGAGCCACGGGATCCAAGGTGGTCAGACGAGTCCGCATTTCGAATCTCATAGCTGTTGAGTAGGTAGGGTACCAATGGAACAAGTGCAAAAATCCAAACTGAATTCCGGGATTTGATCTGCTGAGGTAGGTTTCGAACGATTTGAACAAGACCTAATAAAGATGAAGTAACGAGTGAAAGTGCTTGGAGCTCTGAAGTTTGTAGAAACGGATTTTGTGTTGCTAATATGCTGAATGTACCAATCGCAGGGGCGATGAGCCATGAAGATGGTTGGGCCTGGCTGTTCTTTAGTAATGCTTAAGAAATGATACGACATGTCCATACCGTCTTTGCAGTAAAATACCACGAAAGTGTTTTGATCAAGCCAACTCCCAATGAAAGAACAATCGTTTCTGTCGTATCTAGGCCGCTTTTTGCAATCCGTACTCCAAGTGCGATGGCTAAAATGATCGCGACTCGCCACGAGAGAGATCTGACATTCTCTTCGAATCGAATGGTTGGCAAGGGCCGATGCCGCAGTGGGCTGTAATTTAAGAACGACGAATAGACGACATATAATGCAGTAACGGGTATGGATGATAGCGCAGAAGTCGAAAGATCAAGACATGACAAGGAAAAGATAGAAATCAGGGCAACTAGGGCTGGTCCTTGGACGCTGGGCTTTGGAGGTAGGGGTTGTGATGTGATATCTCCATCGAAATGTATACTTCGCTGAGCGAATAACAGTAGAGGAGTCAAGGCGGGCTAAATTATCTGAGTAGGTTGGTCGGCGTGTTGCTGTATGATGCTTACAAAGAATGATATGACGCCTATTTCAGCCTTGTATACAGAAGATACGCTTATGCAGAAAGCGACTATCCAAAGCAACCAAGTAGAAGGGGGCTTCGGGGACGTACGTGCAGCCCCGTGTCGCGGCAGAACCTTCTCCGCTAATGGATTTACAGCCGCAAAAAGTGAAGGGAGTAGTAACCAATTCAGCACTTCAGAGTACAGTTCGGATTGACGAGACGAAAGCCCTTGCGTCATCAATGTGCAGAGTATCGCCCCAAAGGCAGGACCAGCCCAGGATTGTAAGTCGTTACATCGTGATCTCCACATTATCAAGGAAAGACCGAAAGTGAAAGATCATAGCATGAGATGGCAATAGTTGAAAGCCTCATGAAGTCCCTAATGAGCCTATGCGATGACGCCAGCCTGTCTGCAGGATTTCAATCTCGGCATTCGCACGTGACATGATTATCGCTTAACAAATTGATATGCGCGAGATAGGGGGCTTTTGGACATCCCAGTCCGGTAAAATTCCTGCATTTCTGCTCCATACAGGAAAATCGCGTCGGTTGTGCAGCGAAGCAGGTCGTACGCATCATTGAAGTCCATATTCCAAGCCGCTAATTCCTTCAGGAAGGAGGGATCCATATTTTAGCGATAGTTCATTTCCGAGCTGTAGAACAGAACGTAACGTGGGATATCGGTTTCGAAGATGACTGACACACGTCTTGCCTAATTGCCCTCGAACAATATTTTTGACCTGCATACGTTGACTAACCTTTCGTGCGCTAGAAGAGAAAAGTAATAATTGTGAGACTGGAAGAAGGCTGTGCAAGGTTAATATCTCGATGTCTTGGTGCCAAGATGTAGACATTGGAAGGATTCATCTTGCCACCTAGCTGACTGCTGCTAAGACGAAACGATGTCTTGGTACATGTCAGATCTGGTAAACATCCGCAGTTCATATGTCCTGGCCTTCCGTTTATCTGCGGTGATGTTAACTTTTGCGTCACCGATTCCAGAGTGTCTGAACAAACCTCATTCAGGATGCTAATTTGCGCAAATGCTGTCTTTACGCTTCTTTCTCCGCAGTAATATTATTCGCATCCTAGTGATCGTTGTAGCATTGCATAGTATCATAGAGACGCTTCGAATTCGCGCCCGTTTACCATACCACGTTGAACCCGAGCACGATATCCACCGACGGCCCGAACGCATCTACATCGCAAGTCTACATTGGAACGATGAGAAGATTCTTCGCGACTACTGGAGCGATTCCGTACTTGCCCTAGCGAAAGCGATCGGACGTGACAATGTCTATGTGAGCATTTATGAGAGTGGGAGCTGGGATAAAACGAAGGACGTACTGAGAGACCTTGACAAATCACTGGGAGACATCGGTGTCAAACGAAACATAACTTTTTCCAACATCACCCACGCCGAAGAAATCTCGCAAATGCCGAAGTCGGGTTGGGTTTATACTGTGGACGGAAAGAAGGAAATGCGGCGAATACCGTACCTTTCCCGGATTCGCAACTTGTCTCTCGAGCCTCTGGAGACACTGGCAATGCAAGGACAGCATTTCGACAAGGTGCTGTTCCTCAACGACGTGATATTTTCCGTATGACAAGCTTCAAATGAGTGTAGTGGGTATAAGCATAGGCTGAATTGTGTTTAGACCAATGATGTTCTCCGTCTCCTGGATACTAATGGCGGCGACTATGCAGCAGCTTGCTCCATGGACTTTTCCAAAGCACCTTATTTCTACGATACCTTTGCGCTGAGAGATTCGGAAGGACACGAAGCTGTCATGCAGACCTGGCCGTATTTTCGTTCAAGAGATTCAAGACATGCGATCAAACAACATCGTCCTATACCGGTTACAAGCTGTTGGAATGGCATCGGTATGCTCCATTTCTGTTTTTTGTATCGTTTGAGCAAAACTCCAGTTGTCGCTAACCGGTATTCACAGTTGCAATGTCAGCGCAGCCGTTCATTTCCAATCCACCGCTTCGATTCCGGGGTATCGATGACTCGCTCGCAGCATTCCACGTTGAAGGCTCTGAATGCTGCCTTATCCATTTCGATAATCCTCTCTCGCATCAGAAAGGAATTTACGTCAACCCTGACGTACGTGTTGGTTACAATAGGGAAGCGTACAATGCTGTACATCCCAAGGGGAGGTTTCTGTCATCGACAAACATTTTCATCTCGCTGTGGAAGAACCGTCTGCTCCGGCACACGAAGTGGCCTTCATTCAAAGAAGGGGTAGTGTATCGCAAAATCAAGGAATGGAGAAAACAAAACCCGACACTCAAAGAAGTTGGCGGAATCTGCATCGTCAATGAGATGCAAGTGCTGAGAGCAAATGGCTGGGCGCATGTTTGAATGAATGAGATCAAGGGCCCGCGATCGACCTGAGCTTCAAAATGAAGCGGTAGAATCTAACCGCTTTAGACAAGCGCGACACGCTAAAGTCTTGACACGGCCTGATGCTGAGAGAAATAGAGAGCGAACTCAGCAGCGCAACAAAAACAAGTAAGTCTTGCCACCCTAATCGTATCAAAATTTGCTCATTAGTACTCAGAAAGATAAATCAAGTCTTCGAGCAAATCGTCCAGTCTTTGTGACTATACTTGGTGCAGAAGATAGCGGTAAGGCTCCCTTTCGAATTGCCGGAGATGATCTACGACCAATTTTGGGACAGTAAGAGAGAATTGAGGATCGAAACGACGCTCACGCAGCAAAAAAAATTCAATGGCCTTGCTTGGAGCAACCCTGCCAGTGCCCAATTCCGCTCCTCTTGACTCGTTACCTCAAATCTGCCTATGCGGGACCACAAGCAGCGAAAGCGATTGCGGCGACTTTCGACCGGATGTCTACATACGGATGTGTTGACAGACACAAGAATATTTCGCTTTTGCTTCACCGGGATGTGTTGCACATCGGTTTATCATGGAGTCACTGGGGTCAACGAATGGACATCAAACTGAGTCTTGAAGAATATTTTGAAAATACTAGCGATGCTAAAGTTGAAGACAACGCTGATAATGAGGACATTGAGCATGTGGGTATTGGCTATCAAGACAACGTAGACGAGCCTAAATTTTTCTCAACCCGAAACATTCATCTTTGCCGGTATAATCTGGGACTTCGATGGCTATGAGACTGTCAGGGCCGAAAGCGAGAAACTATTGGCCAATCTAGACTATGATGATGACGAGAGTGAAAAATCGAGGAAAGTTAGAGCCGGCACCAAAGGCTCACTCCCACCAATCCGGTACGTTCAAAGCAAGGACCCAGTAAACGAGTGAAGAATCCCTTGTATGACAGTCTGATATACCATTCAGAGGACTATGAAAGCGATGATGAGGAAATAGTCTTCAGAAACTGGATCGTGGAGACCAATAAAATGGATTAGTTGGATGTAGAGCTTTAGTACCAGCGCATATAATAGTTGTCTCCCACATGTAGGCACATGCATCCATGTCTTTCCAAGTAGTATTCGTTACGAAATATACCACCCCAAATTCTACGTTCATGCGAGTTACATTGTCAACAAGAGAACATGAAATCCTCATAGTTACGTAATTTATCACGTTTTATTCGAGCTCAATGCAGCCAATCATTTTACCAGCAAATTTCTTCTAATAACCGTCTTACACGCGACTAGCCGATATTACTTCAAAGTGGCTGCAGATCCCTCTCCACTGTACCTTTCAACTTTGCAATGCTGCAGAACAACCTGACATAAAGCACATTTTGAATCTCCGTTAAGGACTCAGACAACCATTTGCAGGACGCACGACTTATAGCGCCTTGTAAACTAATCTACATACACCACTCATATCCAGAATCATTTTCAACAACGGCCCTTAGTGCTACGAGAAAAGACATTGCCAAGATATTTGTACGTAGGTTAGTCAAAATCGGCGTCCAATTCTTTCTGCAAGATGTAAGAACGGAGTAAATTCACCGTCAAACTCTATTAGATCAGATTTTGGATCATTATGATATTGGTGGATATTGGTAAAATCATTTCAATGCACAGCAAATAGAGAATATACTTAGTTCTGCGTGCTTATTGATCACAATATTATAATTTTCGAGGGTGTTTGTACAACAATTTGAATGCATGAACTAGTATGATTGCATTTAATGATCGGAATGGGAATGAATGCTGCCCTACTTTCCGCTTGAAATCTCCCCGGGCAGGTTGTCGCTGTTGAGAATCGCTCAATAGAGTTCATAAAAATGCGTACAATTATTGACTGTACGTAATGAAACTAAAGGTCACCAGTGGGTTCTTTTAGAAGTACCAAGGTTGATGTGCCCGGTGTCTTCCCTATGAATGGAGTCCCCATTCTTCTTACAACATCCTAAGCGATAGATAGATCTGGGCCCTTTCTCCACATTTATCCGCCCCAACGCCTATCAACATAACATCAATGATGTCTCATGCCACAACATCCTACAATGTCGAACCACGAGGAGGTCTAGAGTGACATAGATCAACAGAAGCGGGTTTATATTACGACCCGCGAGCAAGTCGCTTTCTCCAACCCGCTCCTGCCCCGCTCATGTACGCTTAGTTTCTGAAACTCGGCAGGATCTCCATACGAACAGACGACCAAATTACACAAATACAATCAATGTCGCACATGAGGAGTACGCGAAAGCCTCATATCTTGAAGAACCTTCAAAGAGTGATGTCTCTGCCACAAGACTTTTGCGATCTTATATGGTCCGAAGCTTGGGATGAAGACAGCCTAGCAGATTCGGTGTGCTGCCCGGATCATTTAAAGAACCCACCCTGCTAAACATAAAGATACCGCGCCATATAGAATCATAAGCTTGTGGGATCAAATCGGCAACACACAATCTCATCATGTTTCGTTATTCGATGCGACAGTGCTCACATCGTTTCCGTTTGTGGATTACCAGTCTCGAGGCTTTTGCAAGTGCCGACCGGTGTCATCCCGGAATGATAATTAACTAGACAGGAGCTTCTCCGATGGGCGGAAGATAAAGATATTGCGTCGATCTAGAATTCCACAAAGAACAAAGATCTCGTGAGCACGAACAATAAAGGAATTGTCCACACATAACTGGGGTTGCTATTCGAGTCTCGTAGGACTATTGCATTCATTCTCTATATGAGAAGAGACTATTCAGATTGTGTTCTCTTGTCTTGACTTTGTAGCGCGCGCAATGTAAACAGGAGCGTATGGGTTGACTATGGACGAAATGGAAATCCACTCTGTACAAAAAGTAAGACTCGAATCGAGATCTGGTGCTTCCAAGCACAAGACATCCGCTCTGACTTGAAGAAAAGATCCTTCAAGACCACAAGCCGATATGGGAATTCATCGCGCGGGATTTCTATGGCGTGCAACTCGACGGGGGAGATTCCGCACACGGCGGTACTACTTGCATTGATCATGTACGGTGATAGAACACTGGCTATCGAAGAAGTCGGTGAACCACTTGGTTGAGGTTGGATCTTCACGTCCGGGGGTTCCTATCGACACTGTTTCGCCAGAGTTTCCCCTCTTAGAGAATCTAGGACGGAACAACAGTTTGTCTGCCAATCACCTTTATCTAAAATCGAGCTTCTAGAACATCGGTGGCATTTGAAACTTTACCGTCGTGCAATTGCATAGGGTTTGCAATTTGGCTGTCAATTAAAGTTTTGCGGAGTGCTACACCGAGATCAATTATTGGTTTAGTTTACTACCAACTCACCTGGGGCTGACATTCTCCGGCGTTATCGCTACCATGGAATCGCCTGCGACGGTCCCATTACGGGCATTTACGCATCGCACTAGATACCTTAGAAGACAGGTGAGACTAGCTACCAGTTCCAGTCTATCAAAGCGTCGTTTAGCACAAGACTAGACGGTTCCATAACTGTCATGGACAACCGCACAACAATGTCACGGTCAAATGCCTTGAAACGAAGGTATCGTCGATGATGACCGTAACGCTCGCTCTCATAACACCCAAATCATCATCATGAAAAGATAACCGCGTGCACTTGACGACTGCAATAACTGTCGGAACAACACACAAAACGGAAGTGTCCGTGAATAGCGATGTGGCTAGAAACAAGAGATGCCACTGGATATAGCACGCCAAAGGTTTCGCCAGGCGCTTTCATAGTGAGCGTTGACGTCTGAAGCCTTTCGAGCATTGAGCTTATAGCTAACATGATGAAGGGAATAATATGGGCGATGACCACTTTCTCCCTCCTCTTCCTACCCGCCCGATTATACGCACGCTTCAAAACGGCTCGTCGCTTTTACTGGGACGACTTCTTCGTGGTATTCGCCTGGATACTTCTACTTGCAATCACTGCATCATGCACTGCTTTTAACAGCGTAACGTACGATATAATGGCAATCGGCGCCGGAAAGAAGAAGTTTCCTCCTAATGTTCGAGTTATTACGATGCAGTTTTCGAGGTTGTTTACTATCATTCCAATGATCTTCTATGCCGGGCTATGGTCAATCAAGATCGCATTCCTGCTTTTCTTCCGACGACTTGGAACCCAGTCAATTCATAGCCTCAATCGGCACTGGTGGATAGTATTTTGTATCACGATGGTGTGTTACGTCGCATGTTATGCAAGTTTGCCATACAGATGTTGCCTAGTATCGTTCAAGGTCCTTGTCAGTGCCCAATGCCAGGCCAGCCAGGGGCTTTCGTTCATTTCAATGAAAGTGAATGTCGTTTTAGACGTCTTTACAGATTTGCTCAGTAAGTTAGCTTCTCGTCGTCCCATCGAGGGAGGTCGATCAAAACTTCTGGGTTCGTCACTAATACACAAATGCATAGTCATGACGATACCATTCAACATCCTACGTAGGGTGCGACTTTCCCTTCGACAACGAATATTCCTCAGTGGCATTTTCTCTCTTGTCGTAATTACCATCACTTTTGCAATTGTCCGAGCGGTTATCACTACCGTCAATGTAAAGAATCAGATGGATCCCATATGGATGTATTTATGGACGAATATTGAACTTAGTATTGGTGAGCTTTGCGAGATTCCTCTTCACTTCCGCAACCTGTTCCATACTCATTCGTTGAATTAGCCATCATCATCGCCTGCGTCGCACCCTATCGGTCTCTTTTCCTCCGCGATCGAAGAATGTCGCATCCTCATAATCGCCGCCAATCCCCTATGAAGCAAGCATTCTCCAAGGTGTTCTCCTCGTCCAAGAGTAGATCGCGAGAAACGGACGAGACTTGGTCTGCGAACGAAATGCCGTATCTAGCTCCATGGGTTGATAACGAACGGACGCTTAGCAACAATAGCAAAAATGCGCAACAAAACTATGACTCGTGTACGCAATTTCCACGAGCGCATATCCGGGATTGAGTTGAAGTCTTTAAGCCCTCGGAAAGCACCCGGTGTAGGAGTCAGAGTCTCATACCACAGTAATATGAAGCCAAGAGATTATGGGTCTAATCCTCAGGTTTTGCCGTGATGCTCTTTGTTAAAGACTTTTATTCCACTTGCATAACAGATAATCGATTCAGAGGCTTGGCACGACACCCATCGAAAAAAAATTGCCAGCCCTGGCCAGCATTAAATAAAGAGACAGAGAAGAGGCCTTATTTCACTACAAACCTAAGCGGCCGAGTTATGGGAATTGATGCAATGCTGCGCCGTAAACATCCATGGATGCATCCCAACCAAGGTGAATGAGTCAGACCACTTGCGCCCTCAGCCCTTTCGATAACCAATATTTATAAATGCAAAAGAACTCCCACAATCATCTAAAGAAAGAATTCACAAAAGCTCGATTGGTGTAAGCGCACGGAGATGAGGTCCAAAGATGCGGCGATACTCGACGGATTCGAGATGTCTCTAACACCACAATTCCTCACTTGGTACAGGAAGGTGCGCTTGGAACATACCATCCTTTTCAAACAGTACGTTGTTTGTACCTCGGCATCATTCGACGCCATCTAAACAGAACATCAAGTGCAGCCAGGCTCGGGCAACAAAAACGCCAAATCGATAGCTCACTAGCCAAGCTGAAGAAATCTAGAGAAGATCACGTAGTCAGCCAGAAGTTGAAGGAGCGCAGGGCTTTAGATCGCGAAATTTGCGAGATAAGCACAAAACTCGAGCAATGCAAAATGTGCATCTTCATCCCTACCTCGTGTTAACAAGCAAACTAACACCCGCTCCACAGAGCCTATACACCCATCCTCCAAATTATCGAATCCTCCATTCAATCTCACGCCCGCTCATCCGGCAAATCTCTCACTCAAGCAATATACTCCAAACTCCCCGGCGAACTCCGCAACGAAATCTACGCCTATCTCCTCTCACCCATCCATCCCAGCGATATCACCACTCAGCTATTTCACAGAATCAGACTTCCCTATTCTCCCTGCTGTCTCGAAATGCCCAATTGCGAAACTTTTATTCACACGAATCTCTTCCTAGAACCCGATTTTACACATCCCGAGGTGCTATCCGAAATCTACAGAATGGCCATCTCAATGCACAGCTCTAAAACTGGGTTTAATATGAGTGGTCCATTATTTAAGATATCCCGACCTTATACAGATGTTCATTTAGAAATGCAGCTGGATTCCACGCGTGCTCCCTTTCCACTCCACACCTGGTTTCCGCAGTTGAATATCGAACTACGATTATATTCTTTTCTCGATGCATGGGGCCTTCTCGATAACCCATGTACGCGCAAAAAGTCTGCAATTCTGCTTCGCGACCACATGACGCAGATGTTGGCGGATATAGATCTCTCAGAGGACAGAATCACAAAGGTATGCGCCATAGAGGATTCTGAGCTGCTGGATGCAACGCAGCACTCGCTTTGTCTTTGGCTATTGAAACCGGGACTAGAGGCCCTGAGGGCACGGGGGTTTCCACAGAAGAATGTGAGATGGTTGGTTTTTCCGCCACCGCAAGAGATTGGGCAGAGGTATGAAGGGGACTGGGAAGATGGAGGCCAGAGGTTCGTCTTCAGTCTTTTGCTTTCGATGCCTATTATTGCTGATGAAACAAAAGCTTTATTGGATTGATTTATAGAGCATACAGTCGTCGCAATTTCGCTTGGCGCGGACCGGGGTTTGCGGTAGAAAGGGATACAGTGAAAAGGGATCCATGTGCATGTTCGGATCATGTTGAGTGGGTGAAAGACAGAACTCAGAAATACCGACATCACTATAATCGATCTAGTATTTTACCTGATAGTAGGTTCTATTGTACCGAAACTACAATGGAGGACGACTTTTGGGACGTGTTGGATTGATCGACTATGGAAATATTAACTTTAAGGAGCATATAATATATACCGCTAGGAATAACATCACCTGAATCAATCAATAGAGGACAGAGGTTTGCAGGAAGATTTTTCAATGTGACTAATGAATACTAGCAAATGGCATTGATATCAACCGATTTGGTACGCCCACCTTCCCATAATAAACACAGAAATTAGACGCCCTCGAGACGAGTATATAGTACATAATGACGAAGCCGTCAAGATAGTCTCGTACTGTATGAAATGTTTTCTTTACCATAGGACCTGTCCAGTAGTCGCATTTGCTACGTGGAAATTCGTGTTACCGCCAGCGATATTGTTAACAACTTGCATCTGCGTCTTGAAGCTTCCGTCAGCGACGAGTATCATGTTACAGTGGTTAAGACTTACCGCATGCATCGATGTCATCATGTTCTGATAATAGCTATAAGGCATCGCAAACTCCCCAGGCTTCGTGGCACCTCCCATTCCGGCAGCAGCTACTCCACCAGTAGCAATACCATTAGCTGCTAGATAAGCACTCAACAACGCCAAGGTCGGCTTCTCGGCAAATTCTACAAAATGCTCCTGCATTTTCTTCGATGCATCAATCTTCTCTTGGTCGATTTTGGCTATGATATTGCGCTGGTGCTGGAGAAGGGCGTCCTGATCTTGCCACTGGGCTTCTGCCATTGGACCATGGACTTGTTCTTGCTGAAGTGCCTCGCTACGAGCATTGAAGGATAACTCGCGAATGTAGATGCTGGAATCCTTTGCACAGCGAAGAACGGTAAGTGCGCGATCAAGAATATCGCAGTCTGTCTTTGTACGAATCGCCTTCAGGCGTACGATAGCATCCATTACAGCTTCATACTGTGGGTCGCTGGCGGTTTCTGCAAGCACCGCGGTCTTTTCTAGTAGTTCGGAGTGTGCTTTTTTGCGGGTTGAGCGTTCTTTGTGGAATGCGCGCTTCAAGGTTTTCTTGGTGGGCTCTTTCCATTGTTCCCATTGTTGCCCTGTGACGGTATTGCCGGCTTGGTAGAACTGGGTTGAATTGGCTGTGGATTCAAGGTCGACCTGGAGTTCTTCCATGGTCTGTATTTCTTGATAGAGATCTTCGGCACGACGTTCAATTAGTGTAAGCATATCAAGTACGTCGCCGATTTCGAGATGAGGGGTGAGGAAAGCCCAAGATTCGGCACCCAAGGAAGCAGATTCTTCAGCCTGAGCGTGTAGTCGCTTGCGCAGGGTGTCGAGCTCTTCAATCATGGAGCGGA
This sequence comes from Dendryphion nanum, assembly GCA_020744415.1. Classification (NCBI taxonomy): domain Eukaryota; kingdom Fungi; phylum Ascomycota; class Dothideomycetes; order Pleosporales; family Torulaceae; genus Dendryphion; species Dendryphion nanum. Next base: position 2,306,472 of record JAGMWT010000004.1, on the reverse strand, counting down.
GGGAGGTCACTTTGGGCTCGTACGTTTCACTTTTCCAGCGGAAGTAGGTCGCCATGTCCCCAACGTACATCAGTTGGTGGCTAGGCGTTGGTCGACCAACAATGAGTTGGATGTCGGAATGAAGGGCTGATACGCGGGGGTTTTCGTGTGGCAGACATACCTTCGCCTGGGCTGGAATGAGATCTTCAACTTGAATCGCAGCATTGCCTTGCGTATGCTGTGGATCTGCAGGAACACCATAGTAGTCTTGAGCTTCACCTGCAACAGGTTTTCGACCTACGCCTGGAACGAATTCCAGGCGCAACAAGGTACTGAAGCCTCCACAAGGACATCTCTTTTCGTTCGCATAGCAGCCCTCGCAGATATGGTATTCTGCCATTTTACAACCTAAACACACCCAATGTGTCCCTGCGCTTTCCTTCACATGGCAGGATTCACATTCAATCGACGTCACATTGTCTCCTTGGTAGTTTGAGGGGTCGACGACTTGGCGTCCATGTCCAGGGACGAATTGGAGGAGAATTATATCTGCAGCTCCGCATGGGCATCGTCTTCCGGCCCAGTAGCAGCTGGAGCAGAAATCGAAATCGCCATCGCCGCAGGTTTGACAATGATAATGTGTGATCCCGTCTAATACCATGGCGCAAAGATCACATCGAACGTTCATCACGCCGTCGAACATATTCTCGGGAGGTCTTTGCGAAAAACTATCATTCCGAGCGGGCTGTGGAAAGCTATCATTTCGTATCGGTACTGGGAAACTATTTGTGTGCGGTGCCTGCGGAAAGCTTTGTGTATGTGGCGGAGGGGGGAAAGCGTTGGCGATGGGGGGAGCGGAGAAGCTATTCGTCGGCAAAGGAGGAGGGAAACTGTTTGCGGATGGAGGGGGTGGAAAGCTGTTGGTCGATATCAATTGTGGTGGAGCGGGAGGAAAGGTGTTGGTATGTTGCGGTATGGGAAAGCTGTTGGTATGCTGCGGTATGGGAAAGCTATTAGAATGTACCGGAGCGTGGAAATTGACGGGTACTGGCTGTTGGAAAGGAGTCAAAGGAGGTTGTTGTTGTTGCTGTTGTTGTTGTTGCTGTTGTTGGAATTGTGTGGGTGGTGGAGCAAATACATTAGGCGGGGTCGCTTGATAAGGAGGGGGTGGAGAGAAGGGGGGGGCTGGCGGTGGTGGTTGTTGGAACTTGCTTGGAGCTGGTTGTTGTTGCTGCGGGCCGGCCTGCCCATAGTTTGGCCATGAATTCACATTCACTGGAAGAGCCATAGTCGAGTGCCAAATCTCGAGAAGATGCGAAAAAAATCAAAGCCTTGGATTTTTGATGTACGGCGATCATGGCAATCATAAGGCATTTCGAGATCTCAAAGTTCGAGACGCGCCGGGGGCTGAGTGCGGCTGAGGGTTTGCTGCAATGGCTGCATTCGAAACAGGCAAGGCGCTCAACTTTGACCAATCCTCTGACGACGGATTCTACCTTTTGCTTAATATTGCTAGGCTTGGTTAGCTTGGAAGTACCTCCAATTGCGCCTTTTCGTATCGCTCTTTATTTTGGCATCGCGAGAATCCCCCGCGGCGTTCGCTTGTGCGGAGTTAAAGTGGCCTCATGCTATTTCAGTTTCAGGTGGAGGTTTGCGAGGGAATCACCCAATGCCATCTCTCAGATCTCCATATCAGTTGCAAAAGATCATAGTTGTTCTTTAGAGGAGGGTGAAATCGTAGCATCCTACTCTTCATAGCAAGCTAGACAAAGCCTACCCTATTTCCTACGCTGTGTTGATATATCGAAATCATAAATAGTAATAGATTCCGGTGAAAGTGTATGCAGCATAGTAACCGCGAAAATGAGAGGTATTACAAATATTCTAAAACAGCCGCATGAAGGAGCGCATGCATGGGTGCTTTCAATCGTTCAAATCCCATCCTATGCGAACCTTGGAGCATCGATTTTTGCTCGCTGTGTGGGTCATCGGCATTGATTAACGCATGTTCACGTATTTCGAATTATTTCTTATTTCGACTTGGCTTTCCATAAGCATTTACTCGGCATCTATACCACATTCAGAATATCCCCTCACAAAAGCACTACAAGCAACGGGGCTGATGCTGCGCGTTTTTCCTAAGCCAATCACACATGCACTGATATACTGCAAATAAACACTAATTAGAGATCATATGTGTCCTAAACTAGCGAGATCTGAAAGGACATCTGGTCACGTGCTAGATACAGTTCACTTCATCACGTGAGGTTGTTTCCGGACACAGTTACCTAGGTTACAAACAGCGAGGAGTAACAGCAATGTAGCTAGAACTATTTATTTTCAATCTATCCCAAGCACTGCAAGAGTGATTTCATTTCTAGCCAATTCCAAATCTGTGCCTCAAGAAGCTTCCGACGTTGACAGAAGCATACATAGAACATGTTAATACCATACGTAAGAGAAGGGGCTTCCAGATAATATAGGGAAAGGTATATAGGTGTATTTTCGAAGCTGTATGAAAGGCTTCGCAGTACTTAGAGCGATCGTCTAGAAGGTTTAGACGTAAAAGAGGCGAGAGCAAATATACACCAAGCTTCAGAGGCCGTGCTTATACTTTGCCTGATTCTCATGTACAAATCTTTTCCACTATTTCTCTCCGTATGCACAGCAACAACTGATCGCTCCATAAATCGAAAGCCCGGAATCGTGCCAGTGTCTACGGAGGATACGTGGAGCAGCGGAAAAAAAGACAGCAGGCTCAGATACATTGGAATTTGGGAACAAAGCAAGAATCACTTGCGCCACTACGTCGTGCATAAGAAAAGATAAAGATATACATATGGCAAGAACTATAACTATTCCATATTCTCACAAATGCTGTTTCAAGGAACTTCACTCCCGTCCCTCACGTATAGAACATGCATATGTAACACTCGAATCCCGATATATCGACATTAGTTATAGGATTTCGGGCCCCAATTCACGTGTTAGCTGACTAACAGAGCTTGATTGTTATGCATTGGGGGTTATATACAATGCTGGATTGTTGCTGTTGTTGGGGGGGGGGGGGGGGGTTGTTCCATCCCTGATTAGGAGGGAGCATGAGAGCGCGGGGGTTCATTCGCTCGAGGCTAGGTAGGTTGGATAAGAGCTGACAGCTTTAGATTGAGTCGAGGAGAGTAGCGGAATACATGTTTGGGATGTTGTAGTAGAAAATACCTGTCTGGAATGAGAATGTTAAACTTGGTAGATGAATTACTTCTGATGGGGGGCAAACGCAGCAGCATATGTTTCTTTTTATATACTAAACACCCAATTTCGGGGGTTTTATTGTAAACATACTCCCTGCAGTAATACATAAGAAAATACAAACCTCCCCGCTTGTGGTGGCTCAGTGTTGATGTAGGTACAGAGTTAGGGGTGCTTCAACCACAGACTGTCAGAGCGATCCCACATTGAGACAATGGCCACATCGAGACTCCAAGCTTCCGACAGTTTCGACATTTGAGAACAAAGTTTATCGAAATTAAGGGATCTGATGCATACATTGTTCGTATCCGTGTGAGGTGGGATGCAGCGTACAGCTAACGAGGCAGTGTTATCTGTTATCAATATTGGGATTTGCTGCTGTACTATCGTGGATCAAGTTGTTTCGTGGGACAAGAAGATGAGAAGGATATTGATAAGTTGTAGGTGTATAGTGTAGTAGTTCATATTGAAACTAGAAATCGTGCTTGATTGTGCGTAGAAGCTGCACATTTGCTCCACTGTTTCGCTTGCGCCCCTATGGGATCTTCCAAGGCCATGTACTGCTTCAGTAAATTCGGAAAATGGGGCAATAGAAACCGGAATGTACGAAGAGCAGTAAGAGGAAACGTTTAGCGAAAAAAACGACGCTATGCTGTTAAGTCATCTACGACCTTATGTCAACTTCGTGCTGGCTTTATTCACCGACCCGTTTTCCCGTACTCACATCCGTCGAAAGTTCGATAGGGTCTCCGAGAGCCAGTAGTTCTCATTCACTAATGTAGTGAAACTCTTCAGCGAAAAGAAAGTCCCGAGGTCTCAAGAGGCTCACATTGTCGAGGTGGGACGAATGCGACGAGCTTGATTCAAGTGTTCTAAATCAAGGACACATGTGAGGGGATGGGATTTATATACACACCTAGCTCACGCGCGGCTTAAGCTCATCATTCTGTTGGAAACGTTGCAAGAAGTTGTAATGAGACGAAAAAAAAGAAGAAACGAAGATCGATCGCTTACCTGCCTCACCACCTAACAGATGCTGAACAGAGTGATATTTAACACAAAATCCGAAGACAGTAAGCTATTTTGCGTGGTTCTCAAGCTTTCCACGAAGAAGATGATATCCTATTGTGGTTGTTGTTGGTATGAATGATATTGCAAGAAAGTAGGAAATATTCCTCATAGCCAGCTTTCACATGATTAACCTATTCTTGTCGGGCTTTGGCATCCAGACAACAGTCCCTCCAACACTACTTGTCTGGTCGGAAAAATCCTTAGCTTCAAATATTAAATGCTAATCTGTGCTACACTTTCGAGCTTTGTAAAAGCTCTTGCCTAAAATAATTGTTTCTTCATATTCCTAAATCCACTCTTTTGTCCATGTTGCACGAATGCCCGTACCAGCATATGTCCAGCAGTGCCAGCCTTTAAAGCCCCGCGAGAGCCCGTGTCCCTGAACACACCCACCAGCCCAAACACGACCTAGCGCCCCTACCCCTCTACGCGCCTATCATCTCCATCCAAGCTCCAACCATCCATTGCGGGGCACTTTTCCAATAACCTTTGTAGATTCGAACGCTCAACCTACCAAACACCTCACACCCTTCCTTCATATACGCAGCTCAACCCCATCCCTTCCAGCCCTCTTCTCTCCCAGCCGGCAAAATGTTCAAAAAAGAGTGCGTCATATTGTCCTCCCCAGAAAACACGCATCTAATATACACAGTATCTCCGCTGGCGCGAAATCTAAAGTTAAATCCTCCGCCCAACGCGGTATTCGCTCGAAAGTCCTCGAACAATTCCCGCTCTTGGAACCATATATCGAGGAGATAATGCCGAAAAAGGAACAGCTCGACCTGCTGAAACTGTGAGTGCTCTTCAAGATTCTTCAATCTGTCTTTAGATGAAGAATTCACTGACACCTGGAAAGACCTGATCGCGTTGCCCTATACACACTCCACTCCACTCCACTCTTCTTTCAACACATGGACGATCCGTTCCTGCCCCACCTGACCCTCGTACACAAATACCCATCCGCATTCCCGCGCCTGCGAATCGACCGCGGCGCAATCCGCTTCGTGCTCTCGGGGGCGACACTCATGGCACCGGGTCTGACATCACCCGGAGGCCGCTTGCCCAACGACCCAGCAGATACAGAGAAAAGGTACGGGGATAAAGAGTTGGAAGCTGGCGAGGTGGTTGTGATTGAGGCGGAGGGCAAGGAAAACGCGTGTATGGTGGGGGTTTTGACCGTAGGAACGAAGGAAATGAAGGCTACGAAGAAAGGGCAGGCGTGTGAGGGGGACATTATGTGGGAGATGGACTGTGGAAGATGAGCATTGGATGAAGAGGGAATTGGCATGAGTTCTGGCATTGTCTTTTGTATTGGAAGGGCCAAGGAAACATGGACTTGGGTCAATAGGGACGCAAAATCGGACCTCAGCATGCCGTGGACTGCTAATAATGGACGCGGCCAGAGATTCGAAGGCTATGGCGCCATACATTCTCTCCGTGAGGGGGAGAAAATGCACCGTTTGGCAAGCATAGTATGGGAATCATACAATTGCGTTTGAACATGAACCATGGTATCATTGCCGTCCCGTCTAGTCATAACGACCTATGCAAGATGTCCTAGAAATTGTGACTCCGAGCTATCATCACCATATCACACCCCTGAGCACAGCTTGCCTCGCACCCTTCCTTATTCTATCCTTCATGGGGCACCACCTGCACCTCGGCCAGCACCTCCGGCACCACCAGCACCGCCCATGCCACCCATGAAGTTCCGTGCCCTATCATACGTCAGTGAACACTTCTAATCAAACGTCAATGGAATCCACTTACATCTCCGCGATCGAAGGATCGCTCATCAACGAGTTCAAATCCGGCATACCACCTCCAGCACCGCCTCCTGGCGCACCAGCACCCCTACCCGCACCTCCACCTCCACCTCCAGAAAACCTCTCCGCCATCTCCGCAATCCTAGGGTTACTCATAATGCTGTTCAGCGCATCTGGGTTGCTCATGATGTTCTGTGCCATCTGCCTCATCATCGGGTTATTCATCATAGCCGAGAGATCAGGCATTCCGCCTCCACCACCTCCACCACCGAGCATGCTTGCCAGACCACCGAGATCGGGCATGCCACCTGGTGCGCCGCCGCCGGGAGCACCGCGTGATGCTTCGGGGGCGCCAATATCCCCGCCCTCTTCCTCGTACTTTTTCTTCGCGGTCTCGTAGCCCTTGCGCATGACATCTGATCCGCCACCCTCGGCATCCATGCCCGCTTTATACGCATCCATAGCCCCCTTTGCATCGCCCAATACGTACTTAGCAAGGCCGAGTCGTGACCATGCTTTGCTGTATTTGGGATCAGCAGCGACTGCGAGCTCTGCGTCACCCTTGGCTTCTTCATGTTTTCCGCATCCGGAGTAAGCGGCCGCGCGGTTAGATAGGTAGATTGGGTTCAGTGGGACAAGATCAAGCGCTTTTGTGTAGAAATCGATGGCAGATGTGTAGTCCTTCTTCTTCATGGCTTCGTTGCCCTGGCCCTTGAGTTTCTCGGCCTCGGCCTTATCAGCATCGCTCTTGCCCGTAGTATTGTCTGACGAGCCGGCAGCCGTTGTAGTGGGGGTCGCGGGTTTGGCCTCGGATGCAGAGTTGGAACCTGTCGCTGATGCCGTATTACGGCCCTTAAGTTTCTCGTAGACATTATAGATGGAGAGCAGGTTCTGGCCACCAAGCGCGTCCTGTGTTGCGGTCGTATCACTGGGGTCGACTTTGAAGGCTTCGGCGATGCAGCCCTGAGCAATCTCCAGCTGCTCGGCATCTTCGGCGTCGATGGTGCCGTCTAGGCTCGAAGACTGAAGGAAATCAATAATAGCGAGCGCAAGACGCTTCTTCGATTGTGGGTTAGATGCCTTCAAAGTTACTGTTAGAAGACATTGTGATTGTCAGAGGGTGTGGGGAGGGCTTTACCATAGTGGCGATGTATGGGGAGTCTGTAGGAGAGAACAGTCGTGGTGAATATAAGCTAAGAGAAGATGCTTATTTATCTTAAGAGTTTGTGGGATATGAACGAACAACTTGTGGAAGATGTTGTTGGGTTGTGGACGTCAGAGCCGTCTAATTGAAAGAGCTCGAACATTCGGTACGGCTGGCAGCGCTTTTTTGGCCGCGGGGCAATTGAAAGCGCACGTCCACGCCAAGACATGCAAAGGGCCGCTTTTCCCAACCACCAGCACTCTCCAAAGCGAAAGCGAGCTCCTTAGATGAAGGGCAAAAGGATCTAGTCGAAATGCAATCACAGTAGTTTGTTCCTTGCACTACTTTCTCTAAAGTAACGCGCAACGGGAAAAGTTGCTTAGCCAACAAAGCGGGATCAGGAAAAAAAATGTAGTGGGATTGTCTATCCAATCCTGATAAATCTTCGTACACTTCTATTGGTACAGGTCTTTCTGATATCTCCATACAAATACAATGGGCATTTATCCCAAGACACTAATAAACATAAGTATGCCATGTCATATCGTAACTTAGTCCACCTCCTCCAATCCCTCCCACAAGTTCTTTTTCACCTCCTTCTTCGGCCACACTCTCTGCCACCATGGCTCGCCCTTCTCAGCCGCTATTGTCTGGGCCTGGTGCTCGGATTCGGAATCGAGTTCGAATCGCCTCATCCGGCCTGCAATGCGCGAATCCAGAACCATGTCGTCCAGCCACACCCTCTCTTTTCCATTGTCGTTCTTGCGCTCGCGAACATTCTTATGCCAGTCTGACTCTTCGTGAGCTAACATTCGCTGCTGCTCTCCCTGTGACCTTGCATCATCATTTGACCCCTCTAGCGCCTCAGCAGGCGAGTCGAAAGGTCGGAATACAGCGAGAACTGCGGCAGCTGTCTCGCGCCCGATATCGTCGGCAACTCTCCGTTTGTTGAGAAAGCGGTACATGCGAATGGGGAAGTTGAAAAACCCAAGAAGATGAGGCATTGGAATTACGGCAGCAGGACCTAAGGCGTTGGGACAGTTTGGCGATAGAGCAGACGTATGATATTCGGCGGTGGTATTGAAAGGTGGCGGCTGTTTCTTCTTTTTCGGCTTCTTCTCTTCTTCTTTTGGCTTTTCTTCTTCTGTCGGGGTTTCGGGTTCACCTTGGATCACGGTGGTAGGAGATGCGTCATCCGCTGGAGGCGTGGCTGCAATGGGATTAGTAGTGGTCTCCTGCACAACCACTGGTGGTATATCTGCGACAGCAGTTGGTGTGCTGTCCTGCGCTGTAGCAGGAGTTTCTGCAATGAGAGCAGCATCATTCTCTGCCGTGGATTGAGGAGGATCCAGAGGCCCTAACCAGCCTTCATGCAATCCCCTCACGTACTCTTTCCATGTGTGTCGTCCAATTACAATATCACCTGGAATACCATCCCACTCTACCACGCCTGACCTCTTCCTCATCTCTCCTAGTAAAACCTCCAAGTCTTCTTCCAGAGGCTCCACACTCTGCTCTCCATTGAGTTTCCTCAATTTTCGTATTTTCTCTGCCAACTCTGCTCTTACATCCCCCTCTCTCCTACCCTCCACGGCATCCCAATCCAGTGCCGCTGCCACTAGAATCGGCTTTACATACTCGTTGAAGTGATCACGCGCAGTTACCAGCCCGTCCGCAGGCGGTGCCGATATGTAGATGGTCAATTTGCGATTGAGTTGGTGCTCGTAAATGGTTTCGTCGGCGATGTGCTCAACCAGTTTTGCCCACTTCCGTTGTATGTTTTTCTTTTGGCGGCGATCGTACATGACAGCGGCAGTCCATGAACCGGTGATCGTGAGAAAGATAGTCCAGTTGCGTGATGGGAGCTTGAGACGAAAGTTGGGTAGGCCTAGGAGGGAGCACATTAGTTCGGCTCGTTGTGGTGAGGATTGAAACACATACCCATCATCCTCCACACTGGGTTTGGGGGCTTTGGTGGCCTTGACGGGCCAGCTGATGCGCCACTGGCGGGCGATGCCTTTGCATCTAGTTCCGCCATGGTGCGTTGTGAGTTGTCGAGGGTTCGGAGTCGAGGAATGAGCTGCCGGCGTTGTAGTTCAAGAAGATGATGTCGCCGGGCGACAGCCAAAAATTTCGACAGGCATCGGGGGAGAGCGGAATTCATCCGGAGCAGACGGCACCCCTCCAAAATTTTGGATTTCAACCACCCGCTCCTTAGCAATCGAGGGACATGTCCATCAACAACCAGCGTTCACACCATTTCGATTTTAAGAGAGACAAGATCAGACGAGGCCTTTCCGACTCATAGGCTCGCAATGTCTAACCTCGTCCGCTCTATCCTTGCCTCATCTCTGAGATCTTTCTTCGGTACTGTTAGGCGCTTGGCCGGCGCTAAATGCCCATGAACACCGCGAACGTACAGTATCACAATAACACATATCTGAATAGGGCAGTGAGGCACGTAAACCGGCACAGCAAAACAACCCCATTGGCACGCTGCATATCTCTCGTCGCCATTGGCTCTTCGTCGACTTTACATGGGTCTTGCTTTAGATGGCGCCGGGCGATTTTAACATTTTCGCCCGCTCCACCCACGTCGTCAACGTTCTGATAGACTCAGTTTGAGTATGGATCCGAATATTAGCAGCCCCCATCTAGACGCTGAGATAGATCTTACTCATGGATGCGGCACCAGTTCACGATGTTCACGCGGAGACATAGCGACCGATGCCTTAATTGTGCCGCACTGGCGGATCCTCAGTGCCCGTGGTTATAAGTATCCATCTGGATCGTAGCATTGTGGCCCAGACTTTCATTTCATCTTCGTTGATTTATTTCCCAGTTCTGTATTTGACATCAAAACTGTTATTGGTTAACTTTCTATCTTCTCCGAATTAACAATACCAGTCGGCCATATCTTTCTTGAACTCATTTCCCACTCCGAGTCCATACCTAGGCTCCAGCTACTGTCATTCACGAAACATGACCTTAAACTTCTTCCTCCACTGCAAACCCTCCACTCCCACCACTCCCAACTCTAACCTATTGATCGCCGCCTTCCCAGACTCTCCTCTCTCGTCATCTCAACCTACCTACAACACTCCAATATCCGTCTGGCGATACCCCCACTTTGGCGTTGGCGCCATTCTTCCCATCGCTCGCTATACCGACTCGGCAAACATCGCTTTCTACACCAGCGGTAACCCATGGCTTTCTGTTCCTTGCGATGCCAACCCCGAACGCTTTGCCCCAAGCGATATCGTAACGATGATGAATGAGGTCTATGGAGAGATGAGAGCAGAAGGTTTGTCGCAACCGAAAGACTTTCTGGAAGGGCTAAAGAAGAGGTTGGAATTGTGGAAGTATGATGCAAGAAAGGAGGATAATGGCGGTGCGCCTCCGCCGCCGCCGCCACCTCCTCGACAGCAAACCTTGGGACAAGGTGGTGTTTGAGACAGTGGTTTTGAGACTGAGGTAGACATGACTTTGCAGAGTCGTTATTTTAGAGGATTGGAAGATCTCCCATCCCCCTGATCATTACGCTGTTGGATTCATTTTGTTAGGGACCTTTCTATTCTTCTTCTATTTCCGTTTCTTCCTTGCTATAGAGCCGTCTTTGTTGCTTAGATATTGTACAGCCATTCTTTCAACCACCTTTCATGTGTTTGTTTCCGCTTCCCAGTGTTTAGATAGTGGTGTCGAATCGTCATCAAACGAGTTCGAAGCCTATTTTATTACTCATCACTTCTCACAGGCGTTACGCACCGTTCTCTGATTTCCAATTCTCTCCCCCCCCCCCCCCCCCCCAACGATGTTACACGAAATTCTAGGCATAGTGATGCTACAGCTCAGGCAACAAATAGCAGATAGCAACATACGCATGATCACGAAAACGAGTATTTCCTTCGCGTACACCATTAGTTGCCGAAGAAATCAACTATCTTCGAAGTGAAATCAAATATAGCTTGATTGAAAGAGTTTGATACATTTAGGCCAACTACATGAACACAAGATACAGACGCAGTAATCAAATTATTTATAATAAGAAATGTTTCAATTACACAGAAGAATGTGCGAACTGGTCAGTAGCCACAAGCCTTCCATGTTATATTATTCTGTCCACTGAGCATTGTCCCTGTTCCTGGACCCGATGTGCCAACCAATACTATCGCGCCAAGAACAAAAATATCACTCAGCTCCCGATTCTCGCCGCAACCAGAACCCACACAACCCACCGCCACGTTCTCGGCTCAGCAAAAAAAAAAGGTTCTATGCAGCTGTTGCTGCCAGTGTTGGCGGTACTGGGAATCGAACCTGAGGAACGTTAGAATACGTTTCGCTGTGACTATGAATCCTCTGCAAGAGAGGGCCAAACCTACCCAGGCTGGCGCGGCCACAACGCGACGTCATACCACTAGCTAGAATCTTGTCAGTTCGGCATCTTGGGATGGATTAAGTTCTGAGTTAAACTTACACCATACCACCGTATTGAAAGCCAAGATTGCTTTTGATATTGATTTGATGGGAAATTTGGAACTTAACAAAATTCTATGATGCGCAATTAAAACGATGTTAGTGGATAGGTCTGGCTCGTATAGGTATATCCATGAGCAAAATCTGACTTGGTGGGGGTATGGTCGCTTGGGTGTTAGTGCATGTACGAGGCCGAGGCAAAGCAGCGAGCCGCTTGGCGAGCTGAATGAACTCCGGAACAAAGAGGGGTTGATAGGACCAAGCGGGAATCACGTGGTGCGTTACTACTTGCGATTTGTCTCTTTATCTCAGGTCACCCAAATTGCTTAATATATACGACATACGATGCATGCGACGCAACTTATACGAAGTGGTGTTGTGAGTTTTGAGGGTGATGAGTGACTGGGTTTGTCTCGCCTACCCCCTGATTATGGCTGACTGCCTCGCGCTCTTGCTCCCGTCCGTAACATCCCTTTCTTCGCGATCACTGCTTTACTCAAATATTGTTCTGTGCACCATGTGCCTGTAGTCATAATCATATATACCCAAGGCTCGCAACGATGCGACTGCTCAACACGTGGACCCTCGGGATTGAAGAATTCTACGATCACATTCCTCCTTATGCTATCCTCTCTCACACCTGGGGCAGCAGCGAGCTCACATTCCAGGACTGGCAATCTGGGAATGCGCACACTCTTCCGGGATACCAGAAGATCAAAGATTTTGTTCGTCTAGCACGACATGAAGAATTCGGCTACGTCTGGGCAGATACCATCTGCATCGACAAGACCAACAGCACGGAGCTGTTCGAGGCAATCAACTCCATGTTCAGATGGTATGCCGAATCTGCGAAATGTTATGCATATTTGTCCGACACCGAGAATCTTCAGGACCTCTATCGTAGTCGATGGTTCCGCCGGGGGTGGACTCTACAGGAACTACTTGCGCCATCCTATTTGGAATTCTATAACGCTGCTTGGACTTTCCTGGGGAATAAGGGAGAACTGCACCGCACACTAAGAGATATTACTGGTATCCCTGAACGTGCGCTAATGACTTTCAAGCCTGAGGATTGGACTATAGCGGAACGCATGTCATGGGCAAGAGATAGAGAGACCAAACGAAAAGAAGACATCGCGTACAGTCTCCTAGGTATCTTTGCAGTCAACATTCCACTTCTCTATGGCGAAGGTGATCGCGCCTTCCTCAGATTGCAGGAAGAAATCATGCGTGTATCTGACGATCAAAGCTTATTCGCTTGGGTAGAGAAGAATGCCATCCGAGAGTCGCCATGCGGATTGTTGGCCACGAGTCCGTCGAATTTCACCTGCAACGCCTTGGATTCAGTGCAGTGGTTTCCAGGGTTCACAGATGAGACCATCTATATGCCCTACTCCTTAACGAATCGGGGCATCCAAATCCAGCTCAGCATGTTACCATTCGGCCCAGATCATCCCCGTACCTACTACGCCATCCTTGGGTATGGAACAAAAGAAGACCGCGCCGCAATAGTAGTCAAGCACCTTGTTCGGAACGAGTACGCCAGAGTGCATGCCGACACTCTGATCATGGGCGAGATTCCATCCGATAATCATTTTGGCTCCCGCTACCAGGACGTTGTGATTCGACAACGCGCCCCAATGTTACGGCCCTCCTTCGCAGGAGAGTACTCCATCATATGGCTTGAATATTCCCGATTGCGAGCCCACAACATCTCCCTCAATCACGTCTTACCAACTCATATTTTCTCCCCATCAGACTCAGTCCTACGATTTGATACAAAGTCTGCTCAATCACTCGTATACTTTCGCTATGGTCCCACGGGGCAGCAATTTACATTAAGAGTTGATAAATATGGTGAATGCAAATTGAAAGCAAAAGAACATGGTCCAGATCGGACCCGTTCATCATTTCAACACCACTCATACAATACTGGTGCCTCCAAGATCTTCTTCGTAACCGGGTCAGATCATGATTTGATTATTACAGCACGTTCCATTCTCGAAAACCCTACCGCAGAGTCGGGGAAATTTTTTACGGTCATTCTGGAAGCGCATGTTGTGCCGGACGGAACAGAAATCTCTTTTACAAACGCAATCATCCTTATGACTGCACTTCTTGGTACCGGTGTTACAACGTATGCATGCTATACCGGCTTTTTGCGCTATAATAATCTCCATCACCAAAATCTGATGCAATATAGTTCATGGTCTAATGTCAGCGCCATTACGTTAGTATCGGTTTTCGCCATTGTATACATACTCCTTTGGGGTGGGTACGCGAGAATTGGTACTAGAGCGAGAGCTTTGACGAAGACAGTCAAATCCTTCTTTCAGTATTTATGGCGAATGACTACGGAGAACCTTTCACGAACTCCAAGATGATGATATCGAAAATTCAATTTGGATTCTCGGTCCAATGCTGCACAATATGGTCTGCGCTCTGCTTGGATCCAAAGCCGCAACCAGGCCGTCTTGGGAAGCAAATCACACGTTCGAATGGTTGATATGTAAGTCATTACTTTGAGGTCTGGCAGTTTCCTCAGTATTAGCGGACGAGCTTCGATGTATTTGCCCCTAAGCTGGCCATGTCTTCAAAACATGGGTCATCTCGTAGGTCAGCCACCAAACGCATCCAAAAGCTCCAAATATATGCCAAATTAGTCATTCAAGCCCGAGCTGTGGATTACTATCAGGGGCACAATATAGTTCTACTCTAATTGGAACTCCTTTTCGGATTAGTGTATGCTGCGGTGTCGAAGAGATCGCGCATTTGGGTGGACTGACATTGCAGGAGATGCAGGATATGATGTTGGTCTTACACGTTGGGTAAGATGTCTTAATTACATGAACTCCATGATTCATCGCTGAACTATTTTAGATAATTGTTGCCCACAGCGAATGAGCAATATAAAAACCCATTCACTTCACCTATTTGGATGAGTCTAGATCGACGTTTACCAGTACTTCGAAGAATATACGGGATTCACCTTGAGCACATATACTTGAGCTCATACTTTCTTTTCTACTAATCTAATTATAGTCATTGCTCAGCTGCTGTGTCTGTCCCCCAGCTGAATGTTCAGGGAACGATGTATAGGCTAATCTCACAATGGTAAGCTAGGCACCAATCAAAATCTAAGGTTAGTGCAATCCTATTCCTTAACTTATGACTGTACTCCCTGTACAGCAACTTACCATAACACCGGGACGTTTTTCCGTAATTCAAGTTTCGTTCTCCTTATAATTGAATTTTGCATCAACCAAACCTTCATGCCTGGATAAAATCGACCAACAAATCCTTGAACTTGTTTAGTTATCTGATTCAAGAATCTTGAGATTACGGAAAATCAATCCATAAGCCATGCTTATAAGAAACATCTTCTTTCCAGGCTCAAGCGCTTTTCGCATGTGAGCATCACCTGCAACTTGCCAAGTTGACGGTGTCAGCAATTTAGATGAAGTCCTGCCATTTCGACAGTGATCAGCGGGGCGTAACGCAATCATGGTGAGATGATTCACAAAGGGAGCAGCCAAAGTTCCGCCAAACACTGAACAATCACACTACCTGGAGGAAGTTCGCTTCCTGAGCAAGTTAGAAGAGGTTAGTGATGCGAAGGATTTTTCTTGGCTTTGATATCTCCCCCAATCAGACGCCCGACTGGTAAAACTTTTCCAGTGGGAATAGATACACATGTAACACAAGACCTGGTCAGGCACGCTATAGGAAAAGCTGAGGGTATCCTAGAGATCGCTGCTTGTAAAATTGACTGCTGCATCCCTCTCGTGCGAGCAGTCTCTGTTGATGGTTAGCTATTTGTTCCGTGAAGTCATATTGCAGAATTTATCGCGCAACCACTCGAAACAAAGCTGGGCAATAGTATATAAATCCATTTACGCACATATACTTCACTACTATACCATCATCTCATTCCATTATTCTCAAAACTAAAATGCATTTCTCCACCTCTCTAAGCCTCATTCTGACTCTGACCTGTAGCATCACTACCGCCCTTCCTACTCCTGAAGAAACAGTCCCCATCGCCGAATCAAACAACACCACCACAATTCTGGAAACATACTGGTGTGGCAAAGTCTGGCATTGGGAAGGCGAATCAGTACTCCGCAAGAATAACAACAACTGTCTCAATACTCCGCGCCATGGCATGCGTGCGGATATCATAAACCCTGATTGCGGTCTTTGCATGTTTTTTGAGTAAGTCCTTCGCCTTAGTCGATACTATCATTTAGTTTGTAGAGGTGGGGAGCTGTTTGGATTCTGGCTGATACGTAGACAGACATAGAGACTGTGGGGGCAGTATGCAGTGGTTTGGGCCTGGGGAGCGCCATATTCAGTTCAATAGCTTCAACTGCATTGATAGCTTGTGAGGAGTGAAAATTCATGAAGAGACGTGGAAAACCTATACTGGAATGGTCAAAGCTTGGGAAGGCTAGCAAAAGATATAAAAAATAAGTATGACTCCGTTAGTGGTTGCTGAATATATATATTGCCTCATGAATGGAACGTCTAAAAACCCACCCCTTATGATTAGAAAGTCATCATTTGCATTATGGATCTTGATTCTCCCCCATCTACATGAACCGAGCAATCTCACCACACCATTCGATTATTCCCATTGGCCGGCATAACAGTTCCATATGTCCCTGTCTTTTGATTAGTCCAAGCATCCCCCGGCGAATTGAATCCCATCGATGACACATTCCTCCCACCATACGCACTACCCCCAAACCCTCCTGGCATACTGTACCGGCTCTTCGCACTAGCCGATGGGAGCGAATTCATCGGGAAGTCCGTCGCGAAGGTAGTCAAGGCGGGATCCGGAGGAGGAGAAGCCTGCCACTCTACTTTGATAGAATTGTCCTTTGAGATCTTGGCGCCTTCGTGCCAGAGCTCGAACGAAATGTCGGCAGCTCCAATGAGCACCTTGACGCAATAGTTTATGCGATGGTACTTTTTGCCTGTGTTCCACCAGTGACGATTTTTAAGCTTGAAGATGCTGAGAGGGAGGGACGAGAAATCAGATTCAACTTTGCAGATAGAGCGGCAGGCTGTGAATGTCAGTTTAGGCGATGGAAGTAGTTTTACGGGATGTAGGTGTCTTACATGAGTTCATGGTTATTGGTAAGAAATCTCTATCCACTTCCGAACATATTATGGCTGTTGGGAAGATACGTGGCGGATTTGGTGCAAAGGAGGAGGCAGGTGGACACTTGCGGTTGAAGTTTGCAACTTTGGGAGCGTCGCTTGAGACGGGTTCGCCCTGGGGGAGTTAGGAATGGAATGTTGGGATGGTTTGGCATCGACAATACCTTCTTGATAAGCCAGTCAATACAGTCCATGACGTAAACCCTCCCATCAAATGGATCTTGTTCTGTCTTGAGACCGATATGAACCGGATTTTGTGGATTATACAATACTTTGCACAAGGTGCCGTATGAGGCCCGACAACATCGCCAACCGAGCACAGACTGACCACTCTTGAGTTTCTGAACGCGGTCGGCGACGTTACCTTTACAAACTACGAGTTGTGGATCGGGAGCGACTCGGATTTGCATATTGCGTCCATTGGGATGTGCAGCGTTACCGTATCCGTAGCGGCTGCGGAGACTGTCTCTAACATATGCGGAGTTACCAAGACCACCGGAAAGAACCATCTGGGCCTGCGAAGTGTTAGTTTTCTTGAGCTGATTCGAGCTGAATAATGACTTACGACTTGCTCATTTGGAGCTTTCTGTTGCAACCTAATCAATTGCTTGTCGATCATATCAAAGAGTTTTGCAAGCTAAGATATGTCAGTGTCATTGTTGAGGGTACTGTTATACAACAGTTGACAAACCTGGGTATCAAAAAAGGTTCGTAAATCATCCCTGAAAAATAGTAAGTAAATACTCCTTCAACTTCAACCGTTGTGTGTACGAACCTTCTAAACTGCATGTCACCACCAGCGATACCACATTGCTCATTTACGTAGCTCCGGTCCAGTTGTGGAACACTAACAGTGAATGTGTCAGTGTCAGCTAAAGATTCTTCAGAACCATAGTCGCATTTGGCGCTATAGAGAAATTAGTATATGCTAGACGTTGCACAATTAGAAGCTCACTTTTGGTATTCTTTGCTTATTCTCATCTCCCATGCTGCTTGACTCAAATCTGATAAGCCCATGGGCAACATGCGGTCCGCATATTGTAAGCGTTCCAAAACGGAGGCCTCAAAGAGGCTGTCAAGCTGTGCTGCACCGATGGTCGCACCTATCGTTTCATTAGGTTCCAGTCCATTGATACGAAGAAGGGTGTGTTACCAAATACAACATCAATTTGAGCTAACGAAAGTGACCCTGCAAAAGCGTTCGTATTGGTGACACGGAAAACGGATAGGTCCTATAAAACATTAGCCAATTCATTGATATTCGACCGTGTTTCGAATGTTCCGTACAGTTGTACCACCTCCTACATCGCAAACTAGAAGAACATCGTTTTCCTAGCATTGTATCAGCCTCAGCCTTACGTGTGTCGGCAGTATCTTACTCGCCTTGAATATAGCTGGTGAGTTACGGGCTGTATGCACAGCGGCCGCCTCAGCTTCAGTCAATCCAATCAACGATGTATGCCCTGGAGCCGATTCAAACCCAGCTCTAGATATAATCTTTCTGAAGCGCTCCACTGTAGGTGGCCGCCAAGTTGTAGGTACTGAGAATATGAATTCAATATTTGCATCCTCCCACCTGCTCGCCAATTCGCCTTTCAATCGTGCTTCAATGGTTCGATAGAGGAGGAAGAAGTAATCGGTGTACCTAAGTAATTAATCAGTAAGGGACGAATGTTGCGCATCTAATGGGCGTATACCATTTCTCAACCTCATTTATTTGAGGGACCTTCGAAGGGTCGTTTGCGTTCTGGCGCATTTGTTGCAACAGATCATCGTCGAGCATAATCTTGAACCATTCCCTGCTTTCATGTCCTGCTCCACTTTGCTCTTGGGCAGTTTCTGCTAGAAATCCCCATGATGACGGCGTGGGTGAGTTTTGCGAGTAAACCAGGAGAGTTGGAACCTTATAAGACGTTAGTAGATGTCTTTTGGGAATACAAAGTAGCCTTGCCTTGTTTTCATTTGCTTGTGTTCTTCCAGGCCATCTCTGAATGTGTCTGACGACATCCGAACCCGTAGAAACATTACAGAAAGCTACGCCAGTACCTGTAAAGCATTATTTATGACAAGGCTAAGGAGAAGGGTAACTACTAAATCTTACATGTCATTCCAAAATCAATCGAAACGATCAAGTCAGGCCTTCCTATTGATTGTGCCATTTTGATCTGGACCAGCAATCTGAGTAGGACTCCAAATGAGGGTTATATGACGAGGGTAACTCATCAATCGGATTCGAAGAGAACAGGCACTGTTGAAAGCGCTCGTGGCTTCTACTGCAATCTCACTCTCGCAATCGGATGGATAAAAAAAGGCTATGAAGCATGTACCGCTTCTAGACGCAAAAAGTATTGGATTGTGGGGCGAAGCGCCTGGAAACATCAGTTTATCAGGATCGAGATACAGGGTGGCTTACAGTCCTTTACAAAATGCACCAAAAGCTGGAGTGAAAAAGGCGCAGGACACAAGGCTGAGCGTCGATATCCACCAAAAGTGTGTGGTCTAGACGGGTCGTGAGTGGCGCCCAATAATTCCAACCAATGATGGGGTAAGGCATGGTAAGGAGTGCCAGAGCAACGCTACGAACTTGAACCAAAAGGAAATCGGCTCCAGTGGACTGAAGTATTTTCCAAGCATGGGGGCTTGGTTAGTTTCGGCAAAATTATGCAAAGAGGCTGGCGAAGTGCGTGCCCAACCTTGGGCATGCAGGAAGTATTATAAGAAAGGTTCTACTGTATCCCGATGCTTCCTTCAAGTTGAGGCCTTTCAAGTTATTCTTTGCTGAAGCCCGCAGACAACTCTCACGATGGCATGCTTCGAAGCCAACCCAAATATACCAACTTGTGGTAGTACAAGCATACCTCCTGTCTCAACACCAACTTTGATCCCGTCGGCCACAATCGCCCCCATCGCATCTCCCCCATCTGTAGGCACAACGCTATCAAGTCTCTCTCCATCGATAACAAATGTCAGCCAATGGACACCTCCATCGTCTTTAGGACAGCCTACTCCGAATAAAACCCCAGTCGGGGAACCACCAGTAGCATCGAAATCAACCCCAATTTCTCCATCGCCACCAGGGACTTCCTCGATATCAGGAACTGGTGCAGCAGCAAATGCTACTACGTCGAACCAAGCACCAAGCAAGCAAATCTCATCAGGGAATAGCCTTGGGAGTGGTGCTGTCGCCGGTATCGCAATTGCGATGTTGATCGTCGGAGCTGTCATTTCTGGTCTTGTCTTCTTTTTCCTTCTACGTCGCCAGAAGAAGAAACAACTGAGTTCCTACTATAACCAACACGCGAGCTATACTCAACATTCCGCCCCTTATGAGAAAACACCTACAGTGGCTGCAAGTGCTCTTCCTAGAAGTGTTGAAGAATTGCTGCCGCAACCTGCAGAAGATGACGCACTCACTGGTCAAATTTCCAAGATCCGCGACAATATCAAGAACCATGTTCGAACGTATTACGAGTTTGGGCCCGTTGATGCAAACATCGTCGAAACGCATCTTCATGATCTTGCCCAAGCAACCGGAATGAATCACGTTACCCTACACAACGCTCTCCTTAATCCTTCAACTCGGAACGATTCTCTTCGACTATTTGTTTCCTGGATCATTCTTTCAAGGTGCACCGGCGACCGTCAGCCTACTCTCCTCCCAGGAGAGGTGGCCGGGTTCTCGTTTCCCAAAGCGGGGCAAGACCAAAGAAGCGACGGTACGTTAATCGATCCCTATATAAAGTTGAGATGACCACTAACTTGGTACATAGGTCTTTACAGCAAATGGAAAGTTCTCACGGCAGCCCTGATTCAGCATGGGCGGGAAGGCGAAGTGCAGAGCTCTGCCCCACGCTCGCAGAACTTCGACCAGACCATTGCGGACCTTGACTCTGTTCTAGTCCCATTCGTTAGGGTTGGTGTAGATGGGGGCCAAAGACGGAGGAATCTGGACATGATTTTATCTCGATCGGCTGATTTTGCTTTTCTCCTTTTCATGCAGCCCGGGTCGTTTCGATTCGACTTCGGCGGGCACCAGGGCGGCCTGGTTGTTTTCCCATCGCTAATTCAGACGGCTGGTGACCAAGGCCAAGTGCTCAACCCTCCACGTCTGCTTTCAGAGCAAGAAGTCGTGGCCTCAACCGGCCTGTGACGGGGCTAGAATGATCCATGTAGATGCTTTTGGGAGCCGACTAATATTGAATGGGACGCCTCGTTCGATTTACAATTTGTAATATGACTATAGTTGGTAATTAATTCAGGTTGTTCTTCCACGTCAGGCTGAGGATCGCAAGCTGTGATTCGTAAATTCAGATTCAAACCTTGGAGGATACAAGGCTGAGGTTGAGTTTGAGTGTCACGCTGTTCCTATTCAAGCTCTAGCGCGAATTTCCGGTGGCTCGGCTCCCCCAGGCGGTACCAAAGGTGCAAAGCAACGCATCCATTTCCGGCGACGGGCAACTTCCGATCACCATGCACGCTAGTCTCCTAGAGGGGTGCACAACATGCACACAGTCGTCGCATAACCTGGAAGTCCAGCTCAGCCATCGCTAACGGGCCTCATCCATTGGCTTAACCAATCTACGCCTCCGATGCTTCATCCCACGCCAAAACCTCTCCCTGGGGGACTGAATAGGAGAACGATAGGTCCGGAAATCCTACTTGGGCACCACATGGACTCAGCCTTGCGACTCTGCCGTGCGAAGGCTCTCAGGTGAGGGGTCGAGGCGCGCAATCACTCAGCTGCCCGCTCCCCCGTCCCCAGTGTTTGCCATGCACCTGTGCATCCCTCTACTCTTCACATGTTCCAGTTCAAGGGCCTTCACTGACTAACATGCTCTGTTGAGGCTCTTTTTCACTTCGCAGCATGGAGTAAATTGTCATGGAACCTGTGACTGCTGGTGCCACAATCTTTGCTGGCATCAATACTGCCTTTAAGTTCGCTGATTTCGCCATTCGCATCGCGGAAGTCGGTACTGAAAACGAAGTATTCGTCCGAACGATTTCCATCGTACGTGAGGATCTGAATGAGGTTGAGCGCCTTTTAGGGGACGCGTCTGTTTGTAAGAAGCTTGCTAGTACTCCCGGCAAGCTTCCATGGGTCAAGAGCGCAATCAACAGCACAAAGGCTGCCCTCAGCGACATCGGGAAGTGGGTGGAACGTGCTCGTGTTGATCAAGAAGCCACTGGTTCAGTAAGATTCGAAACTCGGGTACGGTGGGTCTTCAATGACCACGAGAAATTATCGAATCGGAAAGCAGAGCTGCACGCATGCCATCAACAGCTTTCGAATGTTTTGACGAACTTGATGCGCTTGGAAGACATTCCAACCACCGCAGCACCACCAAGTTATACAGATATCACCTACTTTGAGGACATATTAGCTCCGAGGAAAAGAAGAATGGATGTGACCCATAAGAACATATCAACTCAAGTGGATCCGAAAGCATCTAGTATGTTAATTCTCTGTCCTATGTAATTTCCCAGTTTCTTATTTTCATTAACGGGCTAGATAAGGGCGTTCCCGCTACAGCGGACACATCGAACATGCCCCAATCTTCGAGGGCCTCGTATGTTGAACCACATCTTGGAATTTCAGCTATTACACAACAGGAAGGAAACCCAAGACCACAGACGCCGCATAGAAACCTACAAGGCAATGGATGGGGATCTCCCAGCCGGCCGGATCAGATAATGCCAACGCACACCACACACTCAACTCCATGTAGCCCGCCTCCAACATACGCCTCCACGGTTGGATCATATCCGATGCCCGATCAGTCCACGTTCGATTGCAAAACGGGTATGCGTGTGGGTTCGGACCTGAAAAGTGCTGGCTTCCACCACACAGCGGATGAACAGTACGCATTTCGGGCAAACAATGTTGTTCCTGAGCTAGAAGGAGATGCTCTTTACTTCAGTGCCACAAACGCTTTTGGTCCTGTCAACCCGTTCGAACTGTATGGCAGTGTTTCTGCATCAAAACAGCCATACAAACCCCCATCACAACAAAATCTCTCACATCCTAACCCATCGGAAAATTCCCTTGAGAGCTCGATAGGCGATTCGGTTGATAATCCACGCTCAGAGCTATTGGGAGATCTCTCGTATGCAACTGAACTACCTGGCGCACCAGTATCTGGGTACCCACCTCCAAAACATGTGCCACACAGGCATTCACAACCCTCAATTGAGCTTCCTGCAGACCTCAGACCTTATCAACCTCCAAGAGTGAAGTCATGGGAAGGCATGTCAGAACTCCCGGGTATACCGAGACGTCGACCAGTGCCCACAAACAGAGGTTATTCGATGGGGAACCAACACCAACCCACCAACCCACCAACAAGACCATGGTCACAGCAATCCATACCACCTTCACCTCCACAGAACTTAAGCTACCCATCGCCCCCATCCTCAAATCAGCAACTATCTCCAGCGCTCTTTGCCCAACCTATGCGGCATGCACAAAGTTCGATGTCATTAGTTTCGTCCATAGATTCAAAACCAACGTCTCCCACGACATCGCCCATTCCCGAAAGAACATGGTCCGATCCAGTAGTAACACAACCTCCCTCGTCACAATACAGCGGACATGCACTGGAGAATTCAGGAACTATATCTCAACCACCCGTGCGACCGAACCCTGCGAAGTCAGGGAGAATGCGGAATCAGAAGCAATTTATGGATTTCTTGGGCAGCATACCGGATAGGAATTGATGACTGTGGATGAAGGTTCTCGTCTCAATATGAAACATTTCTCGTGTTGGTTACTAGGAGAATAGGGGTATAAATGGGTTTATGAGGGCTTGGTCGAATACCTTTTTCACCACAAATGTAGGAAATGTAAGAGTGCATTCATTCTTCATCTATGTTCAATAAGACCATTTTCATCGTCTCAGAACCGAAGGAGAGAAAATACGTGGCAGCAAACAGGACACGACTAATTTAGAAATACGCCATCAAACAATCGTAAGCTCGGTAGGAGTCCCATAAGGGAGGTACCTTTCTCCATCCTTCTCAGGGGACCATATCAACCATCCTACACGTTCGTATGCGTTTCTAAAATCGGTGTATCCATGTAATTTTATGAGCACCAAACCTTGCAAAAAATGCCCCTCTTCACTCTGGCCATATTTTTTAGCCAGAGGCAAGAAGACAATATTGTGGAGGAACGATTCTAATCCATTTTCTGACTTCCAGCATGAATAATCAGCCGCCATAAACGCTACATTATTTAATCCCTGGTCATCTGTGCGCTTTTGAGTAGAAATCGTATTTTCCCCGAGCTCTTGTATTTGCGAGGATGTATGCGTTAAACTTTCATTGTCTTTTCGCAGGTTCGTTTTTCCAGACGATTCCAGGATAACTCGGATCTTCATGTACTCGTTTTTTCCTGCCGCTTCTTCAGAATTACCAAGGGCTAGCGACATGAGAAACATGTTGCCGGATACCCCAATAGCAATTGGCGCGTTTTTGTCATCTGATCCATCACCCTCGATTATCGTCAAGCTGAGTTCTTCTCGTTTCACATTCTCTTTGTCTTTTATCGGCCACCAAATCTCTCCCTTGGCAGCAGCAGCCCATGTCCAAGACGGTAGCAGTTCGAGAGATCGTCCATATGGATGATCGATAGGAGAACGTTGCCAAGCTAAATCATGGAGCACGTTATCAGACCAAAGACCCATCAGGTAGCGGGATGATCGATGCTTCTGTACAAATTATTAATTGAGGGGTTGGAAGAGGAATTTACCTCGCATCTTAAACGAGCAGATGATTGTCGTACCTTAAAGACTTCAGCGACGCCAGCCAGTGCTGGTAATCTATCTGATGGAAATGTAAGATCCCGTTGGGAGAACGCACAAACAATGTCTTGCCATAGATGTTTTATCTCATGTGACGACAATTGAGCTATTTGGGCGATTCTGTTTCCATTGCACAGGCTGTGTGGCCATCCTGATCGTCCCTGGGCTCTAGGATTGTATCCATTGGGGAAAGTTGTACAACTACATGCTAGTTCCTCACGACATTCCCAGGTGATTTCGTGTGGGCCAAAACATAGATATCTCTTCGAAAGATATTGCTCTTGGAGTACCCAGCCTGGCGTTAGGAGTGGTATGTGTTCATATGGTGAGTTTTTGGAAAGGTAATGCTGCACTTGAGATCGGGCATAGCTGCCGTGCACGATGCTATCCACTTCCACCGCGAATTTTATTGGCTTAATGTACTCAAGCGGCACGCGATTAAAGATTCCTCCATCATCGTCTTCAATTGCACCAGCGGCGATGGTGATGAAGGCATTGGCGTAGATATTGGCCATCTCGGTCACATGAGCTTTCCAGTCCGCTTCGTTGTCTTGCACAATACACAAGTTATCGATCCATAAATAACGAAGTCCTAACTTTTTCACCACCAAGATGGCATCTTGAAATGTGTTGGGTAGCTCATTTATCAAGATACTGTGCCGGGGTAGGAGGTGCCACCTCCGCTTTTAGGTTTGTGGCCGTAATTTTGGCTGGAAATGGAGATAGGTTTTTCCGGTAGGTTTGGTGGAGGGGTTCACTCATTCAGTTCCTGAAGGAAACAACCATCCCATCTATCATCCATCCTATCCGACACAGAAGTCATCCAATCTTTGCAGAATGATTTCAGTTTGCAGTCTTTAGTTATAGTATAAAAATTGATAGTAGTACGCTGTAAAAGCTTTGTTCCTCGTGTTCCTTCCTTCAAGAATCCTTTCAACCCAGGCCTCGTGCCTGAACACCTCCGAATCTCTACACGCATACCTCATCTGACTGGCTACTCCTACACCTAGCGAGCATGTCTTGCCGGTACAATACCAGATCGGTTCAGCGCAAGATTTACTGTTTTCGTAAGATGTTTTGATCGTGTGAGACCCCAACAATGAGACTTGTATTCAGTGCATTCAGTATACCGCCTAAGTGATATTTGAGTTGCAGGGTCTACTTACCAGGCAAACGTAACTAAATTCCTTCGAGTAATGTTGGCTATGCAAAATCTCAGATCCCAACACAAGCTTAATGTGACTTGACATATCATTTCCGATTTCAAGAAGTCTACAAGGTATATTTGTGTTGCCCGAGTTACACTGTGGATGGCTTGAATGACATATGCTCAACCACCCATTAATAGCAGAGATATTGCTGTTCACGGATGTATCTAGAGGCAGCGACGTTGCTCTTCGAATCCAACCTAAAGATTTCGTATCTTTCACCACGATGCGTTAGTTTTTCGGTCCTGGGAGGTAATGAAAAATCCAGGAGAGACTACGGCGGTATTTGTACCGTGTAGTTGGAAAAGGTCGAACAAAGCGGTCGCCTTCCCCTTATCATAGATCTCAACCCATATTCCTTCATCACTCTTTCCATGTAGCTCAAGAGAACTAGAGATGCGCTTGTCTTTTGAGGGTATAGCGAGATTCCACAGAGTTGATAGAATGCGACAGCCATCACACTGTTCTACTGATATTAAATCGAGCTGGTTGTACATCAGAAATGCGATATTTTCCTTTTGTGACCAAGCCGGAAATCGACACCAAGGGCACTGGTGCAAAGAATTGGGTACTTCTCCGTGCGCTATGATGGGCTCATATAACTCCATAGAAGCGACAAATGTCTTCTCATCGAAAACGAATCGCGCAAAAATTGTTTTATTGTAGCTTGATATTAGTGTGAAGTGAAAAGAAAATGACTCCAGAAGGCAACAGGATTTCGTTCTGCGGGAGTTATACTTCAAATCAAGCTAGTCCAATCTAGGGTAATGACCCCATGTTAGCCTGGGTCATGCTATAAGCTATTGAAGTCTTTGTTGCTGGAGGCCCACTTCCTTTCAGAAGAGAAACATCGAAACCTAATGGCCACTCAATCTCTGAGATTCCTGCAGCTCAAGAATTCTCTAAGTTGCCGAAAATAACTTAAAACGATGACCACATTTGTTGGGAAGGATTTCCGAAACGTCCCTTTTACACCTATGCCACACACTGGTGGAGAAAGCCAACTCGAGAAAATATCGACCATCTAGTAGCTTGTGAGTTGGTGAAATCGTTATCTAAGACATCCAATAGTATTGACTTCCAGACTTGGATCATCGAATTTCTTTGCGACATTCGTATTGAATTTCGCTCTGAATCGAGCGAATAGATAGACCCAGTGCCTGTCGATTCTGAGAAACATACACCGCAGCGATTTATTATCGACTTCATTGACAAAACCTTCAGACCTCTTCACGTGGCTGCTCTACTTTGCTTCCCGAAAATCTGCAATTTGCTAGCAAAAATATGTCAGATCTGAATATTGAAAGTCAATGGTGCACTACCTCTCATCTCGCGGTGTGTAACTTTACAACTATTTTCCCGTAACATTGCTGTAATGTGCCTTATTGGGAGTTCGACAAGGTCCGAGAAAGCTTTAGCTGCGAGGAAGATGTAGTAAAAACGATCGACATGCTTCTCAGCGCAGGTGCCGACGTCCATATCTCCGCTTCGGGCAATCCAAACTCTTCATTGCTCGACTTAGCTTATCAAGTCTGGATGAATTTTAAGCTTTTCAGTTCCAACAAAACTTCTGCTTGCTGGTGCAAAGCCCGGACCTGCGACAAAGAAATGCTTTCGCACATGTCTAGCGATGTTTAAGGCAAGATTTATTGATCATTCCATATCGCCTGAGACCAATTCTAGTATTCCTGCGAGCTGGACAAATTTCTCTCCCATGTTATTTTTCATAAAGATTGACCATTAAGGCCTATGCTCGATATTCCTACTATTGGATATTCATGACTGACTAAGATGCGTTCTGAATATGAGTTCCCGCCAGAAGAAGACCTTTCAGATTACAACCGCTCGTGAAAGGTGTTCCATCGCATTTCGATCAATGTTCCTACAAGCTTCGTTCGATATAAACTATCTCTTTCACCCAACATCTATTCAGCAAATCAGAATTTCCACATTTCAAATCTCACATCTCACGCCCCATAAACTCTTAGCGACTCCTCCAACCACGTTTTCTCCTTCTCTACCGGTCTCTCCACCCCTTCCTGTAACCCTCCAAACACCAACTGACACTTCAATTTCCAATCTTCTGGAACTCCATACTTCTCTCTCACAAAAGGCACGATTCCCGGCTGATAATGTTGCAAATTGCACCCTAACCCTTCCTCCTCTAATGCGGTCCACACGATAAATTGGTGCATCCCTGATGAATGCTCTTCCCACTCAGGGAATTGCTTTGATATTGCTGAGAATCTGGGAGTGAGATGCGTAAACGCTTCTGTAGAGTCGAAAACTAGAACCTAGATCTGTTAGCAATCAGATATCCATGTGGGTTGAGAGACAGGGCTTACAGATCCGGCTGCGGCTTCGTAGCCTTTTATCTTGGGTCCAAGGATGTTGAGAGCGGCGGGTGTGGAGTCTTGCACGACTTGGAAGGCGTGTTGCCATAGAGCGTCATGATCAGGGCCGAACAGGACGATACACCGAGCACTGCGGACGTTGAATGGGGAGGGAGTATGTTTGAGGGCATGGGTCACGATTTCAAGAATCCGAGAGGTTGGGGTGGAGAGGTTTTTGGTGAGAGCGTATATGGAGCGTCGATTGGCAACGGCGGTGAGAAAGGAGGTTGTGGAAGACATGGGGAAGTACGGATTGAAGCTAGACCAAATAGTTGTGAGTGTGCTAATAGCAATGTTTTGTAAGGCTATTTCTTTTTCTCGGTTGAGTGAAGGGCACCTGTGTCAAGTGAATATAAACTTAGAATATCCAAAAGGTTAGGAGACAGAAGCTTTTATATCTTTAATCGAAGTGCTTCCATCGTGGCTGTGCCAATGCTGTCTGGATGACCTTGCCAATCAGTATCTAATTACTAGTCGGAGTCATAACTTCTAATTGCAGGATTCAACTTCCTTCGTATTTGCCGCATGATGTTGCAGGTGAAATCCTCTTTTGGCAGCATAGGGCGTACTTGTAGGCAGCTTCGGTGTTCGGAGGCTAACAACCTCCGAACCAACACTATCCATTGAATATTGAGGAAAAGACGAAAATTAAGCTGAAAATGTTCGGGGACATAGATTTCGTAAGTTCCGATGTGAGATTCGGGGATGCATTTGCTTCCCCACTAATTCAGTGCTTGTTGGTGCTTGTGCAAATTGGCTTTCCCTAGGAACCGTGCCTCAATTCTCGACCATAACTTGGCATTATGGCCCGTTCATACCGTGTATAAACCTTATCATCTCTAATCCACGTTTTCAAGTTTATAAGCCTTTTTGGGCTGGTGCCTCGGCCGAAATTTCGGCCTCTGCAGCATCCTGTCGCAATCTCTCCCATTCTTTGAATCCTTCGAAATACTTCCTCCGGAAAGCGTTCAGCTCATCGGCGCTGACGCCTTCTTCAATCAGCGCCTTCCTTTTCTCCAGGAATTTTTCCACCTCTTTCATATCAACTTTCTCATCAGGTATTCGCTTGTATGTCAACAGTCTACGGCTCCATTTGTTGAAAGGCTGGACGCAAACACTGACTATCTCCAAATATGGGTTTGTTGGAATCATTAATTCGATATCTTCGTCGTTCGCAGTTGGCATCCACATACTCAATCGTCCCCCTATGACAAGGGTAGTCGCTGCGAATGCTAGAATATCGTCAAGCATTGCAAGAAATGAATAAGGACGTTTAGGTGGAATGTACGCGGGTTCTTTAAATCTCTCCTGGTGTGTAGCACGCTCCACATCGCCCAATTTCTCCCGCGAACCGAGGACTTTGAGGCCTTCGCGAATGCCATAGGGCGGATCGCATATGATGCCATCGAGATAACCACCACGGACGTTGTTCAGCCGAAAGGGCGTGTTGGTCAAGTCCGAGACAAAGCCACCAAGATATTGTGGCTCCAGTCCGTATTGCTTGAAGTTGCCTTGAACGTCGCGTTTCCCCGTCTGCCCCTTGCGTGCGCTCCCGCCAGTGCCACGGATGCTGCGACCATCGATGTCGCTGCCACATACAATGGCACCGAAATGCGCAGAGGCCAAAGGGAAACCGCCAGTGCCCATGAAGGGGTCGTAGAAGATTTTCCCCGGCGCCGCAAGAGCAATATTCGCAGTCAGAAGTGCAAGCTCTGCGTCCATGGATGTAGTACTGATATAATGCCTCTTCTTCAGGTCGTAGGTCGTCTTTGCATTTCGACCGCTACTTGCGATGAATCGACCCATGAAAAGGTATTTGGGCTCTGAACATTTGTGGTCGTAATCTTCAAAAATTCGAAACTCGGCCTCGGCATCTCGCATTCTTATTGGTCCTCGGAAACCCATGAAGGAAAATGACTCGATAACATTGCGCTGTTCTGGTGGTGACCTCGCACCGCGGAAACAGTCCAGCGTGAAGCGAAAGCTTGAATCCCGATAAATTCCCCATTTGGAACTGGCATTCTCACGTACGGCTGCATGCAGCGATTCGTAGTCTGTTCCATGACCCCAAAGCTCGTGTATTCCTTGTGAAAGAATGCTGCGGGATATGAACGCGGATGCTGCAGCGTCTGACGGAAGATGTACAATGCAGAATGGTGACTAATATTGTCAGATGAAAATGCAACGAAATGCGTCGCAACCAGACCGTGTGCTATAGGAAAAATCCCGGGAACAAATCATGGCATGTGAAAACGCAATCTAGCATGACAGCAGGCTTACATCTTCGAAATACCTTACGATCTTCAAGTCGATATTTATTAGATCAGCAAGGGCTTGCAGTTCCGCTTTGCGAAAGCTCTCGTGCATTTGCACAAGCCTCACAAGGTAGTCCGGCATTGTGTTGGAGGGGTGACGAAATATCGTTGGCGAAAAGTGTGCTGGCGGGTCAATAAGTAGATATGTTGATCAGTCAGGTATCGGCATCGTGCACTTTACTCGACAAAGCCTTTATTTTGCAATAAAATGTCAAGGAGTCACGTCCTCTTGTGCTCGCGTGTATTAGAGACTTCTCCTGCCTGCGTGAGCGCTCTTAAAATTAGAAAATTATCCATGGTTCGTTCGCACCCCGCAATCATGCAACGCAGCAACACACGAAAGGTACACAACATTTACTGGACTTGCAGAGAATAACCTTCATTGTGAAATATTTCTTATCCCCTCATCGGATAGCTGTGGCCATTAACTCAAGAGCTGTGAGCGAAAGGGCAATTAAGTCACATGATCTGTCAATGATTACAAAATCAACCTTGGATAAAGCCTGTGGACCTCAAGTCTTCGCCCCCACTGAGAGCTCAGTGCAGGCTGTCAACACCGAACCTTGGCAGGCCAGACCTTCGTGATGAGGCTGCGCGATCCACAATGTCGCGGTCAATAACTCTCCTCAGATTGTTGATCTTGCATCTCTTTTCGTGAATACTCATTGTGACTGCGCCTCTTTACACTCCATCGTTCTCTAATATCCTTATTACCCTGACAGACTCTAAATGCCTCGCCGTCTGCGATCAGACGAATACACGATAGCATGGATATGCGCCCTCCCCATAGAGCTGGCCGCGGCTCTAGAAATGCTCGACGAAGAGCACGAAGGCCTTGAACGTACTGTCAGAAACCACGATGAAAACACATACTGTTTGGGCTCGATTACTGGACACAATGTAGTTATCGTATGCCTGCCCGCCGGCTGTATAGGCAACAACTCTGCTGCTACCGTAGCGACAGACCTCCGTCGAACATTCGGATCTATACAAATTGGCCTTATGGTTGGAATAGGCGGTGGAGTGCCAAGTCCAGAGGCTGACATTCGGCTTGGAGACGTTGTAGTTAGTCAACCACAGCAGGCCTCTGGCGGCATTATCCAGTATGACTTAGGCAAGAGTACCCCTCATGGTTTTGTGCGAACAGGATTACTCAACGCCCCTCCGCGCATCTGTCTCGCTGCCCTGGCCCGGATAAGGGCTGATGCTGTTCGAGGGAAGAGCAAAATGCCTGCATATCTCTCCTCGCTTGAGCGTGCAGAATTCCACCGTGAAATGGCAGGGCCGGACCTTCTCTTCCAGGCATCATATGAGCATGAAAGTGAACATTTTTGCGAATCATGTCAGCCCGATAGATTGGTGACTCGACCTGTCCGCACAAGGGAGCGGCCTATCACCCACTATGGGGTTATAGCGTCTGGGAATCAAGTTATAAGAGATGGAGCTATACGGGATAAGGTCAGCAAAGAGCTCGGTGGGGTTCTCTGTTTCGAAATGGAAGCAGCAGGGCTCATGAATACCCTCCCTTGCCTCGTCATTCGAGGGATATGCGACTACAGCGACTCACACAAGTCGAAACGATTTCAACCCTACGCAGCGGCAACTGCAGCGGCCTACGCCAAAGAAGTTCTGTCAGTTATAGCGCCAGCAGAGGTAGCGGAAATACGCGCTCCTCAAGATATTCAATCTTTCCATACAAGTAAGTCAAGTACGAAGATAAAAAAAAAAGCTATAATAAAATATCTAGTCCACTCATTCTTACTATTGAAATTTTCAACTAATGTTGTATACAGCTGCAAATAGGACATTGCCACAATCGACAGTCCCGTTTCGGCGTGATGAAGATTTCATCCACCACAATAGTCTTGACAAGATACATCAGCTCTGTACCAAGCCTGCGGGGCGTGCAGCTCTCGTGGGGCTCGGGGGTGTTGGGTATGTTAATGATGTCAAAATAGGCCCATTGCTGACAGTTTGCATAGGAAGTCTCAAATTGCCATAGAGTATGCCTATCAAGCCCGAGTCCACTCGTCAGAAAATTGGATATTCTGGGTGCACGCTGGTTCAAGAGCTAGATTTGAAGACGGTTACCGCAGGATCGCTGAGGTGACCAAACTAGATGGTTGGAACGACCGTACAGCAGATGTACTAAGACTTGTGCGCAACTGGCTGTGTAACGAATCAAATGGATCATGGACAATGATCATCGACAACGCTGACGATACTGATATCTTATTCCCCGTAAATTCACCCCGGCGCACAGAGGATGGCACTTCCTTAGACGACCACATAATATTATCGGATTTCTTGCCTCAGTCATCAAATGGCTCGATATTAATTACCTCACGAAATCGTGACCTAGCGTATAGATTGACCGGTAATTATGCCAGCATTATCGATATCTCACCAATGAATAAAGACGATGCGATGGCCCTCTTCAAAAAGAAACTTGTTTGTACTCCTGACGAGCACGACGATGCTGTTGGACTACTAGAGGCTTTAGATTTCATGCCTCTCGCTATTTCCCAGGCTGCGGCTTTTATCCAGCAAAGAAAACCTCGCATGACCACAAAGCGATATCTCGAGGACATGCGCAAGGATGACGACGATCGGGCGAAATTATTACAAAAAGATATTGGAGACGACCGTAGAGATGGACGAGCATCCAATGCAATCATAACTACCTGGCAAATATCATTTAAATACATCCAACAAAACTGGCCCACTGCTGCCGATTTACTGTCACTCATGTGCTTCCTTGACCGACAAGGTATTCCCGAGTCATTACTTCAGAGCGGGTATGCAACGAAGGATCACACAGCCGGTTTCGAAGATGATATTCATTTACTCATTAGCTATTCCTTAGTTGAAATGAGTTCGGATAGTACGGAATTCAAGATGCATCGATTAGTACAGCTTTCGATACGGAAATGGCTAGAGATTAATCATATACTTCAAGACAGGTTTGATGCGTATGTAAACGTCATAAGCGACCACTACCCCCATGGACACTACGACCAGTGGATCATGTATCACCAACTGTACCCTCATGTTCAAGCCGCGCTTCAATTACTTCCGACAGATGAAAGATTGGTTCCAACTTGGGCTTCATTACTAGATAGAGTGAGGTGGTATCTCTTGACATTGAAGAAGTATGATCAAGCTTATCAAGTAGTTTCTACTACAGCAACTGTTTGTGAACGTTTATTAGGAGAAAATCATGAGATCACACTGGGATATCAATCCAAAATGGGAAGTGCATTAAATCGAAAGAGAAGGTTCGATGAAGCAGAAGCTCTACTTCAAAGAGTTCTAGCAACTCAAACGAAGCTACTAGGACAAGCGCATCGGCACACTATACCTTCTATGAGCACTTTAGCAGGATTGTATTTCGACACGAATCGATTCAAAGATGCCGCAGAATTGTACCAACAAGCATACCATGTTGCTAGGAAATCTCTCGGTGTAAGCCACGAAATGACCACATCTTGTATGGGCAATATAGCCAAGGCATATGGGGCGTTAAACCGATTGCAAGATGCCCGAAAGATGTACGAAGCATTGCTCGACATATACAGAATCGCTCGTGGCGTAAAACACCCAGACACTCTGTGGGCTATGATAGAGCTAGCTTATATCTATAAGAAAGAAGGTCAACTAGAGACTGCCGCCGAAATTCTAGTCTCTGTGTTAGATCCTCTGAAGGCTGCTCTTGGCGCAGAACATCCATATACCCTCAGCGCCATGTCTAATCTGTCGCGAACATGGCAGCGGCAAGGTCGCTATAAAGAAGCATCAGAGCTTTGGAGAGAGTACCTGCCAAAAGCCAAACACGTCTGGGGTGAGAGCCATCACCAATATCGCCATGCATCGACAAACATAGCAGATTGTGAAAGGAAACTCGCGGAGGTTGGTAATAAACTTTCCACTGCTACGGCAGACAACTGACAATGAACAAGCGAGAGTCCAGACCCCAAGAAAGGAGATGAGTGAAGACGTGTCAGCTGCTTTCCGTTCCTCTGATTTGGAGTCGGGAGTAGTTTCAAATTCTGTTCATCTGGAAACAAAGCAGGTCTAGGTTAGAAACTCAACCTTTATCAATCTTGATGATCTAACTGATCCGCAAGAGAGCCCCCGGAATGGCAACATACCAATCCGATCAAAGATGAACGAGAACGAACCAATATCAACGAAAATTACCTCCAAGACGAGAAAGTGGTTCAAATGCTGAGAACTCTAATAACTGGATCTGCGTTATCTATGAATAAGAATTGATACCTGCATCAATGAGGCTCATCTTCTCAGATCGCATATGGGAATAAGGTTCGGGTCAAATGACATCACGAGCAGTGCACAGAACGATTTATGATGGACAACAGACATTTCAACGCTTTTTATGAACTCCAAGATTCTAAACACATCAAATCCGCTTTTGAATAACAGCAATGATATTGCATCACGAAAAAACAAGCACAAACCAGAAAGTCAATCGCAAATCCCAAACCCGACGTCGCACTGACGCAGAGTGAACTATCAAACGCGTTCAAATATGTGCTCTAAGAACCTATTCCACATACACTGTCGAATCATGGACCTTGCCCCCTCTTTCCAGAGATAGTTCCCGAGAATTTCTTTGTATCCTCTCGTACAATACCCTTTCAATGAATAAAAATTGATTGAAATTTGGATTCCGTAATATGATAACTCTGCCAAACAATTTGTTACCTGTTTCCTTTTCCCACCTCAACCACTAAGTCGATTGTGACTGATATGACCTTGGCGATATTTCGTTCTTCATAGCAGTGCACCTTCGCACTTATTTTACCATCAGCAGAGCAGTACAGCCGATATGGTGCGCGATACGATCATAGTCGAATGATGATTTTAAGCCCGCGTCCCTATAACAAGGCACTAGGAAGATCAGGCTTCCATGTGCCAGAAATTAACTGCCAATCGCGCCGCCAATCGAGACATGGCAACGAGCAATGACTTAAAGTCATATAGGGGTATGATACGGGTGGTACTGCTTCTCTCGTCTCAATAAGTTTAACTGTTGTCCGTAAATCCAGATAAAATAATCGAGAAGGAGCCTAGTCAGTTATAAGGGGGGGGCGACACTCCGGATGGGCATCCATTCAGGCCGATAGCCATCTCTCGACTTTTTCGAATATTACTTCATCACCACTATAAGCTGCAGGATTATGTACACCACTTGTACCTTCGCGTTCTGCGAAATGCGCGGACCCTTTATCAGACAGCATGTTACTCTCAAGTTCTTCCCTATTTTCTTCGAACCAGAATTTCTGCCAAAACCGACAATCATATTCAGGTCTGTGTCAGTGCGTCCCTCCGATTTGTTTGATGCAGGGCACATACAAGGTTTTTATTATATCGTCACCATTAATATCAGGATCAGATCAGAAACCAAAAAGTTATATTGATAGTCTATTGTGGTGTTTCGGTCGGTGTCTGATCTTCAAGAGTTAATTTACATACCTCTTAAAGCATACTTTCGATTGGTTTAGTTCATTTATCGATACTGTTGATAAACAAAGTAAGGGTTCCAGCGTGCAAGGTGTCTTATGTGACAGTGATGGAAGTATGAGCGGGGAGAGTCTCATGATGCAAGACTCCGATATTAATAAACTCCTTGCGGCAACCGGATACCCACGTGCATTTGAGAATATCGTGTGTTTCGAATACTCGAATCGTCTTGACGATCACAGTATCCGTGTATCATTTTAAAAACACGTTTATAATCAACTTATCTCAAGAGTTTCTCATTTGATGAATGGTGTTTGGTTCGTTTTAACATTATTATGTGCCGGGAGCTCTCCATTTTCGAACAAGCCGATTTTCAGAGATAAGATGGTTGTTTCCAATTACTGACCGTGGTCAACTGTGTAACTGTAATACCGATGTTTACATTGCAAATTGGTGCAACCACAGTGTTCTTCGCGACCTCGAATCGTTTACTTCCCTCCCTGGTTGAACTGCATACTGTATCCTCCGCTTCCCCCATCCTTCGTGAACTGGAAATTATCCGTACTCAGCCCAAACGGCTTCAGGATCCCATTACCCAACTGTTTCAGTTTTCCCATCATATCCGCCAACTCTTTATTCTTTGCATCCTCGAGCTGCGGCGGCAATTCCCGTAATGCAGAATTGACGGTTCGCAGATCAAGGCTTGTGAGTGCATGTGGCGGTTTTGTGAGAGCCTGATAGTCTTCGTGAGACCCTTGCAACGAAGCCCAACCGCCGACTTCTCGACGTGCTTTTGCCCGCCGTAGCAGAGCCTTTGTGCGGAGTTTGTGAACATCGTTGATGGTACGTCCAGTTCTTGTCAGGCCTGAGATTCGAATCTCAGTTGTCTCGTCGACCTCCTCTATGCTACTTTCTCCACCTATGGTTCCGTTTGTAGTTCCATCTTCTGCAGACTGGGACGGTGCTGGAGGATCGACCCTGTCCAAAGCTTCTAACGCTTTCGTCGCCCTTTCTACTGCTTCTTTCCATTCTGAAAGTTTGAGATGACAGGCAGCAATATTTGACTGGAGAACGGCAATATCGTATTCAATATATGTCGGACAAACTGCGAGGGCTTTCTCGTACCCTTGTATCGCGGAAGAGTAATCTCCGGAGGTGAAGGTTTTATTTGCAGATGTCTTTTCTGAATTCGACTCTTCTAATAGCTGCTTTTCTTCATCGGGAGGGAAGACTTCGAGGGTAGGTGCTTCATCATTCGTAAGAGAAGGCATGGCGAAATGAATTCGTCTATGGAACAAATTCGTGGTGCTTGCGCTTGCGTTGATCTGTTTTGGAAGTGACGTCGGAAGCAGGGATCGAGCTAGTGAGACTTAGCGCGGGGCAGCCTCGACACGTGCACGTGGGGGTTCTATTCACCGATGCCGGCACAACATTTCATGCCACACCATTGAACAGCCTACTTTTTAATTACACTCCCGATATACACTCACCCAGTCTTAAAATCATATTATCGACTGTTTTCAAGATGGCTACCACAAAGTATGCATATTCCAACTCATCATACCCACATTCAGCACAAACTAACAACTCACCATTTTGCAGCTCCCTCCCTCCAATTCGTGCCGCACTCTTCGATATGGACGGTCTACTCATTGATTCCGAAGACCTGTACACTCTCGTAACTAATACAATCCTCGCCCGCTATGACCGCCCACTCCTACCATGGTCTATAAAAGCGCAAATGCAAGGTCGACCCGCACCTCAATCTAGCACGATTTTCTTTGCCTGGGCCAATCTTCCTATCCCACCAGAGCAATTTCACAAAGAAAACCTTGCATTACAAGCTGAATATTTCCCACGCTCACAACCACTGCCCGGCGTCTTGGATTTGCTCGAAGGATTGAAGAGTAGGGGCACACATGTAGCGCTTGCGACAAGCAGCATTGAACGTAACTTCAAACTCAAGAGCGAGCATTTACCAGATTTGTTCAAGTACTTCGCAAAAGAACATCAGGTTTTGGGAGACGATCCGCGGATACCAAAGGGGAGGGGCAAGCCAGCGCCGGATATCTATCTGCTTGCGCTCGAGACACTGAACGCGACCCAAAGAGCAAACGGCGAGAAGGAGATTCTACCAGAGGAGTGTTTGGTGTTTGAGGATAGTGTGCCCGGCGTCGAGGCAGGCAGGAGAGCAGGCATGCAGGTTGTCTGGTGCCCGCATCCTGAACTGTTGACAGAGTACAAGGGGAGGGAGCGGGAAGTATTGGCAGGCTTGACTGGGGAGCATAAGGAGGATGAGGAGAAGGAGCTACAGCATACGGAGGTGGAGGTCCTTAAGGGGAAGAGGAGGGTAGGAATGCCGGGCGAGCTCGACGATGGATGGGGCGTCTATCTGGCCTCGCTGGTCGATTTCCCGTATGAGAAGTTCAGAATCGGGAGTGCTAAGGGGAAGATCTGAGCAAATGTATCTCCAGGAATGCATTGTAGCCTCTACGACGCAAACATAGATGAATGATAGACATAGACCACGCTAACGACAGCGTTCTTGATAATGAAATTTCCAATACCAAGACCAAAGCTCCTGAGAATAATGATAAAACGGAAGGCTTTCAATCTCAATGCTACAGTCTACCGAGATTTGGGAGATAGAACCAAACATCCAGAGGCCCAAATGCGCATTGAGGGACGCCAAACTCCATGTCCCGAATGATGTAGTGCGAATTCTACGCATAAATCAACTCAGAGGTATATAACCAATGCTCAATAATCTCAGCCCTTCAAAGCCTCGAGTCTCCCGCGCATCTGCGCCAGCATCTCTGCCTGGTCTTCTTCCTCGTCCTCCATCTCCGGCGCGCTCGGCAACTCCTCTTCTTTTGCCTTGCCCGCCGGCAGTTTGTCTTTAAGCACTTCTGTCAAAACCTTCTCCACCTCCTCTTCGGCCTCTGATTCCTCGCCCTCGAGCATCTCATTCTCGCCTAACGTATCCCCAACCATTTCCTCAATGATGCCCGCTTTCATCAATTCAGCGCTCAACTCGCGCATTGTCCCCGTCAACTCCGGCAAACGCACCAGGGTATTCACATCTTTCATGATCCCTGTGCTCGCTTTGATACTACCCTCGATCTTGCGCACCGAAAATGCCTCATTAACCTGCATCTGCACGCTTTGTAACTGAGCCTTCGACGTCGCTAAACGCTGGTTTTGTTTCCGGACACGAATTAATTCCCGAGCAAAGATGCGAACATCCTGGTTGGCCTGCTTAGCCATGGAGGGGTTGCGTTGTGCGCGCTTAGAGGATTGGAGGATCAGTTGCTTGGTCTTGGACTCGGTGGATTTGAGTTGCAGGATATCGCGGTCGAGCTTGCGGACATTTTGGCGCACGAGAGCGTTACATTTCCTTTTCTATTCATACATGAGCATAGAGCAGTGGAGGTGCCGGAGATGGGGTTGGAGACGGACCTGCTCCTCTGGCGTAGGCTTCCAGAGGAGACCGCGGATGGTCTCCATGGTGGAAGATCAGGGGAGATGGCGGTGCGACAGCACGATGATGAAGGGGCAGTATGAGAAATATGTAGAGATGGAGGAGCTACGATGTCATTTGCTGAGTGTTCATGTGTAATTGCAGGACTGGGCTGTTGTCGTGTAGCGCCGTGGTGGTGCCTTGGAAGAGCACTTGGGAGAGTGAGCGAGGGAAGGCGCGCCCGGGCCACAGCTTGTGACGTTTCGCGGGGCAGGTACGGACGAAGCCCACCACTAGCCAGCGCAAATATCAAACCTCAACTTCACAATTCACCGCCACAACCCGCATCACCACTCGTCAAGCTTTTCAAAAGGATCGTCCTCGCGCATCGGATCGGATTCCTAGTTCCAGTAAACCAGTTAGTCCACAATTTCTAGGTCATCTTGCCCACTCTTGACCGC
The DNA here is from genome assembly GCA_020744415.1 of Dendryphion nanum. Taxonomy (NCBI): domain Eukaryota; kingdom Fungi; phylum Ascomycota; class Dothideomycetes; order Pleosporales; family Torulaceae; genus Dendryphion; species Dendryphion nanum. Next base: position 2,266,504 of record JAGMWT010000004.1, on the reverse strand, counting down.
CACGACGTGCAAGTTTCTACAGAGCTTCTATTACCTTCCACCAGCCTCGCCTCGCTAGTTCCTGGTGCCTCTTCATCAAGCACTGCTTTTCTACCGCCCGCCCTTCACCTCAACATTTAATTCACAACCTTCCCTTCACCTCAAACGAATAATTCGCATCGCTCTATAAAACCTCACTTTAATCTCCAACGACTCCCACTCTAATTATCTCTTGCCATCACAGCGTTTCCCCCCGCATTCACCATGGCCTCCTCCACATTGACTCCCGAAGGTAAGCAGCAGCCTGTCACATTTCCAACCCATTCCTACTATTACAGCCACAAGTACTCGAACTTACACTCCGCAGTCACCTGGGCCCAGCGTTCCTCCACCGACGACCCGACCAAGAATCACGTTTTCCTCACCATTGTCGCGGCAGATGTTCCCGAGTCGGATCTCAAGCTCGACCTACAACCCACCAAGCTCAGCTTCAAGGGCGCCTCAACGTCTAAGAAGGTTACCTATGCCGTCGACCTGGAATTCTTCGACGAGATCGACCCCAAGGAGTCAAAGATCCACCACACTAGCCGCAACATCGAGTTGGTGCTGCGCAAGAAGGAACTGAAGGAAGAGTACTGGCCACGCCTACTCAAGGAGAACAAGAAAGTGCATTTCCTCAAGACCGACTTCGACAAGGTAAATATTAAGAGTTTTTTGAGCTATTATCCATTAATTTCCTACCTTGAATGAATGACCTCACTAATGCGTCAAACAGTGGGTTGATGAGGATGAGCAAGAAGAGCAAGCTGACGACGAGGACTACATGTCTAAGATGAACCCTATGGGCGGCGGCGGCGGCGGCGACGGCGGTTTCGGCGGCATCGACTTCTCCAAGCTCGGTGCTGCACAAGGCGCTGGTGGCATGCCCGATCTCAGCAGTCTCGGCGATATGGGTGGTGAGGGCGAGAGCGACGAAGACGAGGATGAGGACGACATGCCCGATCTCGAAGACGAGGACGGCAAGAAGGCGACCGAGACCACTCCTCCCGCCGCCGCTGCCGCTACTCCTGCTGCCTCGAGCGACAAGCCCAAGATCGAAGAGATTACCTCGTAAACACATTGCATTCGCGATATAAAAGCCCTCCTAAAAGAGTGTGAACACGGGCATCGACGGACGGCAAGATGGGCTTTCCCGAAGGAGATGGATGATTGCTGAACGGACTGGGCTGGGCTGGACTGGGCTGGGACTTTGAAACCTGGGTTTTGGAGGAATTCTTCTCTGAAGCCGCCCCTGGCGTATTTGGATCAATGTATCAAGTGCACGAGGAGGGATATGAATAATTTTTTTACTTCTCTCTCTCTCTCTCAAGGTGGAAAACAGGTTTTCTACATTCTGCTAGACTAGAGCCCAACTTTCCGCTTCACTTCATTCTATTCTGGAGCCGTAGCTTGTGTGCTTTAGAAAGAATGAACGAATGATATGGATGGCTTGCGTGCTCTTGAGTCCCTGGGCTGATTCTTGTAGGTGATATTCAAATAGTATATGATGATTTTAAAAATGGAGTCTTTGCTTTCGTTGTGCAGATGTTTCTGTGGACCTTATATACATACCTGTGTGTTTCTTTGTGGGCGAAATAAGTGACTACAAGTTCTACTCTTCCCTTACTTATCAATTTCATATGATGATTTAACTCTGAAGGTAAGAGATATTATGTTGGATATGAGAAGCGTGTTTGACATAACATATCGTAAAGTATCATAATCATCATGTCACATCACATCCTATCAAAGGATCTAAGAAAATAAGATATAAAAGAATAGAAACGAAAGTCCTCTTATCCTTCCTTTTTGGCCCATCTCCACCTCATAATATAACCAAGATCCGTCCCATCCCACCATCTCCAACACAACTAACTCCAAATTCTCCACCTTCTTACAACAGCACCCCAGGTCCGACTGAGCATCCCCTTAATTCCACGAACTACTCCTCCTCGGCCCTCCTTTCCCATCTCCCTCTCCCACTCTCAAATACGATGAATCCACCGACCTCCCTGTCCTCCTACGCGGCCAAATCTCAAGACTATTCATAGACTGCGCCATACTCACGAGATCGTCTCCGTGTTCACCCGTCTGGGCCTCGCGTACACGCGGCTCGAGATCGAGCACGGAGATGGAAAACACGGGGAAGGATTGTGTGTAGTTTAGGGCTGGGTTGGGGGAAGGAGGCGGTTGGATAAAGGAGGGGATAGCGTAGAAGGGGGCGAGGCTGGAGTTTGTGATTGTTGAGGAGATGGGGGAACTCGGGGTTAGGAGGGTCGATGAGTGTGCGGAGGATGGTGTTAGGATTGTGGGGGCGTAGTTGCTGGAAGTGGAGGTGTGGCTTGCGGAGAGGGAGCGAGAGCGCGTAGAGGATGGTGGGCGGTTGCGGCCGCGGATTGAGAGAGCGTTACGGCGGATGAGGGGTCGAGGGGTCGAGGGGAGGTGGTAGACGGGTGGTGGGAGAGGAGGAGGGCTGCATATAATTTCCGATGTTGGATGTGGTGGGAAGTAAGGCGTAGAAGACGAAGATGAGGTTGGACGCGAGGAGATGGGACTGCGAGTAGGTTGCTGGGATATGAGGCCCTGTAAGTGTGCTTGCAGAGGCGTGAGAATAGCAACGAGGTCAATTCTTTGGTGATGGAGACTTTGTGGGCTCGATGCGTTTTGTTGTGAGCCGTTAGGAGGTGAATGTGGTGACAATGGAGAAATGCGGATACGAGTATCAGTATTCAGGAGTTGGGTATCTTGGGATAGCTTTGTCAGGGTATGTTGAATCGTTCTTGAGGCAAGGGTGGTGGAAGGTAGGTTGATCTGTGAGAATAGTGGATGTCTGCATTCAACGGTATGGTCAGCTCGGCGATTACCCGTAGTATACTAGTAATTTGAGGAGATGGTTCATTGAAAAGGGAGACTAACGTTGTGTACATCATGACTGGGATACTCGTCGCCGTCTTGTAAACAGTGATTCTGAGTCGAAGATGCTGGAGCTCGCCATCGAGCTCTGCAGCCTCAATGTAATCATCAAGATTTGCCCATCCAGACCGAAGGATGTTGATAATGTTCCTCTCTAATCTCGATATACATGGTTTTGCATTCTCCACGAGATCAATCAGAAAAGTGAGTATGTCGAAAAGTGATGAATCCTCCTCTTCCAAGTAATCACCGTTATCGTAGCCATTCTGGATCTGTCGAGAAAGCGAGATGATGGTGTTTGCTAATGCCAGAAGATCATCGTCGAGGTCACGCAGGCTGGTAAGCAGGGACAAATCCGAATCTTCGAAGAGTTTAAGTAGGGATAGTATGGAATCGCTGACTTGGTCAACTGTTCCAGAGAAGAGTAAGACGCGCTCCATGAAGTCAAGGCAATTCGAAAGACTCGGAGTCGTTGTCGATTCTAATAGTACCCGAAGTGGTTCGTACCATCTATCTCTTGTTCCAGTCTTGATTCGGAATGTCAGGTAGGTCGTTCGTTGTACAGAGGTGGCAAGCTATAATTAGACGCGGGCAGTAGAATACGATTCGACGACGCCGCATAGTTACCGAATTTGTGGGACGTACATATAAGATCCTCAAGGCTGCCTTGGTCCGCCTTGTTGTGCTGCGCCTACTACGGGTCATGCAGAGCCATCTTGTTGGCCAGTGAGGGTGAAGCATGTTTCGTCTGAAATTTTAACACTTCAAACGTACAGATAATTAGCATGAAGAGAATTGATGCTGAACTTGATTGTCTAATATCAAACATGTTTTAATCCACTAAGATTACTAGCTGGATGTTTTTTCTCGACGAAACACCAGGGGCGAAGTCTTCCGACGTCTTAGATTACATACATGTATGTGTTGAGGCGAACTCGGGCTCGGTAACGTGGCGTAGCTTCGCGAATTCTGTGTAACTAATACGGTAGAGCGCCTTGCGACGGCTTCATCAAAATCTGTGTCAGGAAAATAAAACAAGCCAGGCATCCGGGAGTGCAGCGCTACTATGTGTCTCTGCGGTTCGATTCGGCTTTAGTATGTGCATGCGATAATGACAACATCGGTGAAGGCAAGTTACGTGAATGAAAGCGGAGATATACAGTAGGTGCGTCGGTGTAAGACCACACCTTGCAGAGGCTCAGTAAGGTCATTCTCTCGCCGTGAAGTAGGCCCCACCCACCAGGCAGTGCGGGTCTTGTGGTCTTGCGGACTCGGTGTATATGTATGTCGTTAGGAACACGCAGAAGCTGACTCGAAGAGGCCGAGCGAAAGGGCATGGCCGGCCTTGGTCGGCCTTGACGAATGTCTCATTCAGGAAAATTTGCGCCTTCGAGTTACTGCAAACTGCATGGAGTAAAGAAAATTGACAGCTGGTTAAGAGTGCTCAAGTTATATGCTGCCTAGGAGCACAGCCCCTCGAGTGGGTTTGTCCATGGTGGTGCAGGAACTTGGTAAGAGTACAGTGTATAGCGGAAATAAGTGCGATTCAGGCGAAACAGAGTAGTTTCAGAGTGTACATATGTTGGCTAACCGAAAACGACTGTTCATGATATTCATATGTTGATGTTCCCTGTAGATGGATAGATGTTGTTGACGTCGAGCTGTGGACAAGGAGATCAGAAGCCGACGAGAGCACTATCCCTCGGCGAACCTCGGCTCTTCAACCCCAGATCTTCCCACCTCCACTTTCCCCCATTCCCCAGAGAGGCACCGCAGCTTATATAGCTTACCCCAAGGTCCATCGCCATGTAGAACAATAACAAAAATATAAGCCAGAGCGCTTGTACATCTCAATTCAATTCTATCTGTTCACAATCCACCATGACGTCTACTCCCATCGTCCCCTTTTCGGAGCCACCATACCTCGCTGGTCTCCCATCTCCCTACTACAAACCTACACATCTAGCATGGCAGAAGGCCTGTCGCGAGTTTATACAAAAGAACCTAATAGAGAATGCATTGGAGTGGGATACTGAAGAGACGGTCCCCGAGCATGTCTTTGAGACTTTTGCAAAGGCCGGAATGCTGCTCCCCTCCCTCCCAGCTCCCTTACCAGTCGAATGGCTCAAGAGACTGGGGATACACGAGCTGCTGGGCGTTGTCAAGGTGGAGGATTTCGACTACATTCACACCATGATATATACCGACGAGGTAAGAAATCACATCCGCAAATTGTAGTGTATGTATTGAAATCGATAGATGGCGCGCTCCGGCCTCGCTGGCCCCTCCGGCTCCCTCACAACGGGCATATCCTTCGGCGTCCCTCCCATCCTCAAATACGGCAATAAACAACTCCAAGATCGCTACCTCCCCGAACTCTTGACCGGCAAGAAGCGGACATGTATCGCAATCACCGAACCCGCCGCAGGCTCCGACGTCGCCAATATTACCACCACCGCAACCAAGACCTCCGACGGTAAACACTACATCGTGAACGGCTCCAAGAAATGGATCACAAACGGCATATGGTCCGAATACTCCTCAATGGCCGTCCGCACCGGCGGTGACGGTCCCACCGGTCTCTCCATGCTCGTTGTACCGCTGAAGGGCTATCCAGGCGTCAGCATGCGCCGACTTAAGGTCGGAGGTCAAGTCTCGGCCGGCACGACCTTTATCGAGCTCGACGACGTCAAAGTCCCCGTGGAGAATCTCATTGGCAAGGAAGGCATGGGCATGAAGTATATCATGACCAACTTCAACCACGAGCGGCTCACCATCGCTATCGGCGCGACTCGCCAGTCCCGTGTCGCGCTCGCTGCGGCTACCGAATATATCCTCAAGCGCGAAGCTTTCGGGAAACCGCTGGTCGATCAACCCGTCGTTCGACACCGTCTCGCGAAGGCTGGCGCGCTTCTCGAAAGCCAGTGGGCGTGGGTCGAGCAATTCGTCTACCAGATGACGCAGTTGCCTAAGGAAACGGCCGATATCGAGCTGGGAGGACTGACAGCCATGGTCAAGGCGCAGGCAGGCATCGTGCTGAACGAGTGCGCGCAGACCGCGATGCTTTTATTCGGTGGGAACGGATACACCAAGTCGGGTCAGGGCGAGCTGGTTGAACGTACGTCTATAATTTATCTTTTTGGCATTTCAGCTCTGATCTTTCACTGTCACATTGTTCCCCTTCGCACAATAGAACATCTTACTAACGATACACTCTCCAGGTCTCTACCGCGAAGTCCCCGGCATGAGGATCCCCGGTGGCTCTGAAGACGTAATGCTCGATCTCGGAGTGCGCCAACTCGTGAAACTGTACCAGAACAAGACGAAAGCGCTAGCGCAGCAGAAGAATAGTGCTTCGAAACTATAATTGCGTAAATTCGCATGCAATCTGCAGTGTACTTACTGTGCTATAATATATCTAACTAGCTACTTTCGAGGATGTACATATTTAAAATTTTGGCTTCGAGAAAGATTTACAGATGAGATGTCTCTCAATATGAAAAATGTTTCTTCACAATATTCCAATGTCGGATCTCGCATTCTTATCACAGTCCATCCTTCCTTCTCGGGTCCATATCCGAACCCGCACCCAAACCCGTATTACATAGTACACGCCATGCAGTCACGATAGTAATTCCATACAAAACGCCCTTCCTCCCTCGCTTCAGCACTCCAATATACCCGGGAACCCAGCCTAGAACCAACGCCAACCCGGGAACCAAGACGAGAGAAAACAAACCACGTATGCCTCTAGATTGGATTTTCCGAGTTTGGGTTCTGCCTGTGGCGAGTTGAGGGGGCTTGGTTCGTGTTGGCGTATAATTTATTTACCTTTATCTATGCACACTCACGATTGTACGTATACATAATGGGTGCATATTGTATAAACCCCGCCTCCCTCTCTATCCCCCCTCACCCTTCCTAGTGATTACAGTCGCTCGTCTCTAAGATCCCAAATCTCACGTTACAATTCTAGTATCCCCTTCCACCCCATCCCCCTGTACCATCCTCCCCGCTTTCTTAATTTTCCCAAGAACGATGAAACCCACCTTTCTCGTAGCACTCTTCATCGGCCTAGCAGCCGCGGCGCCCCAAGCCCCGGATATCGAAACCCCCATCCAACGCCGTTGTCCGTGTAGGCTTCCGAATTGCCCCATGGAGATTATTGCGGTAAGTGATTTAAATCTGTTTCCATTATGAGGAGTGGAGTAGGGACGAATAGGAAGGGAGGAGGTAGTATTAGGGGCGGGTGTAGAAGGGATGGAGGTGTGGGGACGGACTGGGACGGAGAAAACGCGGCCGCAACACGGACAGGACGGAGGACAGGACGGTGCACCTCGTACGCGGAAACGGACAACCTTGAATCCGGAGAAGCTCTATAGTGTCCAGGGGATCATCAAGAAAAAAACAATGGATTGCCATGTATGAGAGAGAGAGAGTAAAGATCCATCAAGCTAACGCAACATCCATCATATAGGAATGTCGATGCAAAAACGCCGCCGCACTAGCTTGTTACGAGAAATCGACATCTCAAGGCATCGTTTGCGCAAAGCCTGTTCCAGAGGTCCGTTTTCGATCTTTTCCTATGTTATTTGTGAATAATATCTACCTTCTCTGCACTGTTTTGCTGATTAGATTTTCTCAGGTTTGTGGAAAGGTCGAGATCTCGTTTTGAGTTGATAGCCTGAATGGGGGAAGAAAAGGAATGTGATGGTCTCTTGGTGGGTAGATTGGATAGTGGGTGTGGGTGTGGTAGGGGCAAGGATCGGGTCACGGTGAAAGAGGTTGATAAGGAAATGGATGTATATGGTGACAAAAATATTGGAAAGAGCATTGAATGAAAGAGATATCATTTCCCTCTCCTTTTCGAGTTCAATATTCCATGCAAAAATTCTGCCTAACAATATGATCCCGTGAGTAAAGAGCTTAAATCTCTCGGTCTTTCCAACTTCACATCTTCAAATCACTAATCAAGAGAGTATATGTATTACCTTTTTTTTCATTTATGCCTATCCCTTTCTTCCTACTTTACTCCACTCCGCTCTATTCCATCAACCATCTAATCCTCTCTTTATCACACACACTCAGCCCAACTCATACCACTGATGTCCTGCCCACTTCGGAGAGTAGACCCCTAGGAATGGACAACGCTACAAGAGTGTTGTTAATGCATCGGAGGAAGGAGAACCCCGATGATGAGTGGCGAGGATGGAATGGGGGATAGGGAGGGGTGACTCTGATTGAGTGGAAGGTTGGTGAAGTTGTTTCTATTGATATTAGTGGTGGCCATAGGACGATGATTTGTCTGGATTATTCCTTGAGTGCGCTCTTCTGATTTCGTCAGTGACGGGTTTGTTAAGTACATAGGACTTCTGTTGAGCAGTTGTATGTTTCCATCCCTAATCAAGATGGCATTGCACGGTTCCAGACCTGACTGTCACTCAAGAAATGTGTCGAGGGTAGTGTTAATAGAACATAACGTATACTGAGAAGTCAGTAACGTGTAATATGAGCAGTCTATCAATCAATAACAGAAACATCCACTGTAAACTGTACACCTTTCTGAAAAGGGTATGGGCAGTCCTTCGCTAAAGGGATTGATGAGTACAGTAATTACCAAGTAGTGTTGAGCGGAGGCTTGTCGCGTGGATCGAGGCAGGGAGGGACTTGGTTACTGGATGGGCAGCCTAGCCTTGCCCATAGTGGTGGTCGTGGTGGTGTACAGCCCCCAGGCTAGTGGATTCCTGCATGAGGCGAAGCGAGAGGCAATTGTTAGCCAGCCGTTCCGTCCTTGTTCTTGCTGTCGGCCGTTGTCAGAGGCATGTTCCGATTCCGACCTATGCAAAAGTACTCCGAACGGAATTGTTCCGTCAGTTCCGGATCACGAATTCCCCTTCACCACAAGATGAGATGGAGCTTGGCAATGTCTTCACGGAGGCAGCACAAGGTCGTCTGCCAATGTGTAAGAACTGCAAATATTGAGCAGTCTCTCCCCGCAAGCACGAGAAGAGAGTTGGCAGATGTCATCCTTCAACAGAGCCGTCACTTAGCAACATTGCCAAGCAGGCCAGACGGCATCTGGGCGGAAAGTTGGGGATGCAGGCCAAGTGACAGTTGCAGCATTGGGCTTTGAACTTGTTCGCCATATCCGGGGTAATGTAAATCCGGTTTCCCCAAGTTGAAGCAGAGGAAAACTCTGTTCCCTGCTCCTGGAGGCCTGGCTGCATGGAACAGGTAAAAACGTTTTTCCACTCTCAGCTCGCGATCACATTCCCCTTCTAACCTACCGACCGATATGTCGCATACATGCAGGCAGGGCAGGTTCGTGTGCGCACCCCTGACAGCCACAGACACCATCAAGAAGAAAGGCGATTATTAGTTGAATTCGAATTTGAGTGTGTGTGCGTTTCGTAAAATTGGAAAAGGCGGGCTGGCCGACCTAAGACTCGTAGCGCAAGCCCGTGTTTGCCCGCATGATCCCTGTACTTGTCCTCCGAGATTCCCCAAGTTGCATTGAGGAAAGAGAATCGTGGGAAACCCTGTTGGGTTAGCCGTCTGACTTCCCTTGACTTTTGACGTGGACAGAATCGTTCCAGCAGGGATGGTATGCATGTTCGGGAATCAGCTTAGCTGGTTAAGTACTGGCGGTCGATGATGGATTCTCCGTCAACTGGTACGCAATGATTCAGTCCAGCTCTGTCAGTGTGTAGCAGCAGCAGCAGCAGCAGCAGCAGCAGCAGCAGCAGCAGCAGCAACAGACATGTCAAAGATTTGCACTCATTGATATTGGGACACGTACCTAGACACATAGAGCATTAGTTTGTAGAGTAAAATATTGTTTTAGGCTCAGGGTCTGGACATTCCGTGTCCTGTGTAGGCGTGCCATGCGGGTCCGTTGAAACGCCAGCGATACGCAGTGGATTTGGATGCATATCGGTGTTGCACCTTGCATCGAGAGTTAGATTTGAAGAGTACCAATCATATAGCTGATAGGCCAGCAACGAGCAGTATGGGTTTGATTGAAGAGCAATCAATGTCCGTGTGTACCCGCAGATGGTTAACGAGTTATTAGTGGCAGCAATAAAGATGTGGTGCTTTGGTTGTTTAGCAGCCAATCTTCAACATGACGCATGTGCATTACTTGGTACACAGGCTGATGCGAGCTCAGCAATGGCAACGATGCTCTCGGCGAGAGGAGAGTGCGGCCGCGGACGGAGAATTGACGAGTTTTTGATGCACTCTGTAAGATGCAGGATGTAATGTGGTTAGTCGAATACCGCCCAACAATGCGAATCATCCTGCAAAATCGGCGATGGAGTAATTAGTGATGGAGCAGCAGTGGGTGAAAGGGGCGACGATAGTTCAAGCCACACAGTGGTGAAGCAGGGGAAGAGAGAAGGTTACGCCCGAGACTTCGCCGTTAGGACTGTTAGGATGGGTTAAGAGGGGTTTAGGGCGTGCATGATGGCAGTGGTGGGAAGCCTGTCTCCCCCCGCAAAAAGGGCTTGACTTGGGCTTCAGTGGCACACCCACGAGTGACGGGGGTTGTTGTCGTCGTGTCTCTTGAGGGATCTTCGAGGGCGCCCCACACGTTCCCGCTTCGCTCACGTTGTGCTTGAGCGTAATTTGCTGGATGATTAATGTGGTGCAGATGCAGCCGGATGCCATCCACTGGTGACTGGTGCAGTGCCCGTTGCTCCGAGTGTGATCGGGGGAAAACAGTCGAGGCTTGGTGGATTGTGGAAGGTTACTCATTTGAGCGTCATTGCTGTCTCGTTTGGGACGAAATAAGAAGAAGAGAGGATGGAGAAAGGCGGCGAAGCACCTGGGCTGGGCAGGAAGAAGGCGGTCAGCTCGCCTCGTCAGTCTCGTCTCGTCTCGTCTCTCGTCATGTGGACAGCAAGAAAGCTGAAGATGAAGCAGCAGTCGTCGAGGCAGGCAGGGCGGAAATCACCGAGGCCCGCTCTGGGCTGGACAACGCCCCGTCTCATTGGACTCGGAGATGCAACGCCTCTTCTGGCAACGTGGACGCTTGGACAATTGGAACAAGTGGACAAGTGGACAAGTGGACAAGTGGACAAGTGGACGAGTGGATGAGTGCGTGCGTGCGTGCGTGTGAGCGTGATGCGTGCACAGTCAATGCACAAATTTCTGACGACGATTGCAAGACGCTGGACACTGGACGCTGGACGCTGGACGCTGAAGACTGAGTGTCCTTTTTTGGGGGGGTGTGTGAATGAAGAATCCGGCTTGTTATGTCGGCTGTGGGCCTCTAAGCCGATGGAGATGATGTATCGTAGACGAGGCCAATGGCGTTGCACCTTGGAAGGAATACGGTGGACTGGTAGTGGGCTTGGGTGTAGATATCCGGAAGTTTGCTCGCGACAGACGGCTTCACGACTGCATGAAAGGCGGAGAATCGTCCCAACATGACTCGGGACGAGGGGAAGAAGAAGAAGAGGGGGAGGAAGAAGAAGAAGGAAAACCGGCGAGGGGAGAGTGGAGAGGGGAAAAAGAAAAGGATTGGTGTCTTGTTTGTCCATTTCGTTGCTCAGGGCAAAACGAGCAAGAGGTTTTCCTTCGTGCCTGCTTCTTCCATCCGCCCGCACTGCGCACACCGTCGTCCATCGGACTCGATCCATCCATCCACCCATCCCATGCCTCATCCTACTTACACCACCTACACATCCCCTCACCACCACCATCGTCATTTCCATCGCCATCCGATGCAGCAGCCCTGGGGGGCGCGGAACATGACCAAGGCAGCCAAGACTCACCTTCAGTCACATTGACATGTTAATTAGCATCCATCTTCACATTCTTTGACAGTCAACGCCTCAGGGGAGAACGAGCCGCGGCATCTTACCCCAGATTACAAACGGTGTTCTACACACATGTCACGGTGTACACATTCACATACGCCCACACCACACCGTACATGATGCAGTGTAGTCGCCTCAGTTGGCACATGCTATTCCGAGAAAGCTGGACAGGGCCTCGCCCTCGATTGCTGACGTTTGCTCATGGAGGAGAGTGGAGGAGTGGAGAGCGCACGGCGCCGACCCGGACTTCTCAGCGGAGCCCCAAATGCATGGCTTTTTTTGATGGCTTGACAATGGCCAACATGGCCAACATGACCGGCATGGTTCCCTCACAAGTTCTTGTGCCCTCGTTGGTGTACTCGAGTGCTACTACTTCGTAATTAGGTGATGGCTGCTGGGCTATCCCGAGCCCATCCGAGAATGACCGGCGCGTGGTGTGCCAAGGAGTGAAAGCGCCGAGAATCCGAACAAATCTGGGGCCTGGGGTATGCGCTAAGCCAACCCGCCGCCATCCTCCGCCGCATCCTCCACCTTGGAGACTCTTCGCGTCCTGGAGTCCTGGAGACAAGCCTGACAAGGAGCCCTGTCGTGAGGGATAATCCATCGCTGGTGAATCGTGACCCGCTTGGATGGCCAAAACGGGCCCAAGCTCCCCATCTTTCTCCACGCCCTTCAAGCCAGTCAACCCGGTCAAGGTCTGTCGAGCCAGTCAAGTCCCTCACGGCCATTCACCTGGGCAGGCCGTCCCTTTTGATGCACTCCACCATGGCAAAAATCGGGGCACTACATAATCTGTCCCATGCCCCCCTGCCCGAGTCGCGAGCGAGACCGGTCCTGATAACTTTCCCACACTCTCTCCCACATTTCCCCATATAGTGCTAATTGACCCCATCGTCCTGGGATACATCCAACCAACCGACAGTCCATATCTACACCTGAACGCCAGAGGGAAGCACTCCTCAAATCAACAAAACTCCACAGCCATGTCCGACTGCTCAGGTTCCCCTTCGGACCATCACCATCACGATCCCTCGCCGCCGAAACGCAAGGCCGCCCAGGCTGGTCTTGACGGAAACAACACCGGCCGTTCAGTAAAGAGGAGGGCGTCTAAGGCGTGTCAGTGTTGTCGAGCACGCAAGGTCCGATGCAATGTCACCGAACATGGAGCTCCGTGTACCAATTGCCGACTGGACGAGGTCGAATGCATAGTGTCGGAAAGCAGGAGAAAAAAGTCAGTAAACTCCCGCAATTCAATTTCCTACAAACGCCCTTCATGCAATTGCAATCATCATGTTTTTTCTTTGTTTCCTTTTTCACTTTTTGGAGAAGAGCCTCTATCCGACAGAGAGAGAGAGAGAGAGGCTCTTCAGAGAAATCAACTCTGTCTTTTTTTTTTCTTTGGCGTTATTACCTACGGATACAACCAGCCAGACAGCTCGAGCATGGCGCATAATTGCGCATCGGATCGCAACGTTCCAATGTCGTCATGCAGGGTCGGTCGGCTGCTGTGTTCGGCCCAAGCAGTCACTGCCAGAAAAGGCCCAGTCCAGCCATTCGGCCGATTGTGGAAGTTTTGGCCGATTCGACCAACGTGATCTCCTTGAACACGAACACGAACACTGACGTTTGCCAGGAAATGGTCCAAGGACGACGAACAGCAAAGCAATACTGAAACCCCCCAACCTCGACCGCCGCCAATGCCACTCGCAAGCTCGTCGCCCGCGATTCCTTGGACGGCATCCAAACCCTGAATTCAGCTTCTTCGCGCAGGTCACATGAGGCTGAACCGCGGCACGATGAGCATGTGCCTCACTCCATCTGTGCGTCAAAACACCAAGCACCAACACCGCCTGCCCGTCTAAGATGCGGCAGCGCAATGCGTTGGAATCATGTAGTCACATGCGCTGACATTCTGACAGACCAGAACCACGGCAGCCTGAATCTGAATTCCATCATTAGCTTCAACGACCTGCATCGCCGCCTCTCGGTCAACTCACAGTCCAATGGCATACCCGTGCAACCCTTCACCCCCTATGGCACCGAGTCCCGTTCCACCTACTTCACGAACGTGCCTCCAAAGTTCGGAGGTGCCGATTTGCCGCTGTACATCAAACCACTTCCCTCGAGGATTGGCCCCGATGAGATCTCCTACCTGGAGAAGAAAGGTGCATTGACCCTACCCCAAGGTACTCTCCGCAGCGAAATGCTCCGAGCGTACGTCGAATTTGTGCATCCGTACATGCCGCTATTGGATCTTTACGATTTTCTCACCATCATCGATCGCCCTGATGGAAGCCTCGGCAGAGTCAGTTTGATCCTTTTCCAGGCCGTCATGTTCGCGGGTTCGGCCTTTGTGGATATGCGTCATTTACGTGCAGCGGGCTACGTGACACGTAAAGAAGCTCGCAAGGACTTCTTTACAAAGACCAGGGTAAGTGGACAGAATTCTTCTCCCGCGTCGGCCGAGGAAAAGCCAAGTGTTTTTCTACCCGCTTGACTTATTTTCTTTTTTTAAATCCCGGCGTTCAAAGTTCTCCCAAGTGTTTGCATGTGAATGCAGGGGTCAGAACCGAATTTTGACGACATGTGAAAGCCGAGCAATGTAAACTGACTTTGCCATTTAGCTTTTGTATGATTTCGACTACGATTCAGATCGTGTGTCTCTGGTGCAAGCTTTGCTGCTTCTGACGTACTACTACGAAACCCCCGATGACCAAAAAGATACATGGCATTGGATGGGTGTGGCAACCTCTGTGGCCCACACTATTGGACTGCATCGCAACCCAGACAAAACCAACATGGACACCAAACGCGTCAAGCTCTGGAAACGTATCTGGTGGTCGACCTATATGCGAGATCGTCTAATTGCACTCGGCATGCGCCGCCCCACTAGGATAAAGACTGAGGACTTTGATGTGCCCATGCTAACACTGGACGATTTCGAGTTGATAGCACTGCCTGATAATCTCTCCTGTTTGCCTTCAGACTGCCGCATAGCCAAGGATGTCGACATGCAAAGACAACTTGCCATCATGTGCATTGAGAAAGCCAAGCTTTGTCTCTGCATCTCTCACGTGCTCTCCAAGCAGTATTGTGTTCTGAACAACAATCAGGGGCTACTCAATGACCGCACTACTATGATGCTTTTGCCCAAGAAACTCGATCCCGAAACGAGTGAGGTGAAGACTTGCGATGAGGAACTCCAGAAATGGGTCAATGAGCTGCCGACTGAAGCCCAGTACTCAGACACTCTTTCTGGCGACGACGCACTCGATCTCCACCGTGCCTTGTTGCACATGGTTTTCTTCACTACACTCTCTGCACTCCACCGGCCACAGGTCCTGCCATCTACTCACACTGGCCCTGCAGCAGTGCCCATGCCTGCTCCCAAGCAGACTCAAAATATCTCCTCAGAACTCCTCGATGTTTCTCGACGCAACGTCCGACGTGCAGCCTCTGCCATCACATCGATAGCCCAACGTCTCGACCAAGCGGACCTTGTCAAGTACCTCCCAACGACCGGTGTCACCGTTCTCCTCCCAGCCATCATCATCCATCTCCTGGATATCAAGGCTCCCGAAGAAGAAACCCGCCGTTCCTCTCTCCGCGGATTCTGTCAATGCATGGCTGTCATGGGCAAACTGCGCGATCTGTATGCTGCAGCCGACTACTCAACCGCCTTCCTCGAAGCCGCCATCCGCAAGGCCGGAATCCACATCGCGCCTGTGGCTTCCTCTACGCCACAGCCGTCTAACATGAACGGCAGCTCCCCGAATGTCTCTAAAGCTGCACCCGTAACTACCGTTGAAGACTTGGTTGACGCTGGTCGTCGCCTCGACATGGCACACCTGACACCGTTACAACAGAGTCTCCGCCAACAACGCTCGACACTGACGCCTCCCCCAGACGCCGGGACGACATCGCTCTCTCACCTAGAAAAACACCCGTCTTCACACACCGGAGTAAATGCACTCACCACCGACGAGGAAGTTGCGCGCCGCCTCGAAACATTCCTTGCATCTACGCCTCCTGAATCCGATAACGACAACGATCACCATGGCTCCACGAATCTCGCCAGCATTATCATTACCAGCGATACGCCGCATCATCTATCGACTTTGACGGATGATAGTCATTCCCAACAACACCAGCACCAACCGACAAAATCTCACTCTCACCAGCACTCCCACTCCCAAACCCTGCCTCTAGGCTACACCCTAACCCATACCACCTCTCACCATCTCTCCCACAACAACTCCAACTCCAACGCCCAATCAGATTTCACAAACCCCTACCACCAAGACGACGAACTTCTCTTCTCTTCACTACCAATGAACCATGAATTCGATGAGGGCGACTTCGATTCGCTGCTTAATCTCGATGCGGTAGGCGAGGCGTTTACTTTTGAGATCGAGGAGGAGGGCATTGGGGCCGATTTTGGGGGCATGGGAGGAGGGATGGGGGGAATGGGGGGTGCTGGGTTAGGGTTGACGGGTGATTGGATGGGGGGATTGGAAGAAGTTAAAGGGTGAGGAGGAATGAGAAAGGGAAGAGGATAAAGATGATACCCTTTTTTATTTCGGTTGAATTTTCTCTATCATGTTTCTTTTTTTTTCCTAGGGTCACATGGGAGATTTATTTTCCTTATAGATTGGAATGGGTGGGATTGGATAGCGGGCTGACCAGATTGGTTCTACGGTCACGGTCATGGATGGCCACGGTCACGGTATGGATACTGCATCGGGATGGCGTTGGAAAAACAAAAGTCACACCTAGGTTTTTGTAATGATGGCGAATGACGATTGGGATGATGGGGTCATGATGGACGGGAAACGCGAGGCGCGATCTTAAATATACCAGTCTGGAAATTCCAAAAGTTCAACACTCAAATCTCGCCCCAAGAAAAGGAAATTGCGTTGAATTGTGCAAGTTTTCAAGTGCGTGGTTGGGTGGAATACTTATATGTAGATGCGGGACGTAAGATGTGAAGATGAAGATGAAGATGAGCATGAATACAGAGGGGATATGGACAAGAAGGATGAACAACCATTGTTTGCTTTGAGTGTTGAATGTTGGTTTTTTCATTTTCCGGTCCCTTTTCTTTTTACTACTAGCCTATGCAGCAGCAGCAGCGTATGTACTTTACCAGGTAGAGTATGTATGTATGTATGCTGTGCGGGCTTTCCGTATCGAATATATCTGTTGAAGACACCACGATCACGACCACGACCACGACCTCTATCATCGTCATCATCCTTCCGTCCCTTTTCATCTTCTCTCTTTTCCGTCTCTCCTCAATCCCTGACTCCTCACTATCGATCGATCGATCCATCTCCACCTCCCCATGCAAAAACAAAAACAAAAACAGAGACAGAAGTAAAGAACAGAAATACGTGCATACAAGGCGTACCACGCGGGATTTTAAAGGTGCCAGCATAAAGCGACCCCCCTTTCCACACTCTTACTCCAACTCCTATTCCAACCTTCTCCATTTGCTTCGGCTCCTCTACTCCCTCCCGCTTCCTGGATGCCGTACCAAACCACCTCGATTGTCGCTTAGGGCAGGTGGAGCTCTTCTCTTCGCTTCGCAAATATAAACTCGAACAACTAACAAGGAACAAGGGGGGAAATAGCAGTTCCATCATGATTGTCGCTTAGGGCATGGATGGTGTTTCGGGAGTCGCTTATGGGCGGGTGAACTGCAGGTGGACTGCAGACAAGAAAATATGTTGTCGCGGTTGAACGTGACTAGCGATGTAGAAAGAAACTTAAAACGAACGAATGACAAACAAGGAAGCAGCGATGAAAAAAAGAGGAAGAGAAAAATAAAGATTAAAGGATGCACATATGTAATGTGAATAAGAGAACCCGCACCAGAAGAAAGAAAAATCAGGGGGGTAAAAAAGAGGCCTATCCATACCTGGCGGGCCCATATCCGGAGGATCCAGAGGAGCAGACCCTGATATTTTTATTCCTGTACATTCCCATCTCCCGGAGGAACATCGACCGAACCCACTCTCGACCTTCGTCCCCTTCAAACCCCTCCTCTTACTCCCCTTACTCCTCCTGTCCCCACCTGACCTCCCGTTCTGGCAACGCCTCCCCAGCCTTAACCCTTTCGCCCAGCACCTCCCTCTTCCACGCCCAATACTCCCCCAATCGGACTTCAGCATAATTCTTATAATCAAAATCAATAAGACTAATCTGGCTCTGAATAAGGGCCCAAATCCCCCAGTAGATCCCAGGAACCCCTCTATATCGGTCTACCTGCTCAAAAAGCTCGTCTACCTCTGATTCCTTGTGCGTGCGATTCAGATGCAGTGCATAGGAGCGCAGGTACTCGCGCAGGAAGGCGCGGCGCACGGCTCGAGTGGGCAGGACGCTGTAGTCACAATCGAAACCGCCCCACTCGGCGAAGTGGTTGGCGATGTCGAAGGAGGCCGGGGCGGGACATGTGTATTCGTAGTCGATGAAGGACACGGTGGCTGCCGAGTCGATTTCCTCGGAACCACCCGAGGCGCTGGAGCGACGGGATTGGGAGGCCGAGGACGGGGTGGGCTCGATGATGACGTTGCCGCTTAGGAGGTCGCAATGGGCGAAGACGAAGGGGTTGGAGGGGGAGGGGGATGTGCCGAGGTGGGTAGTGAGCCAGGCGAGTTCGCGCGAGAGTTGCGATCGGCGGGTCGTGTGCGCGGGAGTGTCTGAAGGGAGCACTTGAATCCATTTCTGCATGGTTGTCCATATGTTGGGAATGGGCTGGCCAGGCGCTAGGGGCAGCGCGCTGGAAGAATCGAGAGAGGCAGACGTAGAGGCAGACGCAGATGCAGGCACACGCTTACTTTCAGGAGAGATTTGGGATGGAGAGGGAGTGGGACTGGTGGTGCTGATACTCGATACAGGTAATGTGGCATGCCATTCCCCAAGCCGCTGTGCTACTCCGCGCCATATCTCTGGCCTGCGCAAGTCGCTAGGCTGACACACAGTGCCCTGAATGTACTTGTAGAGAAGACCATTATCAAATCGTGCCAGCAGGTCGGGGGCGAGGTTGTGGCGGGCGAGGAGCGAGTGGGACAGCGACTCTCCTGAATTCGGGATATGTTAGTGAGGTGAAAGTGGAAGTGCATTTTCATGGATGAGGAGCTGGCTTACTCTCCCGGTCTATTATGACGTCGGTGCCCTTGCCATAGGCACGCAGCAGTATGGCGTCGCGGTCAATGTCCGTTTCCGAGAGACCCGGGAGCTTGTTGATGGCTTTTAGGAGCTGCGAAAAGGGTGGGTTAGTCAGCGTTCAGAGGGGGACGACTAATCTGGAAGTCGCAAGAGGTGATGGGTAGCGTAACGTACCGTGTTGGTGATGCCATCGGTGAACCTGACAAAGTCAATTGTGGCCTTGGTCTCTCGCCATTCTGGGCGCAGGGTGAGTATGAGGTTCAGCGCGGTATTGTGGGAGTCGGCGTAGTTGTAGGAGAGAGGGATGTGCCTGATGGAGTCGAAGGGGGAGGTGTCCGATCCCATGGTGGAATGCAGCAACTAAGTAGCTAGTTGTCTGGGCTGTCTTCTGGGCTGTCTTCTGGGGTGGGTTGTGTCAGTGATTGGCAGCAAGACGCAGAGAGTGCGGAGCGAATTGAGGAGTGGTAGTTGGAAGCAGTTGGAAGTAATTGGAAAGGGAGAAGTTGTGTCGTGTGAAAGTCTGGAGGAAACGTGGGAAGGTGCGGCGGGCATGTGAAAGCGGCAGGAACAAGTGGAACGTGTTGGAGAAAAGCGGTGGAGGCAGTTTGCGGGGCGGGAGGACGGGGGCTCACCAAGGGTGGAATGGCCAGTGGTTGTTATATGTCTTTGTTGGAGTGTCTGCAAGTATGTGTATGTGTATGTGTATGTGTATATGTACGAGTATGGTTGTGAGTTAGGGTGAGGTCTCATAGGGACAGGCAGAGGGAAAGAGGACGGGATGGGCCATGGACGGTGCAGGCGGAAGACTGAAAAACCCAACGACGCAATGGCCGCCCCCGTCCAGAGCAGAGTTGCGGTAAACGCTGCAGAAACGCACAGCAAAAGGCGCTGGGGGTCGTGTGCCTTTCCTCGGTCCCTGAGTCTAGCCGTTTGGAGCCCCCCACCACCCGCCGCAACGCCGCGTGCCACAATGGAACCCTTGTTTTGCCCGCCCCCCTTGAGCCACGCGCCACGGTGACGTCGTCTCTGTAGCAGCCACGTCCACCAGCGCCCTGCGTGCCCTTGTATGTACCCAAGCCGAGGTGTACCAATACACAGGTAGCCAACATACCATGCTTAATCACCCTCTACCTATCCTGGATCCTATCCTACACCCCCCCATGCTCCCCTACATTCCTACACGTTCATCCCCTCCATCGGCTCCCGCACGGCAAACGCGGAACACTGTCCTGTCCACCTTCTTGGCATGCACGAACTTTGCGGGGAACTCTCCCTCCACCTGTAAGACGCTGAGGGTGACAAGATGGTGCAATCGAATCTTGCTTCTTCGGCAGTTGCCTCGTCCTAGTCCCTAACAGTGCCTTCGTATGTGTGGGATGTAACTGAGTAATTATGCAAAGTAAATCGGGAGCCGCCCACGCGAACCATGTCCTTTTCCATTCTCTATGTACCGCCTAGGTAAATGACCTCGTCGTGGCTTGTATTCTAGACCTCACTCGTCCTGCACCCCAAATTCCTCCCCGACTAGGTCTACCAGTCTGGCTAATTGCCTGAATACCTCTTCGTCTGTCCTCGCGACTTTCATAGCTTTGACCAGCAGTGGGTACAGCCGGTGCAGATGTTTTCGGTGAACGCTGCTCGCACCAGGTGCGTCGGGGATAGCCAGGGGCTCACTTTTCAGTCTACCGAGTTCCTTGAGTGTGAACATCAACTCCCGCCTCTGCGACTCTGGTGCGGGCATACGACCGCGAAGTGGGTGATCGGCGATGAAAGCCCGCAGAGGTAGACTCGCTCGAAGGATTAGATATGGCGCTGTTGCCTGCGCCAGCTTCACCCGCTCCGAAGACCCATCGTGAATCGAGACAAGAGAGAGAAGTTCTGAGAAGCAAACATATGCCATCCCGGTTCGTAGTACAGGCTCGGAATCCCGTGTCTTTCCAAGCCGCACTCTGTACAAGTCTTCCAGCGGTGCCGACACTATATTGGGAATCTCCCCTGGTAATGGTTGGTGAATAATCGACGTCTCAAGGAGGTTCCTGGTGTACGTTCGTCTGACCGAATCAGGAATCGAAGTAGATCCAAGAGGTTCTGTCATCAGGCTACGAAGTTTTGCAAACGCTTCAATGTCGAACCTCTCATCTTTCTCTACCGTCGACAGATGTGCATCCGACGACACACGGGCACTTGCGATCCCGCTGGCGATGCGCACTATTTCAGTCCATACATCTCTGGCCGCATCGCCTTTCAGCTCTTGCACACGTGATAGTCCAACCTCTATGATAGCCAGTGATGTTTTTGTCGCCTTTTGCCAGAGCGTGGGAGATTTTCCCTCGCGTTGCCAGATGTACTTTTCCTGAATTGGTTTCGCCAGACTACTCAGCGCAGAATAGAATCCCCCAGAAGTGAACATGTCGTCATCTTGTATGTGTCTCGCGATTGTCGTCTCAAGTAGGGCCATTGACGATTTAGCCAGGGCGACAAAGGTTGGCCCACCTTTCTCCGGTCTCTGCTCGATGGATGCATATGGTAACACGCTGAGACGGCTCAGCATCTGGACCAAGACTGAAGGCAGGCTGCTGCTGTCAGTACGGATAATCGAAAGGCAATCCATTACTTGGCTTTGCAGAGCTGTCATATGATCCACGTCTGAGGAGTAGGCGACTGCATCCGAGTCCACGACGCAAAACTCTAGGTTGGAGAGCATTGACGGGAGGTCCTGATTGAGCGATTTCAGAGAGAGCTGATAGATAGCCTTGAAAGCTTTGGCATACGCGAGAAACGCTTCTTGATTGCCTTCAGGGTTCTTGCTCCAGCTTTCGCGGTAGTCGAAATACTTCTTCCATACTTCGGCCGTCTTTTGAAGGGGAACTGACCCCAATACTTGAGAGCTCTCTATTTTTGATAAAACTCCAGTGATTGTAGTGAAGACTGACGATCCGAGTGCATGCGATCCATGCTTGAAATACTCTTCGAAGTAATCTAGGAGATCAGACCACGCAATGCCCAATCCGGAGGCGTCATCGATGTTTTCCATATACGTTGCAATAAGGATGCTCGTGGATCCAAGAACTGTCTTGGTAGTTTCATTCCATGAAGCGATGTCGTCATTTGACACGGTGGGTTGAGCGCGAATTGACCTGTGAATACTGAGATTCAATTCCACCATGGCGAAAAGGACGGATCGCAAGCAGAGCATCCATGTGTCGGGCGAGAGCTGGTCCGCAGTATTTTCGAAAATCCTTTGTATTGTCTGGACTGCCGAATTGCGTACTTCGGCGCGTTTATCTGTCGTCACAGCGGATAGGCTCATCAACACCAGCAGCCATAGCGCGGGTATTGAGCCCCGCAAGGATTGGTGTCGAGTCTTTTTGCTAACTTCGTCCTGACTTTGAACTTCGCCCAGAAGTGACGGAAGTACCGAGAGGTCGCCGCGAGAGTGGAGGAAGTCAGAAACATTCCAAAAGAATGTGACAGTCTACCAGGAATCAGCAATCAGTGTTTTCATATCATCGGTGGGCTTACAGTCAAAGACATATTGAGATCATCCTGTTGGCGGCTAAATCTCAACAACAGCTCTAGAAGCGTCGCGAGTGAAGTATCGGGAACGGCGGCCAGGAAATCAGAGCACACTAATTGCACCGTTCCAAATGCTGACCTAGCAAGCGCCTTTGAGATTACTTTGACATCCAAAGGAAGCTCGCCCTGGATATTATCACGTGTACTATCCCCTGAGTTATTGACTCCATGACTGGAAGTAAAAACACTCAAGAGACTGTCGAATACCGAATCCCAACCAGCCACTAGTGACTCTCCGCATTGTTCTATTACACTTTTCAGTGCCTCAAGACCGATTTGATGAACTCGAATGTCCGCGTCGTTGTACGATGTGATGTTGGCGTCATCTTCGCTGTACAACCCGTTTATCAAAGTTTGGAGCGCTGAGAGTATTCTTCGTTGGATATCATTCCGGTTCTCGTCAGAAGAAGAAATTTCTGCTATTTCTTTCACAGACCGCGACAGAATATCCGCTGCAAGTAGCCTTGCCGATACGACTTTCTCATCGTCCGCGGCGTATCCGACGAGTTCTTCAACCAAAATGTTCCATCCACTTTCTTGAGGATCATATTGAGCCAAACGAGCCTCATTAAGCGAGGCAAGTTCCCCAATCTTGTTAAGGGCAAACAACGAATCTCGAGAATTTGTATCAGTGTTCAATGATATTCCCGAGGCGCTGCCCATACGGCGTTGGTGAAGAATCTTTGGGCGAACCGAACTAGTTGGTGTTCGCTGGCCGCTATCTGGTGCGCTTCCAGTGCCTAAGAGCGCGCAAAGCGGTCGAAGAAGCTCAATGAAAGCCTCGTTAGGGAAGTCAACAGTACTCTCGAAAAGCCGTCGTGCCGCGGCTTGAACAGCCGCGGTTTCTGCCTCGACCTTTTCTGAGGATGTTTCCACATCTGTTCGAATGCCATGCGCTCCCGGCGTCCCAGCACCACTCTGTGAGTTTGAGAGCGCTATGATCAAATCTGCCACCTGCAGCGTTTCAAGGATGATGGACCATGCAGAATGTAGAGTCGGTCCTAGTGCGATGGCGAGATTGAGTAGTGCCCGAAGGCATAGGAGATTGCGTGGTCCCAATGTCGGTAAGTTGACTTCATGGGATGGCCGTCGGTTTTTGTCAAGTGACATGGACGAGGCTTGGCTAACAAGACTGTCAACGCTTAGAAGCCCCTTCGCATTGGAAAACATGCTTGTGCTATCCGGCGTCGGTGTCTTGGGAGAAGAGACGTTCGTAAGTAGCATACTTGGGGGTACCGCTGCCTTGCCAAGTAGCGTTAGAAAGGCGTCGCGCGGTGTAGAAAGGCGCAAAAGACCAGCCACCTGGGTGAACTTTTGTATTGCCCTAACTAGAGCACGATAATAATCTGAATCTAGAGCCGCGTTCAAAAAAGTTGAGCAGGTTGCCATGACTGGTGGCCAACATTCGTTCACTAGGGCCGCCGACGTTTCGATTAGAGAATACGCTGGATGATCCTTCAAGTCGAGAGGGTTTACAGGTATTGTTTTTCGCCTGAAAGATTGAGTCCGAGATAATTGTAGATTGGTCGGGTGAGGTGATGCAGTCTCCGAATCTGCCCTTTGCCTCGAGGCATCTTCTACCTTACTTCGTTTTCTGCCTTTAGTGTCGTGGTGTACTGTTAAGGGAAGAATGAACTTCGCTAGACTCTCAGAGATGTTTGTGATGCATGTGAGCACAAGGCTATAGACATAGGTCTCAGGCAAGGCTGGTGCCTCAGACTTGTCAAGATTCTCCATACAAGGAGTCTTCAGCGAGCTCCACTGTGTACTGATTCCAATGCTCTGCCCGGTAGACCTTGGCTCCGAGACAGGGCCACCGATGACACCGGCTAAACCACCAGCTTCGGCAACCGCTTGATCCACTGCACTGTCACCATCATCGCCGCGACCACTTGGTATCGTGGACTGCTGACCTAGACCTATAATTGCAGGTTTTTCAGTGGCTAGTCGTACGAACGAAGCCAGATTATCGCCAAAGACGGACTTTTTCCCTTCTTGTTCATCGAACAATCTATATATTTCAAGCACTAGGCGCGAGTCTGTGTAGATTCCTCGATAAACCTCCAGACATAATGCTCGTTTCCAAAGGGGTGACGCTTCTGGATCCAGCATGTGGTTAAGTAGCCCAAGGGCAATCTCACATTCTGATGGTAAAATGGAGAGATAGTTCCGAATCAGCAAGTTCAGTATGCGTATTATCCTTAACGCAATTGGAAAAGATAGTCGATCAGGCAAGGATCGAATGATCATAGGCATTAGCAGAGAGCGCAGGATATACACTTGCTCCAGGTGTGTTGAGACTGTTCCTCCATGACTTGATAAGATGGTCTCGATTAGTTCAAGAGTAGACGTCGGTGGTAATGACGAAAACCGAATAAACATTGGCTTCTCTCCTGTTACAAGTAGATTGAGATCATTGAAGACCTGTACTGTATCAGTCATTGTCATCTGAACGATACTGGGAATCAGACCTTATAAGCATCATGCGCGCTTGACCTCACCGGAATCGCATGACCTTCAATCTTGATTTCGGTTGTAGTAGGAATCTCTAATGCCCGCTCTATAATATTACCGGTTAGTTAGAGACATACAAATAAGGTGGTTCAAGGCGTTTACCATCTTCGTTCGCTACCCGATCAAAGATAGAGCTTACGAGTTGTTGCAGTGTGGCGGCTGCTGTGTTGCTCACCGCGAAATTCTTAGCATTTTGTAGCGCTGAGCAAATTTGCAGGGTGACCGAAAGGAGTTCGCCACGAATATCTGCAGGATAATTCTGGAGTAATGAAGGAAGTGCTTGGAGGATTCTCAGTTGCACATCATGATCTGCGATTTGTCAAAAACAGAATTTGCCAGGAATGCATTCCAACCTTACTTAAAGAAACAGACTCTTTGAGTGCTTCAAGAACCTCTGTCAATCGTTCTCTGGGTAAAGCTTTAGCAACGCTAAGCCTTTGGAGACAGGCAACGCCGGTAGACCCGAATTTGGCATTGTGAGTACTACAGGCGATGAGAAATGGCGAGATGAAATGCGGTCGCCGGGAAAGATCTTCATCATGATTAGTTTATCGTGTAAACATATGAATCAAACCAAAATTCAGGGGCCATGTTTGGTATATATTGTAAAGTTATGAAAGACGTTGGTTGATGGTTCGGATCGGAGATCAACCACAAATTTGAATACAAGTCCACGTGCATAACATAAAACAGTCAACTGAACACTTACCTGCTGTGAGCTGGGCCTCGGAAGTTACCGGTAGAGACTTTAAATCTTGTAAAGACTTCTCTGCAGCATTTCTTAATTCAGTATTCTTGCGCTTCGAATCCTGAACAAGGTTGGCCAGCTCAGACGCCAGAATCTGTGCAGTCATCCTCGGGGCGACAACCAGGGCATCTGGGCGCTGTCGGGCAGCCGTGGATAAGTCGGGGACAATTTTGTTTTTGAAATGTTTAAATGGCCATGCTCCAACGTTGGATGTCCGGAAGACAACCTGTCCTGGTGTTTCGCAACCTGGTCGGCGGTCGGAAAAGTCAATTCTCCGGGTACAGCCGCGGCGCTCAGGCTGGTTGCTCTCTGCTTGCTGCTGGGCTGGAGCCAAGACTGCCTGGAGCCTGGTCTGCCAGCAGCCAACATCATATCTTCTACTCCTACTCAAACACCTCCACTTCACAAAATCGAAACCGGAAATAACATACAACGCAAGCCTTGATACTGCTGAAACCGTGTTCGATTCTTCGCCCACAACACGAAAACCAAGCTCACCGCCGACTACATAAATAGCGGGGTACTGTCCAGCTACCCCACGATTCATTCACCTCGCACGCGTCACATCCACTGTCGACCAAAATGGGCGCCAAAGTACCACGAAACTTCCGATTACTTGAGGAGCTCGAGAAGGGCGAGAAAGGTCTTGGTGCGGGTAGGACAATCCTCATAATGGAGTGAATGAATACACAGCACAGCTGAACCTTAACACAGAGGCATGCTCGTACGGCCTTGATGATGGTGACGATCTCTTGATGTCAGACTGGAATGGCACCATCCTCGGTCCTCCTCATGTATGCACGTCTCCATGAATCTCGGTATTGTTGCTAACTTCGAGCAAGAGCGTTCATGAGAACCGAATCTACAGCGTCAAGATCCACTGCGGCGCTGAGTACCCCGATGTTCCCCCCGAACTCGCTTTCACATCTAAGATCAACTTACCCTGCGTCGACCAAAAGAACGGAAAAGTAGGCTTGGACAAGACTGCCGGGACATACCTGGACTAACCAAAATGCAGGTTGACCCAACGAAGCTTCCCTGCCTGGTGCAATGGAAACGCGAATTCACCATGGAGACGATTCTGATCGAGCTACGACGGTGCGTTGTGTTTCACTTATACAGTCCTTGACATACTGATGATAGCCAGATATATGGCACTTCCACAGCACAAGAAGCTTCCTCAACCACCTGAGGGGTCAACATACTAGGCTGGTCGTATTCACAATGATGAGGTATGGCACAGATAAGGGGGTTCATACTACGAGTTTGGGACGGTAGTTGACGATCAAATGCTTATTCGGGGCCTTTGTCAAATCGTGCATTGGTATGGAGTTATAAGGGCACTACTCGGAATTACGGGCACAGGACAGACAATTCACCTTAGCCAGTTCATGATACATGTTTACTGAAAACCAACATTATTGCGTTGTTCATGTTATGGTGTGATGCAAGCACCCTCGATCTTAGGAGTTCCGAGTCTTGGCCGGAGTTGACATAATCAAGCGTTCCGAGATGCGGAAACATTTCAACCACGGAACTTTCCTCTCTCTACACACATTGATGCGACAACTCTTGCATGCCGCGGTTTCTCGTCCCGAAGAAATCAACACAGCATCGTGTGGCAGGTAATCGAAACTCAGTTGCATTTTCCAAATCAGTACTCTAACTTTTCATCCAGCGATCGCTCTCTACCGAGCTCTGCTTTCGCGATGCTCTGCCGCAGTCCTCCCTAACGAGCACCGAAGCTCCCTCCAGAACGTCATACGCCAAAAATTTCGCAAGAATGCAAAGCTCCAAGGCGCCTATCAAATAGGCATAGCATTCCGCGCAGGCTACGAGGTACGCATCTTTCAATTCCTGCTTCAACCCTATTCTAACCACACCCCCAGACCCTCGACCACCTCGACGCCTCCAGCACAGGCAACACCGGCAGCACAAACTTTCTCACATCCTACATATCGACTCTCCCTTCCGGCCTAAAACGCCCTCCACCAGTCTATCCCCCCACGTTGCCGAAACCAATTGCTACCACCAAACACCCCCTCGATTGCCTCCCCCCCGCACAATCCGTCCTCGCCGTCCGCCCCCGCACCAACGTCTTCGGCCCCCGTCATGTCCCAATCCTTTCATCTGCAAACGGCATTCCTTTCTTGCGCCTCACCAAACCACAGCCTCCGAGCTTGAGCCGCATTCTGCGCACACGTCTCAAGAAGATGGATACTCTGTTTCACAATCGCGTGCTGCTGAACAACTATTACAGCCCGCTAGCACAGCACGAAGATGAATGGGACGATCTTATGAGGCGACAACATGGTGTACAGAGCGAGGGCGGGATGTACGATCAGGTGAGGTGGATGGATGCGGTTGTTGATTCCTTGGATGTGAATAACAAGGCTTGGGAATATGAGACGGGGAAGACTCGAACGATGGCGAGAGAAATGCAGAATATTGTGGATCAGGAGATGGAACTGGCGAAACAGGAGGGGAGAAAGATTGTTAGGGGAAGAATTACGAGGTGGAAACATAATAGACGTGTTGCTACATAATTTCTTGCTAGACTTTTCGCCGCTTGCAGTTATGAATGTTGAAAACCAGGGGGTATATTCATTGCTATGATTTTTCCATGTCATAAATGCGCACAAGTGTTATGAAGCCGCTTCGATCTTGAGCTTTGAAATTCCCTCCAACGCATCCGCACCATCGTCATCCTCATCCACCTTCCCAACCAACCCTTGCACCCACAATTCCTTCCCACTCAGCTTCTTCTCCTCTTTAACCTTCTTCTTCTTATCTTCCGCCTCCTTCTCCTCCGCCTTCCTCTGCTCCTCCTCCGCCAACTCCGCCCTGAACTTCTCGCGCCACACCAAGAAGCTTTCCCGCGTTACCGCCTCGCCCTGGAACTTGCGATTCTCTTCCTCCTCTGCTTTTTGTGCTTCGATCTCGATCAGGACTTGTTTTGCGTTTTGGCGTTCGGATATTAGGAGCTCGGCGCCGTCTTTGAGTGTGGAGACGAGGGTGAATACCATGGCCATACCGAGATTTTCATTTATGGTGTCGGTGAGGGAGGAGAGGAGGCGGGCTTTGTCTTCTTGGATGTCGAGGTGGGGATGTTTGGGGGCGTTTGGGGGATTGGTTATGTCAAGGCGGGGCGCTTCGTCGGGGTAGTCTGGGGGGTATTGAACGTTGAGGATGATTGTTGCTAGGGGGAGTCAGTTAGACTTTGGAAGAGAAGATGGAGGGAGGGTTGTGTACGGGGTTCTTCTTCTTCTTCTTCTTCGCCATGCTTCTTGACGACGTCGACGTCAAGGACTATTGATATCCGGAACTCGGTTTCGGATACATCTATGTGAGATTGTTAGAACATTTAAGATATGTCTTTCCTAGTGGATTGCGGACCTGTGATTTCATCTGGATAGATGGACTCGAGGATCTCCCTCTCTTCTTTCTGTTCCTCAATGCCCATGGTATTGCGATTGTTGGTGTATGCTGCGACGAAAGAGAATAAGAGATATTGACAAATCAAGTGAGTTGATTCTCTGAATGCGCCTCCCGGACAGACGTTCCGTTACTCGTAGTGATGATAGGGGGTGATATTGGTCGTGCTTTCAAGTTTGGCGGGGTGGATTCAGGTCAATTACTTCCAAGGTTCCCCACGTTAAGGTGGTCCGAGCACCTGGAACTTTTTCGAAAAATTTGGGTCGCTCTTTCCGTACAAGAACAAACACAACAACAGTGCCACCGAGAAATTTCGTGGCAGGTTCTCATTGATATATTACATCATGGCTAAAACAAAACCCAGCGACCGCTCCCGCAAGTCGAAAAAGTCGACCAAAGACTCTAACGGCGCATCCAAGAAACCCAAAGCCTCCCCCGAAGCGCTCCTCATCGAAGCGGCTGCATATCTCCAAACCTCACAACCGGACGAGGCTCTCATACAAGCAAAACGCGCATTAAATCTACTACAACCTACTTCCGAACCGACGATCGCTTCTCTGCCCGCCCTGAATCTCATTGGAGAGATCAATGTAGAACTAGGAGATGCGGATGCAGCAAGAGAAGCATTTTTGGCAGCAGTTTCACTAGACAACGAGGGTATCAATGACGGTGCAGAGAAGTTCCTCTGGTTAGCCCAGGTCAACGAAGAGGGAGGGGCGGAGAGCGTGCGATGGTTTGACAAGGGCGTCGAAGTTTTGAAAAGAGAAATCGGCGAACTGGAAGGAAAGCTTAAGAAAACCGAGGCCGCTGAAGCCCTTGAAGAAAAGAAGGCTAAGATCGCCAATGCACTATGCGGAATCGCGGAAATCTACATGACGGATTTGTCATGGGAGGAGGATGCGGAGGCGCGATGTGAGGCCGCCGTCACCGAAGCACTTTTGGTCGCACCAAACAGTCCAGAACCGTTACAGACACTGGCTTCAATAAGGATATCACAGCTCCGTGTTGACGATGCAAAAGCGGCGCTTTTGAGAAGCCTGGGATTATGGAAAGATTTGGAACCTAATGATCCTAGTATTCCTGACTATTCGACACGGATAAGCTTGTCACGGTTATTGATGGAAGCCGAGATAGAAGAGGAGGCTATCGAAGTCCTAGAACGATTGGTTGGAGAAAATGACAGCAGCGTCGAGGCATGGTATCTGGGAGGGTGGTGTCTGCATCTGCTCGCCGAAAAGCAGAAGGCAGGCGAGCAGACTGAGACAGCAACTGCTCTCCAGCGAGCTAGTCGGGACTGGCTTGAGAATTGTCTCAAGCTCTACACAGCGCTCGAGTATGAAGACGAGCGATTAAAGGAGCACGCGGACGAACTACTTCAAGGTCTGAACAGTATCTTGGGTCCATCGACAGGAGAAGAGGATGAAGGAGAAGAGTGGGATGACACTGACGGCGATGAGGATGAGGGCGGGGACGAGGACGCGAAGATGGGGGACACGTGATGCGTATCATGGAAAGGAAACCATGGCTGCAGTATTGCACCGCGTGAGGGAGACTACAGGCAATACCTGGTTTGGGTTCATCTGCTGTGCCCAGCTGAAAGTTCCACAACAACAGCAGCAGCAGCAGCAGCACGCCAGCTTACAGCGTATCTGCCTAACAACACAATTGTTGAAATTTGCCAGACAATAGTTCTGGATGGATGCTTACGTTGCAGTGGAGGATCAACAGGTTTTCATAACGAACGCCAGCCTATCAGTCAGTACCTCCGGATCGGGGGTGGGAAGTTTTCCCGAGCTCAATTTGCACATTGGGTATTTGAGCATCGATCACTGCTATGCACAGTCCCTGCATCTCCATTACGGCTTTATTCCCCGGCGGGCTGAGATTATTGATCGATTTTGGTGGAAGCATGTTCTGAGAAGTGGCGGAAGTTCGCTGCCACATGTGCTCGTTAGACCGGGCTTCGATCTAGATGGAATTACACATCCCGCATCCGCCACCCACACAAGTGTTCCACGTCGCTGGGAAAGGTGCATCGTCTGTGATCAAATTTACAACCTTGATGCTTGATGTCATTGCCAGATCTGTGTTGAAGGGCCAGTGGACTGCTATTTTCCCGTATACTCATGTAGGCTGCCTTTGTGATGCCACCATGCTGGGAGGTCGAGGTAAGGGCAGAGGCAAAGACAGTGCCTACTTGAATACGTCACAACTCTCAGGAGGTGCGGTGATTGTGCCGTATCAATCAATCTGCGGTGAGTATCGTATGTATGGTACTTGGTGACTTGGCCATACTCAGCAGCAAAAAGCACATCTGGCCAGCTGCCAACCCATCGATGAGGCTAAACAGGATGTCTATACAAGGTTTCGAGAAATCGAGCTGTCGCATCGCATTGCATCTCTTCTACCCACATGTACATACTAGCAAGGAAGGTTTATCACTCATGTACCCCATTCGAGGAAAGGATGCCTTTCACAAGCCGAGACATGGGGAAGCGGACCGTCTGGAGTGATGCGAGACAGGGATCGGGAGGGAGACATGCCTAGATAGTTAGCTTGGCGGGACACTCTCTTCCACTGTCCAGGTTACGGATGCGTTCAGCGCCTCGAAAAGCCACGACCAAAGATAATGCGTCTCGATGCCGCCCATCTCCACCATTCCAACGACTAAATTCTGCCCGTCGCCGTCGCGCCCTGCTCGCATCTTCTCGCCTTCGTCTCTACCATCTCTGTCTCTGTCTTCATCCTCACCCTCGACCTCTTCGACCTCCTCGACCTCTCTCCCTCTCGCTCTCGATCGAGCTCGCCGTCGCCGCGCTGCAGCTGCAGCTCGCGCTTTCTACTGTCCCTCTGTCGGAGCCCGCCCCTCAACAGATGAATGACCCGCCAGACCTCCTCGCCCCTCGTCTCTACTCATTGCGGACGACGCCTGCGAGTGCGCCGCAAACCTCTGGTTTCAGCTGAAGCCTCTCCCACCTATCGTCAGGGCATGCTCGTCCGCTGAGCACTCGGCCGTCGAATGATCTGGTACATTCTTTATCCGTTTCGTGGGTAAGTGCTCCACCTTTGCCCAGCACGTCGCCGACACGCGAAGCGTGCAGCTTGGGAATAGCATGCGAACTTCCAGGGCTCAGAATGACCGACCCTTGGGACCCCTCAACTTGGATGGACTTTTTCTCACATGTGCGCAATCCAGAACGACCGAACCACCACGCCTGTCCCCCTCCCACCCAATACGCCGCACTTTCCAAGCCCATGGCACCGCGACCGCGCGGCATTGGCTGCTCTCCATCCTCCTGACCGTCATTGTCTCCGTCCTGCTCTGCTACCCAGCCATCTTCCAGACTGACAGCACTGCCGCCGCTGGCCTGCGCAATGTGCCCAAGCATGTGTGGACTTCCACCACCGAGGTCGCAGTTGACCGCCCCGCCGATGTTGAGGTTCGCCAAGTTTGGGTCCATGGCGACTATATGAATGCAATTGACCGCCGAGTCCTGCGCGAAGCCCTTCATGTGCAAAATGTTCTGATTGGCAATGGTTTCGGGGAAGCATCTGGCGCAAAAACCGACCAGCAGGCTTTGTCTGCTCCTCAGCAAACCGATGGCTGCTTGACCACCAGGCCGGGTGATAAATGGGGTGTACATTCTCCGCTTTTGTACTGGGACTGTTCGCCCGATGCCATTGAGGATGACAAGGATTTCCTTGCTACCATTAACTCGAGATCGGCTGGACATTCAGACCTCAATCTCACCCTGAGGCCCAGCACTGTATTCGCGGGCAAGGTATTTTCCGGCAAAAAGCTACAGTCTGCAGACGCCTTGGTCATTACGCTGTTCGATCAAACAAACTCGAGTGTCGCATATGCCTGGGAAATGCGCTCTAGAAAGCTGGCAGAAGAGCTATCCCCGCAATGGACCATGTTCCCAGAGAATGGACAAGTCCTTAGAAGTCGGTTTTACGAATTTCGCTTCAAACCGATGACCCTCAACGACGACATTCTTCTTGCAGCCTCATATCTTTTCACAGCCGCTTATGTAATCTGGAGGATGATGCAACTTAGAGCCATAAAGAGTTGGTTTGGTCTATTGATAACGATTGGCGCTAAGGTAAGATCCGATCCCCCTAAAACGCCCACCGCTGCTTAGTCTTTGACCTAGATGACCGTATGTGTCATTGGTAGTTTTACCATTTGTACTTTTCTTGGCATCAACCTCGCACGCATACCACGCCCATGGTTTCCAGGGGTTGTTTTTTGCTTCGGTTTGGGGAACATGTGAGATACCTGTCTACCCTTCCCGACTTATGACTGATCGGCTACCAGTTTCCGCCTTATCAATGTAGTGCTGGAAACCCCGCCCGAGATGCCTCCCGTCCAGCGTATCGGGACTGCCATTGGAGAAGTCGGGCACTTGTCACTCGCAGTGGCTGGTCAGAATCTTGTCCTTATTTGGTTGTGCTCCCGCTTCGTGTCACCATGGGTCGCCGACTTTTGTGTTTTCGCTGCAGTCACGCTAGTCCTAGACTTCGTCTTCCACTTGACTTTTTTCCTCGCGGTCCTCAGTGTTGATGTCCAACGCATGGAACTCCAGGACTCGTTGGAGCGTGTCGACCTTACGCAAGCGTCAAAGTCCAACAAGCAAGAACGCCAATCATGGCTCGCATCACTGCGTCATGGCACTATGCCCATCAGTACACGGTTTGCAGGATCTGCTGCCATCTTCTCCATAATTCTTGCGATAAACTGGCACTTCTTTGACAGTTCAGGCCGCAAATTAACTCCACGGGCCATGTTTGATAGGATAGTAGCAAAAAGAGCACAGCCTCCGGACGAGGACCTTTGGAGCCCTCCTCCCATCAATCAAGCAAGGACCCCCGCCGATTGGCTTCGAATTCAAGATCACAACACTGCTAGAGAGCTTTTTGGATTCATAAAACCTAATGCCCACAGTTTCATCGCACGTGTATACGATCCGCTCCTTGTTGTCCTGAATGGAGCAGAAGGTCGAGATACCACTCACAAACCTTCCACAATTACCGAACATCTTCGGAACTTCACCCGCGAGCATGCCTTCCCGGCTGCCCTTATTGTTGTCTTTATGATTGCTGGAGTCACATTGCTAATGAACTATCTTCTTTGGACCGGATTACCTGATGCTCAGGATGAAGAGGAGGAGGAGGAATCCCTATTCTCAGTCCAGACATTACCTACGCCCCAGACCCTAGATATCGTACGACTTGCATCATCTCCAAAGGGACATCTCGTCAGTATTAGCCTCGATCGATCGACCTCACTTTGGCTGCACGAACGCGGTCGTGGTTACGTCAATCGCATTTTGCAGACTGCCTCTATGAAACCAAAACTCTGGCCCCTTGTAGCATGTGCAGTGGATGATTATGGGAATCTGCTTGCATTGTGCACAGATGGAGGCCAGATCGGACTATGGAGTCTTGGGACCGCTCGGTTTCTGCTGTTTCCAACTGTTGAATTGAGAGGTCACGCTCCTATTCTCTTCTCGTTCACCCAGATACCCAGCGGTGATCATGATGGAGTTAGCATTGTCGTTGTCACTCCAGATGGCTACCTTACCATAGTTGCGGCGCGCACCGGCATTCACCAGACGAAGCGAATTACCTCGACATCGATTGTGGACGCCACGATTTATAGTTGTGCCAAAGGAGACAACAGCCTCATATACGTGACCAAACCAGGAGAGGTCCACATTCTATCCCTGAAGGAAGATAGTGATTGGACATCGGAGGTAGTAGCCGGCTTGGACCCTGGACCGCCGCCCGATTCCAATCCATACAAGATCAAATGCATTTATGGAGCATCTAGTTTGGGCTTGATATTTGCCCTGCGCGCCGAAGACGCAGAAATCTTTGACTTCAACAGTCGAGCTCTAGTTTACACGCTTCGAGTAGGCCATGTCAAGCCTCACACATTCAGAGTAATGCATTCTGCTCGTCGATCATGCGCATGTGGAGCGCCCGCTATCCACTCCCTTGCCGTTGCCTACACCGAGCAAGATAGCAACCACATGATCTTGCAGAGGTATACCCTCGACGGTGTGCCTACATCACAAATATGTCTCGGGAAACCGACCGACAATGATCTTCACAATTGCAAAGGGATAGAGCATGCCATCGAATCCGTCCACTGTGTCGAGCCCGCCGGAGTATGGGAATCAACAAACTCCTCTAGTATTGTGGGTATTCGAAGATGCATGCAATCTCCAACTCCCTCGTCATCCGCATCAGGCGTCGATAGTGGATATTTCGCTGCCGAGCCTACAGCGCTTGCCTCTGCTCTCAAACTCCGTGCTGCCAAAGAGGGCAAAGCGAACAGCCTCTTCGCGTCGCTAGACTCTGCATTCGGCACGCGTCATCCTCCCGCCTCACCCATGGACACAGACAGCTGGGAAGCCTGGACACTCACATCAAGTGGTGAATTCCGCTGCCGCCCCCTGATCTCTGACAACGACGACGACCCCGATCTCCTTGGAATCGAAGAGCAACTCTTTGTCGCCGCGCCCGGTCCCATCACACGACTCGGCAAGAGAAGCGTAGCCGTGGGGTTTGGCAATACCGTCAAGATTATAACGCTCGGCAAAGAAAGCTTCGACGGGATCACTAGCACCAGCACTGAAGATGGTGCCCTTGGAGCCAGGATCGGGAGTCACAAGTGGCGAGCTCGACGAGGCACAGGGAGGAAAACTCAATAATGCATATATACATACACGCGTACACGTACACACTACTTATCACGGCGCAACGACATCGGCGTTCTCAGGCACAGGCACGGGCATAGGCACAGGCCACGGCAAAGGAAATGATAACGGCTATCTACCAAACATAAAAGCAATAGCGCTCTCGACGGGTCAATTCAGTTCACTTCAGTCTATATCAATTCTAATCATCATACTTCAGGAGAAGGAGAAGGAAAGGATTTGCTACGTTATACCATCACATTTCCGAAATACCCCATCCCATTCGTCAAATCTCTCTTCACTCCTTCTCTCCTCAGGAAGGGAAAATTCTACTTCAATAAATATAGTGTTCCGGTCCAGTCCGTAGGCGGATGGATATTTGTCACGCGGATGGGGGCGTTACTAGATATAATTTATAACGCATTGCCTTGTTTTCGTTTTCGTTTTCGTTTTCGATTTGGTTTTGGTGCCTGTGTGTTCTTTTCTTAGTGGGCGTTTTGTGGGAAGGGGTTATTGATGATGAGTTGTTATGTTATGGTGATAGGAGACGGGTTTGGGGCTGGGTTGGGACAATGGGCATGACGTATATATGGATGGCTTTGTTTTGGTGTTTGGAGGGGATTGCGGGTGGTGGAGTTTGTATGTATGTAGGGGATTAATTTATAGTCGGCTAGTGGTATGTATTGGGGCTGAGTGCATGACAATTATTTATACTTATGTTAAGTGTCTTTTGGCGCGAGGGTTAATGGAACCTGTGACGGAGTCCATGGGTGTATGTTTTGGTCATGAGCGGCCCCATGATCAACCTAGCACGTTCTAACTACTGCCTTCTCTCTAGTGGCTAAGTCATTATCTCAAACATACACACAATGCATTTATAGGCTACGCGAGAAGATCATGTCTTCGAGCAGGCCACCGTTCACCACTCCAGACGGCCTCCTTTCGGTGTACTTCCCGAAAGATGGAGACCCCAGCGCATTTAACGACGCCGAGATTGCTGAGATAGCCCGTCTGCTTCAGCTCTGTGGCCACGTTACATATCAATGGCCTAGAACTTATATTATTATTAGGTCAATTGGGCGCTTAGATCTTCTTAAACCATTACTAGCAAAGGGATTCAGAGACCAGTGGTTTCCAATTCGCACTGCCAGAGGACTTCCAACATTCCTAGACACCTAAACTGCAAATCGCATAATACAAACGCAGCATATTATCGTAACCAAGGCACTAAGGTTCAAGAATAGGAAGCATCTAATTTTGAAAGGCGTATCTGAAAGGTGTAGATCATCCCAACCTTTTCGACATCGGAGATCGATTGGGGAGTGGAGGTTATGGCCAAGTCGATAAGATTTTGAGCAAGATCAGCTACAAAGAGTATGCTATGAAACGAATACTTCGACACGCCGAGTTCAGGAAGACCAAGGTGGTCATAAAAGAATTCCTTAAGGAGAAAACTATTCTGCAGTCACTGGATCATAGACACATCGTTCGGTACGTTGGAAGCTTCACTGACGCCGCGCACTTTGGCATAGTCATGAGCCCAATCGCCGACTGCGATCTAGCCTCCTATTTCAATCAGGCATGCTTCGATACAGCGAAACACCCAACGGTACAGAAATTCTTCGGCTGTTTAGCCAACGCTCTCTACTATCTGCATAGCAAAAATATCAGACATCGGGACATTAAGCCAGGGAATATCCTAATCCATCAAGGCAACGTTCTAATCAAGGATTTCGGCCTCTCTCGGGGACATCCTTGATACCACCTCCGGATTAACACCGCATTCGCCACGATATTGTGCTCCAGAGCTGTCTGTCGGCGAAAGCCGCGACATAAGCGCCAATATATGGTCTCTGGGATGTGTCTTTCTCGAAATGGCAGCCACATTGCACCGATGCAATATTGATTGGCTCCACCGCTTCTATATAGGTCACCACACCAAAAGCGAGAGATATCATGCCAACCTGGATGCTACAGATAAATTACTCAACCAATGGGAATCATCCTTAATATACCCCGAAAGGAAGCCCCTAGGCT
The DNA here is from genome assembly GCA_020744415.1 of Dendryphion nanum. Taxonomy (NCBI): domain Eukaryota; kingdom Fungi; phylum Ascomycota; class Dothideomycetes; order Pleosporales; family Torulaceae; genus Dendryphion; species Dendryphion nanum. The sequence goes on along the minus strand of JAGMWT010000004.1, from coordinate 2,228,564 downwards.
GGATTCGATGTATGCTCGTTGCGGATCGGAAAGCCAGACCTTCTGCGGCACGAGTGATTGAACTAATAACAACGGAGATTGAATCCGACCCCGACGGACTGACTTTCTGTGGGATCTGTTGTATCGCGCCCGAAAGTCACTCTGTTTCTTCGGACAGTGACGTGGAAGATGGAAAAGACTTACCTGATCTCACTGAAAAATTTCTTGGACATGCTGTGATACGAAGCAAGACTAGTCCATCCCTTTATGTCAAGAGGGATTACAATATCAACCTATCAACGAGATTACAACTTTAAGAAAATCGTGAATCCTATAGAACCAGCCTCAATAGCAAGGAACTGAACCAATTGGAACAACAATATGAAACCACACAAACCCATAATAGTCTAGAGATATCCCAGGACCTCGACCCAAGAATAGAGTATGATCCAAATGGTTCGTTGGAGGAAAGCTCACCACAACAATTGCATACAGGATTTGAGAGCTTCAAAATGAGATATAACAGATTGATGTTGGGGTTCACTTCTGCAAAAGTTCGTGCACTCATACGAACCCCGAAAAGTAAGTATTCTGTTTCTGTTGATATTTGCAACAACTCATAATACGGCAGTGTTTCCTTTAATCATCATTGACCCAGATCATCCATATAAGAAACGTGAGTTGATTTTTCCCCTCCAATCAAAGATAAACGACTAATATCGGATAAAGCTTTTTGAATCGCAGCCACCATAAGAAGGTTTTTGCGGTATGGTATTGGGACGCTAGTACGACTCGATTGTTCGTCTGGAGTAGGATTCAACAGTCTATTGAATAGACACTCTTGGAACTAACATCTGCTTAGGTGCTCTGATATGCTCAGATGTGTCATCACTTGACATTGTTTGGCTTCCAGCAGAGATTATAGGCTATGTCATACAAGAGATATTTGTGAAATTAGGCCTAGACCCCATCGAGATAGACACATTGTTGGTAAAACATCTTTCTCTTCCTCAGACTGAATATATGCAAAAGATACTAAATCGTCTCATCATCACTGTTGCCAAATGTATGGCATTGAAATGGACATTCACGCAGATTCTTGGCATAACAGTTGGCCTGGGCATCGAGCAGTCTAATAACTGTTTCACAGTATGTGTCGCTTTGTTGAGTTTTCCGGCCATCATCGATCAATTTCGTGTGCGCAAGGAACCCGATCTTGAAAAAAGGAGATGGAAGCCTGATGATTATCTTCTTGTTGGAGTTCCCATCTCTTTGGGTCTTTTTCATCATTTGATACTCGCTTTCTCCTTGGTACTGTGTTTAATGATTTCTTATCTAAATATCCTATATTCATTGGTTGTAAATTCTAACTCCGAAGTAACGTTAGTTCTTTGTGCGATTGGAGTTGTGGTGGGTTTTGTCTTCTTAGCTCTTGAAACTAACATTATTGACTAGTTACTATCTAAGATGGTTCTACTTACTTACTGTAATACTGACAAATTAAGACATTACCATTAGTAACAGTTACTACTAAGAACAGAAAGTGGAAGGCTACTGGATAGCTTGTTTACTATGGGAACTAATATACTATTAGTATTAGCACCAATAACTAAGTATTTACATAGGAAGAAAAAGTTTCTTGAAAAACTATAGTGAACAATTCAATTCTATGAATAGTATGGCTTCAGTGACTACAGTAACTGCTTAGTAAAGGGCGTGTTAGTGAATACCTGAAACGCTCAACTAACTTACTATCTATGTGATAGTAAGTAATTAGCCCTATGCTATACAATTACATATTATAAAAGTCATAGATCATCCATGCAGCTACTAACACTTTACTAATACGACATGAACTCCCTTGTTAAGTCTCACTTTCACTCATGGAATGAAGACGCAGCAGTTGAAGGATTCCATGCTTCATCCTGCTCTCGAATCATGTCAACAGGCTTCTGATTCTTGATTATTTGGACAATCGCACATACTTCAAAGTCAGAATCGGAGTCCTTCATCACACTAAACACTATAGAATCTATCTAGGGCTGGAGTAATGTAGCTTCGTAACATGCAATAAGCACAATTGTGAGAGTATCTGAAGAGACTGTTCGATTCACCACCCTCATCACACTCCTCGAAGTCAAACTAAGGTTCATAGTCAATCTCTGACTGGTGTCCAGCACCCAAGGCATCCACCGGTATATCAGTAAGAGGTGTAAAGATACAAATTATTAGCTTTCATACAGACAAGACTGCACTTACCACTAATGCTGTCGTCTGCACTAGCGGTATGACGTCCATAATAGGGTTTGTCACAAACTTAGTCGCGGGTTGGGAGTCCAGAGTTATCGATACGGAATGGACTTTCGGTCAAATCGTTGCAGTCACCGTGTGGTTTGCCTGTAGTATTATCGTTTCTGAATGACTGTATATACGGTCGTCCGAGTGGTTGCACGGAGCAGCTTCCGGGTTTGTTGTCGGTCGCCAGAACGCGAAATGATCAAGAGCCGTCTCATATTGCTATGACGTGACCATCCGGAAACTAAAGGTGACTTGTAGCTTGACTTTAGTTCTCCTACTGAATTGCATGTTCATCTCCCTCGAGTTATTTCTTTGGGTCTTTGCTGAGTGCCAAATACGTCCTTTACACAGGGTAGAGCGGTTCTAATAATATAAAAGAAGAAGAAGAAGAAGAAGAAGAAGAAGAAGAAGAAGAAGAAGAAGAAGAAGAAGATGAAGAAGGAAAAAAGTAGGAAATATTATCGACAAATTGGACTACTATCACGTTGCACTGACTAGAACATATGTGTTCCCGCGAATTCTCTGAATCCAAAATCCGGTATACGACAAATAGTAGGCCCATATTATAATTTCCCAGACCCATTGCTCGCATGTAAAGGTCCTCTTGCCCGATTCTATTCGTCAGATCCACAGTCTCCACAATCTGATATACTTCATTCTCTCAACATTTCCCTTTCTTATAAATTCTTCACTCCGGACACCTCACCACCTTGAATATCCCACCCTCCAACTGCACAAGACACTGTTCCCATCCTCCCCTCGAACCCCCCAAATCGCCACTAACAAACACGACTAGCACAGCTGCGTATGCCGCCGTAGCAGCAAACACTTCTGCCCGTCGCGCACTCGTCAACAGCGCCACACTCAGTGCAAAAAGAAGCGTGTATATCGCCACTAATCCGAGTTTCACTTTTTCGTCTTTCACAACGTATAAACTCATTATCGCGACAATGAGCAAAGTCGCTGCGATAAGCATACCTACAGTTGCTACGGTGCGCATGATATGGCGGTTCTTGTAAATTGTCGTTTGATCTATGGGATCGCTTGATGTGTTGGTTTTGGGGTTGAGGCGTTGGATGGTTTTCCAGTTGTCTTGGAGTAGCCTTGATAGGTAGTCTGATTCAGGCGGGGGTCGAAGAGCGACGAGGTCATTTTCGTCGGAGAGAAAATCTTTGGCTCGACCGGCGAGGAGAGGGAGTGAGGTTGGGGCATTGGGGTCGGTTGATTGGATAATGTTGCCGGAAAGGTAGGCGCTGAATGTGGATATGACGCGGGGAGTCGGGGGTGAGAGGGCGGTTATTTGGGATTGTTGAAGGAGAGTAGAGTCTTTTTGTTGTAAGTACATGGTAGATTCTATCCCATAACTGTTTGTTTTGCATTCTCTATCGTTTTCTTTATACTTTAGTCCTACATGGTCTTCAAGAGAGTAAAGCAAAAATATTCATACAGTACTCTTCAAGCAATATTTTCACTTCTCTTAACTTCTCTAGTCTTTTCTTCTCCGGGCGGCTATCGTCCTCGGAATAGCTGATTAGGGTCTCGTATCTTCTTGACGCCTGTCGCGCTTCAAGATCTGAGCTTTGTCTTGCCTCTTCATCAATATCATCTATCTCTTTCTCTAGCGCAATGAGTTTGCATTGCAAATGCAAAATGTTGCGCGCTGCTAGGCGCCGAAATTTGCGGAACACGAACGTCTCACTGTCTGGATCGCGCGATATCCAGGTTGCCAGCGCGGGGTATCCATCACGGACGTGACCCAGTTCTATGTCGGGCGGTTTATGGGCTGGAGACGGTGACATAGCATCTTAGGTGGTGTTGTTGTTCTGGGTTGTCAACGAAGACCGATTCTCTAGAGATGAGTTGGACGCTTACGATCACATGTTGAATCTCTCTGCAAATCAAATTTTGCCTTGTGGCTTGAAGCCAGGTATAGCGGATGATTTAAGAACTGCCTGATTCGCCTTAAGCTCTGCCACGTATTTAGGTAGGATTTACCATTCTGCATTTGGCTCACCGGTTCTGTCTATCAGTTGGAAGAAAACCAATGCCTTACCACCCCGCTAATACAAAACTTTACTCGTTGAATTGGAATCTTTTCTACTGTCACCCATTATTATTTTGGTTTTCAACCCATATGAAATAGAACACCTACACGAGAGGTTTTCTTACCAATTCATTAGATAACTACAAGGATCATTTCAATTACCTTCAAAGTGAGTCATATTAGAAGCAGCCAAATCTACCCTTATCACAGGAATGACGAATTTCAGAAACAAATGAGCTAAAACATGGAACAAATGCCACTTTCACTGGACTCATATCAAGACTATCAGGCCCCATCTGCTTTTGTCGATTCTATCCAACAGTCAAGTTGGCCGCAGGAAAACGGCGTAATGCCATATAGCTCATACAACGAAGACCCCGTCTCTCGCCCACGAGATTCAAACGTAATGATAACACAAAGCAATGCGCCTTGGGATATGCCCTTTGACGTTGTATACTTGCCTCAAATACGTGACAAGTGGGTGAAATGGTGTTCAAAATCAATCTGGTTCAATGACTTCGATAAGGACTCAATTGGAATGAAAACACTCGGTTTTGAGCAATGGTCGAAAACAATAAGCGACATTGAAGACCTGGGCCCGGACGATAGCTCTGCAAAGATTGTAGCCAGGTTAAAAAGTAAAATTGTCAGGTTACACACCGTCGAATCCCTAGGCAATCATTGGATTCAAGTGAAGGCACACATTCGATCCGTGCAGGAAGATCGCTACGTAAAAAGTTTGTTAGTTCGTTCTCGGGAGGTTTCTTATAACTTCTATTCTAGTATCTTTAGCTTGGAGAACACATTATATTGCATTGACGACTTCGTGAGAAGACTGTTTTTAGGTAAGGGCTTTGAGGGTCTGCGGGAGGTCATGATAGTTCTAGAACGTTTAGAATATGAATTGCGATGGCTTCCCTTTTCGAACTACGAACTTTCAGAGTTATTCCACAGGTCTTGGGGACAGATGATGGAAAGCATATCTACCTTACAGATACTTCTAAACGGCAGACATCCACAGCAGCTTCAAGTCACGCATATGGTAATGTAGAACCACTCCATTCTGGATTTTAATCATCTTACACATTGTCAGGTTGATGTTGGCAGCAGGAAAGTGTTTGAAATTCCTGGATATCTCCAAAAGCGCACCTTGACCCATGCGCTCGGTGATTATTGTGCGAAAGAAAATTTCATGCATGAGCAATATGCTGTAACACTCGGCTTACCTATAAATCGAGTGGAGAGGTCCAGTGTTCGAATAGGTAACGGGAAGGAAATAAAGACGAATGGAACTGTCCAAACATCCTTTCGGTTCCGCAACGAAAGCAGCCAACACATGCTCAAGTTCCATATCCTGCCCGACTGTGTCCAAAATGTCATACTTGGTAAATCATTCCTCAAGATGACCCAAACGTTTTCCTCTATGGCAAACTTCACTCGCCGTGTCAAAGAACGCATCATCGACGGTCTCCCTGCTCGACACGACTTCCTCTATCTCGGCGATTCGGCACCAAAGTTTACCGGCCTAATCAACGGGTCGCCTCAAGAAGCATTGGCTGATTCCGGGGCCAATATGCTACTCATGGACGAAGACTACGCACGGCATAATAACATATATGTCGTTGATGATAATGAACACCGCACACGGCTCAGGTTCGCTGATGGGTCTACGGCGGATACTTCGGGAATCGCATACAGTGTGCAGTGGCAATTTGGTCCTGGTGATCCAGGAGACCAATCCTACTCGTTGGACTTTCATATTTTAAAGAATGCACCTTCGCCAGTCATACTAAATGATGCGTTTCTGTTCAACAATAATGCATACTCGAAGTATGGACAATATCTGATCGACGATGAAGACGACGGCATTCACAAATATGATGATGATCACAATCATGAGGAGGGCAGCAATATCGATCACAGCAACAGTATTCACGGGAGAGGAGCCATAAAAGTAGGACTTCAGATCGCTCTCCAACCAGTCATAAAGGAGACTGTTATTTTCTTTTTCGTCATTGCATGGCTCCCAAACACGAGATCTCAACGTAAGTATCATTGATACCTAGTCTCATGTCCAAAGTTTTGAAGCATTAACATTTACTCTCTCAGATCCGAAAACTTGGACATCCATCCCAAATCAAGAACAAATTGAACTCAATCGGCGGGGCGAGGCCGCCGATCACATATCCAACCTCGCAGTACATGAGCGAACAGCCGCACAAGCCGACGAGGATGCCATTCAAAGAGAATTCGACCAAAGAATAGCGGCTTTGAAGGCGGCCGAGTCACTGCCATCAGCATTGTCTGTTCCACAAGCTCCACCAGGACAAAATGCCCAACAAGTTCCATCAGGCGCCACTTCTATCAATACAGCGACACAAGTCAACAGCACCCAGACAGTAACACCAAGCCAACAATCGGCACCACAGGCAGCCGGGACTCCTGGTAGGAAGAAATCGCGATTTTCCTTTCTCAAGTTTCGGAGTAGGAATTCAGTTTCGTCATGACCTTTCATTTCAGACTTGTTTCGAACTTGCGGTTTTCTCTTCTCGGGTTTTGGAGTAGGACGTCGGTCTCGCCACGATATTTCATTTGCGGCTTGTTTCGCAATTAGCAATTCTTTTCATATAGAACATTCACCTCTTCCATTCTAACAAAAATCCATGACGATTTCATGAGATTTCCAAAGTACAGATTTTGATTCCTTTCAATTGTGCAGAGGAACTTTAAGAGCCAACACGGTCATTTAAAGATACTACATCCAAGCATTGTGCGACATAACTCCTAGCCCTGGACCTCTCCGAGCTTAATATACGACATCACATTGTTTTTTTTTTCACTTATTGATTAATTGCATCTCTCGCTCCATTCCCCCTCCCCATCATCCAAACACTTCCAAATCCCCGCATCCTACCACTACATTAACCTCACTCCAACAGAATTCCCTCCCCGCCACAATCACACCCTCCAAATCACTCTCATATCAAATATCTCAATTTTAAATTCTTCAAATCCCATGAAGAAAAAACAAATAATCTATATCTTTTTCGCAATGGTATCATGCGTGCCGAAGCATCGAAAATCAAAGTATATACAGTAGAATGAACGAGCGTGTTCCGCATTCCTGACACTAAAGCGCCGTGAATGCAATCTTTCCCATCAATATCGACCCGGTAGTCCATCCAGTGCGATAGCATAGCGTGATAAAAGCATCAATCATCAATCATCATTCAGTCATCCCAAAATCCACACACTCTCTCCCTTCCTATTTTCCGCAAAACCAAACATGCATATCATCATCCTAACAATATCTTCCCGCATCAAACCCCTCCACCAACAATCTTACTCACAAACTTCAACTCCCACTCCTCCGGTCCCACCCCATTAAACCCTTTATTCCTCTTCTCCGCTAAAACCTCCCTCGTCAGCGCCACCCCCTGATACCAACTCTTCACATTCTCGTCGAGATCGTCGCCGAGCAGAACGAGAATACCATCGTGGTTGCGAGGCGCCAGGGTGTGAGATACGCCGCGCATTTTGAGGAGCATGTTGAGGATGTCGGAGAAACGCTCGCCTTGTTGCGAGAAGTGGGCGGGATGTTTGTCGAAGGGCCATTTTGGGGGATGTGCGGGGAGGTCGAAGGGGAGTTGGGATTGGAGGTGTGAGATCTGGTGATCGTCTTGGGATTGGAGGGCTTGGGCGAGGGTATCGTCTGATGATAGGTGTTGCTGTGGAGCGTGGTGGGAGGCGCTGTGATTGGGGTCGTGATGGGGTCCGGGGTTAAGGAATTCTGAGTTTTGTGTCGGTGCTGGTGGAGAGGGAGTGGCGTCTTCCCATTTGCGGAAGAGCCAACACATACGTTCTACGCAGGCGAGTAGGATGACGGCGACAAGGAAGGTTTCGAAGGGATTGGCTTGTTGGCGTTGGAGGAGACGGCGTTCTAGATCGTTCATTACGACGCGAGATAGACATGCAGCTCTTTTTTCTGTGGCCCCTTCGAGTTGCATCTTTATGAGATCGAAGGCTTGGGGGTTGTTGACAGTAGTAATCGGAGTGCGCTGAGGGTGCTCTAAATCAGATGAAGACATCGATGCTGGTGCGATGGTAGGTGCAAGCGAAGGATTGGAGAATAAGTGCCACTCAACGTTGCGGGAAGTAAGAATCCTTGTCAGATTCCACAGCTCCAAGGCCTTCGAGAGAAGTCCATCATTGTTAATAGATGTTATCCGCAGAGCTGATTCCAGTGTTGTTTTCATGAAAGCCGATTCTTCGGACTCAAAGAAATGTGTGGCCACCTTTTTAATATATAGATCGATTTTCCCGCCGATGTCATCATCACTGTCGATAATTTCTAGCTGAGATGGGGCAAACGAAGCGAGGATTTCGGGATCGATGTCTGATCCAGGTAGTACTTGAGCTTGACACTTCAGTGGTGTAAAAGTCGCGAAGATGCCCGACTCGGGGTGGTTGGTAGCTTCTATCCGTCCTGGTATTTGAGCAAGTTGAACCTGCTCTTTGGCCTGATTGATTGCCTGAAATGCAAGAAGTCCATGCAGACCAGCTGCGTACAGACCGAACTCTTCGGCAATACGGGTACGGATACATGGTTGTTTCCATAATCGAGCGCTCTCCACATTGTGGCACGTACTACATGGACTATCCCCAGAACATGGCTTCTTCAGCATTCGGCACCGAATACATGCGCCGCGCTTTCTTACTTCTTGAACCTCTTTTCGCCTGGTATCTGAAAACCGACCCCGCACTTTTGGTTTTGATGGTTTCTGGTTCATGCTGAAGTCGGTAGTGAAATGTGTCTGGCTACCGTTCGGATTCATGGCTATGGGACGAGGGTGATGAGACATGCTTTTATTCATATTTTCATCCCGTCCCATCATCTGATCACGATTGTGATCATGCAACATCGGGTCTATTGAAGATGACCCCACATGAGGCCAGGCAGCACGTCCGTTGCTGTGAAAGAATTTATCCGATATGCCCGTACCGGACTGCATATTCAGTTCTGGCTCCATCGTCAAGTTGTTTGCCAGTGGCAGCATATTGGAAAGCTCGTTGGCCTGTGAAGCAGCCATGACTAGAGAAGGTACCATCTGCGCGATAGAGGTAGCATTCGAGAGGGGAAGGTTCTGGATGTGTGGCGACCCTGTAGGAGAGTGGGATAAAGGTCCATTGAATTGATATATCGATGGAAGAGCAGGACCGCTTGAGATATCGAAGCCTTGAGATACGGAAATCGAGTCTGTACCGTCTGGCCTATCATCCTGAACTAGAAACTCGTCCAATAGGCCTCCATGAGTATTGCCACCATGCATATGCTGCGGCGGAGGAGTCATCCTCTGTTTTCCTGTCCCTCGCGCTCCAGAAAGGTCGAGCTGTTGTCGCGAAACCTCGGCGAGGGTCTCTAATGCAGACATGCCCTGCTTCGAAGGAGCAAAAGGTAGGTTCATGGACGGGCCATTGTGTGTTTGTCCAGGCATCGCCGCCATAGCCATGTCGGGTAGATCGGCGGGTAAGTCATGAAATTGGAGAATGGCACGTTGGCGATCGCGCAAAGGGAGGATAGGGCATTTCTTGACGAGATGATTCGTGAGGCTATCTATGCGGCCTTTTGGGAACTGTAGTTCATATTAGTCTTTATAGTCTATCTCTTTGCGCTAGGTCGAGTGTCGATAATCTGCCCTTGCACGGTTTGCATGGTCGTGCATTAAGCGTGCTGTCGAACATTAAAAGTTGGAGAGGAATAAAACCTACCTTTTCGCCGCATGATTTACAGGTGTGTTGATAACGATTACTCGCGTCCTCAAGCTTGGGGCCGCGTTCAAAGAACTCGAGGATCAATTGATTGGGCTTGCGACCCATCGCGCACCGCTTGTGGCCAAAATTATTTGCGTCGAGGATGTTGTGAGGGGTCTCGGAGGGGCAATTCGAAGGCGGTTGTGGAAGCGGTGAAAATTTGGGCGGTACCGGGGCTGGCTCCGCTCAGGGGTGCCGTTATGAATGGGCTGGGGCGATTGGGTTCTTGGCCAATCTTTCCAGGCATGACTAAGAACAATCGGGGGTTTCCATGTCGGAGAACGGGTGTGTTACAGTACATGACATGCTGCAAGGAACCGCTGAGAGGAACTAGCCCTGATGAAGACTAGCTTGTACACGGCCAATTCTCTCCAAGCTCTCGAGTGTCCTCCACTACTACCTAACATCGATTAAAGTATAACATCAATACATGCACTACGATGGTTTCACGGCCCCATTCCCATATCATGGCTCATAGTTCCCGATCGACTAAAAGGATAGGTAATACTGGATATGTTTGAATGATCATGGCAAACCCCTCCTTTGGCTTGCTGCACACCTAGACAGTCATCTTGCCGAGGCAACTTTCCATTCATATAGAGCTTTATATTCACCTTTGCTTTGGCACAGCAGTGACCTCCAGACCTTTCATTGAGACCAAAATCTTCACTAACAATGTCTTCATCTAATCTGGACACCGAGGTCGACGCAGTGCAATACTCCGCCACAACTCGTGGCATCACGACCATCACTCTGGACCGTGCCGCACGTCGCAATGCCGTCAATCCCCCCACCGCACAGAAGCTGTATGATGCATTTCTCCAATATGAAGCCGATGACACTCAAAAGGTTTGTGTCTTTCATGGCGCAAATGGAACCTTTTGTGCCGGCGCCGACCTCCAGGCTTTTGCGCAGACGAACACCTTAGATGAACCTCATTTTGGCCCTGTGCGAGGTCGAAACATCGGTCCCATGGGCCCCTCACGATTGCAAATAAGTAAACCGGTTATCAGCGCCGTATCTGGATATGCCGTTGCTGGAGGTCTTGAGTTGAGCTTGTTGGGCGACATGCGCGTTGTAGAAGAGGATGCGGTATTCGGTGTATTCTGCAGACGCTTTGGAGTTCCGCTGATCGATGGAGGAACGGTGAGGCTGCAAGCTATCGTGGGTCTTGGGAGAGCAATGGACATGATTCTGACTGGACGTGGAGTAGATGCCCAAGAAGCATTGTCGATTGGACTCGCGAATCGTGTGGTTCCCAGAGGCAAAGCGGTGGAAGAGGCTACAAAGATCGCTGAGTTGTTGTTGCAATTCCCCCAGATATGCATGAACTTGGACAGAGACTCCTGCTACAATGCGGCTTATAATGCCAGCTCTTTTGAGGATGCAATGGCATTCGAATTCAAACATGGGGCCAAGATTCTACAGAATGAAAGCCTTCAAGGAGCGAGGAAATTCGCACATGGACATGGAAGAGGTGGAAAGCTTTGAAAACCCGCTTAGGTGTGCCACAAGTTCTTTCTCCAAACAATATTTTCAATTTCTAACGACTTCTCTGTGCATCATTTGTAAATATACCGGCAGCGCAATTGTCCCATCAGATTTGTGAGGTGAAGACTAACTGTGTTATGTGTTTATGGGTCGCGAGAGTGTCGGCGGTGATTAAAATAGTTACTGTTAACCTCCCGAACCACGCGTATGAACTTGAAGAAGGATACAATGCAGTAAGCAAATAGTCAACTTGATTACCCATGCCATAGAAATCTAAGATTTTGATGATAGGTAAGGTAAGCACGTCAGCAACGATTACTTTTGAGAGAAGAAGTAATTACAAGCGAGAGCTTTCAAGGTCGCTTCTGCGCTGACTAGCTAAATGATGGGAGCCAGAGTAGAATGTTCCGCTGCACGCTGTCGTAAACGCTGGTCGGCTTGCAGCATCCGCGAATTACCGGCCTATTGGGATAAACTAATTTCATGTGCAAACGAAGTCCAGTACTCTACTATTGATCCCGAGGTCTTCGCTAGAAAGAGGGACAACGATGGATGACGGTGGGGGACCCAACTAGCCAACAGGACCCTGTTTTCATCGACCCAAGGCCACCCATTCAAGGCTACCCAATTCTAAGCCCAATCGAAGGCTAATCCCTTGGTGACTAGCCCCAGTCTACCCCTGCCTCACCTCGTATGTCCTTCTGGCAACCTACTTTTGTAAACTTCACTGTCCCGAATTGTGTAACAACGTTGATGGTTCCCCGAGTCGCCGACAAGGCTCCGTGTTTTGGGCGGGACGTCCCCGCATAACCTCCTCATCTGTAACACAACCTCGGGTCAGGACAGGAGATGATCCGAGCGTAGGTGTACTATAATCATATTATATTATTCGCTGTGATGACTTGATGGGTAGAAGTCGTCAGCCGTAATCCTAGCAAGTTCTGCCTGTGGGCCCACTCCCACAAGACACTAACTATCCTCCGCGAATCCTATATCTTGCAGCTTATGCTTCTCAAACTTCTTTCTTACATTACAAACAACAACAATCATGTCCTCCATTTTTCCTGGCAATTTACCATTTACCGATGCCCTGTCCAGCATCACGGCTACCCTTGGGCCGCGAACTACAATCGCTCTTGGTGCCTTGACTCTCTACGCTGCAGTATGCCGTGGCCTACGGTACCTCCGTGTGAATCAGAAACATCGACAGTATCCGTATAAAAGGCGCGAGGATTTTGCCAGCATGACGGCTGAACACGCACAAGAGATAACGCAATATGTCATGTCCCTGGAGTTTCCTTTCACTACCGAAAAAGCCTTGCAATTCGCGTTGTTCCGGTAAGAAGATTTGATGTTTATCATTCCTATGTCAATAATCTCCCACGCTTTTCATGAGCTGTTCTCTTTGCTACTTATCTTTCCTTTTGCGTCAGCGTTTGCACTTTTCGTAACTTAGTAATCATCAGCCTATACACCATCCTCAACATGGATGATTATCTGTATCATCGAAATTCAATTAACCAATCCCATTTCCCATCTCAAACTTTGCTCAACTGTCATGTCATCTCGGCTATCAGTCATCTCCCACTATTCAATCGATACTAATCCAATATCAGAACATACGGCATCCCCACCATATCCAAACTCCTCTGTCAGACCAAGCAACTTGCTGAGCTCTCGATAGCACCTCGTCGCTATGTCGACACTACTGTTCTCATCACCGAATTCCTAGCTCACTCACCGACTTCCGAGCGTGCCAATGAAGCCATCGCCCGTATGAACTTCCTCCATAGCATATATCAAAAACCAGGCAAGATCTCAAATGATGATATGCTTTACACACTCTCTCTTTTCGTTACCGAGATCCCTCGATGGGTAAAGGAATATGAATGGAGAGAGTTGACCCAGATGGAAATATGTGCCATGTGAGACTCCTCTCTACATTCTATGCACCGCGAACTAACACCAGCGTTAGTGCTACACTCTGGAAATCTATCGGAACCGCAATGGGCATTTCGTTTGCTCCTCTGGCCCATTACCCGGATTTCCGTGACGGTCTTGAGTTTTTCGAAGACCTGACTGCCTGGGCTCTCGAGTACGAATCCGAAGTCATGCTTCCGGATGAATGGAACCACAAGCTCGCCAACGAAACCACGGCCATCCTTCTCTTCAACGTCCCCGATGCTCTCAAGCCGGCAGGAAAACACGCCGTCTCCGCACTAATGGACGACCGACTACGTAAATCAATGATGTACGTCTTCACTCTCTCCCATTCACCCGTCTTCTGGTAAATACTTTGCTGACACAAAGCCAACTCAGCTATCCCGACCCACCCGCCATCTACACCCACCTAACAAACACCCTCCTCACGCTCCGTGCTCTTCTAATCCGCTACTTCTTCCTTCCGCGTCCCTACTTCCTCCGCTACGACTCACTCTCTGCGGACCCCGACTCCAACGGTCGTTTCCACCTCAAATACTACGAGGCTGAGCCATGGTACGTAGCCGCGACGTGGTGGGCACGCAACGAGCCCACTGCTTGGTTGCGTTGGGCCACTGGAAAGCCGTATCCGGATGGGAAGAATTATTCGCCTGAAGGCTATCGGATGTTTGAGGTAGGTCCGAAGAAGTATGAGAAGATGGGAAAGAGTGAGTGTTTGGGGACGAAGGAGAGGTTGATGGGGGCGCAGAGAGGGGGTTGTCCATTTGCGGTTAAGGTGTAGGATGGGATGGTGGGAAACTTGGGTGTAGGACGCCTTGCGAGCTTAGAGGCTTTGGTGGATGGTGACAGTACGAAGGGTTCCGATCAATGATTTATAGTCATATCACACGGGATCACGATAGACATGGTAGAGGACTGGTTTGAAAGACATGATTAAATCATTGTCTATGACACATATGGTGTTGAAGAGCATGCTAAAACACTAAGGCGGTAGAACGAATTTCACCAAGCCAACTCCGCACTTTGTTGACCCTTATGCTTTTTGTTCAAATGATGAGTTGCCACATTTTGCAGTAGCATGACGGTGACCACCTATCTTGACCCGGACTGATGGATCGTGCTTTAGCGTCTCTCAAGAGACACGAAAGCGGCGTTCACCAGCGCAGGAGGTCGATCACCGTCTCGAGGCACGAGATATTTTCGTCGTCATCCTCCTCAGACTCGCTCTCTTCTTCGAACGAACCTACACCCGTTTGACGAATACTCCTCTTTTTATTGCCCTTTTTTGTAGTCCGGCCATGCCCGTCAGGGCGGCGCTGGGATACGGACGGTTTATTCCTAGGGAAAACCTTTTCAACTATCATCCTCCAGGAAAAAGTAATTGCCACCCAGCTTCTGTTCCTGGTCGAGCTGAGATCCGTACTTGTTGATACGAGGTCGGTACGAGTTGGGGTCACGACGGAAGGTGACGTCCAGGTTCTTGAGGAAACGGTTGCAACCAGTAAGGAGAGACTCGGGAGTGTTGGCGCGAGCATTCACTGCTGGCTGACCATCGAAGACAATGACTCGATCGGCGAGATATGTTGCCATGACAAAATCGTGCTCGACAACAAATGCAGTCTTCTTTGCATGCATGATGAACCGCTTGATGACACGTGCGGCGATAATACGCTGCTCGGAGTCGAGATAGGCGCTGGGCTCATCGATGAGATAAATGTCGGCAGGAATACCAAGAGCAAGAACGATGGCAACACGCTGCAATTCACCACCGGACAGGTTCTGAACTTCTTGGTCGATGAAATCATCCATCTTCAATGGTTTGTAGACGTCGGTCTGGAACTGTGGGCTCAGGAAAGCAGCCTTGATCTTCTTGAAGAAGAGTTGACGCACAGTACCCGTGAACTTCGGCGTGATCTTCTGGGGTTTCATGCTGATGTTCATGCTCGGCACTTTCTTTCCACTGTCAGGCACGAGTGCACCCGCAAGCATCTTACAGAAAGTCGTCTTTCCCGTTCCGTTCTCTCCCATCATTACGATGATCTCAGAGTCAGTAAATGATCCCGTCTCAATTTCAAGATGGAAATCGCCGAGTGTCTTAGCCATCTTGGGATAAGAGTACCCGCGTGACTTGTCAGCCATGTACTCTTCGCCAGCTTCACCGATGCGGAATTGAAGGGATTCTTCACGGAAACGGAGATTCTCTGTGGGGATGTTGCCGTCAAGGAAGATATTAATACCTTCACGGACCGAAGCCGGGAGTGTTACGACACCATATACAGCGGGCTTTCCGTATAGGACACAGACGAAGTCAGAGAGATAATCCAAAACGGCCAGATCGTGCTCGACTACGATGACATAATCATCTGATCGCAGAAGGCTGCGAATCATGCGACCAGCGGCGAGACGCTGCTTGACATCGAGGAAAGAACTAGTATACATTAGTGACGGGTTCATGGATTTGGAATTATCAAGAATATATAACTTACGATGGCTCATCAAACATGTAGACGTCCGCCTTCTGGACACAAACGGTGCCGATCGCAAATCGTTGGAGCTCACCACCAGAAAGAAGGTTAATATCACGATCGTAGACATGCTTTAGCTCTGAGCAAAGTCAGTAAGATCGAATAAAGGGTGTGCAGTCAAAATGCCTACCTAGAACATCCGTGATCTCCTGTAGGTTCTCCATTTGGGATCGCCCTTCCATGAGGAAACCAACCGTTTTGTTTGTCCCCTTCACAGCCTTGGGAATTTGGTCCACATATTGTGGTTTCACAACGGCCTTGAGGTTGTCTTCCAGAATTTTTGTGAAGTAATCTAATATCTGTTAGGATCACAACCATACTGGCCAAAAACGATATCTTACTCTGGAGTTCGGAACCACGGAAGTACTTCAAAATCTCCTCCCAGTCTGGGGGATTATCATAGCGACCAAGATTGGGTTTAAGTTTCCCGCTGAGGATCTTTAAAGCCGTGCTCTTTCCGATACCGTTTGTGCCAACTAGTCCTAATACCTGACCCGGCCGAGGCATGGGCAACCTATGCAACTTGAAGCTGTTCGCAGAGTACCTATGTGTGACCTGGGTCTCGAGGTTCGTGGGCAAGTTGATGATATTGATGGCATCAAATGGGCACTTCTTAGGACAGATACCACATCCTATGCAAAGGCGCTCGGAGATGAAGGCGATTTTGGAGTCGGATGTGACTTCGATGCACAGTTTGCCCGTGCGGACCACAGGGCAAGACTTCTTGCATTCTTGTCGGCATTTCTAAACCTCATCAGTGTCTGGAACGGTTGAGAGATATCAAGAAGACATACCTTCGGCTTGCACTACATTCACACATCCTCATGTTAGTCTTTGCGGAATTTGTGCGCTGAAGAGGGGTAGTGGGGCATACCTTGTCAGAGTTGACAATGGCAATACTATAACGATGTTAGAATGCGAGCAGAAATCTTGGAACCAAAGCAAATCCCTTACCGAGTCAACTTGTCAGACATGGCGGCGGTTCAGTGAATCAGTTGAGATTTGAGATGTGCGGGCTTAAAGAAAAAAGTTCCGAGGTGGGGGAATTTTAATGACGACTGTGGAGGAAATGACACAGTGAACCGTAGAAACGAGGTACACTGCGGGTGAGATAAATCCGCACTCTGCTGAGCTTTTCGCACAGTTCAAGTGCTGTGCAGCGCAAAACCAGAGCAAGAAGCAAAGACAGTGTTCAGAGAAGACAACAACGCAGTTCCTTGTGCAGTTCCTGTTCTCGAGGCGACGTCTTTCACAGTCATCAAGTTGCGGCGTGGCTGATTGGCCTGAGTTGAGACTAGCCAGATACAGCTAGCGGCTTGGCCTGTACTTGAACCTCCAGGGCTTCCCAAAGGTTCGTTCCGCCAGGAAGACGAAACGGCTTCACATACCCTCACCTACCACCTTACTTCAACACCACGATCACACACCCCGCTCCCCGCTTTGAGGGTATCTGAATCATGGACTGTAAGTATATCGCGTTCTCGTTCTGAATTTACTCGCTCCGCGCCTGCAAGCTCGGCCTGTGCCTCCTTCGCCGGCCTCGCTCAAGTCACTCTATTCATCACCTTTTGTCGTCGATGCATCGAGGAAATACCCTTGCCTCTTGTTTCTTGCTATTTCTTTCAGATTTATCGCTCGTCGCATCATGTCCCGATAGTTCTGTTGTCTCCGCTGGCCATTGGCCTCACCGGCTCCCTCAGCGGCCATCCATCGTCCGTCATCGACCAGCGACCTATTTCATCGGACCTCCGCTCTTCGCGTCTTTCTTGTTCTTTATAGTCGCTGTCCTATTGTTTTGAGTCGCCTTATTTCGCTCTATCCAGCGCACTTGTCCTTTTCCGCTACAGCCGCGTGGCTATTGAAATATCGTGCTGACCATCAACCACAGCCGCGTCCATCATGATGCCCTCCTCCCCGGGACATACAAATCCATTCCCATTGACCAATGGTCATTCCTCGATTATCCCTATCAATACGACTACCGCCGATACCTTGTCTCCTCGTAGCGAGAGCGATTTGTCCGACGTGAGAGAGGCCGCTGCCGTAGTCTCTTCCTCCGAAGAAGATGCTCCAGGAGAGGAGGAGAACGATGATGAAGAGATACAAGTTGATTCGGACTCATCCGATGATGATAATGATGATGATGAGGATGCGGAAGGGGAGCCCGATGGCGATTATGACTCAGAAACTCCGCCGCCCGCGCGGGCAGAGCGGAGTCGCGCAGGAAGCTCGACGTCGCAAGATTCTAGCAGACCCCGGAAACGCAAATCGAGTGTTGAGGATGAAGAGCATATTGCGAAGAACCCTCAGCTCTATGGTCTTAGACGCAGCGTACGTGTCCTTGGCTACGCTGTTGAATCTGAACTAACTGTGCCCTAGGGCCGCGCGCATGTGAATCGGCGCATTGTATGTCCCTCGTATCTGATGCGGAATTACCTTCACTAACTGGTGCCAGGTCGACGACAGCGATAGTGATGATGCATCGGATTCGGACAGGCCCCGGAAGCGCCAAAAGACCACATCACGCAAAGGTCAACTTCCTACCCCAACACTTCTTACGCACGTCGCTAACAATTCTTCAGTGTCAAAACAAGCCACGCCAGTGTATGCCTCTGCAGCATCTGACTCGGAATCTGATGGTTATGTCAACAACCAAAAGGATCTCGGATCGAAACGACAGAAGCAACGCCTTCGCATGATCGCCGAAGGCCGTCTCCCACCCACTCAAGCAGATGTCAGATTCTCGTCACGGCGGACCAGGCCAATTGCCAATTACAATGAAGATGAAGAGGATCCTTTCGAGGAAGATGAGGAAGAGGGAACGACGCCTAACCATTATAGCCCGCTGGTCGAAGACGCCGGTCCTTCTATTGACAAGGTGTTGGACCATCGGCCCAAGGACGAAGCTGGTAAGACATTATTGCATTATTTTCCGGTGAAATGACGCGCTGACTTGAATGTAGACCTCGATCCTCTCTATGCCGAAAAGGCAGACTTTGAGTATCTTGTTTGTTTTACCTTAAATCCCGCACCACGACTATGCTGATATCTTGTAGATCAAATGGATGGGTAGAGCTCACTACCATTCCACATGGGAGCCATACGACGTCGCGGCAACATACAAGGGCTTTCGAAAGCTGGACAATTATTTCAAAGGCCCCCTGCGTACCGATCTAGCATACATCGCTCGGAAGGAGATTGATCCTGAAGAATATGAACAGCATATGATAGCACGAGATTCTGAGCGTGAGAGCCAAATCGAGTTCCACGTAGTAGAACGCGTTATTGGATCCCGGGACGGTGCGGATGAGACAGAGTACTATGTTAAATGTGAGTGTTATCCGAATACAACCCCCTTCCTGCTTACCTAACATCGCGCAGGGAAGGGTCTCACTTACGAGTTCTGCACGTGGGAATCCGCTTCTCTCGTTAGCAAGCTATCACAAGGCGAAATCGACCGGTTCATCGATCGGGCCTCGAAACTGCCGTCCTCGAATACTAAAGAGTCAGTGTTGAACACACGAAGCAAATTTATCAAGCTCGATGAGCAACCTGACTACATCAAGTTCGGCAAACTTCGGTCGTTTCAACTGCAAGGTGTCAATTTTCTTGCGCATAACTGGTGTCGAGGCACAAACGTTATCTTGGCCGACGAGATGGGCCTCGGGAAAACTGTGCAAACGGTTTCTTTCATGAATTGGCTGCGTCATGCAAGGAAACAAGACGGTCCATTTATCTGTGTTGTACCATTGTCCACTATGCCGGCGTGGGCTCAAACCTTCAACGATTGGACCCCGGACATCAACTATATCATCTATACTGGACGCAACTCCGCACGCAAGATCATACGCGACTACGAACTTCTCGTTGACGGTAACACCAAGAAGACCAAGTTCAATGTCCTGTTGACTACGTACGAATACGTTCTCCTTGATTGGCAGTTTCTTTCCCAGATCAAGTGGCAGTTCCTTGCTGTTGACGAAGCCCATCGTCTTAAGAACCGTGATTCGCAACTTTACGATCGGTTGCAACAATTCAATGCACCAAGTCGCCTTCTCATCACTGGTACCCCGATTCAAAACACTCTTGGTGAGCTGTCTGCTCTGATGGACTTTCTCATGCCCGGCAAGATTGAGGTTGACGAAAACGTCGACCTCGCATCAGAAGATGCAAGCCGGAAACTTGCTGAGCTTAGTGAGGCCATTCAGCCGTACATGATCCGACGAACCAAGGAAAAGGTTGAGAATGATTTGCCTCCCAAATCTGAAAAGATTCTTCGAGTTGAGTTATCAGACATCCAACTTGAATACTACAAGAACATTCTCACGAGGAACTACGAAGCGCTCAATGAGGGTGGTGCTGGACAGAAACAATCCCTGCTGAACATCGTCATGGAGCTGAAGAAGGCTAGTAACCATGCCCTCCTCTTTCCGAACGCCGAAGCCAAATTGCTGAGGGAAGGCGCCTCGAAAGAGGAAACCCTAAAGACTCTCATTACCACCAGTGGAAAGATGATGCTACTTGATCGACTGCTCACGAAGCTGAAGGCTGATGGCCATCGAGTACTCATTTTCAGTCAGATGGTGCATATGCTTGACATCCTAACCGACTATCTCCGGCTTCGAAATTATCCTTTCCAGCGTTTAGATGGTACAGTCCCTGCTGCTGACCGAAAGATCGCTATCGATCATTTCAATGCTCCAGGCAGCGATGACTATTGCTTTCTCCTATCAACCCGTGCCGGTGGTTTGGGCATCAATCTCATGACTGCAGACACCGTCGTTCTGTTCGACTCAGATTGGAATCCACAAGCGGATCTCCAGGCAATGGCACGAGCGCATCGTATTGGCCAGCAGAAGCCTGTCAGTGTTTACAGATTAGTGTCGAAAGATACCATCGAGGAGGAGATATTGGAGCGTGCACGCAACAAGCGTATGCTTGAGTTTATTACCATACAACGTGGTGTTACAGACCGCCAGCAGAAGGAGCTTACCGACAAAGTTAGTCGCGCGACTAATGAGCCTTCATCTGCCGATGATATCAACCAAATCCTTAAACGCCGTGGGCAGAAGATGTTTGAGCAGTCGGACAATCAAAAGAAACTTGAGGAACTCGATATCGATGCCGTATTGGAGAATGCCGAGGAGCATAAGACAGAGCAAACCGCGGGTCTCACTTCGGATGGAGGCGAGGAATTCCTCAAGAATTTCGAGTATACCGATGTCAAAATAGATCTCGAGTGGGATGATATTATTCCCAAGGAAGATCTCGACGCCGTCAAAGCCGAAATTCAACACAGAAAAGAGGAGGAGCAGACCCAGAAGTTGTTGGAAGAGAGTGCACCTAGGAAGCGCAAGGCTGCTCCTAACAGCGACCGAGAGCAACGAGCAGCGAAGAAACGCGCGCGAGAGGCTACACGACACCTCGATGAAGACGATGATGACGGGTCTGACGAAGACTCAAACGCCAACCAGGATCCGAAACGTCCATTGAATACAAAAGAAACTCGCAATCTCATCCGTGCTTATGAACGATACGGCTCACTCGAAGAGCGTGGCGAAGAAATGCAACGGGATGCCAAGCTGGTCGGGCGTGATCCAGAAGTCCTCAAAACTACCTTGGACGAGATCATTGCAATCAGTCATGATCTAGTCAGCAAAGAGCGCGATCGTCTCAAGAACATCGAGATTGACGAAAAACGAGCTCTTACAAAGAAGGATAAGAAAGCAGTCCTCTTCAACTTCCGAGAGGTGAAGAAGCTCAATGCCGAGACAATCATAGACCGCCCCATTGAGATGAAGATCTTGAAAGAGGCAACCGAGGCCGCTGGAGAATGGGACAAATTCCGCATTCCCGACGCCATCAAACCTGCGAGTTACACGTGCACTTGGGGTGCACGGGAAGACGGCATGTTGTGTATTGGTATTGCTCGACATGGGTACGGTGCCTGGGTCGCCATTCGAGACGACCCTGAGCTTGGAATGACGGACAAGTTTTACTTGGAAGAGCATCGCGTGGACAAGAAAGAGGAACGGAACAAGGCCGACGAAAAGAATGCAAAGTCGCCCGGGGCTGTTCACCTGGTTCGTCGCGCCAATTACCTCCTCGCCGTGTTGAAGGAGAAGACAATCTCGGATCCAAGTGTCAAACGCATCATTGAAAATCACCATCGGAACAACAAGAAGCACCATTTGAGTGTGGCACGGCGTCCGGACAAGGCGGTCTCCAGTGTGTCGGCCAGCCCTGCACCTTCTGGGCACGCGCGAAAGATGACGTCTCGAGATTCAGAGCGACCACTCCAACGTCTTCATAGCAACAACGAAGGCCGACGATCTGAGAGCAGGCCTGACAGCCGTCATTACGATGGTGCCGGGCACGACGGTCGACCTCGACCTGTAGATCATCTGAAGGGCTCTGAAGGTTATCGCAGCGAGCGGAATAGCATTGATCGACGCTTCCAGCACACGCCGCGCACACCGCAACACGGTCGTACCGAGACACCAGAGATGCGGCGAAAGATTAGCCATGACGGCGAACGATCTCGCATGAAGGACGATCGGCCACGACATCAAGACGAGGGTCGTCCTTCTAATCACCAGCATAGCCTCAAGGCCAGCGTAGATTCCAACGCGAATAAGCCCAAAGAGAAGAAGACTGACGAGTATGTCGAGCGGCGCATGCGGCCGGTTCGCGACAACCTCGGACGACTAAAGAAGACGACTACCAAGAACTATCCCGTCAAGGAGACTCTGGTCAAGGTGCTCAAGGTCGAACTGATTGCCATTGGCAACTTCATCCGAGCCGAAACACGGGATAATGCCGACTTGGAAGACCGTCTCTGGTAAGTTACTCGCAATTTTCGGTTGATTTGACTATTGTGCAGATGTTAACGAGTGTAACAGGAACTTTACAGTGCACAACTATTGGCCTCGCAAAGAAGTGACAGTCCCAGCGGTAAAGGGAATGTACAACAAGATGTTGAGTTCGGAGATGAACGGCAAGCAGGCAGGCAAAGCGACCAACGGACAAGCAAACAACTGAAGCGCGACGAGAAAAGCGCACGGCATGGAAAGTAATTTGGACGAAGGGGACGGGGGGAGAGAATGTTGGGAGGGTACGAAGTTGAGAAAGAAGATTCTTTGTTTCATGCATCTATGGGGTTTAAGCATAGCGAACGGCGTTGGGGCTTGGACACGGCCAGGCATCGCAGGGCTTCCCCAAATTCAGTGAATTGGCGCTATTCTTTGCACGGGCGTATGCGCGGCGGCATCAAAAATTCACACTATACGGCGGAAAGGATTGAGCATTTTCAGCAGGCTTCCTTTTTTCCTTTTTTTTTCTCCCCATTTTCTCCTGTGCCTCTACATGGCATGGCATGGCATGCATACCAGATATGATTTTAGTAGCAAAAAAGAGGGGACCGAGCCACAGCAGCAGGAGAGTGGTCTTGTCTTATACATGGAGGGAAGATGAAGATGTCGAATGGAACCTCTGTATCAGCCGCGAGCATGCAAGCAAGCGAGCAAGTATTAGCATCTGCCTATGTAGATTTAGCATAGTGATGCTAGAACGAAATGGAACTATATATGCATAAACGAGGTCTTGTGAAGAGAGGTGTGCGGCGCTGGCGTGGGCGCATGAGGGGGGGGGGAGGAGTAGTGGGGTGCGTGTGTGTGTGTGGATGTGTGCGCCATTTACGGGCCATTTACGGGCCATGTGGTTGGTATCGTGAGCTGCAGCATGTGTGTGTGTGTGCCAATGTAGTTTGCTGAGGTGAGGCTATTGTATTTGCACATGAAATACTAATCATGGTGGGTGGGTAGTACAGACTTCTTTCATATGGGAGCCCACTCCATATGTATCATGGACTTTCCTACTTCCATGGAGTGATGTGCGGTCAGCGTGCCTATTCTATCATGTGTAAGCCAAATGCTGTGACTGCTGAGGTGAGGGTGAGGGTGAGGGTGAGGAAAAGCGTGTGGGTGAGCCGTAAGATGGAGATGGAGACAGAGACAGAGACATCACACGAGCAGCTGCCTACAGGGCCAACCTTGGCCTGGGATAGCTGTAGGTGTTTGTACGCGCGACTGGCGATCCGAATAGTGCCCGTGGTCATGTCGCTAAGGCAGAGAGGTAGGTGGTGTTGATCTGGCTCTGGCAGTGCCGTCGCATTGTCTAACACCGCCACATAAGAGAACCTGCAACCATTCTGTGTGTCTGTTGAGTTTCCATAACAGAATGCCATGGGAAGAGAGGGAATGTGTTCTCATTCAACGATGAGGTAGAGGTGGATCAGATGTGCCTATTTGGCTGTGTGTGTGTGTGTGTGTGTGTGTGTTTATGTGCGGTTGGATGGGGTCACCCTTCCAGTGCGGCCGTCCACTGGACGGATGGGGGAATGAGCGTCGGTGTGACGTAGGGCGAATCAGCAGCTGGCCCCGGGGCAACGTGCGGCCTGGCACCTCTCCCTCTGGCCAAGTCCAGTCCTTTTTTCGCCCAAGTGCAAGTCCAGGGCAAGTCCAAGGGCAAGTCTGCTGCCTCCAGTGTGTGTGTGTGCGTGTGTGTGCGTGCCCCATGTTTCGCCATCTTGGT
Source organism: Dendryphion nanum (assembly GCA_020744415.1). Taxonomy (NCBI): domain Eukaryota; kingdom Fungi; phylum Ascomycota; class Dothideomycetes; order Pleosporales; family Torulaceae; genus Dendryphion; species Dendryphion nanum. The sequence continues at coordinate 2,203,883 of JAGMWT010000004.1, read as the reverse complement.
GCTCAGTCCATTCTTCCTCTTCTTTAAAACATCGCCGTCGCCGCCGCCACCACCACCCGCCCACGTCAATTCTTTTTTATGCTGCTTCTTCACTCGGCCCCGTCATGTTGCTTTCACGGGGAGCGCTCATCTGGGGGCTCTGCCTGCTGCTTGACGCTTGCAGGGCTGCCCCGCAATCTGGCGCAGGAACACCCATTCCAATAATACCTGAACCGGTGGTCCAGAGCATCCGTGGCCGCGCTCTGCAAGGCCGCTTTCTTCACATCACAGGTGCGTTTACCCTTTGGCTGTTATCGGAGAAGCCAGCCCATCTCCTTATCTGCGCCCTCCCACCTACGTGGCCAGCCACTGCCAGCCACTGCCAGCCTTTGGCATAAGATTCAGGGTCGGATTGAAAGCTAATACCCATCCGACTTCTCAGACTTCCATCCCGACCCATTCTTCAAGACGTACTCGAGCACCGAAGAGGAGGCTGCATGCCATCGCAAACATGGCCCTGCTGGTGTCTATGGCGCCGAGACATCCGGCTGCGATTCACCAATCTCCCTAGTCAACGAGACGTTCCGCTGGATCAATGAGAACCTGCGCGACGAGATAGACTTCATCATCTGGACGGGCGACTCGGCTCGCCACGATAACGACGAAAAACTACCGCGAACACACGACCAGGTCATACAACAGAATGAGTTCCTTGTTAGCAAATTTGTCGAGGTCTTTGGGAATGAGAAGACGGATCCCTACAATGATTTCGTCATTCCCATCGTCCCGACTTTTGGCAACAATGACATCATGCCTCACAATATCTTCCTCGCCGGCCCCAATAAGTGGACCATGAAATATTTAGACATTTGGAAGGGTTTTATCCCTGAGGCGCAGAGGCATCAGTTTCAACAGGGCGGGTGGTTCTTCGTCGAGGTCATCCCGCAGAAGTTGGCTGTCTTCAGCTTAAACACCATGTGAGCAAGGCCAATGAGAATCAACCAAATTCATATATTAGGATCAACTGACTTGGGCAATAGCTACTTTTTCGACTCCAATTCTGGTGTCGATGGATGCGCCGACAAGCACGAACCGGGGTACGAACACATGGAATGGCTGCGCATCCAGCTACAGATCCTACGAGAACGCGGCATGAAAGCCATCTTGATCGGACACGTCCCCCCTGCGCGAACCAGCAGCAAGTCCAGCTGGGACGAAACCTGCTGGCAAAAATACACACTACTCGAACGACAGTACCGAGATTTGATTGTCGGATCTCTCTATGGGCATATGAACATTGATCATTTCATGCTGCAGGATTTCAAAGATCTTAAGAAGAGTACAAAGAAGGGCCGGATGGGTAGTGTCGGAGCGAGCAGCGAAGAAGCGCGTCAGAGCATGTTCGAAGATGGCGAGGTCACCGTAGCCTCTGCCTCGGATTATCTTCAAGATTTGGGAAATGCATGGTCTAAGCTTCCAGTGCCGCCCTCACAATCAAAAAAGAAGACAAAATCCATACATGATTTCACAGACGAGGAAGACGAGGAACCTACATTCTCCATCTGGCAATGGGTTTGGAAGACAGTATCAAAATCAAACAAGGGCAAGAAGGGCAAGAAGGGTGGCAAAGGAGATAAAGACAAGAAGCCGACCAAGCCGACGAAAAAGCAGTACCTCAAGAAGATCGGCGGCCGCTACGCCGAACGATTCAGCGTAACGCATGTATCGCCAAGCGTGGTCCCAAATTACTTTCCTACTCTACGCGTATTCACGTACAATATCTCCGGATTGGAGGACGTGGTTGTACCGGGAGGTGACAAAGCTCCTAACCACAAAATGGCTGCTTCCCCACAGACGCCATTACTCATATCAGATATAGAAAGCGATTTCGACGGCATGGCCTACGAGAACGAAATGTACAAACTTATCGCGACAAAGAAGAGCAAGAAAGGAAAAGAATCCCGCAAGAAGCCCAAGAAGTGGAAATTCAAAGTCCCCACTCCACCATCCAAATCCTCACCCCCGGGCCCGGCATACTCGCCCCAAACCTTCACCTTCCTCAGCTACAAGCAATACTTCGCAAACCTAACCCACATTAATAACGATTTCGTCAAAGACCGCAGCCCAACCCCAAATTCGCTCTCCCACGACCAAGACATCAACGCGCCCAACAATACTATATTCGGCCTCGCCTACGATCCCCTATCTGGCGCCATCGAGCCTGCGAAATGGAAAGAAGGCAAGCATGGGAAACATCAAGGCAAGAGGCCGCATCCTAAACCACATCCGAAGAAGTTTAAGTACGAGGTGGAGTATGATACAAGACATGACAAACTTTTCAAGCTCAAGGATTTGACGGTGCGGAGCTATGTGGAGCTTGCGAGAAGGATTGGGCGGGATAAGGCGGGGGTGAAGGGCACGGAGTTTGAAGTGGAGGCCGAGGGTGGAGAAGAAGAGAATGAGGAGTTGAGCAATTCCGAGATGAGTAGTGGAGAGTATGACTCTGATATCGAAGTCGAAGACGACATCGAAGACACAGACGACATCGAAGATACAGACGCAAACCCGTCCTCCGCCTCCAACAAAGACAAGAAACATAAGAAGCACAAGAAAAAGAAGGGCAAGAAGGGCAAACACGGTCCCAAACATAACGGTGCATGGTTTACATTCGTGAGGCGCGCATTCGTGGGCACGATGGATCCAGCCGAGATTGAGGATCTGTTCCTAGCTTCCGAATTACGTGCGAATGAGGGCGGGGAGGACACGGTGAATGGTGTAGGTGCGGGAACAGGCACGGAGTTGTGATTATAAAGGGGATCGCATAGATGGGATGAGCACGAAGGTGTAGGAGGGGGCGCATGTGGATCTATGGAGTAGCGCTTTTCGACGCCGATGACTAGAGATGAGAATTGATACCCTGAGTTTTCTTTCTTTCTTTCTTTCCTTCCTTCCTGTATCCTTTCTGTAGACTACACACGTATATATATGTATGCATTCGGCATATGGCGTTTAGCATTAGCGAGTTATTTTGTATATTATCGGGTTCCGTTAATTAGTGTTTTTTGCATATAAGGCCATTCCATCAGTTGTCATCTCTATTCCTTTCTCGCCCCTTGCGCGTGAGTAGATTGTATGCACTACTAGGTCGGATTGGGTCGGATTGCTACTCTAGTATCTAGCTGGTCTGGATTGAATTTCGCCGTGCGTGCGTTTTTTGGCATTTGCGGCCAGAGAGAGGGAGAGAAAGAGATAGCACGCGTGGATTGGGAAAAGGGCAGGAAGGGTACACGTACGTGTACAGAGAGACCACGCCGCTGGAGGCAAACGCAACGCAGAGTGAAATTGTAATCCCGGCCATCCGAAAGCGTCACAGACTGCACTTGCTTGCACATAAGACATTTTTATCGGGAAGGCATTGGATTCAGCAGGCTATCTACTCGGGACAAGATACCTGGGTTGCTACTACTACTAATACTAGTTCTGGCTGCATTGCTACTATGTTTCATTCCTCATGCTGTCTCTCTGCTCATTCACTCACTCAGTTGCTCACTTCTTTGCTCTCAAAGAGGAAAAACTGCGTGGCTGGTCCGAAATCTTTACATCTAGGCTCGCTCGCCTGTTGATTTGACACGGAGAGTTGAGTCGAATAAAGCAGAGAGAACGGCAAAGAAAATCACAGATTAATCCGACAGTCTGACACAGACGGACTGAGAAGAAAATTAAGTAGGTTGGACACTTACTAGTTTGCCTGCCTGACTTGCCTGACCTGCTTGCTCGCTTGACTGGTTGCATACTTTCATTTGCCTGCCTGCCTGTTTGTTCTGTTCTGTTCTGCTGGAACTGCCCGCCCGTCCACCATATTAAACCGCACCTATCTGTTACATTTGAGGCTCACTCACCCGCTCGCTACCATATCATGCCATACCTGTTCCAGCTCACTCCATAATTCACTGACCGACTCACAATTCGTTCGTATCCAGATCCCGATCCCGATCCTGACTGGAGTAAAGAGTAAAACAAGGTCCGAATAAAAGAGGCAGAAAAAAAGAAGCAAAAGAAAATCTTCCCATAATACACTGGGATGAGCAAGCCGATTCGATCCGTTTTTCGTGTCGAGAGAAGAAGGGGTGCTAGACACACGCTCGTGAAGATTAAAAGAATCCTAGAGCAAACAACTTTTTTGTTGGTTGAGAGAGGGTGGGTGACTCGTACTGGTGTTGTGAAATAAAAACATTCCTCCCTCCACCAGCAGCACCGTTGCATCGTTGAGTGATCAAATTCGTCTAGTCCTCTTCAATCTCGCCTTCCTCGCTGCCGGAGCGGAGAATAGTATCCTCCTTCATAATCTCGGTGGTGAGCTGAACGGCGGGGGACTTGGGGGCGCGTTCGGCGTGAGGAGAGAATCGAGGACGCTTGGGATCGCGGCGATTGCTACTCTCGTCACTCTCTCGACGACGACGACCGAGAGATGAAGGACGCCCGGTTGTGTCACCATAATCTAGCACGCTGACTGCGCTCTCAAGAGGATCAGCCCTGCTAACGTAGGTACGTTCACGCTCCGCCTCGCGCTCGCGTCGCTCCCGTCCATAGTGATCTCCGCTGCCGCGTCGAGGACGATCATGATGATTTTCATCACGGCTAAGGCGGCGGAATGGTGGGGACAAGCCTGTGCGTTCGTTTACCCTGTAGCGAGCTTCCCTATCCTCCTGAGCCTGACGACGCTCCTCTGCGTATGGATCAAATTCAGGTGAGCGAGTACGGGTTGTGCGCCTGTCGGAGCGGCCGTTGCGGTACTCACGGTCTCGATCACGCCTGTCCCTATCCCTCTCACGGTCACGAGGATCACGTCGGCTCCGTTCTCGGTCACGGTCGCGGTCACGCTCTCTATCCCGCTTCTTGTCGTCTAGACGACGGATATACTTGTCAAAGACGGAACGACGGTTCGCGTCTGACTTGACGGCACGGTACTCCTCGGTCTTCTCGACACGGGGTCGGGTTTCGTCCCAAGTCGAGGATGCAAGAATTGGAGGCTCGAGGTGCTTGAGGGCGGAGCGGAAATCGTCCATAGCACGGCGTTCGTGATGCTCCGAGTCGCGACGTTCATCATCTTCCCGCTTTTTAACCTTCCCGATAACATAGGCAAAGATGGCCTTCAGTGACTGTTCGTCTAAGGCAGAAGTTTGAGAGTCATTCCGCATGACTTCCAAGAAATTCTCAAAGGATGTAGCGGTGGTGACTTCAAAGCGTTGTGTCTATAATGATGTTAGCCAATGCTTTTTTCTTCCAATATGTTATAAACTTACCTCCAAGACCTCTAGCGCGTGGCGGCGCTGGGTTCGAAATTTTCCGTCTAGTTGCTCCAAAGTATCCCAGAAAAGATCAAGTGGAGAAGAGCCAGGTTGGCCCAGCATTGCAATGTATCGCTCATCATCATGGATCAACTCGTGCACCTCCTTCCATTTCGTCCCTGCTCTGAGCCGGCCGTTGTCCTGAAGCTCGCGTAGTAGTTTGACGTAAGCGTCACGATTCTGACGTTCAAGGCGATTTCTCGTCCGTCGATCAGCCTGAACTTTCTCATTCAGCTGCCGCTGAAGTTCCCTGATGTGGCGTTCAAAAGTGTTCAGTACATCGACCTTGCTGAGAGACCTGTACTGCTCATCGGCAAACTCATCACTATTTTGCAGTTTTCCTTCGGCAGCATGCCAACGTGTGAAGGGCTCAATCTTCAGGGTTGGTAGCAACGAGGCAAGATCATCAAGGGCGGACTTCCTCTCCTGCGCTTCATTTTGAGCCTGTGCACGTTTGAGAGAGGCGATGTACTCTTCAAACAGTATTCTCCGCTCGCCGTCATTTTTGGCGGATCTGAAGATGGCCTCATTCTCGATCATTGGCAAAGCCGTCCTCCACCGAGTATAGTACTTAATCTGAGGGTGCGAACGTAGCATATCGATGAAGTCATCTCGCAATTTGGCTTGACGATCTTGCTCTTTGGCCTTGTCCTGGGCGCGGAGATCGTCACAATAACTCTTGAATGCAGCCTCGCGATCCTTTGGGTCTGGAATGGCGCGCCAATGAGGATCCTTAATCCCTGCCCGAATTGCCTGGGGCCAGGACCAATCTGACTGTACATTCAGCTTTTTGAGCAGTTTATTGAAGGCTTCTTCAGCATCTTGAGGATTGGAGAACAGAATCTCGGTCGAGGATCCGAATGTCGCTGTGGGGCGGTCTCCACCCAAGTAGCCTGCCTCGCGGTCGCGTTCGCGGTCCCGATCTCGGTCCCGATCTCGATCGCGTCGATCGGAGTGATAGTCGTCACGATCATGATTTCGGTTGTTGTACGACGGTAAGGAGGTTGGACCGGCAGCCCAGGCTGCGGCGGGTGGGCTACAGAATGTTAGCGCAATAGACAGATTGGAAAGTGAAGCCGACAAAGTACTTACGCTTTCAAAGGGCGCGGGGGTTGAGCCTCCTGCAAGCGCTTTAGGTTCTTGATCTCTTCTGGCATGACCCAGGTCGTCTCTTTGCTCTGTGGGTTATGCCAATATGGTTTCCCATCTGGGCTCTTGAACTCTTGCCATGGCATGTCAACCAGAGCGCGCTGCACCGAATTAGAATCAGTTTCGATCATTGTAGAAATCGTAGATAAAAACATACCTCAACATGGGTCATCAACTCGATCGGTTTGTCCCACTGGGTCTCGGTCGAGCCCGCTTTGAAGTAGTAAGTTCTGCCATCTGGAGTTGTAGCTTCCTGCCAGGGGATGTTAGCAGCTGGAGCACCCGTAGATCCATTCATCGCGACAGTTGGTCACGAGGTAGACGATGACGTTCGACGGTGTTGTGTTGGGAGGTGTCGCAAAGGAGATCACTGTCGCGCAATGCAAGTAGAAGTTTTGGCCAAGAAATCGGTAAATAGTTTGTCCACCCGGCTGAGGCTAGCTCGCCGTCTTGGCAGCGCTGTCTAGCACGTGCGTTGGTCAGCGTTCAATGTTTTATCATAGATGTTCCTTCTCATTCCCGTTATCAAGATAAAATGAGAGAGCGCTGATGGCTGCGGGTGCAACTGAAGCCCAGCCTCGAGGGAGCGCCGAGTTTGTACAGAGCTCAGTGCTTGAGGCTGTAGTTCCTTCTGACTCTTCTTTCGATATTGAGGACGAGATCAGCTCGTGGGATGGCACGATTGAAGATGAGAGCAGTTCCATCTTGCCTTTCATCTCACAAAGACGAGCCCTGCTATTTGGTGAGATTGTTGAGAGAATCTTTTGCTTGACAAGTCCTCTTACTTATTCATAGACATTTAGATGAACGAGTTGCTGTTTACGTTGTATTTCGCACGCCAGTTGTAAATGAGAATACTTTGAAAGTATACCTCACTCGGCTCGCAATCACACTGGAAGGTTTTGCATTCAGTACTGCTCCACCCCCAGACACCGAAGCGAAACCTTCACCTCCAAAAGAATTGATTTACTCGGAAACCATTCAAGAATCCAATGATCCATTGCTAGTTCGCTATGACGATGACGATGACAATCCCCACGTATTCGTGATATGGAAGGTAGATGTATTCATCAGTGAGTTTTTTATTCTCTACCTCTTACGTGTACTTATTGCAGCAAGGTCGACCACGTGGCAGATTCTATCAACCGGCCGTATATTTTCAGCCCACGGCCTCATTGAAACCTGCCGAGAAAGCGAAAAGGGGGGTTCTCGATGATGAATATCTCCCAAGCAAGGTGCCCACTGCACTAAATCTTCTCCAAGCATTTGAGAGTGATCCTGCACTAGCCGGTACTAATCCAAGATTATCCGCACTTCGAATCAGCAAGATTGCACCAACCGCGACAGCAACCAGAGAACTAGTGCGTCCCATCAGAACTGGCCAACGGCGCCTATTCAGAGCATTACCTGCTTTGATATGGCGGATGAAATATTCAAAATCCCATCAACCCCTCAACAATGCATCACTCATTGCCTCATTCGAGCTTGAGGTCGCTCATATTACTGGATGCCGTGTCAAGATTGAGAATATTCATCTATCACTGAAAGGTGGGAAAGTTCAGGCGATTACAGACGTACAGGGTAGCAACGTCATCCATAAACCAGGAGATCAATTCGCATACCTTTACAAACTAGAGCCGGATCTTAATCTTGACGGATTTCCCATGTTGGGGAGTGATGGGCACACCGTCAACGTAACGATTTCTGCAAAGGCATTGATATCATCGGAAACTGAAGCCAAACTCGCGATCGAGTGGAAAACCGCGGTCGATTTCCTAGGTGATCACAATCCGAACCTGGTCAAAGCTGCTCATAGAATGAGTAACCCAGTGACTCAACTCCATACTAAATCCACGGATCCAGACTCTTTGTTACCACAAGAGCCGTCTGCCCAAGGAGATGATTCACATAGCAAAGGGATCAATGTAACTCTTACTATATCAGGACCACCACGTGTCAAAGTCGGAGAGATGTTCCATTGGGATGTTTTCATTGTCAATCGCTCTGAAAAAACGCGAAAGTTGGCTATTGTAACGATTCCAAAGCGGAGAAGAGATTACGAGAGACACAAATCACACCCATCGACATCGTCCATTGGTGGTCACCGAAGTGAGAAGAAAGATCTACTCACCAGTGCCGTGGTAGACGAAAATATCATATATGCCAAACAAAAGAGTGCCCGGATAGAAGCCGCTGAGTTGATATGTTTGACCACAGATTTGAGGATCGGGCAAGTACATCAAAAAGCTTTCATGTTACAAGTGACTATAGCTGACAATATATGTAGGCACCTCGCCTCGGGCGCATGCTTCACGGCGGAGCTGAAGTTTTTAGCCCTCTCACCTGGTGTTCTTAGTGTTGAATCCGTTCGAGTTGTCGATTTGGCAACTCAAGAAGCTGGTGACGTTCGGGATTTACCTAGCATAATTGCCATAGAGCAAGGAAGCTAATGCAGAAGCTATTCTATAACAAAAGTCGATATCATAAGAGAGAGGCTGATGTAAAACCCTTCCAAGCGACATTACGTTACACTCATGATGTTGGTGTACTGGGACAACGATCCTCTCTCAGATCAGACGAGGTCACAAAGTTCAGGGAATACCAAAGATTTGGCTATTTGGCTGATATACGGCACTGGGGCTAAAGACTTTGGACATGGGGATCGTGAAAAATGATGGAGACATTCACATAAGAATACGCTTCAATCCCCCTATAACCGTGCTAGTACCGAGTATTCGTATCTACATATGAACTTCGGAAACAATATAAATGCCGTTCATTAGACTCTGGGATGCCTTGAAGAACTTGTCGTTGGTTTTTGTGAATAGCAAAATGCAAGAATTGAGTACAGATTCAAACTGGGTACAAGCAGGTGTACTGGAGGTCAATATGAGATCAAACAAGACCATGTTTCATGAAAGGATGTCATTATTCAGATGGTGTTTGAACCTGGGTAAGCACGGACTTTTTTGGCTGTACATCTAGGCAGCGCAGCGTTCCTATTCGCTTCCGACTCGGCAGCTCCGCCGCTGTCGTCAAAGGGTCTCCCAACCCCGAACAAGCCAGGACTGCGAACCACGAACCGCCAACGACTCGCCTCCTCTCGAGGACGTATCACTGTCGCTGCCACCCGCTACACCATCGCGAACTTCGATATTATCTTGCGCAACCGCTCCATACCCCACGCGCTTTCGATTTCAGACCTACTATATAACCAAAAGGTGGCTTGATAAGACTACACACAGACCTTTGACGACGTATAGACGTCATTGCGATTCACTATGATTGAAAACACCAGGCGGCGCCTTCTCTACCAGCTTAACAGCCGATGGATCTATGGCAAATTCGTGAGCAAATACCTACCACCGCCATCGATATACCATACGCTCTCCTAACACCTGCATTCTTTCTGTAGCCTCTCCTTCACGCAGCCATCTTCCTTCTCCAAATGGCGGCCGTATCACTCTTAACCCGCAAGTTCAGTACTTATTATGAGAAGCGACCAAGTAAGAAGATGCTTTAGATAACTCACATGCGCATAAGGTTGCTAACGATGCTACAACAGTCCTTACTACTATGATCACCAACGCCGTACGTATCCCGCCCGCCTTGTTCGCCACCTGATCTTAAGACCACATACGCCGTTTTATGTTACAAACCCGCTACCTGATGTCGATGCACCTCTTATCGCGATCGAGTATAGTGTTTTAATAGAGGCTAATAATGATAACAGGTATTGGGTGGCATAGCGGACACTGTAGCTCAAAGCTTGACAGCCATCCGGCAACGCGCAGTGCGAAAGGCAGGAGGGCCAGGCAAGGACGACTTCCTAGCGATTGAGATTCACGAGTTGGACAAGAAGGGGCCATGGTCTGATGAGCTGATTCCTGATTCGAAGCTGCTGCCTCCACCGTTTGATTTCGAACGACTGACTCGGTTCATGTCGTATGGTTTCTTGATGGCACCAGTACAACACAAGTGGTTTGGGTTCTTGTCGAGAACATTTCCGGTGACCAAAACCGCTGCTATGGTACCAGCTCTCAAGCGGGTTGCTTTTGATCAGTTCCTATTTGCACCTGTCGGTATGTTGGATTCATATCTCCAGCACTCGGTGTATTGCCATTAACGCGATTTCAGGTCTTGCTTGCTTCTTCACCTTCATGACCGTGGCCGAGGGCGGCGGCAAGCGTGCAGTCACGAGGAAGTTCCAAGATGTCTACGTGCCAGCGCTGAAGGCAAACTTCATGGTCTGGCCTGCAGTACAGATCATCAACTTCCGAATGATGCCAATCCAATTTCAGATTGTAAGGAGTATTCGAACTATCTATATATTGACCCTTCATTAATCAAGTTTCAGCCTTTTGTGTCTACTATTGGTATCGCTTGGACGGCATACCTTTCTCTGACGAACTCCGCCGACGACGCGTGATTCTCTTGGCCGGACACGACCATTTCTTTTGCAGCACACATCGTACAAAGTTATGTTTCAGTATGGAATTCATGGGTGTCTTTCGGTTTTATAGCCTGAGCACATTGCATAGGAGGATGATTTTCATTTTGGCGTTTTAAGCATTGTCTGGCGTTGTCTGGCGTATACAGAAATGGATACACGGTGTCTATCATTTTCAAATCCAATCATTCTCTACAAAAGGAAAAAAAAGATCAGCCAAGCACCGTACTGGACAAAAGGTGATTATGCTCTCGGCCGCGGGACATGGAGGTTCCAACACCCGGGAACTCACGGGCGATAAAGGCCGAACAACAATACTCTATTCATCACATGTTCATTAGGAACACTGCAATGCAAGGACTAACCATTGATTCTACCACGGTAAAGACCTACATGAGTGACGTTCGATTTTGTAGCTTAAACCCATAAGCCTTGGCTATTTCTGGGATACTCCACACCACGAGTCTCAGGCAACGAAGCAAAATCGGAGCCTTCATTGCTTTTACTCCTAAGATCGGCTAACTTGCGGCAGCCTCGCAGTTACATGCGGAAAAGCAAAAATAGTTGATAAGCGCAGGGGTGCTCACAACAAACAATTGTCTCACTAGGTTGACATCACGGCTCACCCCACTTTAGCCCCGCCATCCAGCCATTTCAAGACCAGCCGCCCGTTCCTCAACAACTTAGATAGCTCCCACGCGCCTGATCACCCCAGCTGGCCCTTTCTGAATACAATTCTCAATTGAATCTGCACAATCTCCAGCTACAATGTCTCTCTCTAACAAGCTCTCCATTACCGACGTCGACCTCAAGGGCAAGCGGGTACTCGTCCGAGTAAGTTATTCCCATGCAAGATGTTGTTTTCCATTCTCGGTCTAACAATCAATTAAGGTCGACTTCAACGTCCCCCTCGATGGCGACAAGATCACCAACAACCAGCGCATCGTCGGTGCTCTCCCCACCATCAAATACGCTGTGGAGCATGGCGCAAAGGCGGTGATCCTCATGTCACATCTCGGCCGCCCAGATGGAAAGCCCAACCCGAAATACAGCCTTGCACCCGTCGTTCCCGAGCTTGAGAAGCTGCTTGGTGGTAAGAAGGTTATCTTCACCAAGGACAGCGTAGGCAAGGAGGTTGAGGACACTGTGAACAGCGCCAGCGATGGTCAGATCATTCTATTGGAGAACTTGCGATTCCACGCAGAGGAGGAGGGAAGCAGCAAGGATGCCGAGGGCAAGAAAGTCAAGGCGGACAAGGCTAAGGTGGACGAATTCAGGAAGGGATTGACGGCCCTGGGAGATATCTTCATCAGTAAGTGCCATTCTAACTGTTTTGTTTGAATTGGAAGGGCTGATAATTTGTAGACGACGCCTTCGGCACCGCCCATCGCGCACACAGCTCCATGGTAGGTGTCGATCTCCCCCAAAAGGCCTCCGGTTTCCTCGTGAAGAAGGAACTCGAGTACTTCGCAAAGGCCCTTGAGAACCCCGCCCGCCCATTCCTTGCCATCCTCGGCGGTGCCAAAGTTTCGGACAAGATCCAGCTCATCGACAATCTGCTCGGCAAGGTCGACAGCCTCATCGTCTGTGGTGGCATGGCTTTTACATTCAAGAAGACTCTTGAGAACGTGTCAATTGGAAACAGTCTGTTCGACGAAGCTGGCAGCAAGACCGTGAAGGATCTCGTTGAGAAGGCCAAGAAGAACAACGTCAAGATTGTGCTGCCTGTCGACTACATTACCGCAGACAACTTTGCCAAAGACGCCAAAACTGGCTACGCTGAGGACAAGGATGGTATTCCCGATGGCTGGATGGGTCTTGATTGCGGCGAGAAGTCCATCAAGCTGTACAAGGAAGCTATCGATGAGGCTAAGACGATCCTCTGGAACGGACCTCCAGGTGTCTTCGAGTTCGAGGCTTTTGCCAACGGCACCAAGAAGACCCTCGACAATGCCGTGGCTGCCGCACAGAACGGCAAGATCGTCATTATCGGTGGTGGGGACACTGCAACCGTTGCCGCCAAGTACGGCGTCGAAGACAAGCTCAGCCACGTCTCGACTGGCGGCGGTGCATCTCTCGAGTTGCTCGAGGGTAAGGATTTGCCGGGTGTATCTGCACTTTCAAGTAAGTAGATCACCGTGGCTGCTTAGATGAAGTGCGGTTAGGCTTAAAATGGTTTCCAAGGGTCTACTTCGAGATTGTGATTATTTTATGTAATTAGCTTTAGCTGCTCAGATGAAATACGGCTCTGTTTGGTATTCCCATGCTACATCCACTGCTGTCCAAGTGAATGACCCAGGCTCTTTGTCTGGGGGAGATGGCAGGGTATACGCCGTATCTGCATCAAACCCTCGGTGTCAAACCACGTTCTCTTGATACCTCTCTCCAGCTCTACGGTAGTCGCAATTCTTTGGATTCCCTGTTATTCACTGTACGATGATCCGTATGGACGAAGTGTCTCATTTCTGGCCAAGTTTCTTAAGCTCTTCCCTGTTCATAGTCAGCTTCGGTCTCCTAAAGTATCCCCTCTCGTACATCCCGAAACTCACCTTAGCTGTACCGAGAAGTCGTCGCTCGTATCATCATCATCCCAGCTCTCTTCCCACAGATGTGTATTGCCGCCCGCGGGGACTTGTGTGTCATCTTCGGTCCAGTCTATATTGCCAAGACTGTTAGCCTTCATCATGTTTCTCTTGTGTAGATTTCTTTTCTGAAGAAACAGGATCCGTACCTTCGATAGGAAAATCCTCGAATTCATCGTCCTCTTCGAGTTGCGCTGCGGGCTTTTGTTGTTCCTTGGGTTGCTCAGGTGCTTTGGAATCGGCCGGTTTCTTGGAGTCTGATGCGGAGGCCATCTTGGATGTGGAGTGTGGAGTGACTATCTTGGGAAAATTTGGATGAAGAGGATCGAGGAGGCTTTTGGGGTGGTGCTGAGCAAACAGAGTTGGATTGGTCGATAAGTCCACTGTGACCAACAATGAAGGCGGCGGCGACGGCGGCGTACAGTTGAGGCTCCTTGTCGTCGGCGGCAGGAACCACCGACAGTCTTGGCGCGGGTGGGATCAAGGCAGACCTTACGTGTTACACTTTGGAAGGTGCAACGCTCGGATTTGACGGAGATGGTGTTAACCGTGAATGGAGGAAGTTGTGGGGTTGCAATCGGATATCTCATGCATGAAACATATCAATCCTTCTATTTTCCTTTCATCGGTCCCTTCGTTATCCTATAATCCTCCAACATTCTTTCATGACGACGTACCCCCGGTACCTCGCTCACCGGTGACGTACGACCGGACCGCCGCACTTGTCCGCCGTCGAACACACGCAAGACGGCGTCGTGTGTGGGTAAGCAGTTATCTGAGCCACGCCTCTTAAGCGGCTCGGATTTTAATTTAGTACCTGGCTCAGCTGGGACGCCTCATATTCAATACCACTCTTCTTTCCTCTAAATTTCTAAGTCTTCTTTCCTGACAACGTTCGCTCCGGCATCGCTTCACTGGGTCCTTTAATCTTTGCCCCGTTTACCTAGGTAGCCACAGCGGACTCAGCAACATGTTGAAAGTCGGAGGATGGCTCGCAGGAGGAAAGGGCAAACATGGACAGACGAGGAGCTTGAATGCTCTTGAAGAGCTCAGCCAAAGTATGGTTTCTTTTGTCCGATTCATCTACTTGAAGCCCTGCGCTGACCATTGGCGATAGTCGAAGATGCAATGGCCGGTATGTCGCCCTCACCTCCCCACACCAGGTATCCCAATCGAGACTGATGGCATGCGACCATAGCCGTGACCCACATTATGAACGATGATGTCGATTCCGCCGAAGAACATCTTAGCAAAGGCAGTTCGCCATTCCACCAGGTGCGGCGCAATCCGGAAACGCTGCCTTTGATGTCATTCTGTGGATGAGACTTACGAGAGTATAGCTTGGTAAAGGAGTGGTTATATTCATCAGGGCGACCTTAGGCTTCGAGCAGGAAATCATGCGCGAAGGTAAGAAAATGTGTCTGGCTATATTTCCCTTGACTTAGAGGAACACTCCATCCTAGTCCCTACCACAAACGTTATACAATATTGGCACTTGGTCGTCAATAGATTGTGACATGGGAAGTCTCATCAAGGCTATCCACGGATTCTATATGGTTAATTAGGCACTGACGATCATGGGTAGCCTCTCAAACATTGTCGGATGCGGAGAATTCAGCCTACGAACAGCAGCGACGAGCTCATCGAAATTCGAGCGCGTATCAGTCGCCGATATACCCACCTGGAACCGAATACGCCGTGTGTCTAGCGGAGGCACAACTTATGAGTGCAATTGTCGGCGTGCTCAATGAGAGTTTAACAGAGGCTATCAAAAGTTTCTACAAGCTGAGGAAAGCATATCTAACTCTAGAGGGCGTCATGGATGCAGAGAAGAAGTTTCTGAAGGAAAGGAGTACAAGTAGTTTGACTTCAGTGGGTTCCGATGGGTCCTCCAGGCCTGGATCTCGGATTGGGAAAGGTGGCCCGGTGACGATTTCCAAACCACCTACTCCAGAGAAAGCGTCTGCAGCTACATCTCAAACAAATTTGGGGAGGGATAATAAGGAGTTCTCAAAAGAGATCGAGGACGATGACGACGATTTTGATTTCGTTGATGCAGACGAATCACACGAGGGCCAGGAGACTCCAATTGAGTACGCAGGCCATCTCAAAGTTGACGCCGAGAAAGATAAGGCCATTGAATTGGACTCTTCCAAACGACGAATAGACGTCAAATCTAGCTCAGCGCCTAATTTACCTTCTAATCCGCAGCCTAGTACGTCGGTACCAGGACCCATAGAAGACTTCGCTCAATTGTCGCTTTCAGACCCCCTTCAAGCAGAGGAAGACATCTCCCAGTTTGTCGAGCATCCAGTTGATATGTTCATAATATCGGGTGCAAACTTCTGTTTCGGCATCCTTCTATTGATCATTTCTCTTGTTCCTCCAGCATTTGCAACATTGCTCAAGATTGTGGGGTTCAAGGGGGACAGGGAGAGGGGGTTACAGATGCTTTGGCAAGCCACTAAGTACCACAACATCCATGGGGCCATGTCGGGTTTGATCCTCTTTGGTTATTACAACGGCATCACTGGTTTCTGCGATATCATCCCGTCAAGCGGAGAAGGCGCATATCCCAAAGAACGCTGCCAAGTGCTCCTCGCAGAAATGCGTAACCGGTACCCCAAAAGTCACCTTTGGCTTCTCGAGGAAGCTCGTACCTTCGCCGCCGAACGGGACCTTGAGAAAGCAGTGGATTTTATGGCAAATTCTTCGGAATCCCCGCTCAAACAACTCGAAGCCCTACAATGGTTCGAGCGCAGTCTCAACACCATGTATGAATCACCACACCTCCCGTCCACCCGACCCACTAACCTGTTTCTCTAGGTATATGCACGATTATGCTGCCACATCAGCCGCGTTCCAAAAGTGCGCAACTCTAAATAATTGGAGTCATGGTCTCTACTACTATATATGCGGTGCCTCACACCTCGAATTATACCGCCATAGCAAGATCAGTGATCCCAAAGAAGCCGCTGCTCAAGCTGCCAAAGCCGAAGAGTTCTTCAAAATGGTCGCACCAAATACAGGCCGCAAGCGCTTTATGGCCAGACAGCTTCCCTTTGACGTTTTTGTGAACCGTAAAATTCAGAAGTGGGAAGCCCGAGCGAAGGAATGGAAATGCGACTTGGTTGATGCTGTGGGAGTGAGCCCGCTCGAAGAGATGATATATTTCTGGAATGGCTACAAGAGGATGCGGATCGATCACCTCCAGACCTCTCTCGATAACCTGGCCTGGAGCCAGACCGAGGCAAATCCACACCGGGAGAAGGAGGGGCTGGATGAACAAAGCATCTTAAATCTCTTGCGTGCGGCGACCCTTAGAAATATGGATCGCACAGCTGAAGCAAAAGAAATTTTGCAGCAGGAAATTATCTCACAGGATCGGTTGCTGTTCAAAGGGCCAATGAAGGATGCCTGGACAGCACCGTGTGCACGATACGAAATGGCTGCCAACCTTTGGCGGGAAGCAGAGGCACTGGGCAGTCCACAAGATCAACCCGAATTACTGGAAAATTGCAAGGTCTGGCTGGAAGAGGTTAGCCGATGGGAAGCTTTTGATTTGGATGCTAGGTAAGTTCCTACATATGTCTCTATTAGCACATCAACTAATATGTGCATAGAATTGGAATGAAGGTCACGGCTGGTAAAGCTACTTTGCGGAAGTGCGGAATCGAGTGTTAGACGTGGGCGCTTCGGCGATGATAGAACAGTCTCACAATAGAGTGTAAGGAAAGTCAATATCTTGCCAGGTCGCTCGACAGTTGCTGAAGCTGTTCCAAGGGCCTGGTAGGTGCACAGTATATACATACTAGTTGGGACCTGGTTTCACCAACTTCAATCCACTTCTCACGATGTGGTAACAAAATAGATACATCAAGACCAATACTGAGCCTCAATGCAATTGAACATCTTACAACACCATCCCGAGGCACCTCTAGTTTATAAGGTTCTGTTCATGTCCATGCGGTAAAGTAAAATTCACTCAGATTTTCACGATCACCCTCCGCGCGGCCATCTACCTCTGTTCCTCAACACAACAATAACGTCACTGTTACACCGTATAGTCACCATCCACACACAAGTCTCCACATTTGAATCATCCAATAATTAATCCACAAGCTATTGTGACCTCCCCCAGTTTCTCAAAAAGACACGAATCCGATTCCACCAAAAACCACGACCGACACATCAACTCTCCCGCACCAATCCGGCCCCGATATTTTCCCCTCAAGCAACACTGACATTCCCAAACCAACGCACCTTGCCCCCCCACCTCATCACCGACACCCTCGAGATGGAAGAGCACGATGTCACCACCACCTACAGAGAGTATATGCCCTTCGCTCCCAACACGCTCAGGCTGACAACTTTCATCACCCAATCTATGCCCACGAAGCTCGGCAACGCCCTCACTAACTACGCCATGATCTCCAGTCTGCCTCGACTAGTGACGAAGGACCTGTATCCGCAGCACGGTTCATGGGAGGAACAGATGTGGAAGCATCTAGAGACGAAGCCGGCTTAGACTCTCCTTGGCCTTCTTGCTTTAAGGTGTCTGATTTAGATCCTCTAACAGCTGCTCTTGCCCTGGTATTTGCGATTCAGATTCCGTGGATCATTCTGGGACCCTCCTATAATAATAGTAACATATCGACAACCTACTTTCTGGGACACAGCATATTCAGCTGCACAATTCGCGCCACCATTGAATTGAGATGCTCTTCCTGAATTCTAGACGTCAGGTAAATTAGTAATGCACAATAGTAACGACATAAACAAAGTAGTCGAATGCATATAGACGTCTCTCGAATATGTCAAATCGAAGAAGAAAATAATATATCCCATTTGACCTAATAATAAACTCTATTTGACCAAGGATGATCAGACGCCTCGGTATGCTTGAATCCCATGCTTGTATATTTAAACCCGCCGAATTGGCAGATTTTTATTTTGGCCCCAGTATGCACAACTTCAGTTTTGCCATCGTCAATTTGCTCGAGACACGCGCAATTGTAGCACTTATGTGTATTTGCACTTGAGCTCAAACTTGCTCTTGCGATCAGCGGTCATGGCACCCCAGGTGGTCTCGTCGGCCTTCTTGCCATTGTCGCCAATGGAGGCGGGCTTCCAGGGCTCGTCGAAAGCCTCGAAGTAGAAGGCGTTGAAGCCCCAGTCGATGAGGGAGCAGAAACCGTGCTCGTAGAAGTACTTAGCATTCTCGGTTCCACCCTTGGCTGCGTCATAGTCGGTACCAACTATTTTTTGTTAGTGATTTATCGAAGGTATAGTCCTGCAGAGGAGTGCTTACCAGCAGTGGGCCAGCCGGTCTCGCCATTCCAGACTTCGGGCTTCTTGTCAACACCACCGGAAATCTTCTCGATATGCGTAACAGCCTGGAACATGTCGTCGAGGTAGACGTGGGTTGAGTTCTTGATGTCATTACCCTGCCAGAATGCAAAGGCGTTGATGAGCAGGATGTCGGCCTTCTTGATGATGGGGTCGGCGGTTCCGTCGGCATATTTGTTCCAGCTGTCCGCAGTTCCGACCTTGATCTTGCCACCGAGCTTGTTCTTGACTTCACCAATCTTGTCGGCCAGCTGCTGGCCGGTGAAGTTACCGCGATAGAGGGTTTCCGAACCGACTGTCACAGCGTAGATCTGATCCGCATAGGTGCCGGCAACGCCAACGATGGCATCGGTGTCAGCTTTGTAGGATGTCTCGACATCAGGCCTGTAGAAGATAATGCGATTAGCTATTTGCCATGACTTAAGACTTGCGGTTGTGTGACCCACCAGATGCCCAACATGACCTTGAAACCCTTCTCTTTGGCTGCGGGAAGAATGGTTGCTGCAAACTTGCAATCTGCAGCTGCGTATCCTCGGACCAGCTTGGTCTTTCCGGATGTAGCCTTGGTGATGGCATCGAAATCAAGGAGATAGTCATTCTTCGACTTGCACGTGCTGTCAGGGTTCTTGGTGCCGAGTGCAAAGCCCATGGAGCCAGCAGCGGCCACCATGGCAGGAGCCACAGCGAGGGCTGTAGTGGCAGCGGTAGAGAAACGCATGTTTGTGGCTGGTTCCTCGATTCGACGTGGGGATTAAAGAGTGTAGTGAATGGGCGTTACTCGTGGGCAAACAGGCTCGCAGGACGCGTCAGTGGGGATAATAAAGAGTGACTGGGTAATTAAGAAAAGGGAGGAAAGAAGGAGTGGTGGAAGAAAGAGTGGCAGCACGCAAAGGTACAGGAGAGAAAGTCCGTATTAGAGGGAAGAGGTGGTGAGAGCCAACAGCGTGAAGTCCGGGTTGATGAAGGGGCGTCCCCGGATTCCTGCGCGCTATGCCCGTTTCAAAACGGTGGTGCCCTGGCTCCGCACAGCCAATCAGCGTGCCCTTGTCCCTGGATTCCTGCTCGATAGGGGCGTCGCACCGCCGCACTCATTTTTAGCTGTTCCGCTGTTTTCACCCGAACACGTGAAGCCCGTATTTGTTCACTGACGGCTTCAGCGACGTCATCAACGTCTTTTCTTCTTCTCATCATCTCAACTCTTGCCGGACGAAAGCAACGCGATATGTGCAAACACCACCAATATTCGCATAGACCCTCCCTTGCTCACCAACTATCGAAGGTGAGATGATGTAGCGACATCTCCTTTCTCATTGGACCTCCCAATCATATTGAGATCGACAGACATGCTGGTATGGATCAACCACATGTCGTCGCCTGTCGCTCAGATAGACACATGGCGGCCTCCTCTATCACTTCAATGCTTGAACTAGGCAGTCCCGCTGTCAGTCAAGCCAACTGCATGCATTCCGGCAGTCAAACCTAGCAAATGTGGGGAATGTCGAGGGACGGTGCGACGCGAGCTGTTGCGCTCGAAGGTAAGAGTGACACAAGGTTTCGGCCCGTAACACCACAATGCCACGGAACGAACTGTCTTTCTCTCAAATACCATTGCAGGAGGCTTTCGTCCTTCGGCTGCCATTTGGAGCTTCACATTGCTAGAAAATGGCAAGATCCCGTCTACGATATGCAGTGTTTTGCGCTCTCATCATCCTCGTCCTCTACCAGTACATCCCTCGAAATGCCAGGATACCATACACATCACAATCTCGTCGATCCAGAAAGGGTGGAACGGCTACTCTGGCAGTCTACATGAACAGCCTAGCTCACATCCCACATATCGTAGCAACAGCGAGCTCATTCGCGTGGAATGCGGTCCAATTCAAGTACCCTCCCAACCTCACACCGAAAGTGCCACCGCCCGTAACCAAGCGTCCTCGAATACAGCACGAGTTCCAATCAGAATCGCGGAGCGAAGCAGCTACACAGGAATATCGACGCCTAGAGGTGAAGAAAGTTTTCGAAAAGAGTTGGGACAGCTACAGGCAGCATGCTTGGATGAAAGATGCCCTAAAACCGATGACAGGACAGCATGTCGATCAATTCTCAGGCTGGGCAGCGACCTTGGTGGACAGCTTAGACACACTATGGATAATGGGAATGCGTGACGAGTTCTACGAAGCTGTGAAGGCGGTGGCTACAATCGACTTCGGTAAGAGCACGTCAGGTTCTGTGAACACTTTCGAAACGTGTATTCGCTACTTAGGGGGATTGCTTGCTGCATACGACCTGAGTGGACACGAAGTATTGAAGCGAAAAGCAATCGAAGTAGGCGATCTACTCTACGCTGGCTTCAATACGGAGAATCGCATGCCAGTTGACTTCATCAACTTCGGCCTGGCCAAGACCGGCGGAGGCCTTACGGTGGAGGGTAGTGTGGTTTCTGCGAGTCCAGGGACGATAACACTCGAGTTCAGCCGACTCAGTCAGATTACTAGAGATTCAAAGTATTACGCCGCTGTCTCGCACGTCATGGATACGTTTCACGAGCGCCAAAATGCCACAAAACTACCGGGTATGTGGCCAATGATGGTATCAATGCGGAACAAAGATGTCACTTCAGGGTATCAATTCACACTTGGTGGGAATGCGGATTCCTTCTACGAGTATCTTCCAAAGGCCCATGCTCTGCTCGGGTCCGACGATCTCTCGTCAGCAAAATATGAGGCTATGTCCCGCAATTTTATGGAGACAGCACAGAAAAACTTCTTCTTCAGACCCATGCTTCCTAACAATGATGATATCTTGATATCCGGCAACGTTGACGTTGATAGCAACGGGCCACAACTTGACCCTGAGAGCGAACACTTGACGTGCTTCATAGGTGGGCTATTCGCACTTGGAGGTCGTCTGTTCAATCAGAAGGAGTACGTGAACACAGGAGCAAAGCTTGCTCGCGGGTGCGCGTACGCATACAAATCGTTTCCTACTGGCATCATGCCAGAGCGATACAACATGGTCATCTGTCCAAACCAAACTGATTGCAAGTGGGATGAGGCTACTTGGCTTGCGGAACGGGAGAAGCGTCTTCAATACAAACCACACCTCCCATTGGGTTTCACCACAGCAAAAGATCCCCGTTATCTGCTACGTCCCGAGGCCATTGAATCGATCTTCATCCTTTGGCGCATCACGGGTGACCCGTGGTATCGCGAGACTGCGTGGGAGATGTTCCAAGCGGTATCCAATGCTACTGCGACGGATTTTGCGAACGCAGCGCTTACCGATGTTACCGTGTTGGATAGCGAGAAAACCGACTACATGGAGAGCTTTTGGCTGGCGGAAACGCTCAAGTATTTTTATCTATGTTTTGCAGATACTAGCTTAATCAGCCTGGACGAGTTTGTACTTAATACAGAGGCCCATCCTTTCAGGTTAAGTAAGGCTGATACTGGATAGACCGGGTGAGATTGGGTTAGTTTAACCCCGTTGAGCATAGTATCTATTATGTCTTTTTGTGCACCATACCCTCTTTGTCTGTTCTGTTCACTATGGTCGAGATTGTGAATGGATGAGGTTCAAGTGCAGCCCAGTGGAAATGCACGGCTTCCAAATCGCGATTTGGACCCAATATAAATAATATCAACATGGCATGGCATCACATGGCACAACAACGATGGAAATATAATAAGATGCATGGATTCCAAATGATCGACATCTCCTGCAAGGCCCACCCGTTCAAAGCCGCCGACAATCCTTGCGCGAACGTGGGGTACCGGCAGAGCACGTCATTTCAGCTAAGGAATTTTGCAGATTCCCCAACGTATTGCGACTTCGGGGTGTCATCGCCAATTTGCATATATGTGACCAATAATTTTCCTCTTTGATGTTTTTTTCAAGGGACTAATTCAAATAAATAACCTTCTTGCCTGTCGTTTTGTAACCTGATCTTTTACTCTTTCAACAACACATTCCTCCAACCCTATCAAAACAACATCTACTATTTCCACAATGGCAACGTACGTTCATAGACATCATATATACCCCGCAATCACGAATTCCAAATCCAGCGTACTAACTCACTATCTCAGCAACATCACCTGGCACCCATCCCTCTCGCGCAGCGAGCGCAACACCTACCGCAAGCAGGGCGGCCTCACAATCTGGTTCACGGGCCTCTCCGCATCAGGCAAATCAACCATTGCGACCGCTCTAGAACAACACTTGTTGCACCTCGGACTCGCGGCGTACCGTCTTGACGGCGACAATGTGCGATTCGGGCTGAACAAAGACCTCGGTTTTTCGGAGAAGGATCGCAATGAGAATATTCGACGGATTGCAGAGGTACGTTAAAAACATGGAGTTGGGTTTTTGGTTTGCATGTTCGCATCCACCCCGCAATGACGAGATGGTCGTGTGAGAGCACGCGATGACATTCAATGGCGCCCGCCTTGCGGGGAAGATGGGAAGCAAAAGCAAAGAAGAAATACTCCATCCCACTCTATTCTACATTTACTCCTGCCTCAATCATCGTTCTAACACCCAACCCCCAGGTCGCCAAACTCTTCGCCGACTCCTCCACCATCGCCATAACATCCTTCATATCTCCCTACGCCAAAGACCGCCAGACCGCACGCGAACTGCACGCCTCCCCAGGGACCGACCCCTCGGACGCCCCCCTCCCCTTCATCGAAGTCTTCGTTGACATCCCGCTCGAGGAGGCGGAGAAGCGCGATCCAAAGGGTCTGTACAAGAAAGCGCGCGAGGGAAAGATTCCTGAGTTCACGGGCATCAGTGCACCATATGAGAGGCCGGAGAATGCGGAGATTGTGATTAAGAGTGCGGAGACGAGTGTGGAGGATGCGGTTAGGGAGATTGTGAAGTATTTGGAGAGTAAGGGGCTATTGAAGTTGGGGACGGAGGATGGAAGGGGGTTGGAGTATTAGGGGGAAGATAGCTTTGGACGTGATAGAAAGAGATTCTAGATATGGATCCCGATGTTTATCGGATGGGTGAGAATCCATTAATGAACAAAGTTGGAAGGACCAAGATTTCTTTCTTTCTTGAATCATGTTCATCAATCCATTTCAACCATTCATCTTCTTCCGGCAGATCTTCCTCTCACTGTCGAAATTAACTAAATAAACAAGGACGCTCTCATTCTCCCTGCCAACCAACTTACAAGCCTCTCCTCTCCTCTCCTATTCCAATTCCAAATCCCCATCCCCACTACTTCTATCCCGCCCCACCGCCACAAACTCCTCTTCTCGACCAAAATCACCAATTGACATCATTCCACGGCACCAACACCCGAACCCCTTCTCACTCACAAACTACTCAAATCATGGCACTTCATCCCGAAGCCAAAAAGAGAATAAACACCCCAAACCCGCACCGCCTCGCACCGCCTCACCCACCTCATCGTCTAGCCCCTTAGCGTACCAAACTTTGTCACTGACAAAACTACTTGCACAGCTAACGAAACATGCAAGCATACCCATACCGACCGATAACCGCCATACTTTTAGCCCTCCCATCCCATCCCAGCTAAATAACCCATGCCATGTCTTGACATCCGCGTCCGCAGCGGCCCGAATCGACAACAGAGAACTAGCAACTCCGTACCAAAGTGCACCGCACGGAGCGATGTAGACGCCATCGGATCTACCGGATCGGACCACTCACTGGACCGGCCGATCTTGATCTGATCTTGATCTAAGCCGGGCCGCAGTGGACTGGGTTAGATTGTGTTGGACTGGAATGGGCAGCGGAGGAGGGTCCGTGGCGAATTGGTGATGGGGGAGCGGGATCCGCGTATGCTGTGTATGGAGTTGGGAAAAGGGGGAGAGAGTGAGGCTTCGTGGTTGGTTGTGTCCATGGCTTCAGCTTGGGAGGGGAGAGAAATGTAGTTTGAATGGCACATCGACCGTTGGTGCTCCTGCATGTATACACGCTATGGTACGGTACATCTGTATGTCCAAGTAGCTGGAGTTGTAGCTCCTTCAGCCCTGGCAGTTCAACCCAGTCGATCTCCCGGTACAACGTCGTCACTGTCACGGTTACTGTCCCCATCTAGTTCCCTTACAACACGTACGTACCCCTGACGCTAACATAGCATAACCAGAAATCCCATTCAGCCTCCTCTCCCATCCAAACTGCCCACCAGTCCCAGGGAATCCTCTTCTCTAGTCCCGTTCTGTTTCTCCACAGCACTGCACTTTGATTCCCATCTCCATTCTCCTTCACGCTACCATTTCTGCTCCCTAGTACAAACGAGGTAATTCCCACGACACCAACATTCCCGCCGTGTCTGCCTAAGTACAAGCGAGTCCACAGGAAAAAAACCTGTCATGTCACAACGTCACAATGCCACAGTGTCTAACCCTCAAACACACCTATTTTAGCCCCAAACCTTGTACCTTTTGCCCTCTTCCTCCCATGGCCCTATTCGACCAGTCTCCATACCCCGCTTCCACTCCTCACTTGACAATTCCGTTCCTGCATACGCAAGGGAACCGAAAAAAGGATATCGGTACGCTAACGGATGCCCAGAACGAGAGATATCCATGCGCACGAAGTAGCCATGCCAACCTCAAAGCGAGCCCGAGATTCAACCTTGGGGAACCACACATCTACCCTTCTAGCCCCCAGATACCAGGCGCAACGACACCTGCCAACAGCCAACGGGGAAACCCGGCCCCAAAGGGAAAGAAAGCAAAGAAGCGAGGGGTGTCTCTTCCTTCTCTCTCCTTCCCCGTTCCGTGCACCTAAATAAGCATGTCCCAAACCTAAAAATCCGGGGAACCGGCCAAAACTCCAAACATTCGGAAGGCTTTTTGAAAACGGCCCCGACCATGGAATCGAAACAGGGTAAGAAAAAGAAAAAAGAAAGAAAAAAAACCACAGAAAAACGGAAAAAAGGAAAGAAAGAGGTCCGTGAAAACATGGTCCAACTTAAAAAAACTAGTCCTGCCATTTGTCCAATCTCCCACGTCCCCTATCCACCACCGCATGCAATCCACAAACCGTCACGACGCACCCGACCCGAAACGAAAAAAAAACGAAAAAAAAACCAAGAAAACAGAAAACAGAAAAAATACGCCCGTCTCCACCGCACCCGATCTGTCCTTTTTCCCAGAGGGAAAGTCTACACGACTCTCTCTAACCACCTAACCTATCTACCCACCTCCCTTCTACCCAGCCCAACCCGGAAAAGAAAAAGCAGGGAAAAGGGAAAAAGAAAAACGCAGTACCACGATCTCATAGTCTGAATATGGGATCTCCATCTCCAATCTCCTTGTCCTTAATGTTCCGTCCAGTCCAGTCAACTATAGTCCATTCAAGTCAAGTCAACTCCAGTCCAGTCAACCCCAGTCCAGTCAACTCATGACTAGCCAGCTAGCCCGCTATCCAACCAACCGTTCTCCAAAAAACCAAAAAAAAAAACAAAAAAACCAAACTTCGGGGAATTAGAGCGAATGGCGTAAGCCCCTCCCCCCCTTCCCCCAACCTATTGCATGCATGTTACGACGACTCCCCGTTGTTATCGTTCGTGGCGGTTTACTAGCTAGCTAGTTGGCTTGCTTTTGCCGCACATAGGCCACAACGGGATGGGAAGGGAAGGGATGGGATGCGATGAGATGAGATGCAACGGGGAGACCAGACCGGATAGGAAGATGACGGTGACGGTGACGGTGACGGTGATTGTGATTGTGATTGTGATTGTGATTGTGGGAAAAAGCAATACTTTCTCCCTCAACTCCATAAACACCGAGAAAGAAAGAAAGAAAAAAAAATAGGAAAAATAAAAAATGAATGCATGGAATACGCACATACACACACACACACACACTCTCTCTCTCTTCTTGCAGTGTAATTTGTCGAATCATTCAAGAGAGAGTACCGTACGGGAACACAACCTGATCCTGTGATGTCAATTCCACTTCAATCACCTCACTCACAAGTCACAACATCCCAACATCCGAACTGACATAAAAAGCGTCCAACTGAACAAATCTGCACTGTCATTTCATTCCCAACTACTACTTTATTCCTACAAGTTTGTTTCGCGGGCCTCCCGCACATCATCATTTCCCATCACGGTCCCAATTCCTATCCGGTACCCAATCCATCCTAATCCCTTCAGATCCAATCCAACCGGATCATCTGTGTCCTTCCTTCCTTCCTTCTCGCTCATCCTGCCCTGATTTCGCACATGAGAGAGACATTATAGGGAGTGACCGACTCCCGAGCGACATTAATATAAAGAAAAGTGCGATGATGGAAAAACCAATTCGAAAAGAGCAATCATTGAGTTTGTGCGTGGCACCGGCGATCCCGAACCCCCCAAGAAAGACAAATAAAACAGATAGGAAATGGTAGATCGACAGTATGATGAGAAAAGTTAGAAAACGTGGAGGGGGCGATAGATCCAATCCGATATACCAGTAAAGATGGATGAAAAAAAAAGATAGTCCTGAAGACGATGGACAGAAAATGACTTCCCTATATTTTTCGACGCCCGCCCAATGAGCCGCAAATAGACAATTGGTGTGTGAAATAGAACAGGTGGTTATTAGAATTAATGTATTGTGGCGTGCTTGAAAAGGGAAATGTTGAGTCCGGGGTGCACCTTCGCTTTATCCAACACAGGTCGAGCATGACATGTAACGTGAGAAGTTCTGGTTAGGCGCAACGGGTAGAGATGCGATGCGATATGGCGAAAAAAAAATGGATGGATAGCAAGGAGCGCAAAGAAAGATAGCACGGCAGAGGTTCTCGTACACACGAGACCGGGTATATTCCAAAATCCCCAAAATCCGAAAAACCAAGATGAATAGAACACATTGACTCCAAAAACAGTGACAAGGCCGTGAAGGCATACTTTTAAGGTCTGTTGAAGTCGCTTGGGCTTTGGTTTGCGAAGATGTAGTTCTTGGGTTGAGGTTCCGAGGGATGACGATAGAAGGATCCTAGACCGGTGCGTAGAGGTGGGTTGTACTCGTGGACAAGGAATTCAGGCATAACAGCTGGCGGCGCGAACGGAACATTGTGGGTTATTCCGTGCAGAGACATGTCACCGTAGGGAACGGCGTAATGTAACTGAGACTCGTGAACTTGGGAATGTCCTTCGGCAGGAAGCGAAGGCCTCCTAAAGTGCGAGGGCTTTGGTTGCGCAATTGTAAGGTCTGTTGACGAATAGAATCCTGACCTCATTTGTGGTGGGTGCATGAGGTTTGTGCGAGGAAATGTCTGTTGTGTTGCGGGTGCCGATTGCGGAGGTGTATCGCGGTACAGATGATCGTTGGGAGGGCGCATGTTGTTCAGCTGTCCATGGTCCAAAGGTGTGGAAGGCGGCGAGGCGCCACTCGATATTATCCCGGCTGATTGTGGCTCGACTGACCAGTTCACATTCAGGCTTTCCGGGCTGCTATGCTCTGGCATTGGAGCGTGATTTCGGATAACGGTGTTCCCTTGCCAGAATCCGTACCCACCCCTTTCACTTGGCGTGAGGGGAGTGGGTGGGGCGAGGCTGCCACCTTGCCCTCCAGTTGTATTACTCGAAGTCGAAAGTGCTCGTTGAAACTTGGGCGAGGCTGCAGCCTCGGCAAAAGTCAGGGTCATGGGTGAGCGTTGTGCAGAACCAGTTGATGCTTTCTGGATTCGACCTGAGGCGTTGGCGATTCCCGACGACCGGATCCGACGAAGAGTATGCTCGCTGTTGTTGCCTCCTGGTGAAGGCATGCTGCCACTATATGATGCACTCCGCAGCGTGCTGGAGTTGAGAGCCGTCGGGCGCTTTTGCCGGCGAGCGGCGATATTGGAAGGAGGGTTGGGTTGCTTGAAACCATCCGGAGTATGGCCGTTCTGTAGGTGGATAGCTTCGATGTTATTGGCCAGGTTAGTTGTAGACGAATTCCTCCGAGAATACATGTCCTCTCCGAAAACGGGTGGGGACTCGAAGTCGAGAGCGCCAGAGCTAATTTTCCGGGCCAACGTCTGCTCAGGAGAAGAGAGGATAGCTTGAGCAGAAGCGTTAGTGTGTTGATACATGTCAGACTGAGAAAATGCCTGACCCTGGCCACTTGGATCCCAAGAGAACAATGCATGCTCCGAAGCCGCTGCTTGCTCCATGTTGTACGGCGTGTCGAAAACATCCTCACATTCATTGCCGGCGGGATATTTTGTGTCAATGTTCTGCTCGTCGGTCCACCCAGAGTACATGGAGGTGATTGAGGTCACAGAAGACGTATTCGGTCCCACTGATGATTGTGTTGTCGCTGTTGACTGGGTACCAGAGAATGGAGACGGCTCTGAAGATCCCGTTCCGACACTATTCTGAACATCGCCAGCGTTTGATGTTGCCATATTCGGAAATGGTGAGCATTCAAAGGTGCTGAAGTCCGGAAATCCTGAGAAGGAATCCTGGGGAGTGTCGTTGGGAAGCGTATGGGGTAGTGAGAATGCCAGATCATTCGAGTAAGTCTGTGGGAGACCACTCAAATCGTACTGGAAGGCCGCAGACTGCTGGGGAAGTGACGAGGCGTGATTCTGCATGTATGACGCACCCTCTGTGGCAGCCAGAATTGATTGCATAATGTTGGGGTGAAGAGCGCCCCGGCCACCAGATTCCGGAATGGAGCGCAGAGCGTGCATGTCGTATGACTGGTGCATGGGCATTTGGGATCCCAAGTCTAGGGCTGACGAGCCTTCCACGCTTTGGACAGGAAGACAGGTCGGGCTGATGTCAGCGGTCCCCGTGACGGACGGGAAATATTCCTGGACCATGTGTGATTGCTGTTGCGGTTGTGGCTGCGGTTGCTCCGCGGAAGGCGTGTACTGAGAGTTGACCATGGGCACTTGGCTGTGTTGGTTGTGTCCGTAGATTCCCATGCTCATGTTGTATTGATTAAGCTGCTTCTTCAGGTCCTGCTTGACCTTTGCGCGACGATTCTGGAACCAGTTCTAGGAGACACGGTTAGCATACAATTGCACAGCACTCTAGGGCAGGTCAAACCAACGTTGATCTTGTCCAGGGGAACATTGAGGCTCTCGGCGAAGCCCTTCTTGGTGCTCGTACTGGGCTTGTGCTGTATCTGGAAGTGGGACTCGAGGATGTCGTGTTGCTCTTTGGTCAAACGAGGCTTCACGTCGGCGACAGCACCGTGAAGTGGTTTGGGCGGCTGTCCTGGAGGACCTCCTCCAGGCATTCCAGGAAGGTTCATCTGTTGAGGTTGCGAAGGAGGACGAGGAGAAAGACGGTCGGGGGGAGAAGCAAAAGCCCGCAACTGTGGGTTGTAGGGGTCCATGGTCGGCGATGCCGCGCGAGGCAGCGCAGCGTTCAAACTGGCTCTTCTTGCGGGAGGATGGAGATGGTCGAGGACGCAGAAGGGCAGGGCAGACGAAGAGTAGATTGCGACAACGAGGCCGGCGGAGAGATGTTTGGAGGTGATTGTCGGTGTTCCTGGTCGTCAGGGTTCAGGCGGTTGGAGTACGCACGGGTCGCCGTCGCGGGTTGGGGGAAATGAAAGTGCAGGCGCGGTGCGGGAGAGAGAGAGGGAGGGTTGATAAACGAGCGACTGTCAACACATGACACGGCGAAGCAGGAACGGCGACGAAGAAAAATCAGGACAATTGTCGGCGCAGGGAAGACGAGCTGAAAGCAGGAGCAGTAGAAGGAGGAGTAGTAGCAGGAGTAGTAGTAGCAGTCGTTGTGGTTGTTTTTGTGGTCGTTGTGGTTGTCGTTGTAGCAGCGCGGTGCCGAAAGCGAGTGTGATGGCAAGGCGCGCACGGAGCGAGAAGGAGAGAGAGAGAGGAAGGCGAGGTGGAGAAGGAGTGGCAGTAGTAGTAGTGGTAGTGGTAGTGTGGTGGGAGTAGAAGAGGAAGAGGAGAAGCGTGGACGGGCGTAAGCGTGGGAGGGCCACTGGCGGTAGTATAGTAGTGGTATGTAGTGGAGCACTGGAGCAGCAGCGGCAGCAGCAGCAGCAGCGGCGGCGGCAGCGGCTAGGATGGGCGAGGCGGAGGGGGAGGGAAGGGAAAAAAAAGAGGCCAGTGGCAGTGGCAGTGGCAGTGGCAGTGGGTGGGTATGGGTATGGGTGTCGGTGTCGGTGTCGGTAGGCGTCAAGTCAAGTCAGGGCAAGGCAAGGCAAGGCAGGGCCAGGACAAGACAAGACCAGACCAGACAGGACCGGACTGGATAGGATAGGACGGGCCAGGTCGGGGGGGGAGGAAGAGGGGGGTGGTGGGTGGTGGTGGGCTCAGGAGAAAAAAAGAACAGCAGACAGGAAGAGACCAGAGAGAGCAGCCAGCACAGCGAGTGAGAGCCAGCAGGAGCGAGCAGGAGCGAGTAAGAACGAGTGTGTGAGTAGCAGCAGCAGACAAGCAGACAAGCGGACAGCAGGAGGGAAAAGAAGGACCCAAGGGTGTGAGTGAGTGAGTGAGTGAGTGTGTGAGAGAGAGTGTGTGTGTGCGCGAGTGTGCACTGGGTTGTGGCAGGGCCAACCGGAGGCGCACCAGTACTTGGGCGGGAGGAGGCCGCTCTGCGCAGCGCCTGTTGTGCCAGCGACGCCCCCCATTGGCTGCACGCACGCCGTCCAACCCCAAGGAGCCCCCTCCCCCAAGAGGCACCGCAGGAGACCGCAGAGTAACGCACCTCTCCTAAAATAACCCCACGCGCATGATGCGCCTACGCCCTCGCCGTCCCTGCTGGTGTCTCTCTCTCTTTCTCTCTCCCTCGCTGGACTGCTACTGGACTGCTACTGGACTGCTACCACTTGAGCTGGTTACCATCTGCCAGTTGGATCCTCGATGAGACGGACGTCAAGTGGTGTGGTGCCATCGTGGGTCGCCATTGTTACCTGTGCTTGGTCATGACGATGAGATGGGAGTGGAGACTGCGGGTAATTCTTGTCTGGTCTGCTTGACTCTGGTTCCTGAGTCCCTACCTACACAGTACCGTTCTTGGTCGGCAGGCCACCGGCCGGCAGCAGAAGGCACCGTGGTCGGCCGCAGACCGACCAGGAGGTATTGCTGTAGAGTCGCTATCCACCATCCCACCACCCACATAGAACATCCGCCAGAAGCCCGCGGCAGTCCGCTGATTCGAACAGGGACGCTTTTGTTCAGGTGTGTGTATGTGTGTGTGTGTGTGTCCAGCCTGGGTGTGCGTGGTTGATCCGGCATCCATCATCACCATCATCCCTCCCCCCCCCCTCCCCTCTACCGCACCCCACCACCAAGCAGTGTGCACCCTCGTCGCCCCATCGTCATGCTTGTCCGTCCCTCACACCCCCCTCGTCCTCGTTGGCGGTCGCAGAGCAGACATCTGGAGTAACTTCTCGGTCACGAGGTCTGGACCGGCCTGCTCTCTCCCACTCTCTCCCGCTCTCCCGCTCTCCCTTTGAGCCCTGGACAGTCCCCATCTGTCGTTGGCCTCTTCCCAAGCAGTCGAGGGCTTGTCGTCACCACCCATCTGAACGTCTCGAAGGGGCCATGCCGCCATGGCCTCTCCCGTGCGCTCAAGCGATGGCGCTGGCGTCCCTGGTCCCTGTCCCTTGTCCCTGTCCGGGGCCGAGGTGAGGCTGGCTGTGCGCCGCACCTCCCCCCTTGATTGGTCGCCCATGCGGAACCGGCGGACGATCCGGTCTCCACTGCGGAAGGGCTTGGCCTCAAACAGCGTCCTGCACCGCCCCGGTTGTCAGTCGCCTTCTCTTTTGTTACGCGAACCTCTCAGAGTCCACATGTCCCTCTCTCACGCCCTCTCACGCCCTCTCACGCCCTCTCACGCCCTCTCACGCCCTCTCACGCCCTCTCACGCCCTCTCACCCTCTCTCACTGCTTACTCTCCTCCTGGCCACCGTCCTCCCACTCTTTCCACTGCCGCACTGCGCCCACCGGTTGTACTATGCCAAGTCCATCTGCAACCCGTCCAGAGACCAACTGTGCGCAATCCTCTTGTCGTCTCGGCCCTTACCCTGCCGCACATGGGGCCCGTATGTACCGGTATGTAGGCACTGGGAAGTTTTGCCAGTCAGACGCCCACCATCCGCCTTGGACCATTGTGCCCTAACCTCACCACCGTCCTAGGCGGTTAGCCAGCCGCCCTCTACATACTATGTACCATGTACAGCGTGTATCCTCAGGACATGGTGTAGCTTGTTCAAGTGTCCTCGGAGAATATACTGTCGCCATGCACTCTTGCTCTCCACTCCCGTTTCCCGGCGTCGTACCTTTTTGTCCATGCTGTCGCTGAACCTGCCGTGCCTACGATAGATCCATATGCGTCTTTTTGTGTGTGTGTGCGTGCTCAATGCTGCCGCGGGAGCCATCTCCTCTTTGTTTCTCCGCTCCCAAGAGCCTCTCCAAGACCCGTGTGTAGGCGTGTCAGGAGAGAGACGGAGAGAGAGAGCTCCCTGGCCCTGGAAACAACTCCCACCGTTCCGACTCTTTGCGCCCTCACCCTCTCCTTGGCGCCCCTTTCCGACGTCACCTCAAGCGCCGTTCCCATCCAGCCGTCGTCGTCGACTCGTTCCGCATCCCCATGGCACCCCATCGACTCGCCCGTGACCGTGAACCGGACCCTTTGCCTGCCGCCCAATTGCCCTCCCCAGCGCTCTCCACCTGCTGCCCAGCTGCCATACAGTGGCATACACACCACCTTTTCCCCGAGCCGCTGTGCTCTACTTCTCGTCTTCTGCATGGCCTTCGTTGTGTGACTCTCAACTCCGCAGTCCTGCACCATCAAGGGGCAGACGTTCGAATGCGCCTCCTCCCGTCTGGCTCTCGGAAACCGCCGCAGGGAATCTGTTCTCCACTCAACACCGTACCTTGCAGCATCCATCCATTTTGGCCCTGGTGTAACTCGTCCAACTTAAAATGGTCTTGGTCTCGTCCCGCAAGGTTCGCAGCTGCCCGTATTGGGCGTAACGTCAACCTTAGCCAAACCTCCAAAACCTTTGCACCATGCTCTCAAGCGTGCTGGTGGCGACAGCATCCCGTCATGATACACATTGGCTTCATCGCCTCTGGGGGGAGGTAGGGCCTGGGAACTCGTTGCACAGCCTCTCGTCATGCACCTGAACCCTTTCGACGCCAGATGCATCCTAAGAGGCGCGCTAAAAAGCTTCCGTGAAGAACCCTTCGCGCAATCATCACTAGAGGCAGCACGCCGTTCATAAATTTGGAATTTCGACTCAACCTCAAGTCGCTCAAGTGTCGCACCAGCACGACGGCGTGCTTCAAAGCAAGGAATTTCTCCCCCATGCCAGACTTCTCCAGGCCACTGTCGTCAGACAATCGGCCTCGCTCACGGCCTGTAACCCTTCTAGAAAACAGACGATTGCTCACTGTGGCTCAGCCACCAAAGCCCGATCCCGGTCCCATGCGATGCAACACACCCGCACACCTACAGTTAATATGTCGATAAGAATTTCTGAAAGCCTTGCCGTCACTGTCCGACCATGTATGTAGTGAGATGGACACCGAGTGAGAGACAGCGCCTATCATTATGCTTCTTTATCGAAGGCTGAGTTGGCTTTTGTAGGGCTGTGTATGCATTTTCATCCTCCAAAGGTAGTCGTTTTCACTGTCCTTCATCTTCTCTATCTAAACTCTGCATGGTGGGCAGCTTATGAATGTTGTGTTGAAGACTTCGGACACCGAAAATTGAATGCATTGTCGAGGATGAATCCTTTTTTTTCTTGGTCAAGCTGTCCTTGTACCTAAAAAAAAGTTACCACTCAGCTGCTGGTTGAACATGTCAGTGATGCTGGTCAGGCATGGATGTGTTCTGGTTCTTGAAAGGTTGACATGTTCGGTTACCCAGAAGGCTTGCACTTGTACAATACGTATTCGACTTGTTCGACTTGCTCGCTAGATTAGGGCGTTGATGATTTCTATCTGTACCTCTCCAGTCGTCTCGTTCCAGCTCTTCAGCTTTACCGAACTCATGTCGCGGACGATCCAATCCGCGCCTGCTGACTGCAGTTGTTCGATTGAATGACTGGTCGCGAGCGCGACTACTCTAAATCCTGCCGCTTTGCCAGACTGTACGCCCGCGGGTGCATCCTCAAACACGATGATAGACGGCTTCTCCCGTACGATGTTGAGCTTACTTGCACCTAGTAAGTAGCATGCTGGATCTGGTTTTCCAATTTTAACACTGGTGGTAACGTTAGCCCTCCTCTTCCTAAGTCACAGCTCAAGCTACATACTCTTCGGCAGTAACCATGTTTTTGGGGTGGGCAAGTTTGAGGGCATCGAGCCACCCAGACACCAGTGGTCGTGTTCCTGAGGTGACAATTGCCCAAGGGATTGCGCGTTGATCGATATCATCTAATAGGGCTCTGGATCCTGGTATTTCAACAGCATCTGCACCGAACTCTTTCGGTATCAATCCTTCTACTTTGCAAATGTAGTCCCAATTCGCAAGTTTAGGCTCGTAGATGGCGAGTACATCAATTGACCTGCGGCCATGAGACGTAGCAAGGATCACCTCTGGATCGACACCTATCTCCTCTCCTATCCTGGAAGTTGGGAATTAGCTTTCGTCTCTCAGATTGGCCGGATCGAACACGTAATCTTGCCTTCTCCAATTCTTAATGACGGCTTCCGTGGAATCAATTATCGTGCCGTCCATATCGAAAAGCTATACTACAAGTCAGTAACGCCGCTAAGACACGCGAAGAAGATTGGTGAAGCAATATGGCATCCGTGACTCACCATGCCATGGCACGTCACAGTCTCGGCTGGAGCCGCAAAATTGTTTTCGGGGACTGTCATTGTGTATTAAGTGTTTGATGTTGGTGTGGAAGTCGTAACAGTTCCGTAGAGTGATTAAGTAGGTGTGAATGGTTGCTGACTGAGAGTGAATTGATAGCCAGATACGGCACCTCGGGCAAAATCCTAACCCCACGTGGTAAGGTTTCCGACCAATTGTGGTAGATGGCGTTGGCAATGGGAATGATAGTTCGTCACTTGCCAAATTTCTAAGATCGTGCGATGCAAATTCTTATGCACTTGATCTAGTAGGAAACGTTCCCGGTGTTCAGAAATGTCGGGGTTTGGTGAAGATCGTGAAGGTGACGTTCGTCTTTCCGACGTACTCGCCATTTGTTGACCAGAGAGAAGGTGTGATGATAATCGATAGCGCAGGTAGAAAAATACTGCCGCTGGTTACCGCCCGAAATCTTGGCATGCGCGGGTAATTTTCTGAATTTCTATGCGAAAGTTTCCCTGCACTCAACACCGAACGAACCCGCCATATCGCGAACATGAAAGTTGGGAGTAAGCAAATTAAACTTAGGGTCCCGCTGCTGAATTTTAGCTCACATAATATGATTAGAGCCCAAATCCAAGCGCGTTTCCGTGCGGCTACGACACAGAATTGAGAAGTCCTCCGCGGCGAAACAGCGAAAGGCGAAAAAAGATGCAAAAAAGGTAGGAAATTTGCCAGGCACCCCTACGCGCATATGCTGATATATCCATAGAATCCCGAGTGGAGATCCAAACTCAAGAAGGATCCAGGTATCCCAAACCTGTTCCCGTACAAGGACAGGATCTTGCAAGAAATTGAAGAGGCTCGTAGGCTGAAGGAGGAGGATGCTGCTCGGCGACGTGAACAAGCCAGGGCGCAGAAACTCGCAGGTGGAACATCGGGAGAAGCTGTGGATGGTGGCGAGATGGAAGAAGAGGACGAGGATCTCCTAGACGTCGCGGACGAAGAAGACGATTCTATGCACGTAGTTAGTA
Source organism: Dendryphion nanum (assembly GCA_020744415.1). Classification (NCBI taxonomy): domain Eukaryota; kingdom Fungi; phylum Ascomycota; class Dothideomycetes; order Pleosporales; family Torulaceae; genus Dendryphion; species Dendryphion nanum. The sequence continues at coordinate 2,167,281 of JAGMWT010000004.1, read as the reverse complement.
TTCCGCACAGAAGACCTTGGCATATACTAATACAGTATACAGGACGATTCGAATCCCATGGCAGCATTACTCGCATCTGCAACGGCACGAGCGGCACAATTCGAGAAGAGGAATACCCGCGATGGAGACATGGAAGAAGATGAAGACGACGACTTTGAAGGCTTCGACGACGAGGAAGACGAAGGCACATCCAATGGTCAAATCCGAAAAGATTCCTCAAGAAAGGCGTTTGATAAGGTTTACAAACAAGTTGTCGACGCCTCCGACGTGGTACTGTATGTTCTTGACGCTCGTGACCCACAAGGAACACGGTCAAAAGAGGTGGAGCAAATGGTTATGGCTGCCGATGGTGGAAGCAAACGAATGATCTTCGTTCTGAACAAGATCGATCTCATTCCACCGAATGTACTAAAATCCTGGCTCATCCACTTGCGTCGGTCTTTCCCTACGTTGCCTCTCCGAGCTTCGAAGCCGGCGCCCAATGCGAAAATTTTCGACCATAAAGAGCTTTCAATAAAGGGTACCTCAGAGACTCTCTTCAGGGCCCTCAAGACATATGCGGAAATAAGGCAATTGAAACGTTCTATCAAGGTCGGTATCATTGGGTACCCCAACGTTGGCAAGTCATCAGTTATAAACGCCCTTACCACGAGATTAGGAGGTAGGACAGGAACATGTCCCACGGGAGCCGAGGCTGGAGTAACGACCAGTCTGCGTGAGGTCAAACTTGATAACAAACTAAAACTTCTCGACTCTCCTGGTATTGTGTTCCCCAATGCAACAGAAGGGTCCAAGGCCTCGAAGGTCGAGCAACGCGCCCGACTGATTCTCCTCAACGCCGTTCCGCCGAAGGAGATCGACGACCCTGTCCCTGCAGTGGCCTTGCTCATGAAGAGACTTTCAACATCGCCAGAACTGTTCCAGAAACTTATGAACGTGTATGATCTTCCAGCTCTGCACACCATCGGCGATGATACAACAACCGATTTCTTGGTCCAAGTTGCACGGAAACGAGGTCGCCTTGGAAAGGGCGGTGTCCCTAATCTATATAGCGCAGCACAAGCGGTCATCACAGATTGGCGGGATGGCAGAATCCAAGGATGGACTGATCCTCCCCAATACACCACCTCTGCCGCTCAAAAGACGCAGCCTAGCGCCTTACCAACTGGTCTCATTGGTGACCAGAAGGAAATCGTCAAGGAGTGGGCTGCTGAGTTTAAACTTGAAGGGCTGTGGGGAGATGATACAAATGGTGAAGCTGATGCAATGGAGACTTGAATGTATCATGTTTAGAATCTGTCGATCGATACATAGTTTTTGGCGTTGTTAGGAAATAATGAGCAAAGGATCAATATACTCTTGAACTTAGCACGTAAAATCTTCGAATCTATTCTATGCATACCGAACCAACACCTCGACCAAATATTTGTTTTCTTCCAATGCGATATCGGCCTTGGATCTTGTTGAATATTTGCTAGAGCGTTGTCTTGCGTAGAGAATGCTGGTAACTGGACCCCCGCATTCGCCCCACCCAGCGGCTTCCGTCGGCTTTGGCCAAGCTCCTCTCTACTCATGATCGAGCTCTGCGCACTACAAATTCTAAAGCTTCCTCTCCAAAAGCTCAATTTTGTCTTATAACTCGCACATTCTGTTCAACATGGCATATACAAGGACAATTAAACCGCTAAGCAGCCTGTCAAGGTCCGTGGGTGGGCTTCACACCGCAGGTTCGAGCAGACAAGTGACGTCGGCACGAGGCCTAGCAACCATCGCGAACTTCCAAGTACCTACAATCAACAATGAGCCTAATGTATATTTATACCCTCTAGTACTAATATCGCCTTTAACTGACACAGTTATAGCAACACTACGCGAAAGGATCGGTAGACCGTCAGAAACTCCAGGATGCCATATCAGCACTCAAGAAACGGACTCCATTGGAGGTTCCCCTTGCAGTGGGAGGGCAACATGTACAGGTCTACAACCTTCAAGAATAGTACCAGAACTAACTAAATACAGGTCAAAAACTCTTCCATTCTGACCCAGCATAATCCCGCCGCACATGCCGATGTTGTTGCAAAGTACTCCAATGCCAGTAAAGTAGAAGTCAACAAAGCTATCGATGCGGCACTCGAAGCGAAGCCAGCATGGGAATCTCTCCCCTTTGCGGATCGTGCTGCGGTTTTCTTGAAGGCCGCAGATCTTATATCGACCAAATACCGCTACGAGATAATGGCTACGACGATGGTAGGACAAGGCAAGAATGCTTGGCAGGCAGAAATAGATGCGGCTGCTGAGCTGTGTGATTTCCTAAGGTAGTTACCTCGGAAGTACTGTACCTGTGTGTATTAAGATTGCTAACGCAATCCAGGTTTAACGTCAAGTATGCTGAAGAAACCTATGGGCATCAGCCGGTACACAATGCACCGGGAGTGTGGAAGTAAGCAATCAGGGAGCCTCCTTGTATTTTAGAAGGGAACTAATACCTCACAGTCGTGTTGAATACCGTCCCCTGGAAGGATTCGTGTACGCCATCAGCCCGTTCAACTTCACAGCCATTGGTGGTAATCTTCCTGCGGCACCAGCGCTCATGGGTAATGTTGTTGTCTGGAAACCGTCACCAGCTGCAATTGCCTCGAACTGGCTGATCTACAAGATTCTTATCGAAGCTGGTCTCCCTCCGAATGTGATTCAGTTCATACCTGGTGACGCAGAAGAAGTTACTCAGGTGGTGCTGTCCCACCGTCAATTCGCTGCACTCCATTACACCGGAAGCACAGCAGTGTTCCGGTCTTTGTATGGCAAAATTGCGACTGGGGTTGCGGACGGCAAGTATCAAAGCTATCCCCGAATTGTTGGTGAGACTGGAGGCAAGAATTTCCACGTCGTTCATAACAGTGCAGACATCTCCAATGCTGTCATACAAACAGTACGGGGAGCATTCGAGTATCAAGGTCAGAAATGCAGTGCCTGTTCCCGGGCATATATTCCGAAATCTATCTGGCCCCAGTTCAAGGAGCAATTGGTTGCCGAGACGGAGGCGCTCAAGGTTGGTGATCCAACCGAGTTCTCCAACTTCATCGGACCCGTGATCCATGAAGCTAGTTTCAAGAAGCTCTCGGGTGTGATCGACGAAGCGAAGAATGACAGTGAACTCGAATTGATTGTTGGAGGCAAGTATGACAGTAGCAAGGGTTACTTCATCCACCCAACCATCTACCATACAACAAACCCCAATCACCCTCTCCTGTCTCGCGAGCTCTTCGGCCCAGTCCTCGTCGTTCACGTATATGATGACGCCTCCGCGGATAGCTTCGAAAAGATCCTCAAGCAAATCGACGAAACATCTGAGTACGCTTTGACTGGAGCGGTGTTTGCCAAAGACAGGGAGACGATCAGGTTCGCAGAGAATAAACTTAGAAACGCCGCTGGCAACTTCTACGTTAACTGCAAATGCACTGGTGCCGTCGTAGGCCAACAACCCTTTGGCGGATCAAGAGCTAGTGGAACAAACGACAAGGCTGGTAGCGCGAATCTTCTCTCGCGATTCGTGAACGTCAGGGCGATCAAAGAGGAATTCCTTGCGACTGAGAAAGTCACATACCCCAGCAACGACGTGTGAACCAACCTTTCGATCTAAACACTACTCTAGATCATCTTTTTCCTTGATATTTCACGAGACATGAAAAGCATGTACACATTCACGAAAAGGCGTTAGGTTACCAGGCCTTGAAATTTCAGCAACTTCAAACGACATCTTGCATACAGAAAGTTTTATTCATGTAGTATATTTAACTCCTATCATGAGTCAAAAGGCTTAACAATCCGACCAACTCCTTACAAGCCCAACAAGCCTTCTTTGACCCACACTTCGAATGCCACCCCCACTCTAATCCAAAACGTTCTCTATGCCTCGGCATTTCCCACGCCAACACGGCACCTTGACCCTCTTTTCTTCGCTACAGTCTCCCAATCTGCACACCCTTCAGATCCATATCTTCGGGATCTCCGTTCATCTCATTCGGACTTAAACATTTTTTTCGGTTTTCGCTTCAGCTTCTTAGTGTTTTTTCCATAGTTTGTCCGATGTATCTAACACGTGCTTAGAGCCTACAAGTTATCTACGGGTGCTAAGAAACACGCGCCGAACCGACGCCATCCCATAGTTAGCAAGTTTCTGGAACATGGTGGTATCTGCGGTTGAGCCGCAACGCATTTGAGATTGCAAGAATCGAGACTCGTGCGTAAACCAAACTCTTCCTCTTGACCTCCCAGAACCGTGTCTGGTGATAGTTCAGCTACATCAGGTGGTGTGGGTTACCATCGGTACCCGATTATTCACATCCAAACTCCCATTACTAACATCTGCACTGCGCTGACGACGACACCCTCCCCCCTCATACGTTATCATCCCATCTAGGAATCTCAACGGAGGGTCGGACATTTCCATCCAGCACCCAAAACTTTTCCTCCAACGCACACCACCTCCAAAGTCCAAACCTCACCCTTTTACCTCGGCAAAACCCTCAATATCGCCTAGTCCAGTCTCTTTTTGCAGAAAACTACCATCAGCACGGATCTCAGATCCGCACCGGGGCCCGGGTTTTCTTCACCCAAGTTCACCCTGATGTCAACGCCAGTACCGGTTACGACACCGAAGATCCATCTTTTGCGGGAACTAGAGCGGAATTAGGCACCGGATTCAATTATTATTGGCGGAGCGCAGGATAGCGCGACAGGTAGCGTTGGGCTTGAGAGCTCGGCCGAGGCTTTGAAATTGCTGTGTTAGGGCAACTGGGCTAGGTAGGGAAAAAAGTGGGTGAGGTCATTGCTTGCGGAAGGGAGAGGCAGGCGTACGTGCAGGTGTGTGCGTATGGTACAATATATGGATCAGGCCAGAGCCGCGGTATGGCGAGATATTCAGATCTGGCTGGACTTTGTTGACAGATCTGGTTGTTTATTAGGGTTTATCCCCCCGTCCCTGAGTTATCACATATCTCCTTTTTAATCCTTATCTTTTTTTTATTATTAAATTCTCCTTTCTGGATATTTGTTACATCATTGTGAGTTGTAATACAACTCACCTACGGGATCCCAACTTGATTCGATTCGATCCGACTGTACCTACCTAGGTACATACACATAATGGAGAAACAAGTCGTCGACATCGAAGCCGGACAAGCGTCCAAAGGCATACCGTACTGGAAACTTCTCACGGACCAAGGCGTGCTCACGCCCGAAATAGAAAAATGGCAATACGAAGGTTCGGGCACTGAGGAAGACCCGTATGTCGTGGAATGGATCAACAACGACCCGCGCAACCCAATGGAATGGGCAAAGACCAAGAAGTGGATTATGTGTTTGAATATGGCGGTTGCGACATTGACGGTGTCATTTTGCTCGTCGGCGTTTTCTGGTGGTATGTTTGAATAATCACTTTGGTCGATGGAGGTGGATACGATGCTGACGATTGATTGGTAGGCATTCAACAAATTATGATTGAATTCGGTGTCAGTCAGGAAGTCGTCACACTCGGTCTTTCACTCTTTGTCCTCGGATTCGCTCTCGGCCCTCTTCTCTGGGCACCCTTTTCAGAACTCTACGGACGCCAAATCGTTTACTTCGGAACGTTCTGTGCGTTCATGGCTTTCAATGCCGGTGCTGCCGGGTCACAGAATATTTACACGCTCATCATTCTCCGATTTTTCGGCGGCTCATTTGGATCCAGTCCCTTGACCAATGCTGGAGGTGTTGTTGCCGACTTGTTCTCGGCGAAAGAGCGTGGATTGGCTATGAGTGTGTTTAGTTTGGCGCCATTCATGGGACCCGTGCTTGGACCTATTGTCGGTGGTTTCCTGGGTATGACGGAGGGATGGCGATGGGTTGAGGGCATGATGGCCATCTTCTCTGGCGTCGTGTTCTTCATGGGTGTGTTGATGGTGCCGGAGACATATCCCCCGGTTCTGCTTAGGAAACGTGCTCAGGCACTGTCGAAGAAGACTGGCAAAGTTTATTTGTCCAGGGGTGATATTGATCAGGGCAAAACTTCGCTTGGAGAGGCTTTTGCTACGGGTCTACAAAGACCTTGGATCTTGCTTTTCCGTGAGCCGATTGTTTTGGTGAGTATTCTGCCAGTGTTTGAGAAGGAAATTTTACTAATCATATTTAGTTTCTCTCGCTATACATGGCTATCATCTACGGTACCCTTTACATGCTTTTTGGCGCATATCCTATCGTCTATCGCCTCGGCCGTGGCTGGAATGAGGGTATCAGTGGTCTCCCCTTTATCGGTGTCGCCATTGGCATGATCGCTGCTCTTGCATACACTATCTTCTACGACAACAAGCGCTATCTCAAGTGCGTTGCCAACTCTCCCACTGGATTCGCGGCCCCTGAAGATCGTCTTCCCCAAGCCATTGTTGGCGGTATCGTCCTCCCGATCGGCCTCTTCTGGTTCGCATGGACCAACTCTCCTTCACTTCCTTGGGCCGCCAGCGTCTCCGCAGGAATCCCGTTCGGCTTCGGCATGGTCTTAATCTTCCTTAGCATCATGAACTACTTGATCGACGCCTACACCATCTTCGCCGCCTCAGTCCTTGCCGGAAACGGTATCATTCGCTCCGTTTTCGGCGCCGCATTCCCTCTCTTCACGAAACAAATGTACAGTGGTCTCGGTATCCACTGGGCCTCCACGATCCCTGCTTTCCTCGCCCTCGCCTGTCTCCCCTTCCCCTTCCTCTTCTACAAATACGGCGCCCAGATCCGTCAGAAATGCAAATATGCTGCACAATCTGAAGCATTCATGGAGCGTATGCGTGGCCAAATGGCTGCGCGCGCTGCAATTCCTGAGCCTGTGGCCCCTGAATCAGAGGATAGCTCACGCACGGCTTCTGTGCAAGCTGAAGAACATGCGGAGCAGCGGGCGCTTGATTATTCGTATGAGAACGAGACTGAGCCGAAGTTTGTGGAGATGAAGACTGGGCAGGAGACGCAGCGAAGTGGTGGGCTAGAGAGGGTACGGACTGGGAAGAGTGCCAGGAGTGTAAGGACGGTGCAAGAGTACCACGACAATCCGTATGACATTGATCGCGTGAATACGAGGGATAGTTTTGCGGGAAGGCCGAGGGCGACAAGTAGGGCGAGTTCGAAACGGTGATTTGAGGAAAGTGGATGTGGTCGTAATTTGGCGAATTCTTACATGGGCGGACTATTTGGGCTATTAGCATTATTTGAGATACCTCTAGATTGCGCTCTACGCACGCATAATTTCTTTAATGTATATTCTACAACATTGGTTCTCTGGTCTTGGTTCTTGGCTGGTTTCGCGGGGTTTCATGGTTTTAAGGTTGTTGCGAGACTGTGGAGCGCCAATGGATGTGAGGCCGTATTACCCAGAACATAATGCTTAAACTGATTCTCAAACTTGAATTGAGTAAATGGGAAGTTCAATTTAGGCTTGATAAGATGTCACTATCATCACAACCTCGTGAGATCCATAATTGGCAGATTCAAAACTGTTGAGGCGTCGACGCTCTCAAATATCTTACACTAGCATGCCTTCTTTCTGCGCTCTACTCTCTTTGTCAAAGTATCTAGACCTATCATAAGATCGAATAAGATCATATTCAATTTGGTAGTGCACACGATACCGATAAAATGATAACTCCTATAAATCTGCGCGCAGGTGTTCCTCGTCTCCACAGTACAAAAAGACAATATCAAGACACTTTTGAGCGCCAACATGGTCGACAAATACGATAATACGATGCCCTATTCCGGCATCTAGTATCACAGGCTGTATTAAGAGGACAAAGGAGAACCTGGAAAGTTTGATTTGTAGTAAGTAGGTCGAATCATTGTTCGAAACTGATATTAGATACTATTCAGACAGTAAACAAAAACGAATTATCGTATAAGCTCTGCAAAAGGCACCACCCTCGTTCGGTCATCTATTACGCATTGAGCCAATGGTGTGTTGACAGCACTTTTCAAGAAACGAGGCTTGGCTTCAGCTTCTGCAGCTTTCTGCAACCTTCTTCATCGCAACATTTCAACTAGATTGGAGCATCGTACAACTGCCCATATCTGCCCAGGTGAACATAGGTACATAATCTTACAGTTCTGTTACGCACTGAATCTTTTCATTTTAGATTTAGCAGTTTCAACTTATCTCGAGACATCTGCGGACATAATGTATCGTTTTCTCTAGGATCAGGCTATCGATTCTTTGAGAAAAAGCAACTCAAAGCATGTAAGTCCAGAGGACTAGAGAGATAATATCACTTCTGTGTTTCTTCAAGAATCTCCCATGTTGACCGAGTGGATAAAGAAACCATCAATTTGCTAATTTTGCTCTAGCTTTCGATACTGGAGGCGCAATTGCCCTCCATCACCAATTATGACTCGCTTGCCGACGACGTTGGAAAGATCCTCGATGAACGATATAAGAAGATAAGCGCAAAAATGGCGTTTCGCGGAGTCCCCTACGAAAAGTCTTTTTAAGAATAGCGAGAGTCGTCTTATCGACCAAAGATCTGGGTATGGGACTCGCTCGTCTCGACCCCCACAAAGTTGCTCCAGTGGTCCTTGGTGGGATTTATTGCCTCGCAAGTTTGATTGAAGGCGCTTCCGAAGATGATATTCTCGCAGTGAAGTGCAGTATGGACATTGTAGAGTTGGTTGCATTGTGGGCTACGTATGAGAAGCAACATATGGTGGTAGTTCGGAGCGAGGAACTCAAGGAAGAATACCAGAAACTCGGCGTAAAGATCATCAAAATGTACGAGGACATTGTAGTTCTATTGGGGACACTATTGAAATATTTCAATAGGCAACGGATTGGTGAGTTGTTTCGAACACATTCATACAGCGCATATTAATAAAGATTCAATAGCCAAAATTATCGTTAGCCCAGCATCCCAATGTAAGGAATGGGAGAGACTGAGAGAGAATATCAAGTCTTACGAAACCAATTGCAACAACCTGAAGAGCAAGATAAACCTGATAAAAGAAAGACAAGAGAGAGATTCGACTATACTGAAATGGTTGTCATCTCACGACAGCCGCAAAGAATACAAGGATATCCAAAACCGCACCAAGATTCACAGGGAATATAGTAATCATTGTCAGTGGGTAGTTGAGAGGGATGAATTTGAGGAATGGTACAGGCCGGGTCGAAACTCGGTATTTTGGCTCAAAGGAACCATTGGTACCGGAAAGACGACAATCATGGCCCGAGCCGTGAACGAAATACGAATGTCATCCATGGTTGATATCGATGCGAATCCACTCGCCTTCTTTTTCTTTGCGAAATCCCGTACTTCGGCGTCTTCGTTATGCGCAGACGTTTGCTTGCGCTCGCTACTTCGACAACTATCTTGGAGTTACTCTACTTCGAGTATCCATGCGGTTGTGGAAACAAAATATAACGAGTTTCAAGACAGTCAGGCTCCTGATAGCTCGTTAAGCCTTGAAGAGTGCGTGGAAGTTCTGAAAAGCTTGATGTCTAATGGAGATACGTATATCATGATCGACGCTCTTGACGAATGTGAGAATGCTGAAGATCTCTTGACTTTTCTAAAAGAAATCTTCTTACACATAGAAGATTCGACGACAACAGGATTCTTGCATATGATGCTATGCGGAAGAAGTGATCTTCTTGTATCTGATTATTTTGGACAATGTCACACAATCACCACGAATTCAACTGCGTCTTTGGAGGAGCAACATAACTACGTTGAGACTGAGGTCAACCGATGGAGTCGAATCAAAGATAATTCACTATTTTTCAAATCGGAGAAGAATTTCCCTGATCGACTCAAGAAAATCCTTAAAAACAAAGCCCAGGGTTTGTTCAGATGGATAGAGATTCAGATCCAATTCTTCACGCAACAACGTTTTAGAACCGAGAAAGCCATCGAAGATGAGCTGAACAGGCTCGAAAAGCGCACAATTCACCCCGAGCTGAATAAAGAATATGACAGACTATTCGACCTCCTCAAGGCTTCTGAACATGATCTCCAGCGTGCGATAAAGATGTTAAAATTACTATCGTGCTTGTTGATTCCTCTGAACGTGGAAAGATTGGCTGAGGCGATTACTTGGAGCGAGACTAATGAATACTGCACTGGACTTACAGGAGACGATGTACGGTGTATTCTCGTTGGATTCATTTCTGAGAGTGAAGGGAACGAGGACGAGGGGGAATCACCTTTGGTGACTCTTGCACATGCTTCCGTGATGGAGTATCTCACGCTCGGAAAATCGCCTGCAGGTTGTTTCACTTTGTCCGCTCAACATTCAGAAGCAGCATCCTTATGCATAGCTTCTATAACCTATGCCACAGTGTTTGACATCAAAGACATGCCCGATAGCTTTGTCATATATAGCTACTTCAATTGGCCGTATCACTGTGAGTATGCTTTTAAGATGGGCGAAGACTGCTATCCGTTGATAGTAGCCACAAAGAATTTTCTTCTCAAGGACCATGATCGGTGGCAACGCAATATTTCCGAGTATGCTCGTCGTCCAAGGGGGACATTCTTCCTTATTACGGCTCCATTGAAATTCCGTCATTCCATACAAAGATCTGCAGAAGATACATATGAATTCCTGGTAGCAGCATTCAACTTAACTGCACTGCTTGAATTTCCGGAAATTCGTCAGACCATCAAATTTTCTGCAATCAATGCAGGAGGATGGAATCTTTTTGATGTTTGTTTCGAGTTTGCAATACCTTCTACTTTCTCATCCCTGCTTAATCTCTTTCCAGTTGACCAGGTTTGGAATGGCGAATTCACGTCCTTAATGGTATTTATCTATCAACGTTTTCCAGAAGACGTTGGAAAAATACTGAAACACCGGTCGAAACCGAAATGGTACTTATTCAGTCTTTCACTAGCCATCGAGGACGCCCTTAGATCTATAGCAAAGTCGGCAGCAGATAATCGAGATCCTCTTAACAAGGGAGATATACTATCGAAGATCATACAAAGTCTTCTAGTTGATTGGACCTCGAATGTGGATTGAAGGCAGCGAATGGGAACATGAAACACTTCATTCTCTTGGGAACGAATACGGTCGTTGGTACGAAGGTAACAATTTACGTATGGGTCAGAACCTTCATGGATTTACCCAATACAATGTGGATCTGAAGAATGTACCACCGCTTCTTTTCAAGCTCTTGCAAGAACGACTTATGATGTTGCGATCCAAGGCACTGTCTAAACCTAGGGAGGCAGAGGATTGGTGGAAAGCAGAGTGGAGAGAATAGGTATAAATGGAAGACCGAGGTTTCTCTACGACTAAGTCATATCCCACGAGCAAAAAAATTGATTTCTAAATTTGTAAGTCAAAAGTTTCCTGTACCAGCTTTCAAGTGCGTCGAAAAAGCGAATCGTAGAGTTTTGTAATAGTTTATAGACAAAGGCGCTCTTCAGAACGAATCAGCGATTTGTGCTTTGTCAGACGCTATAGCAAAGTATGAGTTGTTCTCCAAACAGCCAAAACAATATAGGATGTTACACATATGTACATTAAGTACCAACCTTTTCGAGATTATGATAGGACTCTGATATGACGAATGACTCCAAGGATTTGTTAACACAAGTTTTCCTAGAAGAAGGGCAAAAGAGAAGATTCTCGGTCATGAAAAATAAGTTAGCGTCTTAAACATTTAATTCAAGGGTTAGAACACATCGAAGGAAGCATGATTAGGTAATTTTAATACTATGTCTCCTTAAAGTATCGTTGCAGCTAGAATAATCTGGACTGCAAAGCCCAATACGGAGCCTCATTCAGGCGAGCCTCCGGCTCTGCGTCGAAAACTACGATCGGAGAGTCGCCCGGCATGGGTTCGATAATAAGCCCGATCGTTTTCTGGCAGAAGGAATAAACTGTCAATATGTAGGATATGAATGTCAGTTGTTGACTTTTCAACGAGTTGAAATGATGGATGGGAAGTCAAAAACACCATAGTCAAAGACCGTTTTACGGCGTCCAAGTTGACGCGTTGCGCCTTCCTTTTATTGGACTAGCGTATTTCGTGTGATCCTTCTATTTCGAGTCAAAACCACAGCGCCCCAATTTCAGTCTCACCTCGAGAGTCCGTTTCGTCGATTAGAAACGCTCTAATTTGAAGTCGGCACTCATCATAACGTTGCATGAAGGAGCCGGCGTTTAGTTAGAGATCTGCCAGGATTGACATGCGTTCAATGCACTCGGCTTGTTATCCGTTGGAATTTTCGTCTCCAGGACTCGACGCGGAAGCATCACCATATCGGTCACGCCAGTTGAAAGCTTTTCTCGCCGGTTCAATACAGCCGGAATCTATCACAGGATATGGTTGGAGCACCCTCAAGTAACAGATGTGGGGTATGCAAGCATAGACGTGTTAAGGTCCGTTCCGCGGCTCTTTTTTCATTTCCCGGGGATCGCTAATTTGATACGTAGTGCGACGAAGCTTGGCCGACAGTAAGTATGACCAGGGGATACAGTCAGTAGTTTCCTAAGAGCATTTATGGGCTGATATAAAGTCATAGCCCGCAATTCCTGGAATGTACTAGACCTCGCCCGGACCCTACAATGACAATGTAACGTAACTGACTTTATCGCACCTTCAGTGTGGGCCATGTAGGAAAGGGAATAGGCAATGTCCAGGACCACCAGAACGGACTATAAGATACGCTCAAGATTACCCTTTTGGGAAAAAACAGCAGCACACTCAAGATGCGAATACGGCTTCCAATCAACTCGTTCTACGTACTCGCAAACCTGGTGCAAGTAGTCGTTCTAAAGAGGGACGAAATTTGCATATGATTCCGATCCACGTCGAAAAAAAAGATGGCGGCATGTTCCAAAAAATACGTTTGCTCGATACATCCATTGTATGGAAGCAAGATGGCATCTCTTCTCTCGCAAGACCCTTACCTTTGTCTCCAGCTGACTCACTGGCAAGTCGCCTGCATACATTCCTGCAATGGGAGGAGCATGGCGGAGACGTCAAAGTTCCTATACGTGGTGTGTGGCTTCGCCAACTGCCCCAAAGATTTGGGACAAGTCCAGCGTTAGATCATGCGATTTCGTGTCTGATAGCATCGCATGAAGCTGTGGCTCGCGGAGACAACCCAAGCACATGGCTGGACTTTAAACAATACGGAAAAGCATTGAAGAGCCTCCAACATGCAATTGACAGGCCCAATGAGCAGCTTTCTACAAACACGGTAGCTGCTGTTGCCGTGATGTGGCGGTATGTCCAGCGAGACCAGCATTCCTTTAATTACGAACTTTTACTAACGGTAAGCCGACCAGGATCGAAGGAGTGCTCACAGCAATAGATGGAAAAAATCACGAGCAAGCAATTCACGCAAGAGCTCTGCTGCAAATGTTTAGGGCCAAAGGCACGAGGGCTCCGACTGATAAGCTCGAGTTTTTCCTGATGTTAGAATGCCACATCGCTGCCGTTCAGGACAGTCTTAACCACGACATTCCTGAACCTTGTTTCTTCGACTCAGACGAGTGGCGCGCCGCTTTTCAAGAGCAAAATCTTGAACGCCACGGCCGGACAGAAACATCTGCGCTATATTGGGGACTGGTGAGAGAATGGGTGAGATACCCTGGTCTATTGCACGACATTATGTTGCTTTACATAAATAAGGACAACCCCCCTGTTACTACTGAAGCCATATTGGGTCGCGCGGTCGACATCGCGCAACATCTCGAAGCTTTATGGCATGGCATCTACAAGGTTCTCGATGACCCCAACGTGCGCCATAGAAAGCCCTCTCCCACTGGTGACCCACTAGTTCCTATTGTTTTCGTATTTCCGAGTGCGGAGTTCGCGAACCTTGTTAGTTACCTTTGTTTTACCTCGATCACGATTCATAGGATGATTATACATCTGTCTTCTATCTTGCCTGCCAGCGATCACAGTACCGCAACGGCTCCTCCATCAGATCGAGCGTATGATCTACCCAACTTCACATCATCTCAAGCTATTGACGATCTGAGTACCTTATTCACAAGATTTCCAAATTTGCCGTTGCCTCTCTCTCCGGGTATCGTCGATACAATACGTTTGCGGAACCTGCAGGTTGCGCATACCGTCTGGATGATGTATGACCAGGTACGTCAATGGAAACCAGTTGGATGTCTCTTCTACCTGGTCGCACTCAAGGTATCGCTTCCCTGGGCACCATCTCGTGAGATGACCGACTGGGTCCTGAAAGCCGCCGAAGACATTGAGGAATTTTTGCCGAACAAAACAGGATGGGATTTGCACAGAGTTGAATTATTTTGCCAAGTATTGAGCGGGGAGCGGCTGGACCCTCTGCTATATAGGAGCATGAACTTGGGACAAAGATGGGGATATGGGGGGATAGGCGAAGAAGGTTTTGTGAGGATATAATACAAAAACCCTGTGTTGTACAACACTGTTGCTATACACAGGGTCGGTACGCCAATGGAATTGAGTCGGCTTTACGCCTGATTGTATGAGGCGAGAATAGAGTAAGATTGATGTTTAGGAGATGCGCGTACCCCTGAAAGTTACTTGTCAAATCTTTTGGCCTTCGAGGGGATTTCTTACGTGTAGGAATACTTCATTACTATCATACTGCGCAGGGTCAATTCATACAGTATAATTCTGCGATAATTAAAAATATGTGGATCACTGAGTCAAGAGATTGGCCAAGCGGTCCGATTTGGAGCTTGTAATTGAGGCTAGCACATCGGGACATAAGGGCAAGACTAACATACTAGTTTTTAAAAATGTGATGTCAGCGAAGGACCTCTTACACGTTCATCCGACATGATGTGTCCTTCTGTTCCTCTTGGAAGCGTCCTCATGGCAGATATATGTATCATTTTAGCAGTATAATGATTGACACGCATCGAATCCGGCTTTAGGGAACGTAACACAGTAGCATATGAAATTCACGTAGGTGTTTCTGTATACTTGCGCGTAGTCAATGTGTAGATTTATCTAATCCTGGAACGTGGATGTATTGTAAATACTACTCTAAACGAAAGTGCAACATTGTATTTTTTCATTGAGTCATTATATCTCCTGTCGTCGATCTTGCACAGCCTTTGCATCACGAATGAAGCAAGTGACTTCTTTGCATCCCATAAATATCTCTCTGTACCTAAGTATCTTGGAAAGTTCCACCTTTATGCGGAGAACGGCGAATTGAATCCTTCGCCCCAAAGATGAAACACATATTATGGATTCAAGCTACGCCATAATCCTTTCCCCACACAAGGAATACTCCAAGTTACCAAGATGAAAATTGATAGGCAAGGGTTAATGTCGGGTTGGGCTAGTGTGAGACGTCTAGATATAAATAGAAACTTACTTAGGACGATACAGGCTTGGCGGATGTGAAATTCTAGGCCTGGGATTGACGTGGGCGGCACAGAACACAGAACCTCAACACCATCATCCACCGTCAGACCCGCTCTCTTCGACCCCGCAACGGATGGCTCACAGTGTTCCACCGCCGCTTAGATTTGATCTTCATCCCACCGATTATCGGTTAGCCGTTAGCCGTCCGATCGCACAATCAACGCACTCAGAATCGGCTGGCCGCCCTCCAGTAGCCAGCACTGGAGTCTGGCACAGTTTACCGCCGTGACCATCTATGGAATCATTCCACTGCTTCACCAGCGCAATTTTGGTGGGCCATAGGCGAGAGAAGACCAGTCCCCGCGCTCCTTTTCCTTTACATGATGAAATTGCGAACGCGTGATTCTGGGTTAGGACCCTACACAGCCCCTCGAAGGCCCAAACCGCACGTTTTTCGCGAGCAATTCCTCCACTCATTTCCTGATCCTTAGCGCAGTGGCTCGAGCGGTGAGAAGTGCTGACCTTACCTCTTTTCGTTTTCGCAAATCCCCCAGACAATGGAATGTCTTCGAGGACTCCAATATTCAGACGGTAAACAATCTGCTTGCACAGTGGCAGTTGTTGTTCTGAAGTAGGAGAAGTTAGCCGCTCAAAAGCCGAGTTCTGGATCTCCAACCGGTACCGAGCTGAACAGCACGCATTTACGGGAGATCTCAGCCGCCCTCTAGAAACAGGAAATGCAAGAGATGTGGCTCGCATGCATATTTCTCCATGCTCGCCGAATGGTCCGCTTCTCGCATCCTTTGCTGCAGGGCTGAAGTGCTGGCTTCGTGCAGCAGGCTTTGACCAAGTCTCTGCCACCGCCTCTCTATAGGCAACTGTTCCATTAATCCTTTCTAGCTTAGCTAACTCTGATATTGCAAGCTTATTTGTCTGTTTCCTGGTAGCCGCGGGAGCAAGGGGCGTCAAGCAAGAAGTGTTGTGCGGAACCTGCTAGGAGCGTTGAGTTTGTGGTCGAATCGCGTCAAAACCTCCTAGATCTGCCACACATACGGACTGTGAGGCTGAGTTCTCTATCCATGACATGGACTGGACGCCTTTTTCATTTCACAAGCAAGTCGTGATGGGCCATAGCGTTGGCATACGGTAGGTTTCATTTGGTGCTTCAGTATATCTACTGCCTGGTGCCCAGTCAGGCTCCAGTTTCGATGTTTCTGAGCCACTTCAGACGACAGTGTTACGAACTAGATTCCCGCAGACTCATAACGGTTCAAGAGGCTCAGCTACTTATTGCATAATTTGTTATTCGTATTCGAAAACTCTGTTCTCAGCTTCTTCATCGTTTTCAAAATATCAACCTTCCCAACTTCTCCCACCAATATCAAAGTCGATCCATCTCTTCCCACAGTCTCTTTCGTATTCAACAACATGGCTCCCTTACCTGCCGATGACCAACCTCCTTCCCCTCAATCAACCGTCACACCTCCAGCTACTCCTATCGACAAGCCATGGAGCACACCTGCCATAGTCTCTCTAGCCATATTCGCCTTCTTCGTTGTCGCTCTAGCTATAACCATGGTAGCATTCTATGTCCACCGCCGTGCCGAACGCAACAAACTTCCGCCTGAGAAGCGACCCATCTCCTACCATCCTTTCCGAATCAACTCCTCGAACGATAAGCAGGGCCTATTGGCAAATCAGGCTCCAAGCCCTGAGGAGGACAAGTCCACCATGTTCAGCCGCGATCGTTCTTCAGGCAGTCTATCTGTCTACGTCGACCATGAACCTCAAGACAAACGTGCGAGCGTCGAAACCGTCTCCCTGATTCCCCTACACGTCACACCCGCTGATGAACTCGTTTCGCCTTTGGAAAGCAGCATGGGTAGTGGTGTGAGCAGAGGGAGCAGCTTGTATAGCAGCACGACTGGAGGGAGTCTAGGAATGGGCCAAATCCCCATTCCTCCAGACACAGCCGACATTGGTTCCATGCCGATACCGAAAACAAGAGCGAGGAGTACGAGCGCAACGAGCATCAGATATTACGAAACCGTCACCACGAACCCGAGCCCCCAGATTCCGACGATCGTTCATACACCTTCACAATAATTGTTCGGTGGCAGTTTGGGATAGCGCACAGATGACCTTGGCGATCGACACAAGATTAAATTGCTTGGCTATACTGTTACCCCTGATGCCTCAATTTGTTTTTCAAGTCGGAGAGGGGACTTCACGGACCAAGACTGCATTTTCGGTACACGCTGATGGATTTTTCTACGGCCTTTTACTTGTTGTGGCACGGCATTCCATATGATCGTCTCTGTTAGCATCTGCTCGCAGCATCTCTTTATGTTAGTTCCTGTTCTGGACAGCCATGTTGTCATTTTGTGTGCTCGCTTGAACACAGTTCTTTCGCTTTTATACCCCAGGATTTTCTATTACTATTTTTGTACCTATATCGGGAGTTCGATCTCCTAACAGAAACCGAGGAAAAAAATAACTTCCAAGATTTCAAATGATATCTCCAATGCTATATTCTGTGCCACAGAGGAATCGCGCGTAAACATAGTGATCTCATCTACTTACATTTTCATCAATTAAGAAATCTAGGGCATGCATTGTACTTCAAAAAGCTGACTAGGCGTGCCATATGTCATACATCAGCATATCATCACAGACATACCCCAGGACCCAGCACTCGTACGCAACTCGAGGCTGCGACCTAGACTACTCCTGCGGCCTCAACACAAACCATCCCAAACACGCTGCACGATCTCGTCATTTAGGACACAGCGCCACGCCCCCATTCTAACAGACATAGCACAGTCCCTCGCCGCAATCCCAAATCCATCCACCCAGACGCAGCATCACAATAAAATCTCCACAAAACAAATGCACAAACAGCTCTATCCACCCATCTAACTCAATCACTCTGTCCCGACTACGTAGCAATATTTCTTCCCAAACCCCATTATCGCCTACCAGAACAATAATGACACTAATACTCCCGAGAACCCGGCCCTCGCATCCTTCCAACCAAGCATCTGGGCCGGCAACCCTCGTAAGCTGCGCGCACCCATGCGCGCACGTGCATAATATGAATTCCTCACTGTGCTGTGCTGTGCGACTGAAACCACGTTAGCATGAGATTAGAGCAGCATCGCGCCTGCAAGAAGGGGGTTGATTTGGTTGGTAGAGACTGTAGTGGACGGTGAGGGCAGGATCGGGGGCGGAATGCAGGGCGTGACAGCGACAACACAGCCTTGTGGGTGCTATGCAGTGCAGGAATGGGCAATGCATTGGTTGCGGTTAGGAGGACATGTCACAAGTGGAAGAAAATCGAAGAGCGCGCGTGATGTTTTTGGTTCTGGATTGGGTTACTGTATTACAGGTTATTGTGGTAAGCCTTTATGTGTTGTGTGATTATGAGCGACATTTTTTGTATCTACTTCTTTGTGATTGCTTGTGCTGCCTTGTACTCAATACACGAAATGTGTAACACGCGTTCGAGTCTTAGACCTGGGGAACGAGGCCAAACTCTGAGCCCTCTAAAATTACTACCTTTAGGTATTTCGTACGGTCAATTGCGGTTTGCCTCGTAATCGGGCATTCCTAGCTTCTTACCATGTGCCCACGTTTTGCCATCCATATCCGGCCCTATGAACAACATCGCAATGCTCGCCAACCACACACCTAAAGTATCTCTGAGAATTGCTTCTCTCGGAGCACCGCCTATGGAAGTCAATCGCATAAGTTCACCCAGCCAATTGGTGGGAGAAGCGAATTGACCCCTTTCCAGGCCCCGAATCGCGTGATACGCAGCTGTGTCGGCCGTCTGTACGGGGTCGGCTTCCTCGAGAATCTTTGTGACTTGTGGCTTTGTTTGCTCTTCGATTTCATGGCCCGGTGATTGAATGGTCCCGGGATATACAATCTGGACGTTTACGTCGAAAGGTGCAGGGACGAATTTCGTTTTCGCATTGGAGCGGCGAGCACCGTTGTACATCAACACTTCATAGCGGAGCCCCTCGCATAGCGCTTTTAAGCCAGTTTTCGCGACCGAATATGTACCATAGCCCGCAACATTGAAAAAAGAAAGAGTAGAAGACGTGATGATGAGATGACGGGGCGACTCCGCCTTTGCACCCTTCTCTCGCGGCTCGTATGGAGTCTCGGGGTATAGCCACGATCGCAAGGTGTGCTGTGCAAGGTATGCCGGTCCCCAATAGTTCACGTCCATTTGCTCTTTCTGTGTCTGGAAGCTTTGCTCCAGGAACATGCTTGGAAAGGATGCTCCTGCAACTGTCCACACAACTTCAGGTACCCGTCCGTTGTTCCAAGCCGTTGCTTCTTTAAGTATGCGAACATTCTCGGCTTCGGTGGTCACATCGGCGGAAATGTAGTGGAATCGTTGCGTGGAGGGATTCTTCGCGTGAGATTTCGCGTATTCGACCGTAGATTGAAGTTTCTGGGAGCTCCGGGATACAAGGACGAGGTTGGCGCCTCGTTGTGAAAGGAGTTTCGCGACTTCGCGGCCCATCCCCTGGGATGCTCCGGTGAGAAGCACCGTCTAGATAGTGGTCAGTGTTTTGACACTTCGAGTATCACCTGGATTGATGAATTTCATACCTTTCCCTCTACTTGGAATTTACTTTTTCTACTCAGGAAACCCATAACGTCTAAACTGACATATGCAAGGAGGATTGATAGAGCCCCGGCCACCCAAACGATGAGAGCCATTGAGGGAGGCAAGTCCTCGGAAGAGGATGGAAAGGCCGGTCAGATATAAGGAGAATAACGCCACAATAAGGCGCTCGGTGTGTGCAATCAAAATGTATGTTAGGCGTCCATTTGTCTGAATGCTGATTGTTGCTTTCCGATATTCCGCAGATAATGTCCACGAATGGAAATTACTTTCGACCAAATACGGACCCTTGATTGATAAGTCAGCGCGATGACAGATGGGCACACCAGACAGGGATTCCTTAGTTCGAAAACTAGTGTTGCCAAGATTTCGCTCTATCGGCCGAATTTTTTTGGACGATGAACGCTGCTTCTCAACCGCAACATACGCAAATTCCACACTCCACCACAAATACACCATGGGTAAGAAAAGGAAGGCCGTTGGCCGTCCATATGGGGAATCAAAGTCGCAAAAGGAAAGGGATGACTCATACATGGCGATAAACAACTATGAGGACATCGCCGATTCCGAGGATGAATTTCTTTCCAATCGTGAGAAGATCTTGCTGGATGAGGGACCCATCGCAAAACGACAGAGGAAGCATGAAGAAGAGGGTATGGTCTTTCAGATCTCTTGAAATGTTTCTGAACTAACAACATGCGCTCTAGATAAGTTCCTCCAACCATCCGATGAAGAGGTCCTCGATTACAGCAGCGGTGACGATGACGACGACGATGATATTGAAGACGAAGATGATCTACAATATGCCGGATCTAGTTCTACAAAGCGCAAGCATGAAGCCGAGGAAGAGGAGGAGGACATTGGGGGATGGGGTCCCTCAAAGAAAGATTACTACAATGCAGATGCTATAGAGACGGAACAAGACGCTTTGGATGAAGAGGCGGAGGCCCGTCGCATACAACAGAAGCAACTACAGGCTATGACGGAAGCCGACTTCGGTTTCGACGAAGACGAATGGCTGGATCAAAAGGAGGGTGAAATGGATGCATCTGGTGATATCGTCACGGAAGTGCTACCACAGCTTCAGATCAACAATGATATGAGCGAAAAAGAGAAAGTCAAGATATTGAAGACGCGGTACCCCGAATTTGAACATATTTCGAACGAATACCTGAGGTTACAGCCATTGCATGACGAGCTGGCGTCAGCAGCGAACGCAGCCGAGCGTCTTATTAGGAACAGAAATGCCAAATCCAGAAACAAGAGCCACTCGATAATCCCTACACCCATGGCCATTACCAAATACCGCGCATGCGCAGCTTATCTCGCGGCAATGACGATGTACTTTGCAATACTCGGATCCACGGCGCAGAAGGATGGTTCGTCGACAATAGCGTTGGATCCATCAGTCCTCCATGAGCATGGAGTCATGGAAAGCCTGCTTAAGTGCCAGCGATTGTGGACGCGCGTAGAAAGTCTGCCAGTCGCAGACCCAATGGTGGAAGCTTCCAATGGAGACGACCTATCAGTGATTGAAGAAGGCAGTCCGGCATCAAAGGCAGAGGCAGAAACCGGCAAGAAAAAGAAAGAAAAGAAGTCGAAGAAGAGCAAAGCACAAATCGCGGCTGAGATGGCTCAGCTTGAGGCAGACGCTCGCCGTGCCGAGAAGCTGCGCGAGACAGAGCGAGATCTCGCTGATCTCAATACACTTACTGACAAGTCTACACTCCGGAAACAAAAGAAGTCCAAGAAAGAACAGCCTCTACTCAATCTCTTGGATGCAGAGGACTCCGACTTTGGTGAAGAGACCGCTCTCACTGCGCAAGAATTGGCCGAAAAGGCGAAGAAGAAGAAATCTCTTCGCTTCTACACATCTCAGATCGCTCAAAAGGCGAACAAGCGAGATGCGGCTGGCAAGGATTATGGTGGTGATATGGATGTCCCACATCGTGAACGTCTAAAAGATCGGCAAGCAAGACTCCAAGCCCAAGCTGAGAAGAGGGGCCAGAATGCAACCACCGGACCTGGCGTTGCTTTGGGTGATGGTGGAGAGTCATCCGACGACAACGAAGATACTAAGACAGGCGGTGGTGCTTTCTCGGAGGATGACGAATACTATGACATGGTAGCGGCACGCAGTAAGGCCAAGAAGGAGGCGAAGACTGATCTTGCTACTGCAATGGCACTAGCTGCGAAAGAAGGTGGACGCGTCGTTCCCGAAGAAACCATTGATGAGTCTGGCCGCCGACAAATCACCTATGCAATCCAGAAGAACAGGGGTTTAACGGCCCGAAGGGCGAAGGTCAACAGAAATCCGCGTGTCAAGAAGAAGTTGAAGTACCAGGATAAGATGAAGAAACTGAAGAGTCAGAAGAGGGTATACTCTGGGGGCGAAGGGAGAGGAGGTTATGGGGGTGAACTTACGGGTATCAAAAAGGGCTTGGTCAGGAGTACCAAATTATAAGATATGGAGCGAGCATGCTAAATTATTGGAATACCCAACATACTTTTCACCTTTCGATTGCATTGTTGGCTGTGGATATCATGTTCAATGATTTCAAGAATGACTCCAAAGGTATAACGGTGAACCAATTGACATCCCGAACATTAATTTTTAGAACACCTCACTCTGCATACGGTCCAGATCCGACATCCACCCCATGATCAACACATTATGTATCCGTGCACGAACGCAGCTTCAACACAATCGGTGTGCTCTGGAACAGTTCATCATCAGGCCACCATTTCCAATAAATCAATTGCAACCCAATTGACCCTCCTGCCACGTCATAACCATGCACATAGCCCACGATAGTCACACAGAGCCAGAGACAAAGCCGATTTCCTTCCTCGAACATGTTAGTGCCTTGTCATTCTCGTTTTACTATGAGACCCTGACTTTTGCTATAGTGTCGCAGCATAGAACCTCGCCAGGTAGTAAGAGTGAAGAGCACCAAAAGTATGGCTGACATGGAATAATCTCCCAAAAGGAGCATAGTCACAACCCGATGCTACTTTGTTCATCCGTCCATTTCTAACCCCTTTCGATCCCTCTTCTTTCCCTTCCTATTCCAAACCCCCATCTCCACTCCACGCCTGCTCGTAGTCACACCCGTATACCCCACAAAAGACAGACGTCCAACTCCCCCACCCCGCAAACGCCAATCACATTCCCGCATTCTCTCTGATTAGCAACGATCCAAAGACCGAGAACAATAAAGATAAAAGCTCCGACGTCGCACAACCCCTCCCCTCTCAACACCCAATCACACATGTTCCGATATCGAAGCCCTAAGCTGCTAAAGAAGCCAAGACTTCCGATTCGTCCACACAGGAACGAACAGCTGCTTTGCTTGGGTGCAATGCCTTGCAATGCAATGCAGTGGAATGATTGATTGATGTCTTGGAAAGGCGCCACGACAATCGCCACTCACGGGAGAACATGGGCGAGAACAAGAACAAAGAAAAGCTGGCTAGCGATCTGCATATGCGTCAATCCCGGTGCCGGTGGTGCCCATCCCATGTCCCAGTGCTGCACCATGTGATGATCAGAGACGGAAACGGGAAGTTATTCCTCAATCTGTTGCTGAGTCCTTCCGTCTTGTCTCTCGCACTCGGGGCTTGGGAGGGTTGAAGAGGAAAAGAGGACGGAGTTTCTACAAGGGAAATGGAGGGGTGTACTTTGCAGTTACAATCACCAATGGTATACTGCATTGCTTTGACGATCCGTGAAGGCTCGCAACTTCCATCCCATTCCGTTCCCCATTCTCATGTCAGCCGCCAAACTTCATCCCCCAGCTCACGCGCCTACCCCATCGTGACCATCCCATCCCCTCAGCTCACCGCGCAGCCCAAGCCAAATCCGCAACTGCACAGTGACGCCCGTTCCACGTAACCCTGGGTGGAGCTGGCACCTGGAGAGGAAGCTTGGTGGCACGTCACAGGGCCTACGCAGTAGACGAATCAGGAGCCCGGAAAGCGAGGCAGGCTAACGCGATGGAGACGCCTCACGTGTCGGCAGCTTTTTTTGACGTTGTGCGGCTGTGGAGGAGAGAGGGTGCCATTGGATGGGTGTTTAGGGGCTTGGGGAGGGAGGGTTTGAGGATGGGGATTGGTTTGGGACTTGGGGTGAGGGGGTTGTGATTGTGCTGTGTACTTTTATTGCTTGTATAAAGGTGGAGCTGGACCCCGCGAGATTTTTGTATCGGTGAATTAGCTGTGTTCTACTTTGGGGATGAGGGAAGGAAATACATCATTTACTTTTCCTACTTACGCATAAGCTTTATCCTTTTTTGATTCTTCACTTTTTGATCATTGGTTCATTCTCGATTGAATTGAATTGATCCCTCCACCCTCAGCCATTCCCAAAGACCAGCAAAACGTTTTCGACAACAATTGAAAAGCACCAGCGAGTCAATATTGTCCCAATTCAGCCTAATTCTTTCCAGACGTCCGGTTTTAAGTTTGAGCTGGCCCGATTCGACTTGGACGTGGCATTCTAATTGCATCAATTCATCGTCACAGGCACGCACGGACGGATTGCCCAACTCCAAAATCCCCCTGCCTGCATCAGAACCAACACATCACTTTCTCGTTTGGTCCCCACAATTTTGGCCAGCGATCGTGATTGCTCCGCGGCCCGGCACAAAGGGAGGAGTCGTAATCCCAATCATAAAAGAGGGAGATTCGCTTCAAGTTTGGGGGAAAAGAGATATCAACAGGTTGGGGACGTGTTCGAGAAGATTTGATATTGAGATTGCAGGATTTCGAGGAGAATAGGACAGGATAAGAGAGGGATTTGGCCCCGAGTTGAATTGGGTCAGCAGGCAAAAGAACAATCAAAGAGAAGGGATACGAAAATACAAACCCGTGGAAAGAAGAAACATATCACCACGAACCTTCTACAACACTCCACCTCGTCTCCAACCCACAACCAACAATGGACACTCTCCTCCCTTACGCTCCCCTCCTAACCCCCATCCTCAACCTCGCTCTCACCCTCGCCCTCCCCCTCCTCCTCGCCCTCTACATCCACACCGACTACACAACGTTCCTCTCGCTCGGCCCCGGCGGTACCCCCTCGACACCCCTAGGTTACCTAAAAATCAAGCTCCTCTCTCTCGTCTCCCTACGCGACCCCCTACGCCCCCTCCCCATTCCCCCGCACTTCCGTCCCCAAAAAGGGCATCTAGATCCCTCCACCATCCCCTCCCGACCCGGCACAAGACCCATAGTCCGCGGCATCGCGCCCCAGCGCCAAAAGACGCAACGCAGCAGTCCGCGCGTCTACTCCTCGCTTGTCGCCGCGCTGCGGGGGCTCGCGAAAAACCCAGGGAACTCCGTCGAGGAAAGAACGAGCTGTTTCGAGAAACACAGCAGCGGGCTCTTTGCTAGCGTGCCTATAACGCGGACATGTGGCGGCGAGGTATGTCATGCGCATCCGAGCGACGGGAGTCTCCATCTGACGTTGCATCCGGCGGATGTCGCTGTGTTGTTGGAGAGGGGGTGGGGGGAGAGACATCCGCTTGCGAAGGGGGGCTGGTTTAGGAGGTTTGTGCCCAGGGAGTTTGTGTTGGTTTATGCGCCGCGAACGGAGGGGGAGGTTAGGGTTGTTATGGAGATTGTGGGTGCAGCGGTTTGGTGGGTTAGTGGGGTACATGTAAGGAGGGAAGGTGAGGGGGAGAGTCAGAAGCGGGTTGAAATTGAGGATGAGCGGTTCAGGGAGGGAAATGAGTGTTGGAGCTGTACGACGGATGGTTGTGGGAGTGGAGGAGCGAGGTTGGAGACGATGGTTGATGATGCGTGAGGCAGAGAGGTATGGAAATGAAATTGTCGATTGGCTTTGGCCATGTTGGAGGACTTGGAAAAGCTGCAAATTGTTTGGTTCTCTCGTTCTCTCGTTTTAGCATGGAGCTATGGAGTTTGGGGTATTGTCATTTTTAGGGTTGTATTGTGTGGAGTCTATCTCGGAGGTTTGTGTGTTTCCTAACAATCGTCAGTCCTATTGCTTCAAATCGTATGTACGATTTACTGCTCAACACTTACATCCAATTGCCTGTGCTGCTTGACAACATTCCATCAACCTACCTCCCACCATTCCTAGCCCATTCTGCATACTCCTTCCTCTTTCCCCTAACGTCCCAAAAGCCTCTCCTGCCTTCGGATCCCTTTCCTCCGATTCCGCCGTCCAGTCCAAGGAACGCAAACGGGTCTCCCTCAGACAGAACCTCCTCACCCTCTCTGGTCCACTCTCCTTGTCCATGCCTCCCCTCCTTGCTAATCTTTCCAGACCACTTGGCCCATTGGATTGGTTTCAAGTCGGGTGAAGCGAAAACGATGCCTGTGGTAAGGATAAGGATCGAAATTAGGAGTTCGAGGGTAATGTCCAGAGGAAGTGGGGCGCGGGGGTTGGCGGAACTGTGCTCGTGGGTGGAGTAGACGCTATCGGTGAAGTTTTAGTATATGAGGTTGCTAATAGACTGGACGTTTTTGGAAGGACATTAAAGATTGGGGGATGTAGGTTGGGGGAGGGAGAAGGGTTGCAGCTGTGCACCGTCTTGAGTTTCAGGTGTGAGGCTTGTGTTTTAGACATGAGGGACAATGACAACAAGATGTTATTCATTATGAAAGACTCCAAGGGAATGGGGTTCGTACGCGTGGGACAGAAATACCGCGCCGACGGTGTTCAGAGCTGTGCCTAGGATGGCCATGGTAGAAGCGGGAAGGAGTTGTATTTGAGGGGTGTGCGCTGCGAAATCGTGTGAAGGACTGCACGGTTTGGATAGTATGAGACGATTGAGATGAGCTCGGAACGACACAAGAGGTCCCTGATGTGGCGGAGACGCAAAGCTGGCCGGGTTGTGTGCTTGAAGGGTGACATGCGAAAGCTCCGAGATGATGAAGTTGCAATCTGCCAAGATTGTATGACTAAGCCATCATTACCTCATATAGAATGTTTGGCATCAGAACACTCAGTTGTAATTATTGAATAGACCGGAATTTTTGTATAAAAATGATTCTTAAGATATTTGATCGGCAATCAATATTTCCAATTGAACGAGGATTGACGATTGAATCATTTACACTGTCAAAGTAAATTGCCTTCGTGGCTAAATCTAACTACAAGTACAAGGCAATTCATCGATCTCCCAATAACCCGTATATGTACTCTGAAGTGTTGACACATCCTGTTTCGCCCATTTCATCTATGATCAATTCATGGCCCAGTGCGATCCGTCACACATGTTCCCCTCCTCAACATTAACCTAAAATATGAACGAGGCAGTACCCAAGTATGAACCTCCAACTCCTATGAAACAGTGGTATAGAGCTAAAACCAAAGATATGGATAAAAAAAATTATCTATGCGCGGTGCGCCCACTCAGCAAGCTGGTTCGACGAGTCTACGGAATCTTGGTTCTTCTCGTGGTGGTGGCCCATAGAAGAGTGATGGTTATGATGGTCGAGGCTGTGGGTTGACATGCCTTCGTCAACATCATCATCATCCGGGCTTTTGACATCGCGGGTCAGCTCAACGTAGTCGTACTGTGTATTGTGTTAGAGTATAGTTCATGTGAATTCAGGGAGGTGATATCTTACAGCGAACTCGCCAATTTCAACGTCATCAATTCCGAGAACCTCCTCCTCTTCGGTAGCGCGGAGCTTGAGCACAGGAACGAACTTGCCGATGAAATCGAGGGCACCGAGGATGAGGCAAGTCAATACAAACGAGTAGGTCATGCCGGCGACAGAATCAGCCAACTGGTAGCCGATTTGAATCCAGTTGTGGTTCAACCATCCACCTTTGATGACAGTGTAACCATCAAGATGAGCTATGTAGTCACTAAACCTCGAATTAGATGCAATTATGCTTTTGAGTGAAAGATGGAACTTACGCTGCAAAGAAGGCGGTTAGGATGTTTCCGACGAAGCCTCCAATTCCATGAACAGCGAAGATGTCGAGAGCATCGTCGCAACGGAGGAAGTACTTGAGCTTTGTGGCGTAGTTGCATGCGATGCCTCCGCAAACGCCGTAGATGACAGCCGCCCACGGTGGCACATATCCGGAACCTGGAGTAATGGCGACCAATCCAGCAATAACACCTGAGCAGAATCCGACAGTGGACCACTTGCGTTCCAGACGATAATCGACCAAGCACCAAGTGATGCCGCCCACGCAGGCAGCGAGGTTAGTGACAACGGCGGCCATGATAGCGCGGAGGTTGGCGGCAAGCGCGGAACCAGCGTTGAAGCCAAACCAGCCGACCCAGAGGAAGACGGTGCCGATAACAATGTGGGTAACGTTATGAGGGCGATAGTTGAGCTCCTGGGTACCATGACCTCTCCTCTTTCCGAGCATATACGAGTAGGCCAGAGCAGCGCTTCCAGATGCAATATGGACAGGGGTTCCACCAGCAAAATCCAAGCCACCCATCTGGTAACTCCAACCAGATGCATTCCAGGTCCAGCAAGCAATGGGGTCGTAAACAATGGTAGTCCAAATAAACATGTAAATGATGCAAGGCAACATGCGGCCACGCTCAGCTACTGCGCCAACAGCCAGTGCAACACTATCCACAGTTAGATTCTGTATTGAGCCTACAAACAAACATGATGTTCTGGACGTACGTAATGCAAGCGAACATGCCCTGGTAAACGCAGAACATGAGATCTGGGATGCGAGGGCTGCCCACAGAGGGATAACCAAGAACCCCACTTAGACCGAAGTTGTCGAGGGCTCCGATGAATTTGCCGGCCTTGTGTGAGAAGGCTAGAGAATAGCCCCAGAAAAACCATTGGAAGGAGACGACTGCTGTGGCCATGACGGACAACCATAGTAGCGAAAGGGCCGACTTTCTCCGAGCCAAACCAGAATAGAAGAAACTGGATTTGGTCAGTATTCAACGTGATTGAATTCATATAGACCTTTTTGGAAGGTTTTGACATACCCAACACCTGGAATCATGAGTAGCACGAGGGCAGTGGAGGTGAGCATCCAAGCGATATCGCCAGGCTAGCGAGATGGTTAGCGCCATGTAGGCAAAACTCGGCTCAGGCGGGAAGAAGGGTTGCTCACATTGTAGAAGACATTGAGGTTGTACATGAGCGAGTCACCTCCGGTAGCGATGGTGACATTGTTGAACGTCTCAAGAGGTGTAGTGGGGTACATGCCCGAATTACCAGGTTCGGCCATGCTGGCGATCTGTACGTCCCTCGGACGGTAGACTCAAAAGACGATAGGGCGAAAGATGGGAAATGTGGGAAAGGTGGATTAAAAGAACTACAAACGAAGAAAAGAGTACGGCCGACGGCCAAAGAAGCTGCTGGTAGAGGGGTGGATATATAGCAAAAAGAGGACAAGTCGGCGAAGGAGCGGACGGTGTGATCGGAGGAAAAGCGAGAGGGCCTAGTCCTGCAGTTCACCACCAGGGATCCAGAAGCGCAGCCGTGCTTGGCGGGGGAGGCTTTGGAGAATAGGCTGGAGTCTGGGAGACTGACAGCGGGCGAGAGAAGCTGGTCAACGCAAATGGGGACGCGCAGCGGGCGTGAGCACGAGACGGGTGATTTATACAGACAACGGATGGGGCGAGGAGGGTGGATTCGAAGTTGAGCACGGCGTTCAAAGATAGGGCACAGGGGCCCGGGCAGGATATAAACGCGGTGGACATTGCGTTTGGACTTGTTTCCCTTCAAGGCTGGGATTGGGGCCAGGCTGCTGAAGCATCGAGGGAACCGGGATGTGATGGGGATCAAGCCACACAGGGTGGGTGGGTGTGGGAGGAGGGAGGGCAGTGAGGGAGTGGGGTGGGGAGAGTGAGAGCGAGAGCGAGAGATAGCAGCAGCAGTACGGAGGTGCCTTTCAAAAGTCCTTGCCCACCTGGCCCGACAGGGGTATACGCCACATTCCGAATTCGGTGATTACTCCGGTTATGAAACTCTGCCTATATTTCTTCCTTCTTTATACTCATTGCCTCCCTCTAGATCAATAATCTTTTGAATATGAATAGGGATACGCTCAATCCAAGCCTGTATCTTCTCTTGAGGTAGATCTCTCCAGCACTGTTCCCATACACGTATAGCCTCTGCTCTGCTCTTTGGTGCACCTTTCTTTGTAGTATATCTTTTCATCCATGGCCAGCAAGGCTCAATAGCGTTCAAATCAGGTGAGTTGCCGCACCAGAGTAGTCTCTGGATTCCGTGTAGGCTATATACATGTCTCTGAACGTAGTGGTCATGAGAAGGCGCTTTATCTTCTTGAACTACTGTTCCTGGGCGCTCAGCCATGCAGTCTTTTGCAAAGGGGAATAGCTTTGGAAGTAGAATAATAGACTAATATCAATACCAATCAATTCCTGAGCCTTTGCCTCGTCCAACCTTTCCATTTTTCTTATTCCATTTCCATTCAGGCTGTGGGCCAGGCTTATTTCGTAGACCAAGGCGGTGCATGCTAGTATTAAGCTCCCATTGCTCCTTCATCAAAGGTTCAAGCTCTTTATTTAACTCTTTAATTCTAGTAATAGAATCTTCCTTCTCTTTCTTTGTCTCTGGTGTCCAGCAGTGGCAGGGCCCTTTCTTGTTATACGTAAAGCATCCCCAGAACATAAATTCAGAATAGCCTTTCCATCTCTCACGAATGCAGCTTCGTACAAAAGCCTCATCTGCTTTTCTCCAAATTCTATATCCACCTCGCCTATGGAGAAGAACAACAGATGTTTCATCTAACTATATAACATTTATCCAGTCCTCTAGTGTCTAGTCTTTATGTAGAAGGCACCACTGAAGCCAATCCTTCTTCATCTTCTTCGTCAGTCCAGGCTTCCTTGTTGGCTTGGTCTTTCTGAATCCTGCCTTCTTGAGAATTCGCCATACTATTGTAGCTGATATATTAAATTCTCTCTGGCTAAGTTCACCAGCAACGTCAGCGCAGGACTTCTCTCTACCATAGCAGTCATAGCGTACAGCGTGGACAACTCTTTCAGACGCTTCATCTTGTTTCAATGGCCGACCAGATCTATAGCTATCTTCAACATATTTATTTAGTAGCTGAAGTGGCCGCTGGCAAGGATCAAAGCCACGCTCAATTGCTTGTGCAAATATTGAGTTAATCGTCCGTTTAGGAATTCCAGTTAGGCCAGTAATCTCATTGTTTGATTTGCTAGAAGCCTTGAGAGTGACAACTAAAGCACGAGTTGCAATATCATAAGGAGCCATTATAAAAAGATATACAATTAAATCTATGTTGAAGTCATGGAGCAGACAGGTCATGGAGCAAATGCCACGTCATTTCGGAGTAATCACCGAATTCGGAATGTGGCGTATACCCCTGTCGGGCCAGGTGGGCAAGGACTTTTGAAAGGCACCTCCGTAGGCAAAGAGGTGATGATGGTGGAAGCTCAGCGGCCAGCCAATCTGGGGGGGGACAGCCAGGGTAGCCAGGGCCAGCGGGCATGTTCATAGTGCTGGGGGCATTGACTGCACTGACTGCACTGACTGTGGTGGGCGGTGGTGGTGGTGCTCGGAAACGGGGCGGAAGGCGGAAGGGACACCACAGCAGAAAAGAGGGAGCAACCGGCCAGCAACTGCCAACGACCGGCACAGCAGGCACAGTAGGCAGGAGCAATCTGCAGCCACTGCCCATTGCCATGGCCCAAGCAGCAACCGGGTGACCCTGGCCTCCTGGGCCTGGGCTGGCACTAGCTCAACTCGGCCGTCGAACCACTTCCGTGGGATGACCTCCACCTTCCAAGATTCTTCCTCGCCTCTCAGAGTCTCCACTGACATTCGTCTGGCCATGGGCGGCCGCCAACCGCCCTCGTGACCTTGTACCCTCTGAAGTTGACCTCCATCATCGCACAACACCTCGCGAAAGAGAAGAGTACTCCGCCCATATCTCTACATACCCAACATCATCCGCCATCCTTTCCTCCTCTCCTTCTGCTCCCCTCTTCTTCTCCTTGAAGGCCTATTGATATCGCCCCCCCCTTCCCCATATCTCCGCCTTCAACGGCCTATCATTCGCGTTGAGCATTCCATCTCGTTTTCTTATCAGCACCCCGGCCGTCGCCAAGCACCCTGTTCCATGCGCACCCGCCGCCATCCGTCAGAAAGGGGAAGGCGGCTCCGCCTAGTCCGTTTCCATCCCAAGAGAGTTCCATGGGCAAACCTCCACCACGCCCTCACGTTTCGACATGTCCACCCACATGTGCGCCCACCCGTCTTTGCTACCGTTTCTCCTCAACATCACCACCACCAAGAACACGTACCCGAGATAAATACTCGCCCCGCCCACGAGCTCTCAGCCTAGATGGAATCCTTCATAAAGCATTCCATCCCTTGTGTCGCCGCCGGCAGCCTCGTTATCAGCACGTACGTTTCAATCCCACCCACCTCCTGCCATCCCATCGCCATCCCGCATACCCCGTTGCTTCGAGCTCAACGGGAAAAACACCGAGCTTCCCATGTGTGTCTGCACTCTGCACCTGTTCCTGGATCCTGCTCCCGGACCTATCTCGACACGAGTGCTCCAATTCGCCCTGCCGCCCTGCATTTTGCTTGCTTCAAGTTCATACATACGCAGTAGCTTGCCACCACCCTTCAGTTGCTTTTTCTGATCGCCCCTGCCTTGCTGTGCATTCATACCATGTTGTTCTGCAATGAGACCTCGGCCTCTCTGGGTCTTGGGTTCCCATCTGTCTCACCAAATGCATTTGATCGTCTAGGTTCTATATTCGTTTTTTTCCAAGCGCCCATTTGTCCGCACCATCGCTGTGCCAGAGCAGTGGACCGATGATGGTCTACAAGTCGTCATTGGCGGCTGGAAATTCTTTTTGAAGTTTTGATAGTTTCACACCCCTCGCCAGCTGGCTTCACAATACTCACTCACTGTCTTTCCTTCTGCCTCTAGACTAAAGCAGCACCCTGTGCATGTCTTGGGCGCCTTCGGTCTCCAACACACTTGTCTGGTTGCACGACAGATATGCAAATAGCAGAAGACTTAACCCAATTACGCTGCCCTGGGCAGCGGCCGTCAGACTCGCACTCGCCCTGACATTCAATATTAGAAGGTGTTGTCCGTTGATTCATCCCATCCACTGCGACGGATATTAGGCCAATAAACTATTTCCGAGAACTCACCGGGAAGGAAGGGGAAAGGCGAAGAAAGGGGAATTTCTGGCGCCATGTAGTATTCGCAATTTCCTCTCCACACTATGATGCGCATGAGGATGTATTCCGGTTCCCCTGAGGCCTTGCTTCAAACGGCGGGACTACGACACTGCCACTGTCACTGCTACAGCCTCGAGCTTTGCGACATATGGTACACCGTTGAGCACGTTCGCGTTCATCGGCCATCCCTTTCGAACACTGGTACATGGCCACGACCAGTCCGCGTCCAGTCCGCGCTCACGTTATGCTCCCCACGCAATTCAGCGCATAGCAAAGCGGCCGACCCGCGTCGTCGTTTGAGCTCGGTGATTTTCTGGAACATTGTCGAGAGAGATGACCGACACGGGTTATCTAATTGGTGCCCGTAGTCACATGGAACCTTTGTACCTGCATTCGCAGAATTTCAGGCCTTGCGCTTTGGACTTTTGAGTCTGGGGATTTGGGGGGGAAGGTTGCGAACGGCCGTTCAATGTCTGGGTTATTGTTTGGTGTAGGGATTACGCTACAGTCCATATGGGGATATGGTTTGTAACGTGCGAGACGGAGTAGGGATGTGGTTGAATAGGAACATACCTACCGTACGTTATTGAGGGAAGAAACTCCGACGGAAGGAACCGCGAGAAACAAAACACGAACACAGGCGGCATGGCACTGCAATGTTGTTTGTCGGTCGTGTACTGTAGGGGTGCTGCGCCACAGATAAGGTTGCATGAATGCTGCAGGGTACGACAGGGGTTGTGCTTATGCTCTCTCTGACCTCTGAACTCTCCCTAATTACCTACTGTATGCATGCCTACCTTGGCTGTACATGTCTAGGTAGTAGGTATTGTAGGCAATCAGGCCTTGGAGCGTGCATGCATATTTGTTTGTAGACGGACTTTAGGTGCGTGTGCGTCCATGTTCATTCCATGACTGGATAACCCTGGTGTGGTTTGTGCAGGTAGTTTCGGACACTGGAGTTCTAGGTTGGTTGGATTAGGGAGAGGGTGCAGTCGGGAGGAATGTAGGCAGGAGTGTTCAGGCTGTGTTGGCTTTTTGCTTGTTAGATAGGTGATAAGGTATAGCCTTTCTTGATGGATTGGTTGATGGATGGATCGGTTAGTACGCGATGGTGTTGTTGTTCGTTGTTATGCTGGGTGAAGACTTTTGAATTATCGACTATTCGAGCTATAGATTGTAGTCATGAGTTTAGCTTGTAGTCACGAGTCTAGCCTGTAGTATTAGAGAATATAGAGAAAACAGAAAGGCAAGACAGTATATGGATTTGATTGGGAAGGAACGGTGGTTGAGTGGATGTTCCTGCCTTGTTGGTTGTTTATCATACGCCAATCATCGGCAAGTTCTCCTTATCAGATGGAGGGTTGGTGGATGTCATTAGCTTCTCCCTCTCAGGGCTTTCCCTTCCGTTCTTCTTCTTACACACATCTTCATCATTAATGGAAAACAACCTTATTTCATCCCCATGCCTGCCAACACTATTGTTACGCATTGAGGTCACGACTCAATATGAGCACAATCGCCGCGATACTCAGCAAGTCATACCTTACAGTAGTGTGCCGGGCAGACGTAGAAACATTCGAAATGACGACTAATATATCCGAGTATACAATCCATACGCACATACAACATAGAGTCCTACAGAATATGCCAGGGCCAATGTAAACATGGTAACAATCTGTAAACATTTGTAAGTAGACCTTCTTGCCCAGTAATTAACCAGCAAAATTGCTCACCTTTATATCGTCTCCAGTCCAAGCCGGTGACACAGAACTCCAAATAAGGATAGCAAGACCAATCGTGAACACCACGACGCTGAAATTCAGTAACGAAAGAGGCGCTTGCCAAACAACAAGTTGCAGCTTGCTCGGTTCCGTGTTTCTACTACTACTGCTTTTCCCCAACAGTTTTCGGATCTTCTCGAGGCCATGTGGATGGCTGCCTAGCCGAGTCAATGCAACAGATTGTTGTGCAGAGGCTGCTATAGACGTCAAGACGAGAATTAATGCGCTGTACCAAAGTGCAAGGACAGTGGATGAATTCGAAGGGCTTAGGCGGGAAAAGACTGGCCAGGAAAACGATGTTGCGATAACCCCGCCAAACAATGCACTCTGAAAACAGCCAGTCAGCCTCATAGCACAGCTTCTACTCGCATATTGGAGCACAAACTGTTATGGAAATGGTATTGAGTTGCGTTTGCGTCTTATCTCTCCAAATGGCCGTCAACTCTTCTTTCCGGACAGTGTCTGGCTCTTGGAGCATCTGTTGTATCGGCTCCGACGAGGCTTTCCAGGCCGCGGCATGAAACGGGAATAAGACCTTGATCATGAAAAAGGCATTGTTTGCAAATGAACTTGGATTCATGTTTGAGAACGTCTGCAATCTGACACTCGGTACAGGATTCGTTCTCGAATATTTTCCTATGGACTTAGTGAAAATTGCAGGTCTTCATGCCGGTGCATAATACGAGAGACCTGCCAAAAGTTCTTTCTAGGCCATTCTACGCAGGTGTAATGCGACTGTGGCTGCAGGTGGTTCATGGGACATAAATGTGGCTGTGCTGTGTCAGCTGGCATAGCCACACGTGCCGCACCATCATCTTCTACTCCCTTTTCACTATCATCTTTTCCAGTCCACGCAGACATTTCAAGTTGACATTCTCAATTTAACCAAGCATCTCTATTAACTATGAAAGATGGTACCGCCACATTCAGGCCCGACGAAAGCCCCATATCTCCAGAGTTGTACGGAATAATACATCCAATTGTGTCAAAAGACCTCGAGACCTGGTGTTATGCCACGTCAAATTTGTCCGACCACATCATGAGGCCGAAATACCCAGTCGTCTTGAAACGCTATATGCTGTCTTATTCTGCCTCATCTGTCTCACACTCAACTATCTTCGCCACAATTTTGTGGTATTTTGTTCCGCCCCGTTGGTTAGCGCATTACGCTATCCAGATAGGCGGCCACTATTTTGAGCTCCATCGCAAGCATCACTTCCCATTCAGCGGCATCGCTACTCTAAGAGTTTTCGACGAGAAAAGTAAGGATGAATTCGAGTCGTCCTCTCGAGAAAGGCGGATCTTCTTGGATGATGAAAAGCTTGGCGAGACAGCGGTAGATCCCGAAAATATTGAATTTATGCGTATGCCCATTATCACCTTCACCATCAATTAGGATATCATTTAACGTGTATGATAGTCAAGGAGCAAGACAAATGTTTCGAACAAAATTCCACGGGTGCGACTAACGGCCTTGTCGACTACAATCGAGCATATTCGCTTCTCCAATCAAACTGCCAACACTTTACCCTTGAGGTCATCCGTAGGGTTGGAATTGTTTGCAACAAAGAAAAACTCGAATACAATCTTCGATGGTCCATCCTTCCACGTGTAGTGTTTATGTTAATACTTGGCTGTTTCACCATGTCCTTCAATACCTATTTTCTTCGTTATATGCCAGATTCGAATTCCACTTTTCTGTCATTTTTTCACCCTGGTATTCTGACAGCGATAATCTATAATATCATAACGAACATGATATGTTTTCAGTATCGCATCGAAAGTCGTATTCGAATAGAAAAACTCCGGAATGAGTGGCGTTATTTCCACACGCAAAGAGCTATTTCCAGGGCACGGACAGATCGTAGGACAGGAGATGGAGAAATATGGACTCAGTCCGATCATTCCTATGCAATGCATATGAATGCTGAGGTTTCATCAGGCCAGGGCGTACTCGCTTGGGTCGCAATCTGTGCCATTCTGCCACCATTCGTTAGATCCTACCAGCGGCACAGTCATTTCGGGCGCCTGTGGATTTTAAGTGCAGCTTACGATGTTTTACTTCCCTATGCTACGCTTGTCTGTATCCCAGGCTATTCTACCTTACAGTATTTACAAGCCGAAACCCAAAACTCCCGACAGAAACGCATCCAGGACCAGCAGACACGCATCGGTATAGCTTTGAGGTGGCTTTGGTGCTGGTCGAATACGACAAAACCAAGTGAAAAGGTAATAGCATCATTGTCTCGCACGTTACAGAAACAAGACGACACAGCGCATATTTTTCCATACGCCATTACCTCCATACTAGGCGAAAACCTTTCTGGATACCGATTTTTCATGTCTGATTTCAAGCTTGCTTTCAAGCTATTTAAATCGGACTTTGAAAGCGGCCGATTTACAGCACCTGTTCGAGACTGCTATCCTTCTCTAACAGATGCGCCACTAAAAGCTCTACTGCCAGTTTTATCTTTGTGGGTGAGATGCCTAGTTTTCGTCCTTGAGTGGGCGAGAATGCTCGGATCTTACACCACATCTGTTACGTCTTATGCACTATCAGCGGTTCCCCTCCTATTTTCGATCGCGTACCTATTTTCTCTTATTTGGAATTTATCAAGTACACTGTACAAGCTTGAACCAGCTCTGTTCTTATATGGAGCATATTTGTGCCGCGCGTACTTTAATTATCTCACCATTGTTTCGTTCACGGTTTCTCTTTCTATGTTTGTCATCACGAAGAAATTTGAGTCATGATTAAACTCGTAAATAACAATGTGTTGGGAATATACTTTAGCATGAATAAACCGATAACTCGAAGAAATTGAGAATAAGCGTGTACTATAGGCAAATTTACAAATACTTGCTATCTATGCGAAACCAGAAATCTGTATTTATAGAATCTGTTGGCTTTTGTACTTAGAGCGCTTTAATATCTTGTAATGCTGCCTTTTGGAACTTGGTAGAGTGATTATTGTTATTTTCCTTTTCTCGATACGCCCTAATGTTCTGGGATCTACTGAATTTATTCATGTCCAAGCTAGTTATATTGATCTTGAAGTCAATTGTCGCCGTTTCTGTTCCTATTGCGGTCTTCTCGGTTGATAACCCCTCCGCTCACGAGATACCCCGATCATCAACCCGAGGATGAATTCATCGTATTGCTAGTAGCACATTACCTCAAGAATTAAGAGCATGCACATTAATCACATCCTCCATAGATTCGTGTTGCCTTTTCTTAGATTGAATTCTGTTCTAGCCTTGTCTCCCGGCACGCCTGATCCATTATTTTCCAATCCGAGCCTTGTATACTGGCACGCCTAATATATCATTGAACCATCATGACCCCGGGAGCCTTGCTGTTTCTCACTCACCGGTATTTTGCTGTCTCAATTACGGGATATCGCATTCCCAGAGAAGGACGTGATATCGTAAAAGTTCAGGTGTTTGGACGGCCTCATAACTTGGCAACTTCATGCGCTCCGGATACTCAGGTATAAGAAGGGGAGTGAATTGCTGATTTTTATCACTCAACAGTTCACATTATTCCGGATCTACCCTTGATAAGCTAGTTCTTCTCACTAAAAACCAGAAATACAACTCTAACCAAGTAAGATAACTTCCGCTCGCCTAAGTTACAAAAGCAACAACAACACAACTTCTAACCACACAACTTCTCCTTCCAGTTCAAAATGTACTTCACCACTGCCACCACCCTCTTAGCCCTCTCAGCTATTCCCCTCTCTCTAGCCGCAGAATGCGGCGGCTACGGCCTCTGCGGCGTCGTTCCCTCCGCATCCCGCAATCAGCTCTACGCAATCCGCCAGCACGTCTGTGGCGACACGGACAAATGGCGCGGGGCCGGTTCCCACTATGCTAATGGCGGATGTCTTCGATGGCCTAACTGGGGGGAAAGCAATGCGCAGCAAGTGTGCTGGGATGCTTTCGAGAATATTTTGAATCAGTGCCGTCCGGAGGGGTCTGGGTTGGGATATCATTATGGATCGTGGACGCTTAATGGGAAACAGTACTCCGTTTCGGGATGTTCTAATGGGTGTTGAGTTGGGTGGATTTATGGATTCTTATGTGCAATGTTCAGGATGGGATGCGGCTTGAAGTTGACCTTGGGATCTCAGGGGGACTGTGTTTCGATAACTCTTTTATATCACATACATTAATGTGACTCGTTAGCGTGGACTTTTTATTATTCAACTATTGTACCAGCAAGACATGCTCACTAAGGTGAGAATACCCAGGCAGGCAAGGAAAACTCTACGGATTCGGTAGTGTTCAGGCAAGGAACCTAAAGGAATGGATTCACGAAGGAGGAAAACAATGGAACAAAGCTCGTACAGCGTACTACTGATCAACTTACTATTGTAACTAATTACTAAAAGGAGAATTTATTCTGAAATGACTTATAGCCTGTTCGATAAACCTCCAACGCTCTAGTGTTTGCCAAACTCTACCGCGCACCGCGTGATTTGCCCTCTGTTAGAATATTTTAAAAATGTGAAATATCTGCTTTTCTGCACCTATTCGAGCACCTCGACGATGAGCTCTAGGAGATGGAACAGCATCTCCATCTTCATTTCCATCTCTCTCTATCTCCATCTCAATTTCCATAGGGAGACTATTCAAGGAGATGGAGAGAGAGAGAGAGAGAAGATAGGTGAACTAATAGTCTATGGGGGGACCCGAGTTGTGTTTTCTATCTAAATTTTTCATGTAATTATTCCAACGCTACTATATGGACTTTGGCGAACGTGTTAGATAAAATATGTGGACGTTAGACAATTTATAAGCATAACTAAGGCTCAGAAAGGAATGTCCAGCGCCAGGGTTCATCATCCAGCGCGTTGGAAGTTTATTGAACAGGCTATCAATGATCTCTTGTGTTGAAATTTGTGGGTTGAGTGTCTAGTGTCCCACCTTTTGAAAGAGGTGAGTTAGTGAATCCTACTGCCCGTACTATCGGGAAAATCGGATATGCGCCTAGAAAGTAGCATCCGGACCAAAAATCCAATTTGAGCGATAGTATGGTGCTAACGCATATGGCTAGGATGCTGCGAACAACATTAGTGACAGCGGGACCAATCACTGTACATTCTCCTGGCGCTTATGTTCGTGCATGTTTCAACCTGAAGCTGTAACAATGCTGTGCC
The DNA here is from genome assembly GCA_020744415.1 of Dendryphion nanum. NCBI lineage: Eukaryota > Fungi > Ascomycota > Dothideomycetes > Pleosporales > Torulaceae > Dendryphion > Dendryphion nanum. The sequence goes on along the minus strand of JAGMWT010000004.1, from coordinate 2,127,189 downwards.
GCCGCAGGGACCCTCCACATCTGTTTAAGTAACGTGGGACTGGATACGCGCATACAAAATAATGGTGACCAGTTCGGTCACACGCGCGCTCAAGTTTGTTCATTCGATATCTTGTTTTTACCATTGTCATATCTAAAGCTGCTGCGATATGGAAAAGCATTCGGGCCCTGTGACGACCACAAAGGACGCACGTGCATTGATTGAGGATGTAGCAAGACTGTATGAAGCCCCTACGACTGCGAGCAGACATGACGCAAATGAGCAGGCAAAAAAAGGCAATAACGGCTTCCTGCAATCAATCCAAAGCAATGATGTATTTCGGGAGGATACGACAAACACACTTACAAGGTGAGAGTCCGTTTATTATTCCTTCTAAGAAGTTCGCCATGTAACGATCATTCCTAAACTTAGGATATCGACCGACCTATACACAAGCCGCGCGCGGTTCCTGATGGAGATCATACAAAATGCCGATGACAACACGTATGCTGAGAGTGAGAGGCCAACGCTGTCAATTTCAGTCTTTCCTAAATATGTCAAGATCGAGTGCAATGAAGAGGGCTTTTCTAGAGAGAATATCAAGGCGTTATGTAGAGTGGGCAAAAGTTCTAAAGCGCCTGGCCAAGGATACACGGGGGAAAAGGGCATCGGCTTCAAGTCTGTCTTCAAGATCGCGAACCGAGCACACATACGATCCCCCCCATACTACTTTGAGCTTGATAAGAGAAGAGAGTTGGGCATGATTAAACCACAATGGAGCGAAGACTTCTTTGACAACCACGAGAACGAATATCAGACGACTATCATTCTGGACACCATCTGCGACCAGTTCGAAAATTTTTCATCCGTACTCAGACATGATATCGAGGCAATCGACCCTATCCTCATTCTTTTCTTGCGACGGATAAGACGGATCCATCTCAAGCTCTTCACGTCTTCTCGAGATGAAAGCCCAGTTATATCGAAATGCTTTCAGCGTGTCAGCTGTGCACCCGATTCCCCCATCGTGTCGCTCAAAGACGAAGATGCGAACACGAAGCATCACTTTTACAAATCTGAATTCACTACTAGTTTCAACGGAGCCGAAACTAATCGAGACGGCATTACAATGACCGATATCGTGCTGGTATTTCCGGTAACAAAGAGACTCGGAAAGTATATCCCCTTGATACAGGAGCAGAACTGTGTGTTTGCGTATCTGCCCCTTGGGGATCTTGGTCTCAAGGTATGATATACACCAATGAATTCAATGCTCTTGCTAATGCTGTGTATAGTTCGTTATTCAGGCTGATTTCATAACTACGTCGAATCGACAATCGATCGATGAAGACAACTGTTGGAACATAAACATTGCTGATGCAATTCCCGACGCCTTCGAGGCGGCCGTCACGTTCCTGAATAAGGGAGGATCAAAATACAGCGAGCTGGCAAAATTATGGCCACTGTATCTCGACCACAGTACTGATGGTATGAGTTTGTACTGGCGGGGAATAGCAAAAGAAATAATCGAATATCTCAGTGAATCACCTGTTATAGCAGACCGATCTGGGATGGCCCGGAAGCCAAATGATCTCATGTTCTTGGACTGGGCGCACGATCGTAACGGCGATCCAATTTTTGGGCACAGTCGAGATTACGTATCTCCCCATTATCCCGGCTCGGTCCGCAAGTCGTTGTTATCGCTGGGCGTCACTGCCCCTAACTGGTCGTGGCTGTGTAACAAGCTCAAAGTGCTATATCGTAAATCCCTGCTCCAAGACAAATTAGAAGACGCGGAATGGTGCTCAGATCTCGCCAAAGTAATTCTCACACCCCAAGAATCCGAAGGAAAGATAGATTATGCCGAAGATCTAAGGAAGTATCCTTTGATACCCCTGACTGACGGTACCTGGCGGTGCGCACCAACTCAGGATGATCCAATATACTTTCCAATGAGCTCGGGCGTCACGATCCCTCCTGGAATACGATTGTCAGTAGTGGAGGAGGAAGCTTGTGCCTGTCCTACGAGGAAAAAACTCTTCAAACGTCTTGGAGTGAGAGACTGTGATGTATACACCGTCATCGAGAGAATTCTTGAGTACCACATCACACTCAAGTCAGCAAATCATGTACACCTCATCGCCCAGCTTAAGTATCTCTATAAAAAGCAACTTTTTTTGAAGTATTACGACATGAAACAAATCTACTTAGTGGGTTCGAACAATAGGTCATGGCATCGGGGCGTCGAAACATATGCCGATATGACTTCTAGTGGAAAGCTGCAACACTGGTTCTTCGGTTACGATAGGGCCAATTTTCTGAGCGATGGCTACTTTGAAAATCTCAATTCCGATGAGAAGGCCAATTTTGTGGAATGGCTAAATTTGAAAGCCGGCGTAGCGCTGGCCCCTCGTTTCATCGCAGATGAATCTGCTGCGCTCCACGACGATTTCCAGTGGCTATTAGCAAATAAAAGTGACCAAATCTTGGTTATTTTGCGCCAGCATTGGAGTCTTTACAACAAGGCTATGACATTAAAGGCGCGCAGGTCTCTAGCCAACCATAAGTTCATGACTACATCGGGCGGTCGAACTACTTTGTGTAAAACCTATGTTCCCTTTACCGCACTAGTGGAAAAGACTAAAGTGTTTGGTAATACCAAACTTTTCGAATTCTTGGCTTTGCCGAGCGGCGAACCAGAGCACTGGAAGTTCCTATCTTCCTTTGGTGCGGGACTGGATGAAGGATTGGATTTTTATCTGTGGATACTTGAGCAATCAGGCTTCAGAAACGTGAGAGACGTTCCCAAGTCAAAACAGCTCTATTTAGCCATCCAGTCACAAGCTTTGTCGCCTGCCAAGATAGAAAAGGTTAGGTAAGTCAACACGAATGCTTTGCTAGAAGTCTTCGTTGCAGGCGCTCAAGCAATTTTTAAACTAACCAAAATGCTGATTACAATTAGGAACGCATTTGGTAATGATTATATCAACTTTCCCAATGGCAAACATCATCATCTTAAAAAATGTGTCTGGAATGGACTCAAAGGCTTTTCGTCCAAGCCGGCTTTACGCCCAGTTTATGGGGATGAACTAAGTTCATTCTTTCAAAAGATCTTGCAAGTTCCAGACGCCACTTGTGCTGAGGCCCTGACATCTCTCAAGCAACTCAAAGATGATAAGTCAACAACTATAGAAGATGTCTGTGAAGTTTATGTGTTTATACAAGAGCACTACACACACACGTCAGTAGAGCATAGTCTGATGTTAAAACGGCGCTTACCAAGAACAGGTTCAGCATCGATAGTGAAACTGCCTGCATCGCTCTACCGTCTTTCTCAGGGTCTGCCCTCGAATGGAAAACACAAGCTCAGTGTGTATGGGACGACGGTGAGTTTTCGCAGAATGGGCTGAAGCTGGAGAGTAAAACCTCTGTTCGTCGCATTATAGAGAAATGTGTGCCAACAGCACAACCATTCTTTGACCACGTTCTCAACCTCCGAGATGCTGGTATCACGGAACTGCTCGCCGACTTGGTATTGATGCAGAAAAAGAAGAGTGACGACTCGAAGCGAGTGTATCTGCTCTATGAAAGAATCGAGACCCACCGCCGCAATAGCCGAAGAGAAATAAGGTATGTACCTAGGACCAATAGCATTAAAACGAGCTAACTATTTTGATAGAGAGGTTTTTCAAAAGGATCCACTTGTTTTCATCAGTAGAATTAACAACCAAGGCAGCCAGTGGTTACCACTGAAGCGTTGCATCTGGACGCGGTCAGTTCTAAGGGACATATATGCCCTTCGCCCTTCCTTGGATCAATATCGTAATCTGTTTAGAGACACGTTAAAGGTTCCGAATGCAACCATAGACATGCTAGCTACTGAATTGATGGAGTCACTGGACAACCACCAGTACGTGAGAGACCTTCTGCTGGAAATCGCCCGCTTGTGGCGGGCGGATGAGGAAGTAACAATGCTCGACAAGGAAGACTGTTGGCCGTGCCGAATGTCAACAGGTTTACCTGACCTTTGCTCGATTGATGATGATGTCTTCTACATCAACGACCGCCAGGATCTGTTCGATATCTTCTGTGACAGTCACAACTTCCTCGACTTCGATTTCGACAATTCTAAATGGTTTGCAGATTGGTTTCGGTGTAAATACCCTTACCAATTCGTGTCAGAGGAAGTTTTTATTGAAACAAAACCTCTCGGTTCACCCATACATTGCGATAACCTAACGATGGATATTCGAGGCCGCGCAGGTGCGCTTACGAAGTATGGGTCCTCACCCTCTGATTGGATGTTACGTTTATCATACTTACGTTGCAGTAGATATTTCAAGCATGCTCGATGCGAGTCACCTTATGAGACCCTATCACTTCTTAAGAACGCAACGGTGTGGATGAGCGCGGACATCGAGACTCACTATACGTTGGGTGAAATTACCAAGACGAAGCGCAAGGGAGGCTCCGCGGTTATAGTCAGTACTGGAGAGGATGAAATCACGAAACTGGAGATTTACGTTTCGTCGGACAGTCATACGCGTGACTGTGCACTTGTAACGGACTTTCCAGAGCAGCTTATAAACGCCCTGGAGCTCGAACCGGCTGGCCTCCCAGATATTTATCCTCTCCTACAGGTGCCACTCACCGCACGCAAAGCCTTGCTAGTAAGAAAAGGGATTACTGATGGAGACGCCAAAGACGACAGTGAAGACGATTGGGCGACAGATTCAGCTAGTGAAGATTCGCAGAGCGATATTGATGGCAGTGACGACGATATCGATAGCAGCGACAACAATATCGATAGCAGCGATGACGATATTGATGAAGGGGATACCACTCATCCAAATGCTGCTAGGTTAGTTCTCGTGGAGTCTGTGGGTGCTTCAGCGAGGTCTGAGACTGCAAACACAACTCAACGACTACACGTGGAACAACGATCAAGTTTTCGGCCGAGAAATCAGCCAAATGTATCTTTGGAAGAGATCCCTCTCGAGCAATCAGCCACACCCCATCTCTCAACCACAGGACTATACAGCACAAATAATCGCAACCGAAATAGGGAACGAATTTATGGTTTCGCTCGGACTATGTACCCTGTATTTGGTTCTCGAGACAGGAGGTCAAGCCTCCAGTCTAGTAGCGACAACCACACTTTCAACATGAGCACATTGAGAGAGGCTCTTCAGGCCGCTGAGTCTGCCTCTATATTAGTGACGGATCAGATCCATTCTAATCCCCGGCCACGCCTGCGCAGAAGACCGTTGGTTAATCGTAGCGAAGAGGAATTGGCTCGCGACTTTGAAGTCGGGTTTTTGGGAGAACAGCTTGTAAGTCTTTTGGAGAGTCTGACACCTCGTTACATCGGAAACTGACTCTTGAATAGGTATACACTTTGCTACATGATACGCTCCAACTCCCAAACTTTACGGGCGAGGGTAATTGGACCAGTTCACTGCGATCTCGGGCTGGGTTCTCAAACTTCGGCCGCGAGGTGTCGGATTTTACCTATGAGGATACGCAGGGCGCTCTCACCCGTTTCTTTTTAACGATGGAGCACTCTTATAGGACGCCAAGTTGGCTACATACTGCTTACAACAATGGTAACAACGTGCCCATGTACCGAATAGAAGTCAAGAGTACAACGAGCCAAGATCCCACTACTACCTTTTATATGAGCAGCGCTCAGTACAAATTAGTATGCATTATCAAATCACGCACTTCCAAGTCAGCAGATCTTAGGCTAACAGTAACCAGGCAAAGAGACTTCATGTAAACTCGCCAACCCCATCAGAAATCTACGTTATTTTGCGCATCTCAGGCTTGGATGCATTGGAGGATAAGGCGGAACACAAGCCACAGTTACGGGCTTATTTGGACCCATATGCTCGCAGTGAAGAAGGCTTTCTGAGTTTTATAGCTCCAACATATGCAGTTACAGCTACTGCATAGAGTACCTAGCTTTGTGCAGCTCTAACTTTGTTTTAAAGAATATATAGTAGCTAGCATCTTTTATGTAAATTTTAAGTTGCTTATTCAATGACTGTCGTATACGAAACAAGCTCTTTGAGCCTCCTCTGTAATCAACTACCGAACCTGAGCTAATAACAAAGAACCTATCCGACTGCCCAAATGTGGGGTACTGCTCTTGGCATTCAGAGCTAGCCACTCACGTGCCACCCCACCTTGCTTATTTTCCAATAATCTGAGAGATACCTAGACATCCTCTCGATTGTTCTTGATCCTGCATCTTGTAAGGAGCAGATATACCATAAATATTGTGAAGCACAGTCTAAGTGACGCTTGAATTCAGCTTCGACGGAATACCTAAGTGTCTAGGCGTCTTTCAGCTCATTCGATTTGCACTGTCGTCATTCATATTCATTCTGTTTTGGGCGGACCTGGACCAAGTTTGACATACGATGTCTTCAAGAGTGAAAGTACAGGCAGGAGACTTTTCGCCCTCACCTAGAAAGGTTGTTGACAAGGACGAAGATGAAAACCAGATTGAGTCGTCATCCGCAACCGTTGCTTTTGGGAATATGGACGTATATGAGGGAGATGTCGCCGAGCTTTCGGGCTCAGAAATACGTCTTTTACTAGTTCATCCCGGCCCTCTCGACTCTCCGATTACAACTGAGCTCGTCAAAAGAAATATAGACGACAGTCTTGATTACGATGCTCTATCCTACGTGTGGGGGAATTACAATCATCGCCAACCCCACTCAATTACTTGCAACGAGAAAACGTTTATCATAACTCCGAACCTGATGACTGCATTGCAGCATCTGCGCTTAGAAAGTGGCATTCGGACCATCTGGGTAGATGCAATCTGCATCAATCAAGCAAACCTTGATGAAAGAAGCGATCAGGTGGCCATGATGTTCCGGATATATCGGAGCGCGTCTAAAGTGTGTGCTTGGCTTGGAACTACAAGTCAGCAGTCGGAAGGTCTAAGAGATTACCTGGATCTGTTACCTCCGCATGCTACTTCCCTAGGCGAATGGGTTTATAATCACCACATCTTTTTCAGAGACCATCCCCTATCCCGAACTGACTATGATCTTCGACAAGTATTGAACCAAAAACTGATTCGGGACCAATGCTTCGTGGATGAGCTGCATAAACTGTTCGATTCCAAATGGTTTTCCAGGGTGTGGATCTTGCAAGAGGCTGCAGCAAACAAAAATCTCGAACTCATATTGGGGAGGCTCCAGCTGTCATGGAATAAGGCACTTTACCTTGCTATGCTAATTTCCTTGGAGAACAAAGAGGACGGCCACCTGGTGAGAATACTTCGTTGGAAAGTCACCAAAGCCAGACTCGTAGGCATGGTTCGCGAACAAATTGATCCATCATCAATTGCATTAACTGGAGGATGTGGATTGCAGGATATAATGGCAATGTCGACTACATGCAAGGCGACAGATGATCGGGATCGTGTATTTGCATTGTTGAGTTTGGTAACAGATAAATATGATCTATTGTTCTTGCCTCGGCCAGATTACAATAGAACCTACGCGGAGGCAATGGAACAGACCAGCATTGCGATAATCCATGCCCAATCCGCTAGCCTCAACTTCTTGGCTCAGGCGGGACGAAGTCTCCAGCGATTTGAGAGGTGGCCTTCGTGGATCCCCGACTACGCAAACCCTCAACAGGCACACGCGCGTTGGAAGGGCCAGGCGTTCTGCGGCCCATTCCAAGGTGGCGGTAGGATCTCTGTAAACAAGCTGACATCCCGAAACGTATTGATATGTCACGGCAACATCCGAGCCAGAGTGAGCCAGACTTCCGATCCGCCAATTTTTGAGCAGCTCACGACCGAAAAATTAAAAATGTTTCTTGTCCACTGGGAGGGCATCTTGCAAGAAGTCTCTAATGACTGGACCGATATTGAATTTTTGACCAAGTACCACTCTTTGATTAGTAGAACTGCGGGCGATATTATCCTGAGCGTTGTTCAAGATGTGGTATCCCAGTCCCACAATGCAGCTGAGTTTCAAGAGATTCTGGGCTTAACTCACCCAAATGTTCGTTCAAGGCATCTTTTTGGTTTATTCATGAACGATTGGCAGCCGGCAATTTTAGACGGGTATCACCCAGCCTTTGTTTGCATAGGATCTGAACCTGGAGATGAAATAGCGGAGGTTTTAGGGTCTGAACATTTTCTGACCCTGAGACGGCGAGAGGGTTTTCACGAGATCATGGGGAGATGTTTTGTCGGGGAAAGCCGTGACATACCTTTTCCATGCGTTCAGTCATGTGAATGGCAGCGGTCTCGTGAAGTACTGGGAAGATACCTTCATCTCAGTACTACAGGACGATGGCGCAGACTTTTGGCGCCTGGTTGGGTGCAAATCATCCATGAACAACCGGACTTTTCACCTCCAGAAGGCTGGGTTCGGTACAAAACGAAGCAGTTTGGATTGGAGAAGGCCTTCTATACGTGGTGTTATCACACCGAGACTTTGCAACGTATCAATGTAGCCCCAGTGCAGTACGGAGAAGAATATAACCCAGCAGAAAATTTTGATCCAATACCTCCAGGCTGGGAGTTCGTAAATCTACCTTCATCGTATTGTACGCACAACGAGACGGGTCAAACACTGGCCAGAGATCCAAGATATACAGACAATACACTTGGCCCTATTCCAGATGGCTGGACTGTGCAGAGAGTTGTGCATAGATCACAGGAAGATGAACGGGCTCATAAACCCTATTCTTGCGACTTGTATTTCGTTAACCTCGCAACCGGTGATTGGACTCGAGAGGACCCTTGTCTTGCAGAGGATTTCGATATTGCAGGTTTTGAAGGATTACGGATTATGTGAAAGAATCTCTCCGAATCAGAATGGAACACAACACCATTTCCATTATAGAAAGAGGGACAAGTCATGAATGCTTCTTGTAGTCAAGGTAGACGCAGAACTAGACCTAGAAGAAGAAAACGAAGAACAAAACACAAAACAACCCCCAAACCTACACTACCAACGAAATCACAGAAGCTCATCTAGGCCCCCAAAAGCAGAAAGCGAAACAATCAAAGTCTCGGATCTCAGAAACCATCCCGGTATGGTGTATCTTGGGCGACGATGGACACAAGCAATTATCACGAAAAACAATCAAGGGCATAGCGTGGATCTACGGATTAAGATACCTCAAGTCAGTTTCCATTCGCTCTACATTTCTTTCAAGGCATCAGGCATCACCCAAGCTGTACGTAGAACAAACAATAAAACTCGATTAGAGAAGTAGAAGAATTAAAATCATTTCTCAGGGGACAAAGAAGAAAGATACCACTGAGAAATAGAGAAAATCGTCTGAGCGCATCAGCCATTCGAGTCAATTTTAATATTGGCTCGTGTTTTCACCATCTCATTATGAGTATATCAACATGTGCAGCATTCCACAATGTCTGCAAAAAAACACACACACAAATAAGTACCATAACGCACAAAGAAATCTAATTTCCCACACTTAACACAATCTAGTATTGTCAGTTTATCTTTTAAACTTTATCAAGCACCCTTGCATGCTCGGCCCGAATCACAATGTCCTGCTGAGCCCTGGTACGTCTGGCCGACTCCACACTCCCCGTTCAATAATTCCCACATCCGACGAGCCACCGATGTGGATTTACAAATGAACACATGCTCTACATATAATTTGGCTTTTATCTAATCGCCGCTTCACAGGAATGAATTGGTAACTAGGTGGGCGATTACTAGTGAATCTCTCCTGTTCTCTATCTCTCTTCTTTTTATTTTTGCTTTTTCTCGTGGGCATGGGTTGGGAAATGAAAAGGAAGCAGGAATGTTCATGGTATGTTCCAAGGTTGTTGATGTTGGTGTCTGAAGCGACAGCTGCGGCATTGGGCAAGGGCAAGGGCAGGGTTCTGGGGAAGGAGTTGGGACCGATTAGTTGAGTATTTTTTGTTTTAAGAAAGAGGGAGAAGTGCTGTAGGATGTATTTAGTGTAGATGCACTTGTAGGAAGTAGAACTTGATGTTCCTATGCAGGAAAGTCTGTCAGAGTTGTATGCACTGCAGACGAGTTTCCAGTAGATACTTCAGTCAATATAAATGTACCTGCAACACTTGACACAAGTACTTTCAACGCCAGAATACCACCCCTTTCCTCAACCAGAGTGATCGAGTTCTGATAATTTCGGTGTGTTGAACCGATTCCTGCCCAGGGCGTTTGTTCGCTTTGCTAGGACCCACAATGTTCATGCATTAATGCTCCACTCTTTTGCAGAACAAGCACATACGACCAAAGCTCAATTAATCTAGCGGATCCCGTCCGTACTCCGGTATTCAAGAATTGAAGCGCTCTACTAGTACTATAGTCGGTGACGATATGGGAATCCAGGGTGTTGTATGTATTTTTTGTTTTTTTGCTGGTGGTTGAATGTTGGTTACTCCAGAATAAGACTAGGTCGAATCGATAATATATTCTTTTTGTAGCCGAAATCAGCTGACTGCGATTGGAAATTGGCAATGATAACACAAGAAGAGTGGGATTTGTATATCATCTGGAGGGAGGTTGATGTCCTTCAGACTAGATAGGGGACTACGACATCGATGATGCAGATTGCCACAACCAGCAACTTTGGCCCACTATTAGCAATACTTAATAAATGTACATGATGATTGTTTATCAGCAGCAGATACCAAACAGCGAGTACTCTTTTACGTAGGGACTGGCGATTAACGCTTTCAGTTGCAAATCGGAAAGATTTCCCAGCCATCGTCGATGTTCTGCAGGCGTAGACTCAAAGTTCTCGCGATAGTGACGAATCCTGTTTTCAGCCCGTGTTTAAGACACAAAAGGCGGGGCATCGATACAGCTGAGCGCAGACAGCGGGATAAGCGTGGCAAAGGACGTATTCGACGCGTTTAAACTCAGAGACAATAGAATCCTCAGACGCATGAAGCTGTTTTTGACGGTGGAGCATCTGGTATAGGGGGTTTCGACCGCGATGGAGGGACGAAAGTGGAGGCCATCTCCGGCAGGCAATGATCAGATCTGGGAAGGAAACCGGTTCTTCCCAAGGCCAGGCAGGCGGGATTTGCAACGCCTGGGCTGACTCCAGTTCTCGTCTGTGTTCGAAATTGCGTGCACTCGTGCAGGATGCGCAACACATGCGGAGAGATGAAATGCGGTACATAGGCTCCGCGATCTAGCCGTCGTAGACATCCGATTCCGACAGCATGTGGCGAAACGCGACTTTGAATGCACATCGCCGAGGGTGAACCAAGGCTCGCAGAGGAAGGCGAAAGGGGAGAGCTCTGTCAGACACTGCGTGCTACTTTCCTCTTCACTGCCTTTTCACCTCTACTTTGGCAATCTAGTCTTTTTCTCCAGCCGTCTACGAGTTGTCGTTGTCGTGGTGTTGTTGTGCAAACCCGCTCGCTCTCTTTGTGGCTGTTGTCAACACTCAAGGGCCAGTCGCACCGCCACAGGCCGTTGGAGGGAGCTTTGTTGTTCGCTAAGGCCTGAAGCATCCGCGAAGCGCAGATCTTTGCCTGGAGAAGAGACAGCCCTTCACAATCTCTCGTGTTCTCTAGCCATGAGCCACGATCCTCATCGCGGTGTCCGCTTCAACGTTGGGCACGACAACGCTCTCTTGCCAGAGTACATGACCGCCGCCGACATGAGCAAGCCCATCGTGGCAAACGCGCCCATTCAAGAGTCACCGGGCTCCTCTGGCGACTCCGACCTCGACCAGGAGTTTGGCCAGCACCATCTCAACCACGGCCTCGACAATGGCCAAGGTCAATACCAGTTCGCACCGCCCATTTCTACCACCCCCATTGACGAGGTGACGCCCTTGGGCCCAGGAGGATATACATGGACCGCCGCCGGTCAGTCTCGTCAACGCGGTGCCGCAAGCAGTGGTAGTGTGAGCAGCACCGTCGGACCCTTCGAGAATCCGCCACCAATACAAACGAATGGTGTGAACCAAACCCGCTCTGTGAGGCCCAGTGCTGTCAGGACACCTTCCAATACGTACGCACCAGCTCGTCGGCCGCAGCAGTTCTCTCTGAACACTAAGAGCCACCGCAACTCCTCCACCAACCGCACCCGCCGCAACCCAAATGCAGAGTATCGCGCCCAGGAAAAAGCATACGTACAGCGCATAAGGCAGGAAAATGAGCAGGAAGACTTCTTTACCGATATCCATACCCCTAGCTTGGGCTACAGCACAGATTCCGAGTCCGATGAAGAGTCGCCTTCCACCGCTGAATACGTTGAGAACGACCCCTATGACCAGGAGACGCTCCTATACTATGGAAATGACGACATGCAACCATCTGTGGAAGAGCTCAAGATACCAGAAAACCGGGAACGTTTGGAGTGGCATTCCATGCTCGCAAGTGTACTTACTGGAGACGTTGTAAAACAAGAAAAGAAGAGGCTGATTGGGAGTACCGAAACCCAGGGAGACAACAGCCTGAAAGCAGAAATATGGGTGGGTATCCGGGCCAGGGTATGTGGCCGCCCCTTACAAGCACAACGGCGCCTTATCGAAGACGGTCGCTTGCATATCAAGACAACACTCGAAAGTATCATATCCTTTGAGGTACAAGGCGCGGCCGAGGCGGGAAGAGGCGCGGCCGAGCAGGTGGAAGACGTTGTAAAGAAGATCGAGCAGCTTGAGAATCTGTATCCAACACAGCTAGCCCTCGAGGCAGCATATCCTCGCGCCGCTTCTCAGGCCTACAAGGACAGTTGTGATGCTGTTTTCTCATGGCACAACACGACAGAGCTCATCAACACGGAAATGTCAATCTTGAAAAAATGGGTGGGGAACGACGAACTCGACTTCTCAAAACCCCGCACGAGGACTTCGCAAGATCACCATCTGACGGACGATTCCTCCTTCATTGACCGCATTCTGAAAGAAGATGGTCTGAAGTCGCTGCAGGGAGACTCAAGTCTGCTGGTCAAATTGGAGGAGGTCATCCACAAAGCAAAGGCCACGCTCATTTCCAATGCCGAGGGGTTCGCTGATCGACATCTTCCACCGTACATTGAAGAGCTACTTACCCTAATCAATTTCCCATCCCGCCTTCTGCAGGAAATTATCAGAATGCGCGTATCTTACGCCAAGAAAATAAAGGACCCGGCTCAGCAAGGCATCATGATGGCAGAGCAGATGATCACTCAGTTTCAGATCCTTCTCACACTCGCTGGCAAGATCAAAGACAGTTATACCGTGATATCACGCACAGAAGCAGGGTGGGATCTTCCTGTTTGTATTGAAGAAAACTTTGATCAGACCGTGTTGGATGCGCTCAGGTTTTATTTCAAGATGTTGAACTGGAAACTCTCTGCAAACAAGAATACGTTCAAAGAAGCCGAAATTCTGGAACAGGAATGGGAGTTTTCGAACAAGCTAGGCCGACAATTGGAGGGTGGTGATGTTGAGGTGGCAGAACAATTCAGCTCCCTTACTTCAAAGTCGCTCTCACGTCTCACTGTCCATTTCGAAAGGGAGCTTCAGCGACGTCCTGAACAAGCAACAGCTGCCGAATTGGACAAACGCTACAAACAGATCTTAGATTCGGTCCGAGTAAGACAGCGAAAACTGTTCCGTTTCTCGAGGATTCTCAACCAGCGATTCGAAAACTGCACAGAATACAACATCACCCACATCGATCTTGATCAAGAGCAAATGGAAGAACTCTATGAAGCGTTGATCGTGACTGGCCATTTCCTTGTGGATCCTGCAGGCTCTGAAACTAAGGATATTTTCATCTTGGCCTCGGCTGCGCTGCAAGACAGACCAAAAGACATACAGTCCCTCCTCACAACATGCTATCATGCTGAGGAAAACCCGGAGGATCCCTCGAATCCGTATGTCCTAATCCTCAAGCCCGAGGAGCCTCTCTTCTGGTCCGGCAAAAAGATGAAGGCAGATATCAAAGTACCTGCCATTGACTTGAAGCCTGGGAGGTTACGCCTCGTGGCCGATGGGTCACAGCAACGACTCGCCAATGCCAACGCCTCATTCCTTCATTCCATCAATATGGACCTCAATAAACTCATTGAACAGCGAGCAAATCTGCCCCGAGTCAACCAAGAATTGCAGAAGATCAAAAAAACTGCTTTCAAGCTTTCGAACACCATCATGGAGAGCGTTGAGATCATTCGCAAGCAGACTGCTGGCCTCGACTGTCAGGATCTAATCCAGGCTTGTTTTGCATTCGCAACAGAATTCGGCCAACGTTCCATCCTCTACATGGATTCCAATCGGCGCGCAATGAACAACATCAAACTCACAAAGCTTGCTCTTGATTGGGTTAGTTTTATCTGCGATGACTGCGTTGCCTCCGACCGCAAAACATTCCGGTGGGCTGTCGTTGCACTTGAGTTTGCCATGATGATGACCCGTGGGCAGAACATCTTATCCATCAGTGATGAAGAATATTCGAGCCTGAGACAAAAGGTCGCCGGATGCATGTCCCTCCTTATCTCCCATTTCGATATCATGGGAGCAAGGTCGACCATGGCTGCGCAAGCTGAAAGACAGCGAATGAACGCAATAGCTGGAAAGAACTTGATAGACCCAAAGAATCTTAAAGATGACAAGGAGTCAATTGAATTGACGCAAATATCATGGATGGAGCAATTGGCTGAAATTGATCAGATCAGAAAAGAGAAAGAGGCTGAGCGTCAAGCACTTGGCAGAGTGTTGGAAGATTCCAATGAGGCTGACCGCGCGCTTACCCATCTATCATCCTCCGCTACAAACGTCAAACTACGATGGCAACAAGGTCAATTTGTGGGTGGCGGTACCTTTGGATCCGTTTACGCTGCTATGAACCTTGATTCAGGACATTTGATGGCCGTCAAGGAGATCCGTCTTCAAGATCCCCAGCTCATTCCCACTATCGTCTCGCAGATTAAAGACGAGATGGGCGTTCTACAAGTTCTAGATCATCCCAACATTGTCTCATATTACGGCATCGAGCCTCATAGAGACAAAGTCTATATCTTCATGGAGTACTGCTCTGGCGGTTCTCTCGCTGGTCTCCTCGAGCATGGACGTATTGAAGACGAGACAGTCATCATGGTCTACGCCTTGCAGATGTTGGAGGGTCTTGCATATCTCCACGATTCCGGTGTTGTCCACCGTGATATTAAGCCTGAAAGTAAGCTAACCCCCTCCTCAAACTATGTACACAATCTAACAACCATAGACATCCTCCTCGATCACAACGGTGTTATCAAGTTCGTCGACTTCGGTGCCGCCAAAGTCATAGCCCGCCAAGGCCGCACACTCGCCGCCGAACATGCCGCCACCCGCCAAGGCCGTCAGCGTTCCATGACCGGAACTCCTATGTACATGTCCCCCGAAGTAATTCGCGGCACCAGCCTCGGCCGTCACGGCGCTGTCGACGTCTGGTCGCTCGGCTGCGTAATCCTTGAAATGGCAACCGGCCGTCGTCCCTGGGTCCTTGACAACGAATGGGCTATCATGTACAACATTGCTCAAGGCAATCCACCACAGATGCCGACCAGAGATCAACTCAGTGATCAAGGACTGGACTTTTTGGCGAAGTGCTTCGAGCGCGATCCTGAGAAGCGTATTAGTGCGGTGGAATTGTTACAGCATGATTGGATCATGACGCTCAGAGCGCAACTCAATATCGAGCCACAGACTCCCAGTGAAACGTCAAGCACCGGTACGCCGTCTAGTGCTAGCAGTTCGCGGCAGAACTCTGCTGTTTATGGATAGGCTCGAAGAATCGATTTCACAGAGTTTCCGTGCGCTAATACGTGTGCTCTTTCTATCTGCAGGTTCCTGGTCGCCGTCTCCTCACAGACATTCATCGAAGTCACTGTCGATTTGCGATTCATATTGTCGGGTTAGGGGGTGGCGGAGGGATTCTGTGGGGTGAGGAGATTGCTGGTTGAAGTCCTGGTGAATCTTTATTTTCATCATTACCCTTCTATTCACATGACCGCTTAATTTGTAACTTTTCATTCTCAACCCCCTCTCTTCTTTTCTTCAACAACCTCCGTATAAATTATTTTTCTTGAGCATACATCTGGAGTTTATTTTTATCTTTCCGTCTTGTCTGCTCCAGTCATTTCTGCATCAGCGAAGGCGTTTTGGGTCTGGCTTAGTTCACTGGTGATTGCAGTAACCGGGCACATACATATATAAGTTCTCCTGGGGGTTTCATTCATCATTTGGTTTCTGCTTTTACTTTTGGTCCTTCTCATACCCCTACACATATTTATTCCTTTACATACATGGTACGCAGTACAATATCATTTACTCCTTATTATTCTGTCTAATTTTTGAGAAAGATGGCTCTTTGATCTAGGAGGTTTTGCGTTTATGATATTGTCCTACGCTGAGCTCTGGTGTGAATACTGTTTGGAGATTTTAAGCAATGATTTAAGATGCATACGTGTAAGGAGCGGGGGCGATGAGCTGATCTAGGTGATGGAGAAAATGTGGAGGCGGAGTCTTGTGGATGTGGTTTTTGATGTTTGTGACCGGTGTGCTGTGATATGTCAATTCCGCATGCGGATTGGCATGAACAGTAGTGGTTGAGTGAAACCAATAGGAGCGGCAATGATGCCAATTGCTTTATTTGTCTTATCTACCCTTATTCCAGACAGTAGCACTAGCACCAGCAATAGTAACTGAACATGAACGAGTACCGGATGCAGAATATGCTACCACCCACCCACGCATACACTGTACGCCGCGCCAAATGCTCAGGCCATGTGTACCTTACACCATCCTCCGCACCAAAGGCAAGCAATATCCGTGGGGTCTCAAACATCCGTCATCTACGCCTCGTCGCGCAGCTTGCGGAAGAAATCCATCATGCCCGTGAACACTACAAGTAGGATACCACCTCCGGGACCCAATCTGAGCACCTTGGGCAAGAAACCCTTATACAGCGCCGCGAATCCTTCCTCCTTCATGACCGTGCCTAGAGCAGGCCATGCCCAGTTGTACTTGGGGATTGTGCCGGCCACCTTCGGCGAGTTCTGAATGCGCGACTTGACGACATCCATAGGCGTATTCAGGATCGTACCGACGGTTCCTCCCACAGCACCACTGATCAAGTCGTTCGTGATCTGGCCCTTCTTATCAGTGGCTTTGGGCAACAAAGCACGCACTTGGAAGATACATCCGAAGTATCCCGCGTTCCAGAGAATGTGGCGCCACATGGTAGACTCGAGACCTTGATACAGCGTAAGAGGACCCTCGTTGCGGACAATCTTGAGAAAGCAGTCGACCATGCCGTTGTACTTGTGGGCTTGAGCGCGGTCCTGAAGACGGATCTTGATAAGCTCGAAGGGGACAACGACGAAGGATTCGGTGGCTCCGGCGGTGGCGCCCGTGAGAATCGAAAGTGATTGCGTCATGGCGGGTTGATTGAATTGTTTGCGGTAGAAGGCGCCCCAGGAGTCATTGGCAGCGAATTTGGTCGCCCTGGGATTGGTTAGGGAGGGAGTGGGGAGAGTATGGTGGGTATTATGGAGAATGGGGAGATTGTTTACCTCTTGGGAGCTTCCATGAGGATAGGAGCGGAAATACCGCGGTATAGTCTTGAGAAGCTAGGGATATGTTAGTACGCGAATATAATTTTGGGATTTGGGTCTGGAGTTGGGATTGGGGAAACGGGATAGTATTTGGGGCTGGAATTGGGGATTTTGGGAATGGAGAATGGAACAGCGCCTACCCTTCGTTCTTGATGATCTTCCTGAAGCAGTCCACCATGCCATTGTATGCCTCCTCGCCCGTTCCTTTGCCTGTCTGGAGTTGCCTGTATATATTCTTAGGGATCGATAACGGCTGCAAGTTGCGATTGTTCTTACACTCGGGTCTTGACGACGTCTAGCGGGTACCTGCTTTGAGTCAGCCACTGCTCACGCGCCTTGTTCCGGAACACCTTACATGATAAGAATCTAAGCGCAAATCCTCCATTAGCACCTCTCGACAGCGATCCATTCCATCGATCGAGCGCACTCACTTCAGAAACACCGGCCACAGCACCTAGACGGTTGATGAGCTTTGTCCAGCATCGCCAGAGCCATTGCGTCACTTACCGGCCGCGAACTGGTACACGAAGGGGAGGGGCTTCGGTTCGGTCGCCATTGTGCTGGTTGTTGTAGGGAGTGAGTGGAGAGGGTATTAGAGGTGAAAGAGAAAAAAATGGTGAATGTTGAGAGTTATCGATAGTTTTCCCCAGGTCTCGTGTGTCGGTGAACTTGCGGCCCGTGTGCGTGGGATTGATGGGGGTCCTAGCTCCTGCGAGATCGATAAATTGATTGACACACCACCAGACAACGCCGAAAAAGCAATATCCTTCCAGCCGATCCGATATGGCAAAGGGAGGAGGGGAGAGTGAAGGTAGGGTCAAACTGGACAATGGCTCGTGAATGCACGTGTTTACAGCGAATCTTTTTTCCACTAAGCTGTTGAGGAGCTCCCCTCCAAAAGTTTGGCAACCGGTTCCGATGATTCGGCTTGCCTAGAGGGTAGGTGCGCTTGGGCCGACATCAGCCGCCGTACATGTCACGTGCTTATTGCGAAGCGAGCGAAGCGAGCGAAGCGAGTAAGCAATATGCTTTGAAACTATTTGTATGGCAGACCCCATGTGGTGTGGTGGTATCAAAGATTCAACTTTTATCAAAACTCTAGAATTCAGAGCTTCTGATTGGCTGTTCAAAACCCGACGCGTGCATGCAGCCGCCTTGGCGACACCTCAAAATTCAATAGCCTCCATGAGATGGAGCACTAATTCCATGAGATAAATCATCTATTCGAGCACCCTCGGCGCGCACCTCCATGAGATGGAATGCCTATTTAAATACCTATCTATTGTCCTATGAATGTATGATGATATTCCTATCATGTAACCCAATCACGTGATGCACACATTGCTCCTTTGCTCGATTCGCAATCTATATGGTTTACGTCCTGGTGGTGTATGTTAACTTATACGCCTACAGAAGGAGTATAACCTAGAGGGGGTATGTAAGACTGAAAACCACAACAATTCGTTAGTTCTACTAAGGATTAGTGCCAGTTCTTTTTGGCCACACATTCTCTGTTAGGTACTCACCACAGGTTGTTTATGTTAAAGAAACAAAGTATATAGTAACTGGTTGATTGAATTAGGAAGAAGCTGAGACAGCCTCCCGAAGCTGACTATTTAGTCCAAAGCTAATTACATCCTCCATTCACGTGATGGGCACACGATCACCCAATCCAACAGTTTATTCAGCAACAAGATATGGTATATGACATAGAGCGAAGGACTAGGCCTATAATCTGTCCTTATCAAGGTTATGTTTTCAAAGGGATATTTATACCACGTAACGGAAAACACTGTGGTGCAGTCTGTTGGTGTTGGAATACGAGATAGAAGTTAGTTGGGGGGATACGAGATGGAGGTTAGCTGTGGGCGCGATAAAGGACACGAACAGCGTTCAGCAATTAGGACACCTTGATGAAGATGATTCCTGCTCATGATTATGTTGGCTACTTGCTTATTGAAGATGAGGTATATAAAGCAGCTTCGCTGAATAGTTTTCATAGGATATACCCTTACCTTCTCACTGCATTACAACACTTTGTTCTAAATTAACACAATCCATAACAATCAACCTCTTCGGACAAACTTTTCTACTTCACTCAATTCTACACAAAACTATCCAGCATGTGCAATTGGTGTTCATATTACGGGCAAAAACATCCAAATTGCCCCGATGATGTGGAGCTGCCGAGCCGTCCCGTTGACTATAACACGCCATCGTCTTCACGAGTCAGTATTCCCCCAGTTCGGACATCAACAAACTCAGTAAGTAATTCTTAGATCGTAACAAGACACTTCTAACTGATCTAGGGAAGGAACTCACAACGATCGACAGGATCAAGTGTGTTAACAAATATATCCACATCAACTGGCATCTCTCTTCAATTAGTTGCATCCGTTCAATCACTCGTCACCAAGTTGAATAGAGATCTCACAGATAGTAGATCTGATACTAATGATCTCGAAAATTGGAACTTGATAGCACAAGTAGTTGGACACTGGGATCGATCACAATGGACTGAAGAAGTCAATGGTGCATACGAACAATACAAAGCAAGCGCCCATATGCTGGGGAATTACCACCGAGATTTCCTAGCATGTGGCCGTAGCTCAATCCACACTCGTGCCGATGCCGTAGGTCATGCATACAACTGGGCTGAAGCTGCAGTAACGTAAGTTGACTTCTCTATACCAACTGTGGAATTAAGAACTGTATTCTAATCTAATTGTTCTGGAATAGATGTGCACAACAACGAATTGCTTTTATGCAGAAATACGGGTATGCTTATAGTTCTCCTGATTCAGTTAGAACACATATTATAGAGATTCAAAATGTTATTGCAAGTGCACAAAATGCGATCACGGAAATAAGACGGAACAAGGCCTGTAAGTCAACATAAATCTTGTCGATAAACCCATCTGATTTATAATTGCATAGTAATTGACGCAGAATTCGGCCGTCAATTTAGTAACTATTCCTGATGATCAGCTAGTCTGCATTAGGTCTTTGGATTCTGTAATGTAGTGTTTTTACGTTTGTTGTGTTCTTGCGTTTGTTGTGTTTTTGCGTTTTACTTTGCTTAGTCACTATGTTCTGCATTTTGTGTTTTTCTTTGGTTAGTTACTGTTTTCTGCACTGTCTTATAGATTATCAAGTTGTTGCTTCTAGTGCTATCTCAATATTGTTTCTGCACTACTAGGTTATGTTCTAATATAGCTATGTCTATAAACATAAGAATTATATGTTCATATACTGCCCTATAACTGTTACTAACTATCTTATTTTGCTTGTAACTCAATTAAACATCTATGCTACACCACTATTATACTTGCAAACGCAGCAATACTTGTTAATTACTTAATGTGAGGTTGTAGCTTTTCGTGTCACAAACCTTGACACAAGATATAATAATCGATGCTGGGTTCGATTACTGTGAGCAGGTTCGATCAAGATCAGCAAGTATGAAGGATAAGGAAAGAAGAAGAATAGAACAAAAACCAAAGACCTTTGCTCAAGAGGCACCTCAAGTGAAGAAATAGAAATAATATTCTCAATCTACATATCCCGTGGGTCATGGTTATCCCACATCTCGTCCCACTGCTGTGCAAGTAGCTCATATCCATTAATGTCAGAAAGGCGGCCTGTATCCCACATAACGTACCCCCATCGACGTAAAGTCTCAGGTATGGTGTGTCCATATTTGTTACTATAGGTCCCCTTCCAAATCAAGACCCAGGCTTGGGGAGGTCCTTTGGCATCTGTATCTCCTATAAAGGGAAGTGAATCTCGTCGAAGCTCCATCGAATCTTCATCTATTGGGTACTGGTGGCGCCGAAGATATTGCGGACTCTCTAGAATAAAGAGATCCTCGAGGGAATAGCCTGTTGGAAAACATAGATTCTGCTGCATTGTATTCACCAGTTGTTCGTGAGCGGAGCGGCTTGTTAACACAGTATGAAGTAATTCAAGTCCTCGAGATAGTGTTCCATGTAGAAGCTGTTCTCGATTCCATGAGTTATCAAGATCGAAGGCGCCATCAGGTGTTGGAGGACGACCTTGTTCATCAAATCTGGCGTTATTTGGGTGAACATCTTGATGTATGATATGAAATGTCTGGTCGTAGGCATCCGCAGCAAACGAGAAGATGCAGAGAATTTCCTCTACTTCCCATGGTTTATAGTTGCAGAAAAAAGTCTTTAGGATATCATGAGGTTCGAATGTAAGCTGTGGTTGAATGTTCCGCGAACTATTGCCAAAGAGGTGACAATAAAGTTGAAATCGATACATAGCACGGGCTATCCTTATGTACTCAGATGAACTCAATGGCTTTATTGCTTCAGGAATACGAAGAACGTCCTGGGCCCACTGAGCGTAAAGAGCCATGAAAGGTTGGACGGTAGAAGTAAGAAAAGACACCATATTGATGATTTGGTCCTCTGGAATTTCGTCGTCCAAGATTGAATACTTTCCTTCATTACGTAGAACCTGGTAGCCCTGAATGAATTGCGTGACATTCTCAGTCGTGCGTGAACTTTTGAACCCGACCTGGCCAGACTCATAAACAGCTATTGCGTCGGGAACAACGTTATGTAGCGTTTCAGCCATTCCCTTTCGTAAGAGCACTTTACGATTTAACAAGTATAGTTGATGGAAAACAGGTGAGGCGTGAACAATAGCTCCCAGATCATCGATGTTCAGTTGCGAAAGGATCTCTAGCCTAATCTCTGGAGGTATACTCTCAAACAGAGAATCTTTCGGTAGCGTGCGTTTGGCAGAAGAGGATTTCGGGGTCTCTAGTGCGACTGACTGTTGAGAAGAGGCTGTTACAATAGGTGGTACGGGAGCCGGCATTTTTGGATCCGTAGACGTTGACGGACGAGGATGTCGGAGAGATTTGATCTTGGTAACGAATCGTTTCATTGAAAAGACGGTGTGAAAATGAGAAGCAGTAAAAGAATTGTAGCTGGAACTGTGAAACGGGCGGTGGAAAAAAGTGACGACGGCTGATGTGTTGGAAGAACAACTTTGAGAAGGGAAAACGTATGTAGTATCCAACAACCTCGGAAGGTTGGTCCTGGCCCGAGCGCCCGCTGTTCTCGCTCCCCGTCTCTTGCTAAGATCCACCTCCAACATCAGTTCGGCTTGGGACCAGTGCATTATCTATATTTAGTTAGTTACCAAAGCACCAACTCACGTATAGGCTTAGGTAGAATATCCTCAAAAAAACTTCGACGGGATTATCTGATCAAGTTGTGAGAGGCGCAAGTAATGTATTTCATCCTGTGCCGAAGGCTGCCAAGTGTTAGAGAAGTGACTACGAAGCAGCATTGAGTGAACAAAGTGTTGAATAGCAAAGGCGTGCGCAACAAGGCCTGGATATTAAGTTTAAATATCGTGATTCGCGCCATTTTTGCTCGCAGTTGTTGCAGCTCAACAAGTTGAACTGTAATCAAGATAAAGAGAAAATTATCAGCTGCCCTTTATAGTTGTTGTTATATACTCTTGAAGTAGCTAAAGAAACTAATAAGAATAATAGACTAGTAAGGTTTAAAAAAAAAAAAATTCCTAAAAAAAAATACTAGTGCTTATATTAGTTTAGAAATGTTATTAAGAAGCTAATTAATAAGATAATATTAAGCAATTAAAGAGCTCCCCTCCAAAAGTTTAGCAACCAGTTCCAATGATTCGGCTTGCCTAGAGGGTAGGTGCGCTTGGGCCGACGTCGGCCGTACATGTCACGTGCTCGGCGCGTGGCTCACGGCGCCTGGGGCGATGTCTGAAAAGATCCAGACGTCGCGCCTCCCGATTTCCGATTGGTCGACGCGTCTTTCCTCCAAACACGTCCGGTCGACTCGACTCCACCTCCAATACTAACCCGCGCCATCTTTATGTCAACTCGCCAAAAGTCCTTCCTCGACCAGAATACGAAGCCCAAGGTGAGTGAATAACCTGTTATGGCTATAGCCATATTCATTTTATTTCAGCAATGACTGACTTTCCCTCACCAGCCCTTTAAAGGTCAATGGAATCGCACGCGCAATGCTACAGGGCCCTATGCTAGCTCTGCCAACCCCTCTCTGCCTCGACAGGTAGTTACTGGTCCTCCCATAATGCCATCATCACAGACAAGAAGAAAAATTAAGGGATTTCAATTCCTGCCTGGAGCACCGTCAGAGGAGGATATCAGGAAACGAGACGAGGAAAACCGCAGGGCCATCGAGACGAAAAAGCGGGCTGAAGCGGAGGAATACCACGAGTCGCAGACTCGCGGGAGAAAGACTTATAAGATACTTCCGTCTCAAGATAAAGAGAATGTTTTTACACGGCCGAATGAAATATCCAAAGTCTTGAAGACCGCGCAGATTGAAAGCGACAAGCCCTCGGAGACTCCAAAGCTTGAAAAATCATACTCATGCCCCATTCCCTCTACACCCGCTACAAGACTCCCATTAGCAGACCTCATAAGCAACGCGGATGATACGAACCGGCAAATATCCCAACCAATTGAGTCGCCCGACGAACAACTAGGCTGGCGATGCTCCCAATCTATAAAAACACCACTACCTCGAAAACGGAAACGGTCAAGGAGCTCCGCTGGCTCGTCGCAAGAGGAGGTGCAGTTTCCATCCATTACGGAGGATATGAACACACCTCAACAAGATCCCGCAGATGAACTCTGGTCCCGATATAGGAGTACTAAGGGCACACCGTCGATTAAGAAGGGCATCGCTTTCGCACATCTGCTCAACGACCCTTCTCCCCGTTCCTCGGCCAACACTGGCAGTGTAAGTGGACTTCGTCGATGGGCAAGTTGTGGTGTAGAGTTTCCGGCATCAACCTCCAAGAAGAGACGAACACATGGCACTTTCCGACCGCGACAGGACGGTCCCGACGATGTTTTCAACGCACCCAGCTCAGACAGCGTGTTCAAGGAGCCGCCCCCGAAGTCGAGATTAGCAGGCATGCTCGAGGAAATGCGAGAATCCGTCTCGAGACCACACCCTAAGACGTCATCGTCTGGGCCGCCATCCAGTTCTTCTCCACTACCGGAGGCGGGAGATCGACATATACCTCCTTCGTCACCTTTGCAAGATCATGGACGTGAAGATGTGGAGCATGCGGAAGACATGGTGGCAGAAAATCTAGTGCCAAATCATGAATATGAGACAATAGTAGAGCCAACAAGGTCCTTCTCGAATTCGTCGGATGAGTTTGGTGGCGATGATTTTGATGTGGACATGGTGGAAGCGTTAGAAATATCACAGGTCGTTGTCCAACCACCCGCCGCCCCCGTACCGATCCCACAAGCCAATGCTGAGGAGAATACGGTGGCATGGAATGAAGATGACAGTGACGATGAGTTTGGGCTTAACGATGACTTCTGTGCTGCTGATCTCGAGCATGTTGCATCTTTATATGACGCACGGTCCGAGAATCCTCCATCACATGGGGCATCAAACTATGCAGACCTAACGCATCATAACGAACAAATAAATCATTCAGAGACTCCAATTATCAATCTTGTTGACGACGAAGAAGAAGACTTTGGCGATGACATAGATCTCGATGATTTTGCAGTAGCAGAGGTTGCAGCGACGCAAGGAAATAACGCCAATGTATGTACATATTAATTGTAATCTTAGAGGGACCATACTGAACCTGATAGAGTCAGCATATGGCTAGAGCAATTCAACGCTATCTTATAAAGAATGTGTCTGAGGGCTCATATAAAACAGATAGAGGCCTCATGATGCCCGAGAAAGTATGTATCTGTGTCCTAGTTTTATTCCGCCCTGCTAATGTTAATAGATACTGCTCGTTGAAGACGAGAAATCTAAGTTATATAGATGGATCAATCTCCGTCAATCTTGGTTCGACTCTCATTGTACACCTGAATCTTATGTTCATGTCATAGGCGAATTTCCTGGCGGCCGCTGCACAATCGACGATAAAAAAAACATGCTTATTCTGCATCCGGACCATCTCATATCTGCCACGGTCGTGGCTGATTCCTTCTCATGCCTGCGGCGTGCTGTTCTACAAAATCGTATTAAAGCGACAAGCCAATCCAACGAGCCCATGCTCTATGGGACTTTGCTCCACGAGCTATTCCAAGAAGCCCTGAAAGCGAACCGATGGGACACTGATTTCTTGATGGAGACCATTGACAAGCTGTTACCTTCCAAATTTGAGACAATTCTTGAGATAAATCTTACTTGTGAGCGAATCAAGGAGCATATGTCTACCAAACTCCCAGAGCTTCAGTCGTGGGCAAAGACGTTCGTTCGGGCAAGACCCTCGGTAAGTCCAGCTGTTTGTTGTTTATGAACGCATCTTTGACTATTTTTAGGCCGATGCAGCTATTCGTGAACGCAACGGTCGACAGTCAATCATGAGCATTAACAAACTTCTTGATGTGGAGGAACATGTCTGGTCGCCGATGTACGGTCTCAAGGGCAACATCGATGCTACCGTTCAAGTCACAATGCAGGACAATGTGGGCGAACGAACACTCACAGTTCCTTTTGAGGTGAAGACTGGGACAAACTCATCAAACACAAACCATGTAGCTCAGACGGCGCTCTACACTCTTTTGCTATCTAATCGATATGGTAAGTGCCATCCATTGCCGAGTAGAGTCTTACTGATCAGACCAGATATTGAGGTTGCCTACGGTATTCTATATTACATGGAGACATCCGATATTAGCCGCATTCCTTCGATCCGAAACGACCTGATTCATATGATTATCAAACGTAACGAGCTTGCTTGCTACGTCCGGGATCGTATCGAATTGCCACCGATGCTGAAAGAAGACTTCAAGTGTGGAAGCTGTTATGCTCGAGAGTCGTGTTTCATTTACAACAAATTGGTTGAAGATGGCAATGGCGATCTTCTGAGCAAGAAAGCAAAACTACGATACGATGAGCTTGCGAAACCTCTGAAACCTTCAGACCAGGCTTTCTTGAAGAACTGGGACAGTCTTCTTACCAAAGAAGAATCCGATATGATGAAGTTTCGACGCGAACTTTGGACTATGCTCAGCGAAGAGCGCGAGAAATTAGGACGATGCTTCTCGAACGTCATTTTGGAGCCTGGATCAGGACATGAACTATCAAATGGTCAGAAGATCAACCGCTACAGCTACGCATTCACTAAGCAGAGGCCGAAACCTGGATTTTCTTTTACCGAATCGCAACTTGCCGTCGGAGAACCGGTTGTTGTATCCGATGAGGAGGGGCACTTTGCTCTTGCCAACGGTTATGTCACGAATGTGAAGAAGCACCGAATAACCGTAGCCGTCGATCGACGCTTGCACAACTCACGCATAAAACTTCCTGGTTTTCACTCGCAGACAAATCAGACTTTTGTCGGTATTATGGAAGTGTCTAAAGAAGGGGAGATAATGCCTCAACCGCAAATAGAAGAAGAGCCTGTGCTTTACCGCTTAGACAAAGATGAATTCAGCAATGGTATGGCGGCGGCTCGCAATAATCTTGTGCAGATCATGGACGACAACGTCCCAAAAGCGAGTGATCTTCGATCTCTGATTGTCGATCGCCGAGCTCCGGTGTTCAAGCCAGAGTCGCAAGCATTAACTTCATCTGCCAAATCATCTGATTTGTCTATGAACGACGATCAGAAAGCTGCCATCACGAAAGTCTTGACTGCTGAAGACTATGCTTTGGTGCTGGGTATGCCGGGAACTGGAAAGACAACAACAATCGCCCATATCATTCGAACGCTCGTTGCACGAAAGAAAAGCGTGCTTCTGACCTCATACACACATACCGCTGTCGACAACATTCTCCTCAAGTTTAGAAACGACAACATCAATATCTTACGGCTTGGGGCTGCAGCAAAGATTCATCCAGAGGTTCGGGAATTCGCAATCCTTGGCTCAGAACCAAAAGATAGCCTCGAGGAGCTGCACAAATCTTGGATGGAACCTCTGGTGGTTGCTACAACATGTCTTACTATCAATCACCCCTTATTTAACCGTCGACAATTTGATTATTGCATCGTCGACGAGGCGTCACAAATTACGTTGCCTGTTTGTTTAGGCCCGATCCGCATGGCAAATACCTTTATTCTGGTTGGAGATCACTATCAGCTTCCGCCGTTGGTCCAGAATAGGTCAGCAGCAGAAGGGGGGCTTGATGTCTCACTGTTCAAGATGCTATGCGAAGCTCATCCACAAGCCGTCGTTAGTCTCGAGCATCAATACCGAATGTGTGCAGATATTATGCTTCTGTCGAACACGTTCATCTATTCAGGTCGATTGAAATGTGGTACTCCCTCAGTCGCTTCTAGGCAGCTTCAAATGCCCAACCCGACTGGCCTCCTGAATCATCACTATAGTTCGCTCTCTTCACGACCCATTTCCGAAAACCACTGCTCAAGCCCTCAGTCGCCGACCTGTTGGCTCTCCCATACTCTTTCACCTTCCAATGCTGTGGTATTCATTAACACCGATCGGATCTCTCACGAACTTGAGAGTCAGTCAGGACGACGCATTATCAATACGCTAGAGGCCCGTCTCATCACACATTTGACTGTATCGCTCCTCTCCACTGGAATATCGCCTGATGAAATCGGTATTATCGCATTCTACCGCTCGCAACTTGCCCTTCTCCGCCAATCCCTCACGTCGGCGCATACCCAAACACAATCGTCGAAGCCCGGCGCGTTTGCAAAGGCGTCTGATGCCGCTTTCTCTGCGGTCGAATTGCACACAGCAGATAAATTCCAGGGCCGTGATAAGGAGGTTGTTCTTGTGTCATGTGTGCGCAGCAATAATAATGATATCGTCGGTGATCTGCTGAAGGATGCGCGCCGTGTCAACGTGGCTCTTACCCGAGCAAGGTCGAAGATGGTGCTCGTTGGCAGTGAGAAGACGCTCTCGAGCAACGAACTACTATGCCAAATAGTCCAACTCTGCAGAGACAAAGGATGGGTTCTAGACCTGGATGCTTCAATGGTAGACAGCCATATGTTCGATGAGGGTGCCCCAACTCAGACAGATAAATCCTTGAAGCTGACTGGGATAAACGAGTTTATGTCGCCGACTCTAAAGAAGTGTTTGACACCGAGTCCGAGTAAGAAGCGAACTAGGGCTATGCTGGGAGATATTACGGGTTCGAACAGCGGTATTGCTAATATCAGACGTTCGCCAAAGAAGAGCATTAAGGGTATGAGAACTCCGTCTTCCAGTCCAGAGAAAATGGCGACAGGACGAGCGGGGACGTTGAGAACGCCAGGCAAGGTGTTCAAAGCCGGAAAGAGAGAACTGCTCGATGGGAGGCCGATATTGAGAGACATATATAATGGGGCAATCTAAGTGTTGGATATATGGGGTTTGTGTTTGCCTATCATTCTTGGGTAAATGGCGTTTTTACTCTGTTTGGATGAAAGGATCAAGTCTGTTTGTATTGCATAGCGTAGCGAGAGATCATAGGTTGGGTACGGGTATGAGGTTCGATACGGCCCACTGGATGGTATGTTTGCATCTTCAGCATTGCATAGATGAGGCAATGGTACTTAAAAAGAAACACATTACTGACTACAACGAAAGCATCACGATTATTACAATTAGTATTCCCACTTTGCCTGTGATGAACATGAAATCTTTTATTCTTCTGTATACAACCCTTTTTGTAAGTATTCAAGACATTGAAAGCAAAGTACAGAATGATTGATGAATTGATGTGACAACGACGACGAACAGGAAATGGATATTCGACGGAGTAGGGCAAGGGACCATCTTCCATAGCGAAACGAGATGAGCACATGAGGTAAGATGGCACGATAGATGAAGTCTAGGCGAAAAACACCCTAGCTTTTCGCTACCATGTTACATTTATGCATGCACGCATCTTTTGTCCGGGTATATACTCCTCCTACTCCTCTCCATCAAACATCGCATTCAAAGAATCGAATGCAAAATCAGAAAACTCCGTTCTGTATATCATTACATCATTGCCACAGTCCGGCAATTTCGCGGCACAGTCGGCACGAAAATACCTCTTCCTTGTGGTACCACATGACAAAAATAGCACCGACCAATCTCCATGCCAACAGCATACCCACCACTTCCCCACAGCTGCACACCTTAATATAACGACGTTTTGAACAAGCATTCAACTCGAGCCAAAGCTTATGGAGACGCTGAATCTTCTCCATAACGAGTATGTTTCTTCCACCTTACCACCTCTCTACTGCTTCAGCTCTCTAACGACTTAGATAGCAATACCTTGTACCACACCACGACTCCCTCTATTCGATATCTCTTCTCACCACTCACAATGTCTGCCACCGCCGTAACCTCCGCTCCTGCCCCCTCAAACACCGCCTGCGCCAACTTCGACTTCACCGTCTTCCCCACCAACGATACCGCCTGCGCAGCCGGAGGCACCTCCGGGTTCCCTTCGACCTACCCTGGCGCCTTCTCCAAATGCTGCAAGGCCGCTGACGTCGAGACCTGGGGTTCTAACTGTGCCAAATGGTGTCTTTCTGTAGACCAGACCGTCGCCGACTTGAACAAGTGCTTGCAGGAATCAGGCGTGCAGCCGAACCAAATCTTTTGCAGGGGTAACAATACGGCGTCGGCGACAGGAACACCAACAGGACGTGGCTCGGCGACAAGAGGTCCAGGCGCTTCGGGGACTGCGGCGCAGAGTGGAGCGAAAGAGTCGACGGGTGCGGCGGTGCCAGTTGTTGTGCCCCAGGTTGTGTCAAAGGCAAGCTTGGGGATGGTGGTAGTTGTGTTGGGCAGTTTGTTTGTTGGGGGCATGTTGTAAAGGATGAGAGGTATTGAAAAGATACGAAACTGGGACAATACTGGATACGAAACTGGGACAATGCTGGATACGAAACTGGGACAATGCTGGATACGAAACTGGGACAATGCTGGATGCATGCATGGAAAATGGGATATCGGATTGTGGAGTGGTAATACCAGGCGTCAAGTGGTTTATGAGATTTGCATTTATTGCACCAAGGTCGCCATGCTAGGGAGAAACATTAATAGGACTAGCACACAATGAAGAGAATACATGTCTAATACGTTCATGCCCAGTGATTTTTGGAATCTCTTTTTGGAAGGGGCTGTATTGTGCACATCTAATCATGGTCTTGCGCTATATATAGTACATCTATCAACTTTATCCACGTCGATATTTGGATATACACCTGATATTCCACCTGATATTACTTACGTATTATGTTATTGGAATGACAATCAACCCTCCAGAGGGCTGATAAGCCAATTGATGAAAGAGAAAGTTCAACTTACCTCTCCGTTGTTATATCAAACAAGAACTTACCTGGTAATCAAAGATGAGGAATTACACTCAACCACTTCACCTGCTCAAAGCACCCGGCCGGCAGACTACGCATACTATAAAGAACCTCCACAACCAACAAACTCCTCCCCAACCCATACACAGCCCCCGGAACCACAAACCACAAACAAGTCGGCCAGCGTAGCTTAAATCCATTCATGGTATCCATGCCCATTGTTTGAAACCCCTCACGGAAACAAGCAATCAACTCCACTGTTCCATACAGTGTGAGCAGGCCAGACACAACACAGCAATTGATACGCCATAGCCACAACTCCCACTCTTTTTCAAAACTGAAATTCCATCCAATGAAATGGATACTACCAAACAGAAACGTAGCGAATGCCATACTAAGATACTGAATCGAATTCGAAAACTGCGGGTCGCGATCATTCGGAATCCGCGACATAGGTTGCGTCTGCAGCCCAGCCCGGATAATGAAGCGTTCGACAATCGGACTCCATTTGCGGAAAATGTACGGTCGGGGCTCGATGAATTCGAGCTGCGATTTGCGGTGTCCTGGCATCCATGTACTCGTGTCGCCGCCGCATTTCCGGATCTCGGCGATGGTGCATTCGGTATGGAGCGTTATGGCCGACATGACGTCGAGCGGCTTGCGGATCCAGAAACTGGTTGTGGTGAGCGAGGTTAGGGCTAGAGCTATGGTGCAGAGTTCTAGTGGGCTGATGGGGAGGCCGTGGGCGGTGCGGACGATGGCTTCGATGGTTATAAAGCCCGTTTGGAAACACGCGAGGAATTTGGAGAATTTGTCGGCGTTGCTTTTATCCCAGATCTCTTTCTGGGTTATGTTGGGTAGGTCAACGAAGCCGTTCTCTATGAGCCAGGTTACCTGTTTGGCGGTTATGGGGAAGGGGTCGCGATCGAGTGTCTCGAGCTCGAACCCACCCATATCGGCGAAGAAGGAGTGTTCTAGTGTCCATTGTGATTCTTTGTAGCCTAGACGCCTCATCTTCCCGTGGTTGCGCTTTGCGGATGCCCATTGTCCGCAGGCGATTAGCATGGGAATTTCGGGCGCGAGAACACCTAAGGTTAGCCATCGTGTTTTACGCCATAGAATGGTTCTTTGCGTGTCGTGTTTTGCGGGGACGTTCAGATGGAGCATGCTCCAGAGACATATGAAAAGTGTTGAGCCGCACGTCCAGAGTATATCCATAGTACCTCGCTTTTCCGGGGAATAGACCCAGCCGCGGCGGTCCTCCATGATTGTCTCTAGGGATACGATAATACGTACTGGTGTGGGTATCGGAGGAAAATGACTGGTGGTCCGAAATGCAAGGCTGTCTTGCTGATAAATACGAACCAAGTCGAAATCCAAATCCTGTGCCTCTTGTGCCTCGATCGTTGGAGAAGACACGCAGTCATGCAGCGCCGTAGTTCGGCGCGAGCGATTTGTTTATCTTGACATCAGGATCAACTGGTCTTTCTGTGCATGATTTGATTCCTTGTTCGGAATTCGATAACATAGCCCGTCCCAATGTTGGCAGAACTCTAGAGACTTCGGAATGAACCCGGTAGCGCTAGGATCTGAAGTGGCATGGTTAAAAGGAACAACAATGCACCTATGGAACTTGTATTTTGTACACGTTTCAATCTCTGAACCGACGCTCCTGGAGTCGTTCGATTTTGATCATTTTCAAGTTGACATTTAGGAAGATAAGTTACAGTGCGCATCGCGCATCGCGCATCGTGCACAGAGTGTTCCGAGCAGGCTGGAAATAGATACAGTCTAACTAGATAGATGCGCAACACGCCGTGTTGGTCGTCCGGTCTGGTTTGACGAAGGTGACGCAGTCTGCTTTCACGAAATCTTCGAGTTGGTATGGGGTGAAAATACATCCCAATTATGTGATGGCCTCAGAGGTACAGCTAGGCACTCTCCTAGCACTCTCTAGCCATCCTGTCACGTGCCTGTCCACGGGTTCTAGTGGCGCTGCAAAACCAACCAACCAGTAGGACCAGCTGATCATCCCGCAACTGCCCAGATCCAACATTAAGGCAACAACCCTAGCGGCACTGCAAAGACATCACCATACAATCCTCTCTAGGCACCAACAATCCTGCTCTTGCGCAGTCTAGCTCTTGCGCAGTCTAGCTCTTGCGGTCTACTTCAGCAGCATCACCTCCGCGATTCTCACCGCTCTCAACACCCACCTTGTCCAAGCATTATCCACCATCAACATGGGATACGTCGTTATTGTTCGCGGCTTCAAGCTGTCCTTCACCAAATTGGATGAACTTCTCATAGCGAACGAAATGGCCCCTCTCGAAAGGACCCGGCCCTCCCCTACCGAGGAAGCTGATATTGCGAAGCTCCTCAAAGACATGGGCAACGATTGCGATATCAAGCTGATCGTACCATCTGCCGAAACCTACAATCCGTCAGACTACCTCTACGTTTGCGACAACTGGCTTCCGGTCATCGCCGCTAGGGAGCTTGACGGTCTAGAGGAGACACCTGCAACTCCGGCCTTTCAAGCATTGGCTAAGGATCTCCAGGCTGAGTCCGATGTCCGTCGATTTGTCTTGTGCAGCATGTCATTCGACCCAGATATGCTGCCCAGAGAACTCGTCCAGCGCCACACAGTATGTATTACACCACGATAGCACACACACGCGCGCGCGCAGCAGGAACAGTTTTGCTGACAATCCCTCAGCCTCCAATCCCATGTGGTGTTTGCACTGTAGATTTTGACACTTGGCTTGGTCGAATGACACACCGTGCCGAAGTACATGGACTATCTGAGGATCAGAACCCATTGCCTGAATGTTAGAGGCAATCGAGCACCATTCCCAAGTCCAGTAGTTGCAGATTATTGTTGATGTAAATTGAGTTCTGATGTTTATTTGTCCTTATGCATACGCCGCCTTCGTGAAACGAACATAACCATGTACCTGTACTTTCTCTCCCAAAATTGTGAGCGGTATGGTAATATTCAGAACCAATAGCGAAGGTGAGTGAACTATTGTCACAATTGAGCCAAGAGTGTGAGAGTGCTAAGTAACTATAACAGACAGCAACACAAGTTAGAATTTATTGTATCTAGGTACAACAAGGTGGAGCTCTACTTGAAACATTGAAAGCACGCAAAACAAAAGATTCAACACAAACTATCGCAAAACCAAATTACGCATTCTTGCTAAACTTCAACATAGACGCAGCAGTGTTCTAACAGCAATCCCAAGCAATCCCAAGCCAAATCTATCTTTGACAACTAAATTCTAACCTCTTCGCATTTTCTCGCAATGAACCCTCTCGTAGCATAGATTTGTTTCTACTCTTTATCATCTTATTTTTTCACTTTTAACTTCTTGGCCATGCCTACAAACGCCCTTATCATCTTGCCTTCATAATTATTCGGATCGGCTGTTTTCCAATAATCAGCACCACCTACCGCAGCATCAGTTAATTTAATTGGTTTCAAGCTCCGCGGCTTTGCCACGCAGAGCCAGGTTTGTTGAGGTGCGTAGGTGCTGGCTGAAGACGACGGTTGTTGCATGTTCATATTTCCAAACATTGAAAGAGCATTCTGCCCAGGGTCGGGAACGCCGAGAGTATTCCCTGCCGTTGAATTCATTCCATAACTGTAGGAGACTTGTTGTGGCGTTATTGCAGGCGTCATACTGTAGGAGACTTGATTTTGCGCTGGCGTTGTCGCTGTCATTGTACTTTGCGCTCCCATCCCAGCGTAGTTGGAACTCGTTGCAGTCTGCGATTGGCCAGATTCGTCAACCGATATCCATCTCGATGTTGAGTCGTCGTAGTATTCGGTCCAATTATACCTCCACCAATAACCGTTATAGAACTCCCGATCATCCTGTTGCGAACTCATTTTTGTAGACGGCTGTTCGTTTGTCAGTTTGGGTCACGCATATAATAATGTAATCTCGGAGCAATAGGGCAACCTTTAGACGCTGCAATTGAAAAAATCAAGCGTATGGAAATTTCGATATTAAGTACGGCGTAGACAAGTAGAGTGAAATGTTATGTTGATGCTCTCTGGAAGTAGAGTGATGGTTAGAAGTATTATATTATAACTGAGGAGTCACTGCACCTCTACTTTCAACACTCGTTTTAATATCTGTTCGGCAAAATCACCAACAGTCCACCTAAGAGGCACATGTGTTGGATATGTTGTTGTCGAAAGGAATCAAAAGTCTAGAAGCTGTGCATACTTCCTAGGACTTTTTACCCTTTGAACAGATCAGTTTCCAACACGGCGTTGCCTCCATTAGTCTGATAGTCCGACCTGTTTTAGCCACTTGAAGGTCAGAGCATCGGCAGAGGATTTCACGGCTCCTGGAAATAAC
This sequence comes from Dendryphion nanum, assembly GCA_020744415.1. Lineage (NCBI taxonomy): Eukaryota > Fungi > Ascomycota > Dothideomycetes > Pleosporales > Torulaceae > Dendryphion > Dendryphion nanum. The sequence continues at coordinate 2,091,953 of JAGMWT010000004.1, read as the reverse complement.
ATCCATCCAACATCGTGTGGGACTTTGTGTCTCAAATACAGCACAAAATAGTAGACACAAAACAGTATCATGTCTTTGTTGGTGCGGGCACGGTATATGTGGCATGATATCTATGTTGGACTTGCTGTGCATCCAAGGCCAACAAAGGGTATTATGTTCTAATTATAAAAAGTGGTCATGTAGATTTCGAATCATAAATACTCAGGTGTGGACTAATAGATGTAAATAAATCTATCCAACTGAAAAGACTATCTTTCTCAACAGTTTAGTCAATCATTGCTTATAATTCATCCCTTTTGCAAGCTGTCGATATCCCCTATATTACGAGGCCTTATCCTTCGCTATAAAAAAATTAATTTGCTCAATTTCAAAATTCTACTATCATCAAAATGGCGTAAGTTGGACTGATTTTCTTAAGGATGAATACTGCTGCTAACAGTTCCCTAGTCAGCCCCGCGTGGCAGCAAACTCCAACACACAAGAGCCGGTCGGCCGTGTACAGGGCTTGCCATTTCACTTTTGGACACCAAACACTACATCATTTATGAAGATAGGAGATATGGTGGCTGCAGGACCGACTTATTCGCAAGAGGCACCCTACCAAAACATGATTATGGAAATACTCAAACCATACTTTCCAACCCAAGCAACAATTCCTGGAGGTGACATATGGGCACTTGATCGCGAAAGCTATAGGGGACCCGCGAATGCACCAAGTACTATCAAACCAGATGGTCTTGTTATCAGGATTAGGCCACTAAACGCAACGTCATCTCAAAACACAAAACGAGATTTTCTTTGGGTCGAGGTCAAACCAGCCAGCCATAACACTCCAGGTGGCTGGAAAGATCTCTTAGGAGAAACAGCTACACGCTTGATTTCGGCACATCCTACGAGAACAGTGTTCGTGCTCCTTGTAGTTGGCGTGAGATACATGGTTATGATATGGGATGGTGGCAATTCGATGGCACCGAATCCAGTACCGACGATCATCCATCCAGCCACTGCGCCATTCACCCCCTGGCCCATTGACAATCGCTTCAAATTTCCGATGGTCGTAGCTTATTATAACCAAGTTAGTGGTATAATTAATACGAGAGCTGCTGCTTCACTAGATTCTGAAACTGTCTACCCGGCGGGTCAGAAACCACCTGGACGGGGCAACCTCGACGTACTCCGATATGAGGCTGATCTAGCCACTCTCGAGCAATTTCTAATTACTATTCAGCAAATGCCCTTGGCAGGAAACAATCCAGGCCACTTTTTCTAGACAAATGACACCGAAAAGATGCTTTCGTCTAGAAGCTGCCATAGTAAGACTGCAGAGGAGGAAGGAAGTAGGATCTCAGTCGCGGAACAAGGAAAGAGTGTTTTAGTTGGAAATACACTAGAGGATAGATGTAGAAGGCGCAGGGGTTCATTGTTTTTCTAAAGTTAGCACGTATCTGTTGTCGCAAACTGTTTTGTTTACCCGGGTAGAATCTTATCTAGTCTGCTTAGTATTGTTGGAATCTTAGGACTAATCCTGTCTTCCCCAAATAAAGATATTCCGATCTCTACTTACTATATGAATGGCTTTTTCATAGCAGCCTGTAGATACCAAAGCACGTAGAAACCTATCAATCTTCCAAGGTCCACAGCTAACTCCGTAGATCCAATGTAGCTCTTCTATCTTTATTAGAAGCAACTAATAAAAATAGTTCTGTCTAATGCTTGATTAATACCTCTGCGGCTCTTAGAGTCCCTCGCGTGTCTTTTTTTGTGACAAAATTTGAAGCCCTTCAAATTTGTGTCATCGGGGTAGGTTTTGTTCCCTCTGTCTATTCCAACATCAGGGTTCTTAAGTGCATCCGTCGTATCTGGAGCTTGGGAATCGTTTTCGTTTTCGTTTGTGTTTCTTGTATACTCCAAGGGCGGATTGAATACCGAAATTGGGGCATCGGGAAGGGTATCAGGCCAGAATGTCATCCTTCTGCTATTCTTGCACAATCTATCTGTGTTCTTCTGACATTGCCACAACAACCAGGATCGCCCGTGAAATCTTGGATGTGCATGCTCATTCTCTTTGCGATAATATTGTTGGTATGATATGCATCTATCCATGCACACCGCATAGGGCTGTTGGATCCTTGAAAGGTGTAATCACTTTCCATCCATTGGGCCCCGCAGAAGGAAGCCATATCTGCGATCCAAATCCACTGCTGACCGTTGCCAGATACTGAAATGGCGGCAACGCAGATAGCGTCATTTTCATGTATGACAACCGAAACATAGGTTGGATTCGCCGGCCTCATTCCGTTTTGGTAATCGCCCACAACAGTTTGCCACGTCTCTCCTTTGTGAGTATGACCGTTCGCGGCGCCTTTGAATTGGGAAATCTGAGCACCATCTTCACCCCAAATGGCAACGTGTGGAACACTCCCACCATTGCCTACACCTATGGAGATCGATGTCTGTTTCATTGGATCTGTGGGCTTCTTAATAAAAGCAAGTGGAACCAACGATGCGGCCATTGCTCCGATATTGAGCATGATCAGGGTTGCCATGATTGGAAGGGAATTACTGGTTCTAAGATGGATGGTTGAGAAGCGATAGTTTTGATTATGAAAGTTTAAAGGTAAATGATATAGAAGTGAATTGGGTCCAAGGATATAGAACTTATCGACCCAGCGATAGCCTCGTATTTATTCAATCATCTTCAATTGCCCATGTCTAACTCTTCCTTGAGAACATTGTGTGGATATTCTATATCGATTTTTCCACGTCAAAGTACTGGGTTGCGGACCTGCTTCAAGTCTACCCGCTACGTTTCGGGTGCAAGTTCAAAAAAAATTAGTTCAATCAGATTGGAATTTATACCAGATTAGACCTACCAATTCTTGAGACAAGCAAAGTGTTACAATAGTCTGTCGGTTGGATAGTTCTGATTGCTTAAAGGCTTTTTCGGCACATAAGTTGGCCTCGTTTCCCAATTTCACTGACCAGACGGCAAAAATCCCGAAGGCAACTGTCACGGCGAATGCTGCGATTTGTAGAAGCATGGTCAGGATAAACTGGACGCGCGACGTTTGCAGATGCTTTGTGATCTTTTCAGAGATGCGTTCTGAATGGGTAAGTTTGTTGTCGAGTGGTTCAACATAGGTGGGAACTGTAATATCTGGACGATGTTGGGCTGGATTGTTGCCTGTAGAAGTACTTTGCAAATAGTCACTATCTAGCTCCGTTCGCTCCATATTTGAGCTATTCGCGAAGAGATAATAGTTTGGTGAATTTGAAGCTGCCGACCCTTTCGACCCATCGCACGGAAGTCGTAAATGATCAAAGCTAAGACAGCAACGTTGATAAAAGAAAGAAGCAACTTTATTCTGGATTCGAGGCTCTCCGTCTTCTATGTAGGTAAGGATGGAACATTTGCTTTTTCCACAGTTCAGCACCCTGGGGCTGAGCACAATTTAAAAGGACCAATTGTGGGGTGTGGCTGCTAACGCGTTCGCAACAAGGCTGAACCCAAGGCTTAATCGCACCATTGTCTTATGCTGCACCACTACTTAAACTTACGAAAGGTATGTTGAGTACCCACATGATAAGAAAACCAGGATGAAAAACGCTCGAATACAAATGTTTTATCAGTTCGATGATTGGTATTGATTACTGTTATGAACAAGTTTATTGGAAAAGATCAGTGGTGGAGAAGTTTTCTCTTCTTCCTGACTAAGATACTCTCAACTATTGATATATCCAGTGATTTAGAGTACAAAAAGAGTGAATTGCCCATCTCTTTTCCGAGAAAGACTAAAGCGAGACAGAAACGAGCGTTTTCCCCGACTTCGTGAGGACTGTGGGCCTACTGTCTGACTCTGTCCAATCTCAATTGTCAGGAGAGTAGTCGACAATCAAGGGATGCTTGTAGAAGAAACGAGTATCCTGGATATCGCTCTCCTGGATCTCAGGTGGAAAAACATAGCTCATGACCGACTCAATATTCGCAGTTCCAATGACCACAGCACCACCCTCATAAGTCTCTGGTTTCAAGGCAAACTCATGCCTCAAACCCAAGACATGTCCCAACTCGTGCAGAAAGACATTCTTCAGGATGCTGTAGTTGGTGAATGTGCCGCGCTTCGAAGTCCGCTCAGTCTTGTCGAAGCCATGCTCGTACACATACAGAGTCTCGAGGGGCTTACCGCTTGGGAAGAAAGCACTGGCAAGAACAGTGTCCAATTTGCCGCCATAAGCAAGGGCAAAGGCTGCATCGTCGACTTTGGGGACCCAATTGAAAGTGACGCCGACACGGGCCGCGTTCCAGACTTTAGCTGCTTCGATAAGGGCGTTTGCGGCATACTAGAGAAGGTAATGTGATCAGTAGTTGTTTTAATTTGGAGTAAGATCGGATTTTGTACTTACGATAGCATCTCCAGGAGCAGGATAACCGTCAGAGTAAGTGGCAAAGTTGATGACAGAGCCGAACTTCCAGCGTGGAATCTGTTCAAACAAACCGACTAAGATGGCGGCAGGGGAGGCTTGCGGAGCACCACGTTGGGTCACACAGGTATATGTATAATCGTCGCTCTTTGGTATATCTGATGCTTTCTCCGGAAGATGCTGCTGGAGGTCTTCTTCGCTCAGAGTAGCAGGGACTTGTCCCCCAACACTGATGATGGCCTCGAGCTTTTCCTTGGTGGAGATGGAGAGTTCTAACGATAACCATCAGTTCAAACAATTTCTTGGATAACCCAATTTGCTTACCAGTCAATGCTCCTTGCTGAGACATGATTGGGTCGATTGGTAACTTGGTAAAAGTTTGGAGACTTGTGGTATTTGAGACTGCACTTGAAAGTTGCGTTGGTCTTGTAAAGGTACCACACCAGTTGTGGAATGTATCAGTATCCACGATTATAAAATAGATAGAAGGATTCTGGAACAGGTTTGTAAAGTTTTAGAATTGTAATGATGTCGACATTGCTCCCACTGAAGATAGGGCATATTTATACACAGGACTTGGAGAAGCTTACATCAATCAATAAACTTAGAAACAGTGATTTTTGGCAACTGGATAACACTACAAAGCCTCATGGATCTTTACTCGTCCAATGAAGCCGGCGATAGCTGTGTCCGATCAGCTTCTACTTAATGGGTAGCAACGGCATTCATGCTGTGGTTCAGAACCTACTTCATGGCTGGAGTCTCAGTGTAAGATAGGTTCAGATATGTTTAATGGCGTTGATCTGGACCCGATATGGCCCATCATGCAACCCACCTCTCTGCATTGTGTCATAGAGCTGAATGTATTGAAAACTTGGCATAGCACAGGTGGAGCTGAACATAGGAGGGATTCTGAGGAGAAAACGAAAAAAAACCCGTAATTGGGCCTGATTCACGATATAATCGCTTATATGGTCTGTTCTTGGGTTTTGCGTTTTTCTGAACCTGCGTAAAACTGTGAAAACTTGCGAAGATTTCCATGGTTGCTTTACACAGTGTGTGCACTCATCAGTCGCTTGGCGTAGTCTTGTCTCGCCTATAACTTCTGTCAAAATCACATCATCAGCCGTATCGCTAAGCCATCCAGCTGAGCAGCTAGATCATTTTCCAAAAGCAGTGTTGAGGTCGGCTGGCAAATAGAGCGTTACATGTAGACTGTTGAGCGGTAGCCTATCTGGGTCGATCGGAAGAGCGGGTGAACTTGACGATTTTGCTTACTGGCCACCGTTTATAAGCGACATGGAGGCGCTCCTGAGAAAATGGTATCGTGGCAGATTGGTTGATGTATTCCAAACTTATTCCTTGAGGAGCTTCGTGGTTGGGGCATCCCTCCAGACGTCCAAATAGAGTTTCCAGGCTAATGCACAGATGCTGTTCGGGTAATCGGAATCAGCGAGTTTGTGTCTACGTAGTAGATTCGAAGAAGTCGATCAGGAGTACAAAGGCAGTTGAGATTTAGAGAATACAGCCATTCACACATTCATTTTATTATGATGGCGTAAGTATCGTTCACCATGAATCAAAGTTTTGAATGTGGGAGAGGACGCCCGGGTATAACTGACAGAATAGGTATGGCGCAAACTATGACACCATAATGCCTATGTCTTCTTATTGGCTTTCTACCCCTCATCGCCTATCCCACAGCATTTTACATGACACCAATCACACTGGCTTCGTTCTACACTCCATAACACCTTCGTATTAGTTTCTAGGCTTTAACAATCACCCTCATCCAGTTCTCTACCTCTGTATCGTCCTCAACCTCTGTTCTAGGCGCCGCGACGTTCTCTACACCAAGCTCCCCCGATCGTGTCACATGGACCTTCGTCATTTTCCAAAATGCCTAAAACATTCAGAGCAAACGTCTGTAAAGAAGATTCACTCTTGGTGGTGTTCCACCTGTTCAATTAGTGAGGGAACAATTTCTGGCTTCTTATGCCCTGTGAGAGGGTGCGTACGGACATGCTCATCCTACAGGTCCAGGGATCTTCACGGTATTAGAGCGTCGTGACACAATCGAGATGTAGAAGATGTTTCAGGACTTGAATGAACGAGACAAACGAAAGCACAAAGCAGGTGGCAAAGAGTAGCCTACGCCAAGCTATCACCGTTTCTAAGAATTGAAGAGGCACACACCTTTGTGGGTTACTAAACCACCATCTATGCACATGTGCTTCCGGAATGGCTAGACTCGCTATTACACAGCAATGAGAAGCTTTCCATACTTCTCATGGGACTACTATGATCACATGCAACATCCAGAATCCCCCATTCGCTAAACGCTGTTTCTCCTGCCAAGAAATCGGCTGTGCATCCAGAAAAGGGAAAGTTTCAAGAAGTAGAATTCCTTCCAAGGTTTGTACACAACACAAGCCTACTCCTGTTCATAAGTGACATATCATTTAATATATGGATTAGGACAGAATGCAAACTGCGCATGCACTCTAGTATGAAATCGATTGTTAATCCTCCATCTCAACACAGTTGCGTGGCGCTAGGGGCTACTATCGGAGATTCCGTTGATGCAAGAGGAAGGTACATCTCGCGATTGGTTCCCAGGGTCGGACCGGGCTTGCCTCTTTCAGCCTCTTCACAGCCACCCCAATCTATCCACAGCTCAATCATGTCACGACTCACAGCACGTTGGGCCAAAAGACGATGATCAGCCGTGAAACGCTGCTCGAAATAGCGCCGCGGGCAACTATGCATTCGCGGCTCCGTCGACAGGAGTGGATCGAGTAGCCGACACTGCAACCCCCGTGATATTAGTGTGTAGCTGGGCATCTATACACCGGATGTCTATAAGTCACTGGAATTCCGTTCTCTCGAGGTAGAGAGCAGCAGCCGTTCTATCCGCCAAAATGAAGACTGCCGCACTTCTCATTGCTGTTCTGCCTTTCACCCAGGCGATCCGTATTATACAGTCAAACGACGATGGATGGGCTGAGAGCAATCTCCGGACTCTCTTCAATACTCTGAACGCAGCCGGCCATCAAGTAATTCTCTCCGGCCCAGCCGAAGGAAAATCAGGCACAGGTATATCCCCTTTGAACAACATTATTCGCATTATCGAACAAGACTAATCGATCCCTAGGGTCATCGGATGAACCCCCAACCCAAGTCGACTCCGATGGATGTATTTTCCGTTCCTGTCCCCCAAACAGTCCCCCAACAGGCGCAAACGCAACAGATCCACGACTTAACTATGTCAACTCATTCCCCGTTACAAGCATCAAGAACGGAATTGACGTCACCGCGCCCAAACTCTGGAACGGCCAGAAACCAGAACTCGCCGTCACAGGCCCAAATGTCGGCTCCAACATCGGCATTCAAGTCCCATTCAGCGGCACAGTCGGCGCAGCAGTGTATGTTCCCAAACCTTTCACTTCTCTCCTACCACCATCTATTTGAGCAATTTGACTGAGTACACCACCATAGATACGCCGCTAAGACCGCAAAAATCCCCGCCCTGGCATTCAGCGGCTGGACCGGGGACCCCACGGCCTGGAACCTCCCCACTCCCCTCTACAGCCGCATCTACGCCGATCTCGCCCTGAACCTCACCTCCACCATCATCAAAACAGGGACGCCCTATCTTCCGCCCAACGTCTGGCTCAACATCAATTTCCCCGAAGTAACGTCTACGAAGTGCAACAATGCGAATCAGTTCAAGTTCATTTTGACGCGGATTAATTGGGGGATTTTTAGCTCCAAGGATACGCCGTGGTGTGGGAGCGATAGGTTCCCTACGGAAACGGATATTATCCTAAAGAAGCAGTGTTTGGTTAGTGTTAGCATTGGGGATGCGGATGATAAGACGACGGCGGATGCGGCGAGGCAGAAGGTGGTGTTGGATAAGTTGAGGCCGATTTTGTCGTGTCCATGATCTGGAGGGGTGAGGGGTCCCATCTAAAGGAAGATATGGGTGGTTTGAGAGATTGATGAAAAGTAGTCGATGAATTGAAACCTATTTGCCTCAAATGAACTCGCCTAATATCAGATTGTACTCGTGTTAAGTTGAAAATTGTGTCTTTGTTCTGTTTATCAATGACCTACAACATGCTTCTATCCACTTCCTGTTGGTACTCGAAAATAGTATCTGGTAATATCATACGTTCAGTCTCCCTAAGCTATATCTTGACTATCAAAACACAATCCCTTCTTCCAATAGACCTTACGTAGGCGATGGAGACATAAGGACTTGCGGCTACGGGAATCGTGATATGCAATAGTAGAGAAGTACGTCAGGAGATTCTCTACACCATTTCCCAAGTATTCAATGTCCACGATCAAAAATGAAGTCTATATATCGAATTGATATTCCAATAACCCTACCGATTCAGGGATTGAGAGCCAAGTACTCAATATCAATCCCCATCAAATATGTAAAACCTCTCGCAAGAGGGACCCCCATATCTAATAGCACCCCCCCTCCCCCCATCTACCCAAAACTCCCGAAAAAAAAAACCAAAATCCTCAAAATCCCCCTTCACGTCACAACAACATTCTTCATCTTCTCTGCGCCCCTCGGCTCGATGAACAACGCCTCCGCCTCTGTAAACACCACCGCCTTCTCCCCCTTACTCTCATCGACCAAGCTCTCCAACCGACCCTTAACCCATGCCTTCCTACCCTCGACCTTTGTTGTCTCCGCCCTCAACACCACAATCTGGCCCGCGAGACACGGCGCCTTGTAATCGACCTTCAAACTTGCCGTAACCGCGACTTTATTAGGCAGAGCGGGGAAACAGCATCGCGCCGTACCTTCATCGAGCAGAGTAGCAAGGAGTCCACCATGTACGATACCCGGGTGTCCGCACAGCGCCGGACCCAAGTATTGTAGCGATACAAAGGTAGACCCATCCGCGGTTGTGAATTGCAACGGCGGTACCGCAATCTTATCCGGACCCAGCAGCGTTCCGCCCGTTAAATTCTGTGCGCGCAGAGCCTCCGGGATCTTCAGATGCGGCCGCGACGCAATATATTTTTCGTCTTGGAGGAGGGAGCGGGTCAGTGGATGCGAGAAGATCCTTTTTTCTATTTCCGCGACTTCGTCAGTGGGAGGTGTGAAGAGGGAGAGCGTTTCGGCGTCGGTGACAGGATGCGTTATGGTGCGGGCAGCGGAGATGCCGGTGCTGATGGTGGGTTGGGCGGACATTGTGAAGCCGGCAGCGAAGCAGAGGAGGGTTATGGAGAAGTAGGTTATGGCGCGGCGGGCTCGAGAGGAGGCTTTTGGCTTGGTGGGTTGTTCTGGGGGTGTGGATGTAGATGTAGATATAGGTGTTGATGTGGACGCTAATTCCAATGTCAATACAGAAGCTGCAATTGCCACAACTTAGCAGAGAAAAGATCACAACATACCCTCAGTAACCGTACTTTGAAATCTCCCTTCTTGCAAAACTCTCATCCTCCACACCGCCAACAGCGCACCTCCTTCTTTTATTGCTCCTCTCCCCCCCACTACCACCGGCCTCGAGCTCCAATCTCGGGCCGGTCCCAATCCCCTCCGCCTGAGCGGCAACCTCCCCAGCGAGCCCACATTTCTGCAAAGGGCCGACCTTGCGACAATGCACTGCATTTGGTGAAAAAAAACTACGCCAATTGCCGCTAGACGGTTTTTTTTCTGGAATGGAAAGGACGGCGCGGACGATGATGGGTTGCCAATGCGAACGGACGAACGAGAGATAATGCACGCCCGGGCCTTGTTCGGGTCCCGGGGATGAAAAGTAGGTGAGCTGGACCGAGGTATCGAGGGCTTGGCTCTGGCGCTGGAGCGGACAAGACCGGTTTTTTACATGTTTGCGAATGCGGTGGATGCGGTGAATGAGTTTCAAGTCATGCTCGGCCGAGTTGAGACTTTTGTTGCCTTTCTAGGAGGTGTGGATGTAGTAGGTGTGTTTGGTATTACGGCTTGGTCTCTTTTCTCACAAGGACCGGACGAAAAGGTCTGACGAGTGTGCAAATAATGAGGTTGTTGGCTTTGGACATGGCGGTTTTTTCGTGGCCCTGTGTTGCTTGTCATACTTTGCTAAGTCTGTTGTGACGTTTTTGTCTTGACACCATTAAATATTATCCTTTAGTTGTTTCTTGACATGCGCTTTGGACACGTTCAAGATCCTAAAAATCTGATCATCTATGTTTGAAAGAAAAAAGGCGTTCGAGTCTGATTATCCAAACTACTTTGTTTTAGATGCAAGACTTCATTATCCTGGCTGTCTGCACCTCATTCTAGACACCATGTCTCTGTAGCTCGCTCGTCTATTTTCCATCCTTCTTATCCGGTACTAGCATCCACGCATTCCCGCAAACGCAATGCTTCGCAACGCCTATCAGCCAACTAATATGGTGTGGCGAGTATCCAGGCATACCCTGCGTCACATCCTCCATGAAACTTCCACAACGGACACACCTTCTCAGATGCGTCTTCTTCTTGTCGATTCCTGTACCGCCACTTGTCCCAACGCTGTCACTTCTGTTCCGAGCTTGGTTGGAAACTGACACGGGGTGCGTCTGCGAGCCTTGGCCTCGAACAACTACCTTCTGGCATATATCAACGATGTGTGAATCAAACCACGCCTTTGATTGGTTTGACTCTTGGAGACCGAGCCATGTAGTGTCAAAGAACATTACTTTCGCTACATCGAGCTTGTCCAACAAAGCCCCGCCGGCATGATTCTCATTGAACAGCGTGTCAGTGAGGAGACCTCTAGCTGCTGGTACGAGAACATCCGGAAGGCGACCCAGCATGAGTTGGCGCTCAGCTTCGTTACGGCCTTGTTCGCTTAGGTTGGCGTCTCTGTAGGCCTTGCGTACGAGTTTCTGAGATTCGGAGAGGAGACTTTCGAAGAAGCGCCACTCGGGGAACTCGGACACTGCTTGGTTCAACGGAGCATACAATCTCCGATAATCAAGCGAATGGGGGTGGTTGGTATACATTAGAGAAGATCGAGCAACCCAAGCAAGAGGATTTGCCCACAGCTTCATCATCATTCGCGGGAATGAGGATAGCAAGACTAGGATGGCCGGTTTGTTTAGCTCTTCTATCATGGCCTCGAGGGCTTGGCGGTTCAAATCAGCTTTGTTCATCTTCTGGATCTTGAAGCCAACGGCTATGATTTCGTCCATCATGTATACCATAAAATGAATGATCCAACGACATATGCCAATGAACTGAGGTACTATCTCAGGACGAAGTGCGTTCTTGTCGATCTGTCCGTGCATGCGAGCAATGGTGGTTAGTATCTGTGTGATGTATTTGATGTTCAAGACCATCCACGCAATCTTGCTGGTCATGCTTCGCTGCACGTTGCCATCTAGACCAAGAAGATGTGCTGCGCTGAGTGTTTTAACAAAGAACGGAGACCGGCCAAGCAACATGAGATGGTTGTTACTTGAGTCGTCAATCCCACAGTCGAGATTGACATTCAATGCATGGAACAGCAGAGAGATGAAGTCGCGTTTTCTTTGATCTGAGAGTTCGCCGATAATTGAGAGAATATCGTCGCTGGAAAAATATTGGTTTGCAGCAGACGCAAATTGCAGAACTAATGCAGCTAATGCTGCTGAGTGCTTGGGGTCTTCCTCATCCGATGCAAGGGAGCCGTAGTTATATTCTATGGAGCGCAACTTGATCGTCCCATCTTGTTGCATGCAAGCTGCAATACAGTGGTTTGCTGATAAACTTTGATATAGTGAGGGTTCATGAGCGGGGAATGTAAAGCCGGCCTGAATAAGGGAGGTGACGGTCTCAGCATTATAATCTGGTGCCAAGGGCTGTAGGTTAGCACGTCGTTGAAATATAATGGATCCATCGCCATAGCAGTATGCGAGAAGCATGTTATACCATAATGGAATGAAGTTAAGGACGACGGAGTGCATCATCACATCTGTGAGTCTTTTCATAAGAAAGACATCTCGAGCCGGCACTGAGTTGACTGTCTTCCTCTTCGAAGTGACTTTGTCCAGACTTGGGTGGAGCTGGTTCTGTTGGGTTTGCTGAATCTCCCACTTTACCACGATGCTCAGTGGATTTTGCTGCGCTTGAGGTTGGTCCAAGGAAACAGAATTAGGGGGTGCAGAGAAGATAGCCTGTATGGTTGGAAGTGTGCCGTCATCGTGTTCTGGCGTGGTAGGTAAAAAGTTCAGATGCGTCAGTTGCGCAGGTATTCTGTCTTTAGTCTCAGATCCACCACCCAGTTCAGCGCCTCCAACTGTAGTGGTCACGGGATAGCAGCTCTCCTCTACCAGGATCTTGGAGACGTGCAACTCGGGTTTTTCGAGGAATTTAGGTGGTTGTCCTTGTTGTGGACCTGGCTGTGGCGGTGTGTAGTTCCACTTGGGTTCTATCCGGTAAAGGTGAAGTCGACCCGATATATCGTAAGCCGCCAATAAGAGTGTGTTATCTTGCACAATTCAGTACGGTGTATATATATGTCAATGGGAATTCGACTCACCATTATTTGAAGCAAAAGCGGCGTGGCTAAAAGATTCCCTGGTCGAAATCATAGGCTCGAGAGTAGTTGCCGCCTCATGCCAACTACTGTCTGGTTGCTGAAATCGTAGCCTCAACTCGCCCTGCCGCCTCAGGTAAATAATGGCAGCTTTGGACTCCATGGGGTGGTGTGCATCGTTGAATCTGTGGCTCGCCATTTGAAAATCCCACTGCTCACCCTGTCTGTTTGCGGACCATACAATATTGTTCTATCAGGATGTGAGTTCAGTACCTAACTTGTCGAAATCCTTACGGGGAACTCACCTTGTGCTCATAGGGCAGAAAGGCCAGCCAATGCATACCCACAACAGCATCCATCTCAGTCTCGGGCTGTACTACGTCCGCTCGCATGACGGTCATGCGGTCAAGGGCCATTGTGCAGGTGAGGGTGCTGACATGGCCAGCAGCATCGACCACAGCGATATCGTTCCCCAGATGGCTCCATGATAGATGCACATACTGAACTTCATCCTGGCGCGGCAGTTCGACGATGGCATCTTTACCCAAGTCCCACTTTCCAGTTGCAGGATCTCGAGCAAATACTTTGAGCTTCACGGAAAACCCATCTGGAGTGATGTACGCGACACAGCCACTCTTTGACCAGGTGATTTTTTGGCAACAGCCGCTTGCACTTAACTCATCTAGTCTGCGGGCGAGGCCTTTGACAGTAGGCGTGGGGATGGTAGGAAGAGCTGGCAGAGTAACATGTTCCGAGTCGCCGAAGAGATCATCCACATCCATGCCATAAGATTGGTCCTCCATTATGAAGGGCATACTATGGGGGTCAGACCTGGTAATGGGTCGCTAGTAGTGCCCTTTCTCTGTCACCTTTTTTTAGATGGACAACAAGGCTAGAGCAGGTGAGAGACAAGAGAAGTCAATTCTGGGTATCATAAACCATGAAACAAGCGCCGCAAGAACTGCCACCGGATATAGAAACAGGAGGCTGAAGCCTATGGAAATATGGAATGGTCCGAGATGGTGACGACAGAAGATGTGGTTTTGGTTTCTCAACTCGACTTTCTTGAGGAAGTTGTGCCTGCCTGTCCTCGGAAGAGCAAAGCGAAAGACGGGCGGAAGCGCGCACGGACCAGGATTGAGCCGCACCTCAGGGCTTGAACGGGGTCGGGTTGTTATGATTGGCGCGTCCCTAGCGTGCAGCAACCACGCATGCCACGCTACGGTGGCACTGGTGGGAAGTGGGCCCTGGGAGCGATTGGCGTCATCGCCAGCAGAGAGACCCGAGTTGCCCGGGCGGCTTCTTTTCACTCATCACAATGGGCGCACAAAAAGACGAGGCAGAGGCTCACGTCAGAGCTGGGGGGGAAGGGGAATTTCAGCGCAGAAGTAGACGATGATGCATCTTAAATCATACGCGCTGGGATGGCACTCACCGCGGGCAAACTGAGCCGGATAATTGCAGCAGGGCAAGGCAGGGCAAGGCAGGGAGGGAAGGAATGAGCTTGAGCGGTGTTTGATGCGCCTTTGTTGTCACTGGCACCAACCGGGATACCACAAGCAGCATACATGCTTCGTACTGTGCCAGTCGCTCGATTTCCACAGCGGCGAGGGAAAAGCCAACATCTTCAAATACCAGGCTGGAAGCAAATAAAGGCGCATGTGATGCAGGCTGAAGGAGAAGTACCATATCTTGATTGTAACAAGCTGCAGGCGCGAGTGTATTCAATGCTGCCATACACCAATCGATTATTGCAATACATGGACGAAGATCCGCAATTCTTATAACACGATTGCATGCATGACACGGCAGCTCTGGAAAGCACTTGGGACTTGCCTGGGAAGGAAAGAAGGCCTACATCTCATGCACACACACAACAAGAGAGCCCTTCAAGCCGTCCGACTTTGTTTTGGTGGGTTTCGCTTGGCAGAAGTCAGGACCTCCGCTTTCCCTCCAACCCTGGGCCCGCGGTGCCCTCCACAACTTTCCCTCTCGTCTCCTCGCCTTGCAACGCCGAACGACACCTTCGCCCAACCACCTCACTTGCACCCTCTCTTCACTCGCGACAGCGCGTTTGCCTCTACACGCGACTACCCTCCCTAATACCACGCGCATTCACTCCTCGCCGCCCAGATGATTCAAGCACCTCCTCCGCCAACCCTTCAACCCGCCGCAGTGAACACGTCCAAGTGAGCCGCACGGGAAACGATTCTCTCCTCTTCACTCTTCACTTTGGTGACCCCGACTCCCAACAATCGCTCTGGCAGCAACATCGCACGACCTGCAGTCTGCAGCCCACACAACAGTCACTCGTTCTTGTTGTCGTAGACATTAATGGGAAATTTCTATAGCAAACCCACAGTCGATGAGCACAGTAATCCAGCTATCAATCGCCCGCCAGTCCCGCCTGCCGCGACCTCGACACGGCTCCTCCCCGGCACAATGGACGACCTCCTCACCACCAGCTCACCTCTGAGCTCCGCGCCTTCCCATATTTCTTCCCCCTCCGACTCCGACGACTCTGACATTTCGATGCTCTCCACCTCGCCCTCTCCCCCTCCCGAATTCTCCACCCTCGCTGGCCGACGCCGGTCATTCTCCTCCACAACCTCCTTGTCATCCTCCCAGCGCACCTCCGCCAAGACATCACCAGAGCCACGGACCATGGCCACACCGCCCTCCAGTGACAACGATGGGCCGCCCGCAAAGCGACGAAAGCTTTCCCAGCCCAAAGAGCGCACCACCGAGCGGCTAGACCTTAATAACTACAGCGCCGATGACCCCCAGTTTAAGAGGTTGATGGATGTTTTAAACAAGAAAAGAAAGATTGTTGTCATTGCAGGTGCTGGGATTTCTGTATCGGCTGGTATTCCCGATTTTCGCTCTGCCACTGGCCTCTTCAATTCTCTTCGCAAGCAGCACGGTCTTAAATCCTCGGGAAAAGACCTGTTCGACGCGTCCGTATATCAGGATGACACGTCCACGTCCACATTCCACGACATGGTTCGTTCGCTCTCACACGCGACCAAGGAGGCTAAAGCCACCCCATTCCACCACCTTATCGCGACATTGGCTCAACAGGGTCGGCTCATGCGCCTGTACACACAAAACGTCGACGGCATTGACACGTCACTTCCACCTTTGAAGACCCAGGTGCCCCTCCCAAAGAAAGGACCTTGGCCCAAGACCCTGCAGTTGCATGGCGGCCTCGACCACATGGTCTGTTCAAAATGCCATTCTCTGTCCGATTTCGACGCGGCTCAATTCGACGGGCCGGTACCGCCTGCTTGCCCCCAATGTCTGGAGAACGATCAGGTCCGTCTCGTCGCCGAAAAGAGGAGCCATGGCATTGGCCGATTGCGTCCCCGCATGGTCTTGTACAACGAGCACAATCCTGACGATGAAGCCATTGGATCCTGTACAAGTCTGGATCTCCGCACAAGACCGGACGCCATTATTGTCGCAGGCACCACTCTCAAAGTTCCTGGTGTGCGTCGGATCGCTCGTGAGATGTGCGCTGTTGTGCGGGATCGACGTGATGGTGTAGCTATCTGGATCAACAATGACCCTGAGCCTCTGGGTAAAGACCTCGCCAATAGTTGGGATATCGTCGTCAAGGGTCCTTGCGATAAAGTCGCCGAGCTCGCAAATTTTCCTCAATGGGATCAGCCTCCGCCCCCGTACAAGCCTATTTCGGACGAGGAGATGGCTGCTGTTAAAGAGAAATCAAACCCCAAGGTTGTGATAAAATCGCCTTCTAAGCCGGCTTCAACTCCTAAGAGATTTGGTGCTGTAAACTCTCTTGGCCAATTAACGCCCGGAGCTAGTCCACTCATGCAGCCCCAATTTATAAAGAGCGAATCGAGTGGACAGCCTTCACCATCGAAAAAACAGGCCGCAAAGCGCAAATCTGGTGGTGGTCAGCTCAAGTTGCTTGGTTCAGACCTTCCCAAGGCTCAGAAGAAAAGTCAACCAAGCAAACCCCGGAAGAAGGCACCTGCAAAGCCTAGGGGAAAGAAGGCAGACAATGTTCAATCCATCACCAGCCAATTTGGGGCCTCGAAACGGTCTACTGCACCAAAGACATCAACTGCATCGAAAGCGAAGGATGCGAAATTTATTGCCTATGAGCCAACTAAAGAGAATTGCGCCATCCTTGACGAAGCAACCCATAAATCTCACTCTCTTAAGGCCACACCTGGACAGGAACATGTTACTCCGAAAAAGAGTATTAAGACTTGGAGAGCAGATCCGCCGATGGTGGATTTATTCACTTCTGATTCTCGAATCAATTCTGGTCCCAGGTCACCAACTGTAGAACCTTTTACATCACCCGTCAAACCTGAGAATGAGGAGTATTCTCGACCCTCATCCTCAAGCTCCGACGTTATTCATCCCCAGGGCCCTCGCCCCAACTTCTCGACCAACATTCTTTGTGAATGAGCATTATTAGGCGTTAGATCTTTGGGCAGCAACCCAGGTTAGGAAATATGTTGCATACCCAGGCATTGCCGGCGTTCTCTTCTTCATCATCCAGCCCGACTTCGGTCCATTGACAACTTGGGCTTTCATTTCTGCATTTTTCTTACTATCCTTGTTGTTAGTAGTATGCAGATGGTATATATCACGGTATGGCGTGCTTGGAGTATGATTAGTTTATCTGGATCTGACATCCTTGTACTTAATGCACTCGCTGATGACATGAAGCGGCCTAGTACCATGGATGTAATCATTTGAACATTTAAACTATCTTTTGTGTGATTCGATTTCGGCCGTGACGTACAAACTTCTAACTGTGATCGCAGCTACTCGGGATCGTATGGTCTAAATATTCTATAACGGTCCGGCGATAAGATCCACATACGCACTATGACCCATTTATGTTCCTCCCTCCCTCCGCATCCCTCTCCATCCTCCCCAAAACCCCCATATTCATCCCAATAACCAAATCCACCAAGTCCCAGTCCCCACCCTCGCCCACACAATCCATAACCACAACTCCCGTCCCGCCATCCCCCTCCTTCTTCCCCCTCACTAAACCCTCTTCCCCCTCCTCCAAATGATGTGCCCGACAAATCCACTCCTCAACCCCTCTATTAACGATCTTGGCAATCTTCTCCGGCCAACACGCAACGGACCAGAAATTGCTGCCGGAGAGGAAATTGAGGAAGAAAGGGGCGGGAGGTACGGGATTGGTAGCGTCGGTGTTTATGCCTGGGATAGGGGATATGGAAGAAGAGGCGAGACTGAGGTGGGCGATGCTGTGAGAGAGTTTCTGGGCTATGGATGAGGGAGCGAGGACTTCGCAGTAGTCTTGGATGTGGAGCGGGGTTGTGGGGAGGAGGGACGAGGGGTGGTTGTAAGGCCAGGAAGTAGCGTTGAGACCCGTGTCGAGTTCCGCAGACGACGCAGAAGACTCCGAAGAGATACGGGGAAGTGACGACGACGAAGAAGGCGCAATCTCATACCTCCTCACCAGAACAAGTTTCCCCCTCACCTCCCCCAGCAGCGGGACTCGATTCCCGACCCACCATTTCTCTCTGTTCGGCCGGATATAATGCTCTTCTAGGATTGTGCCGAAATGCTCATCCGTTGCCCCGCCTGTGCCCTCTCGCTTCAACGATATCAGAACCGTTTCCCCCGGATTGCGATCTAGAAACGCATAACATTCCCTCAGGATCGGATCGAAATACTTCGGACCCGTAAGACTGATGGGAAACGCGCCGTGCACGAGATAGAGATCTTTCTTTGAAGCGTCCGTGGCATGCACGGGTTGGAGTCGGATGTCAAGGAAGCGGATTCCATGGGTGAGTTGCTTGGAAATGGGATGTGTTTGGCAGCGAACGGAGGGGAGAGCGCGGTAGTGGGTTGGTGAATTGTGGGTTCCGGGGATGGAGAGGGAGGAGAGGGGAAGGGTGGATGGGAGGGGGGTCATCCATCCTTGGGGGGACGGGGATGGGGTGTGGAGGGTGAGGTTGGGGATTGAGATGGTGGGATTGGGGGGGTGGAAGATTGCTGTGAGGTGTGTGGAGGGGGAGGGGGTTAGGGGGGTGCAGGGAAGGGATGATTTTTGGGTGTAGGAGGGGTTGGTGTCGATGCGGTGGGTTTCTTCTGGATTGGAGGTTGTGAGGGTTAGGCGGAGGGTTTGGTTTGGAACAGAATCTGGGGACCCTGGGGGTGGGTTTAGAGTGACTGATTCGAAGGGTGACAGAGTGATGTTGAGGTCTTCGCGGTTGAAAGTTTTGGTGTGTTCGTTGAGTTTGTCAATGGATGGAGCCGGTGTTGTGGGGGTTCCAGTACCGAAAGAGAATATCCTAGCTTTTGATTGTTGGGTGTTTGGGTCGGAGAATCTTTCAATGTGTTTTAGGGTGAAGTGGTTGGGGGTGAGGTTCCGGATTGCCAGGGCCATGGTGGAGATCTGTGTTTTTCCTTTTTTTCCTTTGGAAAAGAACGATAATGAGAGATTATATTGATCGAAGGCTAAACGCTGATATTAACATCAGGAAGACGGTATATGATGAAATGTAATGAGGCGAGTAAAAGAGTTGTGATAGAATGATGAACGTTCGCTGTGATATCTCATGTTGGAGGTTGTCGCGCGTGCCAAGACAGCCCTATCAAGCACCAACAAAAATTTGATTATGTGTGAAATCTTACATTTTATGCTTATGCGTGAAAGATGGTAGCATAATTATACTAAAGAAGAGACACAAGATAGAAGATATGTAATTTGTTGTTCATGTCTTGACTTTCACAATTGTTGTTTATTTTACAAATTACTTGTCTTACAACCCCAATAATATTGTCTTCAGTTTGATGTGATCCAGCCACCCATGGTAAATACAGAAACCTAAACAGCATTGAATTATTGCTCTCTGAAGGCCTCTACGCATTCATACCGGGCATCAAATCTGTCTTGTCCAATATCATCCCGCGCAGTCCGCACCACTGCCTCAACCCCTCCCAGTCCTCACCTTCCTCGTCGCCTCTCCGCCATTCCTCTTTAAACCCCCATGCACATGCAATCCGATCTAGCGCCGCACGCTCGTCTTCACGAACCCATCGATCATAGAGTGGAACACCTGGCCGCCAGACTACACGCTCAAAATGGTCGTTATGCGTCGTCATAGCCACAAACCCAAGTGTTCCTGTACACAACGCATATGTCATCAGCCCTGCAAACGCATAGATTTTATACTCCCATGGATCCATGAAATTTGAGTAAAGTGAGAGTTCGCTAGCAATTACATAGAGTGCCAGGGGTGTAATGGTAGCAACAAGACCTGGAGGTAGAACTTTGGAGATAAATTTGTGTGAGCGCCAGGCTGGGGCGCAATATGTGGTATCAATGATCCTCAAGGCAAGGGACATGTCCTTTGCGTCAAGGGCTGCGGTCAAGGCACGCTCTGCGATGGGGCCAGGAATGGCTTGCTTGTGGCCTTTTGGTGAAGTTTTCGAGTACTTGGGAGGTGAAGAGTCTAATACGGGAACGGGCTTGTTGGCATACAGGTGGAAGATTTCGGGAATGGAGCGCGAGCGTCCAAGCATGGTTTGTAAGTGTACGAACGTGGACAGAACTCTTGGGGAAATGAAAACTTTGTCAAGCTTGAGAAGGTCGACGGCAAGGGTGGAGAGGAAAGAGGGAGAGGGGATAGCATCGGATTCTGGTAATGTTGTAGACGATTCCTCAACCGGGGCCGGTTCGGAATTGAGAGATAATATTGCGCCAGCAGAACTTCGTCGGAGGTCAAGCTTTGCGCGTAGAGGTTTTCCCGTCCGTAAGGCAATTGCGTGTCGCGTAATATCCGCTATGCCATCAAGAACCATCAAGGTTGCCTCCTCCGGCTCGACCCTTGGCGAATTGATAATGGCATCAATCTGTTCCTGCACCCTCCGCAGTTTTTTCTGTATGGATATAGACTTCGCCTCTGTTTCCTGCGGATGCTCAATCTCCAACTCTTGTTCCTGCAGCCTCGGACCTGACCAAAATCGTCTCCGCGACGACACAGTGGATGTGACCGTGATCGTAGCATGCTGTCTCGTGGGTTGTCGCCGAAATGTGGATGCCTTGATGGCTGACGTAGCGATGAAGGAGCGGCGATATCCCGGCTGACGCAGTATGTAGTCGCACAATTGGCATATTGGGCGTGAAGGGACTCGGGTTGAGTGGATCCGTGAATTCATGGTGGCCTAAGGACGGTGTGTGTGCTGGTGAAAAGCGCTTGGAGCGATCTGATGCTGTGACGAAAGCCTGCGTGGCTGAGAACGTCGTGCTTGGCGGGCCGTTCGTCGAGCCTGCCCGAAGGCCAAAGAAGCTCCGCATTACTTCGTACACGACACCCGACTCACACCGACCCTTCGAACTGCAGGCAGCGAGACAGCGAGACAGAATATATTGAGGGACCTTTTCAACGAGGAAGAGCTGGACAATCTATCACATTCGACTGTGCACCTTCACTCGACATCATGCCCGCACCACCTCCCCCTCCACCCATGCCTCCCATGGGTCGAGGTGCAGGAGGACCACCACCACCGCCCGCCCCAGTACTGGGTAAAGGAGCACCGAAACCAAAAGCCGGTGCTGGCAGAGTGCGTATAACTTCCTTAAAGAGAACCAATGTCCAAGTCTTGCGGACTGAGGACTGAGGACTGCCAACTCTGTCTCGCGACAGTCCAAGTACACGGCTGCTAACACCAAGCAGGGCGCACTCCTCTCGGATATCAGCAAAGGCGCACGACTGAAGAAAGTAGCACAAGTAAATGATAGATCCGCACCGATAGTCGGAAAAGTATCAGATGGACCAAGCGGTCCCCCTATCGGCGGTGCTCCACCGGTGCCAGGAATGGGCAGGCCTCCAGCACCACCCTCAGGCCTTGCGCCGCCGGTTCCTGGACGAGCAAGGAGCAACAGCGAGACAGCAGGAGATGGAGCAGGAGACAGCGCAGCGTTGTCCAGCGGGGCACCTCAACTTGGGGGTCTTTTCGCCGGGGGCATGCCGAAGCTGAGAAAGTCTGGAGGTGTGAATACAGGTGCAGACACCAGCTCGTCATATCTCTCAGATCCCGAATCATCGCGAAACTCGGCACCAAAACCGCCTCGAGGAGCGGCACCACGACCACCTGGGGCACCCCCAGGACCTCCTGGAGGACCACCGCCCGTGCCTGGAAATCGTCCACCCCCGAACCCATCAGTTGCTTCGCTCCGAAACAATCTCAGGCCCGCATCTGTTACTTCAACACATTCGATGCCTGACATTGGAGCAAAGCCAAAACCTCCACCACCGATTGGAAAGAAACCTCCAATGCCCCCACCTTCATCTCGAAAGCCATCGGGTATTGCACCGCCTCCGCCTGCATCGCCAGCTCGACCCCCCCGCTACCTGGCTCTGCCCCCCCTCGACCTCCTCCGGTATCTACTCCTTCTGCACCACCACCACTTCCTCTTTCGTCGACTCCATCTGCTCCCCCGCCTCCTCCTCCTCCATCGTCTGTCACACCATCTGCTCCCCCGCCTCCGCCCCCCAGTGCCGCTCCCAGATTGCTGTCAACACGCTCAACACCACCTCCACCCCCACCCCCATCTGCGCCAGCTCCGAGGGCTCAGCCAGATTCCGAAGACGATGAATACGACCCCTATCGTTACAGCAGCACCCCGTCGCGACCCCCAGCTGCTCCAGCTCCTCCCCCACCAAAAGCACCCGCAAATGGCCATGCTTCATTGGCCGAACAGGCTGCACGCAATGCATTTGGCCGCTCTTCACCTGCAGCTCCTCCACCTCCACCCCCAGGATCGCCACCCCCATCCCTCCCGAGTTCGCCTGCCCCGCCCCCTCCACCGCCCTCTCATACCCCACCAAGTCGCTCAATGACCTCGATGACCCAACCACCCATGCGATCCATGCTCGATCCCAGCTCATACACCCTGTCAAATGGAGGTTCGGGTGCAAGGGGTGGACAAACAAGTCCAGGCTTAGGTGGCGGTCAGAGAGGAAAGGTCGTTCCTATCCACGACCTGAGATGGAGATTTCAGGACGAGTCTCAATTTCCGAAGCCTAGAGAGTTCAGTAATGGCCCAAAGAGATACCGGGCTGGACGAGGGAGCAGTGTGCCTTTAGATTTCAGCGCGTATGAGTAAGCCGGGTTTTGCTGCGCATCCAGTCATGCAATGATGGCATTTTATTCTTTCACAAAATGGGGTCTGTGGAGATTCAGCAATGGCGTTCTGGGGCCGCTGGGTGGACTGGGTCACCCCAACTCGAGTTCGTTGCGCACAGAGCAAGTGGTGGAAGCAAAGATATTCTTGTGTATTTTTGCAGAAGATAATATCCGAGAAGCTCAAGATACACCGTCAAATGGATATCTAGATGCTCGCGTATCGTATTGCTTCCAGGTGGGCTATGGGAAATTAAGATCTGGCGTCCAAGAATATCTCATGGCGCATCATGGAACTGTCTGCGAGTGCCATTTTCTTATGATTTATTATAGAACAACATGCTTGTACATGTAAGATCCTCTCCTATAGAATCTGTGACATGAAAAAGATATATTCAATCAGCGGTTGAATCATTGAAAGTGAAATCTGGACTTACATTCATAGTTCTGGCAGGCTGGATCGTCCAGTTTGTTGCTAAGAGTGTCCCGGGCATCTATCTGGGCAACGTATCTGCGAAGGTCATGGTCCGTGGCTCAGCAATCACAAAAATACACCTTCTTCCTCCCGGTTCCGTGATGTCCCCGCCGTCCCATTCTCCCTACTTTCTCCATTCGACGCCGTAGTCCCATTCGCACCCGTCTGCACGAGCTTCTTCCCCTCTTCCGGTTCAAACGGCATCCCCCTATTCTCCACGATTTCTATCCTCACAAGTTCGATCCTCTCCTGCATCCGTTTGATCACATCCTTGTTCTCCAATAGCGCCTCATAGCAATCCTTGTCATTATCTTGTCGGACAAATTCCTCGAGCTGTGTATTGGAGGCTTCAAGGTGGGCGATGGAGTTGCGGAGTTCGGAAACTTTGCCGTGGAGGGAAGAAATAGAGAGATCTTTGAGGGCAGAGGCGAAGCGGGAGGCTGATATGGGCGTGGCTTCGGAGGACATGTTGAGTAGTGGGGGTGGTGAATATGCTCTTTTAGTAAGAGGATTGTGATAGTTTGTGTCAAGTAGCGAGATGTTTTGTTCAGATTTAGTGGATAGATTTCGATCTAGGATGGTAGTTTCTGTATTGTGAGGTTGCGACAAGCTTGAAGTGAGACGGAAGGCAACATATAGCGGCGGATTCGCGGGGAAGTCGTGATGCTCGAGCTCATGGTCCGTGCTTCATAGGTCCATGATTTTCCTGGGACGACACTCCGAGTCTACTTCAGTGCCTCATTGATCCTCACTCACCAGCTATGTACATATAGTTCTTCTGCTTCAAATTCTATCGGCGCATTCGCCGTTCTACTCTCCATGAGCGCCACACTTCCTATGGGCCTCATGCGGCCATCATGTGCTGCCGTTCGTCACTCCGCACCACCCGTCACACAGCAGTGGAATTCAGTCACCCGCGCATTCGCACGTCGCTTCTGCTCACAGAATCTATCTTACAAATTGAAACCCAAACCATGTGTTCTGGCAACAATTAGATCACATATTTCTGCACAACCCCGTCGCGAATTCTCCACGATTCCTCAACGCGCGGCAAACGTTGTGCCAGATCGACCTGTATCCCCAACCTCGCGACCAGCCCCGCGGAAACGAGAGGTCCTCATCGGGCAATTACCAAGTGGAAATGTCGACAAGCGTACAATAGGGAAGATATTTGGGCCAAAAGTATCAGAAGAGACGGGAAACAATGTCCTCCGCATTCTTCATCACCGACGGACCTCAGGGTCTTTGGCCGACTATGGTGTCGACAACCTTGGAAAAAGTTACATCGACGTCACTCAGAAGACGGCGATCAGAGCTTTGGAATGGCTGCGCGAAACCCACCCGGTTGACGAAGCGCGGGCGGCCGAGGAATGGGCAGAGAAAGAGGCGAATCGTATATCTTACGAATTATGGCTTGCAGACCCAGAAAATGCCGATTCAAAGTACAATGACCCCGCCCGGATCTACCGAGAGCAGCAGAAGGAATTTGAAGCGGCACAGGAGGAGGAGGAAGGGAAAAGAATTGGTATCCTTCGTGCTGGGCCTTCGGAATTTGAGCGCAACATCAAGCAAAAACGACAGGAGAGGTTAGAAGAAATAGCAAAGAAGGCCGAGAAGAAAGAAGCGGAAGAAAAAGAAATGGAAAAGAAGATCGCAACTGGGGAATGGGTGCGCACACCTGGTGGGACTGCACTTATGAAACCTGGACAGACAGCATATGTTGATGTATTCGGACGTGAGCAAGTCAGCCATTACGAGGCAATACAACAGCGGTATCGAGAGCAAGCTGAGTCTCCTTTCAAATCTGAGGAAGAAATGAGAGCCGCCTCCACAGTAGTAAGTCCATATGTATGTATTCAGAGGCCAGAATTCTGACGTAATTTCAGACCCAACGTCTGTGGCCCATGTCAGCCTTTGTCATTGGCGTCTGTATTTTGAGTTACGGCTTTGCTCACTATTACATGCCCCCCGCGCGCGAATACCGAATCTGGCCTGATCTCAGTCTCACAACTGCCACCATGCTCGCTATCATCGGCACCAACGTTGTCATTTGCGGACTCTGGCGCTGGACACCTTTGTGGCCGTTCATGACTAAATACTTCATGCATGTTCCTGGCTACCCACGCGCCGTTCAGGCAATTACGAATGTCTTCAGTCACATCCAATACGAGCATCTTCTCGGTAACATGATGTTTCTTGGCCTCATTGGTAGCGCATGTCACGAACTTGTCGACCGTGGTGTTTTTGTGGGAACATACATGTCTGCGGGCGCTATTGGTACCCTTGTGTCACTCTACTGGGCAAACATTGGCCGAGGAAGCATCACCTCGCATTCTGTCGGCGCTTCCGCGGCCCTGTGGGGTGTGTCAACACTATATGCACTTCTCACTGAGCAGGAAACGATCAAAATTCCATTTGTCAAGGATACAGAAGTTGGATTTTACCCCAAGATGCTCCTCGCGGCTTTCGTAGTCTCTGAGATCATGGCAGCTAGGAAGAAGACTACCACAATGGATCATGCAAGCCATTTTGGTGGCATGCTTGTGGGCGCCATTGTGGCGGGGTACTTGCGTGCTACGGGTTTTCATGAGCAGAGGAACCGGGCTTTGGCAGAGAGTGTGGAGGCCGGGGAGGAGCCAAAATCGACGTTAGACGTTGGGGCTCTGGTGAGCGAGGAAGTGGCAGAGGTCAAGGAAAGCGTGAAGAAGATCGTGAAGTGAACTACAGAGGGTGGTGTGTACATGTACGATTATACACTGTGTTTTGATAGAATTGTACATATCGAAGAACTTGAACACTTAACATCACTCCAAGAAACATTGACATCGCGTTATGGATAAGGACATTCAGTCCCAGGGTAGCCATCATCCCCAATCTCCCCAAGGAACAACTTTCCGGAACTCGTATCATCTCCAACAATCTTCTCCTCATCTATCCAACGCCTTCCCAATCTCCTCAAAAACCGCGACCCCCTTCCTTCCCAATGCCGTCCCCACCCCCACCGCCGCCGCCCCAACAGCCCTCATTCTCCGAAATCCATCCACATCCTCCACACCCCCGACCCCAATAATTTGCACATGTTCCAGCTCTGAATACTGAAACAGTAGTCCCTTAATCGTGTACACATTGCCCAAAGCTAGGGGATGCAATGGCGCGCCCGCAAGCCCACCAATCCCTGTCCCCGTGGCCGAATTAAGTGTATGATGGAAGACCTGATGCGGTTTCGAATTCTCCGATTCTTCTAGAGTGGATGTGAGAAGGAGTGAAGAACCCAGTGTATTTGTCGCCGTGATAAAGGATATTGGACACGGAAGATTCACCGGTTCCGGTTTTGCGGATTCACGGAGTGCATCGATCATGGTTGTGAATTGCTCAGAATATGTATACGGCGGTGTTTTGATCCCGATCGGGACTGTTTGTGTGGCGCTGTACTCCGGGGACGAGAGTTGGTATGCGAGTTGCAGCTTAAGGGCGTTTAGGTAGGAGAGCAGGGCGGAGGCGGAGTAGGCCGGGGGGGATTTTTGGGGGATGTTGGGGCAGGAGAGATTGATTTCCATGGCTAGGGGCATTTTGACGGTGGCTTGGAGAGTGGAGATTAGGGAATAACATGTGGTGATTTCGGTGGGGGTGCCGGTTACGCTTATGATGAAGGGTTTGTGGGATGGGGGATTGGTGGGGTCGATAGGGGATGAGGGGGTAGGAGGGCCATCTGGGAGGGAATCAGAGATGGCCTTGATGATTTGGAGATATTCTGATAACGGTTTGGGGCTGTATCCGAGGGTGTTCAGACTACCAGTTTCCGGGGCTTGAGTAGCTTGAGGCGGGTTGGGCGTTGTGGCGGAGTGGGTGTTGGGGTTGTAGAATGTGAATTGGTGGACTGATTCGTCATTTGGAAAGCTGGAGAGGAGAGAGGTACGGGTTGTTACGGCGCCGGTGTAGGGGCTTGCGTAGAGTTCTTCTAGTTGCTCCTGAGTGGAACACCATGGGTTGGCTGAATTAAGGATAGGTGGGTGGATGACGAGAGGTCTTAGCATTTTGGAGGGAATGGTAGAGTAAGTTTGATGCAATTCGAGGTTGGGTGTGAATTGTGACACGAAGGGCTAGATGGAGTGGGGTAAGTTAAAAAGTGGACTGATAAGAGCTTGAGAGATGATTGTGGCCGACACGATCGAGGTAGTATGAACTGAATCCTGAACAATGAAAGAAATAGTGATAACCCAACGATTATATTAGAGTGATGATTGTAAGTTGTAAATGTAGGATTGGACTACACAGCTTTGACCAGAAGTGGGGAGATAGACACGTGAGTGCGCACGTCATGCTAAACTATAACGGGCTCTCGCTTCTTTCTCTCTTACATTCCCGCCAACCTCCGACAATGTACATCAAGCATTCATGTTTAGTCGATTATGACTGTGTGATACCCGAGATACAGAGTTAATGTTTGTGGGCTCTAATCATTGCTAAGTCATCATTGATAACAATCAGGACTGACGTCACTGAACCTTCCTCTTGCGGCTCGACTCCAGACAATTGTACTTGCCACACCACCCTGTCATTTTGTAAACGGCACTAGTAGTGTCATATAACACTTTGGTCTAAATCTTCACTTAGTCAAAAGTCCCTGTAAGTAAAAAGACTAAAAATCCAGACCTCGAATCAATTATTTTCTAGTCTTCTAAGAAAGTAGTGTTGACAGAATTCTTGTAAAACTTCCGCGACAAAAGCCCTCTAAAAAGTTGGAATGTTATCATCATAATGAAAGACGCCACAAGATCAAAGAAGAAACGAAGAGGGGGCACGAGAAGAAAGACTGGTAATGAGTTTCTTGTTTATCAAATAGTACGCTAATGTTCTTTAGGATGGTTAGGTTGACTGAGCTAGAGGTTAAAGACAACAAGCTTACACGTCTATAGCGAAACCTGCAAGAAAAGACATTCAAGATGTGACGAGAAGAAGCCTGTTTGCGGTAACTGTGAGCGTCTAGTTCTTGAATGCTTGCCATCCGATTACATCCCACCATCGAATTGGAATAATACTTTCGCTCCAACCACATCTGACTCAACTGTTTACCCCTCACAACCCTCGTCTCTCCTCGACATATCATCCGACACCCCAAACCAACCTTCATCAACATGGGAAATCTTTCAATCTCGCTTAGCTAATATGGAAATATCCACCAATGGGTCATCTCCAACTGACATGTGTGATCTGCCCCTCCCCACACCCTCATCCTCCCTAACAGACTTCACAACCATAACCGCCACGAACCTAACCCCTGAAATCGCCTTCCTCCTCCAAACTTACCTCCGTACCGTTGCAACCTGGATGGATCTCTTCGATTACACCTGCACCTACCAACTACAAATCCCGCGAGTAATGCTAAAATCCTCTCTCTTGTTGACATGTATCTGTGCTTTCACCGCCAAACACCTGTCTCTGTTCTCCTCACGCTCCCTCCATTCCTCTTGGGACTCAATTGCCCGCCGCTACTATGGCTCCGCCCTACGTCTCCTAATCGCAACACTAAACGGTCCCTCGGACGAACACACATTGACAGCTACCATCCTGCTCTCAAGCTACGAAATCCTCGACACCCTCGCCAGCGAACAGATGCGCAAACATTTTCTCGGCACAAGGCTCTTGATAAAATCGCACTCCATCTCTGCACAATCCTCTGGCATCGCCCTCGCCAATTTTTGGATCTACGTCCGGCATGAAATTGGCGTTGCATTGAGCACGGAGAAACCCCTTGTGTTGAGCCCTGAGGAGTGGAATGTGGTTTGGAGTGAATGCGAGGCACGAGAAGATGTTCTCGGTCGCAAATGTCTCTGGATTCTGGCCCGTGTTATCAACCTTGTGTATGGCGAGGAGAGCCTCACATCTACTGGAAAGCACAAGCGCGGAGCTTTACTACTCGAGCTTGAGGAATGGCGGAACAGACTTCCTGATACGTGTATTGGAATTCCGTATGGTGAGAAGGATAAAAATGGATTTCGCAAGGTCTATTTTACTGTCACAGAGGCAGGTATGTAAATTGATTTTTACCTTCCCAATGATTGAAATTCAGAAAGACATTCTGACTTTCACTTTTGGGGTGACCATGTAGCCGCAGCGGCATTCTGGTATCACGTCTCGCACATACTTCTTTACGCCGAACCAGTGCTCCAAGATCCATCATACATCCCTTTGATTCAAGAGCAGGCTATAGAAACAGCCAACATTGCATTATCAGAAT
Organism: Dendryphion nanum; assembly: GCA_020744415.1. NCBI lineage: Eukaryota > Fungi > Ascomycota > Dothideomycetes > Pleosporales > Torulaceae > Dendryphion > Dendryphion nanum. Next base: position 2,062,156 of record JAGMWT010000004.1, on the reverse strand, counting down.
TCCCTGATAGTTTGAGAGTTTTTGCCACACATGGGTTATTTCAAGGTATGTTGGTTTTGATTGTGAGGCTAGAGAGGGAGAAAGATGCTCATGAGTGTACAGCGGCGAAACATATCAAGGGAATTGGGAAGAAAGCGAGGATTTGGGGGATTCTCGATGATGTGGAGAGGGAGTTGGGGTATCATACGGGGAGTATTGTAAGGAGACTGCAGGCATTAATAGAGAAGGAATGAATGAACTAGGTGACTGCAAGTCGATTACGAAGCTCGATATCAGGATAGCAGTTACTTATTAATCGAAGCCGTCGCATATTCACGCAGCACTGACATTTCCGCAAATCAAAAATGCGAATCCGCACATATAAATCCTAAAGAGATCTATGGCCTTGGCGAGTCATTAATAATACGATTCTTGCCGAATAATAGAAAAATCAATCAAGATAACTTTCAAACAAAACTTTACTCGGAAAAGCCTTCTTGCACCCCTCCCATTACCGCCACCATCACCAGGTCCACAGCCACAACTCAAATCCATCCAAATAAACAAAGAAGAATTGGTATCAAACAGAAAGAGCAAAATAACAGCGCCACAATCGTTTACAGTGCGTAGTCAACGATGCTGCCGTTCAACGCCAGAGAGAAAAAGAGCAGAACTAAACAGAAGACCCCAAAATGATACTGTACCAAAATGTACAGACACAAATATGTATACCCCTTTCCCATCCCCTGTCTTTACACCGACGACTTCCTCCCTCTCTGCCCCCCTAAAGTCTTAATAGAAGAGGCTCGACTATTAGAGTTCCTGTCCTCCACACTACTGACAACCCTCAATCTAGTCTCGCCACTTTCTTCAGTCCCATTCACTTTCCCACCTGCATTCCCAACAGCCGCTCCATTCACACCTCCGTTCCCCAGCCTAGCAATTTGTCCCCGCAGTTCCGGCGCACTATGCTTTCTTGAACTCAGACTAAGATCCTTAACCTCTCGTCTCAAATACTCAGCATACAGCCGCGGTTTCGACGCCCAATCGTTTTCTGCCCCTGAACCACCACTCACGCCTCCGCTATCCATTCGCGTGTGCTTCTGTCTCGGTGGAGGCCATGTCTCCGCGCTAGCGCTCTTCATCATCCCTAGACTCTGTGGAACACCGAATTTATCGCGGTTCAAGGTGCCGGCGATTTCTTCTTGGTCGATCATAACGATCATGATGACGCCTGGCCGCGAGTCAGATCCGAGAAGCGGCGTACAATGTATCCAGCGGGGCTTTCCTTCTTTGAACTTTGGACGGGGGGATTTGGGGGGCTTGGTGGGTGATGAAAGTGGTTGATGAGACATAACGTCGTCCAGAGATCGGGTGAGCCAGGAGATTTTGGCGGTGACGCTTACGCCCTGAGCGAGAGCGTCGACGAGGCCGGCTTTGACATGTGCGGGTCCGCCTATGCGGTCCATGAGTCGAGATTGGGAGAGTCCGGGGATGCGGAGCGAGGCGGACGTGAAAATGATGCGTAGAGAGGGATAGGGGCGAACGAGCATATACTTGTGACTGTCAGCGGGTTTTTATCGAAAAGCATAGAGCTACGTACGTTTTGATATATGCCTGGTAACCGCCCTGAAGGACCAAAGCCACCAGCTGGCCAGAAGTTTGCATCCGCTAGGCCATCAATGCCAATCAAGATCCTGGACGTTTGGTTTTCGCGGAGTGGAGTAGTACGGCTCGAATCGAACGAACTTGGGCGACTTCTAGCTGAGAAAGCGTCTGCTTCTTCGTCGTTAAGTAGGTTACCCAATTCCTTGAGAATTCGTATTGGTGGCTTGTGGTCCAATGGGTCTGGGTGTGAACCGACATTTGCGTCGGTAGTTGACGCAAGCAAGTTTTTGAATGTTTCAAGACCACGGCCACCTTCAATCAATTGTGTGATGTCGATTTGTCTTCCAAGAACATATCTTATCCTCCCACGGTGATCCATCAAAGGTGCCATCATCATCTGAATGAATCAGAACTGTGATCGCCAAGAAATGTTTAGAGAAACTTACCAAGTTCAAAAATGGGCTTCCATCTCGACGACTAAAGAAATTAGCTGACAACCAAATATGCAGCGGTTTATCAGTACATACTAGTTAAGCAATACTTCGCAGATCTCCATTCCATTATTCAGTGCGTCGTATATGCGCTTAATCGCTGCCGCTTGGGTGTGTGGGCCGCAGAGAAACCGCCAGTTCTTCCCAATGACATATGCTTGACCATAAAGTGTTGTGTTATAAAATTCTAGGGCACAATAAATGAGATGAAAACTGGACTCAAAAGATTGCTCTCTCTGAGCTTACCCTGTGAAGCAAAAACAATCGGATCATCCGGCAGGGATGGATCACTGAGGAAATACACCTCACTTGTGCGATGTACCACATCCCTTAGGATTGGCGCTGTGCTTCCCGTGATCTCTTTAACGAGCATCTCTGTGACCAGCACAATGAGTTGATACGTTAGGTAAGCAGGCAGTGTATCATTGACCAATTCCTCAATCGACTGGCGCATGAAACCTTCAAATCGGGCATCCAAAACTGCCGCGTTTCTTCTCGATGCACGATCTGGATGGCCGCCCATCACTTGCTCAGCCAATGCATTCGCATAGCGAATAGCTGTCAGAGCCTTCTGCGACTCAATATAGCGCACGAGATTTGGCGCAGCAAGAGGCCTATATCGATTTAGGAAGTTGGTGAAGCGTTGGAAGGCGACTGGATCTCTTAATATGACACTGAGGTGGTCCGCGGAGAACAGTCGTTCTGATATGTATTCGCCATTCGTTTGGCAAAGTCGAGGGGGTGGTGCCGCAAGATCGTATGCACTAAGAGTGGAAAACCTTCGATCGCCATTGGAAGAAGAGAAGCGCTCTATATCGTGGTCGGCCTCCACTCCTGAGTCATATCGTGGGTCCGAGATCTTGGGCATCGACTTGGGGCTGACCATCTCAGGTTGGGATATAGAGTGGCGGGGCGTTCTCGGTAATCTCACGGGTGCAAGACGTGGCAGAGTAGGACTACTGGGTCTATGACCGTCGTGACTGAATCGACTCATAGTAGGGTTGCGGCTGCGTGGTTGATGTATTATCTGACCCGGTAGCAAAAGCAAGCAGTAGTCTGGGTCGGCAGGGCATCCAGACCCAGGTTGACAGCCGATTGCTTCTGGACCAGGGTTTTGAAGGGAAAGAACAGGAGAGTGATTATCAGACCGTGATAGATTGAATAGATTAGTGTCAACGATTGAAAACGACACCAGCGAGCAAGGCGCGATCAATGACGCATCAAGATGGAGAGACAGATGGATGAGTAGATATATCGATATCTTCTATGCTAACGATATCGGTCAGATAACTCTATAATGCTGTCAACAGCAGCTAAGTCAACGAACTGCGGACCGGATGTCAACCCGTGGTTCTAACCAGTGATGACATACGCATATAAAATGCGAGAAGTAGGGATTGCATAAGATTTCTCGGAGGAGGAGTGTTCCAGTCGAGTAGAATGCAGGGCCATGCTAGTGGCTCGGGCTGTGTAATCGTTGTCCATCGATTGTACGTACAAAGTGCATGAGGGCGCTGATCTCGCTGTTTGGGTCTGCGTATACACTGTTTGCAACCACGGGTTTGGGAGTCGGTAACGCTAGTAACGAGATCTGACGGCTCCACAGATTGTGTTGTGTGAATGTTGTGCCCGAGTTGTTGGGAGAACTACCCTAGGAGGAAGTGAGATGCAACAAGCTGTATGGCGTTGCCATGGAGCCAAGGAGTCAACTCATGAATGGGTCCTGTAGTTGAGCGAAAAAGACGATCATAGTGTCTATGTATTAGGTTCTGGGGGACTGGGATGTGGGTAGGACAAGGATCGCACAAAGAGGTGCACCGAACACTATACAGAGAGCAGGTTGGGGTGAAAACCCGATGCATCCTCATGAGGCCGGACCTGTACGAAGCAGCACGATGCCAACTGAAGAGGGAAGAAAATACTAAAACAAGGAAAAACAAAAGTGAACAGCTGAAGAAGCTGCAGAGGCTGCAAAAGGCTGCATGTTTGTATGTACCAGGCGTATCTTGCATCTGTATGCAGAGGCTCATGGATGTGTCAAAGCTAATCAATGGCTATTGTCGACAAAAAACCAATTGGAGAGGCTTCACCTCATTGAGCTGTGGAGCTGGCCCTGATCGAGGCTCGCGGAGTCGGAATCGTGCATTAGAAAGATGGGAACATGCATGGGGAGGGGCAATGGAAGTAAATGGGGGGAAGAAGAGGAGATGGTTGCGTGGAAGGGCGGAGAGAGTTCCTGTTGGAGGTTGAGTTCGTGTTGAGAGTTGAATTTGGTGGCACGACATGGGAAGTTAGCGTTGCCGAGGCGCATGCGGGCCGTGCATGCCGCACGGGCAACAGCTTCCAAGGTCTCAACCCCCAAGGTTGTCATTGCCCAGATGTCGCCGGGGCCCGGGGAAGGCGCTGCCTGCCATCTGCCATGTGCGCCCTGCTCGGTCCGGAACATCGTATCTCCGACCCCGCCGCAGCCAAGAACATCCCACTTGCAACATTCACTCCCGTGTCGCGTTTACGACTGTTTGTTGTGCACCGACGACAAAGGGCACCGGTCCCTATTCCACCCCCAAGAAACCATAGCCTTCCGCGCCCGGCAACATGGACGACTTCAACAGCGAGACAGATAGCGATTACACCAGCTACTGGCGGGATTGGGTGCGTGCGCAGCCAGCCCCGACAAACCCCATGTCCAAAACATTGCAACAACACTGACCACCGCGAACAACAGTTCATATCCTCCAGGGGTAACGAGTACTTCTGCGAAATTGACGAAGAATATCTGACTGACCGTTTCAATCTCACGGGCCTTAACACCGAAGTCACGTACTACCAATATGCGCTTGATCTCGTTACCGATGTCTTCGATTTCGATTGCGATGACGAGATGCGCGAGCAGATTGAGAAGTCTGCGCGTCACCTATACGGCCTGGTTCACGCACGATACATAGTTACAACTCGTGGTTTAGCAAAGATGGTGCGTTCCCCCTCAGGACCTCCCGCAGGCATCACAACCTTTCCTCCAGCCTCTCCAACTCCCAAATATCTTCAATGTCCACTCTTCTAACAACCACCCCCCTCAGCTCGAAAAGTTCAAAAAATCCGACTTCGGCAAATGCCCGCGTGTTCTCTGCGACGCGCAACCGCTCCTACCCATGGGCCAAGCCGATATTTCTAACAACTCGCCCGTGAAGCTCTATTGCGCGCGCTGCGAAGACCTCTACAATCCCAAGTCGTCACGCCACGCCGTTATTGACGGCGCGTACTTTGGCACCTCCTTCCATAATATCCTTTTTCAGGTATATCCTGCCATGCTGCCGCCCAAAAGCCAGCAACGGTACGAGCCCCGGGTTTTTGGGTTCAAAATGCATGCTGGAGCTGCGTTGGCGAGGTGGCAGGGCGATCAGAGAGAAGGTATGAAGGAGAGGCTAAGGTCAGCGAGGGTGGAGACGGGATTTGAGGAGGAGGATGACGATGAAGAGGGCGACACAGAGGATGGAGACGAGGACATGGAGGGGGCAGTTGTGCAGATTTAGGGCTGGAAGGCTGTGGAAGGAGGGACATAGCGATTTCTGTCCTTCGCACTGAAGGACTGGAAAGCCATGTCAGGACATGAAATGAGCATGGCACGGCGATAGGCGTATTATGTCTTACCTTTTGGGGCTTTGATTCCCTCCATTACGACGTGTCTAGATCCCGAGTCATGCATGCCATGTAGTTGATGTGTATGAGGATTACTAAACAATAGAAGTACAAATAAACACACAAAATCAAATATCAAATACCAAAGCTCACTGTACCGATACGCATATATTTGCAATTCACATCACACGGGCGGGATAAGGGCAAAGAGTCATGCCACCGGTGAAGGTTAACCGTAATCAACTAGTATGGTACATGTGTATATACTCATACCCCCATCTCATGAAACAAGAAAAGTAAAAGGATATCCGTTAATGTATGGGGGAATGAGGACAAAGTGTATCGCTATATAATACCAGGTACACTCCACTGCACTGGCTTGCCCCTGCTTATGATCAACCAACCAACCAACCAATTGAACCGACAACTTAACCAATCAACAAATTAACAACCTGACCAGCCAATGAAACATCCATCCAACCCCCAAACTACTACATAATCATGATTCACCCGACTAAACCCACTCCCACCCAAATCGCCCCCAGCAGAAACGAACGCCATGTTCACGATGTAAGGCACACGTGACACCAACCCAAACGACACCGAGCCAATGAAACACGAATATCGCACTTGCAGTTTTAAATATCTGATAGCTGAAATGATCTAAATTCACCACTACCTAGCTAACAACAGCAACAGCAACGACAACGACGCCGGGGTATCCATGTACTCTCTCGAACGCATCCATCCGTCCAGGTATTTCCAAGCCAAACAAGCCAAACCAAACAGCATAAGAGGAACATTTGCGTGAGTGAACAAATGAATGAATGAATGAATGAACAAATGAATAAATAAATGAATGAATGAGTCAACGACATAAGCAAATACACATGAAAAAAAAAGGGTAATGGGATACTCATGAGAATCCCATCTGCGACCAAACCGACAAGAACAAGAACAAGAAGAGACAAAAGTAGGTTCGCTCCACAAAGAGATAGAGACGGTATGGTATAATACGAGTATGGGTACGGAACAGGGGGGGGTAATCTTCCAAAAGTGAAAAAAAGAACGCCGTCCGCAATGCAAAAACAACAACAAAAAGAGTCCAAGAACCACCAAAAAAAAAAAAAGAACGCTCAAATCATAAACCCCCGCCTTGCCCCGGAAAAGAAGAATAGGAGGATCTAATCCTCCCAAAGAAGAACCCCTTCTAGAAAATCTTCTTGAACCAACTCGACCTCTTTCCCCCTCCACTCCCACCGTTCCCACCCCCATTCTCAACCGCCCTCCCATCCCATGTCCTCACAGGCGCATCCGCATACTCCACCGGCTGCTGCGCGTACGTCTTCCTTCTCCCCTTCCTATCCTTTTCCCTAGCCCCTTCCTCCTCACTCCCCGCCCCCCTCGTCCCCTCAAAATGTGATTTCCGCCTATGATGTTTCCGATCCCTTTCCTTCTCGCGTTCCCGATCACGCTCCCGATCCCGATCCGCACGTTCCTTGTCGCGCTTCGGTCCTCGCCGACCCGCGATCCGGAGACGTACGTCTTCATCTGCGGATGGCGATTCTTGGTCGGGAAGCCCGTTCTGGTCTGCGGGGATGTGGTCGAGGACAGTTTCCGCAATGGGAACGGGGAGGGGTGGTTCGTTGGAAAGAGAGTCGACCCATGAGGAGGTCTTATCGCCGCCTTTGGAGAGGTAGGGGCCGTTTTCTTCTTCGCGGGAGCGGTGGGATGAGCGATGGCGTGTGCGTTGAGCCCCGCCATTACGCTCGTCGAAGTAGTCGGTGATGGGCTCGCCACTAGGAGCGGGGTAGTCGGAGTTACGTCTGGCACGACGTTCTTCACGGCGGCGACGGCGCTCTTCGGAGTCCTCCTCCACATGTGATCGGCGGCGTTCAGTCTGGGGCCGCGATGAACTCTCATAATCCTTGTCTTTGCGACGAGAACGATGCTCGCGATCCCGCTCATCAGTGTTACGGCGTTCCTCTCTGGCTGCTCTGCGCTGCTTCTTCTCCTCCATGCGACGAAGTTCAGCCTCAGCCTCCTTGTTACGGCGCTCAAGCTCAGCCTTCTGGCGAGCCTTCTTCTCCGCGAGGATAGCACGCTCGTTCTCGCGCTCGCGCTCGCGGCGCCGTTCGGCTTTGGCCTCAACTTCTTCGAGCTCGGCGCGCCGAGTGTCCTTGTCCTTGTCCTTGTCTCCATGTCGGCGAGCCCTGCGCTCTGCCCGTCTAGCCTCGCGCTCGGGATCGACCTCAGTACTGGCACTTGCGCCGCCAGCACCTCCAGTCATTTCGTATTCGCCGTGAGGCATCGTGGCAGAACGTCGGACGCTTCGTCGCTCATGGCGCAGGCGCTTGGCCTCGTCTTCGGTTGCAAAGCCGCGGGTAGAGGATCGTTTGCGTCGTCTCTGTTCATCTTCATCATCATAAGCAGTCCTGCGACGCTCACGTTTGTCTTCTTCTTGTGCTCGTTTGCGCGACCCAAGACCAAACATGCTCATCAGGCCGCCTGTTGCTACCGCGGCGGCGCCAGCGGCCGCAAGTGAGTCTCTAGCATTAGAGTTACCGCGCTCACGGCGATGACGCTCGCGACGCGGCGGTTCAGCGACGGGAGTTTCGATATCCATAGGATCGATGTCGACAGGATCGTCTGCGCTGGGTGGAGCTGTCAACGGTTCAGCTGGGGTGACGGCGATGGAGTCCCGCTTCGACTTGCGACGGGAAGTTTCCGGCTTGGGAGCTGGTGTTGGAGATGGGGGTGTCTGCTCGTCGTCCAATGGCAGGTCGAGATCGTCGTCAATAGGATACGGGTCCGGTACAGCTGTACGGTTCGGGTTAGCGTCATTGCTCAGCTTACGCCTCTGCCCCAGAACCTTCCATGGCTTCTGGATCGGAATAATGGGTTTCTTACCTCTGGACTTGCCCTTTTCCCTGGTACTGGATCGCCTGCTGACCGAGCCCCTCATGCCCATTACCTTTGCAGCTTTAGCTGTCACTTTGATATCCGTATCCGTCTGCGGTGGCGACATCATGGCAGCGTCGTCGTCAAACGATGGCCTACGAGACATTGTTTTGGGCGTCGCAGACGTTCTTTGAGACTTGGCCCTTGACGTGGGAGGAGCCACGCCGAAGAGCGCGCCAAATCCTGTTGAGGGGCGTGACGACTTAGTCCTCGAAGGTGTTTTTGTGACTTTATCTGAACCAGACGATTTAGACATGACATCCTTGTCCTTGGCGGGTGAAACACGTGCCGACTTCGAGCGGCTGACGCTGGGCTTCGCTGGTGTTGCTGCTGCTGCTATGCTACTGTCATCCGCAGACACCTTTCTTGACTTTTGTTTTGATGGACCAGCTGCGCCGGCAGCACCCCAGAATCCCCACGACGCTCCATTGGTGTTGCGTACCACTTTAGCGCGTTCTTTCTTGGCAGAGTCTGGCTTGACCTCTGGCTCTGGCGGTGGCGTAGGCAGCTTGGCAGGAGCCTCGTCGTCGTCTTCCGGATCAACATCCATAACAATCAAATCTTCTTCAGCAGGAGCAGGAGGCTCCGGTGGTGGTGGAGGAGGCAGATCCTCCACAATAGGCTCTTCCACGGGTTCAGGGATAGGCTCGATAATGGCCCTCGTCTTGCTCTTCTTGACCTTCTTACTCCTCTTTTCAGGAACAAAGACGATAGGTTCCTCCTCGACGACCGGTTCTGGAGCCGGTGGCGGCGGGGGAGGCGCTTCTGCACCCAAATCGATCAGGTCAACTTCATCCATTGGGAATCCACCGGGAACAGGTGTAGTAATCGTAGGTCCCTTCTCGGGCTCGGGATCAGGGATGACGATGGGCACGTCCCTTTTCAATTTGGAAGACTTGGAGGACTTCTTGAGCTTTGACGATTTCTTCGGCGTGGGCTCGATGACCTCGACGGCGGGTGGCTCGGGTGGTGGAGGGGGAGGCGGAGGTGGCTCTTCTTCGACCACTGGCTCGGGTTCAGGTTCAGGTTCAGGTTCAGGTTCGGGCTCGGGCTCAAACTCAAAAGCTTTATTCTTCTCCTTTATCGATTTAAGTCGATCAGCAATCAATCCACCAGATTTAGTTTTCTTAGACTTGGACTTGGATGATGACTTGGATGCCTTTGGAGGCGCCCAGTCATCAATCGGTGGTTCTGGCTCATTCGGCTCGTCCAGAAGCGATATGTCACGAGCTGACTCATCAACCACGGGTTCGACCGGCACTTCTGGGGGGGATTCAGGCTCAGCTTTCTTAGTCTTTCGCAGTGAAATACCCCAAAAGCCCCCTGTAGCAGCGGGTTCTTCTTTGGGCTCCTCTTTCGGTGCCGGTGCAGCCAGTCCAAGTTCAGCCAGAAGATCATCTTCAGGTATATCTTTGACGAGATCGAAGAGATCATCATCTCCAGCAGCAAGAGCAGGAGGTTCAGGTTCAGGCGGTGGTGGCGGCGGAGGAGGTGGAGCAGGGGCGGATTTAGATGACTTCTCACCCTTCTTCTTTTTCTTCTTCGAAGAAGACGCCGCAAGGAGCTCTTTCTCTGCAGCAATACGTGCAGCTTCTGCTTCCTCGGCCTCGATCCTGGCCAATTCAGCCTCATGAGCAGCCTCTTCGGCTTCACGTTCTAGCCGTTCAGCTTCTTCGCGCTCCTCTGCTTCTTTCTGCTCACGAGCTTTCCTGGTATGGACAGATTCCTTCTTATTTAGGCCCCATTTAGCCCAGATACTCGTACCCTCTTCGTCCTTTTTCCTAGCCTCTTCAGCCTCTCTCTCTATCCGCTCCAACTCTTCTTGCTCTATGCGTTCTTGTTCGAGACGTTCCAGTTCAAGTCGCTCCTGTTCCTCTCTCTCGAGGCGCTCCTGTTCTTCCCGTTCTTCCCGTTCCTTCTCCTCCCGCTCTAGCCGTTCCTTTTCCTCTTTCTTCTCACGAGCTTTCTTATCTTTCGTGGATTCCTTCTTCTTGGACGAGCCCCAGAGACTACCCCAACCGCCACCAGAGCTCTTCTCCTTCTCTTCCTCGGCCTTTCTCGCCTTCTCAGCCTTTTCAGCCGCCTCAGCTTCGAGTCTAGCTATTTCAGCCGCCTCCTCAGCCTCAATTCGAGCTTGCTCGGCAGCCTCTTCGGCCTCGATCCTGGCCAGCTCAGCAGCCTCGTCTGCCTCCCTAGCTTCCCGTTCGAGGCGCTCAGCTTCTTCCTTCTCCTCAAGCTCTTTCTGTAGACGATCTGCCTCTGCCTTCTCCTTCTTCTCGCGAGTCCTCCTCTCTTTCGTAGTTTCATTCTTAGGAGGAATGGTGGCGGCTGGAGTTCCGCTCCATGAACCCCACATGCTTCTAGTAGCCTCAAACGAAGACTGCTTTTTCTCCTCGACTACAGGGGGGTCGTCGAGCGAAATGAGATCATCCATCGCATCTATCGGTGTTTTCGAGGCCGAGTCCTTAGTCGTCGTTTTGCTGAGTCTGCCACCATCATCAACGGGCTCCTCTTTGGCGCCCTTCTTCTTCTTTTTCTTCGTAGTGGCAGCAGTAGCAGTGAACCCCCAAATATCATCCTCTACCTTCTTCTCTTCTTCGATAGGAGGCGGAGAGGGCGGCGGCGGGGCTTCGATCTCTTTGGGCGGTGGCAACTCAGGCTCTACTACTAAAAAACAGTTAGTAAAATGGACTCCGCAAAAGGCGTAGTAGGGAACGGCGGTGCAGCAAAAAGACGGAACCTTTTTTGCCCTTCTTCGCTTTCCTTCCGCTACCGATGCCAAAATCAGAAGAAGCGCTCCAGGGATTATCCTCGTCAGGTTTTTGCACAGGAGTAGAGATGATATCTTCTTCCATAACCTCAACGGGGGTGTCCTTGTTGGATATTCTTCTTGTCTTTTTCTTGCCTAGCACGCCAACGCCAACACCAATACCACCCCAGCCATCGTCTTCTTCAGCCTTGGGCTCCTCGACATCGTCTGCTTTTTGTACAGTTGTCGGGTCTTCAACAAGGAGTGCGAGTGCGAGTACCGGTTCCGGGGACGGAGGGCTAGGAGGAGCGGGTGGGGGAGGGGGAGGATCGGGTTCTGCATTCTTACCCTTCTTTTTCTTCTTGCCGCCACCCCATATGGAGCTAAATCCCCAATTATCACCAGCTTCATTCTTTTCTGGCTCTGGCTCTAGATCTGGTTCAGGTTCAGGTTCAGGTTCTACCTCCGGTTCAGGTTCTGGCTCTGGTATCACTGGAGGCGGCGGTTCTTCCATTGTTCCTTTCTTCTTCTTTTTCTTACCAGTAGTTGTCGTCGCACCGCCCCAATTTGCCCAATCATCAGCAGGTTTCGCTTCTTCTACGACAGGCTCAGGTGAAAGAACTTCAACAATCGGCTCCTCCTTCGGCGGATCGGGCACAGCTGCAGAGACTGAACCTTTCTTACCCTTCTTCTTCTTCGTGGCGGTCGTTGTTGCGCCCCAACCACCACCACCACCCCAACCATCGTCAGCTGGCACTACTTCCACTACGGGCTCGGGTGTTGGTTCAGGCTCGGGTTCAGGCTCGGGTTCAGGCTCTGGAGAAGGTGGAGGAGGCTCCTCTTTCGCACCCTTCTTCTTCTTTTTCTTGCCTGCCGTTGCGGCTGGTGCACCCCATCCAGCATCCGCCCACATATCATCCTTCTTCTCTTCTTTGACTGGCTCTGGTTCTGGTTCGGGTTCAACCACAGGTTCAGGTTCAGGCTCGGGAATCGGTTCAGGCTCTGGTTCCTTGACTGGTTCTAGCGCCGTACTCTTTGAGCCCTTCTTTTTCTTCTTCTTGCCCGATGACGTTACAGGTTCTTCGACGACGACAGGTGGTGGCTCTGGCTCTGGCTCTGGCTCTGGCTCTGGCTCTACTACAGGCTCTGGCTCTGGTTCTGGTTCCGGTACTGGCTCAGGAGCTTTCACTGGCTCTTCTTTGCCCTTTTTGCCTTTCTTCTTCTTTCCAGTCGTAATAGGTGCGAACGTTCCCCAATCGTCATCCGCAGGCGCGGTAACAGGTTCAGGCTCAGGTTCTACAGGAGCGGGTGGCGGTGGAGGAGGAGGCTCCTCAGCTACAGGTTCCACCTTGGCCTCTTCAACCACACCTTTGCCCTTCTTCTTCTTTTTACCAGTAGTCGTGGTGGTCGCTGCAGGAGTTGCACCCCATGCGCCCCAAGGATCCGCTTCCTTAGCAGGCTCCGGTTCTGGTTCCGGCGCAGGCTCTGGTTCCCTTTCCGGTTCTGGAGGAGGAGGCGCTACCTCTTCTACGGCAGCACCGCCCTTCTTCTTTTTCTTCTTGGCTGTGGTAGTATTTCCGAACGAAAACGATCCCCATGCATCGTCTTCCTCTTTCGGTTTCTCGGGTTCAGGTGGAGGCACTGGAGGCGCAGGAGGTTCTGCAACGGGCTCTTCTACGAGGGCAGCAGCAGCAGCTCCTTTCTTCTTCTTTTTCCCCTTTGCACCGCCAAAACTGTATCCGAAGCTATCGTCCTCGGCAGGTTTCGGCTCTTCAACAACTGGCGGGGCCGGAGCCGGATCTTCCGCCTTAAATCCGTCAAAGTCAAAGTCAAAGGTCGAGGAATCCTTCTTCTTCTTCTCTGCAGATCCCCAGGGGTTTTCCTCCTTCTTCTCGTCCTTTGAATCGGCAAATCCCCAAGAGTCGGATTGACCAGTCTTTGAACCGTTCCCCGTCCAGCCGGAAGCCCAACCACTTAGACTGCCGCCAAAAAAGCCGCCAGATGATTTCGATGCGTTGGCCTCTCCAAAGCTCATATCAATTTTGGGTGCTCCGTCGTCAAGAAGAATGTCGTCAAACGTGGTCGCTGGGTCTGCTACAGGAGGTTCAGGTTCCTTGGGAGGAGGTGGCGGAACGGGGTCAGCTGCCTATCGTGACATTAGCGCATGGTAACGTAATTAAGCAACCGAGATTGCGAACCTTCCCCTTTTTGCCCTTCTTCTTCTTCCCCACAGTTGTCGTCGCCGCGAAGGCTCCCCAATCATCCCCGCCATTTGGAGTTGGTTCCGCCCAGCTGAGGTCAGCACTTGGTGATGCGGCTGCTGCTGCTGCTGCTGCCGCAGCGGCAGCCGCCGCTTCTTCCTCTTCCTTCTTCTTGCGCTCCTCCTCTTCCTCCTCTTCCTTTCTCTTGCGCTCAGCCTCCTCTTCCTCCTCCTTTTTCTTGCGCTCGGCCTCCTCCTCTTCCTCTTTCTTCTTGCGATCTTCTTCTTCTTGCTGTTTCTTGGACTTCTTCTTCTTCTTGCCGGTCGCGGTAGCGTCTCCGAAGGTATTCCAATCATCACCGCCGCCCTTGTCGCCGTTCCCATCCCCACCATCCCCACCGTCTCCCCCGCCCGCACCACCTGCACCATCGTCTGCGGGAGGTGGTTCCTCGCCGCCGCCCGCATCGCCCGCCGGTTCCTCTTCCTTTTTCTCTTCCACAGGAGTGACCTTTTTAGGTGCAGCACCCTTCTTCTTCTTGGCATGGGACTTGACGCCGTCTTCGCAGAAGCCGAAGTCAATATCCGCATTTAACGATTTCTCGTCCAAGTATATCGAAGATGTAGGTGACGTGTTACAACTTATGCGCAGGCAGTTCGGCGCGCTGGAACACAGAGAAGGGTTGAGAGAGGGGAACGGCGTGTATTCGGGCGTTTGCGCAGTAGCAAGTGCGTCGGTGGTGGTGTAGTCAGGAGGAAGGTCTGCGATTGTGTCATCGTAGGACGGTGGTGGGATGCCATCGCTCAAAGCTGCCGGGAGCCAGAGATTTGGCGAAGGGACTGGAGGCGGAGGTAATGATTCGGAAAGTCGAGTGGAGAGATCGTGAATCTAGATAGCATTAGTACCAAGGCAGAGAAAAATGAATGAGAAGATGCAAATGACTTGCGACGTGATGCGAAGCCCTGAGAGCGGGACAGGGACCGAGACTGCGGGGGAGAGGAACAGTGGACCAAAAGAAGCTGATATCATCGTACCGAGATTACATGATCCTCCTGACGTTTTTTGCCTTTATCAAAACGTGCCAGTCGCTCGAGCGCATCGACTATATCCTCCATCAACTCAGTGATGGCAAGTCCGTCATCGGAGTTCCAGCACGCCACACTTCCAGAAGTGTAGCCATTTGCCTCGAACTGGCTCATGTCGCATCCCTCCTCTTCAATCCAGGTCGAGTTCCTACTCGAAGCAGTTTCATCCGATCGAGTCTCCGATGGTAGCAGGGTCCTTGGTCTCACATATGGAGCGACGACGGCAGCGCGGCGTGAGTTGGCGGAGGGAGACATTCTGCGAGAGGCCCGAGTATCTAGAGGCGCGCAAGTCGAAGGAACAAGACGGGGGAGGGCACATTAGCGGCCGTAGAAATCCGTGAGGATTGGACGGTGCTGAGGGAGGGCGAAGCGGTGCGATGCGATGCGTGGTGGTGGAGTGCGATCGAAGGGAGGAGTGGGAGTCGTCGCGAAGTTAGACTGTCTCTCGTATCTCTTTAGTCCTTGTCGTAGCGAGACGTGGGGAGCTCTGAGCTGGTGGTGGAACAACAAGAGGAGAGTGGGAAATAATGCCCCAATGAGCCAATATGGAGATGAAGAATGCGGCAAAATGCGTGCAACACTACACGGCTCCCCCTCGAAAGCTAGTTCCGCGGGATGTTGCAGACAGTGGTGGAGCGAGTGTCGGTCGTTGGATCAGGTAGGGTAGGGTAGGGTACTGTACTGTGTCGTAGAGTTGTGGGAGAGTCGATGCAGGAGACGCAGCGAACAACAAGCTTGGAAACCAAGTGCAAGTGCAAGTGCAGGTGCCAGGTTCAGGTTGGATCCGCCAGCCTGCCAGCTTTGACGAGACCCAAAGCAAAAGCACTCCTTCAACAGCAGACAAGCGGACAAGCAGACAGCAGAGGGCGAAAAGAAGGGGTCTCTGGGGGTCCAAACGAGGCCTGCGAGTGGTCACAAGGCGCAGATTCCTGTCCAGCGAGTGTGTGTGCGAGTGTTTTGAGTGGTTTGCCGACCGCCTGGATCTCGTAACAGGTTAGAAGCTTGCTTCTTTCAACTGTTCGAGGCAAGGGAAGGGGGCACTTGACGGCCCCTACGATAACGATTGGCGTTTCGCACTGAGCGCCCGGGCCAGCTGGTCAAAATTCACATCCGGGGGGGAGAGAAATTTCGAAAAAATGGAGGGGCAGGGAGCCGGACGGTCGTGATGACGCGCCTATGTTTCGTTGTCGAGTCGTGGAGTTTGGAGGGATTGTTTTGGTAGCGGGTAAGAGATGGTGGATGGACCTGGGGAGTGATATGATCAGGAGGGGAGGGGTGCGTGCGTGCGTCGTGGAAAGAAAGCTCCGAGGGGCGAATGGAAGTGGACAAGTAGTGACCTGCAATAGGTGGATATGCCAATGGAGGGCCAGTCAAACAAGGTGTGGTGTGTTGTGTTGCGGCGGGTAACGAGAAGGAGGAGGAAGAGGAATTAGTAGGCGTACGCCGTATGTCGTATATCGTCGTAGAGAATGAACAAGGTAGTAGTAGGTAGTAAACACCGGCAACCACCCACCAGCAGCCAGACACTCCTCAAGCAAGCAGCAAGCTTCCTTCCAAACAGAAGAACAGAGCAGAGAGCACAACGGCACTGTTCCCAAGCCGGACACCACGACGCGTTAAGAAGATAGAAATCCGGTCAAGTCTTCAGAGAAGAAAATTTGTTGGCTTAGCTGCCGCAAGTGCATGTAGCCCTGCCAGTCGTGCAGCCCAGAGAGCTGTTCCGTATGTGCCCTATGTATGCGTGTGTGTGTTGTGCGTTGTTGGTAGTGGATAGTGGGTAGTGGATGTGCTCAATGGAGGATGCTGGACGAATACCCGCGCTGTGCATGTGCAAGCCATTCCATCTCATCTCCAACCATCCCAACCATCCCATCTTCTATCCATCCCATCTCCGTCCAAACTACACAACCTCAACCTCGCCCTCAGCCTCCAATTCACATCTTCTCTTCGCGCATCCCCCTCAATCCCCATCGCCAAACTCCCTCCATCACCCCCTAAAGTCCAATCCCCTCCAACCCCCCAATTGGCTCTAGCCACTGACACACCCACCCATCCCCTCGACAACACCCTCCCCATCCGCTTCCCACACCGCCAGTCCTCCTCTCGCCCTCTCACAACACAGCACCCACAGCACCCACCACTCCACACTCTCTGCAACCAATTACCGCCCGTGACAGCGGGGTCAACGTGCCAATGCCGCTGCATTGCGCTGCACGCCACGCCGTCGCCGCCGCCGCTCCATGCGCGCCTACAGTACGTCTACGTCTTCGTCTGCGCGATCTGAATTATACCTATCATATCCGGTTCTGCGTTAGTACTGCCGCTCTAATGGAATTGCAATCTCGTCTTGTGCGCAGCCTTGGGTGGAAGTGGGCGTGTGGACAACGCATACCTAGATAGCAACAGTACAATCTGTATAGTACAAATGTATTCATATCTACATTTTCCTTCTCAAGGCAAGAATTTCGCATCTCTGTGAGCCTTTCTCCTCGTAGCTGTTGCATGCCCGGGTGCGAAACTTTCGGCACTGGCTGGGCTGGGCTGCCCCAGGTGCTGTGGGGCATCCCCTGTCCCAAGGTCCCCTCTCTCCATGTGCTTTCCTCGTGCCAGCTGCTAGCTGCCAGCTGCCAGGCTGTCAAAAACTAGAGGGGTCTCCCTCCCAAAACCAGACCTCCAACGAGATCGAATCGAATCGAATCTTTCCCCACCGCCACCTTCTCGTTCCATGACGTTCGTGACATTCGTTTTCCCCTTGGAACCAATGCCAAAACAATTCTGGTTCCGGAAACATGAGAAATCCCTAATTGCGCGTGTTGTGCTAGTGCACTGTTCTGCGCTGTTCAGTCGTTCTTCTTCGTTCCCAGGTCCAACCCCGGGGAAACACACACCGAGATGAGTTTGAACTGCCATGTGTTCGTGCTTGGGCTTGACCGACTATGTAAGGCTGCTTCTTAGTCTCTCCATGCTCCCATCTTCTAGAAAGCAATGGAAACAAGCGCCTTCCAATACATCGGGGTTTGCTTCGCTCACTTAGCGTGTTGTATTGTCTTCATGTGATGTACTTGCAATCGCAATGACGATCTGATCCGATCCGATTCGATTCTACCTTACTCAATTGGTCTTCGCATTCACCTAACTAGCTACCAACAAAGTAGATGCTGTACAGTGACATGCGTGCGTGTCCACGTACACCGGAGAAACCCACTCCACTCCTCTCTCCTACTACTCCTTCCCTCTCATCTCCTCTTGTCTGCTCTCTTCTCTTTTCTTCTCTTCAACCCCCCGGGTATCAATACAATCGTACTAAGAAACCAAGAAACTAAACATTTGCCATCCTCCATCCCCTCCATTCCCTCTACCCATACAAGGAAATCCGTCTAAATAGTAATAATGATGAGGTCACCCGCTACCGCTATTCGAGAGGTGGTGGGCCCGCTGTCGCCCAGAAAATCCAAGAAGCATAGGTAAGAAAAGTAGAATCGCCCTACTGACTCGATGCGGAAACTTTGGCGCAACAACGCTAGACGTCCAGGGAAAAAAGTGAAATCCTTGGACGAGTGATGGGTTGCTTTGCTACGAACCCTTTTTGCATGGTCTTGCTTTCCCATTGCCTTGTCCTTTTTTGCGTATAAGGATATCCGATCCGTTCGCGGCGCCTTGGAGTCCTGATGTTGAAAACGAAAGAAAAGGAAAATATATAGATAAACAGAAAGAAGTGTTGGAAAGTATGCCGAAGCACAACGGAACAAGATATACAAGCCAGACCGTTTGATCGAACAAAGAAAAAAAAAGAATAAGGTATGGTGAATCGCTAAAACGGCAGCAACAAGACGTCGAGAGTAGACATTACGTACCGAACAAAGCATGTTAAAAGAAGGACGTTCCAGAAAAACGTGAAATCCAAATAAAAGGGAGAGTCGTTGTGTGGGCATAGAAGGTTGAGCTTGTGAGCAGGAAAGATCGAAACTTAGGAGGGGCTTTCCGAAGCTTCCCCAGCGAGCACCCGCCTCGCCTCGTCAAGTCTGCGTCTCCATTCCTTCCGCTCGTACTGATCTCCCGCCGTGCTCTGCAATAACGCACTAACTTGCTGAAAACTCGACGCGAGACTGTAAATGAGCTGTTTCTCTTCTTCACTAAGTGCAAGCCTTGGTTCCTCATTAGAATGCGGCTCCACCAAAATACTGTAAATTTTAGTCGTCTGAAGTCCAAGCACCATCTCTACGGGAGGAGAGGAGCCACGGGAAGACTGTGATGTAACCCCGGGTGACATCTGGGCTTTGCGCATATTGATAGCCGAATCGGAGCGTGGTGATACCATGCCATCGCGAGTAGCGTAATGCTGTGATACGGGCTGTTGGACGGGTAGGAGACGTTGGGAGAATTGGTCCATTTGCTCGTTCTCTTCGTCGTCGGACTGTTCCTCTGCGGCTGTTGCGAAACTTGCAATGGTGGACACGGAATCGATGCTGGAGTTGCGCTGGTGCATCGAGATTCGTTTCGAAGACTCTTCGACGGTATCGCGAAGGTCGATTGCGGTTACTGGCCTGGTGGTTGCGACCGAGTCAGCTGAACTGCTGCTTGATCTGCGGCTCGCCGAGCTGTATGTTCCCATAGCGCTATGTAAGAAGAAGTTTTCATAATCGAATGCATCGACGCGGTCCTCGTGACGTTCAGCAACGGGCATATCATATACAGCATCTTCGTAGACGCTATCGCCGCCCTGATCAAAATCCTCGTCCTCTACAGAGACAAAATCGGTTTCGTCGTCCAAGTCGTCCAAGTCGTCCAAGTCGTGTTCTATTTCGCGTTCCATGGGCTGCGCATCCTTGGTGTTGTTGACGTCTGCGGGGAGGTACCCTTGCCTGGCTGATTCCTGCCATTGATGCACAGCTTCTTCCTTTTCTTGCTTCATCTTGTCCTGCACTGGAGAGGTCTCTGTCGAAGTCATCTTCGGGGTCGATGATATTATTTCCTCATCCTTCTCATCCTCTTCAAACAAAGTTTTTCTGACAGGAGACGTCGTCGTAAATCCAACACCGGCATCTGCTGCGATTGGCGATCCAGACTTGTAAGCATCGCCCTCCGTATACCAGGTTTCTGCAGAGGTGAAAGGACTAGGTGTGCGCAAGTTCTGCATGCTGCGTCTTCGAAGATGGTCTTCCTTGGCTCGTTGCTTGAGGCTGGAAATCCTTCCTTTCAGGCTGTCCATCTGCGATCGCAAGTCGCTCGTGGTCGACGAAGGTCGTTGAAGAGAATAACCGTCATCGTCCTCAGGCAAGGTTTCGAGGCCCATGGGTGGTGATCTTGAGCCCCGTGACTCGTGCGAGCGCGATGAGTACTCTCGTTCCTCATGGTTACCCCACCCGTTACTCTTAGGCTCACGCATGACCTCGAAACTTCGTGACTCGCGGATCGGAAATCTCCCTTGCCCGAAACCTTCCGGCGACCACGGACCACTTGAGTTTCCCATGGCGCTCGATGCGCGTTTGTTTGGTGTGATGCGACTCGTATATGGCGTCACAAATGGGATTGGAACAGAAGTCTCACTAAGTCCACGGGAGTGGCTAGGGCTATTATCTGAAGAGAGCGGAGAAGCATGATAAGATCGTATCCTGGGTGGTATGGGACCGATACCAGCATAAAGCTTTCGATCTCGTTCCCGTGCAGCTGCCAGTTGTCGCTGGAGATCCGTCTGCACTTGGTTGGAGCCAAACGTTGGCGATACAACGAGCGACTCTCGAGCACCCCTCAGGTTTCCTTCCATGACATTCAGACGCTTCTTCGCATTGGCCAAAATTAATTCAGCGCGTCTACTGAGCGCTGCTGAGGAGTACTCCTCTTCCGTTTGCGCACCCCACCGACGGGGTTCCTCATGGTCGTCATCCTCGTGGGCATCGACGGGAAATTGATCATGCTCTTCTTCCTCGTCGTCGTCCTCTTCCAGAACGACACCGCTATCGTCGAACTGGGTGGAGCTATCAAAACCAGGCCATCTCAAATTTTCCAGGTCCTCGCTGTGTATGGAGCTCGAAGCATTGCTGAGGCGTCGCTGCTGGGCCCACTCGTTGGGCGGATGGCTGGACAGGGCATCTCTGATGGTAGGAGAAGAAGCGAGGGTATCTTCGAGACGGGGGCTATTCTTCCGTAAAGTGTTTTTGGAGCTGCCCTTTGAGTTTGAGCTGCCGTCGGAATCGGCCATGGTGCGCAAAGTCGAGCGCGAACTCTTCGAGGACAATGGGGGAGATTTGATTTGAGGTGATGGGCCGCGACGGGCTTGTGGTGCAGAGGCTAGTCTGATTGTCCGCTCGGAGCGGTTTGCATGGGTGTACAGGGAGGGCGGCGAGGGAGGGCGTTGGATGTATGGCGACGGGGAGATGCTGCGCAGCGAGGTGTCGGCCTCTGGCAAGATCATGCAAAAGTCTGAGAGAGTCGGCGAGCGAGGAGAAGGGAGTCCGGTGGACGCGCGCATGGAAGGTGGAAGTGCGGTGGTTGCTGCCATGGTTTTCGGGGGGTTTACTGGTCCACGGGATTATGTTATATTGGGTTGCATCTGCACATGGTTGGCAGGACCGGGTTACTGATCAGCAAGTAGCTTCTGTATGTGTATGCGTATGTGTATGTCTGTGTGTGCAAATCGACACGGCGACGCGAAAGGCAAGGGGAACGACCGTAATAATGACAACAGTGAGAGGGAAAAAGACGGGAGGAGGAACAGAGGCGGGAAAAAAAAGAGGGTTGTGCAACCGTATCTAACCTGGCGGGCAACGGGCAACGGGCACTGGACTGGCGGGTCAGGAGCTGGCAGAAGATTAGGTTTTTGAGCAACAAGATGAGCACCAGCCTCAACCCGCTCCCATGCCTCCCATGCCTCCCATGCCTCCCATGCCTCTTGACTCCCTCCAATCCAATGCCATTCACTTCCCCCCCAGGGCCCATCAGCGTTTAGGGGGTTCGACCAACGCCGACCAAGCAGAGCCAGGCTGAACCAACTTGAACCGACCTGGACCATACCGAATGCGGCTAGACCAGGTCGACTAAGCCGATGGATCTCCCCGGCATTTGGGATGAATGGGGCCCGCCATGGCCCGCTATTCTCCGTGCTGGATGCGCTGCCCATTGGCCCGACCAACAAGTGACCTCATGCTAATCCAATGGCCTGCAGCGGCCCCTGCGTTGGCACGAAGCAGAAGACACCCACGCCAGGAACCGTCATCGTCGTATGGGAGGGATGGATGGATAGCTGCATGCGCCCAGGCAGAAGAAAAAGGGACAGCATGAGAGAAGTCCTTTCACCCTATTTCATGACCGCCACGTATCTCGCTCCCACCATCATCACCACCACCCAAGGACTTCTATGTGTCTATCGTCTCCCTTAACCAAGGTCCTCCCATGTCTCGTCGTCCACTCACATATCCCCTCTCATCTCTCCGATACACACCCTCCACTGATCCCTCCATGGCTCCAACCAGTCAATCCATCCATCTATCAAATCTATCAGAGACCAAACCGCGTTCCATATGAGCAACCACACTTTTCTTCTCCATCACCATCTCTTCTTTTGGCTTTCCCTGGCTCGACGCGTCGCATCTCACTAGCCTACACTCCATGTTACGCGTCTTGCCTGTCAATATCTCCTCAACCTAGGTACCACCGCACCTCCAGGCTCCATCCAAATAATCAAGTATATGCCACCTCATCATCTCGTCTTGTCGCCTGCGCCAATGCCCTGCTGTGCTGCGCTGACCGAGCCGGAGCTGACATCTCTTGTCCCAAAAGCATCGTCCCTTGTTTTCCTTCTTTCTTTTCCACTACCTTACACAACCATCTAGAAAAATGGCAGGGAATCTCTCATGCGCATCATCATCATCATCATCATCATCATCTCGATCCTTCATCTGCGTGGCTTGATCGATCCATCATGTCGCAACTTCTCGCAATTTTATATGCATCTGATCTCGGTTCGGGGCCCCGGATGTCTTGCTTACCTTGTATGCGCACGGTCACGCCGCATATTAATATCAAATACCACGCTGTGAAGATATGCCATGAGCTATCACATTATATGCCACGACGTGTAGAGTACATGTTGTGTATGTGTGTGTAATTTAACCCTGAGAGCTGCATGTGGCAAAGTAGTGTAACGTGAACTGCATACTGCAAAAAGACAGCCCTAACCGCGCCTCCGTCCTTTGAAACATAAACCAGTCTCTGCATGTATCGTATCAATGCCTTTCCTGCGCCCGTCAAATGCTTTCATATATGTACCGGTATTTCGCAAAGACTCCGTTCTGTGCTCATGCAAACCACGCTATGCAAATAAAACTAGAAACACACATGCTTTGATCCTTAATAGAAATCGTCGTCGTCGTTCCACCCCAACGCATCATATATCGACACGTCCTTCTGCTTGTTAGTCGTCGCCTTTGAGAGCTTAGGTAAGGGGGATTCGACCACAGCTCTCGTGCTTTCCTTCCTAGGCGTCTTGGTCACAATAGGGGGTGAGGAAGTTGCTGCTGCCAAAGGAGCAGTCGGGGACGCCTTGCAGGGCGTTGCGAATACCGCCGTTGGCGGAGAATTAACTTTATCGGGAGGTGGAGAATACACTTTGCCTTTCACCGGCGTCGCGAAAATTGCCCTACGAACTGGTCCCGATGAGAGGAACACTTTGTCTTTCGGCGCTTTCGTGGGTGTTTCAGCGATGCTAGGTCCCGCTAAACTCCGAGCTGTTGCTCTATGCTGCACCGATCCGGGGACAAGTGACGGTATTGGCCGCACAGCTGAAGAGGGAATACAGAAGTCGCTCAGCGGTGGTGCCTCCATCTCAAGTTCGCGAACAAAAGGATTCCGATGGCGACTTGGGGTTTGCTCGACCATATCCTTAGTTCTCCTGACAGCGCGCGGTGTTGCAGTCACCTGGACATCTTGCACCATTTTACGAACTGTGGTGGTTGGCTTTCTCGACTTCTTCGTAGACCCGACGCCTCGTTTCTCGATATCATCAACGTAGCTTCCAACTGCAAGCCCTCGGTTAGGCTTCTTCAAGGCCGATATGGCTTCCTGAAGGTCTTCCTCTACTCGCTTCTTCTGCTGCAACTTCGCCGCCGCCGCAGCCGATGGCGCGCTGAGATCAATCTGTCGACCCTTGAGGTGCTTGAGCTGTGACAGGCTATGCCTAGCTGCCTGTGAAGGGCTGCGCTGAAAGGGGATCGCCGATAGTGGCACCTCACTTCCCTCCCTCTTGATGTTGTTCAATAAAGCTGAGTCGGTAGCAGAGCGATGAAGGGATGGCGTAGGTTTTCGATTCGAAGCTTGTCCAACCGTATCAGTAGCCACGCGTCCTAACGACCGTCGTGTCTTCTTCACATCGGGCTCCTTGGGCTCTCCAGATTTCCGCGATGTAGTTGGCGGTTTCGCTGCTTTTCGCTTCGGCGGAGAGGCATGAACGGGTCCGCCTAATTTCTTGTTGATCATCCTCCCTTGTTCGGGTAGTCTGCTCACATAGAACGGAATAATGACCTCCACACAAAAGCTTTGCAGTCTATCGCTGTTCTCTCCTTTCCCTGACACATCGTTTGAGCCTCCATCTTTGGATATCTTTACATCAAAATCCAGAATACCTTCTTGATCTACGGACTGCCAGATGCAGAGCTTATCCAATAGCAGATCTAATTGTAATTTGACATCATCAAGTTTCCTTTTCCGTTTCTTGGGTTTGTTTTGAGATTCGGCCTGAGTCTCGTTTGTAGGTTCTAGGGTTTCATTCACAGGCTCCTTATATGTTGACAAGGCCTCCAGTGCTATAATTTCCAGCATTAAGATCATCTGTGCAAGTGTTTCGCGAACCCGTAAATCTCCAATTCGTCTTTTCAATCTCTGTTCAATCGTTTCTTCGCCAAAGACTTCCGAGTTCCGCAACTCGGACATCCACCACTTCTTGACCAACTCTTCCTCTTGGGGATACATGCCATCCCTACTAAGTTTCATTTTCTTCTTTGACTTTCTGGGTTTAGCTGCGTTCTCGGCTGGTTCGTCGTCCGAAAACATGCCATGGGGCATAGACTTAACAATTTCCGGTAACTTTTCCCTATACTTTTTATCACTGGCTTTGTGACTAAGAAGCATTGATCGGAAAAAGGTGACTAGTTCAGAAGTTGGTGGCGCTCCTTCATCTGGCGATGTAAATGCTGCGCGTAGGCGAGTGATCGGTCCCTTTGCAAAGTAGGCAAGAGATGTCTTAGACATGTAAATTGCATCGAGGTACTGCTGTACCATATTTTCGACTAGTTTTAGTGGAGAAGGTGCTTCCAATGGAATTTCAAGGACGGCGTTGGAAGTTTCGGAGACTACGTTGTCCACCGGTGCTAGGACCTGAACCGTTCTCTCACCGGGCACCTGCATCAGTGTTGGTTCGACTGGTTCCGGTTTTGGTCGCAGCATTGAGATCCGAGCTCGTTTCGTAGGTTTCTTGACATCTTCTGTTTGTACAACAGCTTGTTGCCACCATTTCATGTCTTCCATGTGCGTTATCTCTGGTTTGTGCAGGGTAGGGTAGAATTTTAGACTTGAGGGGTCCCATAGACTTGCTACGTCCTTCTCTTTCAACCAGTTCGTGAGTTTGCATAGACTGAACACGTGCTGTTGAACGCGTTCAATAGCGTACAGCGTCTTATTTGTCTCATAACAGGCTATAAGTACCTTCGGTGATATATCCCCTTTCTCTTGTGCTTCATGATATGACTCGAGGACGTCGATGCGGGCTGAGAATAGGCGATTGGGTGCGAAGTGATCGTCTGGGCAGGTATCGAGCAATGTAAGAGGTAGTTGTGAACGACCGATAATGCGAACCGGCCGGAAGGTTGAAGGTTTATCGTACGGAGATTCGGGACATGGCTTGATTGTGAAGGCCCTGTTGAAGGACCTAAGCCCACATATGCTCTCCCGTTTAAGTTTGGTTGGCAATTGTGCCTTGGATTCTGGCTCGTGTTTCGTAGGTAATCCGAGGATTTGATGGGTGGGATCAGATACGTTCGGTAGCATTGTCTTAGTCTGCAATGCATACGGGGACATAGGAAGCACTCATGGCGGTGTGAACTGGAGCGTGCGACTTGCAATGCGGGGGAGATGGGAATTGGAGGTTGGATTTCTGGCAGGCGCGACTTCGAGACGCGTTGGTGGCTCGTGCGTACGCTAGTACGCACGCTTATGCCTATTGTCCTGAACCTTGAACATCACCCCTCTTTGCTAACACGACTATTGTCACTTCGAGATTTATCGATATGAATTTAGTCCTTTAGGAAACCATCTGTATGTTCTTTTCTACGACTCGGTAATAATGGGTTGTGTAAGGACTAAGCCACGTGTCCTAGTATACCAATTAACGAACATAAGAACGAGTCATCCAACAGCCATAGAGTGAACGTTTAAGCAGCAAGTCGATAGGACCACTCACAACCTATTGAACTTATTTGGTCACTAGGACCCTTTTCGCCGCACTTAATTGATTTTTTAACTCCCTGAGCGACCAGACCAATGGACCCTCCTCAAACGTCAGGCTTCCTTCGCATCCCAGTCGAACTCCGCCATTGTATTTACGGATATCTCATAAGAGACACTCCGGTTGACTATCCATTCAAGAACACTCTCATATACCGCATAAGCCACAAGGCTCCACCTCGCCAATTGCTCCTTACGTCCCATCAAATCAGAGAAGAGGTCCTGATGCACTACTATGGTTCTGTGACACTGAGCATCTTCCACTTCGGAAGTTCTCGCCCTGCACGGGAAGACCTGAACCACAATACGCTTACTGCTCTCCGAAGAGCTACCAAGGTTCAACTACTGCTATTTTGGATTTTAACTGAAGAGGAGGCCGAAGCCCTCCCCTCAACCTTGCTCTGGGGGTTAGAGGATCGAACCTTGTTGCTCAGGGACGATGCACCCAAGTTAAACCTAGTCACCATCATACTTAGTTTCTCGAATACAAGTTCATGGCGGGAAAGAGAATTCCTGCTCAAGCCATTGCAAATATTGAAAGGGAAAGTCAAGTTCGTTCTTGGGCATAATTCGTTAAAGAAATTGAACGATATCGATACATGGGTAGAGATGCAAAGATATATCAAAGCCTTGAACAGTTAATGCTTCCAGGTTTCAAGCATACTCTTCCATTCTCGAATGGCACTTTCAGAGGTATAATTTATTGTACCTAAAAGGAAATTCTTCAAATTCGCGCAGACGAGCGTATCAGAAAAGCAGAAGAAAGATTTGGAATGAATTCTTACTAGTGTATTTGGTCGAACCTGCCAGATGGAGATCTCTCGTACTGTCCATGTCCCTTTTTTTTGGGATGCTAAAGTTGAAAATTTTCCGCTGGCTGCATGAAGTTTATTCTATATGAACGTGCTCTCCGTTGGACGGTGTAAGATACTCGTTATACTGGTCCACTTATATCTAGGCATTAGCCTTACGCTCTTCTTGCCTTTGATCATCAATGTTTGACCTGTGCATATCGCACCTTTTGTTGTTCTCCTTTTAATCTTTCATAGATTCTGAATTTCTGTCCAATCACCGAATTCTTCCCTGTGCAGGCAATTTGATTAGATCATGGATGTAACAGGCTGACGAAAGTGGCGGTGCGAGCAAGCTGTGTATGGGTTGCCATTCAATCTCATTCTCAGCCTTCCCTTCAAATATCTCGTTCTGATTTCAAAATTCACATAAAATCACCTCCAAAATGTCGTTTGGTTTCTCGGTTGGCGACTTCGTAGCTGTCGGAAAGCTCATTGCGGACATCATCACTTGTCTCCAAGAATCTGGAGGTGCTAAAACCGACTATCAAGAGCTCATGCGTGAGTTGACGGCTCTCGATCATGCGCTGCGCTCTTTGGACCGCATGAAGCCTTCGAACACTTCTTCAACAGCTCTAGATTCCATCAAATTCTCAGCACTAAGCTGCCGGCACTTACTTGAGACCTTTCTTCGCAAGATCCAGAAGTACGATAGAACGCTAGGCGTGTGGGCAAAACCCGGATTGGGGAAGAGCGCTGTTGACAAAGTGCGATGGAATTTCGATGGAAGGAACGAGATCCAAGCACTTCAGAACTATCTCAATCAACACGTCAATACGATCCATATTCTTCTAGCTGAACATGGTCTTGAAAGACTGGATATGGCCGAACAGAGAATCCTAGACGACAACTTGCGGACACAGGAGCGTCTCGACAAAACAAACGAAATCGTCCTTGCCATCAAGGACGACATGTTAGCGCAAGTTTCGGCGGTGAAAACTGTCCAGTATATGCTCAGCGAACTATATCGGGTCGTCTGTGGTGAAATGAGAGTGTCTTGGAATACCCTTGGACAACTCGTAGCGAATACATGGTGAGCAACCATTGCAACATATCTCAGTCCACCAAAACGCTAGTACTAACTCCTAATTTTCTCGAAGCGTATCCACCCAGCAGATCTACACTATTGTACTCGAAATCCGAAACCACGTGACTTCTGTTGATACTCGTTGGAGTTTCTTCCAAGAGCCGGTAGTGATTGAAGATGCGTTTGGTTTCAAGTTCCCGGTCCCTTCTGAATACGATTTCGATATGCTCCAAACCATCATTCAACTCCGATTCAAAGATGTCCCGGGAAGTAGTGAAGTCCGTTTGGGAAATTACGAGTTGTGCGAGACTAGATGCAGAGACAAACGCCTTAACAAGAATGCCCGCATTCATCCAGGTGCTGAGATTACAATGGCAATGATTGTCGGTGTAGCTTCTCCGGAAGTTCAGGCCTGCCCAGTACCAAGTTGTGGGTCATCTCGGGTTGTGTTGCACGCTAAAGGTGGCATGATCTGGTGAGTACTCCCAGAAAGAACCGCTTCAACCCATTCAACTGATAGCAGTAGCAATGACTGCAGAGTCTGGTCTGTTCGGGCTAATAAAAATCGAATTTCGATTGGAGATATATATGAAAGATTTGACTCTCAAGATCAGAATGCGGAAGTTGGCATCCCAACTCTTCCGACTTCGGCATCACAATTGCATCTCGAAAATGCAAACAAAGACGATCATGAGCCTCCTCTGCGGAATATTACTTGGGCCGTAGACGATACAAAGCAGTCGTCAAGAAAATGGGTTGTCCAACAAGAGAACACTAAGAATTTTTCCGAGGCAAAGAATTCTTCTGATGAATTAAAGGCAGCCATTGAAGAAAGGCCTCGAGCATATGAAGACTTTCTTGCTTCTGCGAGAGGCTATAGAGCGGGTTCACGAGATTTACGAAGTGTTTTCGAGAACCTCTTACTTCTATCCGGTGACAGTTCTAGCATACTTCCCATGTTAGCGTATTATTTGCAACATTATTTCTCGTTAGAGCACTCGGAATCTCTGCTTAAATCACATTTTCCCAAAAATGAACCTCCGGGCACAGTTGAGACATGGATTTGGCCGCGATCTAAGAGGATACGTTATGTACCAGAAGGAGATTCCAATTATTTCAGAAGTATTTCCATCTATAGTGTATAGAAATGAGAAATCAAATCAAGAGTAGATATCTGCTGATACGAGTAAAATCCTGAGAACGAGAAGTATCTGGTATCCTCGAAAATTCTGAACAGTCACACAAGTATTCACAATGACAATTACGGGCTAATTTCATGTATAGCGAATGTATTGATTATATAATATGGAAAATGAAAGATCATAATTCGCATCAATATAGAATACTTTGATGGGTATTACTATTGACGAACTTCTCACGTACCCCAAATTGAGCAGTTTGTGTTTGTAGATATACCTATTAAAAATAAATGATTGCAGAGTTCGCGCGCTTTGCACACAAGAGTACCTCTTACATTCATTGAAACTCGTGTCGTATGTCTTTTGCTTCTTGTTCGTGTGAATATAGCAACTGAAGCGATGGAAGTCAGGACCAGGTTTGTGATCCCATATGGACAGTATAACAATTAAACCTTGTTATTCTAAGATGGGAGTTAATGCGTCAAACCGAACAAAAATGTGGAATGAACATTATAAAGATTAAAAGATGAAACGAAAAGTCAACAAAAGGCACTAGCCAAGCGGTAAAAGTGGAATGGGTTCTTCGACTTTTCACGCCACGCATGCCAAATCACCAAATAGTCTCATGGTATAGAATCAGAAAACAAATCATTACAATCGAAGGGATATCTACAGTAGTAAAAGCATAGCATTCACTCCAGAAGCGACGCCTTGGCTCTGAAGCTAAGGCGCCCGCCTAATGTAATGCACCACATACATACTCATGTAAGCTACTCGCTCTCGTCGTCGCCAATGAGCTTGGCATAGTCCTCCGCGGAGGCGAAGGTTGGGAGATGTTTGAGCTTCCTCTTCTTCCGGCTCTTCTTTTCCTCCTTCTCATCGCCATCCTTACCCCCCTTGCGGAATTTGGGTGGTGGATGGTCCTCTAAATCGGTGTCGTCGTTGAAATCAAATCCTTCGGGAATTTCTTCATCGCTGCCGACGAAGGCTTCCTCCTCATCATCGTCGAGATCGAAATCGCCCTCACCCATTTCTTCATCGTCATCCACGTGTTTGGGTGCAGGGCTGGTGTCTTCGTCATCGCTGCCGAGATTGAGCTCAACACCTCCGTCCATACCTTCATCAACTTCATCGTCGTCACTGTCCATGTCGAAGTCACTAAACCCATCATCGTCATTGTCGTCACCCTCGATATCGGGTCGGCTGTTGACCAGTGCTTTCCAAACCTCATCTTCGCCGCTGTCTTCACTGTCCGCGTCCCTGCTCTTCTTGTTCTTCTTCTTCTGTTTCTTGCTTGTCTGCTTAGCTTTGCCTGCTCGCTCGAAATAGGCATGAAAGAATGCCTCATCAACGCGGACATCGCCAGCCTTCTGCTTCCAGAACTGTTCGGAATTGACCGGATCATGGTATCTATCACCATCGCGTGCAGTGACAAGATAGTCCGAGGCTTTGGAAGTCCCTGACATCGGCTGCATAATAGACGAACCATGCTCCTTGCTCTTGATCTTTGCGTTCCGGAAGGCAAACTTGTCCAGGAAATTCATCAAAGTATATAGAGTAGGATCAGGTTTCTCTCTGATAACTTCCTGGTTCAGAAGTTTCCTTGCGAGAACACTAACGGAAGGGTGATGATGTGCCTGAAGAGGAAGCAACTCCCAAAGACAAGCCAAGTCAGCATTGGCATACTCAGGATCGCGTTTTCGAGGGTCGTAATGGGGCCGTTTAGAAGGCGTGGCGTCTTTGGCAGCCGCATCCTCCGGTGCATCCTCGTAATGCTCTTCTTCGCCGTCAGAGTCATGGTCCTCGGGCGTCGATAACATTGATCTGATGCTGGGAAATGTGACTATCAACTCGTTGATAAGGTATAGGACACCACAAATGAAAGGCGGTTCGTGAAGCTGAATAATTTGTAACAGGCGTTTGACGAAAGCTTGGACGCGTCGAATGCTAACATCCGCTTTGAGTGAACGATATAGAAGATTGAGATAAAGGATTTGTTTCGAGGTCGTAAGAAGGCGAGGGTCAAGGAGTGATTCGTACAAAGTTCGGTAGAAACGATCAGTGGCAATATGCTTCATGGCAGAAATTTGCTGAATGAGCATCATGGCCTGAATACTGGTGTTGAAATTGGATGAGTGCGTGACCTTAAATATGGTGTTTATGTGCTCCTCGAATCTATGAAGATTAGCTTCACGTATTGACCACCTGGGAGGGTTCTAACTTACTTTGCATCTTCCAAATTGGCAAAAGGAAAGGCACGGTTGACACCGGTTAAGATGCCGGCGATTAACTTTTCGCGCACCTCATCCTCAGCTTTGTAGGCCTGAGTCGCAAGCTTTTTGGCCTTCTTCCTTGCCATCTTGCCTGGCTTGCCTCCACCACCTTGTATAAGACCGTCTTTGTTCAATCTCTTCTCTTGTTTTGCTCGTTCTTTATCCTTTCTCAAAAGACCCACGAAGAGACTGAAGTATGTATCCAACAGCTTGTCTGCAACCTGTTGCTCCTTCGCACTCAGGACTGTTGAGTTAAGAGTAATGACAGCATAGTACTTGGCATGGGGGCTCTGGTTCGGCTTGAACAAAAGATCGGACTCAATCGCGTCGATGATCACCCCTTTCATGAGTGGATGACTTATCTGCAACTGGAGCAAAAGGTGGGAAGCCTTGGATGCCACCTTCTTCTCCTTATCTCCAAGCTTGTTGATAAGCAACCGAAGCAAGTTTTCCTCTTGCTCGGGTTTCTCCTTCAGCAATTCCCAGACCATCGTCAACGCGCGACTACGCGAGTATTGCACTTCGTCGTTGGACCAAAACTCAATGATCTTGAGCATCTCGAAAAATTGCTTCTTTAGCCAGTCTTCATATGCCCACGCAACTAGATGTATTTTCTGAAGCTCTCCGGGCAGCTTTTCTCCAGCCTTCCAATTGGTGGCTTTCCCCTGGAGCGCAGATATCAGTGCAGGCTGTCGCGCGAAGGCCTTTAACTTTCGCTCCGGCGGTAACACAACACCTTGGCCCAGCAAATCTTTCAGAGCAGAGAGTGCCATCAATGCGGAGTTCCTACTCTTTTTCTGCGAGAGGCCAAGCAACTGCAGGAAAGCCTTTTGGGTGTGCAGAGGAGATGCCTGGACAAGCAACGTCAGAGCCGAAACTTTGTCTTCCATGGTTCCAGATGCCATGATGGTGGACATGAACTTATGCGACGAGTCCTTGGCCATGTGAGTAGTCGCGTACTGCGTCGACTCCTCCTCAAGAAGCTTGCCGGCATACTCGTGAAGCGCATCCAGGACAGGCCTGGGGGGTATGGTTGGGTTCTCGGCGATGGGTAGCTTAGGTAGTGGTACTGTATGCCATTCTGGCTGGGGGGTGAACAGCTATCGGAGTCAACGCGCAGTCGCAAAAGTCAGTTTAGTGCACGTACCAGCGCAGACACTGTCTCGCGCCTCTCTTCACCAGTTTTTCTCTTGTCCTTTCGATCTTTATGTTCCCTTTGTTTGTGTTGCTTGCCGTTCAGCCCATTTTTGGCCGGCGATGACTTCTTGAAGCCATCCTTGGTTTCCGCATGGGTTCGCTTCGTACCCATTTGAGGTCCAGGGCGTGCGCGGGGGTGCAATATCAGCAGAAATGTCTTATTTCTGAGTGAAGTGTGTTATCAGAGTGACCATAACTTTTCGCGAGGCCTGTCAGAAGAAAAAATCCGACTCGGCATGCAGTGACCTAGAGATCGCTGAGGCTGGCAGCTGGTGCGGTAGAATTTGGACCGGGACTGGAAAAACAGATGGTCCGTTGGCCCGTGCTCCTTCCGGGATCGGCGTAGTGGGGTGGTGGCTAGCGTGAACGTGTTCCCTCATTTTCCATCGGACTTGACTCAACGCCTTCACGTTGTCAATTCAAGTCCCCGAATTGGTCATCCTACTCAACCCTGGATCAATTCTCATCTCCTCATTTTGGGTACAAAAGTGAATGAAAATTTCGTTGGACACAGTTACATAAAACTTTGTTCACCAGAAAGAGCTATCTTTTTTCGACGTTTGGCACAATGGCAACAGCATCGCCCACTAGCGATCCCAAAACTTCAATTACTCCTCTTCTAAAACGCCTCTGGCATGAGAATGCTGGACCAAGACCAGATGCTACCGAAATTGCTGCTGCCGTAGCACTGATATTTGAGAACAAGTTGTCAGAAGTGCAGACCGGTGCTCTTTTGACATGTTTGCATTTCACGGAACGCGATCGTCAAGCAGATGTTCTGTCCAAATGTGCAAGAGTCATGCGCGACTTTGCCAGAGACATTGATGTTGAAGTACTGTCCAAAGTCATTGAGCAGCGGGGCCGAAAGGAGGGCACCTATCATGGTGGACTGGTAAGTCTGACCCTACATGATCCGGCCTAAACCTAGCCACAAATTTGTGTACCCGTCAACATTGGATTTAGACATGTTTGCAATGACAGATTGTATGGGTAACTGACTGCCAAGGCAGTGTGACATCGTCGGAACCGGGGGTGACTCACACAACACCTTCAATATCTCCACGACATCTAGCATCCTTGCTTCGTCTCTTCTATTGATCGGTAAACACGGTAATCGTGCGTCTACTTCACGATCTGGGTCCGCAGACCTTTTGTCTTGCGCAACACCCAAGCCGCCTGTGATTGAGGCTGTCACTCCGACGACTCTTGCAGACATATACAGTTCTACGAATTATGCCTTCCTTTTCGCCCCTATTTTTCATCCAGGCGGACGCCATGCAGCTAGCATTCGTAAGCAGCTCGGATGGCGCACTATTTTCAATCTACTAGGTCCTCTCGCGAACCCTCTCCATGACTTGGTTGAGGCAAGAGTCATTGGTGTTGCGCGAAAAGAGATTGGTCCCGATTTCGCAGAGTCTTTCCGACAGTCTGGGGTCAAGAAAGCAATGATCATTTGCGGAGATGAGGAGCTCGATGAGTTGAGTTGTGCAGGTCCTACACATTGTTGGCGACTGGCTGAGGACTCTTCGTCTGGTGAGGTGGAGACAAAGTACTTCACACTATCTCCCGAGGATTTTGGGTTACCCACACATCCTCTGAGCGAAGTATCGCCCGGTCAAAGCCCAGAGAGGAACGCTGAGATCTTGATGAGTATATTGAAAGGGGATGTAAATCCTGATGATCCTATCCTTCATTTTGTGTACATCAACACTGCAGCTTTACTCGTTGTATCCGGCATTTGCGACGCCGACACCAGCAATCTAGGCCATGGAGATGACGGGAATGTCATAAAAGAAGTCGGACCTGGAGGAGGTCGGTGGAAAGAGGGAGTCCGGAGAGCAAAATGGGCAATATCAAGTGGTGAAGCATATCGGCAGTGGCAAGCTTTCGTTGAGGTAACGAATAGGGTCGCCTGATAACTTCCTTTGAAGAGTCTGTTTATACTGTTAATCGGATATATGGAGGGGGAAAGTAATCAACTGATTCTCCTGTTGTCAATTTTTCTCTTCGAACAAATCGACAATGCGATACCCAGGGCCTTTTCAACGGTCTGCACCAACCTCTGTTCTCACATTATTTCGTACTATTTTAAAAAGAAGGGACGTCAATCATTTCTCAGCCGACTAATATTGGATAGGAACAGGCGCTTCCCTGTAGTTCTGCATCCTACATGCAGCATGCACTATTTTTTTGCCATGGAATGAAACGGACCGATCCTCACTAGACCTAAGCTCAACAAGATTCTCCACGGATTTATGCGATTTAAGCGGTAGTTCTTTCTACTTACCCAATGGGGAAATTCCAACAGTCGTGTGTCGGCGGGTCCATTTCCAGGAGGGGCTCAGTGTCCGCACTAACTAGCGAGTAGAACCCTTTCAGACTGACAAAAAAACCTTCAATTGGTGGGAATTGCTATCTGAGAGGCGAAGAAACACAAAGAAGGCCGCTTTTGCATTATCCGGTGGGCGGTTTGTAGTGGGGCTTCAAAAGCAATGACGTGAGGCTCGGTAATGCGATGTTTGAGCGGGTATCCGCGTTGGCCAAATATTTCTAGTCACTGTCCCCCGCCATTAACTTCCCCCGCCTCCCTCCCTATCTCGCACTCTCCCCTCGCAAAACAATCAATTACATGCTCAGACAAACACTTCGCAAAATGGCACCCGTTAACTGGACAAAAGAAACCTTCACCCTCAACACTGGGGCTAAAATCCCCGCAGTTGGTCTCGGTACATGGCAATCCAAGCCTAACGAGGTCCGCGAGGCTGTCAAAGCTGCTTTACTTAAGGGATACCGACACATTGATACTGCTCTGGCATATGGCAACGAGCATGAAGTTGGTCAGGGAATCAAAGACTCGGGCGTTCCTCGTGAGGAGATCTGGATTACCACCAAGCTCGACAACCCATGGCACAAGCGCGTTGAAGAGGGTATCAACAGCTCTTTGAAGAGCTTGGGCGTCGACTATGTTGATCTTTACCTAATGGTATGCTCAATCCTGCGAACTCACGTATTCAACCTCACACGAAACTAACCCTTTACCTGTAGCATTGGCCTTCATCTACAGATCCCGAGGATCTCAAGAAGCACTACCCTGATTGGGACTTCCGAAATACCTGGGCCGAGATGCAGAAACTCCCGGCCTCTGGTCGCGTCAAGAACATTGGCGTGTCTAACTTCGCCAGTAAGGCACCCCTCTCTTACATTCAGAAATATTTTAATCTAAAGTTTTCCTAGTCAAAAACCTTGAGAAGCTCTTCGCTGCCCCTGACTTCAAGACCACTCCCGCCGTGAACCAGATCGAACTACACCCCAACAATCCCTCCCCCAAGCTCATCCAGTACTGCAAAGATAAGGGCATTCACTGCACCGCCTACTCTTGTCTTGGCTCCACCGATTCCCCGCTCTACAAGAATGACAAGCTGAAGCAAATCGCGGATAGCAAGGGCAAGACAGTGCAGCAAGTGCTTTTAATGTGGGGATTGCAGCGAGGTACCAGCGTGATTCCCAAGAGTGTTTCGGCAAATAGGATTGAGGCCAACTTTGCACTCGATGGTTGGGATTTGAGCGAGGAGGAGGTGAAGACGATTGACGGATTCACAGAGAGATTCAAGGTGTGTGGAGATGCGTGGCTACCAGTCAAGGTCTTCTTCGGCGATGACGAGTAAGGGAGATCATCAATGGCTTGGGTTGAGCCTTGAAGCATATAATAGAGGATAGACGAAACATAACAGCTTTCGCTAGGATATAACCGGTTTCTCACAATGAAAAAAAGTACATTTCCAATTTATGTTACTTGGTGTATTCGACGATCTTATATTTCGGCAAAAACAATTAGGTTTCCCTGTTTCTTTTTGGCTTTTTAAGGGAAATCATAGAATTAGTGTTGGTAGGGTCATGTTACAATCTGGTCTCAGAGACATATCGATAGATAAGCAATGTATTAACTAGAATGTAGAGATACAATACACCTGCATAACATTGGCCCGAAGCGAGGTGGTCTGTGCCATGTGTGACGCTATGAGGTCACAGGAATACATTCCAACACTAGCACACCGCTACTCCTCCTGGAGGACGCTTATGTGTAGTTAAGCAAAGAAATTCAGGACGCTAAGACTCATCATTCGTACCGTGTAGGTCTTTATTCATTAAATCATGTCCAGGTAAGTACCCGTCTTCAAGACTGCAGATTTCTCAACCTAATCTATTCGGTTGGGATTGTCAAGTGCGTAAAGCGAAAGAGAAAAGTTCATCTTGGCTTACTGATATATCATAGAATACCATGTTGATGGAACCATTTACACATCAACCGAATGTCCATCATCCACTTTAACCTTCATCGTTCATACCCCTCACAAGCAAAAGAAGTTAATGTTCAAAGACACAATCTCAAGCACGATCACAGCCCCTTGACCCCCTTCATAGCCATGACCAACCTCCCAAGTAACACCCACCCCCACTGTTGGAACGACCCGGGTCTCCGCAACCTCAACTCCCTCCTCCTAACCTGCTACCTCGGTGCCATCGCCAATGGCTACATCAACTCTCTAATCTCCAACCTAATTGCCAACCCTCGCTGGCACACCGACATATCCGGCCTCTCCCAAACCTCCCGTCTCGGCCTCGTAACCTCCGCACAATCCCTCGGCTGCATCGCGGCCTTCTTCCCCGCCCCCTGGCTCTCCGACACCTATGGGCGCCGAACCGGCATCATATTCGGCTGCATCGGCATGATATGTGGCTCTGTGAGCCAGATATTCTGCAAGACATTCGACCAGTTTCTAGGAGCCAGGTTGGTGGTAGGATTTGCGTCTATTTTTAATACAATTTCATCGTCGGCTTTGTTGGTGGAACTTGCTCATCCGAGACAGAGAGGGGTTGCGGGGGCGTTGTTTAACACTTGTTTCTTTATTGGGTCGATTACGGCGGCTTGGACGTCATATGGGGCGATGAGGTTGGATAGTTCGTGGTCGTGGAAGATCCCTGTTGCGGCGCAGAGTGCTTGGGTGTTGGGACAGCTTGGGTTGGTGGTGGCGGTTCCGGAGAGTCCGAGGTGGTTGGTGAGGAATGGGGAAGAGGAGGTTGCAAGAGAGATGTTGGTGAAATATCATGCCAATGGGGACGAGGGGAATGAATTGGTGCGCTTTGAATTGGCGAAAATGAGGGCTTCCGCGGAGATGGAGGCTCAAGATGGTATGTCTACTGGTTGGTCTTCGTTGTACACGACGCCGGGGAATCGTAAACGACTTCTGCTCTCTGTAGTTATCGGTGTAGCAACGCAGTGGGTTGGTAACGGGATCATCAGCTTCTATCTGGCTCCGGTATTGCAGACAGTCGGCATCACAGACTCTTTCCAGCAGCAAGGTATAAACGGAGGCCTGCAGATTTACAACTGGTGTCTGGCCTGTGGGGCAGCACTTCTATCTGAGAAAGCTGGTCGACGCCGTCTGTTCTTGACCTCGGCGGGCACGATGTTGATTTTTATGATCATGGTTACAATATGCTCGGCGTTGTACTCGTCAACAAGATCTGTGGCAGCAGGATACGCAGTGATTGTGTTTCTGTTCCTTTTCCTGGGCGGATATGTTATCGGCTTGACTCCTATTCCTATCCTCTACGTCAATGAAATATGGCCCAGCCATATCCGGACTAAAGGAACGAGCGTCTTTTGGGTATCCCAAGCTGTCGCTATCTGCTTCAACCAATTCGTGAATCCAGTTGCGTTAGAACGGATTGCGTGGATGTACTACTTGGTGTATGTGGCTGTCCTGGTTTTCGTCATTATTTTCATGTTTCTGTATGTTCCGGAGACGAAGGGGTTGTCACTGGAAGAAGTAAGCAATATCTTTGATAGAGAGCGACGTAATTCTATAGAACTAACAGTCGTGGAAGCTAACTTACACCTCCGTATAGCAGAAGAACGGTTGTAACAATGAAAAGCAGAGGTACTTGGACTTGAAAATACCAAAAACGTCTCGGTTCATATCATGTCTAAAACCTTGATTCGCCCCCAGAATTTTACTTTCAATAATCATAATAGGTTTTTATGTGATCAGTCCCATTTTCAGTCATCCACTCTACTGCCTTCAGATACCCTAAAATATTATGGCCGTTTCCACCAAATGAATCGAAGAATTGCCCTACGACTGCCTCTCCTAAGACATATCGATAACCTCTCCAAGATCGAAACGAAAGATAATGGATATGGACAGTTGTGTCGCGGTGACTAAGGAAATCCCATGCACGTATCTGGTATTCACAATACAAATCATTGAGAATTGTATAATAGCCTTGATCTCCAGCTGAAACGGCGGCAAAAGTGAGGTGCTGAACGAGCGATCCGAGATCTTTGTCTTGAGCCCACAGTTGAGGCGACTCGGACTGTGAGCCCCATCTGTGCCGAATCCCCTCGAGGATTTCCGTGAATGCGAGTCTACTCTTTATGTCATTAATAGTTTCTTTATCTCCAGGAAACATGCTAACATGCTGATTCCGCCGCCCATTGAAAAACCTGTGATGATAATCTGCTTCGGCGTTGCACCCCGCGCAACCATGTCATCTAATGAACTAGAGAGTGCATCGAAAGTTGCCTGTCGCATCCCGTGCCACATATCACGAAAGAAACTATGAATACGATTGCCATTCTCGTACACGGGATAAGGCCACTCCCACCATCCCGGGCCTTTGGCATTGATCCACAAGTTCATATGTAGCTCATTAGGACTTGAGCCAAGGAAGGCGATGGTGATCTTTTCGCCGTTGCTGACCACAATAGCTCTGCGACTATCATTCATTCCAGTGTGGAGTTCTTTAGCGCTCAGTTCTGGATTTTGATAGTGGTCCTGAAATGCGCTGGTCATGGTGCTAAAATCGGGAGTAAGTGTTGATCGCCATAAGATATTGGCTGCATCCTTGATATCGTTCCATTGTGATGGACCATTTTGTAGCTTAACCAACTGCGTCGTGGCCACCCTCACTCCGGGACAGAAGTAAGTTGACTTGGTTGTGCAAACTTGATGATGAAATACGGAGGAGACCTAAAGGTGGGATGGTGACGGGCGACTCTGCGAATACTGTGTGACTCACTAATCTAAAAAGACTCTCGGGCGGAAAGCAGTTATATGTCGTAACGGTATTCATGTAGGGAATTTCCCCACCTTTTGAGCCGAAATCTTAGCAAATAAGTCGAAGGCTTGAATCAAAGCTTGATAACATGATTGTAGTACTAGATAGGAAAAACTCATTACGTGATCTTGGACAATTGTCTCGGCCCCTCCCCCACCCTTCCCAAATCGTTAGCATCCCGGCATGCTATGTTCGGTACCAGAGCATGCAGGGTGGCCAAGATTTCTAGAAGGCATTCAGATATGGCATAGTCCGGATGACAGATCTGTGCGTAAAATCACAATTAAGGGCCGGAAATGCTTTATTCAATATGAATTTTGCGTGTTTGGGGTGTTCCATCGAGATCGCATTCGGTATCATATGAGCTGTAAGTGATTATGTGGAGAAGGAAGTAAGTAAAGGATCTTGCCAATGAACGTCAAGCTATAGAATTCGGGAAATTTTACAGGGTTTTTCATTTCAAAAGATTATTCATAATTTCCTAATTAGAAGAACCTCTCATTCCCACTACGAATGGATCAACATTGGATGAGATGATGAAGAATAACTAAGGCTGCCAATAGGTGAGAAATAACCAGCACGAAACGTGTGATCGATCAAAGCACCGTATGTTCAACAAGGAGGGGCATGTTATTGAACTTACTTTCACGCTAAAGAAATTGCAGTATCTTTTACCGAAGGGTCTGTTTCTCGCAATCACAGGAACGTTAGACAAAAACAAATACCCGAAACAATTGACCCCGCATGGCCGGTTGAAGGATAAGAACAAACTTTGAGTTAGGATCAGACATCTGGCTCATCCATACTCCCCAAGAACTCGCAGATCAACGCTCGCAGCTCGCTCAACGCTTGTTAGTCACATACAAAGTACAAGCACACATGACAGCCCTTGGCAACATCAATCAAAACTCTCTCTAACGACACATGATGGCAAAAGTATGAAAAGTATAAACTTTTATCCACACGGACAGATGCACCTCTCTATTAACATTACACCTTCCGCCGGTCAACCCTACAACACCGTACATATACACAGACATAAACACCTTCGTTCATCCATCCACTTAAAAGTGTAAATGCTCGATTAAACCCATATGAAACACCATATTTCCGTTATTTTGTCCTTCGAAAGCAATTCGTGCGAGAAGGAGAGAGTCCAGTAAAATGCCATGCCCATACCATGAATGTGAGATCGAGATATCGTGTAAGACTTACACTCGAAAAAGCTTACCAAAAACATCCCTTGCCATAATTCTTTTGGCAGCCAAGACCACATGCGAATAAGTCGTTGCCGCAGCGGCCGGTCAGGGAGCAACAGTTCTTATCCCCGTAACCTATGCAGGTCTGCTTGTCGCTCAAGGCACCGCAGCGGCCGTTGGTGCTGGTATTGATGGAAGGGGAGGCAGATGGAGGGGTTGTAGAGGAGGTCGTTGGAGAGGCTAGGGTGGTAATGGAGAGGAGTGTCGTCGTGGCCGTAGAAGGCGTGGCCGCTGGGTTATCTCTACTACTACCAGAGGTGAGATTGATACTTGTGGGGGAGGCCGGATCATTGGTGGGAGAGGGGGCAACAGAAGAAATCAAATCGAAAGAAACAGTACTGGAGAGGGCAGAGACAGAAGAAAGGTCCGACGGTGAAGGAATGACAGGTGAGGGAAAGACAGTAGGAGAGACAGTGGTGTTGTCGGGTAAAACAGAAGAGTCAAAACTAACATTGCAAGTGCCAAACGCGCCCTGGCAGCCGCCACCACAATGGCCAGCTGTCGTTCCACACCAGCCATACTGCGAGCAGCAATTCCCGAAGGCTGATCCCTGGCAGGTTTGTTGCTTGGTTCCAGCGCAGTTTCCATCAGTGGAAACAGGCTTAGTCGCAGGAGGAGGAGTAGTTCCGCCGCCGCCGCTGCAAGTACCAAAGGCACCATTGCAGCCGGTTCCGCAGTGGCCGGTAGTGCTTCCACTGTGATAATGTTAGATATGAGCTGGGGAAAGGAAGAGATGATGGAATAAATGTTCAACGCAGGTTCACTTACCACCAGCCGTACTGGCTGCAGCA
The DNA here is from genome assembly GCA_020744415.1 of Dendryphion nanum. Taxonomy (NCBI): domain Eukaryota; kingdom Fungi; phylum Ascomycota; class Dothideomycetes; order Pleosporales; family Torulaceae; genus Dendryphion; species Dendryphion nanum. Next base: position 2,020,297 of record JAGMWT010000004.1, on the reverse strand, counting down.
GTTGCCAAAGCCGGAGTTGTTGCAGGTGAAGCCGTTGGTTCCAGCGCAGGTTCCGTCAGTAGAGACCTTTCCGCCGGCAGGAGGGTTGGTGGGGTTGGTCGGGGGGTTTCCACCAGCGCGACCAGTGCGGTACCAGGTAGATTCAGCCTGTCCCATGCACTCGCCCATAGTTACCATCCTATAGCCGGCCTGGCTAATGCGTTGGAGCATGTAGGAGGTCAAGTTGTTGGCAGTCAACTCATGAATGTCATGGGCAATTGCAAGGAAATCATCATTCGCTGGGTTCTTGCCATTGAGAGCGTTGTTAACGTTGTTCTTGGCGTTCTGGATCTTCTCACGGGTAAGTTGATTGTAATCTTTTCGAAGTCAGTTACTATGTCGCGACTCATATACTTGATTGACTCACCATCAGTGTCCAAGTCGAAGTACGAAATGACATAGCCGAGGGAGCCCATATCGGCCTGGCAACCAGATCCAGCAGTACAAGAAGAGTAGGGGGGACGCATATAGGTAGGGAATTTTCCAATGACGTTGGAGATGGCCATTTCGTTCTTGATCATCTGATCACGGCGCTGAGCGCTAGTGATAGCACTGAGATCCTGATGAGACCAGGTGTGGCTGGCAACTTGATGACCTTCCGAGATCATGCGACGGAGCATACCGGGCCATGGCTTGCTAGCATCATCAATGGCGCCCTTGCCAATGTTGATACCAGTCACGAAGAAAGTAGCCTTTGCGTTATACGATTTGAACAAGTCCATAACGTTGTTGGTGTACGTATAGGGGCCGTCATCATAGGTGATAGCAACGGTTCCTGGAACACGGCACGCATACACGCCCTCACCACCATAGGCAACGCTACCAAGCTGAGCCCTAGAGACACCACTGGTGCTAGTTCCAGCGGGGGTCTTGTTGGCATCACACCCAGGGCCGAATTGGAACTGGCAGTCGGGGGCCGAGCAGAAATCACCACCTTGACCGCAGTATCCCTTCGATTAGGTTAGCAAATGCATGATATCTGATCCTCAATCATTGAAACATACTGCAGAGGAACAGCAGTATCCAGCAGCGCAGCTAGCACCTCCACCAGCAGAACCACAGCGCCCATTCTGACCTCCTTGGCGAGCCTGCAATTGAGGGCCTTGCTCGGCCTTGATATCCCTGGCTTCATGACCGCTGAAAGCGTTCCTGATCTTTAACTTTGCGATATCACTTGGTGATAACCCCCAGATTTTAGGAGCTCCAGGAATGTCGGCATGGGCTGCAACCAACGGGGCAGCCACCAACGAGGCTAGGGAGATATCCGAGAAACGCATCTTGAATTGGCTTTGGTCTGTAAGTCTCCTCTAAATTAAGTTTTATCGTAGGATTTGTAACGGGAAACGAGAGTACGGGATCGTATACGGGTAAAAGCGAGAGTGGGACCTTTGCTTCGGGGATTAAAACTATTATGTATCGCAACAAAGAACAACGAATGACGGACGTATGTACGCACAGAGACGGACAAGACGAGTGTGAAGAAAGACTCAACAAAGGCGAGGCAGCCAGTTTATACCCATGGCTGGCGCAGGCCATGCAGGAGGAGGCACTGGCGGCGCGAGACGCTCGAAATGGCGTTCCGCTAGTGTAAGCTACTGGGGGGGCAGCGCAGTGTCAGTCCGAGGTCTTGGAAGAGAATCAGAATACGGGACTGGTGCCTGAGCCAGGCCCCACCAACGAAAGAATGCTCGCGTTGGCCACGAGAAAATGCGGAGATGGGACTGGGGGGCGGAAGTTTTTGAGACAGACAACCACCGCCAGTTGTTCCCACCGACAGGCTCGTTGTCGCGCGCATCTCGAAAGGCTGAAGCTTTTGGTGTTCACGAACATTTCCGAACAATCCCACGTCCAGGCGCCGAATGAGCAGAACGCATTTGGCTGCTGCAGCTTCCCAAAGGGGGACGAGACTCGTCTCAATAGCCTGCTCAATCGCTAAAAATATGGCACGGGGGTGGGAGTGCCAAGAAGATTGTATCCGAGTCGGGCTGAACGACAAGACTTGAGCTTGCATAGGCCAAACACTGGTGGGAGGCTCGACTCTTGTCTGATGCAAAGTTTCTTTTTACAAATGGCAAACCATCTCGCTCGCTATAGCCAATGCTGGTGCTCGGCATTTGCTCCACCGATGCTTTTGCAGAATCAATAAGGCACGAGGCGACCGCTCTCCAGGAGACATGTCAGCTTGCATCTTGGCGACGACGGAGATGCTGTGTGTATCAAAATAATCAAAGTAAACGGCCATAGCAAGGGGTGTTTTCCTGGGGTGAGAGCCGAGGGCAAGGGTTGAGCGGACTTGAGAGAAAAGGGGTTTGGTCGGTTGCCAAGTCGCGTGTGCCAAGCCTCAGACGCTTTTCCTCCCGGTGATCTTCGCTTCACGTCTTCCGAGCCTTCTTCCGCCCTCCGCTAGATAAGTCTTCGGGCTGACTCTGGCACAATATTGTTTCCTTGTTGTTGTCTTGGACTCGGCTACCGGTACCTACCTGCCTAAGAATCGCTCAGGACTCGAGCTGGGGCTCGACTCAGTCGTCATGCGACACCTGGCGACAATGTGGTGTTTTGCTTCCCCTTCCCATCTGTGGTAGTATACCGTGTTGCACGTCGTCAATAAAGCCCACCCCGTGCTTGCAGGGTGCGCCTCGTGTTTTGCACGCGATGGGTAACACTATACTGCGACTCCCACCGCCCAGTGAGCAGGAACTTACAGCATGCTCCCGGTTCCGTGTTCCCGAAGGCGAAAAGTCCTGTACGGCTGTCTCACTGGCACCAGTCAACGACCTGTCACGCATCATGTGTGACAATCAACGTACAGTAGCGCTACCTGCCTGTGAGCTGGTGACCACTTGGTACCCTGCTACCTGGCTTTGACCTCGAACTTGTATAAACTTGCGTTGTAAATGGTGCTCAGAATCGTGATCGGGTACCTGTTAGCTGGATATGCTGTTACATCCTTCCCATTGTACCTACTACGTTGGCACAAAGAATACCAAGTCGTTTAGCTCTTTCAACGAAAAAGCAACAAAGTGGCCACGGCATTGGGTCGCCCTAGCATGAGCTGAACATCTAGAAAGTGGAAACTCGGGATATCATTGTTTTGCGTAATACGTCATAAACTTTCAGTGGTTCCTCTTGGTATTATCGGAGGCTCTTCGAAAAGTGGGACAACACTTTCCGAAAATGCCCCTAGCAACCTCCTTTCATTCTACTTCTTCATCACCTTCAATAACGGCGCAATCCTTTGACGCTTACTCAGCCCCACCCTGTAGGACACTTTGCCCTTCCTCGTTGTAGCCAACGCCGAAGAAGCAGCATTCGCTATTTTTGTTTGTTCTTCTGGGGTTCGTGTTGATCCCGCCGGTATTGGATTGGCAGGTGGGGTAGCTGCAGGCGGCGCGCCATCTCGCGTTGGAAGGATTTTGGTTTGCTTATGCGCTGGCTTGGTGGGCTGGTCATCAGATGCCGTAGCCTCATTTGGTCGAGTTTCCTTCAGGGCGTCGCCAACATGATCGATATTGCTCTCCTCTGCATCATCAGCATCCAAGGCAATATCGGCGGTGAGGGGAACAGGGTTTGCATCCTTGCGAGGCCTGCCTCTTCTTCGCTTCTTCTCCTTTAATGGTTTGGATGTAGTAACTTCCTGCTCAAAAGTCGGCATATCAGGCTGGTCCAGCGTTGTCTTCTTACCGGCGGTAGGGTTGAGCTTTTCATTTGACAAGGAATCTATAGTTTTCGCCAGAATAGAACCGTCATTGTCGATGCGTTGTCTTTCTGCATTCGCCGGGCTAGTTGACCCATTCAGCTTGCTGTTACAAATAACAACTTGTGGACTACATCTCGGCTGCTCGACAGTGACCTTGTTTCTGACAATGGTCTCTCCGGTGCGAGTCCCATCGAGGATATCGTACAAATCATCTTGGTCTTTCTGCTGTGGTGCCGAAGTGCTTCCGCATCCCGCGTCGATCGCATCAGCATCTTTCTTCCTCGTATTGCGGCCTTTTCTTCCCCTCTGTGGAGAAGGCGCGAGCTCATCCTGTTCGTCTTCTCCTCTATTTCTGATGAGCCAATCTATTGACTGGGAAACATTTCCATTGTTTTTTACAAGCGCCCTTTGTGTTGTCGACGGCGTAAAACCCATCTCACATATTTGCTGAACTCGGCGAGGTGTCACAGCTGTAACCGAGCTGCTTGCTCCGCCGACCGTTTTGCTTCGCCGAGAAGTCCTCTTCCCCACATTTTCTGGCCTGACTGAATAGTCAATAAACTCTTGCGTTCCGATCCTGGAGGATCTGCTTCGGCTCGGGCGCGGTTTATACTGCTCCTTTGGAAGGTCTAGTGACTCTGAGTAGTCATCGGAAAGTACGGTTGCTTTTGATGTGCCTTTGGCGTTTGGAGAGCCAGGTTTTCGGGTTGATGTTGCCGAATTACAACCCTGATCATGCATAGTCATGCCATTATGATGCGCAAGACGCTCTTTACCCGATTGGCTTTGGGCAGTTTGTAAGGATGCATGACCTGTTCCCACGTCTCCTTCTACATGAACGATTTTGGATGACCTTGCATCGGTCCTCGACTTCGGTGTAGAAAAAATCTCGTTCTCATGAGGACTGGTACTTGGCTGAATGTGTAATGGTTGCGATTTTTGTGATGTTTGAGAATGAGTCCGAGCATGTGATACATGAGCGGACGCCCGGTCTTGAATATGAATATGCTTTTGTGAGTCTGGTGAATTTAAGACAGGCTCGAAGTTTCCCTAGCACCTTGTTAGCTCTGCGACGTTGGGCATGTATGGGGTTCATGCACATACTGAAGGTGTCTCATGCATGAAATCGGACCAAGGCACAGAAGGGGTTGGTTGTTCAGATATCGCATGCCCTGGGGCTTCAGTGCCTAGGTCGAAGAAAGTAGTGTTCCCGATTTCCGCCATCAATCGTTGTTGTGTCGCTGTGGCGTTTGGCACGGTACTACTCTGTTCTGGAAACAAAGCCATTGGATCATGCTCAGCATACTGGTCGCGCATGCTTCCCTCAAGTCCCCATATGTTTCGTTCCGCGCTAGCAGATGCTCCGAATACCAGAGGATCCCCCTGGGCAAGGAAGGGACTACTGAGCATCGACCTGGCTCTTCCGTAGGTTTTCGCTGGTTTGCTTGGAATTGAGCCAATACTGACCGTCGTACTTTGTGAACGTTCAACAGATGTCTTCCTTCTCTTGTCTCTATGCCCCGGGAGAGAGAGAGATGAGTCGGGGGCAAGTTCTCGTGAAGGGACGTTGATCAATGACTGCGACTGGAATTGTGAACGGTGGGCTGCTTCAATAGCTTTCTTCAAAGAGTCTGTAACAACATCAGTTAAGAAAAACGGCTATGAAATGCTTGGTGTACCTGTAGATCCTGTGCCACTCTCCAGGGATGCAACTTCGGGTTGTTGTATAAAAGCTAAATCTGTGACTGGAAGTTGAGCCATTGGGACGTGTGCTGCAGGTCCCATGACGACCTCGTCGAATCCATCATCGGAGTCATCTGAATCTTGTATTATACGCGTCATGGCGACATGGACTTAAAAGTTAGTGTTGGTGTGGTGGCGGTAACGCGGTGGGGTTCTTTCGAGATTCGCGCCCAGGATGACCGCCCACTTTACCCAAACGCGCTATCATGTGATGACTTGGCACTGGAGACATTTGGAACATCACAGGTGGGTCCAACCCCATCCAGTCTAACAACCAACAAAATGTCGAGCGGATTCGTATCAGGTGGCACAGTTGACAATCCTATTGAACGAGACGACGAATGGAAGGTCGCCCAGGAGGAACTGGCCGCGAAACGAAAGCTAAGGGAAGAGCAAGGCCAGCAAGCCAATGGGAAAAGCCTCTTCGAAGTCCTCCAGGCCAATAAAGGTGAATTCATACAAGAGGTTCACCCATAACGAAGCGATTCATAAGCTAACATATTAGGTTTTGTGCCCTAAGCCGCGAAACAGGAAGCATTTGAAGAAGCAACTCGTCTTAAGAATCAATTCCGCGCCCTAGACGACTCCGAGGCCGAATTCCTTGATTCCGTTCTCGAAGCGACTCGAAAACAAGAAGATAACATACGCAAGGAAACTCTTGAGCAACTCGATGCGTTCCGCAAGCACCAAGAAGAGGAGGAGAGGAAGCTACTAGAACAGGATAATGCGCCCAGTGCTATCCCGGCTGAGGATGCGGCGCAATGGGTGAGCGCGGGCCGAAAGAGGAAGAAGGGGAACGAAAAGGATGGCGGTCTGCTGCGACGTGTCAAATTGAGAAAGGCGAGCTCTGGGGCAACAGATGCGGCGCAGGAACAGAATAAGGCCGCCGAGGCTGACAAGGAGAGTAAAAAACAAGGGGAAGTTTCAATTATACAAAATGAGGATCAACGGACTACAGATGCGGAAAGTAAGATTGTTGCAAACAAAATAGGCGGCCTCTCGGATTCCAAAATCACGACTACGCCTGCTGCAAGGCCATCAATCTCTTTGTCCTTAGGTCTGGGGTATGCATCCTCCGACGAGGACGATTAAGATGGCAACTTCACGCTTCGAGGTCGTGCAGAAAAATGTTATAGGGAATGGCGTTAGAAAATCTGTGCACATTTCATGTAGTCTTAATAGCAGCGACTAAAAAGACACAACAACGTCATTACATTAGTTGCTTCAATTCGAAGGCCATAGCATATACGAATGTTTTGTTTTCACCCTATCATGCAGTCAATCAAATTACCGTTGACTCGGATGTCGCAACCTCTAATTTGCAATGAAACGTTGAATTCACTTATTCCATCTCGTTAAAGCACTTCCTGGCCTTTAGAAATATGAAGCATTCGTCAAATAGGTCGAGTTCATTACTAGTATTGGAAAGAAACGGCATATGAGGTCTACAGTACCTGGGTATAATCCATTACATGCTTGATGAAGTTAATAGAAATCGATAACATAACTCTTAAATCATCTTCTGTCAGCATGTTCCCATTCCAAATCATACCGAATAAAGTCTTGCTGATTGCTGCGATGTTTGCGCGCGATCATCTTCTGAATGATATGCTGAAGGGGCATGGTTGTCTCAGAAGGACTAGTCACGACAAAAACCTATAACTTGTCAAGTGCTCAGAGTTGGTGGAGGAATCACAGAAATCTCACTGTGCAAGCGACCTCCATTACGATCTCACTCGAAGTCATGAAGAGGGTTTCAGATGCACAAGAACATGTTGGCGTCTCTTAAACTGACAGCATTGCGTTCCCCACAGTGATACGCACCTACTCTCGGCAGTAACTAAGTTTTGGAATCGCGCGTCTTCATCCCAAAATCAGTACGATAATCGAGCTTGACTTCAAATTTCGTCGATATCTAGGAATCTATAGCAGGATATATTGATTACATTACAGAACATTCATTCTCACTCAAGCTATTCAGTTGATGTTCAGGGGGCATCATCAAATCACCAGTTGTTACTTATCTTGAACCCACTCGGCTTGTGTACATTGCCGATCCAATGCAAACTGCGAGATTTAATATCAGTGGAACGTAGACAACATGTTCCTTCTATCCGGCCAATTCTCAGTTCTAGAATGCAATCGCAATATAGATAAATCCGGTATCAAAGCTCTCGACTTTCAGGGGTATGATATGATATACATCATACCAATCAACTATATGTCCATCAGTGCCCTTCTCTGGAGATATCCTTTCTCCCTACCATCGTCCATGTTTCGGCGACGACAAAATCTTACTTTCGTCTCGCTTGTAATAAAGCATTTTTACTGTCACCTTGTTCTATTCTAATTAAGAATTGTTCACTAACGAACTAAGTAGCCCTTGACCCTTTTCTACATTTTGAAAGCACTTATTTTTAAATTACAGTTCGTTGAGCATGGTCGAATTTCGAGTTGTAAATTGAGTGGACATTCTTATCAGCAGCCTACGTTGATCAAGAATAGATCTAATTGCACTAAACTCATGCATTTGCGAATTTAGATTTTTCCCATATTGTTTTTGATGCATAGTTCGAGTTTTCCAGGTCTATAGTTCTGTTTCCTCCCTGCCTATTGGTCGCGGGGGTTCTAGAATAATATTACTAACGTCCACTACCCCAGAAGGTGAAAGTTCTATTCAAGGGATCTAAATGGCCAAGAAAGTATGAGATTGTGGGTTATGTTCTCGTATGGTGAGCCGAGTGGGAATTTACATGAAGTTTAGTGGATCACACTAGAAAGATAAGTGGACCCGCAGCCTGTACCAACATTCACCTTAATCACATGAAATTTTACGCAATTACATATTGCCTTGTATGAAACTTCGATGTCTTTAACAACGTTAAGCTTTTCTCAGCGTTATTTGAAACGTTACTTCTCGTGAAGAAAAGAGACGATGATCAATTTGTCAAATTGGCCCTACACTACCTCATGTAAGAAAGTTGAAACTAGAATAGAACAGCCCTCGAGCATCTGCACCTTCGGATATCCGATAACCATCTGTAGCTCTACCATCTTCTATATTCTCACGTTCTAGATAGCAACTGAGAACATATACATCACGTGTCTTGATTACTTATCCCATGAAGTTACCCATATGTAGAATAGACTATGCACTCTATCATGCATAAGCCTCAGTGCCCCTTTACACTTCAATATACTTTAGTTCTTATCAATTCGATACTTCCCTACAGCAACAGTCGTTCGCCTCTAGATGAAGAGCAACATCTGCCGCCCAGCGGTCGAAATTCTGGCTGTTCTTATGTCATCTGCAAGACCTAATCTGCGAAGCGAATGATCTTTCCGCAAGGTATCTGGAGACTCTCCGCTGCCCCGTTGTGATTACGAAGCTCTCGCATCATATTATGGAACCTCACACTGTCCTCATGGTACGGATTGCCTAAACCATCATCCCAGAATACTTTCGTATAAAGAAGTGTAGCTAGAATTTCACAGAAGACAAAACTAAGCAAGAACATATCGATGGCGCGTCCACGAGGCTTCTGCAACACGACCCGGTGCAGCTTATTTCCGTGTCAAAGGAATCAATGTGTCAGCTTGAGCATCGGTTAGGTCTTCTACCAACTTACTGATTCTGGAATCTGCAAGATATACGTGCGCCAACGATTCATTAGTCAATCCGAAGAGTACATTTTATGGCTTGATATCTGCATGGTATATATGACGCTCATGTAAGTACTACAAGGCCTAGGTCAAACATGGTGCTAACCTTTTGAGTTTAATGCGTCTTTCACATGCACGCTGTCTTCCTTCTACCATTGATCTCAAGGTCTTACATGCTTCGAAAATATCATCGAGATTACCGTCACATAGAAAATAAAGAAGTACGCTGAAGGATTTGCCGGTGCTGTAACTGCCAACAACATGAAGAATGTAATAGTGTTCCCATTTTCGCAGGATCTCAAGTTCCTTTCGAAAATCACCAATCAACCGTCGCGTCCAACGATGATTGGTCACAGTCGTCTTACATCCGATTTGTTTCCTATTGCATTTCACTGCCTCTATTAGAGCTTCGCAGGTGTGAGCCATAATATAAATGCTGTGAACGAGAACCTGTTTTTCCAAATCAAGGTCTACGTGCAATGATCTTCCTTGTCCTGTCCATTCAAATGCCCACGGCGTCGCACTGGCATCAGCATATGAAGCTTGGTTTACTTATGAATGCTCTTGGAGACACTTGGTAACTTCCGAAGATATTTCTTCACTAGCTTCATAATCGGAAGACCCGACTATACTATCTAACCAAGGCTTTTGTGTTATGATGTTCGGGGAGGCATCAATTTCCACAAGCTTGTCCGAAATAAGTGGGGTTGGCCAGAATATTCAGAACGGTATCGGCAGAGAAATGTGCCTTTCTCTTGGAACGATGAAGAATTCTTGTATCCAAGCTTCATCACGTTATCAGCAAACTTGAAGATTTCCTCGTCGAGAGTAGGAACGGGCAGTGACTTTCTCGTCGTTCCCCATCGAAATCACTGCCTGGTACATAACTAAGTCTACTAATCTTAAAGAAAAAATATCCTGGGACTTGTTGCGCTTTCCATGGCGAATGGCTACTACTGGTACAGCATACGCCGTGCACTTTTGGTGAATCCAGTAGAAATACTGTGGTCTTTTTCTTTGGAACTGTTCGATATCCTAAAGTTGGCGAGAATGGGTGAGTCTTAAAATATGAGTATGTCGCTAGGCTCGACGTTTTTGTGCTTAATGGTGGCTCGTTTAGAGTGTAAGAAAGCAACGGAGTAGGCAACACATGCAATACTTTCGTTCATATGTCTCTCCTATATCTCGTCTCGTTGCTCAATAGGTCTAGTAGTTTACTCTCACATCGTGCATTCCGCAATATGTTACAAATGGAGGTATAATCGCAGGTTCTCGGTATATGTTTCTATGAGCTGAATGATCTAATTGAAGTGACTGCAAGCCTATATTCGAGCCCTAATGTAGCCGGATCGTCGTCAAAGGTTATAGACTTCCATGGAGGTGAAACATATTCGACAACGTATGAGTTTCATGGTGAGCTTCATCGTCGACTCCTTCCTTGCTCAAACGCTTTCTCACAACAGCCTTTCATTTGGCGACCCCCATAGACATAGCTGCTGGGCCACAATCCTCCAAGTCCTGTCGTTCCAGATCGGTACCCACTTCCCCCTCGAAACCTTCGCCCTTGGTATAGTCCAAATATCATTGCCTGAAGATGACCATATGAATTCTACTGGTAATCGTCTAGGAATATGTTCGTCCACAATAACCAGGCTGACACTGCGAAAAGCTACAATACGATATTCCACACTACGGTTCTCTATCCTATGAAAGTTGTGGGGGATCATTGCCTACGACGTTCATATCCCATTTTACTGTTAACTTACCTATAAAAATTAGCTAAACTTAGCAAGCTTACTAGCAAAAAGATTAGGGAACTTAGGCAGGGTCTTACCCTGGATCCTTAGTTTAATAGCCCCTAATCCGTGTAAGATATAACCCTAGCCTATAAAATATTTGCACAGATTTATTGAAAGAATTACTTTGTAAAAGCAAAAGAACTTTATAATCTATCAAAATCTCCTTTAAATTGATTAACTAATCTAAGTTAAAATATCACTTGCGCATAAAAGTAAATATAAACCTTTTTTAAAAAGAAATCCCTTTTAAAGGTAGGTGTTTTACATTTGTAAAATGCTACTAATGTTTTAATATAAGGTATTAATAGAGGTGTTGCAAGTAGTAACTGACAATAGTAGTAATCTAGACTTAACAGTTGTAGAAAAATGCCTACAAAGCTTTTTTGGCTGCAGGCATTTTCCTACAAGTTTCATAGGCTAGGGGCGACAGTTATAGGCAGGAGATACGTAATGCAGCTTTCGAGTAGGATTCGACCTTCGTCTGGAGAAATAGAACGTACCAAAGTCAAAGAAGAATACGGAGTGCCTGAACACTATGATAATGCCAATGCTTGAGACTGGATTTGGAGGCAAAATAACGGCGGGCGGAAGTTACAATATATGTTCAGTCCCAAGGGTTTGAGAGGATAAGGTTGGATCGTGCTTGACGTATGGCGGGGTGTGCCGCGCCCACACATGAAAATTGACACTTGTCTTATTGGCACAATTACATTCACATGCAGCATGTACAGGGCCGAGTTTTGATGACATCCACACGCAGTGTCTACGCATACCACAAAGTGGTTCCGTTGGCCACAAGCCGATAAGCTGATATATGATCCGAGTTGAAATGGATTCGGTAGTACCTGCCGTAATTTGGGTCGAGTTTTCGTTATTGGCTGCGCGCAGCGGAATCTGGACGAGGGGCTGGCATGACATCTCAACAGCCACGGGGTTCAAACATCGAATGACATTGGAATACCTAGTTGCTGTGAGGATTAGCTCTACCAAGAGGATATGTTCCTATTAAACAGGCTTCACGAAGCATTTGAATGGTATCATCTGACAGTTCACATAAAATAACATTATTTTGGGATTAAACGGAATGAGTCCGATTGCTCTACTTCCGTAATCTCAGCGTGGGATATCGTTGTTGCCAGACCGTCAAAGACACCGCTCCCAAATATGCATAGCGTAACCCGAGGAATATTTATCCGACATTCAACGAAGTCCTGGGAATCCAAACAGACAGATACCATTAGTGAAACAAAACAGACATTTTGAGAATGTGCCCAAGTGCAGACTGAAGCCCGACGCCGCATCTAGAACGCCCATAGCGTTGAGCCAACTTCCAAGAAAATTCTAAATATTTATGCAACATCCATGGCCTCTTCGTCAAGTTCCCACTTTGGGTCAAAATGAATTTTTTGCGCCATGGCGATGTGTATAGGCCATTCTGTGCTGACAATCCGCGGAATCATGTCATGTTTTGTTGCAAGGTTTCGAAACTTTGACCAAAGTTTTATGTCCTCTGCGCTTGTCCCCGAGATGAGATAGAGGACATCGCCTTCATCTTCTTCTTGGTTTTGGCTGACCTCTTGATTCGTGGTATCAATAACGCGTTTGGAAGCGGTCATACGACTTCCCTGGCCCCTCCACATGTTGCATTGACCTCCATTGGCTTCGATAATCTTTCGATAAGTCTCGAAATTCCCACCAGCTGTACAGTATATTTGCCAGCCTTTAAGGAGTCGCCGCTTATTCTGCCGTGCTCGAACAACAGCGTCATCCAGATCGATACCGTGGGAATTTAGGAAATCGGGATCTTTAAGTGGATGTTTCTCAAACGGTGGTATCGAGTTTTCTTTCAGTGCTTGATCTATGAAAGAACTGGCCACTATTATAGGTCCGCATGCTAATGCAGAGATGAACTTCGGGGTTCGAACGATTTTTGGAGCGCAAAGAATGTCCACATTCTTGACATCTTCAACGATATGAATGCCCATTTCCCGCAGTTTTGCCTGTCCTTCATTAGAAACTTATCAATATAGCCGGTTGAGGTATTACCTTATCTCTAGATTCTGCAACTGTGTTCCTTTCCCAACGATCATCTTTTGACAACATCATCCGATATTTGATCGGCCCCAGCTTTTTGGCCTTTTTATTTCCTTTCGGGCTGTTTTCCTCGTCGAGTTCGCTGGCGGTGTCTCCTTCGTGCCCATCAGCAACCACCTGATCGAAAGATCTTTTGGTCATGCTTGACTCCCGGGATTTTGATTTCTTTGCTTTGTCTTCCACTTCTGCACTTTTATCCCGTCGACCACCATGAATCACACCACCTTTCCTTTTCATCTCCTTTTCGAACTTGGCAATATCGGGTGCTGCATCATGCAGTTTTGAAAGTGCGCGCTCTTTGGCTCCCCGGCTACCACCTGTGCCTGGGGTTTGGTTCTCCTTCTCTTCTATCCGTCGCTGAGCGGCTGGAGTGGCAACATTCTCCGTGTTTTGAGCTCGTTTTGTTTTTCCTGCAATCGGCGAAACTAACGCTTTATTTTTGACATCTTTGGGCTTGGGTGCACTCGATCCAGGTAATACTTCCAATTGCGAGACTATCTTTACAGTAGCGCCAGGCTTTCGAGAAGCTGGGAAGAATATCTTTTCGACTGCATTGCGATCGATCTCTGTATGGCCAAGAACCTCGCCCAAGTTAGCCCGTGGAGGAAAATAAGTGTATCGATCGTCTGTCAAGGTTTGTTCCTTGCACCTGGAATAACTGTCCTCCAGCCACCTATGGTTGATGACATTCACGCCCCATTCTTTGGCAGCCTCGTATTTCTCGCTATTCTGGTGGGCAGCGATTAGGTGGGTGTTGTCTTGCTTGAATGTTTTAGTGAATTCGGCCCCCGAAGCCTTCACCAAATTCTCTAGAAACACACGTGCTTCGCCAGTGTAGCTTGAAATGCTAATCTTATAACCTTGGAATCCTGGAACGCCATTACGGGGCCGGGGGTAATGTAGCAAACGACGCATTGGATTAGTCCAGGTATCATGGGTTATTAGATAGTACAGCCAACTGAGGTTGCCTACATCTTTGTTCTTCTGTGACGCTTCGACATAGTCGGACCCCTCTCGGAAGTTGCACACATATATGTCGGCCAGTTGGACTTTTGATACAACTTGTCCACCACCAGCTTCAATCATACTGGTTATAGCGTTCTTTAACCTATCGTTGAGTTGAAGGTCATCCCCAAGCATAACTTTCTTTCCTTTGAATGCCCGTATCGCTCGAGGTGTCTGATGATCCGGGGATATCGAACTTGCGGGTCGAGGATCTATTGTTGGATGTGGATCGGACGCCTCCCTAACCTGCTGGCTCGCACGGACAGTGAGAATGGGGCCCATATCCGAGCCTTTGAGTATTTCGGGATCCGGTAATGTGTATGGGTGCTCGGAAAGCTTGCGACCGACTCTGAGGCAGTCGTCGAACCTGGGTTTCACAGTCAGAGCCGCCGGTCATGTGGGAACGTGGTTAACTTACCAGTGTGGAAGCAAGATATGACACGCTAACTTTTTTGCTAGAACAATAACAGCTTTCGGATCTTCGATATCTAGTACTACAACATGTGTGACCGTCTTCGACATGACCGGTGAGTATTGCCCACCCAAAGCCACCACACCAGCAAATATAGCGTCTTGATCTCCAGGAGGTATGTCGCCACAGCAGATGACAACTTCGCTCATGAAGAGCGCCGGGTCGGAACTATAAGATCTGGGATTTTTTAACTTGTTGACCTTCATGGAGTCTTCGACCCAAGTCGGCTTCACAACATGGGTTTGTAGCGAGTCGAGAGCGAGGGAATAGTCTGGGAAGTCCGTAGAAGTGGAGATGATATGGGTGATTTCGTCGAGTTTACCAACTCGACCTTTTTCGGGGTCGAAGGGCACGAGCTTCCCGCCATTGGTAGTGATGTCTACAACCAGCTTTGACACGTTAGCAGCTACTGGTGTGCTATGTGAACGCGTTCTTACCTGTTGCTGCCGATCCTCGGTCAAGCCAATTGGTATGATCGTAAAAACAAGTTCTTCGAAAAGCCCTTGAGGAGCGTCCATCATTGTTGTGTCCTCCATGACGGACGTTGGAGGGTTGTTGGTTCCGTGAAGTTGAAGGGCCATAAATTGTTCTCAATTAAAGAAGTGACCGCACATCACAGTCGCGCAGGCGCGTCTCGTAGCTACGCACAGACACATCGGCTGTCGCGTGTGTCACGTGGGCCATGCCCCACCCCTTTGGAGCACCCAAATGTTCCGCCATGCATGCCTGGAAAGTTGTCGGGTACTAGGAAGTCAATTTACCATCGGAACTTTTATCTTCGGAACCCAGCTCAATTGTAAAATAGGGTAGCGTTAAGAACTGGGTCTTTGCAATTTCCACCTGGGAGAGCTGCAGCGGCCCCACGACACAGGTCCATTTACCTCGGCCCGGCCCCGAAGTGAGCGGCAATTCGTTCGAACTTCAACATACATTCACCTCGTCCGCAGTACAAATCATAACTTCTTCTCTTCACGATTCCATTTTTCTTGGAATCTCCGTGACTCTCTAAACGATTAAGATAGTGCATTTCTCAGGACCGAAAACGCTGGTTCTGGGCGTGTCTCCGTATAGCAAACAATTGCCGAAAACTCATTTATTCTTGTCATCTTGAAAGATGTCTTCCCAGTACTTTCGATTAGACGAGCATGTAATAGAGGCATCTCATATCCGCGGATTTCCTAGAACGACATCAACTATCCAGGAAGAAATCCTTAATCTGTCCGTCAAGCAATACACACCATTAAATAACACGAAGCCAAAACCTGGGGATATCACCATTATCGCAGCTCATGCGAATGCATTTCCAAAGGTATGGACTATCAGTGATCGATTGTGTTATTGCACAGCTTGCTTGCTACCGCTTGGTGGTTCTTCAGAAAGCAAATACTTTACCATGGAAAATCTTTGCTGATAACCCGTAGGAGCTATATGAACCATTATGGGACGAACTCCTAAAGCGGTCCAGCCAATTTGGATTCAACATCAGGGGCATCTGGATTGCAGATGTTGTGCATCAAGGCTGGAGTAGTGTTCTCAATGAGGATAAACTGGGTAACGATCGTAGGTTTCCTCCTTCCCCGGTGTTACAAAGCCTAACATCATATAGCTGCTTGGCTTGATCATAGTCGGGACCTCCTGCACATGGTCAATGTTTTTCGAAAGGAGATGCCTCGCCCTATAATAGGCGTGGGACATAGTATGGGCGGGTGTCAGCTCGCAAACCTTTCTTTACTACATCCCCGTCTATTGGAAACATTGATCTTAGTCGATCCTGTGATTCAACGAATGGTTTCCGTGAGCGGCAACGTCGGCCCTGCTCATGCGTCGGCACAACGCCGTGATCGATGGCCTTCACGCGAGGAAGCCGCGAAATCGATGAAGAGAAACAAATTTTATCAGACTTGGGACAGTAGGGTATTCGACAGGTGGATTCAATACGGTCTGCGAGACCTGCCCACAAATCTGTACCCGGAGTCATCATCCACACCTGGTCCTGTTCCGGCGACTATTTCTACTGAACCTACGAGTACCCCCGAAGTACCCAAACCTAAAGAGGTTACGTTGACTACCAGTAAACATCAGGAAGTCATGACTTTTCTACGGCCCAATTTCTCTTTCAGGGAGGGCGATAAGGAACCTTCATCTTCGGAGTACTCTGCCACAAACTCTGCAATCAATCGAAGGACGCATCCAGATCTGAGCCCAGGCGATACTGTCCAATCACCATTTTATCGAGGAGAATCTATGATGGTCTTTCAACAGCTCCCGCATCTACGTCCTTCAGTGTTGTACATCTTTGGTTCTCTTTCATTTCTCACCAATGATGAGATCATCGAAGAGAAACTGGCAATGACGGGAACTGGAGTTGGTGGCAGCGGCGGTGCAAAGGAAGGTCGTGTTGCACAGGTCATGGTGCAAGATGCTGGCCACTTAATCCCTATGGAGAAAGTCGAAGAAAGTGCAGAACATACAGCGTCGTGGATTGGGAAGGAGATGGTCAGATGGAGAGCCCATGAGAAATTAACACAGGAAGAGTGGGGTAGCCGTAAGGGAGTGGATAGATCAGTGTTGACAGATCGCTTCCGGGAAGAGCTGGGAGAGACTATGAAGGGAAAGGTACCACCGAGGAAGATTTCTGCCCCAAAGTTGTGACCGGGTCAACATATTGAGTAGTGGATGACGGCATGTTTTTCTTCTCTTTGAGGTCTTTTACCAGCACTAGAGCTCGGACCCCGAAAGGTTTTTGAAGGACAGGTTTCCATGATTTCATGTTAAAATCTGTTTTCGTATGTATTTTCGCATTATTCTGTTGTATTCATGAGGGACAAATCCAAGATTGTTTCAAGTTCAATTGTTCAAATATGTGCAGAGGTGGGTCATTCCGTTTGCTTTCGATGGGGCGCTTATCTAACCCAACTTCGGTTAAATAATGTTCCGACCGAGGAGCTTCTTAAATTTTCTTTGCAGCTGTCGCAACATCCTTCAATCCTCAGCGCTCAACCGCCAACAATGAAAGTTGTATCGCGCATCTCTACTCACCCAAGGACATGCGTGTCCTTCATTATTGAACAAATGCTAACGTAGCTCTCGCTGTTGCTTATTCGCATCTTGTAAGTCACATTCGTTTCGCATCCAGCATCAAAACCTGCACAAGATTATTATCATAACAATCCAACTCCTATAGCGTCGTGAAGGACTACATAACTCTAGAATTACAATGATGCATCTCCTCTATTCAATTCGAATCTACGCGTTTTGAGACGCAGTTGCTAATTGGAAACAGACAGCCAAAGCCGCTTTTCTTTTATCTTCCAACGTCTTCAATCCATCTAAAGGTACGCCCAATTCCACTCACCACATCTCCATACACAAGCAGAGTGATGATCACTTGACACGGAAAGGCATTCCTCAATCTGAATATACATTGTCGATTCTGTCTAATTAGTTTCAGCCTTGTCTGATTCTGCATTCGCACCTTGAACCTTCGTCCGCAATACTTCTTCAGGACAATCTTGCTAACGTGGTTCTCAAATTAGGTACATATCTCTCCTTCCACATACTATCCCTCGAACTCGAATAAACTTTATGATGAAACCCCTTGATGCGTCGGGCGGACAGATCGTACTCTTCGACCGGCATCCGTTTCATGCAAGCGTACAAACTTGTGGGTGTTCGGGCGAGGATGTACTTGTTGACACAGCATCATCTGATCGCCGACTTTTGACACTTATTTAGCAATGATATCTGCGCGGCCCGTTGCTAACTCAATTTGCAGGTCAAGGTACGAACATAATTTTTCTCTCTTCGACATGCGGTCCATCTTTTATGATGATTCTTTTGATATTCACACTGTGTGAATGGGCGGCTCCTAACGTGGGTCGTTCGTCTTGATCACATCAACCAAATCTGATTTAATGAGGTATGCGGCCAGCCATCTGTAGGAATGAATTAGATGCTAATGCGAAGTAGGCTGACATTTGATGGACACGCACCTTTTGCTCTACGAAAGCTCTTTCGAAGCTTTAGTATGTGTACACGCTGACAATTGTGCCCAACAGTACCCCGTAATTGGCTCTCATCTTATATTAATAGGCTGTAAATTGTAAGTCTTTTCATCTCCCTTACTATGCCCCAATCACATGATGAACAACATATTTCGCTGTGTTCTTACCGAGAATCATCATTGAAGAAACAAATATCACCTTGGAGAACTGAATTACCTCACCCATACCTACCTAGTCCCTCAATGCTTCTCTGTACAGTAGGACTAACTAGAACTAGATCATTTGAGACAAACAGCTTAACGTTCTCTATTCCTGCATACCGAACACGAGTCTTCTCCATAGTATGCACAATACCAATGCCAACAATACAATACTCCAAAAATTCTAGTCCAAATCTGATGTTTCTCGTACCACGCTGGGCCAACAGTTAACCAGTCGGTGTACCTCTTGCCAACGTGTCACTGTATAAGCCCCACCTGTGAAAATGCACTTCCTCTCTAGCCCCAACCTAGATTTATCTTTTTTGCCTAAACCACCACCACACAGTGTGGCATAAACCAGGCTCTTTTCACCCCTCCCCACTCTCCTACACAACACAGTACATATCCACCAGTGACCGTACTTACCCACCAGTTCAGACCCTTCCTTTCCTTTTCCTGTCCTTGCCCGAACTTCTTGCGTGCATATCACATCGTTGGCCCAAAAAGGCGGTCTGCGAACCATGTCTGTCACTGTCTACTAAGCTTTTAGCTGCAGGATGGCATCGCTGGAAATGGAGACTAGCGGCTAAGGCTGGACGTGGTCGGTTTAATGCACTGCGGTCCACTGTGACTGTGCTGTACAGCAATACACCCCAGTCTAGCCTTCTTGTGGGTGTTTGTTTGTTTATTTTTTCTATTGAAGTTTTTTTCTTGTGGGGATTTTTTTGGGGGTGTGCGGGGGGTAATGTGGATGTGTGGGAGGGGTTAGGGTAAGAAATAGATATTGTAGTGGTGTCGGTGTCGGTGTGCGCTGTGGGGTGACGTGGTAGCTGTCACTGGTAGGGCAAGTTGCGATCAAGACGAGTAGGGAAGGGGTGGAGAGGATTGGGTGAGGGAGCGGGAATTAAAGACAGAGATGGGTTGGGAAGGAGAGAGGGAAATCTTTGGGGACTTCACGCTTTGGGTAGGGGTTGGGTATATACGTAGAAGTGATGATGACGATGATGATATCTTGCATTAATGATGGGGATTTTCGATGTTTCGGGGAGGTACGAACTAAGGGTGTATATGGATATGTACATAGAGAGTGTTTTGAGCAGGGATCGTGTGCTATGGGAAAGATGAGAATCTGCCTGTATTTAGTATATGACGTTATTGCAATTCTTTTCTATCTGCATATGCGTGTGTCACATATAGATGAATGGATTTTCGCACGTGGTTTGCTTGGTACCAGGTGACAGGTGCAGGTGAATGGGACGTAGACGTTACCGGATTCGGACTACATGGATGAAATATCATGTGAAACATAATTGCTACAAGGCGTCCAGTTACAGATTTTAGACGGAAGAAAAGGAAGATTGGTAGAGCTTTGCCCCAGTGAGTAGGGATGATCGGGAATCAAAAGTTACGGCGTCGAGCGTGGCCGGAAATGGACGCGGTGGTTTGTGTGTACTGTGTGGAGGGTTCGGTAATTAAAACGGGGATATAGATATCGGAGGGTAGTGTTCCTAGGACAGAGTTGTAGGGCGAAGGAATTTGTTGTCGGAATGATACGTTGACATTTGGTATTTTAGGTGTTCAGCACTACACTTCATTCATGATAATCTGCTTCATTATCATCACGAGCGACCGTCCGGTCCGAAAAGCGTAAGGCTTGACTGTGAGGTTGGATAATGATGACAGTGACAATGAAGGGAGAGAAACAAGGCGAAAAGCCTGGAGGACTCGAGTAAGCATGCATGCACGTTGGTGTATACAATACAGGCCTGAGCCCTATGATATCGGGATACAGTCAGCAGGATGATGAGCTCGCTCGGGACGGTCCTTGACGGATCGATCTCTTATCCCGATGACCATCTGACACTGCGTACATGGCGTAATATTGTAGCGCGGAATACTGTTGGTGGTGGTGATGCTCGTAGAGAAATATTGCTGCTGACAATTGGATATGTCGCCGTCTCGATGCAGAGCTGAGAAGAGCGTAACTGATATTGCAAGGCGCGGCTACTCGTCCACCAGTACAGATCTGGGTATGTTCTCAAAGCAGCATCGTGTGCGCTTCTTCAATTCATACTAGCAAAATGACCTCGCCTAATCGTAACCAGCAGTTTTAAGACATGGCAGTCCTAGATCGAGCTGAGGTGTACGCGAAAACAGCCGTAAAAGGCCCCCCTTGGAGTACGATAAAAATAAAACTCGAGGTTCATTTGATAGGTCTTGCGAATAAGCAGCGGGGATATAACTTAGGCTGAGAGGAAAACACAGCCCGAGGGTTGAGTTCTGCGCCACGCCGTGGTGCCACCTACATACTGTTGCTATCAGCGCAGCGCCAAAAGCACCGTGGATGGATGTTACATGAAAATCGCGGTCCGTCGCGTATCCGTTGAGGTCAGGCGTGTTGCGTGTCCCACGTTGTTGCTTCTTTGGACGTAGCTATCTGGTCTTCCTTTTTACAGTGGACGGACGCGACCGAAAGGAGCGAGGTCGCGGCATAAGCAAAATTGCGAGACAGCCGTTCGAAACCATGATGGGAGTGGAAGGTGGCTCGAGAGTCGCGGCGAGACGTGAGCCTTGAGTTGGACATTAGGCTCGGCTTGCGAACCTAGCATCCCAAGTTTGGGGGACGGTGATTTCGAACCCGTCTCCAACACGGCTGGCTTCCTTCTGGAAGGAAAGCCCAAACGGCTCGCTGAGATGGACATGGAGTAAGTGACGCAAGACCAGCGAACACACGGTACACAACGACCGCTTCCCTGCTTTTGCCCTGTCACACGACGAACTTGTTCACAACATGGCTCGGTCCGTGTCGCGTGGGTCAACGGTTTGCGAATCCCTCACTCTCTCTTGCAAACGAGGGTTTTGGCAAGATGTGGTTAAGGGGTCACTTGGCCAAATACCAAATAGTTTTCACAGTGGACACGGAGTCGTCGAGCTGAATACCAAAACGAGAATCGGTAACGAGGAACGATAGCGGAGATGAGCATATGAAAATAGTGTGCTGGCTTCGCTGTATTCTGTTGTTCACGAGAGATGACTTGCAGAGGTCAAGGTGCAGTATGCATTGCATTCCCCGGGATTGGATAAGAAGAAGCTATCGGAGCAAGCTTCGCTAGAGGGAGCGCAGTTCGCATTCCGTATCTGAATCCATTCGCAACTCCGTTCAGTTAGGGATATTGATGTTTGGAAAACTTTATTTGTTGATGGGGTTCATTGGTTGGGCGCTGCTGTTCCAACCGACGGATCTACTGCCTGAATGTAAAGAGAGATGAGAGCTGATCCAGATGCGCCATATGAGATGTTTATGAAGGCTCGCGTGCAAATGTCCTCCGCGTATTGGAAGTTTAAGCTTTGTCTTTGAGTGGATAGGGTTTTCATAGTTCAAGAGGCAAGGACGTTGTCGCAATATGACCACCGTGTACAGCTACTACCTCCTACGCCAGGGCAGCATGTCAGCCCTGCGCAAATCCTGGCATTCAAGGACTATAGGAGACAGTCAATAGTGAAAGGGGGTCGGCGAGGCGGAAAAAAGAGCGATACAACCAGGTGCCGGCCGATCTCTAGGATGAACGGCCACGCCGTTGAAAGGGTGACGAACAGTTAATATCTTTTAATGACTTGACCGGGGGATCAGAGCTTGGGAGAATTTCTGGAAGATGATACCAGCAAGGCTGTGGTCTCAGGATCCTTGATTGTGAGAAAAGTGCCAAACATAAACTGTCGCGCGAAAAATGACCGGTGCAGAAGCTGCACGCACAATATTGGCCGTAGTTGTTTTACATCCTTGGGATTCTATTCTTTGAGAAGAAGGTCAAAGGACTTGAAGTGTGAAGGATAGGCAGCCTGCGTAAAGAAAATAGTGAATTTCGCAAGACGGCGTGTCGAGGCTTGAACTCTACTCGCTATGGGCAATGCGTTCTATGAACCTTATGCTCGTTCAAGACGGATCTAGACATCAAGTGGGTGTATGAAGGTGCAAATCGAGGCAACTGTGCCGTACCGAGTTATTGTTCTCAAGAAGGGCCGCGAGTTGCCATGGTCTATTCAGGGACCGAATAGGCCGGCGGGCAGTTCCTCGTGTTGACTATTGAGAGGGAGAATCTGTTGGGTCGGGAGTAAAAAAAAAAAGGGAAGTTCGTGTCGGGCTCTCCTCATGTCCCTCCGATGCTTCGCGAGAAGAGGCGCCCACGAGAATTGTGATGACGATGATGACATGGGCCGTGGCTGAGGATTGTGTGCGCCGCAAAGCTACCAGCCAGCAGCAAAGGTGTCGCAGCCCTCTCCACAACCAGCGGGCTGGACACTGGGAAAAAAAGGTGGATGTCGATCGGAGTACTCTCTCGATGGCTGCATGGGAGGTTCGCACCGCGCAGATGGCCAGCCCAGGCAAGCCTCAGGCACCATGAGCAAAGTTAGAGTCAAAAACTGACACTGAATCGACGGCGGGACTGTCCAGACTGGTTGCCGTGCGTTCCGCGAGCACTAGAGGGACTCGTCGTGAGGGTAACCATGTTGACGGTGTCGTGAGCGCGAATAGATGCCGGAGGAGGGCCAGCGGCAGCGAATCAGGCTCGTAGTGGCTCAGGAACCGGCGGCCTTGAAGGGGCAAGGCGCACAACGCGATACAGGCACAGACGGAAACCCTTGGAGGAGCCCACTGCATGGGCCGGGATGGGTGAAGCACGGGAAAAGGGGGCCACGGACGCTGTCAGAACGTGGTCGCCCAGCAGAAGGAGAGACGCCAGTGCCATCCCTACTTTACGATGACAAAAGGGAGCGAGGGAGAGAGAGAGAGAGAGTGTGTGTGTGTGTGTGTGTGTGTGTGTGTGTGTGTGTGTGTGGTGACTTCATGGCGACGTCGGGCGAGAAATGTAATAATCCAGAACTACCGGCGTGCTGGGTGTGGTGTGGTGTGGTGTGGTGTGGTGTGTTGTGTTATGCCCGGGTCGAGTAGTGAAGGACTCGATGGTGAGAGAGATGGGGGCTATTGCTTCTTCTTCGCTCCCAACGCCGCACGTCGCAAGTGCCAGCATGCTGTAGACGGCGACATAACAAGACTTGTGCATGTCAGGCTGTGGGTGACGGATGCATGGGGGATGCTTCACTGTGTCGGCGAGCCGCTGAAAGGGGCCTGAGGAGATGAAAAGGGATGGTGGGAGTGGAGGGGAGCGTGGGCACAACCCGAGTCACGTGTCTTGCATAAAGTCAGCAGTCAGCGCATGCATGCTGTACATGATGTACGTACAGCGTCCAGTTTGAATACAGTTAGACAGTTGCAGCCCGCCTTGGGCGAAAAGGGAAGAATTGTTTCGATAAAAGGTGTGAAATGGCCAGAAAAGGGGTGCCTTGCAGCCAATGAATGGGCATGCTTTTCTGCTAGCCGGGTGCCTCTCAC
The DNA here is from genome assembly GCA_020744415.1 of Dendryphion nanum. NCBI lineage: Eukaryota > Fungi > Ascomycota > Dothideomycetes > Pleosporales > Torulaceae > Dendryphion > Dendryphion nanum. Next base: position 1,996,189 of record JAGMWT010000004.1, on the reverse strand, counting down.
CTCTCCTAGACCTTCTCTCACTCGGCGCCCCCCAGGCCCCCTTCACTCACACACCCACCCTTTCACACCCTCTCATACCCTTCCCAACCCTTCCCAACCCCCAGCCGTCGTCGCCCACACACACTCTCCCTCTCCCTCTCTCTGTACACGCGAACGTCTAAGCTCACAAGCCTGCCTGTCCTTTCAATTTCCCTAATCCCTCCCTGTCTACCCAACCCCATTCCATTTTGTGCCTACTCGGCGTTGGTGTGCATTTGTCGTCGCCCACCTTTCACGTCCGCCACAGCCCTGGGCATTTCACATTCACCCTCACTCACCCTCACTCCCCCCTTCCCACCACACCAACACCCACATCATGGCTCCCGGCTACTCGTGACATCCACCCGCCCGCCTAAACCACTGTTGTTCAACGCTGCCATTCACCGCTCCGCCCTGCACGCTGCCTCCCGGCTCCTTCTTGTCGCTGTTCCTCTTCTTCCTGCTCCTGCTTGCGCGCCCTCCGCTCGTTTGCTCTCGGCATCATCTATTCACGCGTGGCCAGCGCACAGCGCATCGACACCACGGCGACCGCTCACCACCGCGCCAGCCTTCCCACCTCACCACAGCAACGACCATCCTCTGCCCTCTGACATCTGTCGCCGCCATACCGCTTCCAGCCCCAGGATCTCCATTATTACGCTCGAGGCCGCGCCCATCCCCCCGTGTCCTCGCCCTTTCCCCTCTAATCATCCTAACGGCCTGGGCTTAATCCGAAATTGGCGGAAACGATTCATGCAGAAGCCCACGCTCGCCCTCTCAGTCTCTTTCTCTCCCTCCCAAAAAGACCATCCGTCAATCACAGCACACTCCACGAAGCCGGCGTCTTTTTTTGTGCCCTCTTGACTGGTCATCACTGGGGCTCGACACGGCCCATCACATCGCGGCTGGCGACGTTGTTTTGACCGCCTCATCACCTCACCGCGCTCCATCCAACTTGGATTCGCTGTCCTGCCAGCCTCCTTTATCCTTCACAAAAGTCCACTTGCCAGTCTCCCCGGACGCACAGTCCTCTCTCAATTTTCCTGATAGCAAGCCACTCGAGCTATGGTCACGACCTTGATCACTTTCCTCACCAGCTAGAAGGAACCCAAGCCACGGAAGTCTACCCGCCTACCGTGGTCCTGGACCTGTCTCCACACGCCCTTTTCCAACCGTCGTCCCTCATTTCTTTCGACTCTCCCGCATCTGCATCAACCTGGACCCTTACACCTGCTCCTATCGTTTGCTCAAACACATCGATACGCATTGAACCCCTCTTACACCGACTCCAACACCCCCGCGCTGCATCTCTCCGTACCACCTTACTCGACTACTACTCTGCTGGCTTGAGATGAACCAGAAAGGACTGTGATTCTTGTCGTACTAACAACTCGAGAACTACAGTGGATCGGTAAGTCAATCCGTCGAGGCCAGCCTCGTAGGCAAAGCTCACCACCAACAGTTCTCCAAGACCCCTTGATTGATTGAGCTGCTTGACGCTACTCTCTCATACAGGTCTCAGAAACCATCGTCATGTACTCAGATCCCCCGAACCAGCAACATGGCTGGGCGTCTTTGGACGAGAAGTATGAGGTGATGAAAGAAATTGGCGACGGCAGCTTTGGCAGCGTCGCTCTGGCACGCGTCCGTACTGCTGGATCGCACATTGCTCGTCGAGGAACACTGGTAAGTTCATTCAGTCATCATCAGAAACGCGACATACTGACGCGACAAAGGTCGCCATCAAGACCATGAAGAAGACATTTGACTCGTTTTCGGCCTGCTTAGAGCTGCGCGAGGTCATCTTCTTGCGTACACTCCCCCCTCATCCACACCTGGTTCCAGCGCTCGACATCTTCCTGGACCCCTACAGCCGGAGACTGCACATTGCGATGGAGTTCATGGATGGAAACCTCTATCAGCTGATGAAGGCGCGCGATCACAAGCCAATGGATGCTCATAGTGTGAAGAGCATCCTGTTCCAAATCATGTCTGGACTAGAACACATCCACCACCGCGAGTTCTTTCATCGAGACATCAAGCCGGAAAACATCCTGGTATCAACCTCGCAGCAAAATGATGCGTCGCATCCATTCCGAAGATACTCCGCACTAATGACACCCCCATCGACACCACCAGTATACACCATCAAAATTGCCGACTTCGGCCTTGCCAGGGAGACTCACTCAAAGCTACCATATACAACCTATGTTTCCACCCGATGGTACCGGGCTCCAGAGGTCCTTCTGCGTGCAGGCGAGTACTCAGCCCCAGTGGACATCTGGGCGGTGGGTGCCATGGCTGTGGAAATTGCAACCTTGAAACCCCTCTTCCCTGGTGGAAACGAGGTCGATCAGGTCTGGAGAGTGTGCGAAATCATGGGAAGCCCCGGTGGTTGGGTGAACAAGTATGGCAACCGAGTCGGCGGCGGTGAGTGGAAAGACGGTGTCAGGCTCGCCCAAAAGCTAGGTTTCTCATTCCCAAAGGTAAGCAATTCGATAATCCCGCGTCCGATTGAACTCTTCTTCTAACATGGTTTCTAGATGGCCCCTCACTCGATGGATACTATTCTTCAAACTCCTCAGTGGCCAGCAAGCTTGGCACATTTCGTCACGTGGTGTCTCATGTGGGACCCAAAGAACAGGCCCAACTCTACCCAGGCGTTGGCTCATGAGTACTTCCAAGACGCCGTGGACCCTCTCCGCCTAAAATCATCATCATCACGACTTTTGGGTCGCAAGCAATCGGATCTATCAACCAAAGACTCAACAGATGCTTCGCCAAGCATCACCTCCAAAACTTCAAGTTGGCTTCGTCGCTCCTTGGTCGCTCGGGAGAGTGCTCCAGCTGTTCCTCAGCATGCCCCTGTTCAAACCATAACGCCTCGACCCTCCCCCGCCCACTCGCACTCTGTGGACGTCGTCTCTTCCACCAAGGCTCGTCCCAATGCGACTAAGCGAGCTACGTGGACAAACGGTGTCCCATCCAACGGAGCGCCTATTCCTATTTTGCCATCCATCCGACCAGTGTCCCCTCTTTCCGATACAGTGACTGCACAGGCAAGCGTACGTGCTGCAGAGTCTGACGAGAAGGCCGCGAAGAAGATTGGTCGCCAATTATCGGTTGCGTCTCATGGCAACCACTATGCTGACGTTCACCGCCAAGAGGCAGAACGGGCATTGAATGGTCACTCTGGCCTCGCTTCGCCTTCCAACGCCCAAAAAGAGGGCTTCTTTTCTCATCTCAGGAAGCGTGCTCGTCGCCTGTCCGGTCGGTATCAAACCCCGATGTCGCCCAACTCAGATGACATAGAAGCCAACGCCGGTTGCGCTCCTTGGGCAACCAGTAATCGAGGTACAATGATTCTCGATCAGCCTTCACTGGCTGGTGCTGCCTCAACCAACTCTGACTTCTCAGAAATGGACAAGGCATTGAATCATGTCCGGTGTAGCCTTGAAGGCCCTCCCCAACCCAACAATGCTTCTTCGAAACCCCCACGTGTTGCTGCAAATCCCATGCTTAAACGACATCACTCAGTACCCCACAGACAGGAAGTCCGATCGGAACACCCCGAACCTATATCGAGCCGGACCCGCCGTGCACTTCAACAAAACAAATCAAACCCTTCGAACCGTTATGAGACCCCCAACGAAGAGGAAGAACTTCTCAGCGAGTGTCTTGTTTCTGCACAGACCGCTGTGAACAATTTGGACCGACACGCCCAAGCCGGGTCACATTATCAGAGAAAGCCTGCTCGTCAGTCACAAACTGAATTGAATCCTGCCGCATCCTACCTGACGCCCTCCCCCTCAGCTAATCGTAATAACGTAAACTTTGGTCAATCCGCCTACATTACCCCCACCAAGCCACTCGAGATCTCAAAAAATCGTCCTGATAAAGAGCAAGGTGTCTCCAAATGGCCTACTCCTCCGTATGAAAGTGACTGGGGAACAAGTTTGGCTGCCAGTCTTATGGCCACACAGTCACAGTATCGGTGATTCTGGACCACTCCACTCAATCTACATCAGATTTCGGCTTGCATTCTCTTCACCCCATTCGGAACATATAATTAGTGTAATTCGGTCTCAACATCTGGCTTTTCATATCTTCCCACGTTTATCGTCGAATACAGTTTCGGGCTCGCGCCAAACACACTCCGTGTTCACTACATGGTTGAATGAACCACAACGAACTTCTATCGGCGCCGTCAGGAACGGTTCTACGAGTAAGGGAAGAAGGTGGAAGGAAGATAAAAGTCACAAAGAAAGCGCATCATCATCATCATCGGATCGGGAAAAGGTGTTTAGGGCGTTGACATTAACCAGCGCGGTCCACAATCATTTTCTATCTCATCTCGTGTAACCATTTTCGGCAGAGCACAAAGCTGCTACATCCATTCGTTTGATCCGAGCATTCCCTTGTCGTTGTACTTTTTCACACATGTCGATTTATATCCGGTGGCAGGCATTTCTCCAATCGGGCGCAGCGGAGGGCCCCAGGACGGTACAGAGATTCATTTTTGTTCGCGAAGATTACTTTCGGGACCTGCGTTTCCCAATTTTCATTTGCTCTCTCGCCACGCCAGTATAGGTGGAACGAGCGCCACAATTTCCCCCATCTCATACCCTTCCGCATGATCAATAATTTCGATTACGGAGGACAGCGCGGGGAACACGCTAGCTTGCTTTTTCCATCATCTTCTTTTCTGTACCTGTACCAGATACCTCTCTAGACCGTCTTTGTTCTTTTATTCCACATTTCCAAATACCTTGGTATTAACCCTTTTTGTTTTGTAACTAAATTCCCCACACCCACTTCCTGTTTTTTTATTGTTGGCGAAATAAATACCCCCCCAAATCTATCCCTCGCACCCACCAATTTGGCATTTGGCGAATACAATACATAGTTATCGGCATTATTTCTGAGGTTTCGGAATTGTGGGGCTTTCGCCCCTCTGTCTCCTTTTTTTGTGTGGGTGGGGTTTGGATAGAAAGATTGGTTGGAGTCAGGGGAGATGAAAGTAATCACCCATGGACTCATGTTGGAAATGCCGAGGGAGTGAGTAAGACAGAAAGACAGAAAGAAACAGATCAAATCAGATCAAACCAGAGCTACGGCTCACCTCTTTTGTACCTTAGTCCAGTTCAGAACCCATTTTCTTTACTTACCTTACCCATATATTTCGCTTCCTATCCCATACATAGCCACCACCGCAGTACTGTCTAAACTACCAATCCCGTTCCGTCCATTTTCGTCTCTAATGTTTTTTTGTTTCGTTTGTAAAGCCAGCTGCTATAGACAGGGATTTGTCTTTTGCATATATGTACAGTACACGTCTCTTTTCGCCAGTCTCTGTTTCTGTTCCTTACCAGGCACTCCTGTACCGCACTATTCTATGCCATTCCGTATTTCCAAGGTAGAACCTTGTTGTAAAATTGTAATTATATAATCTGCACACATATCACTGTCTGCGCACGTGTCTATGCATATGTGTAGCGTTTATCCCTGTATTGTATGGATTCGTCATACGGACCTGAGCGTGACGGGGGGTTACGCCTCGTGGAATTGTATTTTAATTTCTTGTGCTGCTAATTTTTTAGGCGAAGAAGGATGGTGAGTTGGGCTGATGGATTGGATATGTAACTGCTTTCACTTTCTTTCTTTCCTTTTTCTCTTGTTGGGGGAGAGAAGGGGCGTCGTGGATATGTTCATATATAGCGAAACAATAACTGTGTATCGTTCTCGACCTTTGACTTTTTTTTTCAGCTTAATGCCACTCACATAACACGCATGCCATAACCCCCCAGTGTAGATTTCAATCCCCAATCCGTATTCTAGTATTCCCACTTTCTCCTTTGTTTGACCCAGGATTCAGTGATACGAATCGAAGCTGTATGAATACGACTATGGAACACTTCCGTATCCATACATCCAGTAAATAATAAATGACCAGAGCAAAGCAGACAAGAGCATTGGATACACAAAATGCAAACGCCAAAACTCAATTCAACCCCCCCTCCCCCCCACAACCTCAATCTTTCAACCATGCATCTTTCTCTAGTCCGTGACAACAACATGTTCCAACCCACACCAACCTACCTATCCTTTCACACACTTCCCCATTCCCCATCCCCCATTTCCTAATTCTAGATTACCCCCCATCCGCCCTCCAAACAAGACTACGGACGGCTCCGCCCGCTCGCCCGCCCGCTCGCACCCGTCCGGCAGTCTCACGCACTGGTACAATCCTATATGATCCATTCCGTCCCCTTGTCCCCTTTCGTACAGGAAATTCTGGTTGTGGGGCGGGTACAAACGGGCGGGCGGGTGGGCGTGTTAGGGTACCGAGTTTGGGGGGGAAGAATATGTGGTGGGGGTTTTTGGGTTGGCCTTTTGGTTGGGGAATAGAGAGGAGAGTTGGATATGTGGGGTAGTAGGTGTACCTTGGGATGATGTGGGGTAATAGGTATGCCTTGGAATGATGTCGTATGAGAGTGGTCTAGATGTTTGGTGAATGGGAGGCGGTGGACGGGTGGGATTAGATTGGTGGCGCGCGCCCGTTGTTGGTAGGGGTTAGAGTTTGGACTTGGGGTTTGTTGAGTATTGGGTTATGCAGACGGGTGTTGATGTTGGTAGATGTATCTTACTAATTGAGGGGTGTTGGGACTATTGATTGACATTTTGATGCAACTGCGACTTCCACGACGTAAGGTTGTATACTCTCTCCATCGCAGCTCTTGATCCTTGTCGTTTCTTCCTGATATATCCATTCGCGTTTCCCATTTTTGCAGAGCTATGTATATGGAAATCTCATTGTTGGCTGACGATGTTGAAGCGTGATTTGGATGGAGGAGTAAGACAATGAAAATGGTTACAAGGACAAAAACTATAAATCGACTTGTAATCTAGTCATGGTGAAAAATGCGACTAAAGCGTTCTGGCATCGCGGGGCTTATACAGCAGGATTGGTGTCATGGAGTAAGCGTATAATCGATCATATGGTTGCAATCCAAATGAAGGTATGTTGGGATGATGCTGTTCGGGATGTAAAGTCGCTACTTCGATGGCGAGTGTTTTTACCAATCGAGCCCTTTTGACCCATGCATGATTCTGGTAATATGGTTGTAGAGTGGAATTATATCATCACTGGAACGTATTGATTCATTGAGTTCACAAGAGGCAATGGAAATGAACAATTCATTCATATTTTCTCAACCATGAGTGCTTGTCGCTATGCAGAACACCGTTCAAATGCAGCCAGATCTACGCGCAGCCATCCATTGAAGTTACCTAAGGAAAGTCGCTCACCACCCTCCACCAAGGGTACTTGCTAAACCAGCGACTCGTTCAACATCACTCTGCTTCTTCTTGCCCACGTCGCTTTCGACTTTGCGATATGAGGTGTATAGAAGATTAAGACGTTCCACGCCAGTGATGTCGGACCAGTGGCTGATGATGTCTTGGATGTATGACTTAGAGATGCCGTTCACGATATCCTGAGCGTGAGATTCCGTTCCGTTCGTGGTGGGCACAATCTCTGCATCGTGCATTTTGCTGTCACCATCGCTCTCCATGGTCCCGTCATCCGAGCCAGAGAAGTATGCTTCATCAACGCGGCTGAGCCACTCCTTCTGTTCCTTTGGTCCAGGTCGTGCAGAGATGGAGGCGTCTCCGTTGATTTCGGTCTCGACCCCTTCCGCAACTCTCACTTCTGCCACCTCTGAGACTTTGACCTGTCCACCACCATTAGTACATCCGCCAGGACAGGCCATGACCTCAACATAGGCATAGTCTTTCACACCCTCGCCACCAGCTGCTCCGTTTGCAGCTCCGCCAGGCCTCCGGCTCACGCCAGACCTGGCACCGGGCATTTTGCTAATCTTTGCAGGCTTCAGGCGTCGGACGAGGTTCTGGATATTGCGGAATCCGTAAAAGCGAGCCATTCTGATGATTGTTTCGGAACCATTTACGAGAGAATATTCGACTACGTCTGCGTTGCGACCGCGAGATATTGATATCGAGGAACCGGGATGTTGAGCCTGGTAACTTTGTAGTATGTGGTAGAGATAGCCACCTGAGGAGCCCGCAGCTACATCTTGGGGTTTCCGGCGGGTAGGAGGAAAAAGGAAAGCGTCTATTTGGGCATCGGGAAAAGGGGTGCGTTGTGAGGAGGTTAACGGTGTTCGAGGAAGCGATGAAAATGATATGTTGCGGGCCGTGGCCATATGGAGCAGTTCGCGAGCAGTGATTACGCAGTCCACATCTCGGACTGGACTTTGTGTTGTATCGTGGTTTGGTAACCAGGCCGAAGAGGTCAACTCGCTACGACTGGCTTCAAGCTTTTTATCGAAACATGGCATGATTGCGACATGCCATATCTGCGATGGCGATATGTTGTAGCGTTGGCTAAGGACTGACTTTATGAGTGTGCCAGTCAACGCTTGAGGAGATTTGAGGCGCGAAAGATGTGGCAAGATGTATGGATGTGTTTTCTCGGCATAGCATATCCAGCCAGGGCATGCAGATGTGAGGATAGGTTTCTTGGGTGTGGTGTCTATGGAACCCTCGGAGTCGGGATTCGAGGGAGGATTCGAGGACGAGGACGACAGCGCATTTGCAACTTCGTCCGCTGCCGCGACCAAACACGCGTCACGAACTACGTTGGTATCGATGACCCAAGTGAAATCGCTACCATGTGTACCTCCTGTTTTCAGGCCTGTAGGTCCACTGAGCAGATGTGCGATCATGTTGCCAGCCTCCGCCTCGGACACGTTAAAGACAGCTGCCAGGCTGGCGCGTGTCTGTGGGGATACGCTCGCAACAAACAGCTTCCCTTCTGCACGGTGACCATTTATGCCATTTATGCCATTTGTTCCATTCGTCGTCCCGTTGGCGACTCCATTCGTTCCGTTTTGTTTCAACCACGGCGCGCGCAATGAGGGGTGTGTATCGAGGGTGGTCAAGACCTCAGTATCCGATTGTAGGGAAACCAGAACTGCCTCTGCCGATGTGACACATCCCGAACAGGCCAGGCAATCCGTAAGCGATATTTGCGCGGGGGGAGGTGGTTCTGAGGCGGCGACCTTTTCTTCGGTTGTTACTTCGTACGCGTTCTAGCATTTGTCAGTACTCTAGCTCGTGTGCCGATGACGGAATGGGGAGATGCGAAGCCAGGCTATCGTACAGAGTTGTTTTCCGTTTTCTGAACTGGTATTGTTTCTATCGGCTTTATGCATGCAACACCAGGAGATATGAAATCGTTCAGGTCATCGGCCGAGAGAATGGCGCTCATAGTGAGCGAGGTGTGTAGTGGGGGAAAGGTGGCAAGCAGAAATTCGGTGGGTATCTTGAAAGATGACTTAATTGCTCGGCGTAGAGAACAAAATCATAAATCGTCAAACAGTATAAAGCAATGAAGAGAAAGGAAGTATGTCCACAGTAAAAATAAATATCTGATGTGCAAGATGGCTAAGTCATTATCTTCCTTTTTCGCCGTCGCGAATCACTCTCCTATCGATAAGACTGCATTTCTCATCAAGTCATGGAAGACAATTCCGCGGGACTTCCGAAAAGTCGGCCGCCAGGCGACTAGTGCCCTCACGTGCATGCATGCCCGCCGATCACTTTCCGATTCCAACTCCTCCCCTCTCCCAGGTCTCACAAGCCTTGGCCTGCGTCGATTTCATTCATCTACTCCACGCAGGCGTATATTGCGGCTCTATTTAGCCTGGTCAAACGGAACAGAACAGCATGGCCTCACTTGAGGGACTGAACTTCGATTTTCCTGTCGACTTTTCCGTCCTTCTTCCTATGATTTATTCTCGTTCAAAGCGTCCGTCATGCGACGCATCTCAATCGATACCTTGGGGCTGATGTTGCCGAAAGGTGCGGCTTTCAGTCCGGCAAAAAGGAGGAGAGGCCCTTGGTGGACGTCAAGACCACGACTTCTGGTAACATTTTTGTTTTTTGGCGCATTGTATCTTTGGATACGATTCGGAGGGAAGACAGTAGTAATTCCTGAAGATTCGTATGCGTATTTGAAGGATCCGAGTCTGACGGACATTTTGAATTCAACACTAGGGGTGAGTTGGTGGAATTCTCGTTCTTCTACCCTGATATGTGTCTCATCATAGGACACTGTTCGTCTCTCTTTAAAAATGACTATCGTACTCAATACTTGAACTCACCTGTCTCTTTCTTCCTCCGTCTTTTAACAATTCTGACGGGAACAAGTTTCAAAAAATTCTGGTGCTGAATCTGCCACATCGGACGGATCGTCGCGATGCCATGACACTTGCAGCAGCAACAAGCAACATGAAGCTCGAGTTCGTGGATGGTGTAAAGGGAGAACAGATTGCTCAAAGTGCCTATCCACCTCCTGGGGAGAACATTAAACTACCCTCAGGTATCCGTGGTAGTTGGCGAACGCATATGAATGCCTTGCAACGGTAAGACCATATATCACTCCCACATCTATGTACGAGCTAATTCTGTTCACAAGAGTTGTTGAGCAGAATCTCACAACAGCTCTAATTTTCGAGGACGATGTGGATTGGGATATCAGGATTCGGCAAAATCTGCAACGCTTCGCGCTGGCATCACGCTTCCTTTCAGAAAACAAAGACGTCCTCTCAGCATCTTCCAAATATAAACTCGAAAACCGACCAAATCCAGAAACTGCAGAAACCGGCTTCCATATTCTTTCCGCCAACGATATCACCGATGACCTCCCAACTTTGCCCCTTTCTTCGGTAGTGCAGCAGAGCCTTCGGTATCAGAGCGAATCAAACTCGGAATCTGGAGCGAAAAGTCCTTACGGCGATCCTGCGGAATGGGACATCCTCTGGATTGGACATTGCGGCGTTGGCTTCCCACGATACTCATCAGACCACAAAAAGACCGAAGTCACCACCTCAAATGTGATCTTGACGCTTCCGAACGACGATACCGTGCCAATGGGTAAATATTTGAAAGCCCATCCATTCCAGGGCACCACAGATCCTCTGTCAACCGCGTATCCACCCCACACCCGAGTCTACCACCGCTCCAGCGGTGGTGAGCTCTGCACCGTTGGGTATGCCGTCAGTCAGCGCGGAGCTCGCCGACTACTTCACCAATTTGGCATCAAAGCCTGGAATGGAATTTTCGATTCCGAGATGGGACGCTGGTGTGCTTCGGAAGACCAGAAGCCTTCAGTCTCAAACCTAGCAAAGGATCCTATCACGGGCAGCCCACAGAATCCGCTGATCAAGTTTCAAGGCGGCAAGTGGAATGTGAAGAGTAGGGAGAGGGTCTGTTTGGCGAGCCAGCCACCTATTTTTGCACACCATCATCCTATGGAAGGAGAGAGCGATATCGGTGGTTTGGGGGGTGGATATGCAACGAAGTATGAGACCAAGTACCTTAGACTCAGCGTTCGAATGAATCTCGAACGTATCGTGCAGGGGATTAAGAAGTTGGTGGATCAGTGGCCAGATGAGAAGGACTGAGTTATGAGAGTGCATCTCACGAAACATTAGCTAGTTATGGGCGTTATTGGAGTATAATACAACTTTTGACACAATCAAAAAAAACTGAGGATACTCCTGAAAGCCATGCATCATATACATAGCACTCATGAACATGCTGTCAGTATCGCATCAATAAGTTTTCCACGTTTAGAACCTAGAAAAGGGTTCTACCATCCACAAAAAAATGCAAAAAGTCAGTTGATACACCAGCCCACACAACCCCGTCCAACCCTAACAAGAGTATTCCAGCGCCGCCGTCCAGTGGTGAATACGCGTTTGCAGAATTTCTTCCCTGGACAGTAGTATTCATTGCTTAGGTCCGCCCAGCATCATTAGTTACCTAAATGAGTGGGAAACGGACACCATCGGACTCGAACTGGGCTCTCGGCTAAGGCATTACAAGGATTGAGCCGTGTGGATTATACGGTGCACCTTCTGACAAAGACCCGTTACAGGTAACGTAATTTTTGAAATATTTAATTTATAATGGGAGACAAAATAGGAGACGTCTTGGAGGCTTTCAACTTAGATTTTTCGTTCCCACTGTGGAGGCAGGAGCGTAATCTAGCGACGTAGGTGGGTCGGGCGGTCGGCTTCGTCCTGGCCCAGGGGTCGGTTCGCTTGGATTGGTGGGTGCATAGCACGTCTGGCATGTTGCTTGCGTCCCCCCATTTGTCACGACATCAGACCTCCCATCGCTGAAAATTCATGCCGCCTTCATTGTGTATAAGTAGTGTACAGTTTTCATAAATGACCCCGGGTATTATCTTCATAACAAATGCAAAGGGTCTGTCTGCATGCGCGTATCCACAAACGTAGATGTTTCCACTTTCCCGACCCGGCGAACGGCCCACCGAGTCTACGTTGCCCACGGTCTATTTCCATCATGACATTCAAGACTTCAAAGTTCACAGCGTATGCACAACATTACAGGAAATATTCACTACGTCCACCTCTTCCTACGGGTACTGCTCGTCGATGATCGGGAACAGCACTGAATATCTTGAAGTCAGGGTTCAAATCTTCGCCTAGGTTCATAATAGACGCGACATTGCCGCAGCGGTAACAGTAGTTCGGTGCGGACCAGACAGTAACAACATCCTTATCTTTGAAATGGTACTGGTCAATGTTAGTAAGCGATCGTGACTGAGTTTGTCAGTATCAATGCCTACCTTATAACCTTCGTTAACCAGTTGATGCGCTCTTGCAATGAGCTGTAAGCCGTTGACATGATTGAACTGAGCAGCATTAGCATTAGGCAATGGCATAACGAGACCCGTATTAAGCTTACTTCAGAAGATACTTTATCACCAAACAACCAACCTGCACCTCGAGGCGAGACTGCCCAGGTATCGACATCTTCGGGATCACTCCAGACCAAATCACAAAATGCACCCTCATGTGGAATTTCTTGAGCTCTCGCAACAACCCGGATCTGATCAAGGGTCCGGATTTCTGGACTAAGTCCTCCGTGTACACACAAGACCTTGCCGTCTACTATAGCGGCAAGGGCAAGGAAATCAAATACCTGACAGCACGCTTTCCAGACTGATGCGTTGCCATACTTTGTCTGGCACTCCTCGTAGAAGCCGTAAACTTGGGTAATCTGTCGAGACTCGTGGTTGCCACGCACAAGCGTAACGCGATCCGGATATCTATTCTCAGTCAGTCTACAGTGCAATCGAAATGCATCAATATTGGCTTACTTAGCCTTCAGACACATGAGCAGGGTGAACGTCTCTAAACTGAAATAGCCACGGTCCACAAAGTCTCCAAGAAAGACGAAGTTCTGTTGACCATTTCCTCCCGATCCAGCTATGTTAGGCCCCAGATCAGACTGGGATTCGGTACTCCGTCTGCCTGTTATGCTACGACTTCGACCCCTTTCCTCCTCTTCCTCCTCTTCCTCCTCCTCACCCTCGTTAGGACTGACTGGCCCCGTGTAATTGCTGTCGCGCTGAAACCTCCTTTTCATCTTCCGCTTTGCCTTTGGGTCCGTAATCGTAGTGGGTGGTTCAATATCGGCGAGGGTTATGGCGTTTGGGGCTGGTGCTGCCGTGGCGGTCGGTGCGGGGGTGTCACCAGGCATGCCACCAGCGACACGAAAGAGCTCGAGGAGGTCATAGAACTGGCCGTGAATGTCGCCACATACCGTCACGGGCGTCGAAACGGGTTGAATGTTGGATTCTGTGAAAGGTAAGATGGTTAATCCCGTCGCTCTTGACCGCGGAGTCTGTGTGTATCCATATAGTGGGGCAATAACAAAGTGAAGTGAATAGCACGAAACCGAGCCACGTACCTTCCATAAGACATTCTTTAACAATCTCACAAAGACGCTTCATGTCAGCCTCTGGCAAATACTTGCATTGCTTCGCCTGCTCTAACCATTCATCGGGTCCAGCGCCTTTGGCAAGGCGGGCGGGGCCTGGCTGGGGCACATCACTGTCTTTTCCCATGGTCTACAAATTGTTCCTTAGACCCAAACCCACTTGTTATACAGCAAAATGAGTGTATTCAGAATCACTACCGCTGCAATTGTCAGAGCCCGCGGCGAGAGTCGTGTGACGAGGGGTGGTGGATTATCAAGCGTGACGTAGCGACGGTCTGCGGTATCATCTGTCGCGCGCGTTGAAGGGGGAGGGGATGTGCGGAAGAAGCGTCGATGTATTGATCCTGTCCGTGAGATTAGGATCTAGCTGCAAGGTGATGTGGAGGTGTATCTGAGGTTGAGCGGCGGCGGCACCAGAGGAGCTGGTCGTCTGGTCTCGGCGCTTGCTCCCACCGAGCGTTCTGCGTTGGTGGGTTCTGCCGCGGGCGGTGAAGTCGCTAAATACGCTCATTCCTTCGTCGACATCATTCACGGTTTACGTTGCCGTCGCGGTCGGTCAGATTCCCAGCTCCTGTCAACAGCAACAATCCCACCGACTTCGATTTCCTTGCGCGCTCCGGACCGGGAGCCGCCCTTCCACTCCAGGGCTCGATCTTGTCCTGATGCACGTGCGCGCCAACAACAGTGTCCACCCCCACTGTCCTATCTCACCCGACTCATTCAGGTGAGGTGACTGTCTTCCTCCACAGGACTTTACACACACCCTCCGTCCAATCCAACCCCTCCTAAAGTGTGCCCGCTCGATCATGGCGCCTCAACCAGGCGCCAACGGCGTTATACCGGTTGCCGTTTTGCAGAAGAACACCCCTCAGTCTACACCCCGCGGTCCCAAAGCAGCAGCTCCACGATTGAAGCTCCTCCTTCGAAGGTTGCCCCCGGGACTTACTAAGAACGAACTCGCAATTTTCTTAGGAGACTCTTGGAAGCTAGGCGCAGGCAAGGTAGATTATCTAGATTTCAAAGAAGGCAAAATCTCTAAAGAGTATGTTCATGACATCCCAAATTTAATTCACTGGACTGACACAGTAACAGTGCAGCCAAACCTTCCAAACCTGCCAGAGTATATATTCGGGTCACTTCTCAGGCACTTGTTGCTCCTCTCGGAGATCATGTACGCCAGGTGTCCTGGCAAGATGCAGCAAAATCGTACCAGGACAATGCCCTCGTCGGTCCCCCCACCCTCGAATACTCACCATACCACCGCATTCCTGCAAATAAGTCTAAGCATGACGGCCGACAAGGCACTATTGATCAAGACCCCGAGTTTAAGGACTTTCTGGAAGCATTGACCAATCCCATTACCAAGCCAGCGCCCGGCGAAGATGAAGAAAGGAAGACTGAAAAGGTTACTACGACACCACTTATTGAAGCTCTTAGAGAGAAAAAGGCCAACAAAGACAAACCACAAACTAAGGCATCCGGGAAGCATGGCCGCGGAGAGCCCAAAGACGAGACCGCAGACAGGAGCGAAAAGAAGATCTTGAGCAAGTCTGGCGCTAAAGACGCCAACTCTTCTACGTTGTCAGACAAATCTCGAAGGCCAACCAAGGCGGAGAAGGCTGCAGCAGCAAAGGAAGCTGTTAAGGCTCTGAACAAAGAAGCTTCGTCCGTGAAGGATTCCGCGGCATCCTCTTCGTCCGAGAAAGCCGCATCCTCTCCAGCTCCAGAGAGGAAACGTGGAAACGCCAGCATCGCGAAATCAATGTTACAACGCGACCTAGGCATTGGACCAGCTGCAAGTCGCCGTCGTGGTTCGAAACGAGAAGCCCCTACGGCCGCCCTGGAGACCAGTACTCAAGCTGGGGAGGTAGCAGCTGGCAAGCAAAAAGTAAAGGACACTCCACCTTCGAATTCGACGGGTACGGCCGCTAGCGAGAAGAATACAACACCGTCGGCCAAGAAGGAACGACCATCTCGTTCTGATCGACGAGCCTTCAAAGCTAGCTTGGCAGAGAAGACAAACATTAAGAATAACGAGCAAAAGCCAGACGCACAAGCTAAATCTACCGTTACTGCGGCTCCCACGATTCTCAAGAAGCCTCAGAGTGCACAAACTCCTACAGCGCCGAAGGGACCATCTGCCTCTCGTGCGCCACCTACAGAACCAGCCGCTGCCCGCCCAACACCCAGTAAAGCTGATTCTGCAGCACCATCCCGTACTCATCCACCGGCCTCCAACACGACACCCAATGCTACTCCAGCATCAGCTAACCTGGGTCGACACGCTTTCCTCAAACATGCCAATGCATCTCAAGGAATTACTGAACCGCTCATTGAAGAGGCGCTTAAAATCTTTGGTCCAATAGAAAAGGTGGAAATTGACAAACGCAAGGGTTTTGCATACGTGGACTTTGCTGACTCTGAGGGTTTACGGAAGGCCATTGCAGGGAGTCCTATCCAGGTCGCTCAAGGAGCTGTCCATGTTTTGGAAAAGAAAGAGAAGGTTGCCCGACCAGCACCTGTTGGTACTACGCGTGGTCGTGGTGGATTTGGTGGCCGCGGACGTGGAGGACGGGGCGGAGCCAGAGGTGGAGGTCCTGTCGCGGCCGCTGGGCCTGTCGTGGCCCCAGCCTCTCCGGCTCCTGCAGCTTCCAATGCTGCAACCTGATTGATTCCGAGTACGTTGGACTATTCGATATTAGATTCAACTGCAACGATAGTACCTTTGTACAGACGTGCCCGCTCACCACAGGAATCGGCTTTTGTCTCACAAGCCATAGATGATCAATGTCACATATGAGCATAAGACTACGAAGTATCGATACCAACGTACGTGCCTCACGCACAAATAGCGTGTCTTCCACCAGGACCGATTGTGTACGGTTGAATATCACCACAGAATGCTCCTACAGACAAACCTCAAGTATACGACATTATCTTATGGTTAAGAGAAGTGGAACGATGGCAACATACGCCTTGGTACAGCCCATTAGCGGCTGCATGATTGATGAACACCTATAGACGACATGTTATTCGGTATCCGGCTAGCTCGAGATATACATAATGGAACGCAATAGTCTAGTGTGCACATGTATATATCTATATATATCCTCCCTCTTGAATACGTGACGTTTGCTCAAACTGATTCTTCAATTGGCAACGAAAACGAACAAATACAAACAATATATACGAGTCGGTTCGTTCGACTTCCCCCAAGCCTATCTATGCCTCCCTACAATCTCCAGAATGACAATCCGGGAATTCTGTTCAGTAGAAAACTCCAATCAAACGCCGATGCTAGTGGGTAAGTCTACCAGATATCAAAATAGTCTTTCCGCCTGCCTGGCTGCCTGCCTAACTTCGTCAACCAATGCAATCCCAATGTAAATCCCCCACCCTTCTATATCCCCAGATAGAATTTCCCTCTCTCATACACATAGAAACTCGTCGCCGCCATCGGTATCACTTTGACATATCCAATCGACAATCCAACGAAGAATCCCCTCCATCCCCTCTCCACGAATATCCGTTTCGCAGTCTCGCCAATACTAAGACGATGGCCATCGCCTACGACGCCGCCGACTTGCATTCGCCGCCGGATGACTTCGAGCGGGTAGGAAACTGTTTGGGAAAAGAAGCCCGCGAAGCCGCCGGCGCCCAGTTCAGCCCAATATCGTAGTTGAGCGGGCTTATGGGATAGACTCGATGGTTCGGAGCGCTCGGTGTTGGGAAGGGTTGTGTAAGGAGCGAGGCCGGGGTACCGTAGGAAATCGGACATGGTGTCGTGTGCTAGGAAACTGGCTCCTGCGTATGGAATCATACCTAAGAGTGTAGGCGTGAAGCCGCGGAAGAAGTTTGCGAGACCATGGCGCGGGATCATGGTTTGGGCTACCGATGTGGTGGCGGCGGCGAGGGGATTTGTGACATTGGAGACGGGGGGTGGAGGTTGTTCGCTGTAGATTTTTCGGCATATGGATCGGAGGGTGCTGTGGGATTGTTGTCTGGTTTCGAAGGCGAGGCGTACGCGTATTACTTCGAGTGGGTAGGTGAAGAAGACGGAGACCATGCCGGCCATGGAGCCGGAGACAAAGCGACGGACGGAGGTTTCTTCGGCACGAGTGGGGATTACGCGACCACGGATTTGTTCGTAGGCAAGGAATTTGATACCGGCATAGGGGAAGATGCGGAGGAGGGTTGCGGAATGGCCTTTGAATAGTCCTCCAAGTCCTGCTTGGGCATAAATGTCCCGCATCGCCGTCGGTAATCCTATCCATGATCCTGTATATTTCGCGAAGTTCGGGTTGCTAGTTTGGAAGAGAATCTTTACGCGGTCGAGAGGCCCGACGAGAGTTTTGGCCTTTGGATTTCAGTTAGTCGATTGTTGGTGTTATTTTATGGTCCATCTACTCACAGCGCATCCAGCCAAACCCCCCGCAAGCCCGCTCTTCACGATGTATTCGGTACTTCGTTTGTCCAGTTTTGCGGGTGGTTGTTTCGAACCTGCCATTGTGTCCTTTCTGGGAACAAGCGTTTCGTCATCGGTAGGGCATATCGACGGTTGTCTCTTGGCAGCCGGATTCGTGAGCGATTGCGCGCCCGTCGTCATGGTTCGCGGAGGTTCATATGCGGCATGGCGGAGGATATTCTCGGACATCCCAGTCGAAGTCGTGTGATCGCGTGGTTTTTTCTATCAAATCATAAAGAAAGATCGGGACGTTTTGTTCTAGGAGCGAAAGGCGATCTAGTAGTATTGTACGTTGTTGTACGGTTGACAGCGGTGGGTAGGATTGGAAATGCGGCAATCGTGTGCGGCTCGGAGGAATGAAATGGAATGACGTTGGTTGCCGAGGATAACTTTGATCGTCTGGACTCTCGCTTCCGGCCGGCTTGGCGAGACGCCGATGGAAAGCGACTTGGGAAACATCAATGCTTTCTTTCATCAATTGCATCTCACTCATTGAGTTGGTATGGACCATACAAAGTCTACGCGCTTAAATCTACAACCTGCCCGTGCGATCAGGTACGGTGGACACTGATATCGGACGCCGTTTTAGTCCTCCGAATCACAGGTTGGTATAATTTTGCTCTCGTTCATTTTTATCAATCGTGCGTTCGCCATTTCATCGTCACTCTTCACTTTAAAAATAATAATAAAATCTCTCGTTAATCTTCTTCCACGAATTTCACACAATCTTCACTTCTCAATACCCTTTATGGCTTGCCCATATATTGGGCTTGATTAACACTGCAAATCTCATGCCAACGCTGTAACCACCGACTCAACTGCTTCAAATCCGTCACTATGTCGACTCGAAAAACGCAAACGTCAATCTTGTACCAGAACTTTGATCGCAGCATCACGCTAATTGACATACCAATGTCGATAAGTATCGCGCAGGATTATCCTCGACCGGATGTTATCTTGTCTAACAAACCACTGGCAAGTCCGCATATCATTCACAACGAGCCCAAAAAACAAAAGGCCAGGGAAAAGCATGCGGCCTACACTGAGACCGACAGTCACGCAGAGTACAAGGCGATGATTGCACATGCCCTTTCTGAAATCAGACGCAGCATGGAATCGCTGCCGGCTAGATTTGGGCGTAACCTAAACTTGCAGGGCGCACCACCTTCTTCAGACGAACTGGTTCAGCAACAGACTGGTTCCAGCACGACCAGCCAGGGTGAACAAGGTACCTGGTGTCTTCCACGCATAACTACGGCCCAAGCACCACAGTCCAGGAACCACGGTGACATGGAGATGGACGATCTGTGGAAAGATCTCGAAGCCCAGCTGCGAAAATGGAGCAGTACAAGCAAGGGCGAAGAACCATTTGACTTCAACAAGATGATGGCATCTCTCGGGGAGAGTTCCGATGCAACATCGCCCGAGACGTCCATGTCGTACGCCCCTGCACGCGACACAGTAGATGGATTGCAAGCCGGAGATTCCGTTACACCAAAGGAAGCGTGGACGTCTTCTTTCCACAATCCGACCACACGTGCAGTAGACCTTACCATTTCCGCGAAACACACTCAAAATGGAAATAGCACGCAGGAGTACCGTTTCAGGATCCCACCTCTGGCATCGGTTTTCCTCAGCGATATCACCAACCCCGCCGAATTTCGTGCTTCGTTCCGTGAGCTAACCGAAGACTTTGTGCTACCGCGTCATTTCGACTTCATCCTCCTGGATCCGCCGTGGCCCAGCGGTTCCGTGAAGCGCAAGGGCAACTACGAACAGGTCGGTGGCATGCCGTATCTCAGGAAGGTCCTCTCTGGCCTGGATCTGGATAACTACCTCGAACACAACGCACTCGTGGCTATCTGGATCACCAACAAGCAGTCAGCACGCGATCTCGTCCTCGGGCCCGGCGGTCTCTTCGAGCAGTGGAACGTCGGCCTAGTCGAGGAGTGGCTCTGGATCAAGACCACAGATAAGGGCGAGCCGATGTTCAGTCTGGATAGTATCTGGCGGAAGCCGTACGAAACGCTTTTGGTAGGTCGTGCAGCTCCAAACTCCTGGACGACGATGGCAGCGTCACCAGTTGTGACGACGAGAGTCATCGCCGCGGTACCTGATATCCATTCTCGGAAGCCGTGTCTCAAGGAGCTGATTGAGCCGTTCATGCCGGATCCGGAGGACTACAGTGCGCTGGAGGTGTTTGCACGACATCTGGTGAAGGGATGGACATCGTGGGGAAATGAGGCCCTGAAGTTTAACTGGGAGGGATATTGGAGTTCAGACGTAGCGCTCGATCGTGGTTGACGAGTGGTGTGCGTGACTGGCTTTGGCTGTACCAAGTACATTGTGTACACAAAGTCCATCTCCGCAGTCCACAAGAATCCATCTGTCCTACCAAGTCCATGGACACAATCTCAGCATAATCAACCCAATACCAGAGCCATCAATAGCAAATAGTAAGTCGTTAGTACAATACACAAGCCACGGGCCTTGGTACCGAGATAAACGTTTTCCCATGTATGCAATATCTCGCGGCTCATCGCTCCCTACCATCCCATACCATCCCCACACCGTACACCCGAACATGCCATCCGCCATCCATCCAAAGCGTGTGAATCCTCGGATGCCTTCCCCTTCATCCTCGGTCCACCCAGCCCAGCACCGAAAAGACCCGACCCGCGACTCCAGGCCCGACACGCCTGGCTGCCCAACACACTACACTTGCATATGATCTCCATCATCTACGATGTACATACATACCCGCTTTGCCATGCCATGTCAGGCTTTACACGCGTAACCCTATCACGGAACAGAGAAATGAGAAAACGAAAATAAATGACACGCCTTAGTCTCTTCCCGAGCTCGCTCGTGACACGCTATAATGGACCCGCTTCACATGTGCTCTATGTAGCCATTCTGCCCCCGTCCCCGTGACCAAGGCTCGAGATGGAAGTAATAGGCCAAGCGGAGCCGAGCTACTTTGCTACATAACAGGTCCTATACTTGAAAGCGCCTGAGAAGTTGCACGGGACCGAGGCAATAACCAGGTTCGTCACGACAGGTGTTTGGGCATACCGGGACGTTTTGAGTGAGGTGGATGCGTGTGCGTGTGCATGTGCGGATGTGGATGCGGATTGTGCTTGTCAACGGCCGCGGCATTTGGCAGGGCGGCCGTTGGTCGTGCCGGCAGGTAAGGTCGTTGGAGTGGAGTCTGGGAAGCGGTTGCTCCACTGTGGGGATTCGGGCACTGCACAGACTGCGTGGAGGGAGAAGAGCAGGGCAAGGTGGGGTGGAGAGCTCGGAAGAAGTGGCTTGACTGCGCTAATCTGGTCCTGGGCTCCGGGGCATGATGTGAGGCGGGCAGCGCAGAGCGCGTGGGAGGTTTCTTTGGCTTGTGATTGCGAATCTTGAGTGAGGCTGCTGATTGTGATTGAGAATGTGAATGTGAATGTGAATGTGTGTGATTGTGGGCGGGGGTGGGGCGGCAGCGGGTGATGGGGCTAAGCTGAGTGCGGAAAGTACTCAGGTAGACGTGGAGGAGCACACAAAAGCAGAGACGGACGGGTACAATACATTGGCAGCTGGAGAGAGTGAATTTCTCCGGCTAGCAAAGCGAAGGGAGTTTTTCCGTCTGTCAGTGTCCGTCTGGTGGGATGGGACGGAGTGGTGGACGGAGTATCTTTTGAGAATGATTGCTAGTGTTATTCTTGATTATCGATTTTTGGTTCGGAAACGGGCATGATCCGAATCTTGTCATGGTTGATGCGTCGGAAAAGCAGAGAGGAGAAGGGGGGGTGGAAATTGAAGGTTTGAGGGTCTGGTGGTGGAGAACTTTCTCGCTTTCGGATGGATAGGTGCGTGGGATGGGGTGGGGTATCAAATCACTCCCACACTCCACACACATACCACAACAACATCAGCGTTCAGAAATTATCAAACAAGCCGCTCTATGCGCGCTGCAGCACACATGAAAACTCGTCCATGTATCCGTTTTTGCATAATTCCAAAATGAAGAACTAGGTAGCGATGTATCGTAGAGCGAGAAAAGTGACAAACAATTAGCGGTGACCAACTCACCACCTCATCACACCTCACCTCCCACCTCTCACTTCGTAAAACATTCGCAGTTCCCCGCAGCTCCGGTTTTCGCTCCCGTCCACAGACAGGCAGAAATTTCCTGCATGGGGAAGGGGGCAAATGTACCACTGCATAACCATGGCGTTTCTTCCCTTCCCCGACAACAGGAATCCTGTTTCTACATCCGAAGTGCTGGTGCCAGCGCAGAAGATTCATTCACCGCCGCGCCAACTCTCGTAATTTTTCATTTGGGGATTCCGAATGCTTTGTGTTACTCACATTCCTGTCGGGGTTCGATGTCAGTGTGAGTGTGAGTGCGAGTGCGAAAGGCCATGACGAGTCGACGAAATACGTATGAGTCTTATCTGGACAGTTGCTTGATGGGGTAATTGATGCGGGTTTGAGCTTGGAAATTGAGGGTGTGGATGGCTGGATGAGATGACATGAGATGACGGAGCCTCCCTCCCTCTGAGAAAATGCAATGTTACACCTGGATTCTCCGCGCTGCCCGCTACGTACGGTGCATACGCATTTTCGACATGCGAGATTTGCTGGATCGCGAGAAGGAGGGAGGGTGTTTGTTGCTCGGTGCGAGGTGTGGTTTGACAGGTGCCAGTGCCAATCGCGGGATCCCCTCCCCGTTCTCCCCGCCTCACTCATTTGCCAGCTACAATCGAGCCCAACTCGCAATCACGGCGTGCGAAGTCCGGAGGCGTAGACATTGGCGTTGGCGCCCTACGATCAGCGAGGTGTGCTGGAATGAGAAATGCGGAATTCGCGGCGTGTGTCAGTCTGTCAAATATCATGTCTAGCCTGGTCTCGATGCGATGTGCAGTGCAGTATGAATGTCACAGATCACACGTTCTAGGTCTCCGCAACCGCAACCCCCGCCTTGACGGTCTGGTCTGCAGGTCGTGGATCCCGCTGCAGTGTGCGGTACAGGCGCATGTTGTGATTGTCGCGGTCGCGATCTTCTGGGCATGGGCATGTCTGTGCCCATGCCTGTATGGGGGGGAAAGGGAGTGGGATATTGCGGGTTATCGATAACAAGACACATGATTTGTGCGGGTTATCTGTTGCCGAAAGAGCGGGAGAAGATCAGTCACCGTGAGAGGCCTGGCCTAAATCCATTCCCTCTTGGTCTTGGGTGGAGAGTCTGCAGAAAATGTCACTCCGGGACGAAAAGAGCGTGGGATTTTCGCTTTTCCCTTTTCGCTTTGCAGGATTTGGCATCGTGGGTCTGGATGAAAAGATGCGCTGCTAGGGTGGAAAATCACGACAAGAGAGTGGGTAAATAGCAGAAGAAGGAAAAAAGAAAAGAAAAAGAAAACTGGGTCCTGAAGCATTTTTGCAAAAAAGACTTTTTCCGCCCATTCCTGTTCAAATGTACCTAGGTACAATGCAGCCTGCAGGTGGAGTACGCATTTGAGGCTCGAAATCCCGTCATCCCGGTGCTTGCGATGGTCAAGTAACTCAGCCGACAAGAGAGACGGGACGAGTTCCAAAAGCTGGTCTAGCGTCGAGCGACCGTGGTCGACACGAAGAAGACGGTGAAGCAAGAGAGAAAGAGGAAAAAAAAACATCTCCTTGTTTCATTTCTTGCGGCTCCGAAGATATTCCAGAGAAAAGCTAACGGCTCTCATCAGCACCGGACCCTGGATTTCGAAGATTTCGTGCATGGCGCCGTCTCGAGATGCACATCACTCTTCCAAGGTTTTGACGGCCGAAACACGTGCGAATTTTTTCCACGAGGGTAAGGGCAGGTTTGACATGGAAGATAGTGGCGAAGATTTCTAAAAACCTCTTTCCCACTACGGTCATCTTAAAACACCCCGCTAGAAAAGGGAATTTTCTACTTACACCTTGCCGCCGGCATTCGCCGTGTTTGGAGAGACTCGAAAGAGGTTGATCGCAAGTCGAGACCGCCTTTGTCACATGCTGCGGATGCTCGAATAGGAAAGTCGTGATCGACGTCCTGACATATAGCCAGAAGACCTTGGAAGAAGGCGGGGCAATCAAAAGACCCTAGCCTTCGTACCTAGGTAGCAATACAAACCGTAATATTGCCCAACTATTGCCGCCGAGAGCAATGTTGGGTGTTGGAGGTTTCGTGGCAAAGACACGAGTCGCATCGCGAATCCCGAAACATGCTGCGGACGTGTTTCTGTTCCCCCCAGGGCTCGTTCGGGTTTCTGTTCATAACAGATACGGCACAGATTCATGTTCAGCCGAGTGTGCGAGTCGATACCTCGTTTCCTCGCCACCACATGCTATAGCCTTCGAGAAACAATAGCAACGTGGTCCGAACACTAAAGCGAGTCAATTTACGACTACGGTATTGAGCCGCGGGTGACCAAGGAGAGACAGTGCGCCGCCAGCCATATGAAGTTTCTAGAAGTTATGCAGGGCAAAGGGAAGAAAACGTGTCTATTGATCTTCTAGGGCCAATTGATGCTGAATTGTTTCGGGGGGCGCGGGGGATCATTACGGGGTAGATGCTGTTGTTGGATTAACCTGGTGGAAAGCCGGTGGATCTGCTCCGGCTCCCAAACGTCGACCGGGAATTTGGAAGGGGGCAAGATGGACTGGCACGCTGCACGCTGGATGGATGGCAAATTGTTTTCCGTCCTGTTTGGGAGCGGATCCCGATCTAGTCATCTTGAAGAAGGTGTCGTATCGGTAGATTGCGACGTCGTGGACGAGCGAGAAGGTTTGCTTCCTTCCATTGTGTGTTCCATGCATACGCGCACGGTCTGGAGGAGGAAGTTTGTCGCTCGGATACTGATCTTCTTGGTGATAAGATCCGAGAGTGATGGCGCACCAGCACCGGGGAGGAAACCTGGCGAACGGGTGGAAACAGACCCTACAAACAACTCTGTAGGGCGGGTTGTCCCACCAGCAATGACCTGGCGCAGTCAATGGGCAAAAGCAGACTCTGGGTGCTTCACGACTGCGCGATGACGGTTTGCATGCAGCAGGCATAGGTACGTCCCCCAGATTTTCGTGTTCGGACCGCGAGAATGTGGAGGATACCGGATACGGCGTTGATAGAGATGTACGCCGGCTGAATATAGAAATTATTGAGAGATAATGAGGCTGAGTTGGCCTTTATTGCAGTGTAATACCTTGCGGTTCTTGCAGACAGTGTGCCGCAAACACATGTGGGTGTGGAAGCCGCTGCAAGTGAGCGGGTGTGCTGACTGCAGATGCGTTTGCATTACCCGGACATTACAGATCTCTACTCAGCCTTGTAGAAGTTGGGTTTGCACCTAAAAATTGCTGATGGAGGCACGGAGCCTGGAGTAACAGGAAAGATGGAAGTGGTGGAAGCCAGGGTCTGTTATCTACGAAGCATGCGATGCTGACTGTCTCCGCCTTGCCTTGCCTTGCCCTGCCGTCGAACAAACGCCGTGTGCGGACATCCGGACTGCGTAGTTGTAGAAGGGAGTAGCAGTTGCACAGTACTGGGTGCCGCCCAAGGACGACGGACGGGCATCCTCCATCAGACTGCGGGATCAGATGTGATTGCGACGCGACGCCTCGGATGAGCATTCTGCCTAGGAGGTTCACGATGCCCTCCCGGCCGGCTACATTGCTGCAGAGCGAAATGGAGACACGGAGGCTAGAAGATGTCACGGAGACTAGAGGAATTAGACAAAGGACTGGCTCCAGAGAACCCTTGAAGATGGGCAGAAGTCGACTCGCAGGCTCGTCTCGTCGTGTCGAGCAGAGCGGGTAGTTAATGCACCCCAGGTTCCCCGGCGTCGGCTAAACTCGACTTGGATCAGCCATGGTGGGAAAAGTACCGTCCACAATGTACACACGGACATTCTTTGCCCGCTTCCACTTCCGCGCTGGGAATGACACGGCGGAGAAAGTTTAAGTTTTTGTTTCGTTTCGTCTCGTGGCGTTTTGCGCCGAGTTGAGTCGCTGCGACGCCCACCCCTCTTCTTCCCCCCCCCTTTCGTCCACACCCCCCCTTTCGGGCATGTGGGATATGATACGCGGGGAGGGGAGAGCTCATGTCCACATGCCCGCCTGGGCAAGGCGCCTGGCGGGCGTCATAATGCTCGTGATTGTTGTTGCAATGTCTGAGAACAAAAACAAGGCATGGGAGCTGAGTTGTCGCAGTCATGGATGGACTAGCATGTGCCAAATGGTTGCGAGTTGTTGCTGCTGGCGGGTTAGGGCGGTCATTGGGTAGCAGCGCCGGCATGGCAATGGAATGTCACAAGGCGGAGCAGCGGATTTGGCAGCCGGAGCGTTGTGCCTCCCTCCCTCCCTCCCTCCTAAAGAGGCACACAAACGCGCCCCGGGGCTTACGGGAGAAATAGGTCATGGCCCTGGGGGTGGTGGAAAGGAATTGTTAACCCCCAAGATACCCGAAAAGCCTGATCGCCGTGCTAAGCTGACTGAGGAAGTGCACCCTCATGGAGCATTCCCACAGTGCAGTGTGTGTGAGCGTGCATTGATGATTGCGGCAACGCTGCGAGATTCCCCGTCGAACCCCCACTCCCGCATACACACCCGCACACCCACACGCCTATCCACAAACGCCGCTGTCACAGTTACTTTTTCAAGGGGTTGTATTGCTTGCTGTGCCCGCTGTGCTTGCTGTTGCGAGGCGTTGCAGGAGGAGTGGCAGGCCAGCGAAGCAGAATGCCCGATGCGACTCCGGCGGTCTCATAGGCAGCCCTGCCACCCAGCTGTGTCGTGTCGACGGAACAACGAACAGCGAACAACAGCAAACCGCGAGCTGCAAGTGGGATTAGATGACAGATGATTTCGCTGCCTTGAGCTTGCAGCGTGAAGGAGACGAGACGGTCAAGTGGCGCGTCGAGTCATCGCGCAGACCGCATGGGTGAAATGCCCATTCGCATGCGGAGACGGCCTCTAGAATCCGAGGGCCGGGGTGGGGGACAGGCAGCGGTGTACGCCAACGAATGAAGCGGCTCCAGTGTGCGAAGCGGTGAGGGCGAAGCTCTCACCGACTCTCAGCACACTGTATCCAACAGGCAAATCAACCATCTCGACCCAGACGAACAAAGCCGTTTGCCCTGGGCCAAAGGTGCCCCGTCCCGTACATATTGAGTCGCTGGCCGCGCCCTGTGCTCTCGCCCTTCCCCACGTTACAGCAATACCACAGTGCGCTCCAGATCCACGTCCACCACCGTCTCAGGCTCTGAGCGACAGTCCCGCCACACTTTCATATTCCTTCTGACTCGGCCTTCTGATACAAATCATCTCCCACTCCCACTCACCCCCCTTCTCGTCTCCCCCCACAGAAACTCCGAGACCCCATATAATCTTTGCTCATCCCGCCGCAACTCTGCCATCAGGATTTTTGCTCTTCAAACCTTGCTCGACGATCGCCAACCCTACTGCTCCTAACTCTTCCGCATTCGTCACCCTGACATCCGACATTCTCCCATCGCCCGTTGTTCGGATCCGCTCCCATCGTTCCAAGATTGCGACTACTGCCTCTCCGGGTCCACTACTGCCACCGCCGTCATCGAACCAACCTCGGCCATCATCCATTTCGGCGCACTTGCTCCTACGCCTGCACCACCGCACGCTAAACCTGACGTCTCCACCAACGCGAGCAGCAGCCGAACTGTGGACGCGTTTTTCCCGTCTACGAGAATTTCCGGCTGAGTCTTTTCTTGCCTTCCGCTTCCTTTCCCCAAGAGGAAGAACTATATACACACCTCGCATCCCCACCGGACCTGGCGACCAGATCCACCACCACCACCACTATGCACTTCGAAACCTCACCAGGCTCTTCTCCATCCAAGTCGATTCCCATCTCCATCAACACCATGGCCTCTCCCTCAGGATCCCTCTACAGCAACTACGCGCACGACCACGCTGCCTCCAGCCGCGGTTCGTCATGCGCCTATCCATCCTGGCCTATTGGCAGCTCGCTCGAGTACCGCAGCACGCCAAGCTCTTTCATCAGTGACGCAGACCTCTTTGGCGACCTCTGCGACGACGAGTACTCGACTCCCTTCCTCCAGGAAGCCCCAGCACCGCCTCGACAGCCGCCCATGGCTCAGGCATTCCCCATCTTACCGCCTATTTACGCCGCCGAGAAGAAGCAGAAGCAGCCTCAGCAGCCTCAACAACAGCAACAGCGCAGGCGCAGCAGTGGACGCAAGCAGCGCCGCTCGTCTAAGCCCATGTCCCCCATCGCCGAGTCCGTCGAAGTCACCGAGTAGATTCCTTTCTTTCCTTCTATCTGCACACTGTAAGTTGAATCACTCTGCCATCAATCAATAAGTATGCATTGCTGACATTTATGTTTGCCAGTCCAGTCCAGTCACATCCAACGTGAACCGCGCGCATGGTAACCCCTTAGCGCCGCGACCCACCATTCACGTGGTAGAGGCCTAGCACACATGGTCTCCAACCTCGCCACACAATGTGCCTGCCTGAACGGCACTGCATTGCATCAACGGAACTTATTCTCTCGACAAGCTTGTCCGTATCGAAGCTTCTACCTCGCACGGCACTTGTGGTGTTGGGTAAGCGGGGTGACTGGTGCGAAGCGCCCTTCGATACCCCCTTTGCTCAGCTCTGCTGCCACCATCATCGGGTGAGGAGAGGTACCAATGTATCGTCCCTCCCCACGCTACGCCACGTGATCACAGCCTCGTCCTGCTGGCTTGCTTTTGGTGTTGCATCCCACAAATCACCACATGCAACAGGCCAGGCCAGTCTCTGATCACTATCATCACCCAGACCATGTTCTGCATCTCTCCCTAATATCGCGCATCATTTCCTCGACGGGACTGTCTTGCATGCATAGCTACGACTGTTTGTTCTTCGCATTGCGTTTTCTTTTTCTCTTTCACGTTTAGCAGCGCAATTTTGGGCATTTTATTTTGGGCATTTTTGTTTTCGGAAGTATTTGCATATGATACCCCTCATCACTCCGATCACGGAAGACGGAGAATCGGAGTTTGGGCATTTGAGCCTACACTACACTGTTGTGGGGATGGATATGCATGGGAAGGAGAAGCGAAAGAGACGGAATATTATTTGGGAACTCACACACACACTTAGTTACTTTTTTTTTTCTCTTTCGTATTGGTCAAAGTCATACCGTATGGTATTGCATGGCTTTTTGTGGCTTGACACGCCTTACTGCATTAGATACCCGTCACATAGTTGTTATTGATCTTTATTCATGGTTCTCTGAAATCGAGCAATACTTTTTGCAAATGTGATTGAAGTCGTTGGTTCCTTCTCGCTTTGCCTTGTCTCGCACTTGCACTTGTGAAGAAAGCAGACAGAAAACGATGTGATTCCTGATGTGATGAGATCCCGATGGGTGGAGGGGCACGAGAAACGAACGGAACGGAGCAGGAGGAAAAGCAGACTAGAGAGTGGGAGTCACATCTAGCGTCTTGATTTCTTGATTTTCTCGCTTTGTATAGATGGAACTATCTCACCGCATGTTTGTGTGGTTGCTCGCTCACGAGCGAACGTACAGTAGTCTGGTGTTTGCAGAGATGGATGTGGAGGTGATGGTGGGGATTCTCGTGAGAATGAGAGCGCCTCCAGCGCCTACGTACCGAGGGGTGAGCACAACACAGCACCGTTTCCATGTTGTTGGACTGGGAATTGTACGTATGCTTTCTGAAAGCGATGTCGTGTAGCACGGGCGTGGTAAGCAGATTTTTTGGATCTCTCACGAATAGATGTCTTATTTTATCTTGCCTTGCTGTGTTATCGTTAAGGTATACGTAATGCGAGTGCATCCGTGTGTATGTGCATATGTGTGTACAGTGTGCCGAACCCCTCGCCTCGGTTCGGTACAGTACCAGCAAGTACCCCACTAAAAACAGACCCACAGCCTCACGCCCACTCTCTTACTCTTTCGCCAGAACATACAGGACAGCAAATCTATTTGCTCGCACGACCAAACCCACGGAACCAAATCACATCGAATCAACTCCCAAAATAATCTATTTCCTCCAAGAGGAAAAGAAAGAACTCATGACCATGTACCTCTGACTCCTCCATCTCATCTCCCTTCCCCAACTCACGAATCACGAATCACGAATCATAAACCCAAACGCATAAACAGTAAGATAACATGCCCATCTCGTGACCAGTCTCCAAAGCAGTTATATAAATAGCACAGACCAATCCAGCCTCATCTATGAGCATGGCCATAGCCACTGGCCACTCACAGCAAGAGCAGGGTGAGAAGGACGCCAGGTCCAGCCTTAGGCCGACCTCGGATACTCGGTAAGCAGGACGCTTCGACCATTTTGCATCGTTGAGCATCGTAAGGTACTTAGAAAAGAGCAAAGCGAAAGCACGGGACTACACTACACTACACTACTAGTACACTACCCAGAATGATAATAATAAAAAAAGCCACCCAAAATATCCTTACAATCTCATAGATAAGGACCAATGAGGGGTTGGAGAATTGGGTTTCTCATTCGTGGAGACAAGAATACGATCAGACTTTGTTTGAACTGAGATGAAATATGTATACACGTGATATTTCAATCCACTAGACTCGCATTTCTTTCGGGAACCCGGCGCATCAACTCGAATCGAATCGAATCGAATCAAGCCAAGTTACACAGTATCTTCAGCGGTTTCTTCTAGAAAGAGAACGTAGTGCGTGCAAACTTCGCTGCTGTCTCCTCCCCCTTACCTTTCCATCCCACCCACGGACCGAACCAAAGTCACAAGTCCCCATCTCCCACATCCACCCATCCAACCCTTCATCTCCCTTCCAGTCATCTACACATGCGGTGCGCCCAAACGTGGGTGTCTCTTCATCCCCAGCAACCCAAAAAAACGAGTGCCATATCCTCCCCCCCCCCCCCATCCTTCCATTCAGCGTTAGTCCCTTGTGCTCAGTGCAGGCGCACCGAAGGAAGCAAGCGACTCCGCCAAGCCCCATTGGAGGCGTCTGTCGCCCGGGGCCCCATCATAACAGGGCAGGGATCACGACACTAGCCCCAGCGCTTAAGGCATTCTCTTGTGCCTGTGAGCCCGGTCTGCATTTGTGGACTCTCCTTCTTGGAAATATGTACATACAGATGCAGATGGAGCGTAGAGTGAAGAGGCAGAGAGAAGGAAAAAAAAGAAACGGTGTGATTCCTGTGCGCTGGGACGATGCTTTGATCTGATTGATTGAGAGGGTTTCTGTTGGGAGGGGTGATACGGGGGGTGATGGTGATGGTGATGGTGGGTATGGTGTGTGGGTGTAGGGGTTGTTTGGAGATTTGGAAATTGGGGTATTGGATTTGTTTATGCTTCTCGTTGTTGGGAGTGGGATGGGGATTGGAGCCGGGGACTAAAGGGGTGGATGGTGAATTGGGGGTTGAGGGTGGGAGATGGGGGTAATATGCGGATGAGTTCTTATTGAACGTATCGCATCGCAGCACATCATTGGCAATTGAGCAACAAGAGACAGACAGACACCGGGGCCATTGAGCAGTAGCATAGTTCAGGCTGGAGTGCGCAGTCCGTGAGTGAGTGCGAGTGCCTCACTCCCGCAGGTGTGACTTACAGCAAAGTCCAAGCTTCGTCGATCTGCGATGGGGGGAATGGGGGGACACGATGCGTTCCGCTGCCTTTGCCCGCACCGCACCGCTAGAGGTCCGCGCTTCTCTGGAAACATGCGTGCGTCTATGGCCTACCTACACTCTGTATCTCAAACGCTACCAGCCCGCCTCGGGGAGTACGTACATGCATGCGCAACTTCTTTCAAGAAGATTGTGTTCAACATGAAAAAGAGGGGAGACTGAAGCTCTTTCTAGGGAGTTTGCCCTCCCTAGATCGAAATGTGTGCATCCGGACGCGGACCTTGCTCCCCCCCTTGTTGACGTGGAGAGTCCCATATGAATGGGTGTTCCGGAGCGGGTGCAGGACGCGACCGGGTATACCGTGTATGTACATGTACACAGCGACGAAGATTGCAGAGTCGAGCAACTGATGGAGCAAACGAGCAGCAGTTCGTCCGCTGGGCTGCGCTATTCAATACTGTACGTGCCGCAAAGCTACAGCAGTTCACCAGCGGCCCTTATTTTTTTTTACTTTCCTCCCCCGCTATTCGCGGCAAAGGCCAGCGCACAAACGCCATCAGGAGCTATGAGGAAGCAGAAGGCGAAAGGGAATGGGAGGGAGGGAGGAAAGATCCGGCGCATGCCATCATGCCATGATGCGGCGAGAGCGTGCACTGAACAGAGGATGGACTGGCGTTCCGCCACCCAACATGACCCCCATTGCATCCGTCATGGTCATGGTCCCCATGGTCCCCATCGTATAGGTATCATCAGGGTGCCAGAGTAAAATGTCAATTGGGGCTGGCCATGGCATCGCTGTGGCATTCCGTGCAGCAGTGAGTCGTTGGAAACGAAAAAGAGTCACACGTTTCGTCAGGTCAGGCCGCAATGGAAAAGAAAATGGATACCCATCATCAATCCAAACCAAACCAAACCAATCCATCCCATGTACGGTGGTATTCCCATCCCATCCCATGTATGCTCGGATGGCGCAACGATCGAATGACTGGAGGGGGCTCACGAGCTGGGAGCTTGTCTGGGTTGCAAAAATATATCGTGGGGCGCGGGCGGACGTACATGAGTAGCATAGCAGCGGACAAGACAGAGAGCGGAGGTTTGATATATGGTCCCTCTCCCAGCGTGACGGCCAGTAGTATGCGTAGATGAGTATGTGGGTATGTGCATGTGGGTGTGTGCACTGCAAGTGTAAGTCTGGTAGCAGTGGTAAGTGGTGAGTGGTATGTAGGCTCAAGTGCTGTAGGTAGGCACATGGGGCACCCTCAAGGGTCGCGGGCCAGGAATCCTTGGTCCTGAGCGGGCCGTTAAACGAA
This sequence comes from Dendryphion nanum, assembly GCA_020744415.1. NCBI lineage: Eukaryota > Fungi > Ascomycota > Dothideomycetes > Pleosporales > Torulaceae > Dendryphion > Dendryphion nanum. The sequence continues at coordinate 1,962,923 of JAGMWT010000004.1, read as the reverse complement.
TAAAATCGGTGGCTCTGGTGATGCGGCTTGCAGTCGACCAATGCGCTGCGGATACAGCCTCTCTTTTTCGGGCTAGGGACCCTAATCCTCGTCCGCATCGCCCGCTCTCGCTCGTGAGAGGCTGCGTTTCCCATCACAATGCTGCAGGCACAGCGCCTATACTGGCCGCCAAGATGGCCTTGATCACATCCCATGGCTGTCCATGGCCGTCCAGGGCCCTTCCAGCGCCTTCAATGGACTCTCATGGGTCTTGACGGCTCTTCATGGGCCCTTTTCACACGCCTCGACGCTGCTCCAGTCCTCCTCTTCCTCATCTTGCTCGACACCGCCAGCAAATGGACAAATGGTCCTTGCCCCCAGCCGTTATATCCCAGTCCCGCATTCGTCTGCTCGACTCGTCAAAAAGCCCTCGCCGTGGACGACTGGACGACTATTCTGAGCGCCATATCACTCCTCCTGCAGCGCAACCCTTCGAGTCTTCCCTAAGCGCCCGTCGTTGATAGGCCCGCCGTGCCCACCACTGACCAGCATTCGCGCACTCACCGTGCTCACATCTCCTCTCTCCGCGCTTCTGTTGTCTGCATTTCCTTCTCCTCTCTTTTCTCTTCCTCCCTCTCTCTCAATCCCCCTTTGCTCTCTGCTGCTCTTTCAGCCCTCTGTTTCTCTCCTGCACGTTGCCTTCGTTGTACTGCCCCCATCTCCGATACGCGGGCGCATGCAGTCTTGCCGCCAACCTCCACCCTAGTCAGCCAGGGCGGGGCGAAAAGCACAACGTCCAGACACAGAGAGCTTGGTTACCTCTCTGCTTAGCGCGCACGTTGCAGTGAGTTCAATTCTCCGCTGTCCCCAGTTTCACATCTTCATCTTTTGGGTCAAGAGGGAGCCCCTGATTGTACTCCCGGAGCCTTAATCGATAACGCTTTCCCCCCTCCCCCCCTCCGTTATGCGCCCGTGGGAACTTGTGCAGAACTCGAAACTGACAGCCGACCGCCTCATCCACAGTTCTCGCGCGCCATGTCGACTGGACAATTGAGCAGACAGCGCTCGGCTTCGAGGAGTTCGTCTGCTCGCTCAGATAACCATCTCAAACCTCCAACTCCCAGCATCACTCCCGGCAGCGAAGAGTTCACCTTCGAGCCATGTGCTGCCACCGCTTCGTTCCTGCTGTACGCTCAGCGCAATGTTATCCTGTGCCTCCACCACGACACGCTGGCAATTGAGCGCCGCTTCGAACGCCATCGCGAGGATGTGGTTTGGATATCCGTCGACAATGTGAGCGATCGGGGAGCTGGCCGACTAGTAGTGAGCTATGATGCGGGGAGCACGGCGATCGTGTGGGACCTGCTCACCGGCGACGAAGTGGCTAGATTTGCCTCATACGAGCAGATCCGAGTCGCTACCTGGATGAAGAACGGAAATGTCGCTTTTGGTAAGACTCGACTAATTCTCAATTCGTCTCTGAAAACACCAGAGACGAGAAAGCTAGAATTCGAAAATACTGACGTTTGTGCCAAGGAAATGCCCAGGGCAACATCATCTTGTTCGAACCTTCCACATCCGAGCATCTTTCTGCAAGAACCATCTTCGACCCCATCACAGCATTGGCCCCAGCTGCCGACTGTAGGACTTTTGCAATCGGGTAAGAAAATCACCTGAAACGCCTCAGAAGCCCGGAGCACTATAGCTAATCCGCCCCAGGTACCACAATGGCTCAATATTGATTGCAACCCTACAGCCTTCTTTCACTATTTTACATACACTCACTACCCCGAGAGCGCCATGTCCGATCGCAGGTTTGGCCTGGCACGGGTCATCATCCAAGCAGAAGTCGGAGATGTTGGCAGCTCAGACGGCTGACGGAGATCTCCGAGTATGGAGTGTTCCCAAGCAGCCACACGGCGGTGATGTTCCCTGTGTGATTCGCATATTAAACGTGAAAGAGCAGCGGGACCCGGGGCCGTGCTGGTTTGCATGGTCCAAGAACGGACGAATAGTCCAATACACTGAAGGGTGAGTCCTCCTGCAATTTGAGTGTCTGATGTCCCCCAACTTTTAGGAGGAGAGCTGGACGACAAACGCAATATCTATGAATCATTGAAACTAACTTTCTCTAGTCAAACTTGTGCATGGGATGTTCGTACGAAGAGAGTATCTTATGAAAGTGTGCCTACTGTTGACCCTATCGCGGCTATTGCAAATTTTGGTCCCACGGCCAGCCTGTTCACAATCGGGCGCAATTATACTGTTCAGCAGTATGATTTAAATCCTAGCGGCCTGCCTGCATTAGTTGCAAACGTGCAGCATCATCCCGCCAACACCCCTCCTTCCCCACCTAATTCTTTGGATGAGCAGAAGAAGGCAGTTTCGGAGACCCCAATGACAGCTCACCCGATCAGGTCCACAGCTCAAATGTTGATCGATTCTGAAAGCAGTGAAGGAGAAGGTGCGGTGATGTCTCCCCTGGAAAAGATTGCCCAGGAGATGGACCAACTAGAAGAGGAGCGTCGTGATCAAGTCGGTCCTCTTAGCCCAATTTCTAGCCGTAGCTCTGCCAGCTCCAGATCGTCGTCAGGAGGCAGCAGACGCGCTCCAAAATACCGCTACGACAGGCCAGGTTTTAGCAGCACCAAATCTACCAAGAGCTCTGGAGGCACTGTGTTTTCTTCCGGCGAGTCTTCTTTCTTGGGAAGCTCACGGGAAAGCGTTTCGATCCGATCCGACTATTCAGCAGCATCCTCACGATATAAATCGTCTGGTCTCCGGAAAGAAGTCCTCCGCAGTCCTGATGAGCAAACCCGCACGAAGAACATGGATTTGTTTCCCTTCACTAAAGCCAGACTCAGCGATGTGCCATATCGTAACACGGTTCTCGGCCCCGACCGAAATGCTGATGATCTACGTCAGAACATGCTCAGGGTGGTCTTCGGTTGGGATAACGACATTGAAGAATTGATTCGTGATGAACGTAAGTTAATTCTACACCTCGAAATATCATTTCTTGCTGACCAAAACAGTCGCTCGCCACGTACCCGGCTCTGCCGCTGCTGTTCTCTTATCAAAATGGCTAGGCGATCTTGGTGCCGACTTCATGGCATCAATGGTAGGCTCGGAATCTATGACCTCATCGGACTGGATGCTGCTCGCTCTTAGTTCTATGGGCCAAGACTCCCAAAAGAAAGTGGGCGAAGCATTCGTGCAGCGCCTGCTTGAGAAGGGCGATATTCATCCAGCTGTGGCAATTCTTCTTGGACTGGGTGAACACAACGATGCTGTTGAAGTATACGTTTCTCAGAAGTACTACATGGAGGCTGTCCTACTAACTTGCCTTTTGTTTCCCACGGATTGGCAACGACAATCATTCCTTGTCCGGAAATGGGGCGAGACTGCCGTTTCCCAAGGCCAGGCTGAGTTGGCTGTCAAATGCTTCTCATGCATGGGTCTTGAGTCATCTGAGCCATGGTTCTCTCCAAGGGCTCAAGATGCAGTCTTTACAGCACAAAAGCATGCCCTTCTTGGCTCACAGCTCAGCCCTCCGCTTTCTCCACCAACTGGTCCAAACAGCAGAATCATGGCCAAGATGTCATCATTGAAACTGGTCACCGATTTCGGACAAGGTCCTCTACCGCAGCAATTGATTACAGGAGATGACGATCGAACACCCATGAACCATGGCGTAACACCCATCGCGGAATCTGCTCTCAGCCCGACAGGAGGCAAGAGCGCTTGGATCGGCAGATCTATGCGCGAGCTCCGAGAGCCCTCGTCTGCAAGAACAGCTACCCCTGGTGGATATAGACGCAAAAGACTACCATCCAGGAGCGGTGCAGATCGACTTACGACCAATGAAAGTCTTGCTTCTCTAGTTGTCCCCGATCGAGGTCGACGTGGAGAATCAGTACCGAGAACTGCTGTCGATAACGCAGGCCGCGAAGCCGAGACTTTGCCCTTCTCTACTCGTCGAGCGGCTCCTGAAGCTCCCCAGGATCTTCTTTTGACAGCGACAACGTATGATCCAGCCAAAGGTCACCTGCCGTCTCCTGCCGCAGGAGTGTTCGAAAAGTACCAAGAAAAGCGATCCGAGTCCAAGACTCGAGGCACCTCTCGTAGCCGTAAACCGGAAGATCTTCATATTCAGATGCACGAGACTATTGTTCTCGATGCTGCTCCCGACTCTGCCTACACGAACAACATTACCCCACCCATGACCGGAGCCAGTATGAAGAGCTCCAAGGCCCGTAGTATCAATCAGTACATCAGCAGTCTTGACGAAGCTCAACACCACTCCCTGAACCAAACCAGGAAAAGAGCAGAGTCGAGGGCTGCCGAAGTGAGGGCCGCAGAGGCAAGGGCTGCCGAATCCAGAGCTGCTGATATGAGACCTGGATCCCGCAATGAGCTACGTTCTTCCAGCCGTGCAGCAGCAGGTCGCACCCGAAGCCGCACTCGTGAACCTTCCGAGAGCCGTGGACGAGGACCTCGTTACATTCGCCCTGCAAAGCGCTCGCCGTCCTCGCCAAAGCCAATGTCGCCAGAGGATAATGGTGTTTATATCCGGCCGGACAATGAAACCAGCGAAGACTTTGATGATGAGAGATATTACAAGGTCGATGTGGTTTCCCCTATTGCAACCGAGTCTGTAGCTAGTTTCCGGACAACCAGGAGCCGCGCAAGGACTGGGATGAGCAAGCCTAGATCATCTTCCAAAGCTGCACGCCGTGCTGAGTCTCCAGAGCCTGCTCCCCGTGCTCGTAGCAGGGCTACAAGCCGAGCTACCAGCCGTCGTCCTGATGACCGTGGTCGTAGCACCACCCGCGCAGCAGTTCATTCTCCCAGATCACCACAGCAAATGTTCCGCGAGGATGAGGACGCCAGGGAAGACTACGAACCTGTACGTCCACGTCAAAGGAGCACCAGTCGAAGACCCGAACGTGCTGTGAGCAGACAACGCGAGCATTCCCCTGATCGCCGCGTTCCGCGAGACCGTTCAGTGAGCCGAAAACCCACAGCCCCCGTTCGCGAAAGCAGTCGTTCTCGTGTAAACATCCGAGAGCCTTCTCCTGAACCGCCCTCCTTTGACCGCTTCGTAGAGAGCCGCCCGGATTCTCGTCACTCCAACCTCTCTGCCCGTTCCGGAAACTTGGTCCGGCCTATGACTGCCACAAGGAGAGAGTTGGCAGCAAAGGAGCTCGAAGACCGCCGTCTATCGCTTGCTCGACGTCCCTCAGCACCAGTGATTCCTCATCCCGGAGAGTTTGCCCTGCGCCCAGTTACTTTCGAGCGCTCCCACACCGACGGCCCAGACTTCCTTGCGATGTATCGGGAGCCAATTCAACGTAGCCAGACTGCGGATCCAGACCTCGGCAAGAAGTCATCGCAAGTCGTCCATGCAACTTCGACGGCGTCCGTTCCCATTGGCCTTCCTGCCAATCCTCGAGCCATGCGTCACCCCCGTTATATGGGTGCTGATCCATCTGAAGATGACGATATTCCCGCTGTTCCTAGAATTCCTGCCAACATGATGCAGAGCAGCCACGAGTCCCAATTCTCACCCGAGGATAATGTCGGCCCTCTATTGCCAGCAACTACATTCCTCCCAGCAACTACATTTGGTCAACCAGTCGGCATAGCTCGTTCCGCATCAGCACCTCCTGTTGATATCAACCCCAACCTGTTCCCATCCAAACCATCACCAACCACTCGTGGACACTCTAGAGTGAGCACAGCTTCGGACATCCCCTCGGGTCCGAATTATAAACGTGTCAGCCCTCCTCCAATCACAGCAAGCATCGACGAGACCATACATGACAGCCAGGTCATCATTGTAGAAGCAGCACCCTCGACTTCTGCACCTCCACCCCTACTTGCTGAACTGCAGCATCTTGCAGGTCCCCCACCACCTCCTCCTCCACCTCTATTCACCCATAAGCCACAAGGTAGCATTGGGATGATCAACATTGCCATTGATGAGGATGGCGCTGAGAGGGCCACTTCTCCTGTCGCGCCCACCGGCTCTCCCCTCTCCCATCGCCGTGGCCGAGCCAGTATCAGCGATAATCTAGGCATGACTTTCAAGCGCGTCACCGACCGGATGCGCAGCACTAGCCGCTCCCGCGCCAAATCCCCTCCCATTCGTGATAACACCGTCTCCCCATACGAAAGCATCCCTGAAGCCGGCGTCCCGCGTGTGCACAGCGCCGGTATCGATGGCATGGACTCCCAATTCGGCGCTATCCCAATCCCTCCACCACCGCCTATGTATCCTCAGCCAATGGAGCAAGTCGTGCCTCCCAACAGCGAAGCAAAGTCGTTAGCCGGATACCGCCACCCTAAGGAGATTCGTGCCAATATGCCACCACAACAATTGCAGGCTGGCGCATACAACCAGTTCGAGACGCCCATGATCTAATATCATCATGGTCTCTTTTTCTCTCCATCTCGTAGTTCATCTTTTTTCTCATCCTGCATTTCCCATCATTTCATCCAAACGTACTGAGACGACTTTTACGACCGCCGACTATACCATTCGCGACCATCATTGACCCACCTAACCCGCTATCATCATTTACCATCATTATCATCATCATCATCTATCACTTTCTCACTCTTCCTTCTCATTCTCGTCTGGAGCGTACGGCATATTCATCATATATCATCATTCATCATTCATCATCATCATTTAGCGGGCTTTTGTTCATTTGCTTTTTTGTATCCTTTATTGTTTTTTGATTTCAAACCCAAGCGTAGCGTAGCGTTAACCACCGTGTATCATTTCTCTCTTCTTACCTCCCCACACACCTCCCCTCACTCAAAAAGACTTGGATACGAAGCGCTTCGCGGCGGAAACACATTCTTCTTACAGAGCTTTTTACGGAGATACCCTTCTTTCTCGAGAGACTTGGCTGGATTTCCCCCTGGGCCCAAGGAATGGGATTGCGGATTGGGGCGCAAGTTGGGTTCGGGGTTTAATGGGTGGAATTAAGTTGGTTTGGAGGATTGGGATGATGAAGACTTCTTTTTCTTCTGTGGAGGTTTTTGGAATTGGTATTCTGGAGGAGAAGGGATTGGGGGTGGGGTAATGGATCTGGCATGATGTGACAACTTACGTCTGGAGCCACGGTAAATATGGATGTGGGAGAAGAGGGGGCGGCAACGGGACGGGACGACAAACAAGACCATTTTTCTACTTTTACTTCTAACCTCCAATTTCTCTGATTGAATATTTATTTTTCTCTTCATCCGCTCCTTCTTCTTCTTCTTTATTGGGAAAATGTACATTCTCTCTTATCTGCTTTTGCTTTGTTTTATTTTGATGTCGTTCGTTGTCTGTCGTTTGTTCTGTTGCATCTCTTTTCCTCTTCCACAAGCGCCGACATTTTCGAGAGAAAGAGGAGGAGAGAACGGCCTTCCTCTCCATCCTCTTCTCATCTGGTCGCATCTTCTCGCTCGCACGCTACATCGGACAAAGAGAGATGTGTAGCGCACGCGATACATCCTCCACACTACTACCCAACCCACAAACCACCACCATCACCGCCAACAATAACAGTAACGACCACTATCATCACAAGAAACCGACCCAACTCCACAATTCATAACCACTCATCTCGCAACCTAACACAATTCACGAACCCTCACCTTAGCTCGCCCAACCCCTCACTCCTCTCAGTAACATCTTTAATCCCACCTCTGCTCTCCCTACCCAACAAATACACCACCGATCTATCAATCTATATATCTATACCAAAGACCCCCCCGCCTCACGGCACAAAAGTTTTCTTTTCCTCTTCCATCTCTCAACTCTCTTATCTATTCTATTCTGTTCTATTTCACACCCTCCTTTATACATCCTATTTCTGGTTGGCGGTTTGGTGTTGCCTGAAGGGGTGGATGGGTGAATGGTACACAAGGTTGAAGTATTTTTGGTTATGATTAAGTTAATGCGGGATAGCGTGGAGTGGGGTGGGATGGAATAGCGTGAGGGTATGTAGGCAGTTTGATAGTTTAGTAGTTTGGTAATGGATTGATTTTGTTAGTTTATGTGTCTAATTTGTGCGGTGAAGGGGTATGGTTGTATAGTGCTTGTTGTGATTATGACGTGTAGTGACGTGACTTGACGTGGCCTGACGTGGCATAAAGCAGTTATAGATATAGAAAGTAACAAAGGGAATGTTAGTATTTTGGTCGTGTGAAGTACGGTTCTATGTTGCTTCTTGCGATTATGACTTGAATTGAACCAGTCAGGGTATTGGAAGTTGAGATAGGGGGAAGTTGGTATTTTGAGCATGTAAAATATGGTTGTTTATGTGTTTAAACTGCCAAGCAAAGAAGGCGCTCTCGGTATTTACAAGAAGCAAGTTATATACAGAAGCACAGTATGTGTGTTGTTTGGTTCATGTGGACTCGAATCAAATCCGTTCAGCATAAACAGAATGTATGTTTACCATTCGTTTGCCCGGATCAAATTAGATTCCCCGCCACAACTCCACCTCCGTACTTGCAAACATGAAAGGTCCAGCACCCTTTCCATCGTTCTTCAATATCGGCACACCGATATAATACTGCAGCACTCTGTTAGCTTAAATCCCTCTCCAGTCTCACATTCCTAGGGCATAACTCACCTCATAACTTCCATTCGAGCTCAAGCTCCCCACTGTAACAGTGCCCTCAAACGAAAGCGTCCCATTCGCCTCCTTCGTAACAAAGCGATCAAGCATGAGATCATACGCCTTGACAGCATTATCCCTATACTTCTCCTCCAATAACCCCGTTCGAACACCTTTCAGATAGCCATAGGTGAACATAGCCGTAGCACTGGATTCGATGTAGTTCCCCTTCATCCCTGGATACGGCTCATCCATAACAAGCCACCACCCACCAGACTCATCCTGCGCCTTGGCGACACCATCCGCAAGCGTCGTCAGATAGCCCTGGAGCCTCGCATAACCTGGGAGCGTGGACGGGTAGACTTGCAGTACTTCGACCAGCGCCATGAAGTACCAGCCGACCGCGCGATCCCAGACGTGCGGACACGCACCGGTCACTGGATCAGCCCAGACGGCGGTTTTACTTTCGTCGAAGCCGTGGACCAGGAGGTTAGATGTCTTATTGCGCGTGGCTGCTTCGATGAGGTCGAATTGGAGGGCAATTTCGTTCCAGGCCGTAGTATTGTCCGGCTCAAAGTAACTGGTGTAGGTGGCGTAGAAGGTTTCGGCCATGTAGATGCCGTCGAGCCACATTTGGTTCGGATAGGTGGGTTGGCGATGCCAAAATCCCTATTTTGTATTAGTGGAATGATACTTGTTAGGGGGCTTGGGCATAGTTATGTACTCCTGAGGGCGTGCGTGGCCAACTATTGATTTGCTGCCTTAATGTGCCTGCCGCGATCGCGTACTTCTCATCTTTGCGGCCCTCGGAATCCCAGAAATATAGAAGGTTATTGCCGATTCGCAGATCGTCAATGGAGTAGCGAGTGGGGTTCCAGCCAATTAGTGTGCCGTTGGAGGTTACTAGTGCAGATACGGCTTTGGATGTGTATTCGAGGAGCGATGAGTTGGAATGGAGAGTTGCGGCTTTTTGGATACCTTCGTGGATAACGCTAGCAACGTAATGTCGATCCAGGGGCTGCGATTTGGATAAGAAGGAAGTGGCCATCCATGTTGAATATGGGAGGGAGGCATTGTCGCGGATGGAGAGGGAGAGGGTGGGAGAGGCAAGCGCTAGGAGAGCGATGGGGAGAGAATGGCAATGCATGTTTGCGCGTTTGAACCTAGAAGCTCAAATGCCGACGTAGACTATAGTTACACTGGTTTCTATAAATTAACATGAGCATATTTGGGTTGAAAACAGATAATCTTACATGTTGGCCACTAAGGATAGAATGATTATGGTTGTCTCTAATGTCGCATCTAGAAGATGTTCACCTCGACTCAACACGAAAACGATATATTTAACGCGTGGAAAACATCCATCTTATAATGGCATAGCGATCACCCTTTTGGCCCGATTCCAGAAATTGATGGAGGCAAGGTGGACCGCGGGAGGCTCAAAGCGGAAGCAACCGCCGGTGATCCCGGGAAAAATATATTAATCGAATCATATGTTTACGGGGAAATCGAGGGCGAGAGCTCCTCGGTGCCATTCATAAGCAGCGATATGTACATCGGTGATGATGGCGGCGGCTTTGCAGCAATGCCCAAGACGGAGGAATTGATGGATTGCGCGAAACATGGTGGAGCCAGAAATGAATGTGGAAGGTTGTTGCTGGGAGTGCAGGGTGTATCTGGTCAATGCCGCGTAACGGTGGGTCAATTCGGCTACACAATCTCTATGGAAAGGAGAATAGAAAAATTTCCCTGCGGGATCGAGTATAAACACAGAATAAACCAAAGGAAATAGTATGACGGATCGAACGTAGGAGACCGGATATTTACAAAGAATTGGTTGCTCGTGGATCACGCTAGCCGAATTGAGGTTAGTTGACTCAAAACTCAACCTCAACATTGCAATCATGTCTCGAATATTGTTCCTCAAGGATTCAATGCAATACATTCCATCTCGTTGTCATCTACTAAAAGGCATTGCGATATCGTATACCACAGACCCATACGTATCATTCGCCTTTAATAGTCCAATCAACTCAGTTCAAATGACCAATCTCTCCTAGCACACGATCAGTGTCAACATCCCCTTTTCAACATCAAATTGAGTCTAATATCGCAGAACATCTATTCATACAAAGGATATAGTACCGTTCTATGTATGAAGAAAGACATTTTCTCAGCAAATTTCTTAATTATACGTTGCGTCAATGTCTTCGCAAAAGTGTTTCCTGGTAGCACCAGATGCCATCTACATAGGCGAGCAAAAAAGCGTACATGACGGGGTGAGGCGCACACTCCCCTTTCCTTACCTCGAAGTGCAAAATGATTAGGCAAATAGCATATCAAATATCACTTCGAGAGAGATTTGATAATGTAAGTTATGCACTTGCCATCGGATTTGGGATTCCCCTGATGATGAAAGTCGTTCGTCTTGGATAACTTGGCACAAAAATTAATACGTAGCAGAAATCTTTGACAAGTCCCAAACAATACATCAATCTCTAATCTCCTACAGAAAGTTTGGTAGGAACGGAAAATTCTTCCTCTCAGAGATGCCACTCTGTTCCACCGAAGCAACACACTCCTTCTGGATCCGGAGCTAGTGATTGCTATGTATATCCCATATATCGTCATCTGTCAAGCTATTGCTTATCCCAATGATCACACTGGAACGTACCCGAGACCTAGACATGGCACTGAACTCACGTTTAGTCGGGACTTCACGAAATCTGACTCCCGAGACATGATCACAAGTCCAAGCAATAAGACAAAGGTTTGACTAACAACACTGTGATTGATTGACGATTTGCTGTAGCCACATCTATATAGTAGGGGCCGGTCCTGGGGTCGTTGTTTTCCTTGTCTGATAGCATTACCATCTTTGCTTCCGCCATTCCCCCTCAGTGATCCACATCAGCCATCCAGTTTAGCAGTTACCGTTGTTAGGGTCAGATCTGAAAAAGTTGGATTAGTAAAGCACAAGACCTCAGGATCAGAAAACTTGCCGGAAGAACCAATCACCAATCTGAGACTCGCCACCACGGTCGCAGCCGTTGATCTCGTTGTGGAGGCGAAGAACGCATTCGTCATCGCTCACATCCCTGGTCTGACTGTTCAAGTTCTGGACAGCCATGTTGAATTTGATGGTAGAAGAGAGCCCAACGCAGGCGGTTTTGGTCTCGAAAGGAGCGAAGTTACCAGAGAAAGCGCCTCCGTGGCCATCGAAACCACGGCAAGCCCTCTCAGCGTGCCAGCGAGCATTGGCCTTGTCGGGCCAGGTGTCACCGCCGCTGAAGCAACCAGCCGAGACGGTGCTGACACCAATGCTCAAAAGAGCAACGAGAGTGGAAATGGACATGGTGGTCTTCATTTTGGCTGGGTTGGTTGCTTGGTTGGTTCGTGCGGAACAAAGTAGCTGGAGTGTGTTTGGCAAGACTGTGAAGTAACTGAGCTGTGTGGTGAGGAATCTTTCGAGGGGGATTGACGGGATATAAGTAGGTTGAAGGCGGTGAAAGACTAACTATGTCCAAATATGAAATATCATAAGTCAAGACATATTCTCATGGATTTTGCCACCAAGACACTGGGTATACAAGACGCCTGGCTTGAACTTTGGAGCGAAGGAATCACAGGATCATTGTTCCAGGGGTGAGCCTGACGATTTGGACTCCAAGAAGTCTTCGGGGATGCCAACGGAGAAGTCAACGGAGAAGTTAATTGACTTCGTGACGTTGGCAAAGAGATTAGCCCCTTCATCCAACGTGATTCCGTATGCTTCCGACCAATCGTACGCATTATTTTGATGCCGATCAGTGAACCGCAATAGTTAGGTACATATGAGGTCGACGAAATTGGCTCACGTTTGTACGAGATGCATTTCAATTCCATTGAATGAACCTATTAACCATAAACTCCATTCCCGTCAATGGTATCATATTGGGGTCGATGGACTTGGCTCACGTTTGTAAGAGATACACTTCAATTCTATTGAACAACACTATTAACCATGGACCCCTTCTCCGTCAGTGGTATCATGTTAGGCTCGGCAGACATTGCACTCTAAGCCTCACTCCTATGAACCATCATGTTTACGCCCGTTTCTTCAAGGTATCATGCGTTTGTGTTGGGTGTCAGCCTAGCGTATGTAGTACAGAACTCTCTCTCTCGTGCGAGCCTCGTACAGGTTCGCCACGACAATCATTTCATTCAAAGCTTGAAGGAGCGGTGCTTATGCATCCGTGATAGTCCTGTGGATCCGTGGATTAAAATGTTCAAGCCCAAGCGTGTATTTCTGCACAGTCAGTCTAGTAATACAACAGTGGCGTATGGGGTTTAAACTCCTCACAATTTCCAATCTGTCGGGTACTAGACCATGTGCAGACAATGTTGATACTAAAATTGGCAACCTTCAACGCCTCAGCAAGCTGACGCAGTAAAATGCCAATGGTACTGTGCCAAATGAACATAGCTGGGATATGAAACACACAATATTGGCACTCAGCTTTCGCATCATACTCTGAATATAGGATAGGCTTGTTTGCTGGATGGTAGATTCCCTAATTCTCCTATGTGTATTCATTACTGAATCTTGGATGATGGATCCAGGCCAATCACCAGCTAGTTAAGGATGGTTCTGTTACATTCTGCTCTGTGTACTTTGAATTTGACACTGGAATATTGTTTGAGGTTGATATTCGGGCAAAATTCACCTTATTCGTTAGCCCCATTATCTCCGAGAGTGTCTCCCTCATCCAGGAGAGGCGCACAATCAAAAATCCAAGGGGGACCACTCCCAAGACTACAGAGAACAAGGAATAATGACCTGGACTCGCATGGAGGACCAGGATAAGAGAAGCTCTACCTCCGAGCAGCTACAAACAGGAAACGCCGGTAGGAGGGACATCTCCGCGACTGATGCGTCCAATATACCTCAAAGAAGGCCCGTTTCTGTACATGAAGGATGGCACAACCGAATGTTTATAGACTAGGATGTTAATCAAGAGCAACCAACCAACCATCCAAGAGTGTCCCCGAGCCAATGGCGTTAGTGCCATCAAAATCATGGCTGTGAAGCACAAGATGATCTTTCGATGACGCAGAATAGGAGTGGATTCTGCCCCTACCTATGCGTCTGACACACTTTCAATATTGTTGCCTAAGTACCAAAGTCATCCTGTGTATGCGAAATAGTGGAGTGCCTAGAAGAAGAGTGGAAACATTGCTATGCCTATTATGGCCCAATATGCAATGGAAGCAGTCGGGTCTCTCGATAGAGCAAGCGATTGTATGCGTGACTTTACAATAAAATCCCAATCCTGTGTGTTCTATCACTCGCCAATTTAAAGGCATGTTGCGTTGCAACCGGGCGAAAACGCATTGACTTTAAACCATTCCAACTATGTAAAAGCTTACATCTGAAATTCATAATCATCATATGCAGGCCTCTATAGAGTATGCCATTGTCCGTCGGGCGTAGTAAATAAGCTCTGGCTAATTTACCCGCCCCCACCATGACCATACAGCAGGAACATCCTAACTCTACATGAAAATGTCTCCGGCAAATTTTGTCATCTTCTTGGCTGCTATGATCGACGGATTCCTACTTCGCACGATGGTACGAATTGGGCTAGTTTACAAACTTGCACTTTATTACATAACTCTTTGAGCCTCCAGTGGTTCAAGTGTGTCTTACAAAGGAGAATAGGCTACGAAACGGTTGCTTACCTAGGTTAGTGCAACTTCCGTACCTCACCTACGACTCTCTTTGTAGAGGTGCTACCCAATTTTCTCCATTAGATTTGTCTCCTAATTCCACCACAAACCCCCTACGAACGATCAAATTTTGCCTCTTCTAGCCTCTTCACGATTCAAAAACATAAATAAGGGTTCGAAGCGTAGTGCAGTCCCGCCTGCCATCGACCCATGGGTGAACAGGCCTTGACCCGTTCAACGATTTGGAGAATCTTCCGAAGAGGCATCTCCAAGAATACTCTTCAAATCAATCAAGGAATGTCTTTGAACGATTAGGCAAATTTGAGCAGAAATTTCCTGAGTCCCCGCTGTGTTTTTAAATCGATGGGTTACCTTGTATTTGAAAGAAATACTTATGGAACTTAAGGCTGTCGATTCCACGGGAGATTCTTTGTAGTTGATGATACGTATGTCATGAGCCGGGAGCAAGAGCCGTAATTACCATACACCATACAAGCAGCCCACCCTTGAATTGACAATTAGCACACTCAATTTATCACATCTATAAGGAAGTAGTGAATCGAGGAGAAACGATTCATTTGAAGGTATAAAGAGATACCCGGGCTATTTACCACTTGATTGTATTATGCTAGTTTACATCAGGGCAGAAGTGATAAGGCTCGTGGTAAACGCTCTCACAACAACTTTCCGCACACCTACGATTATAACACCCCACTAAATATCTTCTCCTATCTCAGAAACGCACACCCTGAACATAGTATTTATGTGAGAGCAATCATCAAATCAAGCAAACCCAAATGGATAGAATCAACACCAAAACCAAAGAACTGCAGTCCATCACCACCATTCCCATCCCCCACAACTAACTATATCTACTAAACGCCCTCTCCCACTTCTCCCACTCATGCTCACACACACTGTAGTACAGCACACAACCCCATCCTAACAATTAAACACACAAATAGCCCCAATAAAAACTAACAAGGCCGAAGAGCCCAAACCCTCACCACCAAACTCTCAATCATACCACAAGCAGATCCAGGTTCTCCCAAGGAAAAACTCTACCCGAGTCCTTGTAATCGAGGGAAATTCTCCCAAATCCACCATCTCACTCCCAACATTCGCCAACAAGAGAGAGAGAGAGAGAGAGAGAGAGAGAAACATCTGTAATACTGTCCGAAAACGCACTTCTCTGCAAGATTCGCATGAACATAATAACATCATCATTAAATCCCTGGGCCCCCGCATCCCATTCCAAACTATCCATCTTCCAAACCCTCAAATCCCAAAACATTCAAACCCAAAAGGAAAACTAGAACGCCAATTTGAAAGCGGGTATATCCCATCCAATCCCACATCCCCTCCATCCACCACCCACCCACCAAGCTCAACCTATCCCCACCCTCTCAAACCCCCTTCCCGGGCCCAACCCCAATCCTCTGCACCCCAAAAACCCCTCCTCCAACTCTATCCTCCTCACTACTCGCCCTCTGCCTCAACCCCCTATACCCGCCCTCCTCGCCCCTTCCCCTCAAACTCACACCGGTCAAATTGAAAAGCTGACCCGGATCTTCCAGCCGTGGCACCTCATCCTCCTTCCCTCGCCAAGGCCCAACACCGCGTCCTTCAGCCGCCATGCGCTGTAACTGGAACGAACTGCTCTCAGCCCACTCAAGTTTCTTGTGCAGACCGCGGCCCGTGCTTTCCTGCACGCACGCGACTAAGCGAGAGAGGTAGAGGTCGGAAAAGATACAGAGAAGTCCGAGGGCGATGATGAGAGCCATGTTGAAGACGGAGAAAGATGTCTGCCCCGCGTTGCGTACACGTACCTTGTGGCAGAGTTTGGCGATCTCGTTGTTGGTAGGCTTTGTGATGAATTGCAGGCTCGAGGTTCCGGCCGTGAGGTCATAGGAGGCTGGGCGGGCGAAGACAGCAGTTCCGCGCTGGATCGCGGCTAGGGTTGTATTCATCCAGTTCTCCACTTCTGTCTGCCAGTGGTTAGGAGATAGGTTCGCGGAGATGCGAAAGCCGAAGCCGCCGTCCCAGAGATATTCTTGGGCTATGAGATTCTCTTGGCCTATGAAGCCGAGTTGGAAGTTGAGCTGGGAGGCCCAGAGTATGTTCCAAAGGAGGTCGTAGATGGCATTCTGGGTGGGATTGAGTTGGAGATTGGCTTTGAGAGTGCGTTGGGAAGCGGTGGTGAGGGAGATATCGGCTGGCGCATGTGGGAAGATGCCTGTGAGAGGTGTGCAGGACTGGGAGTCTGCGGATAGACCTTTACAGAACGAGTATTGTTCATGACAACCCAGGAATGCTTGAGGGTTGGAAGATACGCAGGTGACGGTGAGCATCCCGGTTGGGTCGGTGGTGCAATTGTCAGCTTGGAACCAGGGATCGTTTATGGGCTGTCTGTATACGTTGCGGTTGGTAATACCAATCACCTGAAGATCGGCTGTCTTATTTCGCAGGTCATCTATAGGAGAAAATGGTGTCATTTGCCAGAGCAATTCGGGGGGTATATCGATATTGTTGGTGACCCATCTGGTTAAACAGTTAGTGCAATTCTTTCGCAAAAGTGGTGAGAACTTCACCCTAGAGAATATGGTTGATCGCCGAATTTCGATAGCACATCATCATTGATAAATGTATAGTTTCTGATCATGAATGAACCACTCAGTCTCGCAGACAAACCAAACGCATAGGGCTTCCACTGTGCATCAGCATCATAGAAAGTAGTAGCAGCTAATTGAGCAGGTATTGGCAACCATCCATCGGTATATCTTTCGCCAGCAATCGGTGCACATGTAAGAATTTTGCGAACGGACAAAGCATTCTCCGGTGATGTATTGATGCCGAGATGCTCGTCGGACCGCAGGTATCCTGTGTCGAACGTGATTGCGGTACCATTGCAGGCCTTGTCCGCGAAAGGGCATGGTGCAGACCGTTGGGTGCTATATGGAAGAGTTGTATGCACATATGTCTTACAAGTGGTTGAGTTCGTATTTTCGCTGTCCCGGCCGTAGCATGTTCGGCTATAAGTAGCACTTTTGCGATAGTTGTTACGTGCTGTGACGAGTGAGCAGTGAAGAAAGCCATGTTCCAATAATCAGCTTACTCATGACTACAAGAGCATTAGCAGCCTCAAAATCCTTGTCCTCAAGACGGGACAAATTGAACTGGTTGCCGGCGTGCAACCAACCGCAGTTCTTGCTCAGACTGAGCACACTCGAATCATGCGCCGTGATCAGTCTTGAGTTTAAGGCACCAACAAGACCGAAACCGAGCCCATAAACGACGGCCAAGAGGAGCAGAAAGAAGGAGCGTCGATACGCTTTGAATCTAGATCCTTGATGGGCCCAGCCAACTTGGATCAAACCGTTGATGAATGTGGATTCGCTTTCAGTATTGCGAAGTACAACTTGCGTCTGATGATACAAATCATCTTGTAGTTTAGGGGTCGCCTTAAGTTGATGAAGTACGAAACGTATAGTACCCCAAAGAGAGCCACTTGAGTATTTAATATATAGAGTAAAGAAGCCGACGAGAATAAGACTCCATTCCGTGGGAATGGTCAAGGTGGAGCGGAATATGTAGGAGTTGCCTACAAGGCAATCAATGTTAGTGACTGTGA
Organism: Dendryphion nanum; assembly: GCA_020744415.1. Classification (NCBI taxonomy): domain Eukaryota; kingdom Fungi; phylum Ascomycota; class Dothideomycetes; order Pleosporales; family Torulaceae; genus Dendryphion; species Dendryphion nanum. The sequence goes on along the minus strand of JAGMWT010000004.1, from coordinate 1,944,980 downwards.
GGGGACTGTGGACAGCAGCAACTTGCTTTCGTTCTTCCAAAATCCACACTTGATGACATCGCAAACTTCTGCCCATAGTACTTTCATATCTGCAGACAGATGATTGTCCCGCCTGACGAGGAGACTTTGAATAGGTTTAGCGCTTGGATTGAGCTTCCAGGACTGATTAAAACAAGGAGGTGAAGGTTCACACAAAAAATGATTGCTTTCAACAACAGCAACAGCAACAGCAACAACAATCAGAAGAACATGGAGAAGGAAAAAGTTCGGAGTCAAGTTAATCTTGCATCTAGTGCTGCCTTTGTGGCTCTAGACGCTAATATGTGGCTGGCTGGAGCGCCTGGGTTTTGTTTGGACCAAACAGCGGGTCAATGGACAGCCGCACGCCTCCAGTCTGGGCGAGCTCCCGCAAGCAATGAAACATTGTCGGCCATAACCTTAGCGCGCCTGAGGCGGTTCAGCTGAAGGTCTGGCATGAGTACCAAGATAGTCCAGACTTTGATATTTTTCGCTTGTGACCCATAACTTGGAGGGGTTTGCAGTGCTGCCAAGTCAGTGATGTTTGAAATGGCGATATCAGCCGAGCAGTGAGGCTGAAAAGAAGGTCCAAACCTAGGCATGCTACATGCGGAAAGCATTCTTCATTCTTCATTCTTCATTCTTCATTCCTCAAGGACGGAACAGGCTGGCGCCTCGCTTCATCCAACTTCAATTGCCTGTAGCGCGCCGATGACTTCTTCAGCAACCCCACCAGTCCCGACCACCATCTTCACGACCTGGGAGATCAACCCTCTTTTCATCCCACCACGGGGCGGAGTCCAGACGCCAGAACTGGCGAGTACCTCGCGCTGCGTCAGGGCTTCGGCCGTGGAAGCGGGTGCAGTGCCACCAGTTGCAGAGTTCATCGAGTTCGGTACACCAGGTGGGGTGAGATGAGAGGGAGGATCAATTGTTCGGACTGATACCAGTCGAGCACCCGTGGACGATGAGGCTGCGATGGTACATGCAACGGCAAGCACTGCATCAGCGACGGCCAATTCTTCCTTGCAGGGATCAAAGATGATATTTGGGCCAACGGCCATGGCAAGGACGATGACGGGTGGCTTCTCGACATTATTTCCCACTTTGACGTTGCCATTTGCCTTGGGATATAAAGATACTGCCGCATCCCAGTCGTCATCGAACAATGGATCTTCATCCTTCTCGGACTTGAGGGCGGGCAGCTTGGTGGTGAGGAGTGCAAGATGAGTAGTCATGGACAATAGAGCGAGTGGGTACGACAGCGGTGGGGAGAGCAGGAGGATCTATGGGGATCATTAGCAGGAGTTGGATTGTTGTGGGATATGTAGGTGTGCTCACGTCGATGTACAGCTTCCAGTGAAACCGACTGTTGATATAGAGCCTGTCTCTGAGCTCCCCACTGGCGAGCAAGCTCTCAGTGAGCATGGAAGCTAGGAAGACGGGCAATGAGTCGTCCTCGCGGAATCCAGGTATCTCGACGCTCATTTCGAGCCACGCGTTCTGGCCTTTGCCCTTGCTATCGTCTGCGTCCTGGCCCGCGTCTTGCATATCTACATCTACGCCGCGTGAAGCTGCACTGTCTCCAAGTGCAAGACGCAACTTTGACTTTTCGACTTCGGCCTTGACACCGACGAGGGCCTCGGTGCCGTCCTCGAGGGCGATTCGAGCACTTCCATATGCGCCGGGAAGTACGTCATACTCTGCTCGCATGGAACGGAAGTCCCTGGGGCCCTTTGTGTGGTCGAGGCGGATCGGCGGGGACTGAAGCAGCGTGGAGCGCAGAAACGACAGCTCGGCAGGCGAGAGGTTGACGTGGGCGGCCTGGGAGGGGGCCATTGTTGCTGACCCGATCTGACCAGGGCAGAGATTGGCGTGGAGCAGTCGTGTATGGAGTGAATAGAGCGGGTGAGTGGGTGAGTGGGTGAGTGGGTGAGTTGTCTGCGTAGTGTAGGTAGTTGACTGTAGTGGTGTTTGCGCTGGCAGAGGAAAAAGTTCCTGGGTTTACGTGGGGGGAAAAGCTAGCAAGAGTGCGAATCACAGGCCGGCATTGACGTGCGCCATTGCAGCAGTGCAGCATCGCGTCCGTGGTACCTTCCTTCCTGTTTCCGTGCCAGTGTGTGCCGGTGCGTGCCTTCCCTTCTTCTTCTTAGCTGCCCCGTTGTCGACCGCCCTCACCGCCGCAATTCCAGTATACACGCACACACACACTCTCTCTCTCTTACGACGAGTGCCAATTCGGACTCACAACTGTTCTCCTACATCTATTCTTCATTGCTGTACTTTTAATCTCCTGTAGCCTACCACATACGCCATCCGCCATGGCGCTCTAATAATCCCGTCCCCCCCGTGTTCCCCCTCGTCCCCCGTCACACAGACCTGGCCAACCGAAACCAGCGCGTCATCAGATGGCTCCCGCGGCCTCCAACAGCCGGAATGGTCACGCTCACCACGGCATCGACAAGCTCGACTACAACCCCCGCCAACCACTCCTCCGCCCCGACGCCGACAGCTCTTCCAGTCGACACTCTCGCGATACTAGCATCACCGGCAGCTTCTTCGAACAGGTCGCAGAAGGCATCATGGAACGCGACCGCCGGCGCCTACAGCGCGACTTCGTGCGATGGCTGAGCTTCGTCTGGGCCATCGTCAACTGCCTCTGCGCAGGCAGCATCACCGCCTACTCGCTCTACGGCCATCTCTTCCAGTCCAAGCTACACTACACCCAGGTTCAGGTCAATCTGGTCTCCATCGTCGCCGAGCTCGGCATGTACCTCCCCGTTCCTGCCTTTGGCTACCTATGCGACCGACTCGGTCCTGGCGTGCCATCTCTTCTCTCCGGCGTCATGTTCGGTCTGGGATATATTCTCGCTGCATTCACATACAGGAGTGGGCCGCCTCCGTCCGCTGACGGTCATGGCTGGCCGTTTGGCGTCATGGTGTTGGCCTTCCTTGGAATTGGCATGGGAACGAGCTGCATGTACCTCTCGGCTGTCACAACGTGCGCGAAGAACTTCGGTCGCGGCAACTCAAAAGGCGTCGCATTGGCAGTGCCCATTGCGGCCTTTGGTCTGAGCGGCATGTGGCAGAGCCAGATTGGGAGCCGCTTGCTATATGTGAGGAATCCCGACGGCAGCAAAGGAGACGTAGATGTTTTCCGTTTCTTCCTGTTTCTAGGCATTACATTACTCGGTGTTGGAATTATTGGCACCTTCACGCTCCAAATAGTAGACGAGGAAGAGATGATTGATGAGGCTGTCGAAGAACTGGAAAGATCCGGTCTTTTGGCAGAAGATGAGTTCTTCACCCGTGCAGCGGACATACACGGTTACGGGACCATGGACACACACGATCTGTCAGACTCGACCTATGACTTCCTCCATACCGAGGCGGAACGTCTCAAGGCTCACGAGGAGGAAGAGAAGAGGAAGAAGACATGGCTTTTGAACGAAGAAACTCGACGCTACATCACAGACCCCACCATGTGGTGGCTCGCGGGAGGCTTCTTTCTTGTCACTGGCCCAGGTGAGGCTTTCATCAACAATTTGGGCACCATCATTGGAACCCTTACGCCACCTCATGTTTCATCGACGACCTCACCAGCCACACACGTATCGATTGTCGCTCTCACATCGACTATCGCTCGTCTCGTAACGGGCACCCTATCCGATATCCTCGCTCCAACCGCCCCGTCTCACCAGCATCGTCGTGGTCCAGACTCCATAGCAAACTCCATGTCCTCTCTATCACCCTTGGACCACCACCCTCGCCGATTCACTGTTTCTCGCATCGTTTTCCTCGTTACTTTTGCATTCATTCTTTCTCTCGGCCAATTACTCCTCGCCTCTGGTTGGGTCCAAAACCACGACTCCCGCTTCGCCGTAGTCTCTGCCCTCATCGGCGCCGGTTATGGCGCAGTCTTCTCCCTCACCCCCATCGTCGTGAGCGTAGTCTGGGGCGTTGAGAACTTTGGCACCAACTGGGGCATTCTCGCCATGACACCAGCCGCCGGCGCCACTGTCTGGGGCGCTCTCTACGCCTACGTTTACCAAAAGGCTGCTGGTACCGGTGAGCCTGGCATCGAGCGTGACCCAGACGACGTCCTGTGTTACGGAAAGAGCTGTTATGCGCCCACATTCTGGGCCATGGCTGTGTGTGTTTGGATTGCCTGCGGGCTGTGGATATATGCTTGGAGAGGCCCAGGTGGGTGGAAGAGAAGAGGAGTTGCGGTATAGACAAGACGATATAGTACCTAGGTATATCATCATCATTTCCCGTCACTCACCCCTAATTAGGAATTTTGGCGAGAAATGGGCATGGGGGAGCATGGATATTTGACGATCTCTCAAAGACGTATGTATTAGCGCAGCATTTCCTTTTCTGGGCTTTATATTTCTCTTTCTCCTTGGAATCGAAATTGGCATATTGGCATTGTTACACGGCGTTGGGACACTCTTGGGTTTTATTTTGTTTATTGGGTTCTTGGATGGACGGATGTACTGTATCTAGACAGTTGCTGTACACGTGCACGCATACGCATATATGTCGGATTCGATAAGATCGACATGCGGCGCTTTGATGGGGATGATTTGATATACATATGTATTGTAACGTCATTTTCTCCTGGGATTTGCTTCGGAGGTTGTTGTTTAGACTATTGCCTTTTCTACTTTTGTCGTCGCATCTGTGTTGGGCGAAATGTGCCTGTATCTCTCTATGTTGGATGATTATATCTGAACTGATTCCTTGGTGGGAGTATCGCATTCTTAGTGGAAGGGCTTTCATGCAGATATCGGTTCCAGACAGAGAGAGAAGGAGGAGGATGGGAGTGGAATGGCGATTATACAGTTCTCTATGCTGTAAAATGTGCCAGGTCGCTCTGCTGTGGCATTGCTCCGTTACAACCCCACGACTGAAACCGAGACCAATAACACCACTACCAAAATCTCGCAATCGTATTCTCCATAGCCCACCTAACACATCAGATCATGCGCAGAGAGAAAAAAATAAACCGTAGCTATTGTACGTGCACATGCAACCTAGGCACAACTCTCCTCTTCCCCTCCCAAATGCTCCAGCCTCACACAACCCGATCCCTCCACCAATCACAACAGCACCGTTACTCGATCCATCGCGCAAATTCCCCGAAATCCTACCCTCCCAATCGCACCCCAACTCTCTAATTCCTTCACACACAGAAATCTCCATCCCAGAAAATCCGCCTTACCGCGCCCAAAACCATTGCGTACACCAATAGTACTTATGTAACCGACGTCGACCTCGTCTTCACCTGTCTTATGCCGTCTAAGCCTCGCTTGGAAACGCAACGATCTCCGTGAAGGAAGGGCTTGGCGGGACTACTATGCTGTGTGGGGCTGTGTATTCTTTACCAAGGAAGTCAAAAGAAGGAATGGAATGCAAGACAATGATTAGGCTCAGACATGAACGTATTTCCTTGCTCGGTTAGGAGAAGAAGGCTTGATTGGAGGGCCGGCGAGTATGAGCCACAAGACGGGCAGGCAGGCGACGGACGGCGGGGAGATGGAAGGATGGATTGGTGTTTAGGGATTTAACCAAGGGAGAAGCGACGAGATGCAGGATTCAGTGCACTGTGAATGTGGCGGGTTTGGGGAATACGAGGCAGGGAGTTGTGGGTTGATCTTTGGTGTATAGACATGGGGACCGGTGGATGTATATAGAGTGGAGAGTCGTTCACGCATATCCATCCTCATGATAATAACAAAAAGAAGAATTTGAACATTCTGAATTACCATCGTCTCTCCTTACTACACACTACCTACATCCCACTCCCCATCCATCTTCACAAAAGCCCCATATCCAAGCACAACCCCTCTACCCACTCCATACCCTACAACGCCTCCCCCAGCAGAATGTCCCTCCGCACCGCCTACAAACCCACAGGCTCCAAACTCCTTCTCCCGATCACTTTTCTCTTCATCATAATCCTCATCCTCTTCATCGCCGAACTCGGCGCCAGCGTCGGTGAAGAAAACAAATACATCGCGTACTGGAGTGCGCCGCCCGTGAACTCTTCGCAGGGAAAGGGGCCGCGACCCACGTATCCGAACTGGAGATGGAAAGATTATGGGAGTGATAGTCCGGATGGCATGTATGTACTTTTTTTTTTTTCTTCCTTCTTTTTTTTTGGTGGCTCTGAGAGGGCACGTGGAACGGATTGGAATGGAATGAGAATAAATGACTGACTCGATCCACCAGCTCGAGATTCTTCTTCCGCTCCTACACCATGATCGCCGAACTCATCCATCTCCCTATCCACCACTATTTCCTTCTCTCGCGCAAACGGAACCTCCATCCCATCGCCGCCCTCGTCCTCACATTCGTCTTCTTCGGGTTGTGGTTCACGCAAATGTTCTGGGCCGTGCTGTATTCGCTCATGGATGAAAACCTGGATGAACCTACTACAGAGCGCGTGTCCAAGGCGGCTATTGCGTTTATAGTGTTGGTGGATCTTTTGTATTTGGTGTATTTTGGGTGTGCGGCGAGGCAGGTACATGTTTGGAGGAAGGCGAGGAAGGCGGCGAAGTTGGAGGAGAGGGCCGAGAGGAGAGTGGGAGGTTTAGGGGAGGGGCAGGGAGGCGTGGAGTTGGTGGATAGGAAACAGAGTGTCGAGGCGAGGAGCGAGACCGTTTAGGGGATGTATGAGTGGGGGATGGGAGGGCTGTAATGAATTGGGTAATGGATTGATGAGGGATGAGACTTTGGATGAAATGTCGGACTTACCTGTTATGATTAATTACTAATGTCTAATATCACTAGTATCAATCAATAATCTACGATTGATACTCGCTCGTTTGCATTGCATTTGGCACTTCGCATGTTTCGTTGCTTGTTGTGAATCTTCTTAATCAAGTGTCTTTCAAGATCTTTAACTGACCGTGTGATATCAATCATCGAAAGCTAGCATCATTTTGGATACACCTTCGTAGCTTACTCTCTCTTCCATTTCCCCATTCCTGAAATTCCGGGGTATAAAAAAGTGTCAAAACTCCAGATCCGAACCCAACTCCATGTCACCCTGCATGCATGTTCTACTGCTGTCTCTGTTCAAAGGCATGGTCTCCCAAGTCTATCGATATCCCTCTCCACCTTCAGGACAAACGCTCTATTCGAGATCAATTGGATCCTCTTTCTTGTTCCCCGTAATACCAATTGTCTGCCTCAGCATCCTTAAGTGCCCGTCCCCTGTATACCCCAGTGCCTCCCTCTGCTTCTTCAAGTGCTCGCTCACATATGACTGTCTTCCCTCGATAGTCCTCCAGGCCTTAATCCGCGCATTCGCATGCACGCCACCAGCCGGAAAGAATCTCCCCGCACGCATCCACTCGCCATGCCGAAAAGTAATATCGGAAGCTTCGATGATACGATCGTGGGCCGCTACTCGCCGCTTAAGGATGAGGGTATGTCCGGGCGTGGATCCCATGCGGAGGAGCTTGGTGATTTGTTGTTTGCGGGCCATGATGTCTGCCTCGAGGATCATGGTTGTATCGTTGCCCATGCAGGCGTATTGGCCGAAGCTGAGCGGGGGAAGGTCGGGGTGGAGCATGTTCGGAGTGAAAAGATCGAGTTTCGATAGGTAATGGGATTGTGTTGCGGTGGTCATAGTCTAAGGAGATAGCTATTAGCAAAAGAAAGCGGTTTTTGGCTTGATAGTGAGAAATAACAAACCATCTTGGGAATCTTCTTGTCACAGGTATGGCACAAGGTGACCTCAGGCGAGAGGATTGCACGGCGCCGGCTTTTTTTGCCACAGTCTTGACAGTTGGTTAAAACCCATTTGCGCCAAAGTTTGCGGTAACGTTGGCCTGCGGTAGATTTCGGTGAGAGTCTGGCATGGATTCTGAGGAGACTTCGGGCGTATCCTTCGCAAATACCGTTTAGTTCCTTGCTTGTCGCAGCGATTGTGTAGAGCGGATAATGACGCTGACGGGGGTTGAAAGGCGAGGTATAAGAAAGAATTTCACAGAGTACCTCCGCTGGGAGACTCTCCAGACTCGACATGGCTGTCGTTGTTGTTGTTGCGTGGTTGGTGAAAGCAGCAGTGTGTTCGGAATCGAAGCTGGGGACCGGAGCTGGATGCGATCCGAAGTTGATTGGTCGCCCCGCGCTGACAATCCAGGCACCGGTCTTGGCACAATACTCTCAAAACTTGAATTAATTCACACGAACAATCGAATATTGATAGTGTAGATAGAATATCAATTCGTAAAGATTTCCAATTTCTGTTTCATTCATGAAGGACACTAAGACTGAATTCCAAAAAACTGCATGGATTCCATCTACAACGATCACCAATAGCTCATATGACGAATGGTCAACTGTTAGAAAGGGCTTCCAAAAGCCCAGATGATGCTATATATTAACCCATTTCCAGGTGCTCATTATGCTACAATGCGAATTCCATGCCGTACCGCGCTATGCAAACTTTTATACCATCCCAAAACTCCCGTTGCCTTAATTCCTCAATACCTCGATTCCAAATTTACAACCCCACAAACATCGCCATAACCCCAACCACTACCAACAAGCTCCACGAAACCGCCATCTCCGCCGCCGCACTCTTGTTGACACTCACAACCTCCGGATTCCCCAATTCCTTCACATTATCCACCTTACATACCACCTCACACCCCTTCTCCTTCTTCCTCTTCTCCAACACATCCCTCTTCCCAGACTTCCCCGACTTCCCCGGTCCACCAGGCGGCCCCGTAACAGGCCCGCTGGTATTGAATACCAATTCAATCCACTGAATATGAAATTCGGCCGAGTCGCCCACGCTCATGTTCCCGCTCCACGACCCACCATCACTCCACATATTCATGACAGGAAAACTCGGTTTTCTCGGCACGGAATACGCGTTTGCGGCTACTTGCTGCTGGTTCAGATACCAGTAAGAGTTCTTCGGCAGCCAGTCGATGCGGTGCGTCTGCCACTCGTTCCAGGCTGGCAGCGACGTCTTAGTAATGGAAGCTTGGGGGACTTCGTTGCCTTGCTTGTCGAGCGCCGGCTGGTTGGTGTAGCGGATTTCGCTGGTGGGGTCGTTGGTTAGGACTTCAATGTCCGATTCGTTGTTGTCGTCGAAGAAGGTGAAGAATCCCGCACAGGCTCCTTTGGCCCCACGGACGCGGCCGTGCATCCGCATGCTGGCGTGCATGACATTTTGCTGGTTGCTTTCAATTTCGCCGGCGGATTGGAAGTTCTTGAGGCGGGAGGTGCGGAGCGTGAGCCAGGTGAAAGGGTTGGAGGTGTCGTTGTTTTGGAGAATGTAAATATTGGCTGGAGAGTTTGCCATGGGCGTTGGGAAGTCGGTCTCTGCGGGCTTACTCCAGTTCTGGATTCCCCAATCCGTGTTCCAGGCATCACTGTTGAAAACCGAGGGGGTCCAGACGGGTTCTTGGCCGGAACTCTGGGTGTCGTTGACTAAGGGAGGGGCGTTGAGGTATTGGTTCGGTCGATCCGCCAAATCCCGGAAATCGAAGAAGCGGTAGTACTGGAAGTACGAGGGAGTGTTTGAGTCGGCACCACTACCAACGACATAACAATTGCAGTCCGCATTGTTGTCATGTAGATTCGAGTTGTTTGTCGTTGTGTATGCTGCGTTGCTAGGATCGGAATGGAGGAGGAGCACCAGTGGAAGGACAAAAGTACGGAGTGGGCGCTTGTGGATCATGCTGATCTTGTTTCTAATTATGTGGAGAAGGGAAACAATTGAATGGGTATCTAATGCGGGCACTATAAGAACGAGAGACGCAACAAGAAATCGACTGATGAACTTTGGACGTGACGTAGAGCGAGTGTGTTACGAAGAAAAACTCATCGCGGATGTCGGGTGATGACCGAGCTGAGGGAGTGATGACTGCTTCTTGGACCACGACGGCGCCGCCGCACATCATATATACGAGAAAGTTACAGCCTCCGGAAGGAGTGGCACGCACATGCAGCATTCATCTAGCTTGTAGCACCAACGTGCCATATCCTGACGTTGACAGACCGATCTTCGACGTTCCATTGCCTACCAGCGCCAATAGCCTACTCAGCCACACCAGGATGATCTGGATCTCTACATTTGGACGCAGTGCCCCTGAATCTAGCCGCCTTGGTATTCGAAACATCGTCCTGTGCACACGATTCTATCGGAAGCCGGGCGTCTCGAGTTGAACGAACACTGCACGCCAGCTGGGTTGCACTCTTTTAGTTCCATGGAATGAGATGGATTGCAGGTGGAGAAGAAGGTTTTGTGACCAGTTGAATGTGAAAGTTTCGCCATGACAACCGCTCTCGTTGAGGATGGAACACGCGAAAGGTAGAGGAAGGCTGACGAATGAGCGTCGAGAAAGCCCAGCTCACTAGCCACATATACGGCCCGAGCATGATGCGAGGCTATTGAAAATAGTCCACCGTGCAGCAAAAACACAGTTGTCAAGATTTTTGTCCAAGACACCGGCTGGGGGATCAAGCAGATCAACTAGTTGTTTGACACAAGGTACCGAACCACTTAGGCCAGTCACACGGTCTATGAATTGGAAAATAATCTGCCAACCCTTCTGACAAACAGCGACATGACTGCAATGCACTGATTCAATCCAAAAAGTAAGTCCAGCCTTGTGTACACTTTTAGCTAAGATTATTTCGCAATTTTGCCATTGGTATAAGATTAGTTACCATACCTGAACAACAGAGAATGTACGGTGCGATTGGAATGTCGAGTATACGGCACAGAGCTAGAATTAAACGGTTATACATATGAGGAATGTAATGTGAACAATAAGAAACATGATGGTATTATCTTCATCCTACTCGAAACAACAATCACATGTGGCACCGACGTGAGTCGAAATTTTTGAGGACCACACGGCCCGCCACAGAAGAAGGGTAACCAAGCCTCAACGAGGGCGATTCAATCCAAACACCACACATACATCCGCCAAACATTCTTCTCTTCTTCTAATAAGTCCTCCGGTCTGGGACACTTTTCAAGACCTGCTCGTACAGCACCCTGCATTCTTCGATGAGCACCAACAGTTCAACACAGTCAGGGAATCGTCCGGCTGTCGGCCGACGTGTGGCAGGATCCAACTAGGATCCAAAAAGTAACATAACTTTACAGTAGAAAAACAATGCTTACGCAAGGAAATTAAGACGCAGGATATATCCATGAACACCAAATCCGTGCCAGAGACAGCGTATCGTGAAGTGTGAAGCAAGAAAGGAATAACAAAGGAGCCCAGCAGCTTGGGAATCATAAGGTCAAGGAGACTATTGCACCGATCGCGCATTGTGAGCACTGCGAGACAATGGCTGGGCGTACTTTGAGACGGGGAGGTCCGAATGATGGAGGTCCTCTGAGAAGGACTCGTCGTCATGTTCCATGATACGAGTGGGAACATCTGGGACGTCGTCATGGAGACGGTGCTGAAGGCTATGCCTGTCTGGTGTTGTCGACGCACTGGTTATCGACATGGATGTGCTCGATCGGTGGGTTAGATCCGGTGTTGGTGGGATGCTGGAGTGACGTCCTGGCCGAAGGCTCATGTCATCATCACCATACTCGCTACCCTGAGTGGATTGTGCTCGTCCATCGGCGGTCGATTGAACGCCAAGACTGGCTCGTCGCTCACTGTGGCTATCCTCATCGGTCTCTGCTTGCTGGGCGAGCTGGAGACCCTCGACAGCCGCAGCGCATTGCTCCGAGATGTTTCGGATTATGTATGCAATGGCATCGGTCTTATCGCGGAGGTGACGGTCTGCGACGTCGACCATTGATAGAGTCGAGTATCGCTTAGAATTTCGGCCAACTGAACTATTGAGTAAGTGATGTTCCATATCGGGTGTGACATCCTCACCCTCGAGACGCTTGCCATCCACTGTGCTTGCTCTCGACTCATTGCGCGAATCTACACCGCCGACACCACGAATGGTACCGACCTCAGACTTGTCTTTCGCAACAGTGCTAGCAACCTCGACCTCGTCCTCGTCCTCCTCGGGAAGGTCCTCAAATCCTTCCTCGATGTAATTCGAAATTTCGGTGTTGGAGTTGAGAGTCTTGACAATATGCTCCATGTGGTGCGTCTGACCTTCGATAAGTGCACGCAAATGAAGAACGACCCGTTGAGCCTCGTCACGTTGACGAAGTATGGCGACATTAGCATGCTCCAGACCCGAAATCTCCTTCTTGTTTCTCTTGCGCTCGCGTTCAAGCTCTTCGGCAATCTCTTGCTGAAGAACAAGTGCCTCCAAAGCGTCATCACGTTGCTTCTCGGTTCCGGAAAGTCGAACAGTGAGGCGAGCGGCATCGTCCTTCTGCTGATCAATAAGACCAGTAAGTCGTCGATTCTCACGCTTGTGGTTCTCAATCTTGACCTTGAGTTCTTGAGTCTCCTTAGTGAGCTGTTCAGCAAAAGCCTGGAACTTGAGGAATTGTTGCTTCCAGCTCTCCAGCTCCTCAACCAAGAAGTTGTTCCTCTTAGTGACCTTGGACAATTCGGTATCCATGCGACCCTTGAGGTTGATGAAATCTTGCCAAGCTTCCATAGCATCGCGGGAGTATTGGTTACGCTCCCTCACAATCTCATTGAGGTGGCGCATAGAAACCTTTGTCATCAATGGCTTCTTTACAGAACCACCGAAAATGGCCTTAACGCCAGTATTGCGACCCTGTTGCGCGATATAAGTATATAGTCGATCTGTGGTTAAATCAATTGGGGAACATACCAATTTCTCACAAACATGGTCCATTACAGTCATAACTGAATCCTGGCTCCACCAATCTGGGTCCTGAATACTCTCAACCTCACCACGCATAACGATAATCTGCCCAGCTGGGATGAGTTTGCCACCTCCATAGGCGGAACGGAGATGCGGTGGAACACCAGTTGGCGCTACCTCTCCATTGAGGGCTTGGGTAAGACGTGTGATCATCTTCGTCCTTTGCCCAGCACTCAGAGCAGTTGGCGGGCTCGAAGTCAATACGAAGTTACGGTCAAGGTCTACCACAAGAGCGTCCGTTGGAGCGGTGAAGAGTGAGCGGCACTCTGAGGTCACACCCAGGATGTATGGTCCGGGTTCTTGTACTAGGTCTTTGATGTGGCGCGCATGAGTGACGGGTACATACAGACCGCTCCACTCGTACACCCGAACACAGAAGCGCACAGTTTCCGCCGCAATTGTGAGCATTGCAGGGTAGTGGCTGACAAAGATTATTCGTCGTGTCGGTGAAACAGCAGCCTCGATTACACCAACAATGTTGGGAATTGAGAGACAAGTGAACAGTGGCCACATGGCGAAGTTCTGGAAACCGGTTGGCGAAGAAGGGAATTGATAGCACAACGCATAATCCTTCATGTCGATTCGTACCAAGTCGTTCAATCGTGGAGCTGGGAAGCTCAATATGCGCGAGACTTCTTCAGCGTGAAACAGGTTTGTGGCCTTGTTCCAGTGGATCCACATGCCTCGCAGGTAGTCGCCTAGCAGGTTATACAACGGATACCTAGAAAGAAAGCTCAAACAATATGGAATCCAGTACGTCTCATCAGGATTGTCGAAGAAATCGGGTTCGATTCGCTTGCGAAGATCGCGAATCGTCTCTGCGCGCTTTTCATCGGCGCGGGACCAAACGCGGAGGGCGATACCGTACAAGGTATGTGAGGAATCCTGTTGCAATACGAACGAATGGTGTACGCAGTGAGGTTGGCTCCTGCCAGTGCAAATCTCAACGTCATGGGGAAAGCAAGCCTAGGACTGTCAGTGAAAGCTAATTACGCAACAACACAATCGCTAACGAACCCTCATTGCGGCATGGAGAGATCTAGCAATCTCATTATCCTGCTCCAGTCTGGGACTACTGCCCAAAATCTCTGGAAGCCAAAAAGTGCCAACAGCACCCTTCATGTGTCCAATCTTTCCCTGGCTTGGAGTCGGAGCCTTGAGCCATTGTGACGGTTCCCTTCCCACACCACATACCATGTACGCATGAGTTAATGTCTTAGGGCTCTTCTGTCCAGGCTTAATGGAAAGCGTTGAAGGTAGTGGTTGGGTGATTCTTGAATGGAGGGAAGAGGTCCGGCTGGGAATGATAAGGCTGTGATCGCCCTGGCTGGTTGAGGGCCGCTCGCTAGTACGAGGGCGTAGACTCAGTGAGGGGGCCATTTCGAATATATGAAGCGTGGTATGGACCTGTTAGATGGGGAATTGGACCTGCGGGAGAATATACCCAGGAGTTAACACGGCTCCTAAGACAGCAGCAGCGAGACCATTCAACGAAAGTAGAGGTGGATTGCCAAAGACGAGGCGAGCAGTTGATATCAGAGCATACGGCGACCCTTTGACGTGCTGGCGAGATAATTGAGGACTCTGGAATCACCTTGCTGCGGAGAAGCAGTGAGGAGGGCTGCAGCAAGGAAGGGGAGAAGCTCAAAGCTGTGCGGGCTGGCCTGCTCTTTTGGGGGAAGACGCAGTGTCCCATCGAGGAGGCAAAGCTCGGACGCGTAGGGAGCTTGGGAGAGCAACCCGAAGTGGCGCTATCTAGGGTTGGCTTCACCAAGAGTCGGTTGCACAGGAAATGAGGGTCTTCCCTGCCAATCCGCGCCCGAGCAGGGTCTCGTCTCCGTGCATGGGAAGCCATGGGCGCAATGCACAGGACGCGGCGAGGCGTCGACGGAGCGGTCGAAGACGCCAGGAACGTGCGCCGCTGTGGGCGATGGGACCTTGTGCCCTCCGTGTGCAATTAACGGCACCTTTACTGTTCACATCTTCTGGTCGAGGAACTGGACAGTCGCAGACATAGGCAGGAGGCACAACGGTATGCAACATGCATCCCAAAAGCAAACACATAGCCGTGGTCGAGTCTGCCCCAGGTTGGATGACGGCAGCATGCACCAGACTCCCACACTCCCCAGAGGATGCGGGTTTGCAAATTGACCCGCTGCACATGATAAAGTGGATTCATTGATGGATGATGGCTGTCGTCCCAGTCCCAGTCCCAGACTCTCCCAGTCTTGTGTCTTTGTGCCGCTTGCTGCATCCTACCCCCCCCCCTCCGTCTCTCTCTTCCCCAAAGCCACATGGTTGGTACTGAATCACGACTCAGGAGGACGAATGCGCAACTCGTGGATTGCAAATCAGGCGTCTGCCCGCCTTCTTCGTCCGCTTCTCGCGCTCCTAGCGGCCATAGTCACTACCACGCTCCTATACTCTGTTCCTAATCGGGGGGTTTTTGATTCAGTCGAGAAGGGCTCAAAATGAGCTCTTGTGCAGACGCAGCATAGCGCGGGCCATCTGCAGCGTGCATCCTCTGCATGCACGAATGCACGAGCGAGCCACCCACGCCCAGTTGCAGACCTTCCGCGAACGGGACGTTCCAAATCGAAAGCGGCCTGCCTAAACCCCTGACAAGTCACGACGTTTGTTGATGATTCATGAGCAATAATACATGGCCGACGGCCGGCAGAGGCCATGTCCCTCATCCGCGACAACGTTTTCCAGGCGTACGCGGGAGTAAATTTCGATTGCTTGAAGGCGTGCGGCTGTGAAGTTATTCCTGGCGACATCCAGGAGTCGAGTCTCCTTGCGCCAGACGGCGAGCATCCCTTCTTTCATGCAAAACTCCACATGGCGGGATGGCGCCAATCGATAGGAGAGAACGTTGAGGGATGAGCAGGAGCTGAAACACCAAAGCCAAGGTGTTCCTTTGGGACGCTAACAAACCCAAAAATCGAAGGACGTCGTCGGGCAAAAGATTTCCGCGCGCCGACAGTGAAGTAATTGCTGTATGACAGCGTATGTACCATGCGTACTAGACATGCCATCAATGATCAGACTAGATCAGTCTCTGTGAGTCTCTGTCTTCGAATGTGACCCAACAGACGCGGATTTAAGCCGTCGTCACAGATTACATGAGGAATCCATCCCGCCACTGCCGACGGTAAACTTTCATAGGTAATTTGCACTGGGTATAGACTATCCATATCTCGATCGCCGCCTGGATGGTCCTAGGAGAAAATTGCGATGCATGGAAGCATAAGAGCATGGAGCAAGGAGACGGCTCTGCCCGAGCTATGAAAGGGGGCTCCCGGCAAAGACTGGATGTGGGAGAAGAGAACTGTGTCTCTGCGCAAAATGCAGAGCCTCCTATCGGTCCGTCCGTCGATGCACTCGGACTGCTTACCAGGACACTCTTTCTGCAGCGTACACTGCACCCACAAATCGAATATCCACTTGTGCAGAGTCGAGGAGGTGGGATTCACAGCGTCGTAGCACGTCCGACGTGTCTGGCGGTGTGAATGGGCGATGCTTCTGGAAGCGGAAGAAAGGTGGATAGAGGCTAAGCCAGAGGTCCGGCTCGAGATGTTGACAAGAGAGATGGCTCTGACGGCAGTGTGTCCAGTGACTCCAGTCGGCCAGTGCCCGGCAATGTTGCCACGGAGGGAGGGAGCTGGGAGCTGGCCAGTGGCCGGTGGCCGGCGTAAGATGGGATCGTTGATTATGGACGAGGAGGTTTAATGTTCCGAGGGCAAGCCACACCCACACGTCGGTCCGCCGCCGCCAAGCCCCGGCCATGGCGACTTTTATCCAACCATTCACCTTCGTCACGTTCAACTGCGTCCAACTGCGCTCCGCTACGTTGAAATGCGTCGAACCGTGTAACTCAACCTACCTGAAGTTACCTCATCAGCCAAAAAAGCTTGCCTCCACCACACCCTGCGCCCGCGCCCGCTCCTGTTTCCCGCATTCTCTTATTTCCTATCCGACGACACGCCCCCCGAAACTTGCATCAAACAGCCGCATCTAATCTCACGGGGAATTTGGCCATGGCAGATCAAACATTGTTGAGCGACTTATGCAGCATCTGGTGGGTTTCCAGCATGCGCTTATTATCAAGACACTTGCATCTCTCTTTCCATGGGCTACACTAGCCCTCACTTCCTCCACATGTCCCACCCTCCCTCTCCCTCCGCATTCAATACATGCCATCTATTGTCCCTCAGTTGCGCAACGCCATCTGAAACTTATTTCCAAGGCTGACCATCCCACTAGCAACACCGCTAAGTCCAAGTACCGCTGTCCAGGCTGTGCCGCCCGGACTTGCTCGTTGCCCTGTTACAAACGTCACCAGCAGTGGGCACAATGTTCCGGGAAACGGGACCCCACCCGATACGTGAAGAAGTCCCAATTGGCCACCCCGGCTGGTATAGATCACGACTTCAATTACCTCACCAACATTGAGCGTGATATGGGGAGAGCCGACCGGGAAGTCAATGATAGGCTTCTTGGCACTCAGCCCAGTGCACGCTCGAATCCACGGAACAGACAATTTGACAATCTACTTACAGCGGCCGGTGTGACGGTAATCCGAGCACCGAAAGGTTTGAGTCGCCAGAAGGAGAATAAAAGCCGTTTGAACAACAAAAAGTAAGTCCACATCTGTCCCCCTTGTATGTTCTATTGTCTGCTAAGTGGCTGCCAGGACCAACATCACGTGGACTATTGAATGGTTGCATCAGGACAAGACTCGGCTGCTCTCGGAGGCATCAGAACGAATATCTCTTGAAGAGGCTTACCGCGGTTCCCTCGGTAATCCTCCCGAGGAGGTGAGCAAGAAAAGGAAGCGGCCAGCGCAAGAATCCCAGGAAGAACTACAAAATGCTTCGTCTGTTCTTTTGGGTGAAGCCCGAATCGGAGTCGCTGCGGCTATCGAGAAAACGGAGCCATCGTCTTCCGGACGACATTCAACCCCTGAACATATTACAGGAGAACCAGGTTCAAGACAACCCAAAGGGCCCGTCGAAGTGGCAAGTATTGTTTGTGCAGGCCATGATATCGATGGGTCAGAGTCCCAATCCATTCCTGCTGAGCACGATTTCTTCCTATTAAGGCCACGGACCAGCTCCAGCCGCCACGTGCTTATCCCCGTACCTGCCTCTTCGACCCTGAGAGAATGTCTACCGGGCCGCACGATCCTCGAATTCCCAACTATTTACGTTTTCCCAGTCTCATCACCGTTACCAAAAGAGTTTGTTTTAGAGCAAGACTATCTAAAAGAAGAGGGTGAGGAACAGAAGGAGCTGGAAACGATGTTAAGAGATCACCCTGGAGCTTTACGGGCTCTCCGAGGAGAAGACGAACCAGAGAGGCAAGCAGAAGACCTTGATCCCAAGCGGATTCTCGATGTTCTCAAACAGGATCTGAGCGGCACGAAAAGCTGAGTGTCATACCTAGGGACAACCGTGTACTATACGAGATAGAATATAAGTCTCTTGAATCGAGGTCACCCAAGTAACTAGAGGCCTGAAACAAAAGCCAAAGTCGAATTCGTACACTTGCATATCAATCCCTCCCCCATGTAGCAACCCCTCTTTACCTCCGAGTCAGTGCCGTCCTTCATGCGCTTCTTGGCAGGCACTCGGGCTGATCCCAAAACAACAATATTGCCCTGCTCTCCCATACACACACAGCACAGCCAACGTCACCCTCCCCACAACAAAAAGCATTTAGAAACATGCACCCAGGGCCTAGCCTCGGTTTGCGCGTTACTACGCCCATCCCGCCCCTCTCCTCCCCATCCCCTCACTAACTCTACCATTTTGCTTTTCCTCACCTGTTGTGGTCGTCAACGTTTCAGATTTTCCTTTTTCCAATAACGCCCAAAGTTCGGCTCATAGCCCCAGTGCCCCAACAACGTCAAGAAAAAGCCCCCACAATGCGCCGTTATCACCTCTCTTCCCTGCGCCTGCCATTCCATTTCCCATTACGATGTTCTCTTTACCACCATGTCCCTGAAACCTGCCCGTTTACGTCCCGAAGCCTGAACGACGTCGCGCCATGCCTGCCAAAAGAAACCGTTAGACGTCAAGCTGTGGGTCTTTCTTTTTTTTGCTTGCTTTGTTGATTGCACGCATACACAACGGGTCCCGTCTTGTTCGTGTCGTGTGCGAACGGAGCGGGCTAGGCGGGGGATGGATTGATGGCGTTGTGGGACCAGGGATAGTAAGACTAGTCCACGAGAGGGATTTTGCTTTTTGGTATATTACTGTACTTTGGTAGGTAGTCATGTATACACATGAATAAACGTGCACGCAAATCTCCTCGGCAAGCAGGAATGATGCAAACAAAGAAGTGCCTATCAGGCATTCGGGGTCGATCAAATCAACGGCAATCAGACGAATGCGAAATCGCGAGCCAGCGATTGCAATTCAACATCCGACAGACATGGTTCTGCTCGTGGGTGAACCTTGACGAGTGCTGACGATGGAAGCACGCCGGCGCTCATCGGCAGCCTTCCCCGCGAAGTTTATACAGGCGTGGAAATTGAATATCGAACCATGTGAGTGGCAACTCGCCAACAATCCTGCCTACCATCACATGGCAGCCCTGTACACAGCAGTCGTATCTATCAACATCCCTCTCCAGACGATCCCATTGTCCACACATTCTGCTCTCCTTCACTAACGGTGTCCCCACTCAGATCTCCCTCTCCACTTCAAGTCTCTTTGTATACAGTAGCACACAAGCACGCAAATCCAACCAAACCCCACCTCTCCCCTTCCCTCGGCCACCATCCAAACGGCCGTTACATAACAAACCAGCCCTCACCCTCCCACTCCATCTCCGCTTCTCCACAGCCCTTGACCTGATTACGATCATACCCCTAGTGCATTTCCAAACAACAACGAAAAGTCCCTTAACCAGGCCCTTACCCACCAAAATTTATGTTCCTAGCGTCTATTAATCCCCATTCGCAAGATCTCATCTCATCTCATCTCATCTCATCTCGTCTCCTTCCTTCCATTGCAGACTTCCATGTGCGCGATGCGATGCAAAATGTCTCCACTCGGCGCGCGACTCCTCGGACAAGTTCGCCGACCCACTCACACATCGTCACGATGTCGGATATAGATCCACTGTCCTGTGGGGTTCAACGTGCGCCGGCGCTGAATGGACACTTGTCATGTCGGATGTTCGACGACTTGGCATCGGAGGGATGAAAGCGCTTGCTAGGAAGGGTACAGTACATACGTGGTAGTCAGGAAATAGAGGGATCTTAGGCGGACAGGAGAGGCCGAGACTCGAGAGTCGTGAGTGTGGCGGATGCGAGGGTGAGTAATGGGCCCTGGTCATTTGGCTGGGTTCGGGGATGTGGATGGGTTTCGGATCCCGGGTAGGTTTTGGATGATTGGGATCTGTAGGGGAGGGTTTTGGTGTAGAGGGACTACTGCGAGGGGCATGTAAAGGTAGGGATTGCGTTGTCTTGGGCTGAGATGGGTAAGGGTCTGGGGTTGGGGATACATCATGTCGGTATGGTATTCCGAGGAGGGACACGTAATGTAGGTATTCGGGCCTTGGATGATGGTGCAATCAAGACGATATGTGTGTTCGGTATTGGATTTTGATAGAGTGTCTACCTGAAGTAGGAGATACATGCTAGCTTTGAGTGATTGACCCCCTGCATTAGGATGTTGTTATTGAAATGCATAACCATTATAGAGGTTCTCTACCTTATGGGTTCTCCATGCAAGTATGAATGTTAAATATTAAGTGACAGCATCATGGCAGCTGTAGCGTGCCTGTCAACGGAAAGTTTCTCAGGCACCGAGATGCGAGGTTGAAGTCGCTTTTGCGAGGTGAAAGCATCGGCATTGTTAAGGTGCAGCAGTCGTAACAAGGTTTCAACAGCTCTGCAGCACTGGATTTCTCCTGTATGTTATATCTGTTGAAAGGATACCTTGTCTTGAACATAAAGTAATCGGGTAACTTTGGGCGCTGCAGTGTTACAACGTCATGTGGATTGTAACCTATTGTGGATGTGACAGTTGATTATATTTCTGTGAATAAGACTGCGAGCCTTAGAAACAAAAGTCTTTATGGATTGATTCAGTGACACCCTATAATTAGTGCTTTAGAGGACCCTAATGTTTACCGCGAATCTGACACAGATCGAGTTCTGTGGACCAGGACCGTTGTGGTGGGTATAATACTAAGGATCACTATGGATCTATATGTCCACTGACCTGTTGCATAGTACACACATGTCAACAGTGACTTATCAATACCTGATACATTCTCACATTCTATAGACCAACATTATTTGAGTAGTAGTGCCTATAGTTCAGTATTAATAATGGACTGGCGATTATTTGATCCACCTTTTAGTGCGATAAATTATAAACCTGGCATGTATACTCTTAAGCCTTCGGGCAAAAATAATATCCAACTTTCTTCGTGTGCTACATCCACCAAATCATCTAACTTAGATAAAAAAGTACTGATCCCACCGTTTGTTTTCCCTTTCGTAAAATTGCCTAATTGACTACCTTCCTCTATCCACCTCCACTGTGTTCTTATCTGCTTCAAACTCGTGCAAACTAAGTAACCGCTTCTCGCGTTAAGTAAACAATCAGTCTGGTACGTTTTACAATCATTCTAATACATGAACTCCATGTCCATAGATTTTTGTTCCAGAAAAAATTGATCCAATAATATCTCAATTCATGTTCGACTCCACACTCAAGCATGTAAACAATCCACTGAAAACGTCGCACTGGCAACCTCAATCAGTCTGTCCTCTATTCTATATCTTCTCTGTCTGAGTCTCCTCGCTTCACAGAATACATCATTTCCAGAAGGAAAAATGGTGAGAAGTATGAAATTACGAGAATTAAATCCGTTCTTCAAGTTATACATTTATTATCAGCTCCTATCCGAAAACGAAATTCGAGAAGGAACTCTACACACAACCACATAAGCATTCCATATCTTAATTTCCACTATCTCGTCTAAACGGATAGGGTGTAAAAAATTGCACTGGTTGCCAGTTCAACATATCCACTTTCCCATCTTGATTTCTGCACAAATATTGCCTGGAGAATTTAAATCGTTAATATAACTAAATTTTTCATTCGTTATATCCCCCTGACCACTGTCTTTGTTTGGCTTCGATGTGTAGTCCACCCTCTCTCTATTTCCCTATCTCCATCTTTGCAATACCCAGAATCAAAAGCCTTCCGTCGCCATACCCCTTAAAGGAGCCACAAATTTGAATCTCATTCCTTCTGTCGCGATCAACTGGTTATGTCATCTATTCGCAATTAGAAGCAAGAGTCTGGTGGATGTATGTTGTAGAAATCAGGTGTGTTACAACCGTTCCCGAATTGACACCTTGACAAGACCAAAACCACGCAGCAGCCGAGCACATGTTACAGTGACAGATCAAACAATGACTGCATAGTCGAAAAGTATATAACAGGAATTAGTACACATCTATTCCACACAAGCTAACCAGTTGTCACTCATAAACACACAAACAACCCCGAGTCGTAAGAAAATGACCGTCGCACCAGGGTGCTTCATCCATACCATTTTAGACATGCAAAAAGTACACCACTCTACACCTTACATACCTCACCAGTGACCCTCTCTCTATCATCCATAAATACGTAGAAACTTCATTCCGAACATTCAATGGCTCTCAACACATGAATAATGCTATGATCGACATCGCACACGAGTCATTCGTTCACATTCTTGCCACATCATTTTCTCCTTATTTCACTCTTCTACTACCACAGCATACCCACAACCACAAAACTACATCTAACATATCCCTCCATGTGATCACCACAACCTAACGTATATCACAACTCTCTGCTTTCATCTGACCTAACCTCTTGCCACCTTTCCCTTCTGTATACCCCACCTTCCCAATCCCCTCCCCAAATTCATGCGTACCACCCTCTATGCAATAACGCCTCCAACTATACATATCCCGTCCCACCCGCATTCTTGTTCCCCGCTTCAGCCTTCCGTTCCACAAACCAGTCTTCCCGTCCCGCTCTGCAGAGAAAAAAGACCAAAAAGAATTCGCCGTTGCTGCGAGATGGCTGCGACGTGGAGAATCTGATCGTGCGTGGTTTGCCTTGGAGTGGCGCGCTAGAGTGGGGAAGAGGACATGCGGGATTGTTTGGTTTGGGAAGGGATTGACAGGGGGGTATGACTTGGGGGTAGATTTGAAGACGGAGACAGTGGTGGTGATGGAATTTTCACTTGGGTGAGAAGGGAGAGGGAGGGTCATGAGGAAGAGTAGTGTAGCAGGAAGTCAGAGGCACTGTGCGTAGAGACAAGGTAGGAGAATATCTAGGTTTGTATTAGAAGGGAGGGAACAATGCTGGGATCCGTTACAATACCTCGCCTCATCTCGACTCCTTCCTTCCTTTCACTTCCCTTTCTATGCTCGTGCCCTAATTGTTGGTGTACTTTTACGAGAACACACATCTACTCACTCCCACAGTCTTTTCTTCCCCCACGACCCATAATCTGCACACGCACACTCCATCCATTATCCCTTCAGAGGTCTCAATAATCTTCCATTCTCCCTCCTATCAAACCTCAAACTGAACCTCGCATCCCCGCCGACACTAAACACAAAACCCCCTCCCTCAAAGACGCTAACTCCCCGCCGCCAAACTCTCCCTCGAGCTCCAGCTCCACTCCATCTCAAGCCAGGTACGCAAACCGATCGCTCCCTCGCGGAGAAAAAAAAATACACCAGCTCGCGGTACCTACCCGTCCTCGCAACCAGTTCTCACAACCACTCATTCATCCACGCAGATAGCAGTACCAGGTTTTCCATTTCCCTCTATACCTGCGCAGCACACTCTCTGCGTCAAGAGCCGCAGCCCAAACCAAGGAATATGCTAGCCCACCACCAAAGCGGAATTTCCGGTGCCGTGAACCTTATACACTGTTGCTGTGACTAAATGAGTACATAGTTGTTGCAGTATCTACGATTCTCCACTCCCACACAGTAGTCGCACGTTATAATCAGCCCGGATCAGATCAGATCAGATCATGTCAGTAACAGGCACCTATCTCGGACAGATGCAGAAGCATTGCGGCGCTGTCGCGCTATTACAAGTAGACTTTGCGCCAATGCGGGTTCAACGTTTCTGCACGCTGGGTAGCGGAGGTCGTCGGGTGCGCATGTGTGTGAGAGCCGCGAGCTCGATTTCAATTCTGAGAGTAGGGGCCGGAGAAGTGGAGTCCAAAGGGGGGGTCATGGGGTATGTTGCTTCATGCTGCAACCACGAACAGGAAGAAAAAAAAACGCAATTGAATGATGTGCGACGATCCATACTTCGCAGATCGTTTCGGGAAGATCCCCCCCCCACCAAAATCAGGCCAGGCACACCATACATACCACGCGACCTGACCTGCAATAATATGTGGAGACGATGGGATCCCCGCTATGGCTAGGTGCGTGTTTAATTAGGGCATCATAGAGCGAAAGGGTACCAATGTGTTTGTCATGCAGGAGGAAAGAAAGGATGAAGTTCTAGTTTTGGTGTTTTGCTCCGTGGCTCGGATTGACGTAAAGAAGGGGTCGGGCATAGGGAAAGGAGACGGCACGGGAGTAGGGGGGGTTTATTTTTTTTTTGGGGTTGCGTACGAACGAGTACATACTCGGACGAAATAACGCTCGACTGACTACTTGCGGCACCGACTAGACCTCGAACTCTATATTCTCTCTGCGAACACGAGGAAACTACTACCAGCTTTCCCTCTCGTTCTCAGCTTCGTACCTCGCTCTTAGTCCCGCTGCGCCGCTTAAGCACGGGAATATGCAGACCGGAGAAAAGTATCAGAAGCAGTTTGGTTTAGGTGCAGGCACTACCTAAGTGGAGAGTGCATCAAGCGACCCCTCCCTCGCATCCAAAAACTCACCACTAGGTCTGTCTGTCAAGTGCAAGTGCAAGTGTGTTGGATGAATCATGGGCTTGGGCTGGCGCGCAACGACAAAAATGACAGGAAAAAGATAGACAGATGACAGCTGTACCTCCTTTCCTGTCTGTCTGTCTGTCTGACTCGACTCGCTGATTTTTCTCGTATTGGTAGCCTGGCCCTGTTTAACCGATTACAACTAAGGAGCAATTGATGCGGTTGGAGATGATGATGAGGGATTGGCAAGGCTGGCAAGTCATGCGGCAGCAAGCAGCAGCAGTAGCAGCAGCGAACAAAACGATCGAACGATTGCGGTGAACGCAATGCGGTGAACGAGTGAAGTTTAGGTTTTGGATGCTGCATGCCTATCGATAGGTCGTGCTTTGCCTATTGCGTCTTGTTTCCCCGCAAATCCACCATGTTGACGCAAGCAAAGCAACCAGCCGAATACAGAGCGATCCAGGCTCTGATCTTCCTTTTCGTTGTGAATGGGTGGATAAATGGGAGATGGGCGGGCGAGCCGCGAGCGAGAAACCTTTTTTTTCTTTTTGGACAGACTATACCCGGATCCTACTCAGCTGTTGGCGAGAAGAATAGAGAGAAGAGCCGAGTAGCGAGGCACATGTAGGCATGGGTGGATTACACTTGATGACTGGGCGGGCACACAGACTGGGTTTGAATACACTCAAGCGATAGTCGCGGTGACGGCGGGAAAGGATTTGGAGTAAATGCTGATATGAGTGTAAGATGGGGGAGGCGTTCATGTCAGCACAGTGCAAAGACAGATGTTGATTGTTTGTCTTGCTGTCATCGATCTTAGATAACTAGGCGATGCTGTAGTTTGCATAAGTTCAAATAGCATATCGGCTGGTTACGGGATTTTCTATCCTAGGCTAGAAGAAGAGGAACAATAATAATAAAAATAAAGATCAAGACTGGTCGCATATTTCGGTGCACTCGTGCTTTCGTATGGTGTAAAGTGAAGTCGTATCGATAGGTACCTATCTGTGTACGATCTGATTACCAACGACCCACAAAGCTAGAATATCTACTTGAAGCAGTTATGGAAAGAGGGAGGGAGAGAGACATACAGACAGGAAGGTAGATGAAACCGACTAGCAGCTGCATCTGCTTCGGATCAAAGGAATACGATTGAGTTTTGCAATCTGTCAGTTGGTGTGTGAGACACGTACGATGGAGAAACTGGTGTGAAATGTGGATACTTACCAACTCGCAAGTTCTCGACCAAGTCAAGAGGTTTCAAACTGTCGAGTGGAGTGGAGTGGAGTGGAGTGGAGACAGCAACAGTAGCAGCTAGATACATAACCTATTTACACAGTATGGTATCCACCTACCTATTGTGTATTTAAGAGTTCTGACGAAACAGCGCCTAAAGATCGAAGGGTTAGTCTCTTTGTGCTACGACGAGATGTGTCTTGACTAGCGTGCAGCGACGTCAAATGTTGTCTGTCTTGTATTGTCTTGTATTGTCTTGTCTTGCCTTGATGAGGTGAGAAGGAGCGAGCGAAACAAAGATAGCTGGCCGGCGTCTGACAAAAGTCTTTGATCAATTTCGATGTCATCTCAAGTCATGATGACCGATTGAAGGAATATCTCCTCCTCCTTCCTCTCCCCCTCCATTATCAAAAATACCATGGCCAGTTTTTCACATGCTCACACTCCTTCAAGAAAGAAATCAACTATAACACTTGGCAATCACCAAGTTGGTTCCAGCCAAACCAAGTCAAGACTCAAGCAAATGTGATGTGATGAAAAACAGGATAAGACAGGGCACCCGCCCGGCATGGCTGCACGAGTTTTGAAACATTTTAACCTCGACGTGTGATAGTGGACATCCATCCCGGGCGCAGATCAGGGCCGTGCACGTGCACCCTACTGCAGTTTCAACGGTCGCGGTCGAACCGTGGGGTTCTAGAGGGGTCCTCTGCGTCTTGTCTTGTTAGGATGGACCACGGCTGACGATTTATTTGTTTTTCTTTCTGATTGTCGTCCCGTAATGTAGCTCGATAGAACTGCCGGGCTGGGTTACGGTGTAGTGCGGGATTCGATCGCATGCCGTAATTTCCCTCCCTTCAAGCGAGACTCGAGTATACGGAGTGATTGAATTCTGAACGTGTATGTGTGTTAGTAGGCGACTTGCAAGGATTGGACCCTGTGGTCGCATTTCACACCGCACTTTTGTTGTGTACGTAGGTGAGGCGAGCAATCTATATTGTGGTAGACATCCAAGGTTTGAATAGTTCAAGAACGGTGTGGGTAGATGATTTGTGGTGAATGTAAGAGCTGGGATGGGTGATATTAGATGAAGGACCTATCAGATTGCTGCAGGTCTACGCGGGCGAGTAGGTCGAGGCGTAATTTGTTGCTTCGGGAATTGGGGGACGTTTGTGTAGAAGCCATATTAATGCATGATGTTTTACTTTGGATGGGACTGGACGTGGTTTCTGGCAGTGTTTGCCGGGGAAAAGAATGCCGTGCTGTGACGGCGACAAGTGAAAGTGTCTGTGATAGATGACGATACCAGAAGGTATACTGTTGCCAGAAAACAGGATGTATGCACGCGCTGGGAGTGGAGACCCGTGATGCGTTGGATAACAAAGGTTAGCGAGCAGGCAAATGGGTTGGATTGGCGGAGTTTTGCAGGAGCACACAGTAGGTAGTAAAAGAGCATGTAGCTAGTTATGCCATTGGGCCTAGATAGTTGCGGCGGTTCAGTGATTGTGACGGGCAAACGCAACGGCAGGACCGGTATTTGGCGATGGGTGTGGGATGTTGGGGAGGCTGGGACGACGCACAGGTCGTCGACAGGACGAGATGACATGCTGCAAAGCCGGTCACCTTTGGGCCTTTCCCTTTGCCGCATCTTGGCGGGCCGGGTCAGGAGGAGAGTTCGCCTCGCGATATCGTTCGCGATTGTCGGCGCTGAAACAGTAGTGTCGCGAGGACACGAGTCGGTTGGAAGCTTCTTCGAAGAAAGGCAGGCTGGAGGCACCGCCACGACCACAACAACGGCGAGGAGCGTCGGGTTTGAGCAGCTGGAGGTTTCACGGGCATGCTGGCAACGGTGGGCCCATCAAGCAGAGTTTTCGGCGAGAAATAGATTATTGGATGAGATGACATGCAGCATGAGGTGAAGAGTTCACACAGGATCATGCAGCAGCAGTCGCAGCAGCAGTAGCAGTGGTGAGGTTAGCGGTGGTCGCGGTGGTCGCGGTAGTGGCAGGCGTATCAGCAGTTTGAAAGTCGCAGGGGCCGAAAGGGGGATAGCGGCAGCAAAAAGGACCAGTTGACACAAGGCACTGAAGGCAGAGAGAGACGATCAGACATCGGGACAGACGATAATTACAGGCGAACGGACATTGGGACGAGAATGGGTGCAGCGGTGGAAACGAGACGGTGCATCCATTCTGCTCTTGGTAGGCAGGGCGGCTCGCAACTGAATCAAGGTGAGGGCAAAGTCAATGGGCTGAATGGACAGAAGGGTCAGGAAGGGACAAGATGGGCTTCTGACGGGCGTGTTGGTGAGCCATGTGGCCGGCCAATTTCCTTCAGCACGACGGGCGGGCTGGACACTGGCGACGGGGTGCCCCGTGAGTTGAGAGGTGGGCGAGGATGGCGGCGAGGATGGCCCGAAGTGGACGCATCAGAGCTGGAAGCGGGAACAAGCAAAGAAGATGAGCGCCGAATGAAGCGTGGGAAGGGGGAAGAGGGAGGAGAGGGAGGAGAAGGAAAAGAAGAAGAAAAAGAAGCAATTGGAAGGAAGAGACAAGTGAGGAAAAAACAACGATGAGAACGACACTGACGATATGATGATGGCGATGTAGACAGGACAGGCGAACGGAAGCGGAAGAGGGTTGCACAACGGGGTAGTGGTTCCTGGAAGTTGGTGTATAGGGAGGTATTTGGGACAGTGGACAGTGCGTAGAAGATACAACAGACAAAGTGACAGGCTCGTGGGCGGATAGTGGTGGTACAAGCGGGGAGAAGGGAGATGCGGATTAGTCAGCGCATAAATGGTTGGAAGTGACGAGAGAGAACATGGAGTGAGTTAGTTGAGTGAATGCAGCCAGTGTAGCCAGTGTAGCCAGTGCAGTCAAACTCATGGTGTAGGCCAATGGAGCAAGTGCCGCAAGTGTCGCAAGTGTAACAAGTGTAGCAAGTGTAGTAAGTGTAGCAAATGCAGCCAGTGCAGTTTGGTGAGAATCGAGATGCAGTCAAGCAACGTTGGTGAGGAGTGGAGAGTGGAGTGCGTGAGTGGGTTGCTCCTGCTGGGCGCGCCGGCCGTGACCCGCTCCTGCCTGCCTGCGCCTTGCCCTGTCCCTTTCTCCTTCCCTGTCCTGCCCTGTCCCTGGCGCGCTTTCCCTCTTCCCCCCCCCTAACATTCAAAATTGTGGAGACTTGCTGCTGTTGCTGTTGCTGCTGGTGCTGCTTGCTGTTGCTTGCTCTGGTCGCTGCTTCCCTCCACTCCACTCCACTCTACCCCTGGCCCGAGTGCCCGCCCCTTCTGCTTTCCCTGGTTGCACTGTGCAGCAAGCACACCAGCGCGAAAACCACCGCCAAAAGCCCAGCAGCCCAGCAGCAGCCCAGCTAAACCCAGCAGGAACCCCTGAGACGAACCTCTGCTCCTGCCCCGGTCCAGCCAGCCTCCCCTTCGGGCCTAGTCTCACCTGTTGCTGTCCAGGGCCTCGCGTCTAACTGTCTTCTGCTCCGCAACCCACCACCGACCGCTCCCGTGGTGCTTGTTGCTCCCCTTCACTCAAAAAATAATCATCTCCGCAACCCCCTTCTCTTGCTTCCTTCCCCCTCCCCCCTCCATCGCCAACTTCCTCAACCATCACCACACTGCGACCCGGCAATTCACCCTCCCTCACCTCGTCCCTGCCGTGGGTCCAACGCGCATCTTCTCCCAGTGGATGCAACCCATCCAGTCAACGCCTCCAGGCTAAATCCGCAACCACTCTCGCCCACTGCCTTGTCCGCACCAACCACTGCCAACCATTTCGCATGACGACCGGGTTCAAACAATCGCCCACGGCCACTTCACTCTCGACGAGCTCCGTCTCGAATATTCCTCCTCACCGCCCACAGAACCGCCTGTCGCATCGCCCATTGCGCACGCCGACCTTCTCTCTATAACGGCGCTGCCGAACGCCGTCTACCATGGCCTCACCTCCAGGCTCGCCCGCCAACGGTATCCAGCGGCCCATGAGCGCCATGATCCGCCCGAATCGCAGCTCAAGTCGCATGAGTATGAGCAGTAAGCAAGGTGGAGGAAGTCGTGCCTCCGACGACGAATCCAAAACAGCTGTCAAAGTTGGTATGTTTACACCCTAACATCACGGTGGTGACACCTTCCCCCCCCCCACATCCACCAAATTCCACCCTCTAACAACATCACTCTACTGCAGCTGTTCGCATCCGACCGCCACTCAAGCCCGCCGACCCCGGTTATGATCTCGTTCCTCAGCGCTTCCGCGCCTCCACATGTCACGTCACCTCATCCTCGAGCTTGGCCGTCGATGCCTCGGGTGGCAGGAAGGTCTTCGTCTTCGACCGTGTTTTCGGCGAGGAATTTGACCAGGAAGGCGTCTTCGAGTACGTCACGGACAGCGTCAATTCTTTCGTCCAAGGTTACAATGTTTCCATCCTCGCATACGGCCAATCCGGTGCCGGAAAATCATATACAATGGGCACTACAGGTCCCCGTGATCAGGGTGATGCAGCGGTAATGGGTATGTAGCGCCTACAAGTGAACCCTGGACCTCCTCAACTGATTTGGATAAATAGGCATCATTCCACGCGCAGCAGCCACTCTCTTTGAGAAGCTCGAGGGATCGAGCAACCGAGCCTCGGGATCGGGAATTCGCGCCCCGTCACGCCTGTCAATGGGAGTCCAAGGATTTTCCAAGTCGTCCGCAAACCGGAACTGGCAGTTGAAGGCCACATATGTGGAGATTTACAACGAGCAGCTTCGAGATCTCCTTATCCGCGAAGATACTCCTATGCATGAGCGACCCACCGTAACCATTCGCGAGGATACAAAGGGCCGCATTCTTCTCACTGGCTTGACACAGCTTGCCATCAACTCTGTCGAAGATTTGTTGCAGGCACTGAATTTTGGGTCTTCTATTCGCCAAACCGACGCCACAGCAGTCAATGCCAAATCCTCCCGTTCTCACGCCGTATTCAGTTTAAACCTGGTCCAGAAGAAGACCTCTACCGCCACTCTGACTACGCGTGAGAAACGCATGTCGGTTCCCATTGAGGCAATGTCCGGAAGCAGCGAAAACTGGGTGACGGTGGATAGCAAACTTCATTTCGTCGACTTGGCGGGGAGTGAACGTCTTAAGAATACACAGGCACAGGGTGAGAGAGCCAAAGAGGGTATCTCGATTAACGCAGGACTTGCTAGCTTGGGCAAGGTCATCTCCCAATTGTCATCTCGCTCCCATGGATCTCACGTGTCCTACCGAGATTCAAAGCTCACCCGGTTATTGCAAGACTCGCTCGGCGGCAACGCCATCACGTACATGATTGCTTGTGTCAATCCAGCCGAATTCCACTTGAGTGAGACACTCAACACGGTTCAGTACGCACAGCGTGCTCGCGCCATCCAGATCAAGCCCCAGATTCAGCAAGTCTCTGATGACAGTGACAAACAGGCCGTCATCGAACGACTGCGCGCCGAAGTCCAATTCTTGCGCGACCAAATCCGCATCTCCGAGCGCACCGAAAGGAAGAAGGCCAGCCCGCAAGAGCGTGCAGAAAGGCAACAGGAACGCGAGATTGAGCTCCACAACCAGCTCCTCGACATCCAGGAAAACTACAATGCACTCAGTGCTCGTCATGCCAACATGATCGCCGAAATCACAAAAGCCCGTGACAACGACTCAGCCGACACCCCAACCCTCAAAGATGCCATTGGTGACTCCGCGCTGGAACGCTTGAAGCGATCCAATTCATTTGCCGAAGCCGTCGAGTCAGTGGTTCTGGAGTACGAGAAGACTATCCAGAGCCTCGAGTCGTCTCTGACGAATACTCGATCGTCCCTCTCCACCAGCGAAAGCGATCTTCTCGAGAAGGAGACTCGTATTGCCTTCTTGGAGAGCCAAGCACACCAGCTGCAGGCACGTATTCAAAAGGCCATTGACAGAGATGCCAGCAACGAGGAGTACGTCAAGTCACTCGAGTCCCAAGTTGACAATTCCGCCTCCGGAATCGAGAAGAACGACACTACCATTTCTGACTTGCGCGAGAAACTGCAGAAAGCCCGAGAAAACGAGGCTAATTGCGAAGATTACATCTCGACTCTTGAGGAACGTCTTGCCGAGAACGAGCAAGAAACCGAAATCATGACCCGGGAGATCGAGCGTCTGAAGCATGTAGTCGAGAGACAGCGTAGCATCGGAAAGTTGGACAACCTGTTGCACGAACTGGACAATGTTCGACAAACAGAGGCCAAGGTCGAAGAACCCGCTGTCAATGGACACTCAAAGAAGAACAGCGACCCGTTCTTAGAGAGACAACTGTCCGAACACAGCATTAGGCAATTTAATGCCAATGTTGATGCAATTGCGGAGGAGGATGATCTCGAGCGACCTTCGACCGCTGGAGCTCCAGGCCCATTGGCATTGGCTCAAGATGGGGTGGAAGACCACGATGAGCAAGACGATCGTCGTGAGGCTCCTGCCGTCAAGACGAAGGATCTCTCGCCTGACGAGCCTCTGGACGTGCCGCAAAGTCCCGCTCAATCAAAGTATGTCCATGACAAACTTGACACTGTCACCCAGGAGCTCTTTGATCTCCGTGTTGAACACGAAGGCACAGTACAGGATTACTCGAAGCTACAAAACAAGTACCAGGAGGCTCTGCGTACACTCGCGGCGTTGCAAGATGCGGTGGACGAGGCGCGTCACCGCTCTCGCCCTACATCTTTTTTGTCAAATGCGGGCATGGCCGGCCTTCGAGAAGAGGATGGACAACTGTCATCCTCGCGTACGTTATCTGCGGAACTGTCCTTGTTGGAATCTGGCAATCATCTCAATCCCGACGACGAGTTCGAGACAGGAGCTGATGCATTCAATCATGAGAATGAGACGGTTGACGCTCGTGGGACTTCTACTGAGGATATCCCTTCCACGAATACAACGCTTGTTCAGCAATTGGAGTCACTCAAACTTCTGCATGCAGAGAAGGAACAGAGAATGACCGAGCTGAACCACAGCTATTCCGAGTTGCAGGAACAGCACCAGGATACCCTCGACTATGTGGAAGAGCTCAAGTCCGAGGTCACCAAGGCTCAAATGGCACGCCCCAGCTCGCCTACCGCTCAAATTATTCGCCGCAAGTCTAGTCAGAACGTAATCGTCAACGATCGATCTAACCGTGCGTTTGCATCCCTTCGCAACATTGCTCTCGAGAATTTCGAGGAGCATCCGGATATGATTCAAAACTTCGAGATCAATTTGAATGCTATCATGACCGAGTTACATATGCGATCAGAAAGGGTACAGGCTCTGGAGAATGAGGTTGGTTCCGTCAGGAAGGAAATAGAGGGCAAGATGGCCTTGATCACTGGATTGACGAAAGAGCGATCAAGCTTGAAAGCATCCTCTCCTCTCGACATATCAATTGTTGCTACTATGCAAGATCAGATCAAGCAGAATGAGGAACAGTTGAAGGAGCTTAGAGAATCTCACGCGCAGCGAGAGCTGCAACTGCAAGAGGAAGTTGCAACCCTCAAGTCCGACCTTGAAGTGCGTGGTTCTTTCGAAGATATGTCACCAAGGATCGCGGCTCCGGCTGTTAAATCGATAGATGTGGATGGCTCTTCCGAAGTCAGCGATCCTCATCAGGCTCAGCTTATCAGTCTTCGTTCTGAGCTAGCAGAATGGCAGGTTAAACACGTTCAAGCAATCGAGACCACCAAGTCTTCCGAGAAGCAACACCTCCAGACTGTCCATGAACTCGAATCCGCTTTGAAGAGTCTCGAAGTGGACCATGCAGCTCGTATTGCTGATCTAGAGCAATCTTCGAGTGCTCACGCAGAAGCCGAGCTTCAGCAGGAGAGAGCGAGCCACGCCGAACTTGTTGCTGCTCTACAAGCGCAGGTCGACGAGCACAGACTCACTGCAGTCAACAATGCCAATCGCCTCGCCGAACTCGAGGAGTCGCACGCTAGTATCATCAAACAGTTAGAGGATGACGCCGAGGCAAGACTGCTCACAGAGAAAGAACTCGAAACGCATAGATCTCTTGTTGCCAACCTCGAGAATCAGATTGAAGAGCATAAATCGGCTATTGAGATCCACCAACAAGGCCTCGACTCTCTCAAACAGAACCACTCTGCAGAACTCGAGAAATTAGCAGCCGAGCTTGCCGCCCGGGAGACTTCAACTCAGACTCTTCAGACAGATCTTAACAAAGCCAAGGCCGATATTGAACAGCTCCTGAAGGACGTATCGGCAGCTTTGGAAGAAGAAACCGATGTTAGCAAGATTCATGTTCAAATCTCCTCTTTGGTGACGGAGAGGAAGTCTCTTACCACGAAGCTCGATCAAGCAGTTGCAGATATGGAATCGGCTAGGGCCGAGCTTTCCGCATCCGTCAAGGCTGTTGATAATCTCAAGAGCACCGTCAAGGAGTTGGAAGTCATCAATGCGGAAACTATCAAGGAACTCGAAAAGGTCAATGAGAAAGAACGTAAGAGCTCACGCCTAGTACAGGAATTGGAGGATCAGCTCAATTCCAACTATGACCAACATGAGGCAGCCAATAATCGGCTGTCAGCTCTACAAACTGAGCGTAGTCGCGAGTTTCAAGATGTTTTGATCCGCAGGGATGAATTGGACAGAGAGCTTGAAGATTCACGCATTAAGATTGCACTGCTCGAGGTACGTTTGGAAGTCTTCTATATATATACATATAACGTTTTGCTAACATGTTATTGTAGTCTCAACTCGTAGATGCGAAGCGTCATTCTAACCGAGAATCGGTCGACCCCCGGGAGAATCTCCAAAGGTCGAATTCGAATAACTCTAATCTCCGCAAGAGCACATCACACAACTCACTGCCATCTCCGCCCCCCGCTATTCCTCTTCCCCCTCTGCCGGGCAGTCCACCTCCAACACAGGGCAACGCCCCCTCTCCTCCTACCTCGCGTCACCAAAGCAAGGACATTGCGCAAGCGCAACTCGTCGAAGACCAGGAGGCTCGCATTCGAACCATCGAGAAGCATTTGTTTGCTGAGAAGCAACTTACCGCTACTCTTGAGGACGCACTGACAGATCTTGAAGCGTCTAGTCAGAAGACCAAGAACGATCTCGATACATGGAGGAAGAAGTGTGCCGGTCTCGAGGAGGAGATGGGTGTGATGAGGAAAGAACGCAGCATGGCACGCCACTCTCTCCAAGCAGTTGAGGAGGAGCGGAACGCCAGACTACGTGTTGAGGCCGAGCGTGCCCATCTGGAGGCACGCATGGCAGCGCTCAACAACAGCAACAAAAAGAACAAGAAGAAGAGCACTTTGAACTGCTTCTAGTCTCTTCTTCGAAACCCGACCTTTTATCCCCTTCGTGTACACATTACACCTTGCTTTTACCGGCGCCCTGGGAAGGAAGTTAATACCCCGATACACTTACACTTGCTTCGATGCCCATTTTACCTTTTCTTCGAGATGTCTTTACGTTTTGTCGACGATTTGTAACGCCCAGGTTTCTGTACATTGGCGGTGGACCGTGAATGAAGACATGCTGGAAGAGAATCTTCCACTTTTTCTCTGTTTTTAGTTTTTTTTTTGCAACCCCCATACCCCAACACCTTTTGCTTTCGGTTCTATTGCCCTAATACTTTTGATTTCCCCCCTTTTGATTTTTTTTTTGCCTGGTGGAGGGTGCACAAAAATTGCGAAATATTCCATAAATGTGCAAGCTGCTTGGAGATCTCCGATGTTCGTCCCTTTCCTCTCTCTCTCACCTTTTCTTTTTGATGGCATAGCGGCATAGTATAGTGGGCGCTCTTGATGCATTCATGCTGCGGGATGGGAACTAAATGCAAACACACAAATAGCATTCTAGGGCGATGTTTATTGTTTTTCGGTGTCTGTCCTTGTCTGGGAGTTTTTCTTAATCACAAGGAGGGGGACTTCATTCACAACGTGGGCTGAGAGGGCTGGTAGTCCATGGGTGGAGTCGTTATTTGAAAGTAGCACGCTCGTTGGGAGATATTTTGTAGTTCACATACCCCTTGTTCCTTCTTCCTTGCAAATTTGGTCTGAATCTTGAGTGAGGTTTGTTGTGTGAAATCACTGTTCAATTGTGCAGGAGATCGTCTTCGATGACTCCAAAGTTATCCACTATGGACTGGCTGATACACTGACAACCATCTCGTTCGTAATATCGTAGCGTTGATCCTTGATGTATTACAAGCTAGACCCTTGCGTGCTTAGCGCGACGGTGACCTACCCCGCGCTGAAGCTCCGGGAGCTCCAAATACCTACATTCCTCTTCCTTCATCCCCATACATAACCTGCTAGAATAACCCAACAAATCCCAATTCCCTTTACACACTGCTCAAAATGGTGGTCTCTGCCGAGGACTTGAAGCAGTATCTAGCGGACAATCCACCTACCATCGTTCCGCTCGAGATCAAACCCCACTTCGAAGCACTGGGCGAGAAGGAGAAGCTCTATGCTCATCACATTTCAGTGTACGAATGCCTACAGGCCTCTTTTGTTGTGAACAATACTAATCGGCCATCGTAGTGCCTCATTCGCTGGTACTCGTGTCGTTCTCCGTCAAATCTCGCCCGAGTCCGAGCCCATCTACGACTTCATAATTGCTCTTCACAAACATAGTTCAGGCGACTACACAGCACTTGCAAAAGAAGCTGGCCTTTCGACGGAAGAGATCAATGCATACCTGAACTATGCTGCCCAGTTCCTCGGTAACCTAGGCAACTACAAGTCCTTCGGCGATTCCAAGTTCGTTCCACGTCTCGAAGCTCAACAGCTGAAGGCACTGGCGACCGTGTCACCACAAGCGCTGGAGCAATATGAAAAGTTCAAGGACGCGATTTATGCCGGCGATGATATCTCAAAGCTCCACTTAGGCTACCCGGGTAGTGGTCACGTCAGCACGTACTATCCGAATAGCCCAGACATCACGAAAGAGGAGATCGCAGGGGTCAGTGATTTCCTAGAGGGCAAGGGTCTCCTGCCAGAGAACACGAGGGTCAAGAAGACAAGTGATGGGTTCGAGGTTTTGATTGCTTCGGCATCCGACAATCCCTCTCCCGAGGAACGCGATCTTAAGGAAAGTGAGTGGACTTTGGATGATGGCAAGAAGATAAAGCTAGTGTTTGGGGACTACTCGAAAGAGATGGGAACTATCGCAGACCACTTTGTGAAGGCGAAAGAGTATGCTGCCAACGACACACAGTCAAGGATGGTGGAAGAATATGCCAAAAGTTTCCGGACAGGTTCACTCGAGGCATTCAAAGAGAGCCAGCGGTATTGGATCAAGGACAAGGGACCTGAAGTTGAAGCCGATGTCGGCTTTATCGAGACCTACCGTGACCCACATGGTATCCGTGGAGAGTGGGAAGGCTTTGTAGCCATGGTCAACAAGGAACGTACAAGAGCATTCGGCAAGCTCGTCGAGTCGGCTCCCACCTTCATTCCATTGCTGCCATGGAGCAAGGACTTCGAAAAGGACAAATTCCTGAGCCCAGATTTCACTTCTCTCGAGGTTCTTACCTTCGCAGGCAGCGGCATCCCCGCCGGTATCAACATCCCCAACTACGACGACATTCGCCAGAACATAGGCTTCAAGAATGTCTCGCTCGGAAACGTTCTCTCCGCCAAAGCTCCCAACGAATCCATTCCTTTCATCAAAGACTCAGACCTAGCCATCTACCAGAAATACCGAGATCCAGCCTTCGAAGTCCAAGTCGGCCTGCACGAACTTCTCGGCCACGGCTGTGGAAAGCTCCTTCAGGAAACTGCACCAGGAGAGTATAATTTTGACATCAAGAACCCACCCGTTTCACCCATCACCCACAAGCCAGTCACCACATACTACAAGCCCGGCCAAACCTGGGGTAGTACGTTTGGCTCCATTGCTGCATCCTACGAAGAGTGCCGCGCCGAATGCGTAGCCATGGCTCTCTCGTGCGACTTCTCCGTTCTCAAGATATTCGGCTTCGGCGACGGAACAGAAGACCTCGACGGCGAGGCCGGTGACGTTCTGTACGCTGCCTACCTCTCCATGGCCCGCGCTGGCATCGCCGCCCTCGAATTCTGGGACCCCAAATCCCGCAAATGGGGACAGGCACATGTAAGATTTTCCTAGAACCAGTCCCCTCACCAATCCATCCACTCATTCATCATTCCAACTAACACAATCCAAGATGCAAGCCCGCTTCTCCATCCTCCGCACCTTCCTCAACGCAGGCGTCGAATTCGCCGAACTCGAACACTCGACCGACGACCTCTCGGACCTCACAATCCGCCTCGAGCGCTCCAAAATCATATCCCTAGGCCGTCCAGCTGTCGAAGCGTATCTGCAGAAACTGCACATCTACAAGAGTACGGCGGACGTCAAGGCCGCAACACGACTTTACGAAGAGATTACAGATGTGGAGCCTTTCTATGAGAATCTGGTGCGGCCCGCGGTACTGAGGAAGAAGACGCCCAGGAAGGTTTTCGTGCAGGCGAATACTGTGGTTGGGGAGGGCGGGAAGGTGGAATTGAGGGAATATGAGGCGAATGCCGAGGGCTTGATTAGGAGTTTTGTCGAGAGGGAGTATGTGTAGAGAGATCTCTTGTTGGTGGATGGCTGTACTCTTGTCGCAGGACTGTAAAAGGGGACATTCCTGCACCGGTGGTGAAGGAGCTATCATATCATATCTAGGAAGTGTAGTACTGCAATAACCAGCGTGCAAAACGTCGGCTCTGATATCTTTTTCTACCCGCCTATATATATATATATATAGAGAGAGAGAGAGAGAGAGAGAGAGAACCCCAATCCCCAGCTGCCACTTGGGAGCAGATAAGAGTCCTAACAATATTAGGAACTTGCTCGACTCCGCCATGACAGCCTGGACTCCCCTCTGCCCATCACGATTGCACGCAGTCTGAGACATGATCAGATCTGCCACTACCACCTCCAAGACCCTGCATGCATCGGCATCCCAAGGCAATATAGGCCATACATGGGCCCCCCGTCCGGGGAATGAAAAAAAAAAAAAAACAGCATTGGAATTCATTGAATGTGGCATATTTGGAAATAGCGATATCAGGATTGCGGAAATCCAAACAACAGGTACGAAGCCACGAGATCTCAACACGACATCGCACTCGCCTAAAAAGGCTATACAAACAACATATACCGCTTTTTGATCAGTCAATTGAGCAGCCAAAACGATCTCCTGCACTACTATATATCAAGGGCCGAGAAAAGAGGTTCGTTCGTGCACGTCACAGTGATTCCCGATTCGTGGTTCGAGATATGCGATGCATTTCCATTGCAATTCCCAGTTCCAGACCTTGTCGTATCATCATCGTTATCATCTTGCTATGTTCAACGAGCGTGGGGTATCATTACGGTTGTTTGCGTACATGCTGAACTGGGGGAAGGGATGAAGAAGTTGGAGAGAGAGAGAGGGAGAGAGAGAGAGGAAGAAAGTATATAGGAGTGAATAGGAAACCCGGATAAAGAAAAATAGGGAAAAAAACAACAACAACAAAAAAACGGGGGTATCAACCAAGACTGTCCGAAGGGAAAACTTTCCAAACTCAACTCACTCACTCACTCATCATCATCACTTTTCCCCTACCTTCCTGTCCCTATTCAAGCCCCCTCTTCCAGCCCATGCATTGCCATAACAAAACGTTGCCAAACGAGCGTCAAGAACCCCTTCTATCTTCCCCCATCCTCCTCCCCCCTAAACCCTCTCATGCGGCACCACAGCCCTCTTCCCCATCGTCTCCTCAATAGCATCGAAGCTCTGCCTCGGACTCTCCATCTCCCCATTCCCTCCAGCACCAAACTCCTTCTGCCTCAACTCCCAGGAGTTAACCCTCTCATGCGGCGTCTTCCTCCCGGGCCCCGCATACACCGTATCCCCAGCTCCATTCGTGAACGACACGATCCCCGCACCACCGCCCGCCGGCACCGCCGCACCCTTGGGCAACGCCAGGTCCTGATCCGACGCCAATTTCGCCGATCCCTTGAAGCCGCCGAGTTCTGATTTCTTGTACTTGGGCGGAATGCGATGGAAGCGGATCCCCGCGACGAAGATGGCGATGGCGAAGAGCAGGGCTGCGAGTGCGAGCGTGACCAGTGCGCCGATTACGCCGGCGATGGTGGGGGAGATTTTGTGGTTCGCGCTCGAGTTGGAGTTGGATTGGATGAGGATGGTGGAGTTGTCGACGCCCCAGCAGAAGAGAGAGCCCGAGGCGCATTGGCCGCACCAGTCTGCGAGCGCGTTGACCATGATGCGGGAGAACATTTGCTCGAAGGTGGGCCATGACATGTCAAAGGCGGAGCGTGGGTTGTTGAACATGGGGTACGCGGGCATGCCTTTGGTGAAGTCTGTGCCGTTTTGGAAGCGGAAGCGCAGCATCAGGTCTTCCTTTTTGGTGGGGAAAGCTGCGGATTCGCCCGTGTGGTAGAGTTCAAAGGTCATGGCTGAGGCAAAGGCGGGGAGGGCGCGGAAGTTCTTCTCGCGCTGGTCGAGTAGGGTCAGGGCGAAGAGGGAGATCATGGGTTGGTGGTCGCCGAAAAGGAGGGTGAGGGGTTGGGAGCGGCCGTTGGTCGCGTTGCCTTTGTTGTCGACGATGCGTTGGAATTGGCCTAGGATGCGTGCGGCGAGGGTTTTGCCTGCCATGGCGCGGTAGTCGGCGTCGGTGGAAGATTCAGACGTGTTGCCCCAGTAGAACCAGGCCTTTTCGTCCGAGTAAAAGCGCAATTGGGATAAAGTGTTGTTGTCGTTGTTGAGGAGGTCGTAGACGGTTTTTTCGTGGTTATATTGGTAGGAAACGTAGTCGTAGATGTCCATGCCGTTGGCGTAGTCACTGGTCATGTATTAGCTCGGAGTATGCTACTTTAGGTTATAACAAAACGTACATGTTCTTCTTTTGCATAATGTTCCCGAGCAGACCCGCAGGAAGATCTTGGTAGAAAGATTGGGCTACGTTCTTCGTCTGCAAGTATTGCCTGGTAGTTTCATAACTGATACTCTCTTGGATAGATGTAGGGCAAAACTGGTCTCCCGAGATGTAAATGCTCTGGGGATCGAATTGACCAACAGTCTGGATATGCGGATATTGATAACCACCAAGAGGAGTGATAATGGCTGTGTTGTTGGCCAGTATTCCGGTCCTGTCACCCAGGCCGGTGCTGCTGTTGCCGCCGATCTGACTCGGTGGGTATAGACCTTGCATGAATGCTTGGGCAGAGCCGTAGATGTGAGGAGCGTCAACGGCATGAATAAAGATCTGGTCGTTGTTCAATCTGGTGGCAAGGCCTGCAATGGGTTCCTCGCCTAGTCTGATATCTCCATTGCCGCCCTCGATAAATCGACCTCGGAAGATGTTTCCTAGCTGATACATTTGCTGGGCACCCAGTGAGGTCAGGACGGGGTCCATCTTCATGAGATTGGGTGTTCTTTCACCACTTCGGATAAAAGCGACGACGCCGTGTGAATGGTGGTCCAAGGCATGAGCGGTAGATCCAAGCAGCCAGGAAGTGGCCAGAGTGGCCACGCAAAGGGCGAGCATGATGGAGGTAGAGAGGCAGCGATAGGCGACGACAGTCGTCGGCTGGGCTGAGGATAAGGGAGAATAGGTCACAGGGCTGAGAGGTTGGGCGAGGAGGAGGGAAAGAGATACTTAAGGTCTCGCCGCGGCTCTATGGGCGTCCAGGTCGCATAGATGGCATGCAGCAGGGCCTGTAGCCGTAGCCGTAGCCGTATAAGACAAGGCACACAGCAGCAGACAGCAGACAGGTGTGGATGGTGGGGTGGTGGTGGTGGCCCATTGCGAATTGCTTCTTACTAGCACACAAAGAGAGCTGGCAGAGAGGCTGCATGGGCAGGGCCAGGGGAGGGGGACATGAATGGACAATTGGGGGCCAGACAGACAGCTCTGGACAGCTCGGGACAGCTTGGACAAGCAGCTCAGCAGCAGCTCTAGCACCTGCCAGTCCAACTGGGGCGGGGTAATTAATTCTAGTCATCATGACTGGCTCTTTTCTGCTGTCAGCTCTTGGACGCCTGCATCCCCGCTTTTGGTTAGTAGCATAGTCGCTGGCTTTGGTCCTCCAGAGAAAGAGAGAGAAAGAGAGGGAGGGAGAGAGGCTGAAAACCCAAGAGAAAAGCACATCGTCCAAACTGGAAGAAGAAGAAGAAGAAGAAGAAGAAAAAGAAAAAAGAAGAAGAAGCGAACTTGAGCGACACAGGGCACAACGAGCCGCTGTGTTACAATGCCCATCCATCACATCATCCTCACCACTGCAACCGACAAGCCGTCGCACCAACACATGCCGCACGACGATTCGATTCGATTCAATTCGAACATTGACAGCTGCTGACTTTGCCTACCTTTCCCTTCTCTCACTGTGCCGTATTGCG
Organism: Dendryphion nanum; assembly: GCA_020744415.1. Taxonomy (NCBI): domain Eukaryota; kingdom Fungi; phylum Ascomycota; class Dothideomycetes; order Pleosporales; family Torulaceae; genus Dendryphion; species Dendryphion nanum. The sequence goes on along the minus strand of JAGMWT010000004.1, from coordinate 1,902,563 downwards.
CGAGGTTGGGGAAGGATTCGCAGCAACATGTCACCCCCGCGGGCACGGGCACGGCCACGGCGGCCAAATCCCATAGTTTACTAGACTAGCCCGTCCCCCTCTTGGCCAACCAACAACACTTTATCGTTATCGGCCGCTCTATCCCCGATACGGTTAGGCACTCAATAAGAGGCACGCTGTGGCTCTGCACTTTGCGATCATCAGCCTTCTCACGGACGGGAGAGAGGGAGAGAGAGAAGCGGGAAATCCGGGTATCTAGATGGAGATGACCTTTCTTCGTGAGATCGGCATGGACTTTCTAGTCCATGCCGTGTACATGTATGTGTGTAGCAGAAAGAAAGAAAGTAAGTAAGCAAAGGTTCCACTCGAGACCACTGACCGGTCAACTTAAACGAGCCGATACGAAGAAAGTCGCTTCAAGTCCCCCCCAATATATCCATCGCAATCGCAAATCCTTCCATCTGCTTCCTTTCCAGAAGACTGGGGGCTATACCTAAACCACGACACCACAACACCACCACCATCACCAGGCGTGCCTGTTAGCCCTGGGACCCGCACACTGCGTTGGCCCGCGCCACCTGGTAATTCTTCCATGTCCATTCCAGCCAGCCTGCTCAGGAACAAGAAATCCCCGCCCATATTCCCCAATTCCATTCCATTCCACTCCGCTGTACTTTTACCTACCCTACGTGCCTACTACACATGCTAGCTACTGGTACCGTCATCTGCTCAACCCCATCCGATTACGCTACTATACAATAGCGCATGGCGGCAGTAATGTAGTACAGAGAACGAATTCCGTTCCTGCATCTGTGCTTCCATTCCAGAAGTAGTGGCAGTCGTGCTATGTACGACCCTGAACCCCCCCTGTTCCAATAGAATAGAAAATAGAAAATAGAACATAGTATGGTGGTGGTACAGAGTGTGTACACAGTAACTCGTGGGACTTTGAAAAACAGGCGCCGCCGCAATGGCAATTGTAGTGGAATGATGAATTGCTGGGTGCGTGTGTGTGTGTGTGTGTGTGTGCGCACACACACAGACACACACACACGTGGGGGCCGAGTCTTTGGAAGGTTACTCTCCACTTTGTAGTCTCAACTCTTGCAATTTGCTCCGAATTTCAGTACATTTCCATAACTTGAAAAGTCATCTAGGATCGATTGAACCGGAGATGAGTTGTCACGAGCGACGTCAATCGGAAATGGATGGTCATTGCCTCGTTGATGCCATTGCTTCGTACATGTTCATTGGAATTTCTTCCCCTCCGACACTCCAAAGGGCTGCATTCAAACATCACATGACCTCACCCCTCGTCAAACCGTGGAATGCTATGGCTTCATTGATCGTGAAACGTCTATTAAATTTATTATTCTTCGTGTATTGCGTGGTCGAGAGCTTATGCAGCCCTCAGACCAGAAGCTGTCTTCTGGCCCGGGACGACTTCGCATCTTCTACACCATCACATATCGATATTGCTACACTGATGCAGTCACAATACTGAAAAGTCCCTGGCCCGCCAAAGGCTGAAAACGCCCCTCAGGCCCAGCGATAGGCAACCTGCTCCTGGATATTTCCTGACAACTTTTGTTCTAATCCTCAACTTACAAGGTGACCTCGACACGGCCTTCCGCTCCTGGGGCACCGCCCTGGAGGGAGGGGAGGAGGTAGGTGATGTCGTCCCAAGGATGCCTGTACAGACCGGTCCTCAACCTCTTCTGATCGAGGAAATGGGCAATCAGACCGATACTCCGGCCGAGAACGAACAGACCGTTGAGCACGCCCATCTTGAGGTAGTCCTCGGCCTCTTCGGCGGAGAAGGCGCCGCAGTTACGCACCAAGTCAACGAAGCACACGGCAATGCAGCCGTCGACGTTGAGGATGAGGTTGTCCTTCTTGGACGTTGTGACCGTCTCAACCGCAAGAGCATAGTCGAGGAGCTTGGAGCTGGGGAAGTTCTTCTTCACGTACTCCTTGACCAACTCGACACGCAAATCGGGGTTGTTTCGGGACTTGATCCTGTGGCCAATACCGGGAACTGTGACCTGTTAGATGGTGCTTCCAACACTTTATTTTTATTTTTTACATGTAGATCAAAACTTACTGAGCTTGTTCTCCTTCCTCATGGTATCGACAAAGTCACGGGGGCTGAGGCCCTTGTCGTAGGCGCGGGTGAACTCCTCGGCTGCACCGTCAAGGGCACCACCGAATCGCGAGCCAATGGTTAAGAGACCAGAGACAAGGGCGCTGATGAGATCCTTGCCCGCACGGGTGGTGATGATGGTGTTCATGGCACCGGACACGGCGGGACCGTGATCGGCGGTCAACATGAGGACCATCTCGAGGAAGCGGCTGGCGTAGTCGGGCAGGCGGCGGCGGAACCACAGGAGCGACATGACACCACCGATACCAATGTTCTCCTTGAAGACATCGGAGATGGGCATACCGGCATACAAGAGTTCCTGGCCACGGTCGTCGGAGATGGTCGAGATGAAAGCAGCAGGCTTTCGGATGAGACCAAGCTCCTGAGCCCATGAGTAATCAATGGGAATCTTGGGAACGACGGGCTCCGACTTGGGCTTGATGGTGCCCTCCTTGACCAATTTCTGGTAGACCTGAGCGAGCGTGCTGGGCAGCTCCTCAAAGGTCTCTGGCACGTAGATGCCGGCATCCCTCATGGTCTTGTTCTTGGTGGCAGCCGTCTCGAGCTGAGAGTTGGCGAAAGAACCGGCGTGGCCGAACTGCACCTCGGTGGTGAGCAGACCAGCAACGGTACCGATGGCCCACGCAACGATTGGCTTGGTGACTTGGCCGGACTTGACAGCCTCGATCACTCGGTATTCTTCGACTCCACCGACCTCGCCGAGCAACACAATGGCCTTGCAGTCGGGATCTGCCTGGTAACGCAGAACGTGGTCAATGAAGGTGGTACCGGGGTACCTGTCACCACCAATGGCGACACCCTCCAAGACACCGTCGGTGGTGTTGGCAATGATGTTGTTCAGCTCATTGGACATACCGCCGGACTTGGAGACGTAGGAGACAGATCCGGGACGGTACAGCTTGGAGGCAACAATGTTGTCCATCATGCCACCAGTGTTACCAATCTTGAACGCACCGGGCTTGATGCCACCGACGGTGGCGGGGCCGATGATGGTGATGCCCTTCTTCTTGGCAATGTGTAGGATTTCTCGGGCACGCTAGCAGATGTCAGTGTCAGTGTCAATGGCTCCCCTCCCCCCTCCCTCCCCACATGTCACAATGACACCCGGATCAGGTTTTCGGGCTACTCACTCGCTCGGGTACACCCTCAGCAATGATGGCAATGGACTTGATCTGGGGGAACTCCATGAGCTCCAGAGTGGACGTGTAGACGGATCGCGAAGAAGCGAAGTTGACGACGGTGTCAACATCGGAGTGCTTAGCAATTGCCTTGTCGACCGATTGGTAGACGGGCAGCAGAGTCTCGCTGGTTCCCCAGTACCTGCATGTTCACATTAGCTATGCAATTGCGCAATGGGGAGGCAGTTCTTGGCACACGCACATTTTGCTGACGAACTGACCGCCAAATGTGTAGATGATACCAGCAACGGAGGGCTGCTTGCGTTTGCAGATGAAGTCGAAGTCGAGCATGCCCTGGACGGCGCGGGGCTGCAGGCCACTATTTTCCATGTGTTAGAGCCAAGCTCGCAAAACTGTGTGTGCTGCAGCATTCCTGCTGTGGTGGGCTGGGCTCCTTACTAGACGAAGCATCGTGTCTTGTTGTGGAAGAGAGTGTGGGCGGCAGGTGGGCTCAATGGCCGGCTGGGAGCTGCGAAACGACGAATATTGTCGTTGGCAGAGAGGCCGCCATCGGTAGAGGCTTGTTGTGGGGTTGACCCATTGACAGGTGCGGCGGAAGGCATCGTGACCGAATTGGGGGGTTGCGTCGATCAGGTACAGTCGCAAACTGGGGTCTATATGATTTAAAAAAAAAAAAGTGTCAGTGATGGGTTTCTCGGAGTTGCACAGAGAGTCCGGGAGGAGGTGGAAGGTGGAGAGGCGTCTCTTTGGCGCTGACGTGAGGTGTGTGTGTGTGAAAGTGAGGAGTGAGGTGTGGAGGGTTGGGGGAAAAGAAGAGCAGGAAAAAAACGACAATATGAGAACGCTGGGCGGCACACAAGTGCGGCAACGACGGGGAGCGGGGTTAAGATATCAGAGACCAACCAACGTACCTGGTGTTGCGGGTGCCGATAAGGCGAGACAGAGACAGAGAGAGAAGGTCGGGTTGTGCAGGAGAGGGAGGGGTGGGTTGATGATGAAAAGACGGTTGACGACGCTTCCCGAAGTTTTGGCCTTTCTCCTGTGCTCAGCGGGTGTTGAGGGACCCTGCTTTGGGGTGGATGCGTTGGGAGAGGGCCGAGCGCGGCACTAAGCCACCAGCGAGGTCGACTTGCGAGGACTTGGGACGACCTGGGACGACCTGGGACGACCTTCGGGCGGTGAACGGGGAGCCGTGTGCCCTTCCCCAGAGCGCCTGAGCCCCCAGGTCGCCCGTACGGCCTGCCAGTCGGAATATGGGCATGCGGGGGGCCATCGGCGCTGCCCTTGGGAATGGCAATTGGTGTTTCTTTCGTCTCGCTGTTTCTGCCCCCCCATACCGTACTGACAGTTGGTACTACAGACAGTAGTACTACTACTGATGGTAGTGAGGTGGGTGTGTGCGTGTCCAGTGCGTTCAGTGCGTTCAGTGCGTCCACTGCATCCACTGCGTCCGCTGCGTGGGTGCTGTCCGGCCCATGCGCTCCCCTGTATGGCGCCTTCCGTCGGCGAGCCGTGGTTGGCTGCCTGCCCGCCCTAGCCCTTACCCTGAGCTCAACACGCGAAAAAACATACAGACCGCTTGTTCTCAGGCACCTCACCACATTTGTCTGACAAGCGTCGCCCGTCTGTCAATCCAACACCTTCTCTTTTTTATCTCTCCCTCCCGATAGCCTGATAGTCATCGCCTCAACGAGATATAGGTACGTCTCATCAATCCGCTCATCTGCTTGCTCTTGCGTGTTCTCCCGGTCGTCCCCACCGTCCATTCTTCTCCCCTCTCCCCTCTCTCCCCTCTCTTCCCCCCGGCCATCATCTGTCCGGACTTTTTCAAGAGACCATCCCCCCTCCAAAACTCGATATTGCCGGCACCCGTCGTCGGGATTTCTATTCTCTTCCATTGAAACCCAGATTTTTCTTGCTGCACACTCTTCCCCGATTCCATTGCCGCAACCACTCTTCTTTCCCCCTCTTTCCCCCTCTTTCCCCCTCTGGACTTGCTCTTTTTTTTTTACTCTTCCCACCGGGATTCAGAATTGAGAGAGTGCAGAGAGAACCCAGAGCTCACCAGCTGCAGCATCCCCATAATCACCACAATCCCGCACCATGTCTGCCAAATCCGTTCTCGAAGCCGATGGCAAGGCCATCCTCAACTACCACCTCACTCGCGCCCCCGTCATCAAGCCCACACCTCTGCCGGCTTCCTCTACACATAACCCCCCGCCCAAGCTCGCATCGCTGTACTTCGCAGCCGATGCCGATATCAAGGGCGTGCTCGACCAGGCTGAGGCCACATACCCGTGGCTTCTTGTCCCAGGCTCAAAGTTCGTTGCGAAGCCAGATCAATTGATCAAGAGGCGAGGCAAGAGCGGTCTCTTGGCCCTGAACAAGACCTGGGAAGACGCTCGCGCGTGGATTGAGACCAAGGCCGGCAAGGCCCAAAAGGTCGAGCACGTCGAGGGCGTTTTAAGGCAATTCTTGGTCGAGCCCTTCGTTCCCCACCCGCAAGACACCGAGTACTACATCAACATCAACTCGGTGCGAGAGGTACGTTCAGAGTCTTTTCTTCTTCATTTTTCTTGGGTCAATGTGCTTTCGAGCATTTTGGGGATTCGCGCCATGGGTCGTGGGGACTGGATCGTATCGAGGTGTCGATCAGAAGGGAGAAAGTCTGGACATGTCCGTCTGCTTGCTTAGATGCAATGCAGGCGGGCGGTCTTCAGGTTTTGTTCAATGACCGGCCGGACGAAAGGAAAGCGTCCCGACCCACTACTGCAACGCACACACCCTATGTCCGCGATAAGCAGGCTCATTTTCACATGTCAATTCCTACTTTGCTAATTTGTCGTCCTGCTGGCGGCAACTTTTGCATTTTGCGTTTTCCCTTGTCCGTGTTGCGGCTCTGCCGCGCTTCGGCTGATGCTCGCTCTGTACCAATCATGCTCGATCCCGTGGCTGACAATTTCCGCTTTAGGGTGATTGGATCCTCTTCACCCACGAGGGTGGTGTCGATGTTGGTGATGTCGACGAGAAGGCTGAGAAGCTGCTCATCCCCGTTGATCTCAAGGAGTATCCCTCTAACGAGGAGATCGCCTCCACTCTCCTGAGCAAGGTCCCCAAGGGCGTTCACAACGTTCTTGTCGACTTCATCTCCCGACTATACGCCGTCTATGTTGACTGCCAATTCACGTGAGTACTTCCCTTTCACTTCACCTCTTTGCTCCATTACTGACATCACATAGCTACCTCGAGATCAACCCCCTCGTTGTCATCCCCAACGCCGATGCTACCTCCGCAGAGGTACACTTCCTGGATCTGGCTGCCAAGCTTGACCAGACTGCTGAGTTCGAGTGCGGTGCTAAATGGGCCGTTGCTCGCAGCGCACAAAACCTCGGCATACCCGTTGCACCGTCAAAGGAGACCAAGACCACCATTGATGTCGGCCCACCAATTGAGTTCCCCGCTCCTTTCGGTCGTGAGTTGAGTAAGGAGGAGGCCTACATCGCCGAGATGGACGCAAAGACCGGTGCCTCGCTCAAGCTCACCATCCTCAACTCGCAAGGCCGTGTATGGACACTGGTTGCTGGTGGTGGTGCTTCCGTCGTGTACGCCGATGCCATCGCCTCAGCAGGCTTTGCTAGCGAACTCGCCAACTACGGTGAATACTCTGGTGCTCCCACGGAGACCCAAACTTTCCACTACGCCCGCACTGTCCTTGACCTGATGCTCCGCGCCCCTCAACATCCCGAGGGCAAGGTCCTCTTCATTGGTGGCGGTATCGCCAACTTCACCAACGTCGCCTCCACCTTCAAGGGTGTGATACGCGCCCTGAGGGAAGTCTCCCCTCTCCTCGTCGAACACAAGGTCCAAATCTGGATCCGTCGTGCCGGTCCCAACTACCAAGAAGGTCTCAAGAACATCAAGAGCGTCGGCATCGAGCTCGGCCTCGACATGCACGTCTACGGCCCTGAGATGCACGTCTCCGGCATTGTGCCTCTTGCTTTAGTACCGGGCAAGACGACCGACATTCCCGAGTTCACTGGTTAAACATGTATCATAGATGATGAATTGATTGATGGAGAATGAAAGTTTTTGGAGCCATGGATGGGTTACTAAAAGAGCCCCCTCCTTCTGGGGGAGTTGGGCTTCCTGTAATGTCTAGCGATGATTCCCTCGTCTAGACTTTAGTCTGCACCGCATCACAAAATACGTGGGTGTAGTGAAATAGAAGATTTAATAACCTTGAAAGACAAATGCTGCTGTTACGTCTCAATCGTGCATGTCGTTCCGAACATCCGCGCGGTAGGTGATGGCCGTCTCGAACGTTTGTGATTGTTGGTGGTATTTTAATCTTGAAATGAAAGGGAACTTCTCTCTCTCTCTTCTTATATTGATTCACTGGGAGTAGTGAGTAATACCTAGGTAGAGAAGACTTGGTGTTGTTGAATTGTCATCCATTATGTGTCTGGTAGTAAATCGAATTTCGATCTGATTTGATTTGATTTGATTCAGGATTAGGATGGGGTGTGGGGTAGTGATTAAGAGCTTCATTTCTTGTGGAGTAGGAAGTAAGAAGGAGGAAGCACAAGTTCATTTGTGTAGGGCAGACAGCATGGGAATTGGTCTGATCAGTGATTGGTACCAGCCCAGATAGGATGTGAAAGTAGAGAGTACAACAATCTGTCAACATGTGTCGATTAGCCTAGTTCAATTCAATTCAATTCAATTCAAGTCAATTCAATCTAATTCCATTCGACTGATACTATATACAGGCCCTCCAACCCTTCTACATCAGTTCCCTCGTAGCGTCCTCACTCTCCCGTATCCATTTCTCCAACTTCGTCCTGTCCCTCGGCCTGAACCCGACCTTGAAATACTTGGGCTCCATGGTCAAACTGGTCGGAATGGCATTCGCGTCCAAGCAATCCAGCACGGGCTCATCCCTCGCATCCCTCGGCGGCAGGAACTCAAATGCACTAATCAGTCTCACAAACGCAGTGTACAGTTCGCGATTCGCCAGGTGGCTTCCCACGCACATGCGACTCCCCGCGCCGTACGCGTAGTGCGGTGTCCCCTGGCCGTCGGGGACGTCGAGGTAGCGCTCCGGGTTGAAGGCGTGCGGGTCGGTGAAGTGGGAGGCGTCGTAGTCGGCGGCGTAGGCGTTCATGTAGAATGTGGTGCCGGTCGGAATGGTGGCGCCGTTCCATTCAATGTCTTTGATGCTGACGCGGGGCAGGCAGATGGGGATCACGGTGAAGAAGCGGAGGATTTCTTTGTAGAGAGCCGTGATGTACGGGACTTTCTCTTCGTGCAGACATTGGTGCCATGCGTCGTTGTTTGGGTATACTTTTTGGATCTCGGCGTATGCGCGGGCTTGGATCGTTTGCCCGTGTGGAGACGAGAGGTACGCTATGCCCATGATTAGGTTTCCCGGTACGGTGTCCAGGCCTGCCGAGACCATGGTCAGGCATATGGATTTCAGTTCTGCGGCGTTGAGTTTGGCGTCTGGGTCCTTGAGGATGTTGCCTGTGATGCATGGTTTGTCTGTTCCGGCTGCGATTTTGTCTTTGAGGGTTTTGAGGAGCCGGTCCATGTAGGCATCGCGGCGGATGCGGTATTTGGTTGCTTCGTTGCTCTGGGAGGGGAAGAGGCGGAGCAGCGGGACGTAGTCTTGCCAGTTGTTGCTTGTGGAGCGGAAGTTGGAAACCCCGCGTTCGACGTCGGTGATTTCCTTGAGGAGCCAGTCGTCTTTGTCGCCGTCGATGCGGTAGCCGTAGTTGAGGGTTAGGGAGGTGTTGAGTGCGTAGCGTTGCCAGTAGGCGCGGGGGTCGAGGTCGATTTCTCCCCCTTTGCTGTCGTGGAGGAGTTCCTTGATGCTGACGTTGGATTCAAGGTCAATAAGTGGCATGTAGGATTGTACGGCGGGTCGGTTTAGAGCCGTGGCCGCTGCTTTGCGGCGTTGTTTGCAGCTTTCGTCCCAGGGGGAGGTGCCGATGGTGAAGCCTTGTGAACTGGATACTACAGTGTGGAAAGTATGTAAAGTTGGACGGGAGATCAGGGCGGATTGGTTGGTGATCCAGAGATGACGGACGGAATCGAAGCTGTTGGCAAAGACAATTCGCTGTCAGAGAGTCAGTGATCTGGGTGGATTGCAATGTCGGGTTGTTGGAATGCATACTTTATTGCCCATGCGTACTTGAAAGACGGGTCCGTACTTCTTAGCCCATTTCTGAGCTACGAGAGCATGATTCTCTCCCAGCTCGCGGAGGGAGCCCAGGAGAGGCAGACCGGGAATTTCTGGGATGCCTTTGATTCGTGGAGTGTCGGTTCCGTACAGCAGGCGGTATGCGAAATATGTGAGCACGACAGCTCCTGCAAGAATGATAGGTAGCGTCATGACGAAGATTTTGAAGAGAGAAAGGAAATAAGATGCTGAAAAAGCGTGAATGTGAGATGCTTCTCCCCTACTGAGTCGAAAACAATCCTACTCTTATATGCTACATCAAGACTAGGAAGATGTTGGAAGGAAGGTAGATCTCAGTGGCTTCCCCTCCTCTGCAGCACAACGACATACTAGCCGCTTGTGACCCGACGCGTACATCGAACCGAGCGTTCGCCGAAAAGGAATGCTGAATCGAATTGCGGGGGTGATGGGACAACGGAAGCTCGCCGTTGTGGATTCGCAGTGATGTTCTTAGTTTCGTGTGGTGTCAATGTGAACAAGGCGGGCCTAATTCCGTTCAAACCCCCTGACTTTTGGTGCGGAGAAAGATGAGGTCATATGCAGGGTCCTAGCACTTTACTGTTTCTGGACAATTAAATACTAATATTCTTTAAATGTTTCTGGTTTTCGTGAGCTGTCAGCATTTTGTCCGAGTCTCTTCCGTGGCTAATGAGTAGTTAGATATGGCGGACGTTGGCGGTAATGGAAAGTTTTCTTTTGTGTTTGTGCTCGTAGGGTTACAAGGCAAGGGTATAGTTTAAAGTTAACCGACGAATTAGCTCGCTTCTATTACATTGTTACAGTAAATGACCATAGCGATTGGACGAATCGTAGTGCAATCTCCTGATTAACTTATATCAGTACAGCTGGTAGATCAAATAGGATGCATCTATCACATACTCACGATTAGATCGAAATGGGTTAAACCCGATATTTGGTCATAGTTTCACATCAGGTTGTATTTCGAACGAGATATTTCGAAAAATCTGAGTCTATCGACGACCGAAACAAGAACAGATATCCTTCACCACGCCTAGTCACAATTTTTCGATATCAAAATTTCATTGCTGGTTGGATTATCCCAGCACACTTGCCAAAGCCGACAAGGGCATCGTCATCAGATCCGCACACTCCCGTAATGGTAACCTCATCCCCATCCTCGAGAAATCTCCTCTCCTCGCCGCCGGATAATGTGACCGCTTTCTTGCCATTTTCAGTCTGTTCGAGTAGACTCCCATATTCCGACGGCGTTGGCCCACTTATTGTACCCGAACCAAGCAAATCTCCGACCTGCAATGGACACCCAGTGATGGTATGATGTGAGATCATTTGAGGGAATGACCAAAGGAGGTTTCGGGCGCTGGTTTTTGTTATGGTGGATGTATTCCCGGATTGTGCTATGGGGAGTCAGCAAATACTTCATATACGAGGAAAAGAAACTTACTTTTGATGTCGACCTGCACCTGGATATCGTACACGGACTTCTCCTCCTTCTCTTGTAGATATGGGAGAATTTCGGTATCGTTATCCATGCCCTTAACTCGAAATGGTTCCAAAGCATCGGCTAGGACAACCCAAGGGCTGATGGTAGTACCAAAATTCTTTGCATTGAATGGACCTAATGGCACATATTCCCATGCCTGTATATCTCTGGCTGACCAGTCATTCATAAGTACAATGCCGAATAAATTGTTTCCTGCTTCCGCAATCGGTACTGGCTCGCCCTGATTGTTGGATTTGCACACAAAGGCACCAAGCTCCAGTTCCATATCAAGCTTCTTGCAGGCTGTGAAGGTTGGAACCTTCTCCTCCGCCGTTGGGTTTAATAGGATCTGTCCGTTCGGTCGACGTATCGGTGTTCCTGAAACAACCACAGATGATGCTCGGCCATGATAGCCAACGGGAATGTGCTTGTAGTTCGGTTGCAGAGCATTCTTAGGATCTCTGAATAGACTCCCAGCATTGAATGCGTGATGCATACCCGCAAAGAAATCGGTGTAATCGCCGATTTTGAAAGGCAGATGAGTTTGCACTTCCTTCAGGGGCAACAATGCCTCTTTCTGGAGCGAAGAATTGGTCTTGAGTACATCGGGATACGGTGTGTCCTCGGCGAAGACACTCTGGATATATTTGCGCACGACTGAATGGATGGGTCGCCCAAGTGCCGCAAAATCGTTCAGTGAGGGTTGTGAAAATACGGTTTGATGTGGCTGTATGGTGGAAAGCGCTTTGAAGCCATTGTTGGCTGCAAAGACCTCAAGATCCAAGGCATGATCTCCAATTGCAATCGCAACGCGGGGCGTTTTGGATGAAGCAGTCGAAATAACGCCGAAGGGAATGTTCGCCAGTGAAAAGTGCGAACCCCGAGGGATGCTGAACCAAGACCTAAAAGTGGACATGGTGAGGAAGTTGACGGTAGATCTAGGCCACAATGATCGCTCTTTCAAGGAGGTTTAATCGTGTGGGCCGGAATCATTTTTTCTGGTTTCCATGAGCCGAACGGTGCCTGGATGATGCATTACGGCTGGTGACGGAAGTGGGTGGACGCGGAGACATGGTGCGGAAGTGTTCCGCCGGCGCCATCCATGTGCAGGGCCAAGCGTTCGCGCTGCACGTGTGGGGAAATGCCGAGGACTAAACTGGTTTTGGCCCATGCTTCCTCTCTCCACCTTTGTAACAACGGAATAGCAAGCCGCTCCTTACCGCGCAGCAACGCAGGCATGGCCGAGCCCATCGTCTCAGCCTATGATGACCCTCACACCCCGCTGCGCACAAGGAAGCCGTTGGAATCGCTATTTAAAAAACTTAGGTCCCGCGAAAAGAAACCTCCAAAAAGCACGATACCCTTGACCAGGCGCAATCTCGAGGAGTTTCATAACCCGGACTACACCCACATTCACGATGCCTTTCTCACAGTTCGTCCACAAAGAAAAGTATCGGTACATGAATGGCTTCAACTCTTACCATGAGTGAGTTCTCTTGGAAAACAATTGTCTTGTATTGCAAGTTCAAGACTGATATATATGTTGTAGGTCAGAAGCTGTTGAGGGAGCATTACCAATTGGCGCAAACTCTCCCCAAAAACCTCCATACGGCCTCTACGCAGAGAAATTATCAGGAACTGCATTCACAGCTCCGCGCCACGAGAATCAACAAACCTGGCTCTACCGCATCCTCCCTTCATGCGGTCACAGTAATTTCGAGCCACGCGAATCGTCGACATACAACACCAATCCCGAGAACAAACCATACGAAAAGATCCACCACATCCCCAACCAGCTACGATGGGACCCCTTCGATCTCGACGAGACGGTGGATTGGGTACACTCCCTACATCTGGTAGCCGGGGCTGGTGATCCCACCATGAAGACCGGCCTGGGCATGTTCATCTATGCCGCAGGCAAAGACATGGACACTCACGAAGCCTTCTACTCCGCTGACGGCGACTTTCTCATCGTGCCCCAACACGGCGTTCTCGACATCCAAACTGAAATGGGCCACCTCCTCGTCCGGCCCAACGAAATCTGCGTGATCCCACGAGGCATCAAGTACCGCGTCACTCTCCCCCAAGGCCCCGTCCGCGGCTACATCCTCGAACTCTACCAAGGCCACTTCCAGCTCCCCGAACTAGGACCCATCGGCTCCAACTGTCTTGCCAACGCGCGAGACTTCCAAGCACCTACTGCCTCCTTCGCCGAAGATACATCCTCCCCCTGGACCATCCTCTCCAAATTCGCGGGACATCTCTTCGCCGCAAAACAAACCCACACCCCCTTCGACGTCGTAGCATGGCACGGCCTCTACTACCCCTACAAATACGATCTAGGCCGCTTCAACACCATTGGCAGCATATCCTTCGACCACCCGGACCCCTCCATCTTTACAGTCCTAACAGCCCAATCAGACCACCCGGGCACCGCAATCGCCGACTTCGTCATCTTCCCTCCCCGCTGGCTTGTCGCAGAACACACGTTCCGTCCCCCCTGGTACCACCGCAACACCATGTCCGAATTCATGGGTCTCATCCACGGCCAATACGACGCGAAAACGGGTGGTGGGTTCCAGCCCGCCGGCGCATCGCTGCACAACGTCATGTCTGGCCACGGACCCGATGCTGCGACGCATGAGAAGGCGTCAAACGCGGAACTCCAGCCTGCGAAAGTCGGAGAGGGCAGTATGGCGTTTATGTTTGAGAGCTGTTTGATGGTTGGTGTGACGGAGTGGGGACTGAAGAAGTGTAAGAAGGTGCAGGAAGATTATAATGCGGAGAGTTGGGAGCCGCTTAAACCGCATTTCAAGAGGCCTGGGCCGGGGAAGATTGAGAATGGGGTCGAGGGCAAGGAGGGGGTGGTGGGGGATAAGGCGCAGGTACCACATTGGACGAATTAATGTAATGTAATGAGTGGGGAAAAGGGTTTTTTTTTATTATGTGTATAATGAACGCATGGGGTTTCATGATTATTGAGGACGAGAACGAGTGTGTACTCTCCAAAATCAAAGGGATGAAGTTATGATCGATTCGATTTATTTAAACTACTGCTTCCCTTTCCAATGTGGGCCAGTCTGTTGTAAAGATTCCTATCCAAGATCTTTTCCATAGCCAAAAGACTTTCTAAATGAGACCAGAACACCGGGCTATGCTTTGCTACTTGATACGATTTCTGTAAGAAGAGGATTGCAAGAAGGAGAAAATACACCAGATACAAGTGAAAATCCATTATCCCCTTGGCTCCAGAAACGTGCACTCCAAGTACTGCCTATTCGTCATCGTCGTCATCGTCATCTACGACCCTCCTCCTCTTGGACCGACTGACGACAACTTCCTCGTCATCGTCTTCATCCTCGTCCGCGTCTCCGCGTCTGTTCCGCTTGGGACTCGAATGATCTCGAGCACGTCGAGGGGGACTTGCGAGAATTCCCTCATCTGGATCCTCGTCGTCGTCAACAAGCTCGGGTTCCTCGTCACTCGCCGCGATGAAGTCGTCTTCGTCGTCATATTCGTCCTCCCTTGTCTTTCCACGGATACCGTAATCCTCATCGCTACTCCAGTCGCGGCGGAGCCCAGTCTTGGCCCTTTGCTTCTTTGGTCCCCCTCTCCGGCCGCCCTCTTCGTCTTCGAGACCAGCGAGACTGAGTCCGTAGCCGGCAGATCGTCCGGGGGCACCACCAGCACGCCTGGAAGCGCGCTCGCGTTCCCGCAACTCGACCTTCTCTTTCGCTCGAAGTTGTTTCTGCTGCTGCTTGAAGTTGGCCTCCTCTCTTGCCCGTTTGAGTTCAGGGTCTTCATTGACATCAATGAAGGATATGGCCTGGTCTCTGTCATCGCGCGTACGGTGTGCAGCCTTAGCCAGAGCACTTTGGAGAATCTGTAGAGCATCATCCTTCGAGGATGCCGTGGGCGTGACGGACAATGCTGTAGTGAGTCGGTTGGTGACGCGCATAACCTGTGCCTCCTGGTAAGGAGCAGCCAAATATGTGTACCCCTGCTTGGGATCTGTCTTGGGTTTCTGATTCAATGAGGTAGGTGTGGGCTTCCTGGGTTTAATCTGTGGTGGTGCTAGCATTGTGGCGCCAATGTCGTACTGTTCGAGCGGTCGAGAGGCCAATTGTAGAGTCAAGGAGCCGTCGGACCACCGCAGGACTCGGGCATTTGATTGTAGTTTTGAGGGATCTGAGGGCGATCGGCGCCAGCGAATGGTGGTCATGGCAGTTTCGTAGGGAGAAAAATGCTCGGATGGAGTAGACTTGGAGTGATGGTCTGTGGTTGGTACCTGAAAGTTCTTTGGGTTGAAGACAGTGGGTTCGATGGATAGGAACTGCGGAACTTTGAGCAGGTACAGCTCGCCATCGCTGGGTTCGGGGACAGCGTGACGAGCAATATCCGCGTCCATGAAATTCAGCGTCTCTTGAACACCTTCTTCTATAGCATCCTGGGTTTCCGGGGCGCGATCGTTGCGGCCCTCGTCGTCGCCAGAGTCGAGATCTTCGTCATCGAGAAGCTTGGCGGGTCTGTCGAGTAAAGATGTTAGTTACAACTTGACCTATGGAATGTTTCGTCTAGCTTGCACTTACGCAGGCTGTTCCCCTTCATCGTCGTCACCTCCGTCGCCGAAAAGATCGTCGTCGTCTTCATCATCATCTAGACCGTTTTCTTCAACAGTATTTCGGGGAGCAGCTTCCTCGTCACTATCGACGTGGAGGGCATTGCCAGTGAGCTCGTCATCGGAGAGGATGTCAGACATGTGGAGAGAGAGTGCGGGAGAGAGAGCTCCGTCTCGCGCGTCGCGGTTTGAATTGGTGAATTGAGAGAAGTGTGTGGGTGGTATTCCGAAAGAGGTCTGGGGATTGAGACGGAGAGGCTGGCGAAGCTAGGAAAGCGGAGGCTGATGGAAGAAATGGAGAGAGGAGTGAGAGAAGGCGCGTACAGGCGTGGTGGTGAAGGCAGTGAACCTCCGCTGTCGTCGGTCAATGGAAAGTTCGCAGCACAATGCAAGTCGCGCGCTCCCCAATGGGGCCTAGCGCGGCTGCTGGGTCCTCAGACGCCCGCGCCGCCCCTTCTCGATGCAGACGGCCCCAAAAACGCTGGCCTTCAGACACCGCAGACACCGCAGACACCACAGAAGACACCGCCATCCTCCCGCCGCTCTCCTTCTAAACTCTCTTTTCTCTGGATTCTTTTGCTCCTCGATCCTCCCACCGGCTACTTCAGGAGCCCAGTCCCTCGTTTGCTGCATCACCAATCTCCTCTATACAGGCACAGCTGCTGCTGCACGGCAGGGGACCATATGGCGTCCTTCTTCTCCAGCGTGTGAGTGCTTGGCATCCTCCCTCCCCCCCCATCCTCTCCTCTTCTGTCCCCGAGCGTAATGCGACTGCGTGCTCCGTTCCAGGCCTCGCAGTCGCTGTTCCTATCGCGGGCTAGACTGCATTGTGTTTCACAATCGGTCCTCTCCCCAGCCCTCGCCATTCACTCCTAGCTCTCTGCTCTTCCTCTGCCGTTAAATGTCGCGTGGCGGTGTCGCTGCCACTGTCACTGTCACGGTTCCTGACTGACCACTTCTCCTCCATATCAGACGCCAAGGGTTCATCAAGAACAAGGGCAATCAGCCAGGCAGAGGAAACGGCCAAGGTACTCCTTCACCAACGACTCCAAACTACTCCCCTTCATCTTCCCTACCTCCAAGTGTCCCTCCTATGCCCCATTCCCCCGCACTATCTTCCTCAATGTCTTTCGAGAGCCAGGGTGTTCAGGAGCCGCAAGCTCCTTCAAGCTCGCGCAGGCCGCCCTTCTTCTTCCGCGAAGAATATTCCTCGTTGATTGTAAGGGGAAATTTCATGACTCTGGCCGCAAAACCAAAGCTAGTCGACGAGGGAGAATGGCTCGCGCATCAAGGTACGTTTATCACCACGTGATGTGGGGTTATCCAATCGTCCCGAGGTTACGCTAAGACAGTCCCATAGTCGTCGAGCAGTACCGTCTGTTGGAGCAAATGATCGAAATTATCAAGGTCGTCGATGAGAGAACCGGTAGACCAATCTGCAATCCCGATGTTTGTCCAACAATGTCGGCTAGTGGGTAAGTCGGCTTCAAGACTTGAAACACATACCTTCCTCCAACCAAACTGACTGTTGCAGCCACACTTACACCTGGCTCGACAACAACAAGAAGCCCATTAAAATTCCCGCCATTCAGTACATCAACCTCGTTCAGAAATGGATCTTGGGTAAAATCAACGATACCTCCATTTTCCCTACAGACACATCCTCCGCAGTTGTTGCTACAAACTATGCTTCAGGATCTCTAACACCCTCGTCTACTCCCCAGCCACTCGGACCCACCAACCTCAATGCACCGCTTTCTCAGCTCGCTGGTCGAGAGTGGCTGGGCAAGAGTTCCGGATTTCCTGAGAACTTCGAGGGTGACATCAAAAGCATCTATCGCCAGATGATGCGGTGCTACGCTCACATCTACCACGGCCATTGGCTAGACCCTTTCTGGAACGTCAACTCGTACAAGGAGCTCAACACCTGCTTCATTCATTTCATCAATGTCGGAAAGCTATTCAACCTTTTGGGCGACAAGGAGGTCGAGCCCATGCAACCACTCATTGATCTCTGGTTTGCAAAGGGCCTGTTGCCTCCTCCCACCGCACCCGTTCAGGGTCAGGAGAACTCGCCGGCCCCGCACCAGTCACAGGCAGGGATTGCATCTTGATGTATGCAATTCATTGTTTTGTTTGGCGTTGCACTACATTTTCCCTCTACTGAACATGTCATGTTGGATGTTTAAAAGCCCAAGCAAGCAAGTTAGCAAGCAGGCGAATGAATGACCATAGTCACGCAAACACACACAGCGAGAGAAATCCATGAACGCATCCAATCGACTCAAATCAGCATTTTCTGTATGGGGTGCCGGGCATCTGAACTTTGATAGACTCAAATCATGAATGAAAGGCGTTTCTGGTCTCTGGACATGTGTTTTTTTTTCTTTCTTTTCGAAATCACTGTTTGCAGTCAAATGTGTTCATCTGTCACGTCTTGTTCAAAACGTAGACCTTTATATGACTCCAGTGAGAAAGAGCATTATAGTATCAGGCTCTTCTAAATGAATGAACGAATGGTGGGCTATATAATACCGCCGTTCTCCACTTCGTTAGCCTAGCGTGCTTTTTGGCTCGACCTTGTTGCCTCGGGGAGGGGCGTGAATCATATTACGCAATCGATCGGTCGATCGGTCGAGCACGAGGGATATGCAGTATGTCATGTATGAGGGTTATAGTCCAGTAGGTTACAACGTGAACATGGTGATTCTCAAGAACATTACGCTGCGAGTGTGTAGAGACCGTGATATTCATTTCCTTTCATTCTTATCTATTCTAAATAGATGCTCCTCTATAGATGCTACGAGGCAGAGTGTTATGTGCGTGTGTGCATGGTATTCAACTCCTCTCCAGGCAGACGAGTGCCACCGTACAAAACGGACACATAGACAAACAGGCACATTAGGCATAGTGATAGAATGTAGCCAGCGATGGAGGCGATAACAAGACGACAATACAGCAAACAACAACACTAAGTAAAAAGAGGCTCAAATTGGATGATAGTAGCACTTCAGAAGTTTAACCAGAGAGACTGTTTCCCGTTTGATCATTTGAAAGAACCACCAAAAACAATCCCCATATGTTTCTCGTATCGTAATGATGAATTTGGCCATCAACTCAGTTATCAGTAGCAGGCGCACAGAACTCCAATTGTGGTGATAAAAGGAAATTATGTGTCCCCCGCTCCCACCATCCGATTTGAAAGTAGAACAGACACACACAGCACGCACGCAAGCAAGCACAGATTTGTAGAGGGAAGGAATTTCGTGAGATGGACAAGTTGGGAATTATGGCTGTCCCCAAGCGAGGGAGAGACGTCGAGATAGTACGTCTGCGCGCACAGACATCATCGGGAGACGGTTCGGGCTTGTCGAGCTTACTGGTGGCCGGCCTTGCGGAGCGAGGTGCTGAGCCATTCGAGACCCTCGTACAGACCGTCTCCAGACGTGGCGCAAGTGGACTGGATGTACTGTGATTGGGTCAGTCGGTGAGATTTAAGAATGAGGGGAAAGACGTCTCGCATACCCAGGCACGTTGTCGGAGACTGTGGAGACCAAGCTTGTCGGTGATTTCAGCAGCGTTCATGGCATTCTAGATTTCCCGTGTCAGCGATGTCACTGCAAGTCAGATTTTTTTCGATGGCGTGCTTACAGGCAAATCTTGCTTGTTGGCGAAGACAAGGAGGAGAGCGTCCCGGAGCTCGTCCTCGTTCAACATTCGCTGAAGCTCCTCGCGGGCCTCGACGACACGATCGCGATCGTTGCTATCGACGACGAAGATGATGCCCTGAGTGTTCTGGAAGTAATGCCTCCAGAGAGGTCGGATCTTGTCCTGGCCTCCAACATCCCAAACGGTGAATTGGATGTTCTTGTACTCAACGGTCTCAACGTTGAAGCCTGTCATACCAGTATTAGCGTCTTTATACTCGTAATGATCGCCGAGAAAAGGCTGTTTACGCACCGATAGTGGGGATAGTGGTGACGATTTCACCCAACTTCAGCTTGTAGAGGATGGTAGTCTTTCCGGCGGCGTCCAATCCGACCATGAGAATTCGCATCTCCTTCTTGCCCCATAGCTTATCGAACAACTTCGAGAATGTGAGACCCATGATTGCGGTGGGTTGTTGTGAGTGTAAGGGGAGAGCGGAGGTGACCGAATACGGGGGAGAGAGGCGGTGTAGATGGGCTCTCGAACCTGCGGAGCAAGCAAAGTCAGACACAGCGCTCCAGAGAAGGTATTGAGAAAGATGTCAGGGCCAAGGCGCTCGCCCGTATCGATGCCCGCGTTATTGAGCGCCTCGTGAGAAATGAAGGGCCGAGGGTGGCACAGATAACAGCAGGCCTCAGACGCGGCGGAGCGATGCGGCCGGCAGAAAGAAAGTACTCGGAGAGGAGACACGATTTGCGGGGAGACTTACGGTCCTGGTTCAAGAGGGTGTGGGTTGATGGGGATGGGTTGGTGTCGTGGATGCAATCTAATTGATGTACAGGAAGGGCTGGGTTGAAGAGACGTTGTGGATTTGGCGGCGGCGAAAAGTCTGGGCACCGATCCTGGCAGGTGCTACTGTACACGTGACTACGAGATATGCTGCAATTGCAATGAAACTGTAAGGGGAGATAATGAGCAACTGAGTTGGTACTCTTCTTCTTACTCAACGCAACTCTTTTATGGAACATTTGGTGTTGAAGACACGTTGAAGCTCTTCCCAAGCGGGAATCGGAACCGTAGGCAGCCATGATTTGCGGTAGCATCCATCTCCAGACCTCGGTGTCAATGTGATACAAATGCCATCCTGATGTGTTCTCATCGTCGAAGGACAAATCTCGTCGAAAACGCTTCCCTTCTCACGGTAGAAATCCTTTGAACTTTGCGCACCATTTCCAATTGATATATACGCACGAATGCATGGCATACTCAAACACCAGCGGCATCTATCTGACCTGTTTCCGGCTACCCAAATATATTATGCAATGATGATGTCCAAAGGTCTATTCAGATTACCAAGACGGGTGCCTATTCACATTCTTACTTTGTGGCGATTTTGAACATTGACCCCTTTGTTTCCGCAGCTGAGTACCAAGAAGGCTAGGCGATTAGTTGCATAAAGCTGTTCATTTATGCCTCCTTTTTATGTCTGCTGATGAAAAGCAAATACGGTTACGCACATGATCTCAACCTATAAGCACAGTTGTTCCGTGAGATTCGATTAAATCTTTCTTAAAAGTGGCCTACTTCTCGCATACAGGGCAAGAGGTGAGAAGGTTCGCAGGTTCGGTTAAAGTTCTTTCTTTAGTCATTGAGTTGTTCATTGGAGACTGCCGATGTTATCCGAGAATTTTCTCAAAGACTCCTCTGAGGTCACATCGCAGAACCAAGTCATCCTGTTGGCAAAAAACTAATTTACAGAGGGTATCAAAAGCCGACCCAAGGGCCCGCAACCATTTCCATCGTCAAGTTGCTTGTTCAGTATTAAGCCATTCCGACCAGCTATTTTTCATGATGCAGGAGCTGGCTGAGAAACGACCTTTTCGGATTGCTGCGCCTCCTCCTCGTCGTCCGACTCGACAACTTTCCCAGACTTTTTGAATTTGGGGCGATCGTCGGCGAGGTAGGCCTCGAGGACCTGACCGAAGAGTCGACCGTGTGTCTTGTCCTTGAAGGCTTCGGCATCCTTAATCTCTTTAAACCTCACACTCACGATGCCTTCGGGTTCCTTATCATACAGCACGACCTTGGTAACGTCACCGAACTTCTCGGCCTCAGAGAGGATGTCCTCTTTAATCTCGGCGAGAACAACTGGATCCTCGTCAAGCTCCTCCAGCGTGAAAGCTTTCTTGATGATCACGTATTTGTTCCATTTGTTTGTAGGCGGCGCGAAGGCCTCCTTGGAAACGTCGTCATCATCAGACCAGTCCGCCAGCTTACTGGAATGAGCCTTAGTTGGATTCCTTAATATGTGGGAGGAGTCACGAGATATTTACCGATTGAGCTCAGCGCGGTTGCGCTCATTTGCTTTCTTGTCCTTTCGCACCAATTTTACCTCTTTGCCGTCCTGATGCCTCTTATAGGACATATCGGCTTCCTTGACTGATATTTTCTGAGTATCGCCCGGTCGAAACCAGTAGTCATCAGCCATGTTGATAGCCATTGCCACCGACGCCTTCTTGAAGTATATGACCAGGGCTTCACCTTTGAAATTGCCATCCTCGTCTGCATACATCTTAATTCGCTTTGAGCCGTCGACGCCCTGATCTATTACGCCATATTTGCTGAACTCGGTCTCGATCTCTTCGAGCTTGGTGTCCAAGGGCAGATTGCTCACGTATACGGCGCGGTTTTCTTGAACTCTGGTCTTCTTGTTGTTTGCCTGTTGATTAGTTGTAAGTGACGAGTTCCAATTGCGCATCATAGGCAAGCATTCCATATTGACTAGCAATAATATGCCGCCGAAGAGCGTAAGAAATTGACGTACTTCGGGGTCTTTGGCGTTCTTGCGCTTCTTGTTTGCTTGGGCCGAGGCAGCTCCAGCCTCGGCTTCATCGTCGTCGTTGGCGGGACCACCGTAGGCTTGTTGGAAGGCGGCAACCTCGTCTTCAGTAGCCTAGAGAAGATAAGAGTAAGGTGTCGTTCGAGCAGAAGTCGATCGATAGGTGGGCGCAAGCAAACAATCATCGGATGGTTGCCGCTGCGGCATCGCAAGGCGGACTTACGGGCAAGAACCACCCCTCTGTCTGCGGATTCCATTCCCACTCTTTATTGTCTTCCCATAATAGGTACTTGTCATCGGCGCGCGAGTAGCCGATGCGATCGTCTTGAAGAAAGGTCTCTGGATCTTTGGGGAAAGGCTTGGGCGTAGAAGAGGCCATGTTGAATGTTTGTGTTTGTGTTTGTGTTTTTGGTATGACGATGACGCTGAGGAGCCACCTGAGCACTGAAAGTTTAGCGGGGCAATGTTTATCCGAACGCCGGCTTCGGCGTTATCGATAGGAGGGCGTCGCTTATCGATAAGATGTTCCCTCTATTAGATCACGTGACTCACCAGGAGCCTCGGCTGAGCAGACCTAGGACCCTGTCTGTGGAGATCAAACCAAGCGCCGAAACAACGAGAGGCTTCATCAATCCTCCAGTGCCCGGCTTTCATGTTCAAAAGTCCTTTCAGATAATGGTGCACAAAGTTTTGTCCCCAATTCTGCACAAGTAAGCCGCAGATCTGCAGTAAAGATGGACTATTGCTCCATACATGGGAAGATATCACGCGGCCTAGTGCCCTGCCCAGGTGGCCGCCGATGGCTGCCCGCGACGAACCGTTTCCGGGATCAGCTTTGGTAGCGGAATCGTAACCATCCGAAGCTCTCAAACAATGTGCACGCGATCCAAACTGGCTCAACTCATCTGCTGCAGCTGTTGCACCGGATGCACATGGCCGACTTGTTATTAATCAAGCCGCTCCCACCATAGTACTCTTTTTTTTTGGTTCAATGCTTCTGATGTTATTTTTCCTCTCTTCATTCAACAACCTAATCTTGGATTTGGGCGTCTTTTTCTAGTGACCATGCATGACCCAATACCCCCCTCCGCCTATCTTGTCCATCTTACGAAGCCATATGCTGAAAAGCTGTCACTCAACACATTTCCCTACCATGCGCACGAAGTCCTCCTTGGCTTCTTCGGATACCACTTCATCCTCTACTACCTTTCGCCGACCTTGTCCCAGACCTTTTGTCCCAAGACCTACCGCAGCTTTAACAAGCGCACGCGGCTGAACTGGGACATCCACTGGGTTTCTATGGTGCAAGCAATCTTCATCAACACCGCCGCCTTGTATGTCATTTTCACGGATCAAGCGAGAAAAGAGATGGACTGGAAGGGTCGGCTATGGGGCTACACTCCAGCGAGTGGTATGGTCCAAGGTTTTGCTGCGGGTTACTTTCTGTGGGATCTGCAGATCTCCATTCAGTACATTGCCCTTTCTGGCCCAAGTGCCTTGTTGCATGCGATCGGCGCATTGGCTGTGACCTGCATAGGATTTGTAAGTCCATGGAATCGTTATTCTGAGACTTGCAACATCTAATAAACAGCAGAGACCATTTGGCAACTACTATGGTCTTTCTTTTGTTCTTTACGAGCTATCCACTCCGTTTCTGAATATCCACTGGTTTTGCGACAAACTCAACCTCACTGGCTCTCGCCTCCAATTGTACAATGGCATCGCGTTGCTAGCAACATTCTTTGGGTGTAGAATAGTTTGGGGTACCTACCAGTCGGCCTTGATATACTCGGATATCTACATTGCGCTTACTACCTGGTCGACAGACCCGATGAATGCGATTATCGATGATAGGACGTGTATTAGCAACTCTAGCGGCGTTGGACACGGAGGCGTGGCCAGCTGTGAGTTCGGGGAATTGCCAATATGGCTAGTTACCATTTATCTAATCGGTAATACGGCATTGACGATCTTGAACTTTTACTGGTTTCACCAGATGGTCAAGGCAGTGCGGAAAAGGTTCAAGCCTGCGACAGAAGGCAAACAATTTAGGGAATTGACCAAGAAAGGCCAGTAAGAACTGTGTACGACATATACCCACTTCTCTAAATAATCCAAGATCAAGAAGAGGAGAGCATGAATGTAGGAAAAAAACCTCATTTCAGGTCGCTCATTGCTGACATAGGTAGTTAATGCAAATATTAGAAGTGTAAAATAATCAAATCCAAGCAATCCCGCTAAACAACTGATGTCGCGTACGACTTCCAGCTTTGATTAACGAATAGATGAAGCATGTCGCCGATCTTCTTCCTAAACCCGTATCGTCTTGCCTAAAACAGCAATTCCACATGCTCTGGTTACCAGGGAATCCGATATACAGCCTATATGACATGACCAACCTCCAATCACGGTCCAGTTTGCCGCATTCCATCATATAGTCTTAATTGACAATATCTACTCTTGCATTAACTTTTCCTACTCATGGAAATCCTTCCGCCGCGAATTCCTAGGTTTGCCTCGCTAGCTCGCATTCGCCGCGAAAAAAGTATCATAAAAGTTCCATGGTTATATTATCCTCGCTAACATTAGGTACGTATCTTTTCACGATGCCGTATAAGAAGACTACGTCTGGAATACTCTGTATCAATTATATATCTAGGAATATCTTCATCATAACTACAGGCAACAAAACAATCAATGATGAAGTTCTATCATTGCCTTGTTTTATCATGGTTGGCCTGCATCAGTGATGCTCAGAAACGTAAGCTTTACATAAGTCCTCCAGGACACCACTGACCTCTAAAAGAAACCTTAACTACAGTAGCCTCTCAAAATTCACCAACTTCGGGAACAAGCATTGTTCCATCTCCTTTACCAACGACTCCGCCACCGCTGCTTCCACCAGCAACTACCAACAACTCCCTCTTCCAATGCTGGACATCCTGGAATGATGCAGCAGTCGAATGGGGGTGGGCAGACAAGAATCGAACTCCGCGAATCATCCCATATACCACGTCTATTTCTACTTATATATCCTGGGACCAATCTGCTCCTTTCACCACGCTCTGTGACAAGATACCTCGCGCCTTAAATCCACCAGTCAAAACCAAAACTCTCTACACCACAATCACGGACTTCAAAGCTAGCGAAACACGATACGAAATGCCACCCCGCAGCCACCCCGATGTCGACTGTGGCTTCTGCGACCGCTGCGCCGATTGCAACTCCCTCTCTCAATTCATTGCCTACTCCAAATCCCTCTGGTCCCAACAACCCGAACCGCGCACTCCCGCCACCCTCTCCCTACTGCTCCCCTGCGTAGCCGGCACCCCCACCCCTTTCGGACCCACGACCCCTCTAACCTTCCCCACAGCCCTCCATTCCCCATCCTGCCTCATCATACCCCCCTCCGAGCCTGACGCCACACTCTTCTTCTGGCCCGTAACCACCACGTCCGGCGATTTCTGCCTCCAGAACGGGAAAACCATCGCTCCTACACCTACAATCCCAGGCCAAGCAAATACAGCCGTATACAATAATCTCACGCTTACTTCTCCCACTGCGGTGCTCATCATCCCTACCTTGACAGCACACCTTCAGTACACCTCCAACCGCCGCAGCACGTACTGGACCTCCTTCGGCGCCGCCCACACCTCTGCTTCCTTCTCCCTGCACCCCAGCGCCATATCCTCTGTCGACCATGGCGGAAATCGACTCCGTGTTGGTTCACCCCTGACGTCATATTCATTCAATTTCGCGGATCTAAATACGGTGCCGTATGAGAAGTATAGTTCGGTTATATGTGGACATAGCGAGTATGGGAATTGTGAGAGAATTTGGCAAGCGTATAGGCCGAAGATTGGATTGGACAGGGAGGGGATGGGGAGGTTGAGGAAGGAGTGGGAGTTTTGTGAGGGGTGGGGGAGTGTGAGGCCGGTAACTGTACCGGTGACGGCTGGGGTGACGACAAGTGTGGTGGTTGCTGTTGTTGCGGAGGCGACGGGGTTGGCGAGGGAGGAGAGTTTGGATAGAAGGTGAATGGGACAGGGGAATTTTGGTATCACTGTACTTACTATTCATGCGGACTAGATGTGTTGGAAGCTGCGGCACTGCCCTGAGAAGGGAATATAAGAAACTTATATCCCTTTACATTCTATCTACCTCCTCCATCTGCAAACATGGGCCCAGCACTATTTATCCCATATCACTAAAGCGACGGAAAACAGTTGGACTAGCAGATATCTATCAGCCCTTACACATGTATGTCCCTGTCTCTTATCTCCTCAGTGAGCCAATTTGCCATGGTCATTTCTCACTATCAAACCCAGGACCATCAGCATATTGCGATCGTTTGGGTCGGGATAGCACCGCTCTTGATATACTCGACCATTTCTGCCTTCATCATACCCTCGATACCTCCAATGATCTCGTAATCGTCGCCAAGAGGCCTTAGTAGTTGGTCGACTGGAAGCCGCAAGAGAGAGATTCACAGCCAAGATTCTAGGCAACGAATCATGTAGTGCTTATGCAATTTCGCCTCCGATGATTACATAAGGTGACCAACCGCAGCAAGTTTTGCCTTCACTCGTGACCTGCATCACCCTCCGGCATCTTAACCTGCCCACGGTAATTCAGAACCCCTCTCAGGCCCAGGTCAAATCCGCCTCGATCACCACGATATGCTATCAAATGATCAGAGAACAGAAAAAGCGGTCGACAAACAAGCCCAGAATGAATTGAAATTGCTGAACCGTTCAATGATCGACAAAGCGACTGAAATAGTGACGAACAACGAGCCAGCATCCGACCTTTGGCCGCAGTTCAGACAAGTGATTCTCAACTATAAAAGTACGAGATCCAAGATCCTTGAATCACAAAATCCGAAACCTGAGCTAAGTGGTGAGTATTCAGGAAAAGAAATACAAACACATAAAGTAACAGCGCTTACATAGTCTAGACCCTGAAACCAAGGTTGAACCCAAGAGACATGATAGCTTCAACCATACGATTCCGGAAGAAGATATCTACGTTCTATGGCCTTTGTTATCTACCCTAGAGAATGTTTTAAAGATAACTCCTACAGTCACGGGAGTTGTTATCCAGAATGAACAAGCATCCATATCACGTTCAATTTTAAGTAACCTTCTGGTACAAGGCGAGTTACTCTACCAGTACGCCGTAAGAGCTGTTATTCGCATATTTCCGGATATAGTTGTCAAGATTAACAAATCTTGCGACACGACTGAAGTACACGTTCTTCACCACATCCACGAACACTCGCAAAATATTCCAGCGCCTATACCTTTTGGAATGATTAAGATTGGTAAATGGTCTTACACCTTTATATCTTTCATCCAAGGAGTCCCCCTTGACCGTATCTGGGGAGACCTTACGACTGACAGGAAGTGCTATGTGCGAGAAAAACTCAATGCCATCTTCACTGAACTAAGGCGGCTTCCAGGACCATCAAAAGAGGGATATCTGGGTGGGGGGACGCCGCCAATCTGCAAAGGCGGTCATCGATTCACGAAAATAAGCTCTTCACCCATTGTCAACGAAACCCAGTTTAACAGCTTCCTACTGGACGACTCCTGGTTAGAGCCAGCTCAGCTTCAGTATGTCCAAATGAGCTTGCCGAGTGATCATCGGATTGTGATGACACATGGTGATTTGTGTCCGCTTAACATTCTTGTCGAGAGCGAGCATATACTGGACATAACTGGGGTTGTTGACTGGGAGACTGGAGGGGCATATCCAGAGTATTGGGAATACGTCAACGCTTTCAAGTCATCATTCAACAATCGAGGTGACTGGTGCCTCTATCTGCCTGAAGCCGCTGTTGGCAGGTACTTCGATGAGTATGCGAGGTATTGTGCCATTGGGCGCTTTGCAAAAGAATAGCTGATTTGCCAAACTATTCCCATCGCAAATATGTTACGGTCCGTTGTAATATGATAAGCAAGGATAAGAAGATGAATCCTGGCGCTAGGAAGATCTTGAAACACGCGACCAGACTACGGCACCGGACCAAAATAGGTTCACGAAGGCTTGGCAAGAGCTCCGAATACATTTAAGAAGGATTTCTTTTGTTGGTTTTTGGTTCTTCCTAGCTATCACTCAATTGTTCAACTACATTCTGACGCCCTCTTTAACCCAACTGCAAGTCACGTGGCCCAGCCCCTTGAGCAGATATACCTCTATCCTATGTCAAAATTTTCAAAACATCCATACAATTATGTAGAGGTATAAATGAACGACTAAGTGTTCAATATCCATACTAGAACACCCTTCTCTTCTTCTGATATTTCTCTTGGACATACAAAATTCCAAGGTCATTTTCTTCCAAATAATGTTCTTTCTTTAAAGCATCGATTGCTTGTGTGACCCAGTTCTGACAGTTCCACCCAGTTTGCGTGCTCACGGGCACTCCTGAGAGCAGACTTGGGATTTCTGGCCAGACATCCGCCTCGATATGACCAATGTGTATTCTCTGCTTCTCGCTTTTGGATTTGTCCATGTCGACCGAGCGGCTGTGGTAGCGGAAGACTTGGCCAGTGCTCCCGAGGGCCTCGAAGATGAGCTGGTCGTAGCAGTCTTTGTACAGTCAATCAGCGCCAAAATATTGCACTTTGAGATGGTTGGATGACACGCTCTCCATTTAAATGACTGCCTATTGCCCAAAACTATTCCGAGTTATAGAAAGTTAGGGAGGCGCTGGATAACGCATGCCTACCAAGCAGTTGTGATGATTACGGACACACCACAGATAAGGGACTCTCATCTCCACCGTTACCAGAAAGTTACAAAATATAGTTAGGGATCAAGGGTACTAGTTGAACACAGTGTATCTTAGATTAGTGTATCTTCTGCACAAGCATGTGATATCAGTATAAATCCTGCCTCTGTCCCTCTCTCTCTATACATAGTCCATCTCCGACCAAAGCTCATTCCTCCACATCCCTCCCCCTCACAAACCCCCCCATCTATCATGCCCATACCCATACTCAGACCCCATCCCAAACCCACCCATCTTCCCTCCCTCCCCTCTCACCTCTTCGCCCCCACACCTACACCCCCAATTCACCAATTCCTCACCCCACGTCCCCATCGCCGTATCCGTAACCTCGAGCCATGTATTCGGCGACGATGTAAGCGGGATCTGATCTCCAGCTGTGTATGCTTGTTGCATGGAGAAGGGAAGCGAGTATGCGTATGAAGATGAAGATGAAGATGTTGAGGAGGAGGAGGAGTAGGAAGGAGATGAGGATGAAGATGAGGATGAAGATGGTGGGTATTGGTATGGCGATAGATGTGTTGAGGGCCAGGAAGGAGGTGTTTGCGGGGTTGAGTAGTAGGGAGACGGGGAGCGGGATGTCGGGAGGAGTTGGGTTTGGGGTGCTGGGGTTATGGTTAAGGGGGGTTCGTAGAGGGGCAGAGATAAGGGGGGTTGGTGGTATATCATTGGCGGCGAGGAGGGTGTTGATGTTTGGGTTGTTGTAGGATAAGAAGGACTGGACCGGGGTGTATATTTGATGGTCTTCGGTAAGACTGGGACATATTAACTAACATGAACATAATGGGATGGAGGTGGATTTTACTTGATGAAGGTGCTACGCTGAAGGTACGGAGATGTTGGACCCATTCACCTTTGCTTTGCTGCTTTTTGCCCCGAGTGTATTGACATGTTTGGCCATGGCGTAGGCAACGACGACACGATGGCTTTGTGCCGTCGCATTTTACTTTTCGTTCGCGGCAGCGGGCGCAGGCTATGTGTTTTGGTTCCTTTTGGGGTTGGGGGGAGGCGAATTGGGGATCCATTGTTGATGCGGAGTCGAATATAGAAAGCGTTTATGGGATTATTTGATCGGGATCCGATGCTTTCGAGTTGGAACGTTATAACTTTCTCGAGTCGTTGATCCAGAAATAGTCCTCTTCCTGAGGGAGATTGCAGATGAACGAAGAAGGCCCACTGACACCGAACATACAACTCCCCATATACAAGGGTACCCAACCACCATATATAAAGACCCTCCCACCGCCCTATCCAACCACAGCCACGACCACGCAGCATCCACGCATCTCACATGTCCGCCATGACCTCATCCAACAATCCACTCACCATCCTTCCGCACAGACTATATCTAGCCCCTTTGCCTAAATCTGTTACCAGCACCCTCCACTCAGGCCCGACAAAGCATTCGAGAAAGCGGTCTCCCCTGCCCATCGCACCACACCGTCAGCCCTACTTTGACTAGTGCCAACAAACTTAACAAGAATGTATGTCCTAGAAATACTAAGTACTAAAGCTGGGTCTACTCTCTTTGAATGGAAAGCGGCGCGCCTGATACGCTAAACAGGTGTCCTGCCCTAAAGAAGTAGTACGTTGAGAGAGTACCGTAGAACTGGGTATGTGTCTGTGCGGATTACGTCCAATTACTTGTGAGATGGAAGATTCCGAGATCGTGCTTGAGAAATGGTCGACCGACTTGGCTTGGCAATGTTGTACATACGTTGGTGTTGTGGCACGTAGCTGTCTCCAAAGCCGTTACTGTGCGCTTGTCGAACCAAGGATTGTGAGGGGTGGACACTCTTTTTTCTTTTCTTCTCTTCACCGCCTCGAAGGACTTCCCCTTGTTTGGAGTGGTGGATGTAACTGTGGTACAAATGTTTATCCCATTTATGGCCTTTGTGCATATGAATTACGCTGGGAGTGTCGCACACAATGCGGATTCCCGCTGCACTTTGAGAACCGAAATGAATGCTGGGCCTGTCGATTCCGAGGTGGCGTGTGCGGTAACGTGGTTTCTGGAAGGTTACTCAAGGGGACGTGGATTGGATCTGAAATAGATGTGGGTCAGGTGTGTGTAGAAGGCCTATTTGTCTTTGCTTTGTCTGCGAGTTGGTGTGGGTGTACGAGAGGAAACATAGTTTGGAGTTGAGTTCAGGGTCTTTGGAATGCGGAGAGGGAAACGGTTTCAAAAATTGTGAGCGTTGTCGGATGTAGCATTGCACTCCGTCGCACTTGCGTGGGCTGTGGGCGTAGGCAGTGCTTAAAGGTCAGTCAACCATACCATACCGATGCGTAGACGTTATGAAGATCACAGTGGGCTTGACTGGCTCGATGTCGTGAAGCAACAAACAGTACTGCAAATCCTGTTGCATTTTTGTCATGTAAGAACACTGTAGTGTCGAGTCGACGAAAAGCAGTGTGACAATGCCATTTGACATCGGCCCCCCAACAGAATGTCCGTCAAGAACCTCTCACAGAAGCGGGGTCCAGCTGGCCGAAAAGCAAAGCAATTATATACCATGCGTGTTTTGAAGACGCGCCTCCTCGGACGTCTATCTCTTTTCTTCTACACCTTCCCGCTCCTGATCCCATTTTCGCTATGGCATTAGCAGTCAGGGGTCAACTTTTCGCCATTACGGGAGCTGCGTCTGGGATTGGACGCGCGACATCCCAACTACTCGCTAACAATGGCGCACTCATCTCTCTAGCAGATATGGATCGCGAAGCCGTGGAACAATTTGC
Organism: Dendryphion nanum; assembly: GCA_020744415.1. Classification (NCBI taxonomy): domain Eukaryota; kingdom Fungi; phylum Ascomycota; class Dothideomycetes; order Pleosporales; family Torulaceae; genus Dendryphion; species Dendryphion nanum. Next base: position 1,870,920 of record JAGMWT010000004.1, on the reverse strand, counting down.
AAAGACTTTGACTAATAGCGGCGCTGGGGTATTCTGGAAGCACGTCGATGTGCGGAAACGTGACGAGGTCGATATTTGGATTCGGGAAACCGTGGAGCATTTTGGGCGTCCGCTGGACGGTGAGTGAGCCAGCTCGAAAGAAGAAAAAAAGGGACATACGCAAACCAAAATAAATACGCTTGAAGAGAAGAAGAAAGGACATTGATAAAAAGGGAAAAGAAATAATAATGACAACAGAACCATAGGAGCCGCAAACCTCGCCGGCATATCGGGCCACCTAAGCACAGTTCGAAATATCGATCTGGCAGACTATGAATCCGTCTTCGCCGTCAACGTCAAAGGAACCTTCAACAGCATGTCCGCAGAACTTCAATACATGAGGCCCGCCAAAGACGATGTCGGTGGTGGCTCCATTGTCAACGCCGCCTCCATCACGGGTCTCGTCGGCAAACCATCCTGCTCCGTCTATTGCGCCAGCAAATTCGCCGTCATCGGAATCACGAAAGCCGCTGCTCGCGAAGAAGCAACAACAGGCATCCGCGTGAACGCCATTGCCCCGTAAGTCTCCGATATTGCCTTCCCTTCCCTCATCTCCCAAACTGGGGTGGACCCTTCTTGCTGACCACCTGTCTTTTTTACTCTCCAGCGGCTTCGTGCAGACGCCCTTGATGGAGAAACTCGACGCTGAGTTGGGCTTCGAACTCCCCAATGACGCAGTACTAGGTCGACGAGCCCGACCGGAGGAGGTTGCTAAATTGATCCAATTCCTGCTTTCGGACGATAGCAGCTATACCACCGGATCGGTGTATGGGATAGATGGAGGTATGCTGTGCTAAGGTTAGGAGATCGCTGGCGGCAGCGGGGGGCAGGACGCAAAAATATCCGAGAGGCATAGAGAGAGATTGCATGACAAGAGGCGCTCTGTCCTGTCATCGCATGCTGTCGCAATCGTGATCTCAATCTTGCATCTCTAGCTACAGCAATGAATGTAGTGGGCCTTTGCTAGATGCAGGCTGCGTGTGCGGACCCTCAAACACTGAAGCCTGGCCTTGTCTACGGTTACTGCAAGTCCATTACTCGCGTAGCAGTAACGAGTACCTGGCTCGTCCACAAGGAGAAAAAAAAATACACGATTGACAAGTGTGACAAGGTCTGGAATGATCATCCCGCTCCGCTTTCACGAGATCCTTAGTGCCTTGTTCAGCCATTTTTTTTCTCCTCTCCCCCACCTGCACATCATCTTAGCACCTTGTCTCTTTCGGGCTAATCTAACTAGCATCACCTCGTTTTGCTCAGGCACTTGATCAACTCTCCGCAATTCATCCATTGCATTGTTTCTCACTCAACTCCAAACAAAAATGTGCTAAGAAAAAGCTGCGATCAATAACCCCCTCCTTGCCCCCCCCCCCTCTAACTGTCAACCAAAACCCCGGAACTAAATCCCCTCGCCATCACAAATAGGCAAAACCGTAGAGCCTATCCGCCATCTCAACCTATAAGTAGCGAAAGACTAGGGGCACAGGGCACGGGGCACAAAAAATCAAGACCAGGATCCCATCTGCACCCCGCTCTCCGTAGCCCCAACTGTATCCAAGAAAACCCATCTGTTTTCTTTTTTTGAGTTTCACGACTGAACAAGCGGTTCGGCTTGGATGCCGAGAGTTTTGCTTAGTTTGATTGGGAGATGGAGCTTGCGATTCAGGCATCGAGGCTAGAGGGAGGGAGAATGGACTAGGCGCCATGAGGATGCTTTCTGAAAGGCTCGTGATTAGTTGTTGGGTATTAGCGAGGACCACTGGGGAGAGTGGGAGATAGGCGTTTCCTGGGATTGGAGAGGTGAGGTGTTGAAGATGGATTGTGCTGTATGCATGCACGTGAGTAATCTACTGAACCACGGAACGGAATTATAATGATTTGAATTATTCCTCGAGGACAAAATAGACATTTTAGAGCCCTTTTCTTGAGGGTCTGTGTTATTGGTCGGTCGGTCGGTTGGTTAGTGGTATCATATGTGAAAATGTAGCTATGTGCAAGAAAGTATAAAAATACAAGCGCCGCAATATAATCGATGCTTGTCCGACCGAAATGAGGCCACCCACCACAACGAGAAAAAGATTACCGTGCATTACGACCGCCAACTTCGGAATGCGTATCAAGGATCGCACACCTGTACCCCACTTTTTTTTTCTCTATCCCTGTGTCGCTCTGTCTGCTGCACTCAGATCTTGCGAAGTACCTTTTCGTCGCGGGGATCCCTGGGCATCACGACCACAGTATCGAGCTCCTGGTTCGACCCCTTGGACGTAGTGCGGAAATGCTTCTGAGATGAACTGCTCCTGATGGACGCATTTTCGTGCTTACTGTTGCGCTCATACCCGAATCGAGATGCTACGGCTTGGCTCGCGGTTATGAACCAGGGGAGCTTGCCTTGCGGTTTGGCTAGGAAGGGAAGATACGTTAGCTCGCGTTGATCTCTGCACAACGTCGCGGAACGGCTTACCAGTCCAATACTCTCGGTTATCTTCGTCGTCAGGAACGATCAAGCCGCGACTCAGGATCTTGGTCATGTAGATCAGGCCGTTGAGAGTCGCGTATGTCAGAAGACCTGCGATTAGGCCGTAGGCTGCGCTGTAGCCGAATGGGATGAACATAACCGTGACGAATGCGGGGACGGCATCGCCAATGTATTTCCAGTTCACGTTGATTATCTGCCGCATCATCAAGCAGCCAACCTGTCGTGCGTTAGAATATTGTGTGCGGATGTGAGGGGTAGGTAACTTTACCAGAACTAATGTGCAGCCGGTGGCCCATGGTGGAATCGACGCAAAAATAGGAGCAAAGAACATGGAGATGAAGAAGCAGATACCACATGTCATGGCCGTCAATCCCGTCTTGCCGCCCTCAGCAATACCTGCACCGGACTCGATAAATGCCGTAACGGGAGAGCATCCCAAAAGTGCACCAATAGAAATGCAAAATGCATCTGTACAGTAAGCCAGGGTCGACCGCGGGAAGTCCCCAGTTTCTGGATCTACGACTCCAGAGAATCGAGCCATGCTGTACAACGTGGCCGTGCAGTCGATGATATCAACATAGAGGAAGGTGAAAAGTGCAAGGACGAAGTGCGATGTATCCTTAGAAATATCCCAATCGAGAGTATTCAGAGTCTGATTGATGGGATGGAAATTGACAACTTTCTTGAAGAAGTTCCAGCGATCGTCTCCTAAGTTGTCGTGCGGGAAGAATGTAAAGTTTGTATCTCGCCTGCATGTGAATGTCAGCACCCTGAAACGATAACCGTGCACGTGGGTTGCTTACGGCCACGAGAGAATGGAGACCAACGCGATGCCAGCAATCATAGCGCTCTTCACTTTGTAGGTCATGAGGTAAGCTGTGAAGATGCCTCCACAGAATATTCCTATCCACATCTGTGACAACCGGTTAGTAAGAATGCATGATGCAGTGACTTTAACCTGCATTAGTGGGAAAGACGTACAGTGGGAGAGGTCATTTTGTGACTCGTGCAGAAGCCATTTTTGTCCTTGAAAGCGTCTGGACAGCCTGCAATCTGGAGAGGGGTCGTAGAGGAGCCACTGATGGCGCCGATTCCTGCAGAGTTGCTCAGACCAATTTCTGCAAGAAAGAGACCGATGCCGCATGCGCTGGCAACCTTCAAGGACACCGGGATGATTTTGACGAGCCATTGTCGCATTCCAATCAAGGAGAGGAAGATAAAAACGAATCCCTCGATGAAGACAGCTGTGAGTGCAAGGTTGTAGGAAATAACACCAGATCCGCGATAGCCAACTACTTGGTATGCAAAGTAGGCGTTTAGACCCATGCCAGGTCTGTGGTGAGATTAGCAAGGATTGCGGAGAAAAATAGGAACAGAGTGCTTACGCGAGGCACACGGGCATGTTGGTGAGGAAACCAAACAGAAAAGAACTGAAACCTGCGATGGCAGCGGTTGCCGTGATGAGAGATCTGTTTAGGTCTAGTGATGGGGGTTAGTTGTTGAAGAATGGGTCTGAAGCAGAACTGGCTACCTTGAACACAGGCAATGTACTCAGGTTCGTTTGAGCACGTCAAGTCGGGACCGGTTGGGTTGTTGCAAGCACAGTTGCCCCCAGTATCGGAGAGAATCGAGGCCTGCATCAATGTTAGTGGTGGCATACGTAGTTTGCAGTGGATTTGCATACATTGACAGCTATGATGTATGCCATTGTAAAGAAGGTGGTGAGGCCAGCACGTATCTCAGTGGTGAACCTGGTGTTCTTGATTTCCTTGTTCTAAGTTACATGTCAATGATAAACTTTCGGCAGTTGATGAGGTTTCGAAACGTACATGTCCTGAACCCTCGAGACGGAAGATTCGCCCAAAGGTAGATTGCCCGATGACATGGTTAAGTTTGTCGACAGTTTGTCGTGCGGTCTCCATGTTGACTTTAAAGAGAGAAAGATTATAAGACAGTTCCAATGTCGCCGGTGGTACAATGAAGTATAAGGACGGCGTAGCAAAGACAAGCGACAAAAGTTATGGAAAGGAGACTGTATAAATCTCACTCGAGACCATATAACAATCTCAAGTCAGCGTGGATGCTGGAACAAGCCAAGTCAAATAATATTCCGACTTTGGCGAGAAAAGGTGGGGTCTTTGGACATGAGAAAGTGCCAGGGAGCAGTGACCAGGAGACAATAGCAGACAGACAGGGGAGCCGCAGGTTCTCAAATAGAAGCAAAAGATGCACGATGGGTCAGTAATCTGCAGGTCGCAGCGAGGTTCTGCAGTTATTGGAAAAGGGAGCAACCTTGGTCCAGCTGTCACTCGTACCTGACAGCAGGGACGCCAGCCATTGGGTAATCAAAGCACAGCAGGGCCTCATCCATACCGGCCAGGTGCGTGTGCAGAGTGTGTGACGTTGTGGAGATTCTGAGCGCAATGTTTTGCCAGGAAGGGAGACTCGATTCGAGTGAGGCCTGGCCTTGGGGCCTGTTGTGCCACAAAGGTACTAGAGATTTAGAAGGGACGGGTAGCGAGACGGACCTCACTGACTGCAGGATGACCCTTGCTGGCGGACCGCACTCTCCAGGAACACGGCCTGCGCCGATCTGGTTGCTGAATTTAACTGGCCGGAAGATAGCAACTGATGAGTAGGTCAGCGTAGATCCCGCATAAGCCATAAGCCCCCGCCCGAGAACACACACACACACACACGCACATACACACGACCCCCCTCGCGAAACGGCGAACCGGGAGGATTCTAATAGAGAACCGGGGTGTTTACCAACGTCTGGCCTGAACTTTCCGGCACCGTCAGCTTCCGCTCTATGTTTACCGTCATGACAACGTGCGGGTGCTGACCCGGCACTTTCTGACTGCAGAGATGCACATGATGAACCGTTTGGAAACCAAACATATCGTCCGCTATACTTGCCTCGGCGCCTAACACACCTGGCCTGGCACGGAAGAAAGGGCGGACAACGGTCGTCTCAGGCCTGTCGAGAGAACAACGTCCCTGGCCATTCCCTCCGTCTCCCATCCTCTCTCTGTGCCCTTTCTCTGTGCTGCACACCACCAGCTCCGCAGAGTCACAGTGCATCTGCAATTCGCCGCGTCGGTGCCATTGAAACCCTATGGCAGCATCAGGCAGAGGCAATCGACGACCGTGGCGTCCGACGGCTAGCCCTCTGCGTGCATGTCGTACGACCCTGGCGTTTCGTTCTCGACAAAGACTTTGTCCACTTTGCTCACTCAACCCAAGTGCTTCCACATCCCTCCCACGCTGGCCACGTGTGGACCTGAAACTCTAGCGATTGTGGAGGTTCCCGAATGGGCCCACGGTGCACTCAGAGGCCCATCCCCTCTTCTCTTGCATGTTGGCACTACAGCTTGCACCCTGCTAGCCCCTCCCCTGCTGATAGCCATCATGTCCTCTCGCAGACTCGCTCATAGGGCCAATAAAGCCACAGATGGGGTGTGCGACCTCCTGCGTCCTGGTGATGCTGTAAAAAGAGTTCCCTCCTGGCGGCTGCAACCTCCACAATCTCCAGCTCCCCGGTTGCTGTCTGACTACTTCTTTGATATCCATTTAGCTACTCTTAATTTGTATCATACTCCTATTTGCTGCTCTTGCTACTTGTGGTCTACAGCGCGTGGCGTGGTATAATCGTCGGGCGTTCGCCCACTGCATTTTTCGCTTCCACACAAGGCCATAATCATGTTTTCCGCCGACTTATCCTGGACTGATCCTGATACGGAGAAGGTCGGGGAGCGGAGAGAAAGACTCGCGAGGGAGAAGGAACGATCGGAATCGTCTGCATCTTGTGCGGCGTCTGTCAAGAGTGCATCCAGCTCAAGAAGTTCCATAGCCGTGGACGGAGAGCTGTGGTGGGCAACCAGTTTGAGAAAGGCGAAGAATATCAAGCCGATCAAGAAATTGAATCTGCGGCCTGATTCTAGTCGCAGCGCGGGTCACTCGCGGTCGGCGTCTGGATCTCTTCCCATAAATCTCGAACTGGACACTTCGGACAGTATCAAAGATCCCTCTTTGCAACCTGGCTGGACCTATGCGACATGTCTTTCTCCAACTCTACCTTCTGGAGCATCTTTAGATCCACCCGAATACGAGGTCCCGGAATTGGAGGGCGACTTCTCTTCTCGCTGTACCAATTCCAGTGGTTCTCGCTCGTCTCGTATGTTTCACAAAACCCAATACCGCGTTCAATTCACCTAACATGTTAACAGATGAGGGGAAATGTAAGAGCCCCGGGCACATCAAAGTCATCGACGAAGTCCACGAGGTTCAACAATTGAGCCCAACGTCATATGTTGCTCGCACGATCAGGATAGGCACTGAATCTGCGGAGCTGCCTCAAGAGCCAGGAAAACCACGGAGTCCGAAAGGGAAGAAAAAGTATGTCAGCATCGCCCCTATCTCTTTTGACAACCTCTAACCACCCTTCAAGACTCTACTCGGTTCGAATTGAAGGATGTCTCGATCTCGAGGCCTTGCAGTTGCAAAACCAAAGCACAGAATTAGCCACATCGTCTCCACAGATCGAGAAACATCCATCGTACGCAAGTGGTCTTAATGACAGGACTCTGGTGGCCTGGCGACCGCCATCTGATTGGGACGTCTTACTTCCCAACCCTCTCGACGCTGACCTAAGGAAGAGTCTCCCTCCTCTCCCACGAGAAGACGAGCTCGCCATGGCCGCCGAAATCCCACTTGAACTGACCCGATTTCAGCGCTTTATCCGTCGAATGGAAAGTGCAGGCCCCAAGATCATCCTCGACCGCGTGAAAGAAGAATGGCACAACCCTGTGGACCTCGAAACCGGCGATGAGATGATGCTCGAGAAGCAACTTTGGGTACTGACCGCATTCCAACTCCAGAATCTCGGGCGATATAGCAGATTCCCTAGAACGCATACAGGGAAGATCCTCGAGCTGTACGGCAATCTTTGTGAGTTACTATACCCCATCCCGGTTCGTATATATACATACCCTGTTCCTTGCTAATTCCGCCTGTCCAGCTGAGGTATATCAACTCTCCGCCATGTACCCCCGCGAAAACGTCCACTACCTCTCCACTCAACCCCAACAAGCCATTCCCCTCCCAAGTAATGTATCTTACCAAATGGTTGACCAACCCGGGCTCCTCCCCCTCCCATACCCCGATGCCTCTTTCTCGCACATCCGCGCCTCGACCCTGCCCTCCCTCATCCCATCCGCAAAACTCCCCCTTGTCTTCCAAGAATGCTACCGCCTCCTCGCCCCCGGCGGCATGCTCGAAATCCGCATCATGGACGCAGCGCCGCTTCGTAAAACCGCGGGTCCCAAAATGAAAGCCTGGATCGAGGATCGTCTATCGCTGAATCTGGAACGACTCTTTCGATGCTCGAAGCCTTGCACGCTGATCCCGAGTTGGGTAACGGATGCTGGGTTCGATTTGCCCATTACTCATCCTTCCGAAGGCGAGCAGAATATGCAGTTGCCGTGTGCGTATGAGACGAGTACGGCGGATGTGGATGCGGAGTTGGCCATGTTGGTTGGGCGGGCGTTGTGGAAGGACATCTGGGGGGTTTTGTGGAGGATGTGCCTGATGAGCCGAGATGGTGGTGGGAGGATGAGGAGGTTATGCGTGAGTGTCTTGAGCGCAAGACGGTATTTGAATGTGGCGCGATTTTTGCGTTCAAGAATTAATCTCGGTGGATTTTGTCGTGATGGATTTAATGAGTCTGGTGTTTCTTATCATATTCTGCTGGCGTCTTGGGAGGAAAAGCTATCCTTGGTGGTGCTGATGGGAGGAAGCCGCGATGACACGATACCATTGATACCGCACCTGTACAGTATTTGGAGTTTCTTGCTTGTGTTATTGTCCATAGCGCGATACCATATCTAGACATTAATTTCTCTGTATTCAATGTCTCCACTGCCACGATATCCCATGTTGACGTTCTCACAGCCTCTCAGGTGACATCGCTCCACGTTGCTGATGTTCACTCAGGGTCCATCTAGTCCAGCCCGCGCCAGCCTTCCATCGCGTCTGTGCGACACAACTCTCGTTTCAGCTCGCACTCCCAGAGCCCCCAAACGCCCCTCAGCTCGCTACAAAACACTCTCATTGCGCCAACTCCGTCAGCGTAAGTCCGCATCAGCTCACTTTAACTGTGGCCATTTCCCTGGCACATTTCTCCTCTCCTACTCACTCCACCTCGCTCGCTCGCCGACCAATTCCAATCCAATCTAACACACGCCACCATGTTCAGTAAACTCGCTACCAAGGTCGCGCTCCACCGAGCCGGACTGGGAAACGTCTCCATCCCCTCGTTTCCGGGCGAGACGAAGAACAAGAGCGGGACTGATAAGGATGGAGGAGACGGTGGCTTTACAAATCCCTTCGCCAATGTGCAATGGGGTGTACCAAAGGCGCTTTCGACATGGCAGAGCGCTCCGCCCGTGAAAGAGGTTGAGCAGCCACCAGCCGTGGGTGCGAGAGCGCCGGTGAATGCGCCGAAGCTAAGATCACTTTTGCTGGATGGAAGACCAGTCGTGATTCTGTTCCTGCGATTCATTGGGTGTCCGTGTAAGTGGGATCTGGAACTTTGAGGAGAGAGAACATGGCTTGCTGACGATGGTGTAGTCTCGGAAAAGATATTCCTCTCTATGCGGACTTTGGCCAATCGGAATACGCAGATTCACTTTATTGCTGTCTCGCACTGTACGAAGGAGGCTACTGATAAATGGATCAAGGATTTGGGGGGTGCGTGGGTGGTCGATGTCGTTGTGGATCAAGAGCGCGAGCTGTATGCACAGTGGGGCCTTGGAGTCTCGAATTGGGGCCATCTACTCCATCCACGAAATGGATATAATCAGTATCTTCTGGGGAAAAAAGAAGGTGTATGGGGGAGCCAGATTGGTGAGGGTGGCAGCAGATGGCAGGTCGGTGGCGTCTACGCCGTGGACGGAAGAGGAATTGTGCAATGGGGTGGGCCCATGAAGAGTGTGGATGAAAAGGTGGAGCTGGAGGAAGGCATTCAAGCCCTCGGCTTTGGAGCGGCCCCTGCTCGGGGTTTGAGGTGATGAGCTCGACTTGCTGCTTGCATTGCGCTTTGTGTGGCATTATTAGGTGTTAGGTGTTTAGGATATCCGGGTTCTGACCATGATGTCGTCGAGGTCACTCTCATATTGATTGTAGCGAATTTATCATTCCATACTTCACGGCAAGATAAAAAGTTGAACTCTTTCCTATGTTGAAAATAGCATCAAGTTTATTGTAGATGCCTCAATGAACCCTCTCAACAGCAACACCCATGCTAATGTCAGGCCGAAGCCTGTATGACAATCTGAAAAAGCTGCCCAACCCTAACGATACAGAGGTGAAATTTCCGTCTAAACTGGGTATTTGTATGCTGGTGTGCGCCCCCCCAATGCAGAACAAAAGAGATGGAAAGGAAATGAGAATGAATGAAAGGTCTGGGTATAATATGAGACAACTCCACCTTCAGGCTTCAACCCGACTGTTCGAGCGACTAAAGGAAAACTATGCGCTGTGCATATAATTCTATATCCTGCGAGTCTCAGACTCAGGCTCGCCAAAGGCTCTCCTCTTCAATGGGCATAGGGGTTCGATTGGTCAAATCCTCAAGGCTCTGGTCCAGCAACTCCGCGTCTTCGTCCTCTTCGCTCCTTCTGCTTGCAATGCTCAAAGGTGTGCGCATGGGACTTGTTTGCATACTCAACCCAGCATTGAGACTTGCTGAGATGGAAGGTGGCCTACTTATCTCCGTTTCGTCCGTTTGTGTAAGAGATTCGACGTCCTTAGCAGCTCGTTTTCGCGCCTGCCGCGCCTCCTCACGCTGACGCATCTGCTCTTCTTCTTGTGCTACGGCACGTTCGCGCCGCTCCTCGACATCCTTACGCTTGACGACCTTGTTCAAAGCGTCACTTGCCTGGATAAGGCCATCAATACTAATGGCATGGTTCGTCATCTGGTGATTGATGTAATGATACACTCCGGCTGGTGTATCGCATTGTAACAATGCCCCTTCGTTGAGCTTGAGCAATGCAAGTGCGACTTGGAACAGGAACGTCGATCCGTCGTGCATGCACAGTACTACGTCCCAGACTCGGAAAAGCGCCTCGGCAGAAAGGCAATCCGTGAACACGGAGAGAAACCACTGGAAAGTGAGAGCCTCAAGTTCTATTTCTAACAAGTCGAGATGATTCGAAAGTGTAGGTAGAACCTCTGCAACATAAGAACGAAGGACAGTTTGGTCGGCCCTGGAAGTGAGAAGGTGTTGATCGTAATACTTTTGGGGCAGGATATTCTCAATCATAGTGGCGAGTACCCAGAAGGCATCTTCGGCCGTTGGCATAATGAGCAAAAGGCAGGCCGTGATGAGGTTCATTCCCTGGCAGTAGCCAACTTCGGGATTGCGGCGAGAATATGCAAGTAGAACCTCATTGAGCTTATGAACACCAGGCCCTTTGCGGAAAAAAATGTTATCTGTAAGAGTTCGGGTGATATCCATCTGGATTTGAGCGACAATCGTAGGGTTGTCTTCGCCATTATTGACCAGGTCCTCATAGTAGCCGGGGATACGCAACCCTGAAGCGCCACTACACTCGGCCCAAATCTTTGCGCGATAGCTCACTGGGATACCACTCAGGACAAGACGACGGAATTCTTGCCACTTGGCTCGTCCAACTTTGCCCTTGTTGCCAAGACCTGCAATTCCAATCAGTTCACCATCGACCAGAAATGCTTCGGGCATTGTAAGACCCTTTGGACGGTCGCTGGCAATGATAGCTTCGCCTTCGCGTTTGCGTTCAGCTCGAACTTTGCGAAGAAATTCATTCCACTTTATCTCTTTCTCTCGTTGCAAAGAATCATGTAGTTCGGTCAGCTGCTCGAGAAGCGCTTTGACTGGATCTGCTTGATAAGGAGCAGGGCTAATGGGAGTTGTCGCCCCAGGAGAAGGCGCGGAAAACGAGAATTCGGCATTGCCTGAGATTATGCGAGACGGTGAAGGCTCAGGATTACTGCTAGTACTGGGTAAAGACCCACGCTTCGCAACAGTAACTTGACTAACTTTTGGAGGAGCAAGTTCAGGCTCGGAAGTTTCGAGGATTGGAGCCGTGGATGGCGTGTGCGATAATAACTCTGTAGGGTGAGTAGCAAGCTTGAGGTAATCCTGCCATTTCTTGCCTGGTTGGCTAATGCTCTGCTCCACCGAGCTGGCGCTACCAGGTCGCATTGGTGGACTGGGCCTCTCTTCGATATTACAAGGCGGCGGCCTGGCATCTTCATCTTCCTCATGAACCATAGCGTTTAGGACAGTTCGACCATCGCCAAGAGATTCAATATTGCTACTCCGTTTTTGTTTCGCCAACGAAGCAGCAGCCTCGCTTTGCCTTTTCTTCCGTCGTTGATCGTATATGAAACCAAACCTATCAGTAAGATACTCCTGACTTGCCTGGAAATGATTGTGGTGCTGTACCAGGGTAGGTGGTCTAGACTCCTCGGGCAAAATTCTGTCCATTTCTACAGGACCCAAACTACTAAGCCCACGGTCAGGTAGGTGAGGGCTCGCAATCGAGCCACTGTTCTTGGATCCTTCGGTGGTGATGCTCTTAATTGTTCCATTCGGTCCTAATGAGGTTCGACCGCCACGCTTTTGGTTAGTAGCCAACGTAGACCTGGCAGATCGAGTAGTTCGTATAGAATCAACTGATGGAGTTCGATCGGCAGGATCAGAAACGTTGTTTTTGCGGCTTCTAATGGAATTCGCTTTTTCGTTGCCCTTCCCCGCCTGGTTGTTCCCTGCCACCATCTTCAATGCCCAACCTGCGATGGACGTAGATGACCTGCGGGATGAAGAAGTCGAATGAACTTGATCCTGACTTTGTAAACGGCGTAGTGTAGGAATCGCGCCCGTCGCATTGTCTGGACCACCTGGCGGAAGGAATAAATCGTTACTGATAGGCTTCCGCGGAGGGTTGGCGCCGCTAGAAGCTCTCGAGCGAGTGTGGGTTGACGTATTCTCTGCGCCTCTGTCAATTGCACTCGCTACGGAAGGTGCCCTGCTGCTCTTCCTACTGGTTCCAGTCCAGATATAGGACTTCCAGTTGGCGCGCCCTGTATCTCGCGGTATCTCGGAGGATGTGACAGATACGTCGTCCGCGCCAGAGATGGTGACCGCGTTGTCCAAGCCTATCGTCTCTGGGAATTCGGAAACCTCGTCCTCCATTGCTCTTGCGAGTCTTTGGTCGAGCGGATCATCGGGATGCATACCGGGGAGATTTTGATCACTTCCTCTTTTCCTCGTTCGTGATCTATCACTGCCGCTTCTAGCCCGCTGCTCCTTGCTCCTTTCCAGCTCCCGGAGCCTGTTTTCGATGTCCATATTTGATACCTCACATTCTTGTAGCATTTTTCTTAATATTCTCTCCCGCTCCTCTGCCCTCCTTCTCAAAGCCGTAATCTGAACATCCCGTTGAGCGAGGTCTCCTGCAAGTTGCTTCACTAAAGCAACAGCACCTGCCTGCTCGAGCAGCTCAGTAATATTCTCATCGCTCACGAAGTGAAGATTGCCGGGCGCCTGACCTAGCTGCGAAGGAGTATCGTCGAAGAGCGCAGACCTGTCCCTTGCAGAAGGGGTTGCATTTACTAGACTCCCCACCAACTGTTGTGTAGATTTGGTGACTCTTCGCATGGTAGGATTTGCAGGACCATTTTTGCCAGTATCTAGGGGAGAAATGGCCTTTACTGTATCTGGGGGTTTCAATGTCTTGTTCGGATCCGACTTGTCGGAAGCATCGTCTGCCCCCAGAGTTGTGCGGAACCAGCCATTGACACGCGACTGGATAGGAGACGAATCGGGGGTGGGTGACAGCGATGGAAAGGACGTCAGGCTCTTCGTATCGGCAGCGGGAGAGGGCGTTCGGCCTAGGGAGGCATTGGAGCTTCGCTTTAACGGTCGGACACGAACAGTACTACTCTTCCTGCTCCCGGATGCATGCGAGGTTTGTGAGGAAGTGCGCACGAGATCAGTACTGCTGGCAGTATCGGCGGCCGCCATCTCAGTTCAGGTGGCAGAGATATGCGTTCAGCCACATCCGTGGGTGGGCGACAAGTGCGAGACGCGTGTTTTTTGCTATGGTTATGGCGAAAATGATTTCGTGGTTTTGGTGTGCACAGCAGACGAGGGATCCTGCATGTGGGACAGATGCGTCATTGAGCAACAGTGCGGAGACAGAGTGACGACGGCGATTGTCTGTATAAGCTCTCAGACGCGTGTGCTTCTAGAGACTTCGGAGAAGATGAACAGAGGATACACACTATAGACAGACAGAGAAAGAGGGAGAAAGGATTGCAAGAGGGTTGGAAATCAAAGGGAGCGCAAGGGATTCGTTACGGCCCAGCAGCGACAGACATGGCGACCTCCTGCAATTCTGACGAGGCGTTGACTTTCGCACCCCTGTTTCTCTTGATTGACACAGGGAATCTTCCTTACCTGCTTGCACCAGCATTCGTACTCGTCGCAATACTAATTAGATAATATGTTCTTTACAGAAAGCTTAAAGAATACCTAGAATACCCTATTATTCCAAAACATTATTTAAAACCCTACTCTACTGAGTTTGTGTTCGGTGGTAAGGCAGGTAAGTGACTTGCTTGTGGCCGACTTTCACGTTAACCTAAGTTTATCAGCCACACCCAACTCCGACACTTCACACCCAATTCAGCCCTACGAATGACGCTTCTGCTCGCCCACAGCCTCGCCCTCGCCATGAAAGGCGAATTACCGACTGCGCTGGGCCACCCCAAAACATACCTCTCATGATAGGTTGCTAGGAACTGCAATGCTGTTGACGGACGAGGACGCTGCAACCCAGGCCATAAGCACACTGGGGTCTCTCACAGCGAAACAACGCCAGGCCCTAGACGCCGTCAATACGATCCTCTCCAACGGCGAACCATTTGTGGACATTCACGAACTATTCGGACATTATAATGTTCTTTACTTTTGTGACCTTCTGCTACCCCGAGTAGAAGTCCTCTGGTCGCCCCGACTTACCCTGTAAGCTCAACACCTTTCCGTAAACATGCTCTGGACCCTCCGTCCTCGGGAGACATCAAGACAAATGCGGCACAGGATTATGCATGTTCCTTGTTTTCACTTTGTTGGAGTTTCTTCGTCCTCCCACGTCTCCAAACCTTGCCAAACGCGCACCGTGAAACATGCATTGACTTTCCACGTCTCCAGCTGTGCCGGAATATGCGAACTCTCCAAAGATGCCACGACGGGCAAGTTCACACGCATTCGCCTCAAGATGAGCACGCCGTTGCTGCAGTACAGGCCTCGGTCAGACACTGTGAATACCCTTCTCCACGAGGCGATCCATGCCTATTTCTTCATAACGACCTCTTGGAAACACTCGCGGGGTGATGATGGGACAGGTCACGGTGTCGGCTTTCAGTTGCTCGCAGATGCAATTAACAATCATGGCAACTACGGAATCACTATATATCACACTTTTCATGACGAAGTGGACAGCTATCGAACACACGTCTGGCAATGTGATGGACCCTGCAAACAGCGGCCTCCGTATTTTGGGCTGGTAAAACGGAGTATGAATCGCCCTCCTGGCAAAAGCGATACCTGGTGGGACAAGCACGAGGCTGGATGTGGTGGCACGTACACCAAGATCTCAGAGCCAGCGCTCACGAAGAAGCAAAAGGACAACATGAGCAAAAAGGAGCGAGCCGGGCGACAGAAGAACAAGCTTGACAATTGGGTGACATCGAGCAAAGCTACAGTCTCGAAGGGTAAAACCTCCAAACATTCTATCGATTTGGAAGAACAGGATAAAACCTGTTCGCATAATTCTAAGGGCAAGCGTAAAGCTGAGATGGCGGCTGTGGATAATGTCGTCAACCCAAAGAAGTCCCGAGCTGCGGATGAGATTGAAGATAATGATGATGATGTCCTAATCGTTGAGCACAAGATTCTTGTTGAATGTCCCATATGTAGCAAGAAGGTGGCAGAATCAGATATCAACCACCACTTAGATGTGGTGCATCCTCCTTGAGCGAATAGCCAATCTTAATGTGATAAAATATTCATTTCGTAGCTTTCTAGGCATCTGAGGTCATGATCTAAAATCCTCGAACAGCCCTGCGGGGATATCTACCCATCAACATATGTTACAATCCAATATACACTGCTTCTTCGTATCGCCCGTCCCCGCAACAATCCCTTCTCTACACACGAATCTTATATCCCTTGCTTTGATCTAACTCTATCTGCTTCAGCGTCCTACTCTTCTTCCACGCCTTCAGCGCCGCCTGTGCATCACCCTTCGTCGCAACCTTGTCCTCTTTCCGCACCTCCTCAACTCCCAACTCCTTTTCCTGCTCTTGCTCCCCCTCCTTCTTCTCTTCCTCTTCTACCAGTGCCCTCCCCTCCAACAACGCCTGCGCTTGCTCCCTCAAAGCCAACGCCTCTTTCCTAATTGCCACTGTATCTCCCCCAACCGCCTCATCAATCGCATACTGATCCCTCTTCGCCCTCTCGCTCTTCCCCCACGGCTCCCAGCTCTCCGGTTCCGCCGGCCACACAAACGGCTTGTCCATCTCAATCGTCATAAACTTCTTGCTTTCCGGACGGAAGAATTGCCGCATGGCATCGACGTGGTCACGTACGGGCTGTTGCTGAACGACGGAACGGATCGAGAGGGCGCGCACGTTGTACGCGTTGTAGAGGTAGTCGCGGAGATCGAGCTTGGAGAAGTAGAGCGGGACTTGGAATTTGGCGTGGTAGGGGGAGAGTTTTGGGGTGCGGAGGAGGGTGATGGTGAATTTTGGTCTGATGGGATAGATATTAGAGGGGGTTGTGGAGGGTTTAGGGGGAGAGGGACACACAGATATATTGGGTTCTTGCCGAACCGGATGACTCTGCTAGGGATTTGGTCCATGGTGGTAAGTTTTGGGGGTGCGATTGCACCGCGAGGTGTGGGTGATGAGTATCCTCGATTCTTCGGAGTGATTCAAGTAGGATTGAATATCCGATTGAAGGTAGTTGTGTAGCGGTGGCGAGTATTGTCGCGACGTTGAGCAGAGTTATAGATGGGGGGTCGCTCAGACGATGGCTGCATTCGAGAAATTCGACCTGGTGGGTCCGTGCACATTGCGGAGGTGGAGTTCAAGCTCCGAGAGGCCATCTTTCACTCCTCATTCATAACTGCTCCCTTAATGACTCACTATCAATCTTCCCATATTAACTATGTTTCAGGATTCAGTAGTTTCGCTGTTATAGCAATCCTCGCTGAATTGGACCACAATTGTAGCGTTATCACAGGGCTAGCGGCGTTTTCTTAGAAATCCATGAACATATACCAACCTACTCAATTAGAACCGAGATTAGATCAATAGCAATGATAAGTACATGTCCTGTTAAACAGAGTCTACATGACTGACATATCATTCGGTCGATTTCTTGACTCGAAATGGTGGTCTCGGGGTACAAGCCCATGTTGTTACACAGGAATCCCTCCCAGAACTCATATTTAACTCTAATCTACATTCAAATAACACTAAAGGCCATCATATCTTGATAATTTCTCTACGCTCGTCTTATGTACTACTTCTGTGCTTATAGAAGCATCAAACGTTGTCGGTGAGGTCATTGTTTACGCCTCTCCTCCCCCTTTTGCTTTACATTTCTTCCTTTCATCGCTCCACAGTATCTGATCTTACTCTTTTGCTCCCAGATAAGACTGAATGCCTTGCTTTGATTCGCATATTTGACGTGTGCTACTTTTTGCCGTTTTGAAAACATCAAACTTGACCTGCAACTAGCTATATGTTTGCAGGACTGTTTGCTCCCGCTCGTGCAGGTATCAGGCAATGGCGATCCACATGTCGTCCGAGTGAGCGAAAAGTATCGCACGCTGTTCTATTTTCCTTTTCCATTCACCGCAAGTTATTCCAGGTTACATCACCCATGTCCATCTACCTCATTTCCGCACGTGGCCACCCCTACATGGTCACAACGCTCATTCGGTCTCCACTGGTCTAACAACCCGACCGCCGCTTCCATTCACCACCTTTGGTTCTTCCGCCATCGGTTGCTACTCTCACCACGCATAAACTCTGCTCTTGTTAATTAAGGCGAACGAAGACTAGTTCTCTTTTGGTGCTCACGTTTCAAACTCCACAACTTCTTCACACTACATCACCAGTTTCATTCGAACGTCCACAACAACACTATACTTCGATACATCATCATCTCCAGGCGAACGATAAATTTTCACAAGTCGTCACTCGCTCTGGGGTACGCAAGCGACTGCAACGGTTAGGCTCTGATACTGTTCTCTATCACTTCCTTTCCGCACAACCCATATGGTACATACGGTTTGGGTTACCAAAAACACACAATTGATCCATCTATTTCTGGGCGAACATACTATCTTTTGAACTGTCCTCTGTTTTAATCAACTATCACTGTTTCCAACCTCGACACTAAGATTAATCGAGATTAACAGCGACATCGGATCTCACACCGCTAATGGCGTGAACGACCTTGCTCTGTGCATCTATCTACCCGGTACGGCCAGGGTCCTAATCCAATCGAATTGCCTTCCCTATCTTTCAAGTTGGACCTTGTTCCATCGATCAATATGGCCGACCGAAGGGGCGTGCCTGTAGTAGGCGGGAAACCGAACAGGACAGTTATGGTCCCTCAAGAATATCGCCTTCATGCAAGTAATATGGCCAGTATGCTCAAACTCTGGTACATAGAGACCAGGTGCACAATTGTGGCAAACTCCGAGAGGTTCGGAAATGGGAGAGTTCAAAGCTTTGATCTTTTCGGCAACAGTGCTCAGATAGAAGAGGCTGTCAAGGCAATCCATAAATGGATGGAAGACTCTCGTGTCAAGAACTCAAGTTCCGTAAAGTTATGGGGGAAACTAAAGGCATTCGATGTAAACTCCTGGTACTACAAGGAAATCGAAAACCTTGAGCTAGATCGGAAACGTGTTTTCCAAGGCCCTGTGCCAGAGGACAATCCCCCTAAATTTCAGGTCTGACATCACTGCTACGTTTTTTTCCATATTGTTCAACTCTAATTTTTGATCAGGCTATCGTCCCTTGGAGGCCAGAGTTGTCCCAGCGCCAGATCACACCTCGCGACGTTTTCAGAAACAAACTTGAAGGGCTAGATCACATTCGATTTTTGGATGAAGTATTCATAAACATTTTGCCACAACATCCCGAAGGACCTAATACAGTATCGATACGAGGATATGGAGAGAAAAACGTTCGGGATGCCGAAAGGCATTATGAAAATTTGATGAAGAAAGTCTGTCTCCAGAAAGCTTTCGGAGCCACTGCGGTCAATATAGTTCTTGACGGGGCCGAAGGAGAAAATGTTATCCTTGAAGCAGTCCCACGGTGGTGGCCGCTGATTCAAGCTAACACGGCTTGCCCACATCTCAAACTCCGTCCCTCGGGCGACCTTACAAAATTTGACCTTGGAAGCTTTCCTGGAAGCTTCCGAGATGAAGGTCTTGGGTAAGTTGGCACTTAGTCTGTATGGTGAAGCTTTGTATATGCTAACGATGCTGCAACATTAAAGACCAGGTCAGCTACGTATTATCCAACAAGCCATAGAGGCTTATTTTGAGACCGTTCGATACGAACGTGGCTCATTCAATTTCACGGTCAGATATGGCTGTCTAAATCTCCTCCAGGTTCCTGAAGATAAGCTTGGCAAGTCATGGACTTTGAACGAATTTCGAAGACATATTGATAATAATAAACACTGTTTGACGAGGAAATGGGCTTTTGATACTCAGAGTGGCCATGGAATTCTTTCCCGGATAATGGATGCTGATTTTCTCATGGAGCCGGTCAAGCTTTTCTCAACTTCATCTGCCCGGCTTGCGTCTTCCTTGAAGGAAGTTGCGCCTTCCTTTCGAGGCACTTGGGCAATTAAAGACCCCGACAGCCTGAGCTCTCAAAATATCAAGTTCCCCCCTTCCACCCCTCCCCGTAATCCTGGTCGTCCAATGCCAAGGGATACAAGAGACACAAGAAGACCAAACCCCTCCAATTCTGGCCTCCCTGTATCGAATAATACCGACCCCGCTCAGATAATAAAGCTAATTATTGTCGAGATTGATTGGACGAGGGATGAGAATGGAAATTACGAAAAGATGCCTCCAAAATTCTCTCGACTGAAGCCTGGACAAAGAGCCCCCTCAGACCACATGGACATAAACCTAATGGAGCTCGGCAAGTGAGTTTATCTAGATAATGTCCAACTATTCGTGCTTAGCTAAAATACATGCAGGAGTCAATCATGGCATTTCGGTTTGGAATCGATGATTCCTATTTCCCCTTCGAAAATTCCTCCGGTCTTACTTCAGTTCGCAGCCGATGTTGAGCTCAGAACTGAGTTCACGAAAAATCCTGACTCGGGGGACTTTGTCCGTGAGTCCAGGTCTCGAAGCATCAACGTAGTACATTGCCGACGCGATAAGATCTACACTTTTGGCATAAAGAATACGAAGTACAGAGTTGATATCGTAGCCATGTGGTATCCTAGGTGTAAGATTCCGTGCTGGGGCATTACAGTCCGTCATCAAGATTGGCCTATGTACCTAGACACCCTGGAGCATCTCGCTCAAGGAGAATGTGCCGAGTGGAAAGATATTATAGCGGCTTTCTTCCCGGATAACGGCATGACCTCTGAACAAGCACACCGGAGTCCAGACATCCTAGCTGGGCTGGCGGAAATGACATTCAACGATGATAAGGAAGACAGGAAGGAAGATAGGAAGCAAAGTGGTGAATCTCATAGAGAGGGTGTCCGGCTCCTGGTCCGCAACCTCATGGCGATTTCGAGGATTATCAATGCTACTGATGTGGTTCCCGCCCGACCTTCACTCGGTACGGGAATTGCTATCCGAGATGACACACCTGTTCTCATTGACTTGAGCGATTAGGTAAAGGTCAGTTTGGGATGCAGGATATGGCTAAAACAAAGGAGTTCTATGGCACTTGGTGTCGAGACAATCTAGCGGCCAACAACGGGTTTCAAATTTGTGGCGAGTGGCGTTTCTGACGAGGTTCATTGAATTCATTCAATACGTCTTCGACCACAACTGGACATACCTATACAACTGGATGACAGCAAAGTTTATCCTAACCTGAATTTATGACTGCACCTCCATTGCAGCAATCTACTCGCTCCATTTGATTATCTCCTTTAGAGTTGGGCAATCTTTGGGAAAGCAAAAAAACAACCAAATGAATAGGAAAAGGCATCGACAAGGCCAAAAGTGAGGGCTTTTGTGACTTGGTTATATTCAAGTTACGGGTAGTAAGGAGTCTATATAGAAATAGAGTCTCAAAGGCCTATCAGTAATATCAGTTTTCCCTAGATATGTGATGCAGTCACCGCTGATGACTATTCGTATAACTTCATATATGCCATCAGTAGCTCACTACCACCCCGAGCTCTCTTGAGCCCATCGTTGACTCGCCGGATATTCTCCCAGATTTTTAAATCGTAGCAGCTCAACCAGGCCAATATATCCGCCATCCCTTCCATAGCTTCCTCACGCACCCTTCTTCCCCTGCTCCTGCCCGCTCAGCACCTTGACCCGAATCACCTCCTCCACCATCCGAACATTATTCGCCTTTCCCTGTACCACGATCTCCAAGTCCTTCAAACTACTCCCCAAGTCCTTAACCTTCCTCTCATAAAAGTCCCTCGCATCACTAGTACTTTTCTCCACGAAAAACCCCGTGCCCACATCCACCAACACATGCGACGAAGATATTAGACGGCCCGGAACATATAGCGAGGAGGTCAGGGGTACAAGGAGGGGTTTGTTGTCGACGGAGGGGTTTACGCCAGTCTTGATGGAGGTTATGCAGTCGCGGAATTTGGATTGCGCAGTGCGGAGCGATTGGAAGGAGGTGGTGAGGTGTTCGAGTTCGCGGTCGAGTTGTGTTTTGAGTTCTTGGAGTTGGGGTATGGGGAGGGTGGAGAGGTCGACTGTGGGAAGTGTTAGTTTGTGTGGTGATGAGGGGTGTGTGGATGGTTTGAA
Organism: Dendryphion nanum; assembly: GCA_020744415.1. Lineage (NCBI taxonomy): Eukaryota > Fungi > Ascomycota > Dothideomycetes > Pleosporales > Torulaceae > Dendryphion > Dendryphion nanum. Next base: position 1,849,290 of record JAGMWT010000004.1, on the reverse strand, counting down.
AATGGGTAATTGTGACGCCAGAAGGAGGAAGGGACATACTTTGTTGACCTTGGCCTTGCTTGGATGCCATCTCAGTAGTGGTAAGGGGGTTTGAGTACGGTTTTGGAGTAGGGTCGCGATGTTGCTTGTGGTGTTGTGCTCTCCACCCCACCTCCAAAAGTTTCACAGACCTCGGAGACGCGCTTGTCCAATTACGTGGTGAAGCTTGGACCTTGGGTTTCCAGTCCACCAGACTTCAATGTTCGTTTCTTACTGCTACTTCCACCCCAATCGCTATGCTATCGCCCTTTCGCGTCCGATTCACAAAATCAAGTCCTCGAATTTACACTTTTGCTACACAATCAAGCCCTGCGCCCACGCGATTTGCTGTAATTCCTGTGTCCAACCTTCCAAGCTCGAAGAACCCCCTCCAATTCGACACCAACAAACCTCAACTACTAAAACAGGAATTCAAAGATGTCCCTGCAATCAAGAAGTGGTTCAAGCCCTCTAAGGATGGAATAAAGTCTCATAGGCTCAATACGGAATATCTGAAACCTTTTGAAAGTACACAGGTTCGACTTGAATGCACCATGGGCCGAGAGAACGATCCGCGGAAAGATTTCGGTGAAGTCGAGCTGTCCCTCGGTGATCTATTCCAAAACATAACGGATATCCGCAATGGAAAAAGAGGGCGTGGCGAGATGGTCTCTATCCATTTCTATCTGGCTCAGCAATCTCTTGACGACCTACCCCAGGCACTTCAAGATGATGTCCCTACTCCATCCTTCATATCCCAATTCGGCCGGGGAGATAAATATGGTTCAAGCTTGTGGATGGGCAAACCGCCGACTCGGACACCGTTACATAGAGACCCGAATCCGAACATATTTATACAATTGGCTGGGAGGAAGGTTGTTAGGCTGATGGCGCCGGATGATGGTGCGAGACTTTATCATCGTATTACAGAAGTTCATGGGAGTGCAAATATGAGGGGTACAGAGATGATGTCCGGACCAGAAAGTTTAAGGCTTGAGGAGGCTGTGTGGGGACATAGTGAAGTATATGATGAAGTGAAGGGGGTGGAGGCGGAGCTAGAGAGTGGAGATGGGTTGTATATACCTCTGGGATGGTGGCATGCTGTAAATGGCGTTGGTCAGGGTGTGAATGCTTCGGTGAGTACATATGTTTTGGTGAAGTGAAGGAGGGGCACTAACATGCGAGATCTAGGTCAATTGGTGGTTCAGATGAATAAAGATATATCACACATGGATAAGCACTTAGAGATCGAGGTTGTTCCAGGCTCTCAGGGATACGATTTTCGAGTAAGCCCGCCCTCAGGCAAAACCAACACCATTGGTTCGATCCCACGGAGCGAATTGTATGGATCCGCATACTCCGTTCACACTCTCGAATGGTTCATATATGGTATACCATTTCAGATGAAAGGTGCCGTTTTCAAACGGTGTCATGATTTGGCCTTGAAGCAAGATCGCCTGTAGACGGTCGCTCCTGCCATTTCGGAAGTCTACGCTAAGCACTGACGAGCTTTCATTGCTCTTCCCAGGCTCTCTTAACTTGTCAATCTCGACCTTCCACATTTCTTCATCTGTCGAAAATGGAATTCATTCTCCGTTGCAACGACCTCAAGTGCCGTACGCAACTTCACGATCGAGCAGTAGTGACTACCTGTAGGCAAGTTGTTCATACTTTCACAAGCCACACTATGACTAACAATTCCGAAGTCACATCTTCTGCACACAATGCGCTGATACCACCGGCCTCTCTCGAGCCTCAAATGCAAATAGAACATGTCCGGCTTGTGGGACACATCTTGCAAGTCCCCACGACGTAGCTGTGGCCGATTTGAACCCCTCAGAAGACTATAAAACCAGCGTTCTTAGCGGGCTAAGCCCTACGGTTATCAATGAGTGTATGAGTAGAGGCTTGTCATTCTACACATATCAAAGTTCTCAAGAGATGTAATGATTAATCTTGTGGGAGAATAAAAGCTTCGCTAATGTGGTCACAGCATATATCAAGAGCATTTAGCAAAAAACCTTGCCGATAATTTTGCAGGCTTAAATCAGCAGATGGATCAGCTGATACATGACGCAAATGCACAGATCAAGTTGTTGCAGGACAAGTTGCAAGGTTTGTGTTTCTAGCCCCTCCGTACTGTTGCTGGGACTGTGCTAATGATATGAACAGCCATACATGTCGATCAGACTAGCCTTGAGCAGAAGAACCATGAACTCGTCGATGTCCTCCGTGAAAAGAGCCGGGCTCACCAACAAGCCCAGAAGTTGTATCAGTCATTGAAAGCGCAAGTCATGGCCTCTCAAGTTGTAACCGCTGCGAGTGACGCAGCGGACTTAACACTTCACTCGGCTAGGGGTGATCGGTATGTGGGAAGAATACCGGGAGTTCAAACAATGGCCGGAAACTCCAGTCAGCCAGGCATGAATGAACACATGGCCAGAAAGGGAAGGCATGAGAGGAACGAGAGCGTTAGTTCAGGCAGCGTAGGACAAAGGAGAGGGGGCATTGGTGTTGGACCAGCATGGAATTCGCAGTTGCAAAGCCATGGCTTGGGCAATAGAGCGTACAGTGGACATCGTAAGTAAGGTCCTCCTTTAAAACCATATCTGCCAGCTCACATAATAATTAGAATTGGGTGCAGGAAATGGCGCTTCACAGTCCCAGCCACGAAGTCGTCTCCCTGTACTTGGTAGCACCCGAGCAAATCCTTTCCCCGCTACAGAGACCGGCAATGGATATCAAGGTTCGCCAATGACGAGATTGCCGGTAGGAATTTCACCAAGACCGGTTGGAGGATATGCATTAGGAGCAAAGTCCAAAAGTACGGGTGCCTATTTGGGACGATGATGAGCTGTCAAGGTCACTTGATCGGTGACTAGCCCTGAGTCCATAATCTCCAACGAATAAGACCTCTTTGAAACTCCGCGACATGCAACACGAGAAGAGAGAAAGGAGGACGTGAGGGGTTCAAACGCCGTGTAACTCCGTGAAGTCGAGAATATATTCGAAAGATAAGATCAGTACGATATTCTGTAACATACGCGTGAACGAACTGGAGTTCAGCACTTTTTGTGGAACGAAAGTCTTATTCCAACGTCGATATTGGTAAATCTATTCTTAGGATCGATATAGAGATAAGGTTCGGGTTAAAAGAGGAAAGAAATCGCGAAAATTAGCCCGACACATTAAGAAAGATCTATATTCCAACAACAATGACGAGCATGAAAACTCGCATTTTCGGTTGCGGAATAGGGTGCGGTGATCTATTTCCCCGAAGATGAGGAATCACATCTCCTCTCAACTCTAGGCCCCTCCCTTTGCATGTTTCTAAGAACGCCAAAGCGCCAAAAAAAAAATCTGAGCAATCATATCTTAGTCGACAGCTGTCAGTTCGGCTGCGGGGAATGCGGGAGAGGATGCAGGAAAGATGTACTAGAGCTGCATCATGCTATTCAATATCGGCGTTCGGTTTGTTGTCGTCGCTAGGTCTCATCAGGCCGTCAGGCAGGATTTTCGTGTCGATATATGGTGGGCAATTGGGTTGAAGTGTGATGCGTTGCGTCCATGGGGCTTCAGGCTGTTGAGTTGTTAATGGGTTTGGGGCGCTTTCAATGAGATAGAGGACTTGAAGGACTATGCAATCAATACGTGTTGGGATGGGGGCGGTTAATTTGTGTGGTGTGTTGTTATTGCCAACGGATCGGTAAATGTATGAAGTATGCAAAGCAAGCCAGCAAATTTTCCTTGCGATCGAGAGGTTGACGAAGGCGACAAGTCGAGTCATAGACAGCGGTGTGGATGCTCTGTTTGTTGAGAATGAATCGCGGTGAAAGAAAGAAGCCAGGGGGTGTTCGAGTGTGGGAACGACTATATATATAAGTGGCGGTGGACCGATGTACCAAGGAACTGGGGTGAGTGAATGACTGGGTTGGGTGGTGCTGAATTGCATGACAAGAACTATTCGGTTGGGGCAATGACCTATGGGATCTCTCGCTGATCAAAGTGGGCGCTGAGCGGCGGCCCGCCTGGGTATTGTACAAACCATATACACAAAATACATGCAACCCACAACTTTGGGTTAACCTCATTTGGTCAGATCGATTACTATGAATGGATATCAGTACACTGTATCACAACGGTATATTCGATGTTCTGAACCCGGTAGCTTCAAGCGAAAGCGAGTTTTTTTTTGAAACTCTATCCATGTGCAGATGCGTTCGGACTCGTGTGGACTGATGGGTATCAACAGATCCGACCTGGTGGCGCGATTTGCCCCCTCTTCGTGGCGATGAATCAACGACGCGTATTGTCTCGCGGGGCGTTGAGCAAGAACGATTGGGGCTTTGAGAAAATCGCCATCGGCACTCCTATTTGTATTTCAAAGCAGAAGGTGGTAGCCACCAGGGGCTATGCTGGTGGCGGTTGATGGTATGGGAGACGGACGATTGACTTAACGAGGAAGGACGTTCATGAACGTGTACAAACATGCGATGGCGAGTTATTCATAAAGGCTTATGAACGATATGGAAGATGAAAAGTTCTTTTAGAGAATGAGCGGCAGGGAAATGACGAGTCGTCAAGGCCTGCACGCAGTTGCCGAGATAAATGAAGCTATCGACGCATTGATGCCAACGACCCCGTTATGTCAAGAGTCCCCCACCACCAGATACAGAGGTATGGCGTATTATGTCTCAGGTTTCGTGCATATGCCCGACATTTCGGACGGTCCTGATTATCGGGTTGTAACCCTTTTTGATCATCAAGTTTAAAGTCGATGTTTCACACTCCATTTACTCGTTTAGATGTCTGGATACTTACCCCTGTAAGCGTACGTATCAGAAGTGATCTCATGACGAAGAAAGATGACTGTATTGGCGTAAGTATGACCTTAGATCTATCTTTCGGATAGTCTCGGATGTTTCGGATGGCGATGGGTTCGGTTATGCTAATAAATAACTAAAATGTAGGGCTTCGAGAGATCGACAGAAATTCTAGGCCACGTATAAATGAAGCGTGCCTAACATCTGAGCGAATAGAATAGATCGTCACGTACAAAAGCCACAGCTCCTGAGACGGAACGTGGCGAATAACACGCGTATATCATCTCTTAATAGGTCGAGGCATTTGGAACCCATAGTATGTTCGTTAAGCACCCTTCATGGCCTGTCCTGTACTTATATCGCTGCACTATATCGATATGTGTCCAACTTGTCGGCGTACCTTCAAAAGCAGCATGGATACGCGAAGAAATGTGTCTTGCTGGCCTCTTATGTATCAGATAGCGTTGATGGGGCTGCGTAGGCATTCATTCTCTAACTGTGACTCTTCATAAATTCGCCAAGAAATTCATAAAGCCTTAACCAAGCGTGGGCCGTTTCAATGGTGGCAAGGAACACACAACATGCTCTTCATCTGAACTCCATCCGTAGAATATTGTTATATTGACTCGTTGTACAGCCGGCCCTCGGGATTGTGTATCCGCCCACAAGCTATTGTTCTTTCCTCTCGGGTTCCACGGCACTAACCTGGGCCACAGCTGCGAAATCTCGGATCGCTCGAGACGTATAGGTGTACGTCGAAGGAAACATCGTAGTAGGTATGTTATGATCCCAGGTAGGAAGGCTTACCGAGTGATAGTCGAACCGGGCCGGAGAGAGGCGGTGAACTGCTCGGTGAAGGGTAGGGTGGTCGTCGTCGATTCGCGCGGCTTGTCAAGGGTCACCTGGGGCAAACTAGCATAGGCCCACAAGTCTATTCGGACTACACTTCATCGTCCCTTAACACATGCTCACATCGCCATCACTCTTACCATCACCCTCGCCATCACCTTCTCCTCACCAGACACACGAACGTACACATGGGATAAACAGTACACAGATATTTGCACCTACGTTGCCTGACAGCGGCCGTAAGGACATCTCAAGGGCGACGGCGACGAGTCATCCACCCGCGGACCTCACCTCGCAAGGCCATCTCATCCACGCCCCGAAGCTTCGAGCAAAGCATCACCTCACAACAAGGTTCTTGATGAAGTCCAACCGGGAACCGCTATTCATTACGACCGTTACCTGCCAACGAACACCGTAAACACCTTCTATCTCTTGAAGCCGAACGCTTGGTACCCCTGCCGCTAAGAACGCGAACGCCAACACTAAGGAAAGAAAGAGAAGGAATTCCGATAACGTCATAATAATAAAGGGAATCATGTGAATCCATATCGGCGGCATACATCATGGCTAGAGAAAACGGAAAAGACTGGAGGGACACGCCGCCCGCCCAATACCGAAGCCTAACATATCCTAGCCGACTTCTACGACACCCCTCCCTCCTTTGCCCTAGTCTATGATGATGAATTCTTCTTCTCTAAGAGCATGGAAACTTAAACGCGGAATATATTCGGCGGCCTTGATGAAGAATCGTGCTGAGTGTTGATGAACCATTGTAGGATATCACCGTGCCAAGACTATCGATGGGAAACCGAACACAGATCGATACGGTCGATACGATCGATTGATGGGCCTTAACGAAAGCCTTCATGGAGGCCAGAACCAATGTTTCCCCTATTATCGGCGTCAGTATATGGTTTATGTGTATCACTTGCTATGAACCCGAAGGGGTCATCGAGCGTCCATACCGTTGCCTGCTCTACTTTCGAGGTATCGCTGGACGTGCGAGGTGAGGATGGCGTTTGCGGTAATGTTTTAGGCGAGCATCTGATCGTCTAAAAATACTATCACAACCGTCAACCTCGCAGACACAATGTCTCTGGCCGTGTTTCTGTCGTATATGCCTGCCCCGGTTCCCCCTTCTGTGTTGTCCCTTAAAAATGGCGATGCAGCCAGGCATGTTACACCTCAGGATCGGATCCTGGGAATGTGTGGTATTTGCACTATCATACTCACCTTCAACCACAGCTTTCTCCCTGAAGCTATCAGCCTTATACGTTATCGCATGGAAAAGTTTTACTGACTGGGACGAGCTACGGCTAGCGTGTTCTTCTGGATGACGGTTGGCCGCATCATCACCATCGGCCGAGAAAGAGATAGTACTGCTATATGGGCTCTGTAAGACGTCGTATTGGTCTCCAGTATTAGAGAGTGCATTCCGAAAAGCATGTTCATTCCCAATAGTTGCTTGACTGTCTACAAGCGTACTGAAGTCTACCTCCTGCGATGGTGAAGCAGATGTGGTATGGCCAGAATTATCACTGAAGACTGGAAAACTCCGCGCGGCCGAGGAACTCTCATTGGTAACCTCTGATCCAGTTTGAATAAGATTTGGTGCCGTTAGAGCAGTTCCGTTATTTCCATCTCGGCTGTTGTACTGAGACCATGGTTCCATTCTTGCGAGTTGAGTCAGAAAAAGGGCTCGAGGCGGTGCTTCTCTCATAGATTGGACATGGCTGGGGCCTGAGAAGTGATGACCCTGCTGGAGCCAAGGATGATAGTGTGACAGATGCCCTCGGTGGTTGGCTTGATCCTCCGCTGATAGATGCCTGTCACCGCTGTTACTCTCGCCTGCAACCAGACCCCCTGTATCGGGACTGAAGCTCGGGCTTCTGTACTGTCCATGGCCCTGACGCAACGAGTCTGTAAGCATGTGTTCATTCAAACTATCGCTGGCGCTCGCAGATTCTTGTTGACCTTCCAAAGGGTCGGAGACCATCGTTGGATTCATATGTACTACCCCTTCTGTTAAGGGGATGTAGTGATCATTGCGGGGATCGACTGCAAGGCTGCCACTGTGGTAGACGTTGTTTCTCACCTCCTCTTCTGGAATATGCTCATGGGGACAGCCGCTGTTGAATTCGAGTGGCGGGTTCGTTTGTGGCCATTGGGACATATCCTGGTGCACAGGAGGGTTCCCACCGATTCCTGGAGCGAAAGGAAGACGACCCTCACTCGGAACATGGGTCAAGAGGACCAAGTTGGGATGGAAGACCCTTAAACTGGGCGTCTCTGCGTCAACATTTTTAGCCATCTTCACTGTCCTCGGCACAGCCTCTACCCGATACTGTTAGATGGAGTGGAAAGAGATGGTCAGAAGTGTGAAGCTGCAAGAATGGAAGCGGGAGAAGTTGACAGAAGGTTTCGTTAACCCAGAGCTCCGAGAACCCCTAGTCGTTGTGGGTACAATCAGAAACAGTGTCTGGCTTGTGTGAAGTAGGACTTGACGAAGCAAAGGCGATGATTTTATTGTTGCTGTGTTGTTGTCGCTGCTCTCATCGTCGCCGTCGCGGTGAAGATGCTGGAGGTATGCGGCCCTATTGCCATGGGCTAAACCCAACTGGGGTTTGGTTGATTCGCCTTGCTCTGCGACCCACGGGATAACAAGATTTTACGCACTTCGACCACGAGAGAAGTACGGGAATGGGCGCGACGCCAGCCAATAAAGATTGTCTGTCGAAGATAATTCTTGAGACTTGCAGCCAGATTTAGGGTGTGGGAGTGGCCGGTGAGTGTTTTGATGCTTCCCTCCACCATAGCAAAATCATCATCATCGTGGCATGACACCCAACCCAGGTCGCACCTAAGTTCGCCAGGATCTTCAGCTCCGCCTCACTTTATCGAAGCATTGTAACGAAACTTTCGAATCCATAGTAGACGCTAATCAGAGTGGTTTTTCGGGAGACTGGTCGTCATGTGTCTGGCCATTGAACACAGCATCAATGATGATCCATGTTTGCTCATGGTTGAGTAGACTAGGGTGGACAACCTGCCCCCCAAAAATCAGGTCCTAGGTTGTATGAAGTCATCTTGTCAGGGCAGAAAACTTGATAAGACTTCGCTATTTTGATCCACAGCCGATACTATGGCCCCCGACAATGTCGGTGAAGGAAGTTGAGGCGTGGTTTGACATAATTCGTCGATAGGTACGTGTAGTTTTTGAATCTTGCAGTCGCGGCCGGGGGCACACATCAGGCATCAGCCAGGCTTTTCAACGTTCATAGGGCGGGCAGGGAAAGGGTAAGTGCTGGATAACGACAGGAAAAGGCTTTCATCTTATGCTTTTGTCAAGAAGGCGATCGTAACAACCGCTTATGTGTACGGCATCTTGCGCAGTCCCGAATACAACTACGGGCGGGCTGACCTAAGACCAAAATAAGCACGAGGGTGATATGACAAGGCCACTTGATGAGTGTAGCAAACCATGGAAATAAACTAACCTATGCGAACCTTGGCTCACACGATGGACTTTTTAGCGGACGTCAGAATAAAAGCAGCAGAAGTAGGAACCAACAGAGTTCGTCAGGCCTATCACTCTCTCTATATCCGTTCATTGTCACTCGAAAATCTCGGATCTACATGTGTCAGGTGGCTTTCTGCAGCTTTGCCGCACCTCCTACACCCTCCTTACTCTCAACCCCAGCTTAGGAAGCACAACTCTGCAAGCCCACTGTCCCACTCGCTTCTGATAGGACATTTCCCCAAGCAAGTCCGCCTAAGATATTGCGGTCGATGGACTCATTTCCTTGTCTTTACTCAAGCTATAGCACAGACGCGTTTCGTCTCGAGGCATTTCTGCATATCAGACATGTGCACTGGAAATGATAATGTTCAATCCTTTTCTACGCTTCCGCATTCTCTTCACACTTTTGAAAACCTTGGGTGATTGCACACATCATGGCCGGCAGGCGAAGGAAGAGGCGCACATCCACAGCGTCCTCCCCATATGCGCCTTCCTTTCAGTACACCTTTGGCGAGGTGTGGCACAAGTCACATTCAGGCGCAGAGTCCACCACTTATTGGGATTTCCTAGACTCCCCTATGAATGAATCCGAATACGAGCACCCGGACCTGTGGACGTTATCACGAAGATGTGATTGCTTGCATGATCTAGATGTTGGGACAAGATTCCTTTTGTGTTCATGAACCGATGGATTTGATATGACGGCACCCGTGTATTTGATCCGCGGATATCTTTCAGATTTACCGCCAAATTGCGCCATTATCGCTGCAGGCTGGTCCGGCATGACGGGCAGCTGGAAGTATTTCGCCTTGTGGCTTATAGGTGGCCATATCCACGCAAGCCTTAAAGAAGGACTATTTACCGATGAACTGTTCCAGATAGGTCACGAGTGCCCACCTTTGTCGCCCACCATCTTCTATCGCTGGCGCGTATAACACCGCATCGCCAATCATCGTCGTAGCATTTTGCTTTATGTCCACGTACAGAGTCGCCACGACGTCCTCTTTACGATCGAAGAAAGCATTTTTGCAGTGATTTGGTGAAAAGTAGTTCATCCCGTGCTCCTCCACACTTATTCGCGCGGCTGCTCAATCAATAACAAGTGCATGAACGTCCGGCCTGATAGGGAATATCCCCGTCCACTTCCCCGCTCAGCCATGAAATCACCCACACCCTACCTTGCGTCCCGCCTCTTGCAGCAGCCCGAAAAAAAATGAAACAGTCTCCCCTCTCCTCTGAACTGCATATCGGTTCATCCACGAACCAATCCAGTAAAAGCAACCTCTCTTGGTAGCATCGATCCCACCTCCGACGGGTTACCATAATTGGCTCCGAATTTCACTTGAGCCTCATCGTACGAGCTAGCATGTTGTGCGTGACCATTTTCGAGTCTTAGCATTGACACATTGATTGCCTGCGGGGCGCGGAAGCACGTTCATCTGGAGTAACTATGGGTCGGCCCGTGGATGAGCAGAGAAATCGCGTGGGTGTCCCTCGCCCGTTGCCGATACGCTATCGTGACATTTCGCGTGGAGGGACGGTACATGCTGGACGAGTCTGGGGAGAATGGCGTCTGCAAGATTATGCAATTGGCTCTGGCTCGTCGCGTACATATGTATTCCATCACTAAACATGCACATTTTGGCTGTTGTTCCCGAGTTCAATTGGAGTATCCCGCCCGCGCCGCGCACACGTTTCGCTCTCCTTCCCACCAAAGTGGAGAATCATCGGCTACTTCTTCTACTCCAGGCACTAGTTATTCCCGGGAGAACGGGCTTGCCAATGGTAACAGTATCAGGTTTTTGCTTTTCGGCGCCAATTCACGGCCCAACAAAACCTCTTTCGCAGCATAGATCGCTTGCCTTGGAAGTTCTAAGCAGTCATGTCCGTTCGTGCATGAACGGGTCCTGTTTGATCTGGGCATTTTTGGCTGCTTTGCTATTCATTGCCCATTCGTCCCGCGATGCTGTCGGATCGGATCCGGGAGTTTGGGTACGCTTGATTAATTGGGTAGGAGTTTCGCAAAGAAGAATGTTGAGGAGATGTTTGCGGCACAGATTTATGGAGGTGTTATTAGTGCTATAGAAGTTCGAGGTTCGCGGAATGTTACCCGATTGGGAGTTGTTGGGTCACATGATAGGTACGAAAGGAATAGCGGACTCCCAAGCACTGGTGCAACTGATCCACCAAGAACTGGATTGCGAAATTACGGAATTCGCCATTGCTTCGTATTTCTCGTGTTTTCTCTTAAATGGTGCAAATTGCACGTGTGAAACGATTTCTCTTAGGTACGGATGACAAGAATGGACATATTGTGTTAACCTCATTGGCTCTATTGTCAACCATTATTATAATCACACTCAATAAAAACAATCCTATGTCGAGCACGAACCATTTGAAATATAACAAATTCAAACCATACATTATGCGACATTGAAAATGAATTCAGGAACACATAAATCATCAATCTATTACTATGAAAACTTCTCTCATCACCGTCACCGTCCATTTCTCACACAGCGTAGAGCTACATTCAATGCACCCCACCAAGTCAACATTCACCTGCATCCACAACACCACGACATCACATAACCACATCCCCCATGAACCAACCGTCCCAATCGCCCCCACTAGCTCAGACCTCAACCTTCAACAAATTTACCCCTCTATCCCAACTCACCACGCCCTCCGCCCTCTTAGCCCGTATCACCCCCCTCAACCCCGGATTCTTCCCCGCACTCACTCACTCACCCACTCACTTGCGGCTCCATGCATTGCATCACAGCACTAGTTCTCTTCCAAGCCCGACATAGCGCACGTCCCACGCATGTCCCGCATAACCCGTATCCTGCACTGTGGCGAACATCACGCCCCGCCTGACAAGCATAGCATGACATGTCCTGTCTATATTTAGCGAGATCGGGAGATGGATCGCACATCCCAGGCCCCAAGTTCCAGGACCAGGGTCGTTGAGGTAGATAAGTAGAATATGTAAGCGAGGTGTATTTCAATCCCTATTCAAATACTCCATCTTCCACCCTCTCAACTCCATAACCGGAAATGTTTTGGCATGTGAAACTGCTTTTCGCTGTCCATATCAGTCCCGATTTGAATTCTCAAATTTCCTCCGGTATCCTATCTTGTACATAGCGGTGAGGTACGTGAATTCCAGATTTGGTCGACGCAATTTTCAGGGCTGCTTTTTCGGGTGGGGCGTTTGAGCGGTGAGGATTGGGCTATTGGGTTGATTTGGGCTGTTCGATTTGAGATTAGCGAGTGGGACGGGGGCTACGTCGTGAGATAGTGTGGGGTGGTGGATATGGTCATTTGGAATGGGGAATGGGGGGTCGTGGTCATGGAGTAATGCTGATGTTGGTGAGTGTACATGTTTGAAAATCTCGGACATAAAAAATTGCGATGCCATACATGACTTCACTTTACTCACAGCAACTCAACTAAGCTATCTTGTTCATAATTCATTGTATTCTCATTTCAGTCATCTCCAAATAAATCCTTCATCTCCTCTCACCCCCAAAAATAAAATAGAACAAAATACAAATTACTGACCCATTCATTTCCCTAGATTAACCCCGGAACCATAATAATAAAACATAGTAATAGCAAATACAGATATACAAGAAGAATAAGAATCTACTCGCGCAGCAAGGACAATAGTTTAAGGAAGAATCGCCGTCTAAGCGGCCTGGCATATTTGGCTTCGACGATGCAATGTGGTACATAACCAGCATCAGAGCCCAAGATCTGCCAGCGGGGGGAAAAGGGAAAAGGAGGCCGCGCTCCTGGGCGCCTGCTTTGGATTCTCTTAGTAGTAGATATTTGTTGGTGAACCGACCGACATTTTTTTGGTGATAACATCAATACTGGGACTCGAGGATCTCGAAATCTTCCAACTCCGGCATCTTCCTGCGCCTACCCCTCTTCTTTGGCTTCACATCATGTATCCGATGCTGCTTCCATTCGTGCTTCTTCCGGGCGTCGGGCCTTTTGAATCCACTCTTGCATTTCCTACATATCAAGTCCTCGGGTTCTATGACGCCATTGGTGGAGGACGGATGCTTTGATCTCATATGTCGGGACATGTTTCCTTTTGCATATTGACCCCTGAATGATCCGTCGCACTGGCCGCACGAGAGAATGGGGAAGACAGTAGAAGCATCGTTGATGGTGGCTGGGGCACTGGCTGATCTCCTTAGTATTCCTCTGTCGGCCCTGCTGTTGTCGTTCAAAATACAGGTCTGAGTGATGGTTAATGCTGAGGCCTGTCCATTTGAGGGCACACTATGCGCGGTTTGAGGGCTATAGACAGGAAGGGCATCGTTGTAAATCCTTTCGGGTATCTCGGGAACTGAATTGCGCTGAGGGTGATCAGTCGGACTTGATTGGCAACTGTGCTCCATGATCTGTGAATTGTTGCTAGTAGAGGCAAAATTGCTGATGGCCACAGTCATCGGTGCATATATCTGCGGTACGAAAGTCGCCCCCGGCTGCAGTTGGAGAGGGCTCATGGTTTCAGCACCAAAGTAACCGCGAGGTGGGTATTCTGGAATGACATTGGTATCCATCTCAGCCGAATTGCGACGAGTCAAAGAAGGAGAAAAAAGTTGGGGATTGGCAACGAAGTTATTCTGGTGGTGCTTAAACACTGGCATGGGCGCATGTAACGGAGATGGCGAATGCATGGGCGATGGAGAGAACTGGTGTTGATAGGAAACATGATTATGCACGCCTCCGTAAAAGATTGGAGGACCCGGATTAGCGCTTGTTTGACTGATAGGAGATATATCCGGGGTAGTTTCGCTCGACAAAGAAGGGGTGATGTAAGTTTGAGTGGAGGTTGGCATGGTGGATTGACTATTTTGCGCGTACGATCCTTGCTCAATTGTAGAAAATGCCGAAGATCTTGTCGAAGGTGTATACTCAGGGCGAGTTCCATGTGCCTGGGTATATTGCATGTTGGTTTGGAGTAAGGGAGGTTGGGGAGGGACGGTGGGAGAAACTCCTTGATGGGTATCGGGATACAATTTCGAGTTGTACTGGGCAAAGGAATGATTGTTTTGCTCATTTAGGGGACGTGTATGATTGGACATCCTGCGGCGATGATGGATATTATGATGAACTGACTGAGCGTCCATCTCGGGACATATTGAGGAGCCTGGAAGCTCATACTCTGGTAGGTTAGCAAGCTCATGCCGGGCTGAAGTCGGCAATTCTGGGGTCAATGTCGATGTATAGTATGGCCATAAGTCGATTCCTTTATTCGATTGCTTGTTGAACGGGTGGATTATCTTGCTTGATTGTTTGTGGATCGAAGAAATCATTTTGCTCGTTAAACGAACGAGGCTGCTGCGACGAGACTTTTTGGAAATTTCGTGCTGAGGCAATAATATTTCGTGGGAGGATAATGGCTGAACTGGATGGCTACTATCTTTTCCTTCGGGCCTGCCGGGGGACTTGGTGTCAGAAGTGAATGTCTGACAAGGACACGGCGGAACAGAGCCTTTGTGGCTAGAGCTCAAGTATCTAGTCAACTTTAGTGGAGCTCTCTTATTTGGAAGGAGTCCAAACTGGGGTCTTACGGACTCAAAGATTATTGAACCGTTTTGTCTTTGTAGTCGCAGTAGCATTGTGGTGGCTTTTGCGCGGGAGCCGGTCCAGATATCTAGCGACGTTATCTTGCGAGCAAGAAGGACTTTATTTTGCGCTCAGTTTTGCTCCAGCATCTCTCTCTGGGATGAGTGCACACGCAGTCCTGCTGGAATCGCCCAATGTTCGCGCGGGAGAGGAGGAATAGGTCGTACTCGCATTGGAGTCATGGGCCGCGTAACATCCCTTCCCCACGCCGACGAGGAAATCGGAAGAAATGGGAGACGCATCTTCCAATTGGGAGGTTTGATTGGTGCCATCATGGTTTGGATTCGTCGCCTTAAAGAGGGCAGAGGGCGGAGGGCAACGGGCACGGCACGCGACTGTTCTCCTCCATCAAAATCGTGGTATTGTGAACACCATCCGGATATTCTGTTGGTCCAATCCGTTTGGTCGCCGTCGATAACTGGTAGAATATCCGCGACGAGGAAACGGCAACGACAAGATTCGCGCAGCGGACGGGGGATGGGGTAGGGGGTCGATGAGTTGTTGCCTGAGGACTACGTCAATCCAGCAATCATAGCAGGGGAGGACAACCTAGAGGCCTAGGCGCAACGCATACCTTTTGCCTGATCTGCATCATTTGACACCTAGTCACATGTTGCTCAACGAAGCTAATCTGTGGTTCTTGTTGCGGGTCACCGCTGACCGGTTTTGACGCCGAGTTGTTTTGTGAAGCGAGGCGTGCAGGTGTCCGACTCGGGCAGATAAAGTCCGCTTGTTAGCCCCTGCAGTCTGTATCGGCGTATACGCGTTGCCCCAATAGACTTCTTGTGGTGACGAGATTGCTTGCGTGAGGGTAACGTTCTTGGGCGACAGAGCTTTCAAGTGAAGTTGCTTAGCAATCTTTCATAGGCTTGGAGGAATAAGTGATTATTTTTTCGTGGAGATCCCTGTCCTGACGATATTGCCTGACCGGTCGAAGTGAATTAGGAATTGTGAGCGATGTCGGCGCGAACATAGAAGCAGAAAAGAGTTTCGAAACGGGGAGACTCGCTTTGTTGCGAAGTTCCATTTCGCATCAGGAGATTTGGTGAGGCCTATCCATTATATCAAGAACATTCAAACGCACAGCCTTGATAGAATGGGGCCAAACACAAAAATAAAGAAGCTCGAGGATGAACTCAGCCGCAGACAATCGCGAGACAACAATGGTTACCTAGTTTAGGTAGGCAGACTGCGAGGCAGATTCGCAAGTCACTGAATGGTGAGGCTCTTCCTCAAGGTCGGTACTACTCGAACGCAGGCTAACCAAGGTTTCATCGCTTATGCAGTAAACCTGACCCCTAGCCAAGATGTCGTACAAGATATGTGAAGTCCAATGTCAACAAAATCGAACTGCGGAGAGTCAAGCTCATTTCGGCAATGTGCCGCTGGCTTCCTCAGGACAAGGCCCTGTTCGCAAACAGTTCCAATATGGGACGATGTCACACATCATCTTCTTTCCCGCAGTAGAGAGAGTCCCTGGGGACGGAGAGCGACCCGGTGGAATCGGGAGAGGCGAGGGCCGACCCTGGATGCACCTCTTGGGCCCTTATCCTTGTCGCCATTCCCGGAGGACTGAAGGTTAGGTTACAATTAGAGAGGTAGTGTCCAACCAAATAGTGAACAGCTGCTGCAGGTCATTAAGAGGGCGGCCTCCTCCTGAGCCCCCTTGACGACGTGTACAATGGTGAAATTGTGCTTCCGGCGGAGACTTCCGGCTTTGCCCTGGCAATATCGTATGTTATCTATACCGTGCCATGATAACAGGTCATTTGTCAAGCAAAAAACAACGCGGGTTATGTGATGGGAAAGGAGGATGCATGGTGCATGTTTGTTTGTGGAGTCCTTGGAGGTTGGAACAAGCTTGCCCCGCTTCGGACCCTTTCGTCATCGCCCACGGAGATGCCCGTGCACTCCAGGGCTTCCGGGTTCTCCTACCATCCAGCTGGTTGCCCCGCCGGCTGCCCGACAGGCGACATCGCAAAGAGCTTCTCTGCCGTGTGGGCGTCAGCTACATTAATCGCATCCATCGTGGCCCGTTCGCGGTTCCCTTTGTTCAATACCAACCGCTTGCACCTCTACCACGAGATTCGTCGCCCTATATCTTCAACCCCTGCTACCCCTCAAGAGGCCGGTCAAGCTGGCCCTAGCGCCATCATCAGTTGCGCATGTCCACAACCATTGACATGGCGCAAACCAGCGTGGCATGAGATGCGAACGCGAGCTGGCGATGTGAGCTCTGGGGAGAGGGATGGGAGCCGCATGGAGTCTAGATTGAAAGATCGTCGTCGCCCTGTGCCCTTTTCGGGGCACCCCTTGGCAGTGACGTCGCCCCTTGGATCCCAAAGTCCATCTGGTGCTGTAGTCTGTTGATGCGGTGTCACTTGCTGTGCTGGTGCATCCGGCGGAAGGGCATGTGGGCAGCTGAAATACAAAAAATCACGCGATTCTCGTACATCCAGGCCATAAATAAAAACGGTATAGATCCCAGGGACATCCAGAATTAGAAAGATCGTCAACGATGACTTTAAGCTTCAGAGTACTCCAGGACAAATGCTGTGCCCCATGCTCAATTGGCCTCATTGGCACGTCAATCCAGGACGAGCGAGTTTAGACAGGCATACTCGTCTCTCGCGGCTTCTTTCCACACCTTCTCACTTGTACTCGGCCGAAAGCACGGGCCGACGTTGATAGACAGTTAATACTCATTGAGCTGAAAATAGAAAAATCCCGACAAAAAAGTTATTCCGTGGCTGTAACAGCATGCAAACCCGTCCATGATGATGCGAAGAGGAACCGAACCATCGCCGTGCTGGTTTTAGAGACCCCGAAGATCTCACCGCCAGATCAAACCGAACAGAATTAACGGTACATATAGACCTCGCTCCTCAAATAATTTCGTAAGTTCAAAGAAATCCTATCCAAAGACGAAAGGTTGGTTCTTCATTGGTGGTCTCTTTGTTTTACCCATCCTACACCGTCCCAGACACCATCTCGCTGAATTTGATTCATGTATACTTGCATATTGTCTCTTGGTGCAGTATTTTGGTTCAGATTTTGCAACCTCGACGATGTAAGTCGATCCATCGTCGCAGAAGAGTCTTGGTGCGAAGGCGAAGTTTGATGTTGACGTCCATTACCTGAGTTGAATGTTGGGTTGCTCATCTCTTCGTTTGGGGAGTCCCATGATCGATGAACACGCTTCCAACCTTGGTGTTCGTATTGATAACGTGGTTCATGGTTGCTCACATTACGGTCATCGTGGTGATTTGTTTGATGATGGTCGGTACCATTGTTTCCATGGGTACTCCCGTACTGCTCAAAATTAGCACTCTGTAAGATATATGACAAATGTGAAACTAACATCTTGCCCAGATTTGTTGAAAGTCACACGATTATCACGTGGCCCACTGTGGGTTTGGCTCTGTCGAGTGTGTGGAGTGTCCCTGTTCGCCATGATCAAGTGTATTGATGTAGTTTTAACTGATTGAAGCGGAGGCAAAGGATTCAGTTGATATGCTTTGTTGGCTGGTAGGAGTAGTTGAGTGGGGGAAGAGCAATCTTATATCAATAGGTAGAGGTTGAAACCAAATAAAGCAGCAAAGGGGCGACAGTCTGGAGACAAATAGTGAGGAAGGGCGAGAACGTGGGGCGCATGAGTCTTTAGGACAACCAAACAGCCAATATACAATAGGAAAATACCAGTCACAGTCACGTTCAACACAACACAGCATGCCCTGGAAATTCAGGCAGCACCTGCCCTACCGCCCATGCCGTCCATGAAATCAGCCGCGTGTGAGTCCTCTGACTCCTGAGTCCTTAGCCCTTCTGCCGTCTCGCAATTCTGATCTTTGGCGTGGTCGCCAAGAACGACCCAGGCGAGAAGTGCTAGATCCTGGAGGACCATAATTAGAGGTGAACACAAAGATACTCCTCGAGGACAGAAAGAAGCGGCACGGCGTGGAAAAGGCAGCCAACTGTGAGGCCGATGGTGGATGGGGGTGCGTACATAGAGATGAAGCCTGTGATCAAAGAAGTTGGACTGCAGCCGGAAGGTGTATCTTGAGAAGGGGCGGCACTATCTGAGACATAAGAGCAACAAAGATCGAGCAAGGCGGACGTGGGCGGTCATGAATGGTCATGGCCGATCATGCGATTGGGACGGGGGATTCGGTAAGGCGTACTGCACGGACAGCGGGTGAAGGTCGGTAGGGGAAGACGGGCGAGGCAGTTGGGCGGCCGGGTGTGCCGACGGGTGCGCTAATTATTTCCCCCGGGCGAGAGAAGATGAATAGAGGAAGACATGTAGAGAGCATGTCTCGGTCGGGGGTCGGTTTTACGAGGGCGTCAAAGTGGTGCAAGGACTGCAAGCGCCAGGTTGAGAACGCTCTTTTGAATTGTGACGGGCGAACCGATAACGAGCAAGGAAGCTGTAGTTTGTTAATGATATTCTTTGAGCTAAGATTATCTGCCAATCCGAAAAGTGAATCTGCTTCGGAGAATTTAATTTGGTGGGAGGTGGCTTTGATCGTGGGGGCCGCTTTTTCCCGATTAGAGAACAGCAGAGCGAAACGGGGAACAGGTCTACATTCTCACGCGAAGAAGAGTACTACTCCAGCCTTTATGAATTGATTGCCTGAAACTATAAAAAGTAGGCGAGGAAAGTTGTCCATGTGCGCGAGATTCGAATCGGAGGATGTACGGTTGATGGGCATCGAAGTCAGAAGTTCGGTTACTGTTTTTAGGTATCAGCAACACGTTGTACCCCCATCGACCACAACGGCGACCAACTTTAGATCGTAGATCGGATCTTGGCCAAGACGATTGCGCCCAAGAAGGTTAGATTTGGGTCGCAACGTGCTGAACCTGCTGATGTGACACATAATTGCCAATGCTGTTCAATCATCGCGTTTGGACCCAACAATTGGCCCCAAGTAAAAATAGAACAAAGTAAACACATAACGAATGAGAAGGAATTGGGACAAAGATAGATATGAATAGTTTCCATATGGTATGCCAACCAGTTCCATCCGATTTTGCTTTGACGAAAAGGCAAGACGATCACTTTTGAGTCAAGCTTTTTGATTGGATGTTTGTACTACACGGACAACAACCCAATCCTATCACCACTAATTGAGGCCATGCTAGGTCCGTAGCAACATGGTAACTATTTGCGAATTCTTGACCGGATTGAGGCACTGTCTTCTGGCAATGGAAGGGACAACCCGCCGGGGGATTTGGGTGTTGCTCTCGCTCGGGCACGCCGTGAAATTGTCGGCACGACTGTTGTTCGAAAACGCCGTGTAACAATTGGCTGTCTAGGGTCGGCTCGCGTACACCGTCTTATGAAGCGGCTCATCCTGTCCATGTTAGCGAAAAATGGCGCTCAAACAGTGTTGATAACTTACAAATTCCCGTTGGCCATCACACACCCTCAGTCGTCCCTCAAACTGCCAATACTCTCTTTCGGTATCTGGCATATTTTCAAAGAGTTTATCCTTTACTGTAGTTTCGTTGACACGGTATATGGAGAAGGAAACGATGTCTTCCTGTGAAAGAACTGCGTCGACGATATTCGCCCATAATCCCGAACACAGACTGCAGTAGCTAAACTCTAGTTTCCTGAGTGTGTTCTCATGGCGAGTAATAAGGCTCGTAATATGCTCTTCTTCAGCGTAAACGCCACCCAGGCAGAGTGATTGTAGATGTGCCCAAACGACAGCATCAAGTCCTAAGGACGAATAAAGGGGGGAACTCGTGACTATATCGACAATTAGTACAGGCTTGGCTTGAATCTAGCATACGAGATGTTATGCCGGACAAGCGAGGTGTGAATCGCTAATTAACCTAATACGAGTACTCACTGTGTCCATACATTTGTGACATGCTAGTCTTCCAATGATAAAAGTTCAGGGTCAAGTCCCTTAGATTGGCCGCTGTAGTGAGCAGGGCCCCTAAGTTCGCGAGTTGTGTTTGGCCATCTCCAAGTGCGCCCCTCGCTCCGGTTGGGAATGATAAAGACAAGTTCAACTCTACTTTCTCTAATAGATTAAAAAAGAATGGAGCTGCTTCTGCGAATTGGGAATCCATGTCGAACACAAAAATAGTGAGTTCAGTTGACGAAGCCTGATCTGAGGATGAGGCTAGGACCTTGAACTCGCGAATGCCAGTATATTGGGACTGATGGATTGCTCCCAGAACGTGGTGAATGCCATGCTGAGATGTCACAAGATGCTCCTTCCAGGAGCTCATTGCATACCGATCGGTGATGCCACGAGGAAGAATATATCTCATAAGCTTGGCCTCACTTGGTACTTGGAGTGGGTGAGGCGAATAGACGACGGTCTTAACATTTGGTAGCAGGTCTAGTGCTCGGGATGTCTCGTGGAGAAGAATGAGGCTATTACGAACTTCTTCTTGTTCATTGAATAACTCACGATATCGCCTCCACCTTGTTTCGTCAGCTTTGTTGCGCCTTGCATATATTCTGATCTCGTTGTGATGCAGTACGACTTTCACCACACTACTTCTTCTGGTGACTGACTAACGAATATGATTGTAACGGAACGTACACATGGGAATTTTGTCATGGTCTTACCTATTCCGCTTGTGAAACAGATTACCCGGTGCGTCAGGAACGTGTTCATTCTCTAAACTGCAGTACGTCTGCTCGGATTCGGCGATCAATTTGTTGTAAACGGATCCATCAAAGTGAATCTCCTTGACATATTTTGGCAGAATGGAATGCAAAGAAATTTTCTTGAGAGTTCCAAGTGCCTGATATCGAGCGCAGGCGACGGCAGTGTTGAACAAGGCTGGGCTCGCATTTTGGTCGCATTTCTGACAAAGCTGTCGTGCGGTTTTAAGGTCCTTGCAATTAAGATAACTGAATATGAGTATCTGAAGTTCTGATGGTAGCGCTGAGAAGCTTCCCATGATGACAAGTTACGAGACAGGTCAGCTTGAAGATGGAAAGGGCGTGGTTGACACTTGACAGGCAGCAACTTGGAGTTGGATGAGGAGATGCGGCTAGCCACTTGAGGCTTACCGCAGTAAGCGAGGCAGCAGATGCATTCTATACAAAGGTACAACATTGAAACGAGCAATGGGGCATGTGTAGCAGGCGGAAATTCTTGGCCTATTGGAGTTTTTTTTATTTTTTTTTTTAAAAAAAAACGATGCGCTCTGTTCGGCACGCAAGAAAAGTTTGTTGGGAACTGTGGATCAAAATTCATGGACCGCCTCCGCAATTGGTATAACAAACTGCAATAATTGAATTCGCCGTGTACAGCCAGACAGCCATGTGCGATACCTCAACATAAGAATTCCGCATATATCCAAAGAAAATCAAGTCCGTTACTTGTATCGACTACTGTTTCCGTAGTTTGCTGAGTGCGGCCATGATCCCCTCGCTCATCTCTTCGTCTGGTCCTTGTTTCTTCTCCTTCTCCTTCTCCCCCTTCTCCTCCTTCTCCTTGTTCTTCTCGGGGCTATAATTAGTCGTTAACCGGCCGCCCCGAACCGTGCCGTCCGCTTGCTGTTGCTCAACACGTATTTTTGCCTGGCGAAATGCATCTTCGTCCTCCTGTCTGGGTGCCCATCCCGAACTTTCTTCGGCAAGGCGATGTCCAGGTCTTCTGTCAGCATCTGCAATGGGTGTTTGGGCTACATGGTCGTTTGATACAGGAACTACCCCACTTATTTCTTCAACCCTCGAGCTGGTCCCACGGTCCCCTCCCCGATTGAGGCTTCGCTTCGCAGCTTTCTGGATCCTGAAAGGTTCCCGAACAGCACTACACCAGCGTTGAACCTTCTTCTCGCCCCAGCCAGCAATCAGTCCGATCTCTTCTGGCCCTGCATTCATTGCCGTGCGCATGCTACCGAAGTTGGAGACAAGGCCCAAAGCGTCTGTTTTATTAATGCTTCGGGGGACTGTGATGAACTCGACCAGGTTATCCGAGTAGCTGGAGGATTGCTGGGCACGGATGCTCGTGGGCGCGGTGTGCTCGAAGGTCTTGAACAATTCCAAATAGCGTCCGGCCTCCTGCGCAGACCAGCACAGCATGACGGTGACGTTGTTGATCAGTGACGTCTTGGAAAGTTCCCGCAGCGGTTCTTCATGGCTCTCGATGTCGACCATTGTGAGGAGTATACGCAAATTATACTGTCCCTTGAGGTCTCGAATGCGGTTGTAGACATACTCGGGGTGCAAGCGATGGTACTTGAGCGACAAGAACAGGGCGCACGTCGTCGCACCAAGCACATAGTCAGCCGGGATATCTGAGTATTCCCATGCAACGCTGCGGACGCTGTTGAGAATGGGATTGCCCTTTTGGCGCGGCGACACAAGGATGGAGCTGGGCCCAGATCGCGACGGTAGGGCTTGCGGCTTGGGCTGTTGGATCCTGGGTGGGTTGGCGGCTGTCGTTGTCGTTGACGGCGACGTGGTGGAGGACGTGTTGGCAGCGATTGGGGCGTGGGGAGCGGCGCCGCGAGAACGAGCAGCACCAGCGTCATCCATACTGACCGTAGCAGCCGTAGTAGAGCCGTGGAGGCATTGGGTTGCGCCGCGATGCGCTTCTTCAAAGGGTCAGCGGGGAGAATA
The DNA here is from genome assembly GCA_020744415.1 of Dendryphion nanum. NCBI lineage: Eukaryota > Fungi > Ascomycota > Dothideomycetes > Pleosporales > Torulaceae > Dendryphion > Dendryphion nanum. The sequence continues at coordinate 1,825,826 of JAGMWT010000004.1, read as the reverse complement.
GAGATGAGATGAAGAAGAAGGTCTGAGACTCTGAGACAGGGAATGGCTGTGTTAGGCGCGTTGGCGAGAGTCTCCAGGGCAGGTGAAGCACCGGCTCCGAGAGGCGCTTTGCCAAAAGGAGACCAGTCAACTGGTTGACCTCCTCCAGCGTCACGTGCCATGGCCGCCCAGTCCACCTCTGCTGCCCAGGTGGTGATGGTGCCGAACACTGGCTCGCTCTCCCTCCTAGATGAATCTTCACTCCACCTCCTCCAACAACCACTGCCGTCACCCCGTCCCCCTCCCTCCTCCCCCAGCGCAACCACCTCGTCCCCACGCCTCGCACACCCTCGAAATCGCATCGTCAACTGTCCCGATCGAATGCGCACGCCCTAGATTGTTGCTTCTCTTCAGCTGCCGCGGGCCACCGCGCCAAGCGCCTCATCTGAGTTGTTGCAACGGCAACGCAACTTGCCCTATCCGCCATCCGCCCTCGATCACGCCCGCCCGCCTGCCTCCTCTGCGCGCGTTCCCATCCGTCTCCTTCGACGAGCGAGCTCGCGGCACACATGTCGGAGCACTCTGCGAAGCGACAGCGCCTGACCGGTTCTTTCTCTCCAGCGAGCCCGCCCTATTACCACGCCAAGCAGTCCGATCAGACAAAGCCGCCCGTTGTTCAACCGAACACGCCCACTTCGCCTCCATACGGCTCGATGAGTTCTCGCTCGCATGGAGGCTCTGGCACCCATGCGACAGCACCTGCCTCTGAGATGACTCCGCCGTCGTCGGTACGCATGTCACAGCAGCATTCCCAGTCGGCAGCATCGGCAGCTCTTCACAACCCTCTCTCCACTCCCGGAAGCGCTGCAGCTCCTACTTTCCCGTCCACTGTCGACAGTGATGGCGATGCCGTGATGGCAGACGGGCGAGATGATGACGCCGAGATGTCAAGCGATCACAGGCATTCCAATCACAACCGGCAAAGTAGAGGCGCCTTCTCTGGCAGGCCGTTCGAGTCCTTCTCGGAACCTGCCAAAGGCGACGCCCTCTTCAATCTTTGCGAAACTCGTAAGGTTCCCTTAATATCAGCGAATTTCATTGCTTTGTGTTGCTGACACAGATGCTGCGTAGCTCACCTAAAGTCGCGACCGCATTGCTCGCAGAATATGTTGGAGTTATATGGGCTTAACGACTTAGCACGATCTGTCGCACGAACGGATCCCGTCACAGGAGAAAAAATTAATAAATTGCGAAAATCGTATGAGGGACACATCAAGGCTATGCAAATAGCCGGAAAAGCAAAGGCCACGAAAATGGAACACGTACTGACAGCGCCATTGAATTGTCCCGACGATATTTGGGCAGCGGAGAGAGGAGGCCGAGAAAAGTTCAAGGAGGCGCTTGATGACCAGAATCAACTGACTGCAACATTCAGTGACCAGCTAAGCAGGGCATTTGCTGGCATGGCTCCAGGACCGCTTCCAGGAGCAGAAGCACAGAAATTCCGAGCGTATCTAGGTACAGACGAAGCCGTCAAACCCAAGCCAGACATCAATCAAGTTAGAAGCATGTCACACGCTGCTCCCACCCCAACAGCAGGCAATGCCGCCCTTACCCCTAGGCTTTCAAGACCAGAAAGATCGGGATCCAAACGGAGCTATGGAGACGACTCATTTCAAGGATACGGCGAGGGGATAGATCCTGATTTCGGAGACGGCACAGGAGGGGATGATGGCAGTTCAATGTCTAAAAAACGGAAGTTGGGGTTTGAAGGAACTTCACGATCAGTGGAAGTTGGCGGTGTTCGACGGTAGCAACCTCAAGCCTGCGGTTGCAACCCTTGATCCAGCCTTGCTCTGGACCTCCTCTGGAAACCTTTCCCCTAATTATGACATGTCCGAAGTGGCCTCCGAGACCGTGGAAAACCTACGAAGATGCCAACACCTGAGTGCTCTCACATCATCTGGAAATTCTTGGACAGTTCATCTTTCACTAGACCACCTTTAGTTTTACTTCTTTTTCATTTTTCCCATACCGGCGTTGGCGGACAACTCACATCGATGAGTATTATGAAAACGTTTTCCAGTCACCAAGTCTTTTTTTTTTCTTCTTCTTCAGGTTTTGGGAAAGCATGCGCGCGCGGGGTCAAAAGAGGGAGCAGAGAAATCATAACTGTTTTATTTATTTTTTGTATGGATGGATGGAATAGGGTAGGATCAAGAGGGGAAGGGGAAGAATAAGATACGAAGCATGCATGCTGTTATGGCCTGGTTGGTTGGTTGGTTGGTGGGTGGGTTGGGTCAGAGAAGAAGGGCGAGCATGGAGCGAAGGAAGGAGCACGGCTCGAGGGACGGGGGGACCTTCGGAGTGAAGGCCACTGTTTTGCTTCACATGCCGTTTTCCTTTTTTTTTTTTTTTCACTGTGCATAAACTGGGCGGAGATAACCCCCGAATGATACCCTTCAGGCATGAAATATCGAATACAGAAATCGAATCAATGATTTGGCTTTTGGGGGGATGAATGTGAAATATGAGCGCCTAGACATGGCAACAAAGTTCTCATGATAGACTGTCATCTCAAAAGACGACACCTCCAAACTTTGTGTCGTTGAAACTTGAGTTGGAAATGGGGATAACTATACATTTCCATACTCCATACCCGTTATGTTCGTTATATCCCCTTCATGGGACTTCAGAAACATTTCTTTAAAAGTCACCACCTAGAACAGTATAATGCCACAAAAGCCCTAAATCTGCTCGTAGCCACACCAGGCCCTTTAATCTGTCTCCAGAATCGCCCAAGTAAGATCATCCACCGTCGTATAGATCACTCCACCCTCCAGCAACTCATCGCCCGCCCTCCCCACCTCCCCAATATCCAAATGCAAATTCGACGCGATCTCCTGCTGATGCAGTCCCTCATTCGTCTGCGGTGTCGTCCTCAAATACTCATACACCTTCCTAGCCACAGGCGTGAATCCCGATAGCGGACCGCCATAACTCCCCGTCCCAGCACCCTGCTGTGCACTACCACCAGTATTTCCCCCCGCAGCTCCATCCCCATCCCCGCCTGGAGGCCCGCGCGTTAATTGCAGATGCGTGACCGTAGCCTCGAGAAGATGATACGAGACCTCATTAAAATCCTCGACAGGCCGTATGATAATCGCGCTGACGTGTTTCCGGTCGTTGAAGCTCTTGAGCTTGCCCCAGACTCGGCAATATGCATTTTCGATGAGTTTCGATTCGTAGGTTTGTTCGGGGGCTTCAGCGTCGACCCATTGTTTTACCTCGACAGCGCCGGTGCCGTCGTCGATTTTGTAGGTTATGTTGGTGGTTTGTTTGGCGATATTGCGGATTTGGCCGACGAAGGTTATCTAGGGGGATGTTAGGGTGGGGTGGGATTGAGAGTGTTGGAGAGGTGGTGTACTTGGGAGAGGTTTGCGTTGTCGACTTTGAACTCTTGGCCAGTGGGTTGGGCATCTATGATTTGTTTGATAGTAACGGGGCGGAGATTGTCGCGGGAGTAGTCCTGAGGAGACGATGAGTAAGATTTAAGTTCTGTAACTTCTGATTGAAGGTCAAAATACCCTTGGGCCACTTGGGCTCGTTTGACTGCCTCCTCCTTCACCGGGGATAAAGCCTCCTCCCCCTCCCCCACCCCCGCTGTAGGAGGTGTACGAAGTCTCGTAGTTATTGTAGCCTGTCACTGTTAGATTAAGTTCTGACCATTCTCACATGGGATACTCGCTCATTGTTTGTTTTACGAATTGTGGATGGTAATGGGTCTGTTGTTGTACAGCGTTATGGGAATGATATTTTCGGAGGGGGAAAGAACGCGTCGCGTCAGAGTCAAAGCATCGCCTTTGCACGTGGTTATGCCAAGATTTCGAATCGAGAGGTAGCTGGTCCGTGCCCCAATAATTTTCGAGAACTTCTAAGCTCGCAAGCAGAGTTCGCAACGTTCAAAGTCGACACCCAACACCGATTCATCAGTTGCCTCGAGCAACCTTTTGGAGAATCATGGCTTACCGTGTGAGCTCCCCTGCGCTGTCGGAGAACGAATTCGATATTGCGGACGCGCTCTTCGGCGGCGACGAACCTACACCGAATGGAAAAGAGAAGGCGCAGAGTGCGGATTTAGGACTTGACTTGGATATTGGAGGAGAGAGCTCTGACGATGAGGCCTTTATTGCAGCTCGACAGGCTGCCTCGAATCGTAAATCTTCAAATATCAAGGGAAATTCTGTAAAGAAGGGTGGTGGTTTCCAGGCTATGGGTCTGAATGCGCCATTGCTTAAATCGATCACCAAGAAGGGTTTCACAGTACCTGTACGTCACATCTGGTTCTGAAGAAGGCTGTTTCGATGCTGTGCAGTCCATCGGGTCAGGACTTTATGCTTTGTGTGTCCTATGTGACTGCGATGTGGAGACAACCTTTGCTAGCCATTCCGCCAAAAAATCTCTATGCTGACTATAATTTTCCAGACCCCAATCCAACGCAAGACCATTCCCCTAATCCTAGACAACCAAGATGTTGTGGGCATGGCTCGGTAAGTATTGCCCATTCTACATGCTCAAACGGACCATAGCTAACAAGACGAACAGTACTGGCTCAGGCAAGACGGCAGCCTTTTGCATCCCCCTCATCCAGAAACTCAAAACACACAGTGCCAAAGTAGGCGCTCGTGGAATTATCTTGTCGCCATCGCGAGAGCTTGCGTACGTTCCTATACCGATCTATGAAATTAGCGATCATTGGCTAATTCACATATTGCAGACTGCAAACCTTGACTGTTGTCAAAGCACTATCGAGAGGAACTGACCTCCGAATCATCTTGATTGTTGGTGGTATGTGGAGTGTTCTATCACTGCAATATTGTTTACTTATCCGTTTCTAGGTGACTCATTGGACGAGCAGTTCAGCAACATGACCAACAATCCCGACATTGTTATTGCTACACCTGGTCGCTTCCTTCATCTCAAAGTCGAAATGAACCTTGACCTGAGTTCTGTACAGTATATAGTATTTGATGAAGCCGATCGACTGTTTGAAGTAAGATTCCCAGAAGCCTTACTGATATATCGACTAATTTTGGTTAGATGGGGTTTGCAACTCAACTTGCAGAGATTCTTCATGCTCTGCCTACAACAAGACAGACATTACTATTTTCGGCAACTCTACCCAAATCTCTGGTCGAATTCGTAAGTTGGACAGTGAGTTCAAGACGGAGAAGTTGCTAACTTGACTTATTTCAGGCCCGAGCCGGTCTTTCGGAACCACAACTCATACGATTAGACGCAGAATCCAAGATATCCCCAGATCTACAAAGCGGGTTTTTCTTGCTTAAACCGGGCGAGAGAGATAGTGCACTGCTCCACACCCTTGAGAGGGTGATACATATGCCCTTTGGTGAGACTGAAGCTACCAAGGATGCAAGGGAACCGAGGAGCAGTAACTCGAAGAAGCGAAAGAGGGGCGTACCTGAGGGCTCAGCCACTGGCTCACCTACACCACATTCGACCATTGTCTTTGCGGCGACAAAACATCGTGTTGAATACCTCGCTTCCTTTCTGAAGGCCGCAGGGTATGCAACGAGTTATGTCTACGGCTCACTAGACCAGACGGCGAGAAAAATACAGGTGCAGGATTTCCGGTCGGGTCTTACAAACATACTAGTTGTTACGGACGTTGCTGCTCGTGGACTCGATCTACCATTGTTGGTAAGTGCTTTCGCCAAGCTGTTTCCCTTCTCTTGTTCCTTTGAATTGTCATGCACAACCTCGTAAAGTATACTCATCGGCGCCGTATGACATTTATTATAACAGGGAGCTAATGTCATCTTTTAATCAGGCCAACGTTATCAATTACGACTTTCCTAGTCAGCCGAAGATCTTTGTTCATCGTGTCGGACGGACAGCACGCGCCGGACAAAAAGGCAGTGCATATTCTTTCGTGCGACAGGCTGACATGCCATATCTAGCCGACCTCCAGTTATTCTTGGGCAAGAAATTCGTATTTGGGGCAGCATCGATTGAAGAAGTAGATCTAGCCCAAGATGTCGTGGTCGGAACTCTCCCACAAGATCAAAAAGAAACATACATGGAGCTTGCGAACCGCCTAGTAGCAGACGATATAGATATTGCCGGTCTTCAAGACGTTGCTGTCAAGGGAGAAGGTCAATACATTCGAACAAGAAACCCGGCCTCGTCTGCTTCCGTAAAGAGAGCAAAGGAGCTCCTAGTATCCCAGAAGCTCTCAGTACACCCTCTATTTGGCAAAGTTGATGACAATCTGCAAAAGAGGGAAGATATGTTGGCAGTCATCAGTGGCTTCAGGGGTCAGTCTGTGTTCGAGATGGGAAAGCGCAGTGAGACCACTGATGTTCTCGCCGAGATCATGCGCAAGACTCGTGAACGGGTTCAGAATAAAAAGAAGGCAGACATTGATGATACGCCCGACACAGGCGAGCGTGAATCGCACGACATCGGAGACTCGGCTGACTCTGAGGATGAGGAGAATGCATCTGCAGACTCTGGTTCTGAGTCCGACGAGCTTGAAGTTTCAATCTCGCAGCCCACATCCCGCAACACTGCCACAGATTCATGGCAAGACTCCGAATTCTTTATGTCCTACACCCCGAAGAACATTGACCTGAACGCGGAACGAGGATACGGAGTTCAGTCAGGTGGGACAAATTTCGTGCAGGAATCTAGGTCCGCACAGGTATGATGGTCTCCCCTGGTTTGATTGAAACACACTAACAATAATGTCACGCCGCAGATGGACCTGAATAATGACGAACTCTCCCGTGGTTTCGCTGAACCTACTCGAGCTCGTATGCGTTGGGACAAGAAAAGTAAAAATTATGTAGCGAGAGCTAATGACGACGACGGCAGCAAGGGCAAGCGAATGATCCGTGGCGAGAGCGGAGCAAAAATCGCTGCAAGCTTTCGGAGCGGCACTTTCGATGAGTGGCGAAAAAAGAACAAGGTCGGTCGCATGCGTACAGGCGAAAATGAGTCGCAGAGTGCAACCACAATAGCGAACGGGCGCCCATACAAACACAAAGCCGAAAAAGCACCGAAACAGGCGGATCGATATCGCGACGATTACCATGTTCAGAAGAAACGTGTCAATGAAGCGAAGGAGAAGCGCGTCGGTCAGTTCCGAGATGGCGCTGGCAAGAGCGAGTTGAAGGGTGTGGACGACATCCGCAAGCAACGAAACCTCCAGGAACAGCGTCGCAAGAAGAACGCTAGACCGAGCAAGAAGAGGAAGTATTAGAGTCAATAACGCTATCGTAACCGCTGTGGCTGTCGAAACGAGGCCACCACATCATTGCCGACCACAATGCACGTGAAATTGTCAATATTATGCGCTCAAGTTTTCATACACAGAAAATATTACCCAACCACCTGGGTTTGAGAGGGCTGGCCGTGGGCGGGAACCTTTACTAATTATGATTAGCAGGCTGCTGCATGTCAATCTGTTTGTTTAGCGACACAAATTCATTGATGTGAGATATAAGGTTGATTTTGACAGGCGATCGCGTATTGGCCGGCAGCCTCAAAATGAATTTAAAGTCCGACTAGCACCCAGAGCGTGCGATGGTCTATAAAACAAAGACCACCAAGGCACGTGGGCGTGCAAGGCACGTCATGGCTAGGAGATTTTTGTGCCGAAATAAATAGCCCGCGCTGTCCAGATCTATTCATACACGCAGCTGAGATTGATGCGTCAAGCTAGATTGGGATGCTGTCAACCGGGATACGCCGGCCAATTCAATAGCGTTGGGTTGTTGCGTGGAGGCGTGGGTGTACAGGAGCCTTGCCCGTATAAGGGAAAAACGCTTACAGCCTTGGATTCGAAATCCTTCTGGAAGGCGCCTCTCTTCTGGGCAGCAGCCGCACCGCTGCCTCTCACGGGCATCGTATTGCAACTTGCTAGAGCCCTGAGAGTATCTGGAAAAGGCTGTCAGACCTCGCAGATACCCCCAATAGTTGTGCATTTTCGTCGTGTCACGCGGTCAATTTCCTACAAGGCAGTCCAACTGGGGATGTTATTGACGGGGGCTCGAAATGGAACATAATTACCAGCTGTTGTTACTGCCTGGGGGTATCGATGAAGGACGAAGCTGGGATTGCCAATCAGACGGCCGCGACAATTACCCAGAGAAGAGTAGCTGTGGGCTTATTCGCGAGTACGCCGTATAGACAGGTCCACCCTTGCCGAGACGTCAAGGAATTAGTTGCGCAGCGATGCCTCATCACACTTCTTCTTGGACGCGCTAGGTACGGAAAATTCTCGCTCCGGCAACCATGTTGATAGCCAACGGACTGTCATGATTCATTAGGAAAGTCGTACGTTGGACGGAATCCTGCAGAGCTCGCGTGGAGCGAGTACGAGGCGCTGGCAGGATCGAGACAACCATGAGCCACATACAAAAGAAATGGAGCGCGTCTGACCGACATGATGGAGGTCAGCAAAGCGTTTGACGGACGAAGCAATGTCGGGCGGCTTTTTGTGACTTGAACAAGGCAACATGCGGCCTACATACAGGCCTGCCCTCGGGCCGCACCCACTCGCAAATCGAGAATGGGCCCCATCCGGGTGGTCAGGGAGATTTTTTTTCAATAACGGGACACACCCCCTGGTCGGACGCTACTTTTGGAACACAACGTGTCCAATGTCCAATTGCCCAGGAACCGGTTCGCAGATCCGCGGTTGAATCCGTGTGCTTTCGAGCCCATGCTTGATCCTGGATTGCGGACTCGGATTCGAGCGCGGGTCAGGGGTCTTATTATTATTCAACGCTCTGGAATGTCGTCTCTATCCGCACGTCACTGCAGCGGCGGCTGTGACGGCCTGTGCCGACATCATCGTCCATCACGGCTGGCAGGGGCCGCTGCTCACGAGCTTCTGCACGAGACTTCGAGACCTGGCCTCAATAGGCGCTGGCCTCGCCGTGACACTGCGTGCAATGTTGCCATGTCAGGAAGGACAACATGATGCAATTCCCGAGAACAAGGTGCCGGCGCAGGCCGTTGAACGCGGAGTTGCAATATCGCACAACATCATTATAGGCTCAGGCTCAGGAACAAGGCGGACACTCGCCGCGGGATGCTGCGAGAGAAATACCAATAACGGCTTGGTATAATACCTTCTGTTATTGTCAATATTTCCGCTTCCAATTTTGGCTCGCGAATTTAAAAGGCTAAATTCCTGGCTTTCGCATGGGCAGAAACCCACGACCATTAACTTCCGCGCCCGCGCGCTAGGATATATCTGTCGTGGGACGGTCGGAGTCGGAGTGTTGGAAGACACCAAGAGGCAGACAGACAAAGGGACGTTTTTCTCCTTCGGACTTCGATCTGGGTTTGGACAACTACCATATTCCTGTTACTGCTTTCGGGCGAAGCGAGGGTTGGCTCGCTAACCTCAGCTTACGGTATGCCTCTGACAGGTCCGGAGATTCTCATGATGCCGACGACTGCCGCCTGGCCGGCCGAGGGTGTGTTGGCAATACGAGGCAAAAACGCTCCTGCAAGCCCTAGGCTTTATCTCCTGCTTGTTGCTTTCCTCACAGGATTCCGTTGCCTCCTCTTTTCATCTCACGAGCCCATGACCAGAGATCGGGTAGAGTCCCGCATACTGTATAACCATCTCATGGACTGAATCCGCAGGGCGCCTCCTTACAAACGCTGCAATGTTGGATGACGGATAGACAGCCAGCTGATGGGATTCTATATTACTTTTTACACATATCGATATGGATTCGTATGCCATAGATAACTAGACACGACGTCTGTTGGGGGTTGAGCTATTCTTATCCCTTTGCAATATATTCCCCCCTCTCCCACCAGCGGAAGTCAACGCACGGGGTTCGCTAGGGAATGGCTGCCGCCATTCCGTGTTCAAGCTTCTGACCTCACACCTTGAATCGCGGAAGAGCAATTGCGCCGCCCGGTGGGAGGCCGTCACCGTTACACACATATCACACCGCCATCGTACAGAGTCCTCATTTCGTACCTTTGTGGTGCCTATTTGTTCGCCATGCTTCCTGCCACTGGGGTGAATTGAAGCTCGTCTCGCCAATCCCTCCCCGTTGTCACATGCATGCTTAGCCAATCCTGGGTCCATCGGATAATGGAACCAATTGGAGTGTCGCTCATCAAACTTGGAGCCGCTTTCTCTCATTGTGTAATTGAAAAGGACGACGCTTTATGTGGCACCGTGAAAAGCCTCGAGGCGGCGGCTCCACATCACCTGCGTTGTTGCTGGCCATGAATCGTTCAATCTCCGCAATGCTTTTTCGGACGTTTTTGGGAGATCGTCGGCGGCAGCCAGGATCGATATCAACCAGGACCGGAGCATTTTAGGGGAGATTACCATGCTTCCCTGCCGTGTTGCGGCTATATCAGAGGAAATATAACGGCTGGCCAATTTGGGGAGAAAACAGGCGACCGTGGAGATTGGACGCCACGAGGTTAGTGCATTGATTGAGGCGGCTTCAACAGCGTAGTTTTTGCGGGGTCTGCATTCGTTTTGCAGGCGAGACGATAGGATCGTCAAGGTGCATCCAGTCCATTGTCTGAGAGGCGGGCTATAGGGTGCAACTATGTACTTGACGCTACTGTGTACATGATGTTTTTTCCCGCAGAAAAGAAGCTGCAGACCGAGAATTGTGTCGCCCCTTCGGCTCGCATCTCGCGCTCCCCGATGTGGTGGAGACAGCTCAAACAGCAGCCGGAGCATGCAACTAGCCTGGACGGGCGTCGCTTGGTCCAAACGGCACAGAAGAGAGGTTGCCATGACCCATCCGGCCCATCACCCGCATGGCTCTGGAAGGTCCTGTAGGACTGGTGGGCGCCATGTGGCTCAGCTGGACAAGGACGGGGTCTACAAGCAGAGAGTTTTGCGTTTCAGCGTGCGCAGCTACAGATGCATGCGGCATGACATGCCGCTGCCGCTGCCGTGCTCAACGTGTGGTGTCCTGTTGCTGGTGTTGGTGCTGATGGACTGCATACGGAGAGCGGTTTTGATACTTGTATGGACAGGAGTCGAGGCTTGGCCAATGCAGAGAGTACAGTGCAGAAGCGAGAGCGAAGGACGACGAAGCCGATGTCAACACCAACAACGACAACGACGGGGACAGAAACAACGATCGATAAAGTTAACCGGTAGCTGCAATAACGCCCGCGTAGAAAACACAAGATGACTTGGTCGTCGACAGATGGGTAGGATGATGTCGTTATGGTCAAGCCATAGCCGCAGCCCGATGGCGTCGATCACAGGGCACACTGAGGGCGGCAGAGAGTCGACGACGTCTGTTCTACGAACACGCCAGCTAATGTCGGATGCAGACTTGCAGTACAATGTGGGCTCCTAAGGAAGGCGGCACAGCAAAGTTCGGCCTACTGTACCGTGTGCTGTCATGGCCCCGTGGAGACGTACAGAACAGACGGACAGAAAGACAAGACGGACAGACCCTGATTCAAAGTTATGCGAGAATTAGGCTGGCAGGAGTCGCAGGATGGTGGTGGACTTTATCGAGTTGAGGCGTAGTAGCGGGCCTCCGAGTCCCAGCTCAGAGCCGCCGCGCCTCTCTAGGCTCCGGGAGCGCGAATGACAAGCGTGGTCCGCCATCGCGGGCCTGTCACTGGGAGCCACATTTCGGAATTGGTCTCATCTCAGTCACGTAAGGCGGTGCTGGTGCTGGCGTTGGTGCGTACGCTGGTGTATCGGTGCTGGCCCATACCAGTGCATACCTTTCTTTCTTTCATTCTTCGAACGACTGGCCCGGGGACGATGAACGAACATGAAGAAGCTCGGATGGTCGACGACGACGACGACAACAACGACCAGTTCACACACGAATCAATCTACCCAAGGCAACACACGCATACAATATCACGCCAGTGAATTGCCGCCCGCAGCAAATAGGGGGCAGGGCAAACACAATCCATCATCAATAGCTTCTTATTTTATTTTTCCTTTTCACGTCTACCTTTCGAGGGGCGGCGCTACTCGCACGCTAGGTATTGGCAGGTATTGCCAGCCTCTGCCACAGGCGAACTTCTCAACCAGGCGTCCAAGTCCAAGCGCCGTGCTGCTTTCTGTCCCATCATCCATCGCCTCCATCGGCCATGTGCTCCAGTGCTCCACCACTCCACGCCATACATACCACCTCGTAGGCTAGGTATTGCTGCGAGTAGCACCACTCACTCCACGCCATAGCCACGTCCTGTCCTGTCCCCTTGCCAATGTCCCTTGCTATGTTGCCATGCTCCTCAGTCCTTGTCCAGCCATGCGTCGTCCACGCCCATGCTTCCTCGCTCGCGCATGGCCGTCGTGCCATGGCCCTCTCCGTGCATGTTCCCGCGGCTGCACTCGACCGTCTGGGACACGCCGGCTGGCTTTGTCAAAGAACTATCAGCCGAACGAGGCCAGCATGCCCAGCTGTCTTCGCCGAAGCGCATCCAAGCGCAGGCTTCCCAGGCTTCCTTGCACACCCAAGCTTCCCATGGCCCGGGGCTCTCTCTGGCCCCGTGCTATGGCTGTCATCCATCATCTGCAGGTGTAAGGCAGGGGTGGTAGAGGAGATCTGTGAGCAGAAATCGTCTCCACCGATCGAGGTTATTACTGGACGTCGTCCGCCGAGCTAACCACACTTCTTCTTCGCCTTCTTGCGTTGAGTGCGTGTGTGTGAGAGCGTGAGCTGTGTTGCCCGCTGCAAAGCTGCGAGCACCCTTCACATGCACTCTTGTCATCCTGACCTGAACCTGAACTCTGAACTCTGAACCCAGAATCGGATTCATTCACAACAAGATCCCAGAACCTCTCTCTCGAACCTGACCTCTCCTTCTTCTTCGTCACTGTTGTCCCCCGCCCCACCGTAGGCTGTGGCCGCGCCTCGAGGCCGCAGAGCATTGTCGTCTCATCTTACCAACTCCTGCCCGGAGGCGTGTGGAAAAAGAGCTGGGCACTGCAGAGAGAGCCCTCCCTCCATCAATCAGCAAAAAGGTAGCTTGTTCGACCTTCTTATGTGCGCGCGTTTCGTTTCACCCCTGCCCCTCCGGACTTCGTTATTGCGTCCAGCAGTTCTACTTCTCCGTAGAGCGAGTAATATGTAGTTCCATGTAGCACCTTCGAGTGCTGTTGTCTTGCATTTTGGCGTCGTTTTCCTACCTCTCGTCATTGCTGTTGTTGGCGCTGTGTCGTCGATCATGGACTTACCTATCTTCGACATGCAGACCCCAGAACCACCCACCATCTTGGACTCGTCCAACCACCCATCACCTCGCCTTCAGGACGATTCCCCAGGCCTATCCGCTGCTGGCCTTCTTGGATACTCTCCCGCCTACCCGCAACACTGTGCTCCCGCTGTAGACGCGGCGTTTGAGCGCCACGGTGGACGAGCTATGCATATACTGTCCTTGCCTCCTCCGAACTCACTTCCTCCAGCGCCATTTGGGCGACGTCAAGAGCCGGGAAACAGCCTGGCCAAACGGCATCTGCAATTCAGTCCTGCCAGGTCTGAGCAGTATAGCTATCCGTCACCTCCCATGTCAGATTCCCATTCACCCCGCCGCCGCTCAGCCCACCTCGTTGAATCAGAAGGCCACCGACAGTACCCACCACCAGTGAGCGAGCCACGAAGACTGGACTCCCTCCCCTTACCACCACCCCTGGATCCTCGATTAGCAACGCCGAATTCGAATTTAGCACATCAACGACCACTCTATCCTGGAGATCCCCAGCTTCGAGGGATGTCTTATGCATATCCTCCTGGACGTGCGCCTCCCACATATCAGATCCCGCACAACTATGCATATGGCTATCAAGGACCAGGTATACATGGCTATCTAGGTTCTCATGGGTCGGGCCCCCAGGTCCAGCCAACAGCAATAATAGCTCCGCCTCCCCTTAGACCAAGTAAGCCTGCGAGAAGGACCAAAGCACATGTACCATCGGCTTGTGTGAACTGCAAAAAGGCCCATCTTAGCTGCGATGTTCAACGGCCATGCGGCCGATGTGTATCTTCTGGGAAACAGGTCAGTTTAATTTGAGCATATGCAATGGGGCCTGCCCCACATTCGTCAAACACTAATCAAATTTGGGTGTAGGATACGTGTAAAGATGTGCAGCACAAGAAAAGAGGAAGACCAAGACTAAGAGATGACAAGGATTTTGGCAGAACTGATGAAGAACGACCACCACCTCCCCAGTTATTGGGGGCGCTACCTACCTCGGGACCAGAGCGATACCCTCAGCAACCGGAGTACTCATCTTCTCACCGCCCGATCGATCCACTACGAGAACTAAGGAGGCCTACTTTAGATACTGGCAATAACTCAAATACCCACTCGCAATCCGTGGGTCAAACGACGGGTGGACGTCCTGCAAGCGTGGGAAATTATAGCGCTCCTGTTTATGCTACGGGACCGAATTTGGCGTACCAGTCCTTACCGGTGGCATTTCTAAATCTGGACCTGGTCATCATAAAGTCCAATCAAACGTTTCAGGATCTGGTTGCGTGCCTTGGCGACATCCGTGGGAAGAGCCTGGCGGAATTCCTCGAAGTCCGACAGTCCGACGTCCTGCATCGAATACGCAACGAATTGCGCGATGAGAGAGACGAGCGAGAACCGACATACATGGCACCTATCACACCGCTTGGGCAAGATCCTGTTCAGTCTGTAGAAGAGAAAGACATTGACCGATTCAGCCATGGATATACTGACAAGTCGTTTCTCCTCAATTTCCGGCTTCCAAATGGACAGTATCAATCTCTCCAAACACAGATCCGGTTGGCGAAAACGTCCTTGTTCTTTGTGACTCTGGTTGTCCATACTCCTCCTCGACCGGCCGGACCTCCCCTTCTAACCCAACAGCTTGCGCCACCAACGCCTGTCAGGGCCTCGCAATCACTCTCGGCGCCGACAACAGCACCTCCCAGAGATTTTGGACCGTATTACGCCCGACCATCTTCATCTGCAAGCTCTGCGCCGACATCTCCTTATTTCAACTTCACTACTGTTCGCACTTCACTTCCTGCGATTGGTGCGAGCACTTATGGAAGCAGTCCTTCATATAGTTACTCGCCAACCGCCGGTCCCGAACAAGGTTACTTCCCGACAATTCAGCCGCCATCGCAACCATCAGGATACCCATCCCCGTACCCGCCTCTTCCTCGGAGCAACTCAATCGCATCGAACCCTCTCAGAACACAAGATTCACCGCGAGAACAAAACCCCCCGCGTCTTGAAGGCCTGCAGCTACCGCCCATTCGAACCGCCCCGGTATCCGGTCCACTAACATCTCCTCACGGTCATGAATTAAGCGATATTACGCGGGACCGAATCCGACCCCATGGTTCCCCTTCGAGCGCAGGCCGACCAGACACTCCCGAGACAGGGAAACGCCGACGACTAAACATTCACGAAGTACTCGAGTAAAAGATTACGGCAGCACAAAAACACGGCACGAAAACCACCCCTACCCTCTCATTTACGATCGCCGAAACCGCATTTGTCGTTCATACCCGCATCTCCTTCGAAGCGTACATGCCTCATAACACCGACAAGCCGGCCTTGTCTTATCTTGTCTCTTATACCAACACGCAACCATAACCTATACTTAGGAGCACACCATCCCCCGGATCGGTACTTTTTCTCTCTTTCCCTTGCATATTCGAGGGCGTCTATCGTTTAAACCGGCTTCGGCCACTCCGCGTATTTCTTTCGGTCCAGCTGTCGCAGTTGGGCTTGGCTACTTCTTTGTTTTGTCTCCTTTACATGTTTATCCGATTAAGATTTGAAAAGAGTGAGATACCATTACAGTTTTTCTGGCCTTGGATTGTTGGGGCTTGAAAGCTTGCACGCACACGCATATATCACCGGTGTTTGTGAGGTTAGGAGATAGTTGAGAAAAGAGAAAAGACGAAATGAAGGACAGACAGGGGCGGTTATGATACTTTGATTCGTCTTGGGACAGGACGTGCTTTACATGTACGCAACACACGCAGTCATACGGCGACATCACCGAGACGTTTCATATTCTTTCCAGCGAGCTAGGGTTAGCACGGGCATTTCCGTTCCCCCAGGAAAGAAAACACTACACTAAAACGCTTTCGATATCGTGATCGCTGCAAAGGCCCGCAAAGGCCCGCGCGGTGTTCAGCGGAGAACCGACCGTCGACCACTGGATCTGCGATGTCTTGTCGGCAGAATAACAGGGGCAATTGATTACAATTGACCGGGTAGAGGAGTCGTTCACGAGACCCACTTTCTTATCCTGCGTCTACCCGCTGCCATTGTACCGCTTCTACCCTCTTCTCTGTGATTACAGATGGGTCTCTCCCTCTCTTTCTGTGTGTATGTGTATGTGCTTGTGCATACTTTCATAGCCTACTTGTTCACACATTTCCCCATCTACCACTTCAACATCTCCAACATCATCATCTCGTGCACGCAAGCACGCACGCATCTGCATACACATGTAATTCAACCACGAAAGACACGGCCTCTATTGAAGATCTCAGTGCTAGGAGGAAAGGAGGGGGAAACATGCATATATGAGTCTTCTAGTAACGGGGGAAAGCATATAGTCCGAAGCCCCAAATCTTTCTTTACTGTATCTTTTTCCACTTTCAACTGTTTTTTTCTTCTGTGTATCTCTCTTTCTTGGACAGAAACCCTTGTGTATACCCACCCATTCCATTCCTCCGATATCATATGAAACGTACGTAGTAGTGTGTAGTCATAGTCGCTTGCGAGTCGCAAGTCACAATAGTCGACGAGAAAAAAACCTCAAGTGCCCGCTAGCGAAGACGCTCAATGCTGAAATATTCATGTTTGTGTGATAGAAAACCTCTAATGGAGAAGTGCAATCCACCGACAAAGGGGATTCCAACCGGTTCGTACAATGAGTCTTGAAACGTGATACAGGTTGATTTAAGCACTGCTGCCGATGTCCGATAGTATAATACACTGACGCCGTCGCCAGGCAAATGCCCCTATCTCGGCGCCTTGAATGGTATAAAGATCAGCTGGGGTGGAGTAGGGTGAGATGCGGCAGGTTCCGCTCGTCCTGCCTGCCTGCCTGCTGCTCACCGCATGAGTCTGTGGTCTGGTATCTATCGACAAGGCCCAAAACGGAAAAAAATACAGCATTCAGCCAGCTATTCGCCATGTACGCCTGAAAGGATGTCCGTGAAGATGTATATCCTCTTATTCAACCCAGGGCCTTCACTTTCTTCTTTTTCTTCTTGCCATCTCCCTTCTGGAAATCCCTCCAGCTGTTAATCCTAGTGTCCCTGGTCTTTTCCCACTGATCCTCAGTCTCGCGCTTGCGCTTCCGCGCCGCCATTTCCTCTTCTTCTTTCTTCTGTGCCCGCCCCTCTTCGCGCATTTGCGCCTTCATCTGTCGTTGTCGCCGCGCCTCATTATCCATAATAACCCACTTAGTCTTCTCGCGCCACTCCTTCGCAAACTCCTCACTTTTGACCTCCTCGTCGTCCTGGGTGAGTTTCTTGTCGCGCATAAGCAGCATGCGCGCGTCGGCGATGCTTTCGTCGAGACGCTCGCGCGCTTTCTCATCGAGAAGTTCCGTTTGTGCTTTCTTGAGGCGGTCGAAGGCCTCGGGGGCTTGGACGTTTTTGGTCTTGTCCGGATGGATCAGGAGGGATTTCATGCGGTAAGTCTTTTTGATGTCCGAGTCCGGGACACCGGGTTGGAGGTCGAGCACGGCGTAGGCATCGAGGCGGAAGACACTTAGGATGCGATCAATTTCGGCATCCTGAATATTTATTAGTTAAGAATTCTCTGCTATGTTGAAGGATGGTGATGAATATTCATTGTTTTGAGAAAGATCTTGTTTGCCTTTTGGCATTCTAACCCATTATGGAGCCGGGAAGGTGCAGAAGATCAGAGAGTTAGAGTGTATTTACCTTATCATACTCTTTTCCGGCAGCCTCAAGCTCCGAGGTAATATCCTCGTCGGCCATATTTTCTTTCTGCTTTGGCCCAACAAGTCGTAGTTACAGTCGTTGGCGAAGCGGATGGGGATGCAGTGGATGTTGTGGCATAGACGATTATAGCTCCAGTGCAACAAGTGGGGCGCATCCATTCTGGCGCACGGGCCAACTATAATTTCCTCTTGGCGGGAAATAATTTCTAGAACGTTGGGTTCAATAATTATCTCCTCACCCAGCTTACCCATTTTCCACGGCGATGCACTAGAATCATGGCACCAGGTGTTACAGGCCATACGCGACCTACGAAGGTCAAGAAGCGCGCTAATGCGCTCAAGAGGAAGCGTGACGACGTTGACGTAGAGAAGCTTGAAGAGTCTGTTGCGGCGCTGGTATGGATCCAATATCTTCAATCGAAGTTAACATCTTCAACAGCTTGCTAACAACCTATAGGATCCTCAAAACTCCAGATACAGCGACTTTACGGACCTCCCCCTCTCCGACCCCACCAAGACTGGCCTCAAATCATGTCATTATGCTGTGATGACCGACATTCAGTCCAAAGCGATTCCACTCGCCCTCAAAGGCCATGACATCCTCGGCGCAGCAAAAACTGGTAGTGGAAAGACGCTAGCTTTCATTATACCTGTCTTGGAGAATCTATACAGGCTACAGCATGTGGGCGCCGACGCAGGTTTGGGCGCATTGGTGGTTTCCCCTACACGGGAACTAGCAATACAGATTTTCGAAGTTCTACGGAAGATAGGGCGCCACGGACATATGTTTGCAGCAGGACTCCTTATCGGTGGAAAATCTTTGGAACATGAAAGAGATGCTTTGTCCCGAATGAACATTGTGGTCGGCACACCCGGACGGATTCTGCAGCACTTATCGTCTACAGCGGCTTTCAGTGTTGATGATTTAAAAATGTTGGTGCTCGATGAGGCCGACAGGATTCTGGATATGGGTTTCCAAAAGGACGTCGATGCTATTGTGGACTATCTACCCAAGGAGAGACAGACGCTACTTTTCTCTGCGACCCAGTCGAAGAAACTTTCTGACCTAGCACGCTTGAGTATGAACGAGCCCGAATATGTCTCTGTCCATGCCGAGGATAAGAGCGCCACGCCAAAGTCGTTACAACAGATATACATCATCTCCCCAATCGAAGACAAGTTGGACACATTATGGAGCTTTATCCAGGCAAGCAAAAAGTCAAAGATCATATGTTTCTTTGCCACTGCGAAAATGGTCAAGTTTGTGTATGAATCATTCCGCCGTATGCAGCCTGGTATACCTCTTCTCCACCTTCACGGACGCCAGAAACAAAGCGCTCGGTTGGACATCACCGCCAAATTTTCGTCAGCAAAGTACTCCTGTCTCTTCGCCACCGACATTGCTGCCAGAGGATTAGACTTCCCGGCCGTAGACAACGTCATTCAAGTCGACTGTCCCGAAGACGCCGACACGTACATTCATCGAGTCGGCAGAACCGCTCGTTACAATCGAGAAGGCCGTGGCGTTGTCTTTCTCACTCCAAGCGAAGAGGAGGGCATGCTGAAGCGTCTAGAAGCCAAAAAGGTGCCTATCGAGCTGAAAACTGCACGAGAGAAGAAGCGTATGTCTATTAAAGAGCAGCTAGTACACATGTTGTTCAAGGATGCGGATCTCAAGTACACTGCACAAAAAGCTTTTTCCACTACAATTAAGGCTATCTATTTGCAGAAAGATAAGGAAATATTCCAACTGGACAAGTACGATCTACAGGCTTTTGCTGGAAGTTTAGGTCTTCCTGGTGCGCCAAGTGTCAAATTTATGAAGGATAGCGGCGGCCCTCGGGCTAAGAATGTCCCAAGACAAGCGTTGGAAGCGGATACATCGGACGAAAGCGTGGATGAAGCAGGCGAACCTGTAAAGAAGAAAGCTAAGGCGGTGCGGACCAAGGTCGACCGCATGTTCGAGAGACAAAACCAGGATATCCTGGCCGATCACCGCACGAAACTGGTCAGTAATGAGTGGGATGATGATGCCACTGGCGACCAGGCACCAAAGGATATCGGCATCAATATCAATGGAGATGAAGATGAAGATGACTTCCTCGCTGTCAAGCGCAGAATCCCAGCCGAGGCTGAAGCATCTGACATTGATGAGATGGATGAGGAAGTTGATAACACACTGCCAGCACCGAAAATTGTGCATATCGAGGGTGCATCCCAACCCCTCATCATTGACAGTAATCGCCGGGAGAAACTCCTCACTTCCAAGAAGAAACTCCTCAAATTCAGGGATAGGGGCAAGAAAATTATCTACGACGACGATGGCAACGCACAGGAGATATACAAGCTAGAGAACGAGGACGACTTCAAGGCCAAGGGTCTCCCAGAAGAACAGAGGAAACGTTACTTGGAGACAGAACGAGAAGCTGTTGAACAGGCAGACGTCACCGACAAGGCCACTGCAAAGGCTAAGAAGAAGGAGAAGATCAGGAAACGGAAAGAGCGAGAACGAATGGAGACAGAGGTCGACGGGAGGGATGAGGTCGGCCTCGAACCTGATGATGGCGATGCTCTGGCGAATTTCCGTGCAGATATCGGAGGAAGTGATGAAGACGAGCCTACGGCAAAGAAGGCCAAGAAATGGTTCGATTCGGATTCCGATGGCGGAGAGCCTAATGACCGGCCATCGAGCAAAAAGAAGAAGATGAAGGCTTCGTCAAGACAAGTTATTGAAGAGCCTCAAACTTTAGACGACTTGGAGGCTCTTGCGGAGGGGCTGCTCGGTTGATTTAATATCATTAGATCCTTGACAGTCAACGATTTCACTGGAGGTTTTTGCCCTTCATTCCCATTAGTTCTCTCGAGAGATGTTATGTCATATCTGTTTTGGCTGAAAAGGTGTGGCTCCGCTAGCATTTTTACTAATAGATATTTATCGGAGGGACATCAAAAGAGAAGACTTTGAGGCAATAGAAAGTGATTTATGAATTACAAAGGCTTTACACAGGCAGAGCGGATCGTGTAAAATGTACTGTCAAAAACTTAGTGCATTTTGAAGTATCCATATAATAATAGTAGTAAGTTGAACTGTGTGAAACTGCTGAGCCCCGCAAGAGCTCTTCACCTAACAAACTTGGTTCTGACAATATTGTGACATAGATAGGGCACTACCTCTTGGTTGAGGTTTCAACAAACTTCGGGCTCAGAAAGCTGACTATGGCCACATTGCGTAAGGCGTTATGCGTTCCGGATAGGCACCTAGCGCCGATCTCCCACCAGTTCCGCCTGGGTCGCGGAAGATATCCCGACCCGAGGACCTCCTCACCCTGGCCACTGCCCTTGAGGGGTCAGCCGTCCGCATCTTCTCGCATCCTTTCACATCGCCTCTGCATACGAAGGACTCCTATCCAGCGTCGATATCTCTCGCTTGACTTGCCCCTCCTCCTCCAGAGGGGCATGGCATTATCGCCTCACCAGCGGTGTGGCACACTGGCATATTCAACAGCATCCGCGACAGACAGTGTTGACCTCGGATCTTTGAAACCGACTCAGATTCACAAGTTTCTTTTCTCTCGCCTCCGTTGGGCCCTTGTCCACCTGAGATAGCCTCGGAACTTACCATCGTGCATGCACCGGGAACACCAAGTTCGAGAGCTGTTTTCCAGAAGTCGAGGAGACCTCAATGCAAGGCGAAATTCCGTGGCGCCGGCGTGACGCGTGAAGAGGTTACACCAACTAACATTGTTTTTTTCACCTCAAGCCCTTTTCCTCGTATTCTAGCAGATCAAAACGCGGCGAGCTGCCTTCGTCCCTAGTCCAAAACTGTTTGGTCGTCCTCACTGTTCGCTTTTGGAACTTCCGCGGAAGCCCAAATCCACCCATCGCAAGCCTTTGAACATTGCTGGCACACTGTACCGGAGGAACAATCGTATATGCACATGCACTGAATCGGCGACATGTCATCATCTTCGGGAATTATCCAAGCGGCCCAGGCTCCCCAGGCAGATCGATCCTTACCCACTCCGTCCCAGAAGGGCCGACATTTCTTTCAAAAGGTCCAACCTACCTTTTCCGTGTCGCCCGGTATCGCTCAGCTAGAGTTTGTGGATAACTCAGATCCGCGGAAAGATGCAGTCGTTCGAAAGAAGGCCCGCGAATGGGTGTTTCGAAATCGGGAGGTTACAAAAGGCAAGCGAAATGTGACGTTCAAGAAGCATGGGGCAGAGCTTGACAATACGCAGCAAAGGAAGGTTAACAAAAAGAAGGACAAGGAGGTGGTTATATCTCTTTTTGATCCGAGCTCTGGCCGTATTGACCCATTTGGCATGTTACCAGATGTAGGGAGGAAAGTTGACCATATCATCGAATTTTGTAAGTCCATACTATGATTTCCTTTGTGTTTTCTTTTGTGGATTTGTCTGTGATTTATGCATTTATACTCAGACTACACTATGTCGTAGATCATAGTACTCGTCAACTACGCCTGCACTTCTTAACATCGTCGATAGTTGTTACACGGTGTCCCGAACAAGTCCCTGGTTCTGAGGGTAAGTGCAGCATATCCTTATCCACCCGCCACTCAATTTACCAGTTACAGACAGAGAAGCGTGGATATCGAAATCCCTGATGGCTAGAACGTCAAACGAGAATACAGTGTTGGGAGTTATGGCTACTGAACGGATTTCCTTTATCCTGTGGCTTCATGCTACAACGTTATTGAAAGATGGCATGGATGGGATTTTTGGATCTCCTGAATCCTGGTATTTCTACAGATTGGCACTCCAGGCCATGCAAGAGGAATTGGATAGGACTTCCGAGCAGTACTCGGATGCATTCTTAGTAGCGATGGCATGTTTCTCAGCTTGTGCGGTAAGAAATGATTGCTCTTTATCACCAATGTCTAGCTCACAGCTTGAGAACAGAACTTTACGGGTGATTATCGGGCGTCAAGGGTGCATCGAGATGCTTTAATCAAAGCAGTCATGCTGAGGGGGAATGGAGACTTGAAAAAAGGGCTTCAATCATGTAAACCTTGGACTCAAAGGGCTATGACTTGGTGCGTTGATTCCGTCATCTCCACTTAAATCCAATCTCTAACTGGTATTATCTGATAGGTGCGAGGTCCATGCCGCTGCCCAGACTCCTTCGGTTCCTCTTCTTCCCTACACGCCTCCTCCCAGTAAAGAAACGGTACCCGAGGCAATCGTTCAACAAACATCCCATCTTACGGCTTTGACCCTTTCACACGTCCCGCCCCTTTCCGCTCCTTTCGAGCCTCTCATACTGCAGCTTCATCAGCTCGGTCTTTTACAGCCCCTTCCCAGCCCCAAAAACTCAAGATGGCCGGAATATTACAAGGCTGATCCAGCAGGTATACGTCCACTGTATCGCGCAGAGTACATGATCCTGCAACTTCTGGCCGCACAAGAACAAGAGGGACATTCATTCACACCATTCGAGATCATGTTCTCCAATGCGTGCCAACTATTCCTCTGGCCCGCAGTTCGAGGCCTCCCCCCAGAAATGAAAATGTGTGATCTTTTTGTTGAGCGATTGCAAAAGGCAGTAATACCGCTGCTCATAAGCATACGGGGCGTACCGCTATCACTGGGTTCGACTAAGGCAAACATATCACCCGTCGATCCGTTTTATGTTACCTCTGACTTGACCCTCGCTCACGCCTCTTACAATCCAATTGTTGGCGGTCCATCCTCCCCCCCAACACTTCTTCTCCCTGTTGGTCCTTTGGACTATCCAATCATATGGGCGCTATATCTCGGGACGCTAATGACAACCGTAGGCGAACGCCCACAATATGGTTGGTTCAAGGAACAATTGGTATGGATGACTCTTAAGAGGAACGCACATGTATTTCGAACTTCGGAAGACCTAAAAAACGTGTTGAAGATATTCCCATACACTGAGGCATTCTGTGGAGTGGGAATACCGAGAGTTGGATTGAATTTTTCTGGACACTCCCTAAACGCGGCGTAGAGATGACACAATTTATTCTGGATGTGTTGACGAAGCGAACATAGCGAGCTTCTGCTCTTTGTCGACTTATTGTTTCGGTTCTGGATAGCGGCAAATATGCATCGAATGATCGAGGGAGTATACTTGGAATTGGAGAACTGGAGTCTTATACCATGAGGATATTATTGAATGACAAATGGAGAGATCGTCGCTTCAACGCAATCTTTTAGCGTCGAATCAGTCATCAGGTCCCTCATTGCATTATGCCTTTGGCCTCATATCGGATCACGGATTAGCTCATAGCCGTGCGAGTGATTGGTTTATCACGTCTTGGCTCTCTACTATCATTGCGGGCTCGTAGATCCTTTGCATTGGCTTAGATCATAGTCGCGCGCGACACTAATTCTAGACCATTGACGTTATTGTGGGGTATCAATCCAGTGTTTCACCTCTAGGTCCACACATTTTCGTCCATATAAATCCGTCCGCTCTCAGGACATTGCCTCCTTATTTGCTTACGCATGGCTATGGAATGAAGGAAACTTTACGAAATTGGCATACTTGATGCTTGGGTTGCATTCCAAGTTTTGGCCCGGCTCCAAAATGCTTCCGGCTCATATGTCTTTCTTAGTCAGACAATCGAATACAAAACCTTACCAAAATTATATCGAAACCTTGTCAAACCATCATTCTGTCCACCATTCCAGCTCTCAATCTTTCCCGAGAAACCAACTATGTCTAAACTCCTCGTCGTTTTCGGTGCTACAGGCCAACAAGGCAGTTCTGTAGTCAACTTTGTCCTAAACGACCCCGAGCTGTCCAAAATCTACAAGCTTCGCGCCATCACTCGCGATCCTAACTCTAAACAATCTAAGAAGCTGAGCCAGAAGATCGAAGTCGTCGCAGGTAATGCTCACGATCCTTCCTCTCTCGAGGCAGGTTTAACGGGGGCCCATACTGTCTTCGCAATGGTAAGTTTGCCATCCGATATTCCAACTTTGGTCAATGTTCTGATCCCCCTATAGACAGCCCCCGACTTCAACAAGTTCACCCCAGACGCCCAATACGACGACGCCAAAGCCATCGCTGACGTCTCTCTTGCCAAAGGCGCCCAATACATCATCTTCAGCACCCTACCAGCGATCGCCGAATTCTCGGGCGGAAAGTGCACAGCCCTCATGCCCTTCTTCGACGGCAAAGCTCGAGCAGAGCAATACATCCGAGGGCTCCCTATTAAGAGCGCATTCGTCTCCCTCGGCATGTACTTCGAGAATTTCCAATCCCAACCATACATCGCTCCGCTCAAAGACGCTGACGGCAAATGGTTCATAACGCGTAATAACTCGCCCAAGGCTTTGTATCCGTGGATCGCTGCCGTCGCGGACACCGGGAAATTTGTCGGCGCGATCCTGGCCGAACCGGACAAATACGAAGGGAAGAGATTTGCCGCATCGGAGCGCCTGTACAGCTTGGAAGAAGTCGCGGAGATCTTTTCGAAGAAAACGGGTACGAAGATTGAGTATCGCCAGAGTTCAGATGAAGAGTATGGAAAGCAGTTGCCCGAGTATTCTAAGATTCCTCTTCTGGAGGGGTTCGCGGCGATGGAGGAGTTTGGGTATTATGGACCTGGGACGAAGGAACAGGTAGAGTGGTCGGCGGCCCAGGCTAGGGGCAAGTTGACGAGTTTGGAGGAGTTTTTGGATCAGAATCCGTATAAATTGGAGTAGAAAGATGGTGGGTTGAGAGTTAGAGAGGGTGCTATTTAGAGGGTTAGTACTTGACGATACCTACTGAATGAAGAATTAGCATAATGTACAGGGAGGAATTCGGCACTCAAGTTAGTATGTATTTTATAGAATTTACCATGTGTAATGTGACAAGGCCTACAAATTTGTGCAATCAGTTCTTTTCGACTCCAATTGTCCTCATTCAAATTCTTTTCTGATTGGAACTAGGGACTTGAGAATCCACATCATCCAGTTTGAATATCTCTTTAACCTTCAATTTCGTATAGACAATCTTCATTCAACGAACCATTGGCGTTATTTTGATGATGTGTTTGAGAAAACCGAGATGAGAAGAAAGACGAATAATTCGGAGTGGCCATGGGTACTTGTTAAATGTGGGTTGTTTTGTCAGCTTTTACACAAACTTCGACCAACTTTGCCTCATCTGGTTTTCATCCGCAGCATCGATATATTGAATCCAACGCTGCAGTCCAATCATCGATAGGACAGATCAGTAAAGAAGAGTAAAATGAATGCACCGTTCTGTCCGTGTCATTGTTGTGGCGGTGCTGTGGGGAAACCTGGTTCCTGTGGTCTTGGCGCACCTTTCGTCGAGGCAAGCAGCTTTTAATCCCCGACCTCGTGATGATCTCCACGGTTCTTTTACGGTCAGCATAATTTTCTTCGCTTCAAAACTCCCGTATCAGCTCGTGGACACGGGAAATTCCAGGAGAACAAGAGATGAATTGTTCAGCCTCAGGGGTGGGCGTACCTGCGCCTCAAGCCCTCGACATTCAGCTAGGCAACATTAGGCTCCGAGAGGCTGAAAGTTGTCCTGCCTAAAATCGCTGCCTGCAATCATTTTTGTGCATATGAAGGACTTCCATCCCGAATTTGAACTTGAGACGATACTTCACATACCTCACTATCATCATTTTCCTCGTTCACAACTTTGATCAACATGTTCGGCAAAAACGTTGATGCAACCGATTCGGACATCCCTTCCGACCCTTCAAAGCAACTTTTCAACATCAAGGATCTCACCACCAAGTCCGTCATTCTTTATCCTACTAGAGCGCATGTGACACGCAGTATCGAAAATGTTCATCTCAACTCTGGTTCTAACGAGGTGGAGATCTATGGCCTCTCGCCGACCGTTGACGAACACTCCATTCAAATCGAAGGCCAGGGCGCTGCAACGATCGCAGACATGACGGTGCAGCTCGTCCCAAATCGCGAAGTCTTCGAATCAGTGTATCCTGAGGAAGATGAATCTGAAGACGAATCCGATGTTGAGTTTCATGATAGCGATGACGAAGACGAGGCAGTCGCTGTTCTCTCCAAAGAGCTGAAGGCCCTGAGGATTCAATACAACCAAGCAATAGAAACGGAGAAGTCCGCGACGGAACGTCTATCTACTTGGGATTTGTACAGAAAATCCGCCCATGTTGAACACATTAGTGTAGACGAAGTGGGTGATCTCCTCAAGAAATATGGGGAACAACGACTGGAATTGTTCAAAAAGCATTCAGAAGCCACCGAGGAAGTTGCAGGCTTGAAGAAACAGATAAAGCGAAAAGAACACGAGAAAGTTGTTGCTGGCAAGGAATCAAAGAAAGAAAAAGAGAAGATTGAGAAGCAAAAGGTGAAAGAACGACAGCAGAGGCAACGACAGAAACGTGAGAGGCAAAAGGAAGCACAATATATTAAGCAAGAGCGCTTGCGATATTGGCCAAAAAAGGTTTACAAGGTCACATTGTTGCTTGAAAACTCATCCCTGGATACACCTGAATCCTCACGCCGAAACTCCATCGACTCCATTACCCTGGCTTCTCCGCGATTGGCCCCTTCCAAGTCTTTGGATAACACACCAACCAAGATAGTGACTTCAGTCTCGCTTGTGCTTTCTTACGTGACGAAAGAAGCCGGTTGGAGTCCTCGCTACGATCTCCGTATTTCATCTCTTCAGAAGACGGCGATCATCATCTACCGAACTGAATTCTTGAATCGCACATCAGAGACCTGGAAGGATGTGAAACTATCGTTCTCAACGTCACAGACTTCATACCAAGGCCTAGACGACACTGCACCTTTCATGCACGCCTGGCGCATCAAGCTTTCCCGTTATGAATCCGAGGACGTTGGTCTACTCAGTCCCGAGGAAGCTGAGAAGCCTCGGAAGGGTCGTATTGGATGGGATGGCTTCAACCGTGCTGATGTCTTTGGGCTCGAAGACAATTATGTTCCAGCATGGCAGTCGAGTAGACAGCAATGGCAACAGAAGACCAGCGCGAACAATCAATACTCCAACACCACCTCGCTCCAAAGGGGAGGTCTCTTTGGCAGCAGCAACGTAGCGTTTGGCCAAAATTCAAAACCCGCGTTTGGTTCGAACAACAACACTTCTGGTGGCCTTTTCGGCTCTTCGAATAATAACAAAACTGCTAGTGAGCTCTTCGGCGCACCAGCAGCTGCTGGACACCCTGCTGTCGAAAGCCAAGAGCTACGCAAATCATCATCAGACTTTCTCCAAGCCCAGGCCAAAAGCCGTGGCCGATCCTTCTTTAGAAGTAAGAAAGAATCCAATACAAACGACAACGGAGAAAGTGGCAGCATCTACGATCCCGCCATCGAAGACATTCCGGAAGCCGATACCCAAGAGCTCGATCTCGACTTCGAAGAAACATCATGGGAAGACAACGGCCTGACAGCCACATACGACGTGCCCGGGACTCGCACTCTGGAACCATCTTCCCTAACCCGTCGCCACAAACTCGCCACTCTAAACATCAGCAACATCCACCTCTCACATATCTGCGTCCCCAAACTGCGCTCTGCCGCTTTCCTGCGCGCAAAGATCCGCAACCCCTCATCAACCGTGACATTGCTTAAGGGATCCGCAGGTGTTACTCTCGACGGTAGTTTCCTCGGAAACATGAACATTCCGCGTGTCAGCCCCGGTCAGAATTTTGATTTGAGTCTCGGTGTTGATCCCGGTGTGCATGTGAACTACCCCAAACCAAGCGTCCATCGTAGTACCCAGGGCATCATCTTCAACAAAGAAAGCGCGCAGGTATTTAGTCGTTCGATCTGGCTGAACAATACCAAGAGTATACCCGTGGAATTGCTGGTCCTAGACCAGATCCCGGTTTCGGAGGACGAGAGATTGAGAGTTGGGATCGTGACGCCGAGGGGATTGGGTAAAGAGGGAGATGAGGTTAAGGCTGGTGTGAGTGCGAAAGAGGGAGGGAGCGGTGGAGTTTCGGTCGTAGAGAAGAAGACTGAGGCTTGGGGAAGTGCGAAGGCGAAGTTGAAGAAGAACGGGGAGGTGGAGTGGAAGGTTAAGCTGGAGAAGGGACAGGGGGCGTTATTGAAATTGGAGTATGAGGCTAAATTACCTCCGGGCGAAAAAATTGTGCCTGCTTGAGTGGTAGGGGATAGTTGGACTTAATGGCTGGGTCTGAGATTGGGACTTTGTTTCTTGGTTAAAAAAACTATAAAGGCGGCAGTGGAAGTAGGGCATGTTATGAGATTATAATTACTTAAAATTAAAGTGTTTTACTTCAGGAATTTCTAATGGATATATCTGCTTGACCTCTTGAAAGATCGTACGTGTCATTTCTAGATTTAATATAGTATCTTCAATTCACATCTTTCGGAACGTATGAACAATATACAGGGTATTCCATATCATATTTCTGGCATTACTCCATAGTTGAAAGTGTTCATACACTCCATCTCAGAGTAACCTTCGATGTAGTGGTCATTCTGATCAAAGATTGACGTCCATGTATTTAACTCCACAACCTCAGCCCTTACCCCTTCCTTTCCGTAACCGCCTTACCCTCATCATTGATCTGCACCACACTCTCCAACCTCGCATGATGTGGATCCTCCGCACCCACGATCTCTGCGCCCTTCTCTACGTGATTGCTACCACCGAAAAGGGTATCAATTTCCTCAAGACTAACTTGCTTAGTCTCAGGAATAAAGAACCAGACGAACGCAGCCAGCAATACGTTTATACCGGCGAACATATAGAAAGCGTAAAAGCCTTCATTTTTTAGAAATGTTGGGAAAAACTGTTGGACAATGGAGTTGGCGACGTTCTGGGTTTGCGAGCACATGCCGACGGCTTGGGCGCGGACGTTCATGGAGAAGATCTCGGAGGTGAAAATCCAGGTGGTGGCACCCCATGATGGTTTGTCTATAGAGAGGATGTTAGTTAACTCTAGGGTGAGGACTAGGATTGTTGGACTTACAGAAGAAGGCGAATAGGAATAGCAGGAAAACGATAGCTATTCCCACTGGCACAGACTTTGCGCCGTCTATCGTTGGAGTTTGTGTTTCTACGGATGCGACGATGATCATGCAGGCAGCCATGCCAATGGCTCCGACGATGAGCAGGAACTTTCGTCCGAAGCGATCGACTGTCCAGGTTGCGTTGAGTGTAAAGAGAATACCGAAAGTAGCGTTCAGGGCGTTGATAAGAGCGATTGTAGACTTGCTCTTGAAGACCTTCTTGTAGACGATGGTGCTATAGCTGTTGAGCGTTCCCTGTCCAGTAATCTGTTGCCCAGCGTTGAGGATAAGGCAAAGATACATTCGCTTGCGAATAGACTTGTCCTTCCACAGCGCAGAGTACCCGCTTGAGATGGCCTCAGCCTCGAACTCAATGGCTTCTCTGATAGCGAGGATCTCGTCTTCCACCTCTTGATCGGTATCACGAACCCGGTGAAGCGATTTGCGAGCATCTTCGATTTTGTTGCCGCGCTGAATGTACCATCGAGGGCTCTCAGGGATGGTGAAGACTTGTGCGAGAATGATGATGGGAACGAGGATCTGGAAAATGACGACCATTTTCCAGTCCCACTCGCCAAGTGCCTTGACGTGTTTTTGGCAGGCAAAGTTGACCCAGTATGCGATGAATGAGCCAACACTGTAGAACATCTGCCAGAAAGACATGATGGTTCCTCGGATCTCCTGGGGAGCAAGTTCGCCAATGTAAATGGGACCAGCAGCTATTTCACATTAGCCGAGTGCCTTTTCGACTTCTTCGTCGGCGCCTTCACTTACTCAGTGCAATACCCTGTCCTAAACCAATGATCACACGACCTCCAATGAAGCAACCAATATTCCCTCGAGGCGAAAATGTCTGAATGAAAGTGGCGACAATTGTGAGCGCTGCTCCAAGAGCCATGCCGACACGGCGTCCAGCATAATCGGCAATGGGTCCACCGAGGAAGAAACCGGCCACGATTGCTCCGACTGTGTAGGCCGTGTTGACAGCACCAATGGTTTGAGTGTCCTGTTCTCCTGTCAGAAGTGCTGGCATTTTTTGGTATGACTAAGGCTTACGGGATGATTGAAGAATTTGACCCAATTGTCCGAGCCCTGGATGGAGTTGAATACTGATGCATCATAGCCGTAAAGTACCATGCATGATGCTGCAACCAAACTGATGTACCTGAATCAAAGGGTTAGATATGCTTTGATAAAGTGGACGTATGTCTCACCAATTATACACTCTCTTTGAAGACACCATCTTGACCAGAGACGTGATCCTTGCTTTTGAGGTGGTTTTCGGTGTCAACAGGAAAGACTGAGAGATAATACTCAATAAAATCTCAACTGAAAGACCTGTAGATTCCAGAATATTGAGAAATGTTGGAGGGTATATATATGTTCGAAGCAACCATCATTCGTACATCTTTAGTGTGATGCACGGGGCTCCACCAACAACCAGAACCCCGTGTCTCCCCCAGTAAACGGGACGCATCTACCTGGTCTTTGGGGTCCCCGCGCAAGGAGAACTTCAGATAAATTCACACCAATCAAATAGTTGATAGAACTGTAGTGTCTACAATCTGGGGCCCCAGAATACTCCTAGGTCACCAGGCTCCACGCGATAGAGGACGGATTGAAGGCGACACCATAGAGGCTTATTGATGATATTTTCCACGAATAAGATTTCCGAATGGCGAGATGGTCGGTCTGATTAGGGACCAAACAAGATGGCCTGAGATCTTTTGGCGGTGTTTAGTTTCCACTTAGCGCCATTTCGGCCATGTTGAACTTCGGCAACTTCGGAGATGGCGTCCCAGAGCAGTAATTATTCCAGGGGCCGAGACCAGGCGCAAGCTTCTTTTTGCCTCAAGCCTGCGAGAACAGCGAGGGAGGTCGAAGAAAGCCTTTTGGCAAAGCTTGTGTGCGGTCTTGGTCTTGGAAATCGCAGCGTAATGAGGCCGGTGACAAGGATATTTTCCACCTTAAGGACCGTATGATGTATAGAGACCCAAATAGATCTCAATAAATAGTGAAATTGAAGGTGTGCATCCGACAAAATCTAGCCTTTTCCTCATTTAACAATCCCCCGGCGGAGAAAATTGTGGGCACTGGATATTCGGCATCTTCCCTGGTGTGTGACTTAGCGCGGCGAGGACGCCATCCACTGCGCGAGATGGGGAGCTACGGTCGGCTGGATCACTTTTACGAATCAGCACCCAATCGTCCGCCGAAGCCTCCTGAGTAGCACCGTGCTTGGAAAAGAAGAACACGGATTTCGCGGCTCATGTTCATGACGTCTGGAAGTGTGCCCGCGGAACATTATTCATGAGGAGACAACAAGGGAGAAGACGGCGTCAGATCTCTAGAGCAGTTTTGATCGTCTTCTAATGGTAAGTTCGATCTCTTGGAGTCAGGCTTAGTCATTCATAATGTTGAGTTCAAGCTTACATATGTGCTGGTGGTATGTTTTAGCTTGAAGTTGGAAATAAGCGATGAACAGAACCTTATTTGCAATTACAGCCCAAGAACTTGATTTTGGTAGAAGCATTAAGATATATTGTAAGAGGACATATGAGTGAAATACCTGGGCATGCATGATCAGTTGTGCAAATATTGGGTGCAACTTAAATACAGAATCAGTGGAATAAGATGAACTTAGGGTGATCTAAACATCTGAGGGATTTCAAAAACTGATCTCGGCAATGTTAGCGTAGAAGATCATTGACAGAGGCTTCCATGGTCAGCAGTTACTAAACTTTTTGAGTTGGAAAGAGACGGTTGTTTTTCTTCAGCTACCATTGTGGTATCGGTAATAATCGTGCGCTTGTATAGTTCTCGGTCGTTAAATGATAAGTTTGTGACATGTTTGATTGATATGAATGCAAAAAAGTGTCGACATTTCGTAAAAAAGAAAGCCGTTCATTCGAAGGTGGTTACGGAATGGACTTAAGAGATATATCCCGCGTTCTATGCTGGAGCCACACACGGCGAAGATAATACAGATTTGCAGGTATAGTGAAGAAATATACAACATTCCAAGGGAGAGGGGATAGTATACGAGCGATAAGTACAGCTCCTGGAACGAGACTAGCGAGCCCGAAACAGATAGTTATGATTGTGAGAAGTCTTTCAAATACACCCGGACTCAGGCGCTCTTGCCAGTAATAGTATGGAGTTACCAGAAGGCCTTCCTTCTGGTGTGTTGTTTGCTCAAGAGCTGGTAATTGGTCCTAGATATCGAATTAGCTATTGGGTTGGAGTAATTTTCAAGTACACAAAC
Source organism: Dendryphion nanum (assembly GCA_020744415.1). Lineage (NCBI taxonomy): Eukaryota > Fungi > Ascomycota > Dothideomycetes > Pleosporales > Torulaceae > Dendryphion > Dendryphion nanum. The sequence continues at coordinate 1,792,609 of JAGMWT010000004.1, read as the reverse complement.
CCCTATTTTCCAAATATCACCATGATTTCCTAATTCAGAGAGAATTGATCGTGCTTGTCCATAGAATATCGATATATAACTAACGTCCAGCTCTGAGTTTTGTATGATACTTCTACTGACTTTCCAACCCAGGTTGAATTGATTTCGAACATATATCGTTTCGGGTGAGTATTTGCTTTGGGTAGGATGTTCGTATTTCATCTCGTTAACACCCACACGTGAAAATTGATCTCCATAGTCTCTAAAATGATATAGTCGGAGCGTGATTAATCGAACAGGTTTTTTTGTAGTGACACAATTCAATAGACCTATGCGAAGCTTTCGTTTAGAAGCATCCCACGGGGTCGCAAACTTCATCGGTAAGGTTATACGTAAGCCAGAGTTCGTAACTGAATACGGATTACTCTTCGAAATGTCGTATATGGAAACGATATCACCCGAAAAGGCAAAGTCAGCCGGGGAACTCGCCAAAAGACCGTGTGACTGAGTGGGATCTGCCGAGGTTTGAATCCAAGCGAAAATAGAATGGTCACTCGAGTCCTTCATTATCTCCTCTTGCAATCTGACGAAAGCTTTCCTCAACCCTTCTCCATACAAGAGAGGCATGTTTACGTCGAAAAGACCAAGGAGACAGTATGCAGCATCTTCTGGTCTTGTAGTTGTCCTTTTCGATGCCCAAGACATTCTCTGCGCAATGCTGAACTCTTCGATGGCCCGGCCATTAAGTGCTGACTCATGGATTCCTGTGATAGAGGACAAGACCTTGAGGTGGTTGGATTTCGTGCCGAGAAACGTCCAATCGCCCGCGTAGAACTCAACTTCCCGCGATGCAACGAGTTCTTGAAGAGTCCAACCCCTGGTAAACCACCTAATGTTGCTCTTTGACCATTCTGAGATTTTCATGACAGGTGAGACGTCTTCCAGATAGATAAAGCATATCTTTGCCTCGCGGTACCATCGATACATCGAGTTGATGGCTTCTGACAGTTCAGCGCTGCTTGTCTTATTGATACAGCAGGTATCCACCCAGAAGTAGCGGAGCCTTTTATATTTTGCAGCTTCCCTCCCGCAGAAGAGGATCTTCTTATACCCAGCCTTTTTTTTCCCGGTACCGTCTATTATATCTTGATAGGTAACTTCGGAGTCATCGACTCCCCACGTATGCGAAAGAATGGCGTACGGGGGCACATCTGTGCCTCCAAACTCAACCAAGTGCAATTCGTCATTGCCTTTTAGCTGCAAAAGACGCATCGGGGGGATCAAAAGAGAGCTTTGGTAATGAATCTTCAGGTACGCATGTTACATTAGGACACAGATGTTTGCGAATGAAAAGTGAAAATATCGAATTAGCGGAGGATGTCGATAAGTGCTGGGACACTCATGAGTTGGTGACGATTATCAGGCTGATGAGACATGATGTTGAAGTGCAGCTGAACACTAGGCATACCCAGGGATCATCAATAAGTGAAGAGCACCAATCGAAAACGCCACATCATAGCTGCACTGCCACACGCGTGACTGCCCCACCATCCCTCACAGCCCAGATCCGGACCCTTCAACTTACCGCCCCAGCCCATAAAAGCCAAGCCCAGCGCGCGTGGAAAACAACGCAGCCCTCACCAGTTTCCCAAATCCTCTTCCTCCGCATCCTCTGCCCACTAATTCCACCAAATCTCCTCAACACCACAGAAATCCGCCAACATGCCTTCAGGACAAGGAGGTAAGTCTTTCCTTTCCGCTAGGCTTTCGCTCTCTCCAGGCCCCCCAAATACCAACGTCTACGCCACATGGGATCGCGGGATTCTTATCAGGAACGAGGCGCGGAAAAGAGAATACTTGCTGACAAGACTATTGAATAGCCGGTACCAACCCGATCCACAACAAGCAGAAGAAGAAGGCTGCGAAAGAACTTGACGAGGACGATCTGGCCCACAAAGCGAAGCTCCAAGCCGGTATGTAGCATCACCCGACAATTTCTTTCTTTCAAAGAGCGATACTCGCCACTCTCCCCTCCCGCATCCACACCTCCAAATCTGCGAAAAGGATCAAGGATCCCGCATCCGCATCCACAACTATCAGAATTCCCAACCAAAACCGAGCACTCACGCCACCTTTCCATTCCTACAATCTCAAGCAATTCCCACTGACACACTCTTCCACAGACAAGAAGGCCCGCGAAGAAATGGCCGGCAAAGCCAAAGGCAAGGGCCCCATGAACACAGGTCAGCAGGGCATCAAGAAGTCTGGCAAAAAATAAACGGCGGACGCCAGGCGCACAAGATGGAGACGGGCGATTGTTTTTCAGGGATACCACTCAAGCATGGCGCATGGGAAAGATGTTCAATCATACGTAGTCATGAGGCTAACGAATAACATGCGAACAACCATCATGGCTGAACAACGTATTTTTTGATCTGACTGGGCTACTAACACGACACATCGTCGGGGTTCCAAAAGTTGTACAAAACCGTAGGGAAGAAAGGATGATCATAAAAAAACTCGGACCAATCTTCTCAAGAATAGAGCACCTACGGGTCACGACAAAACTCTACAATCCATCACTCCCAACCGGCCCCTGAAAGCCCTCCCTTTTACCACTCCTCCCATCTTTCCACCCCTCCAACCCAAACAAAAACGCCGCATTCCTCTCTACCACCCTCTCCAATTCCTCCTCATCCAATAACCCACTCTCCCTCACCTCCTCCAAAAGCCTCCTCTTGCCCCCCTCGCCAAACGGATAATTCTCTCCAAAAACAATCCTGTCCCTCGGCACCGACTCAACCAGTAACCTGACAGTAGCCAAATCATGCGCATCCCCCAGACTGATCCAGATATTTTCGTTCCAGACGTCGGAGAATGTCCGCTTAGGCTCCTAACCTGGCGGGATGGAGGGATTTGCTTGGAGGAGGGCGGATATTTTAGGAAGGAGAGTCGGGATTGAGTGGCCGTTTGATGAGAGGAGGATTTTGAGCTTGGGGAAACGATCAAAGATTCCTGCAGTGTAGAGGGCTAGGACCTGGAATGGCGATGCTGTGTGCGCTGAATGGAGATTCGTTACGAGCGAATGCAGAACCGGCGAGTTTGGAGGGAAGAACGATTCGTACTGGGTGTTGACCTGCATGGTAGACGTTTAGCTCCGACATGCCTAGAGAATATCGTGCTTCCAAACGAAAGCAAAACCATACCTGTCCACGCGTTGGAAACATCACTCTCAGCGCAACCGGCACATTAAATCTCTCTGCCACACTCCACACCGCATCCATCTCCCTATCCCAAACCTTCCCATTCCCCTGCATCCCCTGCATCCCCTCGGCCCCAAATACAAGCATGCCCCCCACACATTTCTTCCGCGCAACGCACCGCACCAATTCCGCCGCTGCCTCTTTCGGATCCCAGGTTGATAGCAGTGCGAGCGCGGCGAACCGGTCTGGATGGAAATGGATCTGGGACGCGAGGGTATCGTTGAGACGGCGACATGTGCTCGGAGATACGTCGACGGGAATGTGGGATAGGATTTGGAGGTTCGTGTCGTGGGGGCGGCGGAGGTCGCGGATTCGGGCTGGGCCGATGTTTTTGAGTTTGGTGAGGATGTTGTGGGAGATGAGGTTGAGGGCAGGTTGGGTGCTAGGATCGCGGGTGGTGAGGGGATCGGGGGAGAGGTAGAATTCAGAGGTGGAGACTGGTGAGGTTGGAGATTAGTTATGGAGGTTACATTATGGTGGTTATGTTGGGAGATGATTGTTAGGTTCGAGTGGTTGTGGGTCAATGGGGGATCGTGGACTTTTGGGTCAAATGACGCTCACTTAAGAATGTCATGGTGAGGGTAGCTTTGGAGTGTGAATGCTATCCAATCAGCGCCTGTGATGTTAGGGAAAGGTTTGTGAGAAGTGAGAATAAGATTGACGAAGTGAATTCTGCGAAGAGGCAAGAGCTAGACTGTGTACCCAGAGTACGAAAGACGTTAGGCAAGAGCGACCTCGGAAGTTGGTATTCACAATTTCCTATGCGTCTTCCTAATTTAAATACAACGATATCAAGCCCATCCCTCTGGTGCAGTTTTCAATGAAAGACAAGTGTTCGAGACCGTGTTGGTGTCAAGAACCAATGTCTTGGCAGGAATACCTAGTCGGGTAAATACGAAAGGGAAGTGGTCGCGCACGTGTTGATAAAAAATTCGAACCACATGAGTTAAAAATTGGGTAATAATATTGAATTTCAAACCGTCGACAGCACTGATCATATCTGGCCTATAAGAGTGTGTGCATATCGAATTTCAATTTGTAATAGATGATCTCGCTCGCTAAAAACGCGCTGTTGAGTTCAACGTTCCGTAGAGTTTGCCGACGTATCTCGAACAAGGCTCTTCTCCGTTTTCGCCAAATCCGGGGTATCGATGTCACTCGTGACATGGTAGTCGTGAAATTGGAACGAAAGTATATCCTTATTGGATAAATGTTGAGATATCGATACCGTGTAAAGAATCCAAAAGGGGGAGTTTTTGGGCTTGGCTTGACGCCGAAGCTGATCTGACTCCAGTGATTGCTATAGGGAGCCGTTCGGGGGGAGGGGGTGGTAATGACGACCGAGTCGTATGCTGATTTGCTTTTCGTCTCTTCCAACACTTGGTCGTGACATACGCGGTGCAGTCATAATGACAGGCTTAACCTTCCTTCATACTGATTCCATCCTAGATTTACTTGATGGCTCAGGTGCCGCGTCGAACTTTCTTACTGCCGAAGGTAAATGCCCGACGTCGGAGTCCCTCTTTCTTACTCTCCTCGGAGGTGGGAGAGCTAGGGCTGTCGCTGTTGGAGCTAGCGGAGGAATGTGAAGCAGACCTCTTGCGGCCTTCCTCGGCTAAGATGTCCTCTAACGAGACGTTAAGGTGAGGATGAGTGTAGGTTGGAGCATCGGATGGCTCGAGAATCTCAGTAAATTTGGATGTCATGGTTGAAGGTAAGTGTTGGTAGTAGTTGGGAGTAACGTGATTTGAATTGATGTCGCAGGACTCGGGGCGGAAGGTAAATGGATGGGTATAAGTAGTGAAGATCGATATGAGGAAAAGTGGATGCTTGTGTTCGAAATTGATGGTCCGGCAGTGGGTTATTTAGATGTTGTTGGTCTGACGGATCGAAACGATGGTTGGCGGCTCTTTGGGTGTAACAACGTTCTAGACTCAGAGCACGAACGAGAATAGTGCAACAAAAGTTTATTGAAAGGGGTGTTGAGCGACGGGAAACGAGTGCTGTGTTATCTCAGGGCAAATATTGAATCTAGCCATGCAGGGGGAGAGCAGAGTCTTTTAAACCGTGGGATGGAGGAGCACGCGGACCACGCCTTCACCGCGGGGCCCAGGGTTGATGAGCGAATCCAGGGTCCTTCACTGCCGATCGCGACCCTTCTCGATTTCCATGGCGTCGGGCACGCAGCAGGGATGACGGCGGTGGTCTGTCTAGACAAGCCTGCACTGACCTTGCCTGTCATGACTGGGTGAATGACTGGCCTGCACCGACCAAGCCGCTGACAATCGCGAGACCACACAGTGCCACACTACGGCCGACGACGGACAGAAGCGGGGAATAACAAAATAAACGAATAACGTGTGCGCTGTGAACCGTTACTCTGTTGAGTTTAGGGACAGAAATAGTAACCTGTCACTTGCCCTATGGCCCTGTCCGACAGCCTGTGCCGGACTTCCTTTGCAGACGGCTCATCGACACACACACACCTTGCGAACGAATGCAATCCAGGCGCCAGCCATCCAGCTCATGTCTTTCTTGGGGAAGATGGATTCTACTGAAACATGGCGGACGGCGGATTACGGATGGGATGGATGGGAGACGCGCAGGATGAGTGCGAATGCGCCGCCTCTTTCGCCCCTGGCTTTTCCAAGCCAAGGTTGCTTTGCTGCTGTGCTGCGCAATTTCGACCGAGGGCAGCCGACGGACATATCCAGCCGAATTTCGAGTCTCCAGAGTGAAAGTGTGCGCAAGACTTTTCGCCACAACTCAAGAGCCATTAAGCAGAAGAGTCATGGATTGGCAATAAACTCCAACGCAGGCAGGTCGTTGCAGTGTTGGTGCGATCGGCGCCGATCAACCACCTGTCGCAAGTCGCACGCGCAACACAACACCCCACCATATCTCTTAAAGACTTAAACCACTTTAAGTGAGATCTGATATTGAAACTACTCTCAAGGCTTCCTTGAACATCCATCATCCATCCCATCCCGCATAATTCATCTCTCGGATTCTCGCTGTTTGCCTCTCGTCCGAAGTGGTGGCTGCTTTGCTGTGCAGCGAGCACGAGGCCGATTCCGTATACATGACCAATGACGTACCTGAAATCCACCTAAGCCCGCGCCCCCTTCTGACTTTCTGACTTGGCTAAAATTCCCCAAACACCCTCTCAATTATCATGGCTTGCCGGCTGCAGTTGCCTTCCACTGACATTTGACTCGTAGCCTTTTTGGAACACGGCAGCTCTGCGCCTAGATGCCCAACGACATCATCACGCATTTGCTTTTCATTCGTTGTCATCGTATCCTGGACTTAACCCGTAAACAGGCCAGCACGATTCTGCCCAATCCGCCCGTTCCTCGGGATACCGAAACGCAAAAAAGTAGTGTGCTTTTTAATTTGGCGTGCTCGAGAAGGGATCCCATGGGCAGCCAGACTTGCCTATCCCGTCACTCATTGATATTATCGTTGTCGCATTCGTGAACTGCCACAATGGCCTCATCTCCGGCTATTCACCACCGTCCTCGACTACGTCCTCGACCACCACCTCCACTTCCACCACCGCGACCACGACCTCTGTGTCCACCTCTGTGTCCACCTCTATGACCACCTCTATGACCACCCCGACTATGACCTCCTCGTCCGCCCCGCCCTTCGTCTTCCCTTGGACCCGCTTCAATCATGCGGGTGCGCTCCTCATCTGACGCATGGAAGGGGTTTGGAATCTGAAGAAGCTCACAGAACTGCCGAGTATGTGGATTTGTGTATTCTTGCGGCTGACCATCGACTCGAAATCCCAATGCGGCATCATAGACGGGGGCAGTCTGCTCAAAATCCTCGGGTATTCTCATCCTCCCCTCTTTAATGAGATTTTCTTCAACCCATTCCATCTCTTTCTCGATCAGCGGCCGATAGAAGACGTCGCCTCTATCAGGTGGGACCTGTGCATCGGGATCACCAACCTTCAAATCATCAGCAAAGACGCGAGTTATCGCAAGCCATTCCTGGTCGTACTCCAAAGCAAGGGGACGCTCGAAACCTGATGGTGAGTGCGGAGTTATCTCCAGAAGCTGTAAAAAGTTTCGGTTTGGTAAGCATTTGTCTAGCGCTAGAAACTGAGTCGTCGTGTTCGTTATGTCTGCAGGAAATGGTAAAGTTGCCACGGACTGGGTTGATGGGCGTGCAAAGGAATCTGGAAGAATATTTCTCATATCTTGAGTGATTATTTCGGGTTTACTGGGTGCACCATTCAGATTTGCCCTAGTCGCTGCTGCGTCAGACACTGGCGGTTCCACAACGTCGTCATCTAGGTCGAGGTCGATCTCCGCATCATTCTTGGCCGCTGGAACTGTAATAGGTTCGTCCATGTCGAGATCAATTTCCGCATCATTCTTTGTTGTCGCCTGAGTTGCTGGTGTTGGGAGTTCAGATGCAACAGTCGTATTCACAAGCTCATGTTCCCAGACAGCAGCATACTTTGCGTGCATATGAGCACTAAACCAGTACGAAGGCCGGAGTCGTTCCAGGACTGTTGTAGCTGCCACGCTTCCCAGTGTACCATCTTTTGCTTCTTGTTCCCAATCTGGCTTGAACCTAAACAGCTGTCTAAAGTTGCCTTTCCACTCCATGCTACGCGGCCAATCGTGACTGAGTCCTATGTCGACTTGTGTGCGAATCTGGAGGAGTTTCCGGGTGTCTAGGTTTCGGACGTGGTATATGCTGCGTAGATCGCTGCCATTATATGGCAGACGCTCGTAGTGCGGCTTCTTGTAATTGTATCCCTTCCAAATACCCGACAAGCCCGCAATTCGCAAAGGCCCAAGACGCACGACATTTGCAGCACCCATATAGTATATATTCGGTGCAGCCCATCCTCCGTAGAACAATTCCCACATGTAGTTGCTCGCTTCGTGGTTACCACCGATGAAAACGGTCAGATAAGGAGCGATTCGGGCACCCGAATAATACTCGTGGAAGTCGCCCATCTCGTAGTATTTTTCGGGCATGGATACGCCTTTGAGGTCAAGAGCATTTCTTACAGCCTAGATTGTCAGTGGGTTGCAATGGTGAGAATGGAAGCAGACGTACCTGGAAATCACCACCAATGATGAGCAGATCTACTCCGTCCCAACCCTTTAGCTCGCATGATTTCTTGATTGAGGCATATATAGCATGCAGAGTTCCATGACCACATCCTTCCACAGCTATGCGCAAGCCTTGCACTTCTTGCAGTGTGGGCGAGGCCATTGGACACACCCGCAGAGCTGAACCTAGACTTAATTGGAAATTAGCGCAAGATCAATGACTACTTCCACGAGTACATTTATACACGTGCCAGATTGGAGAGGAGAGTTTGGCTTTATCACTCGGCAGCCAATGTTTTGGCAAGGTAGTTGTAGGTCAGGTTTCAACTTCGGAAGTTGTGATTCTGTCGCGAGCGCGGGAAGCTCTGAGAGGCTAGCGTCGGAGGTCGGCGTTTGGCAGAAATTATGTCAAGCTCAAGCTTCTATTTCGGTGCTCATCCACCACCGCTTTCACCCTCGATGCTCTCAACCCTCACGATGGAAGGAACTAACGCGCTCAATTCAAAGCTGGCATTCCTCCAGACCGCTATACACAAAATTGCTGTCGAGTCACCGACTGTCGCTGCGACACTCGGTGCCGAGCGCGACCTGCTTCTGCAATCCCTAGATGCTGATCTGAACATGTCCGCGAAAGAATTGCGACAGCTGCGCCAGGAGACTTGCGGCGCCTGCGGTAACCTGATGACTCCTGGATGGTCTTCCTCGGTAATTCAATTAAAACAGCTTACGAAGGGCAAGATAAGAAGAAAAAAGTTGCAGGTAAAGAAATCAAGCGTGAAGGAAATGGTTCATTGCTGCCTCCGATGCAATCGCAAGACAACACTGCCCCTGGACTACAGACCGCCGAAGCATACGAGGAAGCCAGTACTTCGAGAAACAGGTAGTGTTCCTTCCACTATTGGCGTAGTCGTCCCCGTCATGGAAACTCCAGAGATCAAGAATTCTGCCCCGAAGACAGCCAGCACCAGCAGCAAGCAAAGAGCAAAGGCTCGAAAAGGTGGGCTACAAGCAATGCTCGCACAAAGCAAAGTACAAGCTTCGTCAAAACCGGGTCTTGGGTTGGACCTAATGGACTTCATGCAGTAGAAGTTGATGATAGGGCTGAACGGATGTCGGAGGTCCTTCTAGGCGCTTCGCGCTGCGTCACACCAACTTGGAAAGGGCCAGGGCCACACCCCGCCACCCCGCCAAAATTCTTTTGCGATCTTAACCGTTGCGCAACCCAGATCGACACTTTCCACCCTACCGAACCCCCACACTTGCAACTTTTACTATCATTACCCAAATACTTCAAGATGGCACACCGAAGTCTCGCTCAAGACCTTTTTGAGGACATGGGCCGAAAGGTCGCAGAAGCAAGCGCACAGGAAGAGGATGATGAAGGTACCAAGGTTGTGGACGAAATCGAGAGCTTGTGCATGAACTGCCACGAAAATGTAAGTGCGTACGCAACTCCGTAATAGCATGATGGCTTATTCAGATATCAGGGCACTACGCGACTCCTCCTGACTAGAATTCCGTTCTTCCGCGAGATTGTTATCATGTCTTTCGAATGTCCACATTGTCACCTCAAGAATTCCGAGATACAACCTGCGGGGGAAATCCAACAGCGAGGTGTCAAATTCTCCCTCAAAGTCGAGAATGCGGACGATTTGAGCCGCCAGGTCATCAAGAGCGACACTGCCATATTCCGGGTCGAGGACATCGATCTCGAAATCCCCCCAGGTCGTGGTCAATTGACCAATGTGGAAGGAATACTCTCTATGGTGGCACAAGATCTAGAACAGAAACAAGAAGAGCGGAAAACGGTAATACCAGAGGTATACGAGAAGGTTGAAAGTGTAATCCAGACATTGAAGCAAATGTCGGCGGCTGCGAAACTCCCCTTTACGATTACCGTTGACGACCCAGCGGGCAACTCTTCGATAGAGCCTCCAACAACACTTGGGCCCGGAAAATATTCTAGACACGAGTACCCCCGAAATCCCGCCCAGAATGAAGCTCTCGGACTCGGTAGTGGGGAGAGCGATGCGCCGCCTACAGAGATCCGTCCTGAATATCATGCGACGCAGATGTACCCAGAGATGCCTGTTGACCGAGGAGTCAACAATGTGGATGACGATGACATTCTCGAGAACCAAGTGTACTCCTTCCCCGCAACGTGCCCCGGTTGCACCAAGGCCTGCACGACCAACATGAAGATGGTTAACATCCCTCACTTCAAACAAGTTGTGTTGATGAGCACCGTATGCGACCATTGTGGATGTGAGTCTCTCGGCCTCCCACATTATGGATTTTTACTGATTGTGGATTAGATCGCAGCAATGAAGTTAAGACTGGAGGTGAAGTCCCAGAGAAGGGCCGACGCATCACTCTTACTATCGACACCAAGGAAGATCTCTCTCGAGACATTCTCAAAGCAGAGTCCTGTGCTATGTCTTGCCCAGAACTTAATTTAGATGTGGAGCCAGGGACGCTTGGCGGTCGGTTCACAACTGTCGAGGGAATCCTCACTCAAGTTCGAGATGACTTGCGGTCTTCAATTTTCGACGCAGGCGAAGGTGGAGACTCGATGAACTCGGAGTCGAAGGAGAAATGGGAGGCGTTCTTTGGCCAATTAGCAGCGGCCATTCAGGGCGATATCAAGTTCACTATCATTCTCCAAGATCCGCTAGCAAGCAGCTATGTTCAGAGCTTCACAGCGCCTGAACCAGACCCTAAGATCAAGGCTGAAGACTATGAAAGGACTGAGGAGGAAGAGGAGGACCTTGGGCTAAAGGATATCAAAACAGAAGGCTATGAACAGGAAGAAGAAACCAATGGGGTAATTCCCACAGCCAACGGAGCATAAGGAAGCCTGGTTGCCCTTTCATTTCCTTCTATTGCATTGGGTTTATGGATGGTGGATAGATACCAAAGGCTTCGTCGGCCGCAAAATAGAGCATTGTCCTTTTTATATTTCCAAACACCCTCGTTCCATTTTCAATCAGATGTGACCCCAACGCTTTGAGTAGGACCGATATAGCCTTTTCTAGCAGCCGTCAAACTATCATGAGTTGAACTGACAGAGCTTTTCACCCGGCCAAGGGATTGGCGTGGATAGTGACGCTTTTTATCTCGATGCGCTCCTTCGGCCTGGACTTCTTGTCCACCTCGACCTTCTCGATATCGTCCAAAACCTCGAGGCCTTCTATGACCTTTCCAAAAACGGTGTTCTTGCCATCTAGATGCGGGGCGGGTGCAAAAGTGACAAAAAACTGGGATCCATTCGAATCGGGGCCTTTATTCGCCATGCTCACGATGCCACGAGCATTATGTCGCAAGGCTGGACGGATCTCGTCTTCGAAGAGCTGATTCGGGGAATCGTATATAGAGGTAGAAGTCTTGGACTTTGGATCGGATGCAGGACTTCCAGCCTGGGCTATGAAGTTGGGAATCAGGCGATGGAAGGGAGATGCATTGTAGAAGCTGGAGGCGCAGAGAGCGAGGAAGTTTTCGGTCGTCTTGGGGACAGCTTCACAGAAGAGCTCGAGCTTGAGGTCACCTTTGGAGGTGTGCAACTGCCGCGTTTGTTAGTTCTTTGCGGGGGGATGATGCGACGCTGGAGCTGGAGCTGGAGCTGGAGCTGGAGCTGAGGGTGAAAAGCCGAGGCGCAGGCATATGCAGTCAGAAGCCGCGTTCACGACCCCGGAATGGTTGATTTAGGCCCTTGGGGTGGTCTGCTTGGGAGGCCTAGGTTCGGAGATTTGCGAGTTGCGAAGCGCAACGTGGACTGGCGGTGGTCCGGTTTGGTTGGCTTCAAAAAGACTCAAAAGGCTCGAGGGGGCAGTCAAGGGGGCCAGCAAGGGAAGCATGGAGACTCACAGTTACGGACATGCTGGAGGCGCGGGTAATGCAGATGGTTGACCATGTTCGAGGGCTCGATGCGCGGAGAGATGATGGTGGTGGCTTTGGTCTCTCAGCTTCTTCACACGCCCCCCAAACAGACAAGCCAATTAGCCCGAAGCGGGCCAACGAAGACGTCCCCCAGGACCACCTCCCACCACCTCCCACCACTATTATCCAGGTATAGCTAACGCTTCCTGACAGCGTTGCGCATTGTGCATTGCCCTCTGCTCCGACTGCTTCCTCTGGCACTCCGGCTGTTCGCTCCTCGTCCGCCAGGCCTATCTTCATTCTTCCAGCTTCCATAGCCCACCTAGAGTCCAGACACGGCCTGCTGCTCTCCCGCACTGCCAGAGTCACTCACCCACTGTCAGGCTACCACAGGTCCATTGTCGCTGGCAATCATCCCTATATCGCCGCTCCGCACCCTTCCACGCCTCACCTCGCAGCCTTGCATCCGCAGTTGCACACCAGGCCGACACCAGACGAAACGTGCTGTGCGCGCGCAGCATCCTTCTTGCATCTCGCACCTCTCCGGGTGGAGGCTCGACACTCAACAACAGCCCTGGAGGGCGCTCGTTCCTCGTCAGCCTATCCCCCAGCTTAGTCCCGCCCGCCGACACCTGGGCAAGCAACCGCCAGCCCTACCACACTGCATCCAGCACACTGCACACTGCACACTGCACACACTGTACACCTCGTCCCTCTCCGCACCGCTCTCCCTCCGCATCCGCGGCCTACTGCTACCACCCTCTCTCCTACAATATTCCCCAGAGCTACTATCCACAGACTCTCTCCCGTACCTCCGTGCGACCGCTCGCCGCCGCTACCGTCACCAGTGCCCCGCCCCGTTGAACGGCCAGGCCAGTTACCGCAATCCCACGCCTGCCTCTGCGCAATCCAACCCCTCCGTCCCGCTACCGGAAGGCTACGCTCCAACTCGACGGCCAGCTTGCCCGGCATCACAAGCTGGAGCCTCTCGAGCGCGATTTTGGGCGGGCCCACGCAGAGGAGGAAGTCTCGCCGTCGCCCATGCGGCTCTATCTCGCCAGTACAGGCCAGCGCCGACGCACTCGTCATCTTGAGATACCATGTCGGCCTTTGTGCGCGTCTCAGGACCGCCAAACAGCAACTTCCTGGTAGGATATCCAGGCATATCAGCGACATTGGTACGTTTGTCTCTTGTTGGGCTCAATATAGGGGGGGATTATATCGTTCATGCCTTGCGACTTCCCACCTAGGTAGTCGCAACATAAGATGCGATGATATGACAGGCTCTTTCCTGTTTAGCCACGATATTCCGTTCTAACCTCTCTCTAGCCACGCATAGAAGGCAAGGTGGAAATCCGGCCCTTGGTAGGAGTATCCGCGCCCGTAACCGTCTCCCTCGTCACCATCGCACTGCATCGCCGCGAATCCATCCATCCCGCCGCCGACTCCGTCACGAAGAAGCACCTGGCTGCCCCCCGCAAGGACTTTGCTGATATAGTGGGCAAGGAGATGCTATTGTTCCGATGTACGGCAGGGAAGGAATACGATAGCGTGCTGTCAATGGACCTGCCCTTTGTGATATTCATACCCTACGGTCGCGGAGGAGAAGAGCTGGCAAGAAGAGTCCCGCCCGCGAGTCTGCAATTGCCGAGTCGGACCGCAGAAACATTTTATGAATTGGTGGTCACGGTCCAGCAAGGGCACACGGATCAGAAGAAGTACCCGTTCCCAGTGCCGATATCACGATACGATACATTGTCCACATTCGGCATGTATAACCGACCAGAAAGCGCCGAACGAGTCACAGACCATCTGGTGACATTGGGGATAAGCCTGCCACGCTGGAGTTATGGCCCCCTCGATCCTGTGTCAGTGTACATTAAACTTAGTCCGAACCCAGATTGGTTATCCAAAGCGAAGAGGGTCACCATAAAGCAAATTACAGTTGGAATAGACGAGGAGATAATATTCAATCATGAAGGGGATGAACCATCGCGGAAAGTGAAGACTCTGGCCAAGACCACACAGACTGTTGGCGTCAAGATGCCCGAAGCAGGCTACTTTACGAACCTGGGACTGGTTTTTCCAGCAAAAGACTTGAGAGACTCAGATGGCGTTGTACCGCGGGGAAGGAAGGAGTACCCTATGTATGCCGTTAGTGGTTTCACAACTACAGGCACGCTCTATAAGATTGAGTATTATCTCACAGTCAAGGTATGTGGACCATGGATTATGAACTGAATGCAGGATTGACGTTTTCTAGGCAAACATGTCAAACGCAAAAGACATCCTTCTTCGACAGCCGATCGTCGTTTGCCCGTTCGACCACGCAGGGTGCAAAGAAGAAATGGAGGCCATTGAGCAAGCCGCTAAGGACGCTGCGCACGTTAGTCAGGATAATCCAATGCTCCCCGCGAGCCATATCGTCCGAGCAAACGACGAGAACGGATTAAGAGCACTCGGCATAGCCATGGTCGGGGGCGTAAGAAAACCACTTATTGAATGAGGCAACCACGTATGATGGTTCTACTAGTTTTCAAGAGGCGGGCCTAATGTTGTATATTGAAGCAATGTCTTGCCTACACACACAAACGGGATTCTGCAATGTCGGACCATAAACTGTCAATTCTGCTCGAACGTCCAATCACGATTACAAGACAAACCGGCAGACAACTTTTCCCGACGGTCGAAAGAAAGAAGAGATTACCACCACCACCATCATCATCATTCTCGGCGTTTGCGGCGTTAACTATCAGGCAAGCATGGGATCCACGGTTACGCTTATATCACATGCACACTTCTGGATACATCATTCACAGCACTGGAGCTTTGGGAGCCCGGAGTGTCGCTTGATTGCCTTTGCCTTGCCTTTGCCGTTCTTTTTGTCTGCAGGTGGAACAAGGGATTCTTCTCCAGGCATTTTCACTGGAGTTTTTTTTCTTCTGTACTCGTCCCTGCTTCGTTTTGGGACGGAATGGATGGGATGGAGAATGTGCGGGGCTAGGTGGGCGGAAGTTTTGTTTTCTTTATGACGTGCTCTGAAATGATACGTTCGTTGTATTTGGGTGGTTTGTGGGGGATGAAGAGATGGAGGAATGTATAAAGTGTATTGGGTCGGTGAGATAGAAGGTTCTTGACAAGAAGGACCTTCTTTAAATAGGCTTCTTGTGCGGAGAGGAGAGGAGAGTAAAGGCAAGATGTGTGAGATAAGAGAGGAAATACCACCACATTGATATCCATGCATGCACCATTCTGATTGATTGATTAATTGATTGAGTGATTCTTAAATATATATCACACCATCCTTTTTCCTTCTCCTTTACGCCAACCCACTACATCCCATACCCCATTCTCCTCATCCCCCACCCCGCGGTCTCAACGCAAGATTCATCACCATCCCCACCACACTCCCACTCTCACTTCCATTCCCATTCCCCCCAGAATCCAATCCCCCCGCGTTCCTCTGCATCCTCTCTTCCTCCGCGCGCAACCGTGCCGTTTTGAGTACTTGCTCTTCGACCATGGCTTTGATGTCGAGGTATTGGGGACTTGTGGGGCCGAGGGTGTTGAGAGCGTTGCGGAGAGAGGTCTGGAGGGAGAGGAGGAGGTCGTTTTGTTCTTGATGTTGCTGGGTGGACATTGTGGTCATGGTGGGGTTGCGGGAGAGAAGAGAAATTTGTGTTGTTGTACGTATGGTGTTGTTGGAGAGGATTGGATAGATGGATTGTTTGGTTTTGCTTTTGAAGGATGATTTATATGAATGGGTGAAGATTGGTGTTGGAGCTGAGAGAAATGTTGTTCTGGTCTGGTCGTTACTCGTTGCTGCCCAAGCAAACGTGCAAGCGCAGGTGCGAACGTAGGAACCCAGAAGAAACTCGACGAATTCTTCAAGTACCCGTCTATTGAATCAGCACCCCAAATCCCAAGGTATCTGCTTTGCTCCTATGAAATAAATTCAGATTCCGCAGCGGCCAAAAGAACTGCGTCCGAGATACAGATGCTAGAATCGAGATTGCAATAGTGCGAAGTCCACACAGCTCATTCTGCTTTATTTGTCACTCCCCCAAACCGCATTCAACACTCATCACAGCCCCAAGAATCCAAGATTTTTTCATCCGATCGACACTTCCCTCCTTCCCCATAAACTCCTACCCGTACCTTCCCACACCTTATCCCAACCTCCTCCCTCCCCCCCGGGTCCCTCCCACACGCACCCTCCCGCATCCGACTAGCCCGGCCCACTCTTTCCATCCGATCTCATCCCAACCCACTAATCTCATCACGTGCCCTTCTACCTCAACAACGCGAAAAAAAAAATCACGACGATGATAGCATCGTAATAACAAAAAGAAAATGTTGATGAGGGTGGGATTCGAACCCACGCGGTTTCCCACTGCGGGGATTCAGGTTTTTCTTATACAGAACGAGACCTAAACACAGCGCCTTAACCACTCGGCCACCTCACCGAGATGTGAATATAGGGGTTCAGTTTTCTTAGCACGTTGTGATCATGAGCAAATGACATGAGATTGAAGGTGAGGAAGAAAATTGGAGGGAAAGGGATTGTTTTTAGGTGGGGTTTTGGTGGCGTGGGCGGGAGAGGGGTAGAGGGCTTGGCGAGAGGAAATGGGAATGGCTGGTGCGGATGAGATGAGACGGGTGGGGTTAGTGGGATTGGAGAGTGAACTGAAGGGAGGATGAAATAGAGAGTTCAAGTATAGGTTTGTTGGCAAGATAGTTGGAAAGTGTTCAGATTCTGTATGAAAACAGTCTTTTCGCAACGTTCATGTTGGACTTATTCCTGATCTCGAAGCTCCCGTCAAGGCGAGATCGGGTGGCGAGGGACGACGGAACAGACGGCTAGCATGACGACTATCACGGATTAGGGATTGGAGAATTTGTATCTTCAGTATTTGAATCTTCGGACTTCGGTTGATTTGGCTGCAGCGTTTCTAGAGGTATTCTCTTGGGAATTTTCTACAGTTTGAGTTGCGATTACGGGTTTATCCAATTGCAAGGACATTCATTCAAGCTACATACAACAAGCACAGATCGATGAGTAGAAAAATATGACGCTAATTGTTTTCTTGCACATTGAACTACCCATACACTTATTTTGACTGGATATTTTTGATTTTCACACTCGATAACACTCTCCATATTCGCATACGCAAAAATCCAACCAGAGCTGGTGCACTCAGGGGTGACAGATCTACATCATCAATCTGGCCTGATCTTCGCAAATTTCCATTGAATTCAGATTATATTTCCTCTAAAACGCTTGCTCTATCCAGGTATCTTTTGTATATCCCTTCCATCGTACGATTCCCAAACATGGTACTCTTCGTGTTTCGGTTCTACGAATCGGAGTGGAACATCACATAAAAAACCAATGAAAATATATGAAAATCAAAATGCGGACAACAGGATCATGACACTGATGATATATTCTTCTCGGTTTAGACACTACATGTAATATCATAGCACAATCTGTGCAGTGTACTTCTCACACCGTGGTTTATGCACCGGCCGGACTGAAAAAGAAGGATACTCCCCCATTGAAAATTCCGGGACTCACAATGGTCGACTGATGAACTACATGAACGTGAAGTAACTCCCCGACTAATATGTTTCCAAGCCCAATCAACACTGTCGAATCATTGCAATCAATGAAACCTGGAATCCTAGATATTGGGGAAGTATCGGTGAGGAACCATTCCATTCCACAAAGCATCATTATTCCTATTTGACACCCAACGAACCCAATCTCTCCCCCGATGTCACAATCCGCCATTCAGAACTATCCCGCCACGGACCAAAGTTGCAGAATTCGAACACATGTTAAAAAGCGCCAATTCAAGCACAAACACGATAATGCACCTAACCAAAACTTCAGAATATTCCACTCAAGAATACAAGATACACAATCGATTCCAGGTGTGTACAATGATACTCTCTGACCGATCCACCACCGCCACAGCGGCGGATAAGGTGTTTGCGGGATTACACCCATGATGAAGATGGAGATGGAGCTGAAGCGTCCTACCTTGGAAGAAAAGAAGTTGGGAACTGACCAGATCTAGAACACAGAAAAGAAACCACGTTCGATATTGTATTCGCACTTTTCCCTTGAACTAAGAAACCTAGTGCATGCGTGCGTGCATGAACGAACAACCAAGTACGTAGTTTCAACCTACACGAACAATTCCGTAAACAGTCCCCAATCTCCACCTATTCCCACAACCCCCCATCAAACCTTACCAGCCAACTCAATAATCATCCAAGTATTTCCTCCATCAATCAATCAAATCCCCACATTACGATCATAATTACCCCTCAGCACCTCCTCGTAAGACCAAAGCCACACAGCCTAGACCTCACTACCCCAATGAGCACATTTGCGCGAGTAAAGTCTTGTGCAACGCGCGCATGTTGTCCCAAACGCCTGGCCCAGCTCGGCATGCCGCGTGTCCCTTTGGATCTGTAATAAAGATTCGCCAGGGCCGCATCCGGAAGTGCTATGCCATTTTGTCTTTTCGTGTGGAGATGGTGAGGGTTGTTGATGTTTGTATAGCTTGTTTGCCTGTCTACCCACGCACTAATCAGCTAGCTAGCTAATACAGGAACGAGGGAAAATTTGCCAACTCTGGCATTTGGAAAAACGTCATGGACAAAATGAGAAAAAAAAAGATGCAAAATCCATGGATATGAGTTGGTTCATTGAAAGAGACAGAAAAGGATAAAGGTGCCGATTGTGTATGATGTTCAGTTCTTGGTCGAAATGAGTCACCCTGAGCCATTCGCAGGCTGCCACCAGCACTCAAGTTTCCAAAAACGACAAACCGAGTATAAAAATGGGTAGGCAGTCTTCGGGAATGCGAGAAGAAAAGAGACGATTCCTTGCTTGCGACGGCGCAAACGATTTGCCTACTTTGTACTGTTTCGGATTCCTGATTCACCACCACTCTCCTCACGCTTCGAATATTCCACGACAATAGTCTACTGTAGACCAAGATGCCAGCTACACGAATCACTGTCGCACTCAATGCGAATCGAACTCAAAAGACTCCGCTTCTCGTTCCTGCATCTGCGTCGTTAGACCCATCCGCGCTCAATTCGATTCATACCCTCGTCTTCAACACCGCGCGATCAAAACTGCGTCTCAAGAAACCAAAACGTATCTTCGTCGCAAGTCTGGGCACTGAGCTCTTGGCAGAACAAGACTGGAGGGACACGCTGAAAGACGATGTAATCTTCTTAGTATCTGCAGGAGAGGAGTACATCGGACTACGCAAAGAAAATAATCCAGACGCAAACCCTGACTGTCCAGTCTATGTGCTTGCGCAAGACGCACCTGTTGATGAACTTGCAATCGCACAACTCAAATCTACCGCGCAGGAGCTACCAGGAATGGTACTGGCGACCGGCCAACCCGATCTGTGTCCAGGGACAAAATACCCAGTGGGCGCTGTCTTTGTGTCGCAGAACTGGATACACCCTCCTCTTATAGGGAGTGATATTGGCTGTGGAATGGCATGGTACAAAACCAAATTGTCACGTCACCAAGTCGAGGGCGAGAGAGGCAAGAGGATAGCTGAGAAATTGCAAGGTCTGGAAGGGCCATGGCGGACGTCAGTAGATCGCGAAAACTGGCTACAAGATAAGAGTGGAAACTGCTCGGCAGGAAAGGAGTGGGATGCATCTGTTGGAACTATTGGCAGAGGAAACCACTTCGCGGAAATACAGGTTGTCGAGTCTATTGAGCTTGCCGAGCAAGAAAAGATCGGTCTCCGCCCGGACGATGTAATTCTCTTGGTACATTCTGGATCAAGAGGCTACGGAGCGGACATTCTCAAGAAGTACACAGCAGGATCGCACGTTAGTTTGAAAGAAGGCAATGAGAGTATGAGGCTGTACATGGCGGAACATGACCAGGCTATTCGTTGGGCCAAGGCTAATCGGGATTTGATCGCAGTTCGTTTCTTAGCTTGCCTTGAACCAGGCGAAGAGGCATGGCAGTCAGGACGAAACGCACCAACAAATGGTGCAACTATTGATTCTAGTATTATCTCGCAAACCAAGGCTATGATTCGGGAGCGAAGGGTAGTTGATATCTCGCATAACAATGTGGAGCGGGTAAAGTGGCCGCCTTCATCGCAGGCACAGTCGGCCCCGGCACAACCGATGGTAGAGGAAGTCGCAGATATACCGACTATTGCAATGTACGGGAAAGATGATGACGAGACCAAACAAAATTACGTCTATATCCATCGCAAGGGAGCGGCACCGACTTGGGATGCACACACAGATGTGCCGTTGAGCATTCTTCCCCTGCCAGGATCGCGAGGTACCCCAACGTTGATGTTGAAGCCCACTTTTTCGGGACACACAAACTGGGGCCGTAATAACGCACTTTCTTTGGCCCATGGATCGGGGCGAAGCATGTCCCGGAATAAGGCCCTCTCCTCGCTCAGTGCCAAATACAAGAAATCGTCGGCGTTGCTAGAACGAAGCTCACGAGGCGGAACATGGGTAATCTGCGACGAGAAAGATCTTGTCTACGAAGAAGCTCCAGAAGCGTACAAAGACGTTTATGCCGTCGGTAGGGACTTGGAGCACGAAGAGGCGGCGCGGATAGTTGGGCTGTGCGAACCACGTATCAGCTACAAGGTACGGGATTACATTGACTTTGAAATGAGATAGAGATACGGAGGGTTGGGTCTGTGAGTGGCGACACAAGGAGATGAAGTTAGGTTTGACTGCGACTTAAAAGGCATCAGGAGATGCCGCCTCTTGATGATGTGAACATTTTTTCCAGAAGTGTCGACTTTTCCATTATCTTTTCGCATTTTCCAGGAGGGTACAAGTTACGACATGGGCGTAGGTGTGTCGAAGTTTCATGTTACACGGGTTCCGAACAAATTGAATCTCCGAATTCAATCAGCCGAAAGAAATCGATTAAGCAGCCAATCAACAGGGGCATGGTCTGACATTTTCCCTCCGAGTCAAGAGTTGTCAAGAGTTGTCAAGAGGAAAGAGTGTCGGATATCGGAGTCAATATGGTTCGATGGGCGCGGAAAATGGATGATGATGGAGTAATCTGACTTAGATGAAGAGGCAGATTCGATGGATATTGCGGTGCATCACAGTGCAGGGCTGCTTGCACGGATCGCAGTGCTCATTTCCCATGGACGACCTGCTGACATTATGGTGTGGTCTTGGTGGCCTTGCGGGCGTCGATCTGTTCACACTGCACAGCGGGTGGCCGGGATAGATGACGGGTGTTTGCGGCGGGGCGGGGCGGGCATTCCTCTGTGTGCCTGGGAATTCACTCTGGGAATTCGGCACCGCTAGTGCATGCTGTCCTATAAGCAGGAGCAGTGAAACGGCGAGAAAAGGCACGATAAAGACAAGTGTTTCAAGAGGGAGCGCTGGAGGAGGCAGAGGAGCCTCAGGAGTCAGGATGCGGCGAAGGCTGAGGACGAGAGAAAAGTGTGTGTACTATGGGCCGGGGGTGGGTAAAAATGGAAGTTGTTACAAGAAAAGGTCCCAGGTGTTGGCGGCGGCAGCAGCAGGAGCGCTATGGCTATTCAAGGACTAGCGGGCGCGCTAGCCGAGGCTTGGCCCCTTGGAACACAAACAGCATTCACAGCATTCACAGACCACACAGACCACACAGACCGCACAGACCGCACAAACATTGTCAGTCAGTCGGAGTACAGCCCTGGACAGCCGTGGACGATTCCCAAGGAATTTCCACATATGGAATCTATGGATATGTAATTCCATGTACTGAGTAGGGATGGCCAGCCGGGAGAGCGAAGCGCGCATATCACCAATTGATCATTCAACCGCACCGCGAAGCGTTCACTGGCGCACAGCACAGCACAGCACTGCACAGCACAACACCACGACGGCACTGCACCAACAATCAATTCACACGCCTCTTTTGCTCTCTTCACATCGTGTCACAGCGAAAGCACACCATAGACACGATGCATACGATGTGGTTGCTGCAGAGCCCGTCACCAAAGGCTGGTCTTGCGACCCCTTGAGAGGCCGTGGTTGACGCCCGCACCTCTCTAGTGCTCACTGCGCACACCTGGGCAAGGCCACACTTTCAGCCCTCTGCAGGCCGCGATAGACCACGTTCCTGGCCCCTACGCATTCCGGCATCTCTCTCCCATAGCTCAATCTGCGCTGCCCCCGCTGATTCGCAGTACAAGACCAGCAAAGTGCCAGTGATGAGCAGTGATTGGCAGTGATTAGCACGGGAGCGGGCTGTTTCTCGACTTGTGCATGTTTCAAAACGCCTGCGAGCACCGGCCACCAAAAGCTTGTTTCTGCCCAGGGCCCTCTTCTGGCGCCCCTGTTCTTCATTTGGATTCTCTCATTCACCGGGCTTGGAGACGAGACTGCCTAACACTGGCTCTCCGACAACCTAACCACCTATCAGTACCGCCTAGGAGTGGCGCAGGGGGCCCTGCTTTGGCTTTTATGGCACGTTTGCGCTCGCCTGTCGGTGCCTGTCTGTGGTGGTGTTTGTGGAGTCTGTGGTGTCTACATGTGTCCGTGCCCAGGTGTTTGTGGGAGCTGTGTGCTACCCGAGCCCCCAACCTCGCTGCCCGCATATAACTGTTCATTGCCGCCGTCTGCGGTCATCCATCATTCAATTGCTCGCGAGACCTGTCTTCGATCGTTTCCACTGCCTGTCTGTGTTTTCATTATTACCAGCATATCCCGTTTACAATAATCTGTATATTATTATATCCAACCAGCCACCCCCATACCTCAGTACTGCATACTATTAACTGCATTCACTGCCCAACCAATCACTCTCACGTCGTTGACCCGGTACCGCTGTCCACTCCACTTCTACAAAAAGGTAACCACCACCTGTCCGCTCTTTCTAATATTTTCCCCCTCTCCAACACCCTCCAACAACATCCAATTAAAACCAGCCTTTTCCTTCATCCATACACACACTCGCATTCGCATTCGCACTCACACTCACACTCACACTCACACTCACACTTGAACCGGCGTTAACAAAACAATCCACACAGTCTCCTTCACTATCACCATCACCTAATCAATTCACCATGCGCTACTCACTCTTCGCCCTCGCTGCTGCCAGCGTCGTCACGGCTCAATCTTCTTCTGCTTCCTGGACTCCCGCTCCCCAAATCACCAACAACCCTGCAGGCGCCACTTACATCGCTACCCTCCCCGAGCAGACCAAATATCCCGTTCGCGGTCACGTCAAGGCCGTCTCTGGTACTGATGGCAAGGGTGTTAAGTTCTCCGTTGTTCTAACTGGTCTCGGGAAGGAGGGCGGTCCCTTCAGTAAGCCTTGTCCTTTTCTTCATCGGATTAGCAGTGTCTTCTTCCTATCCGTGACACTGCTAGTTTATGACACAACTCCAAGTTCAAGCTAATCCCAAGGACAGTGTACCACCTCCACGAAAAGCCCGTTCCAGCTGACGGAAACTGCACCGGCACTGGAGCCCATCTCGACCCCTATAAGCGCGGCGAAGTTCCCCTCTGCGACCCAGCCCGACCCGAGACTTGCCAAACCGGCGACTTGAGCGGTAAATTCGGCAACTTTACTGGTGACTCCTCCATTGAGTATGTTGGCAATGCCTCCCACGCCATTCAAAAAACTGTTTCCACTAACACATCCCCAGATACCTCGACCCCTTCTCCGCCCTGACCCCCCTGAGCAACGCCTACTTCGGCAACCTCTCCGTCGTGGTGCACTTCAGCAACAAGACCCGCATTGCCTGCGCCAACTTCTCCAGCATCGCAGGCGGCATCTCAGGGTACCCCAGCAGCACCCTCTCTCTGAACCAAACCACGACCCTCCTGTCAACCGGCACCGGCTCTCCCCAGACAACCGGCTACTCGAGCTTCCACTCCCCTACTCCCACCCGCGCTCCTCCCGCCCAACAGACCACCAACGCCGCTGAGAAATTGACCATGGCTGGTGCAGGTATCTTGGTGGGTGTTCTTGCCCTTGCTCTCTAGGTGGACAGATTAGTGTATAGAGGGACAACGGCATGAAGACTCACGGCGTTTGATGATACCTTTTTTTCTTTTCTACTATTATGGCTAATGGCACAATGTAATATGAGCGGAGTGAGTGGGGATGGAAATGAGTTCGTGAGGTTTGGAATGATTATTACATGTATATACCACTTCTTCCAGATCTTTTTGAATCAATTACACTTTTTATGTTCGAAATTGGCTTTACACGTGTCTTCGAACCACTCGCTGGCTTCTTTCGTGATATAAAATGAATACTTGATGTTGGTTTTGGTTACATTGTAGACCTACGGAGCACATCATGAACGTAGTCGATAATCATGCATTCAGAGAGGCACGTTACCTGAAACGCCAAAAACCCTATTTCATGACTTTACATATGGATGCGCTCGTGAACACTCTGCGAACTATGTCTCTAACTTAAACCTACGAGGCAACGCAACTCCGCATGTGCCATGCGCGTCACCCGCTCCGCGAATGGTGGCCCGCAAACCTTCTCCGAACCCCACATATCCCCACGTTTCAACGCGCCGATCAGAAAAGGAGAATGGAAATAGAGTCCGTGTTACACAGAGGCTACAATACAACCACAAGCCCACCAATCCAGACCATCCATCCTGGCCATCTACACTTCTGCCCCTAAAACCCACTACTCCCCGCGCTCCCACCCCACCCCTTCTTCCTATCCACAACCCACCTCTTCGAAAAGTCAAAAACAACGCGACTCCAGCTCCTACTAATGATCTTCTTGTCCATCGTCCCCGAAAAAAAACTGAATCCAAAAACTGCCACCAGACTCGCCACCATGATAGCCGTAAACGCATACCAATAACTGGCAACCTCAAACTCGAGTCCGCGGAACTGAATCGAAAAGTACCCCGTCATGAGCGTCACGGGCATGAACAAGATCGTTATCTCCGCGAGCAGGAGCGTGATGCGCGTGAGGCGCTCGACGGAGAAGGATTCTTTGATCGCGATCAGGTTGAAGTTCATCATTACGAGCGATTCCTTCTGGTCGATACATTCTTGAATTTCCGAGAGTGCATATAGCGCAATGCGATCGGCGAGCCGTTCGAAGCGTACGCGGGCTGCGCTGGAAAGCGAGACGCCGAGCAGGGAGTCTGACTCCGGGATCATGGGGACGGAGGAAGGGTTGGGGACTATGGGCACGGAGGAGGCGAGGGAGTCGAGACCGGACACGATGTGGGAGTTTTTGAGCGAGGCGAGGGTCGCTTCTTGTTTTTTGAGGACGCGCTCGATGATTAGAGAGTAGGATTGGTATACGCGCTTTAGGACAGCGAGTTGGCAGCCAATGTGGTGGAGTTGGTCTACGTGGGTGAGGTTGGCTTTGTGAAGCATTTCGCGGCGGAGTCGGTCGAGTTCGAAGGCGTAGCCGTGTTCGCTTCGCGTGACGAGAGAGTAAGTCGTGAACCAGTCTTCGAAGAGGTAGTAGAAGAGGAGGCCTGGAGCATCGGTAGGGCGGTGCGCGGTTTCTTCTTCGCTATTACCGATCCGGTGGCGGATGGGGAGTTTGATGAGTGAGTTTTCGTGTAGGGGGGTTTGCGCTTTGGTGAGTTGGCGGAAGACGTTGACAAGGTTGCGGCGGATGGTGTAGAGGGTTTTGAGTTCGTGCGCTTTGAAGGGGTAGTCGCTGAAGGGGAAGGGGTCTTCGCAGATGGAAATAACCGTTTTGTCTTCGCAGAGAAGGAGCCAGGTCCAGATTCGTTTCCCGTGAGGAATGTCACGGCTCCTATCAACATCGTCATCGTGGCTGTGAAGGGCGCTGTTCGTTCGCACGTTGTGGAGGCTGTTGTAGCCCAGACAGACGAAACGTCTTCCCCAATCCACGGAGGACCAGTGCCACACATCGTCTACGATGTTGTAGTGACTCAGATCACGGACCATTTCCAACTGCGTTGAATGCATCATATCAGTCATCCCAATACTCTCCTCGGAATCCAAGGACTCCTCCTTAGAAGACTTCCCCGAACCTTGAGACTTTTGAGATTTATGCGACTTGTTCGAACGACGAGACCGCAGTGTTGCCGAACTCTTCTTCGACTGCAAAGACTTCGGTTTTGGAGGCAGGGGATTCGAGCACATTAATCCTAGAAGTCGAGGAGAGAAGTCGTAATGTTTTGCTAATGCATGGAGCATGTCTTTCTGGTTGTACGGCATCCATATATTGATCCAGCGAGTATGCATATGCGAAGATCGAGGTGCTTGAATGAGACGTGAATAGGAGTCGGCTCCGAGGTCAAAAGCACACCATGCCTCGTCATCCCCAAAGTCCATGCAGAAATTGCTGCTCCTGGGATCTCGAGTCCGTCGGTCAAACAGATCGAAGTTGCGTTCATCGTCGAAGTCACGGAAGGCAGCAGTGATATCCTCGTCGCCTAAGTCAGAATAATATGTCGGGAGGTCCCCCATTGGAGTGGCAGGTCGGAACGGTTGATCCATTATTTTCTTCTCTTCTATGACATCAGTTGAAGACTTGTTTCGAGTAAGAAGTATGAAGGTTAGTTTTCAAGAGTTGGTTGTGGTTATAATTATGGTTGAAGGGATAGCGCCCTTGTGATGCGTGCTCGTGCCTGGCTGAGACATTCTGTACAGCCTCTTGTGTGGGGTCACGAGCAGAAATGGCTAAGGCAGAAGACTGTACTGTGTGATACTCTGCAACATATGTGTACACTAATTTCCAATAGTATATGGCAAGTTAGGGTCGCGGGTCGTGCGATCTTACTCCGGCGGAATGAGTGTGAGGCCAGAAGGTTGGCTGTCGTGTAGGCTGAGCGGCAAAGGCGATCCGCTAATCCGATTTAGGTCAAGCTCGTCAGCGCTCCATGCAAGCGTTCGAAGAAGTATGAGATGGATGGTAATCATCACTCACTTTCGAGACTCTCCAACACACTATAGGGCCGATGTAAAATCTCTGGAAACCTTTTCATGCCCTTCATATTCCGGCAAATGGCATCTCTGGCAGTTCTCGACACGGCGCTCTTGCCTGAGGCTTCGGCACTAGTCGGTAACTGTGATGGACCTTGTACCTCAATGACATCGTTAGATCATTAGCTCGTATGAAGATCGGGGGACGGGTATCGCTTCATCCGCAAACTTGGAGGAAACGCGGGACCCCACTTTACCTGTCAATATAAACCAACCGGGAAGTCACTGGTTTCAGGGCGTTGAATCCTTCCCCACAATCAACATTTAATTTTTGGGAACTTGCTCAATTCTAGGCTTAGCACTCTCACTCTCAACCAAAATCGCCCACCATGCCGACTTTCTTTGACACCCACAATCCCTCGATACTTGCTAGTAAGTCAATCTTTATATCTTTTGCCTTTTCACGTTCTAGGATTCCCTTCTACATGCCCAAAAATTCTTACATTCGAATACTAACATACACTAGTCCCGGTCTTCCACATACTCTCCGTCCTCCCCCATAGCTATGCTCTCTTTGTAGCCTCACCCAATGGTGTTTCCACCTGGGACAACCGCAACCCACGCTCCACGACCCTGAGATCCAAACTCCAGGATAAGCTCGATCCCGAACGATTCGCCTACTACGAGCGTCTGAAAGCCTGCCATGCCAATGGTATGGAGAACCTCCCACTCTTCGCCACGGCCGTTATATTGGGAAACCTGGGTGGATTGGGTAGAGGAACTATGACGCGCTTCGCTGCTGCGATCATTGCGATTCGGCTGGCTTATACTGCTACCTATGCGACCACGAATACGCAAGGTCCGACCGTAATACGTAGTGGACTTTGGGTTGTGCAAGTTGCGCTCTGTTTCCGAACATTGATTAAGGCGGCGAAAGCTCTTGGTGGTGGTAGGGTGGGCTATTAGACGTTCACAAGAAGAAGGGATATATTATTATATACAGACAAAGAGTCTTGGAAGAAATTGGATATGGATTGCCGAGGATAGATATGTCCGTTGGTACATGATATACTACTCCTGGTATCAACAGCGTCACGCGAATACAAGTTATTATTCGTTACACCAATAAACACATAAAATAACAAAACGGTATTTCCTTACAAGTGATAATCGTTCCTCTTCTCTAGTTACGTCAAAGCAGATGGTTATTACCAGGCGGAAACTCCAGTCTCGAGCATAATTGTTTGATATATGAAAAATACGATGACAAAAAGATGAAGAGAACTGTTGATCTAACACCATCGCTTTAGCGCCGATCGAGCTAAACATTGTGCATAACTCGTCTGCGTGCACGCCAGGGGCTGGTAGGCTTTGGTGAAATGAGGCCGGGGAGGGCGGTACATCTATCCTTAACGAACTTGTGTGTGTGTGTGTGTGTGTGTGTGCTCTTACACCCGTGGTATAAATTGTTATTACTTGCTCAGTCTGGCTTGTTTCAGAGAAGCATAACAATGAATTAAGCATTCTTTATATTGTTGCTTGATAATAATTGCAATTCACTATTATTACTATAACGCTTGATCATACACGTAGGCCCCGATGATTCCGACAGTCTCGGAAAGGAATGCTACATGCTCAGTACAACAACGAATCCTCCCCTAATGCATGATGCATACAAAGGTCTTTCATCACAACAAACTCGCCTAATCCAATGTTATGCTCAGCGAGTGGAAGGTGTATAATGTTAGGGATAACCTCTATGATGTTTGCGTCGTCATGTGGTGTCGATATCTCCTTTGGGCCGCTCTTTTCCGGGATCTAACCTTCATCAAAGTGTGGCCCGAACATAGCGTTGAAGTATTTGTGGCTGTTCTGAGAACAGACCGATCGGCTTTGATTCTTTTCCCTTATTCGCCAATAATTAGATTGACTTCGCCATTCACAGTAATTTCCTTAATTGAAGTTGAGGATTCCATGTTGTCACTTGTAGCCAAGCCAGGAGCTTGCAAAGTGGGTATTCAAGATGCTGTATATGGCCAGCGGGTAGAAGGAAATTCAATAATTTTCGACGTCGGACACTTGAGGCAGAAGGGTTATTCTGAATTCATATAGACATTATTCCTTTCGGTCTATCGTTTGGACACAACACAAAACGTTGAACTTCATAGAAGAAGGATATGACTGGGTCGTCTAGATATTGATTGCTTGCGGGTGGTGCGACATTCGGAAATATGGCAGTGGACGAGCAAAAGACATTATATTCCTCTTGGTGAATGTGAAATTGCCTGCCACGATTCTTCATCGACCAGAAGTGCGAAGGTTGAAGTCAGGTAAAACCGGGTGTCCTTCTATTTATGTCGTCCAAAGGTATTCCTGTTTGTTGCTGTTACAATTACCCCAGGGCTACAGCGTGTACGAAGTAGCAATCGCTGCTATGAGGGGAGTTATATTAATTGACTAGCCACCCACAGAATCGGTGAAAGCTTTCTCGAAGTCTCGGTTTAGATTCTAATTTTACAAACATATTACTGTACTTCATCTCCACTGAATGAATGTGCACTCATTGATCAACAGTATAGGATCTATCAGTTCCACTCACACACTAAACCTTCTCCCCCCTATTCTCCTGTGCAATGACCTTCTCGATACTAGCCTTTGCCTCGCCGTGCAGCTTTGAATTCGAAACTTCCGCAACCTCCTGATCGAGTCTGGAATGACCTTTCCGGGTCTTCCAGGCATGGGGGCCATCTTTGCCAAATAGAACTTCAATCTCTTCGATAGTCTTACCGCAGGTCTGTTCGAATATGTTAGCACACATCTACACATCACACGTTATAAGAACTTACTTCGGGATATGTGAAGTAGAACTGGATGGCACCACCGAGACATAGAACGCCAAATACAATGAACAACTTCCATCTGATGTTCAAGAACGCAGGTGGAATGAAAAGCCCAATTGCGAAATTGAAAAGCCAGTTTCCAATCGCAGCGATACCCATACCAGATGCACGTGTCTCAAGGGACCAGACTTCAGCGGCGTAGACCCAGCAGATAGGTGCAAGAGTCATGGCATAAATTATAATAAGCAGATAAGAGAAGGCAATAACAGTATGAGCAGGAGAGCCAGTTACACGCATGATAACATTTGCGTTACCGCCAACACCTTCTGTTGTAATGTTAGCCAGTATCATATATATTCAGCGACATTATTCTTACCTGGTACATAGGTGTAGTGAGCACCTAATGTTCCACCAACGACAAAGTGGCAGAAACCCATTGCGATTGCGCCATAGACGAGTAGAGTACGGCGACCAATCTTGTCTACGAAAAAGAACATAATGCTGGAGAAGATGATGAAGAGAGCATATTGAACGCCTGAGGAGATTAGGTTGACGTTGCCCTGAAGATCGGCCATGAGAAAAATATAGACAACGTAGTACGTCTAAGAAAACAAATCAGAATAAAGTATGGAACATCTTTTTCAGAAAGCTGCTTACCATAACGTTCGCTCCTGAGAGTTGCTGCCAGGCCTGGCAAGAGAAACCGGCTAGAGTCCTCTTCCACATGCCATTGTAGACAAACTTCCTCCAACCTTTCGGGCTGAGACGCTCTGCGGTGAGAACAGTAATAATTTCCTCATACTCGGCAACGACATAGGGATCCTGAAGATCACCACCGGCTTGAATACTCGCAAGAATACTGCGAACTGTGAGGATACAACTAGAAATACAATGTTACAGAAACGTACTGTAGAGCTTCCTCGGTGCGATCGACCTTGGCTAACCAACGTGGAGACTCGGGCAAGAAAGGCAACCCAACCAAGAACAGAACGCACGGAACAAACTGCATGCCCCAAGCTGTTCGGAAAGATGCAGTACCATCGATAAAGGAGCAACCATATCCAATGAAGTACATGATCAGAATACCCCATTCGATGGCAAGCTGTTGGATGATGATAATAGCACCTCTCTGATCATGCTTCGAAATCTCGGCCAGGTAAACCGGCACTTGTGAAGAAGTGATGCCAACAGTGACGCCGTTAAGAGCGCGACCGGCTATGAGGGATGCACGGCCATTGGTAGCAACTTGAACAGCAGTTCCGACGAGCCACCAAATGCAGGCGAAGAAGAGAGAATTTTTGCGACCCCATTTATCGGAAATAGGTCCAGCAATTATAGAGCCAAGGACTGAGCCCGCGGCCAGAGCAGAACCGATGGCACCTTGAGCAACACCTGATGGGTTGTCGAAATAATTACTGAAGAAATGATTAGTACATCAGAGATATCGTAAGGGTGCAGCGGTATTAAAACTTACATATACTGGTCAGTGCCGATAATTGCGCTCATAGACGAAATATCGAAACCGAACAACATCCCTCCCATCGTCGCAATACATGCAAGAAAATATACATTGTAGACCTTAGGAATACCCATTGTGACTGCTCGAGCGCAAAGTCGATACTGGGGAAAGCGTGCTGGCAACTGTTAAGATGATGATGACGAGGATCGCCTTATTTATGTGTAAGTAAAATGGTATATCCACGGTAGCATTTCCCCTCTCGAGTTGGTGCTCCGTTGGATAGACAGGTGAACGGTGACTTGATCCGTCCTGGTCACATTGCATATGCCAAGTTACTGGTCGAAATAACAGAACAACCGTTTGGGTCGTCCTCACGCCTTTTCCCAGGCTCTTACACACCAATGATGTCTTACGCCAGGGCATCATTCAGCAAACACCCCGATCGGGTGGCGGCTATTGGTGGAATTGCCCCCAGATCTGTGAGAGCGTGGATCCATGCACGACGGAGTCTCCCTACCCGCAAGTGGCGTGAATGCCACAATCCTTGATTCAACGGCTTCGAAGAGACGCGGGATGATGGCGATCGCGAATGGGATTCGGGCTGTGTTCCATTTTAACACTAGATCCCGCGATACTGCCAGACTTGCCTGAAGCGTCGATGCTTCCGCCTTGTAAATGTTGAGATAAATCGTTGGGTACAAGCCGCAGATGCTAGGACGGAGCAGCGTTCACATAAGTGCACAGGCCAAAACGTTTGACATTGACAGCGTCATTGGCTGATTTTTGACAAGGCTCTCCACGGGCTGGGCAACCATCCCCTCTTTTTGACAGTACTCAATCATCATGTTGCATAAATCCCCGCATTATTCTATTGGTTCCTAGGGAGAACGATGAATTGGGCGATAAACAGCCTTAATTATGCGGCATATGATCCTGATGAAGCGAGTATGGAGGCATGACGAGGGAAAACCTGGGTGGCATTGTCTGAACAATAATCTTAGAGCTCTTGTCTAGCTGGCTTTTTCTTCTCATTTCCGTTCTACTGCCTTTTAGAAGAGCGCTTAAAGGGTAGATAATACAGCGTACAAGCATCTTTGTTATCTTTGAGGTTGAATGCTCATTCTTAAACGGTTATGAACCTAGCAATGAAAAGTCAACGTAAGTATGAGTTAGGAAAGGCTTTGGCTGCTTCCGCGACTCCGAGTATGCATGGGGTGCCCACTCCACACTCGAAGTTAAGCATGTGCGAGACCGAACATCTTATATGTTGATCTCCATCGCATCCTATGATTGCTCGCAATATACCGCAACCTGGCGCAGGCTGCTATGGACTATAGTCGCGTGCAAGATCTTGCATCAGCAATGGGCTGTAGCTATTTACTTGAAAACCCGAGAACTTGTTGCGTTTGATGAATTTTTTTGATAGCCAGCCCCTGACGCGTTGCACATAACGAGAATCTAATCGATGAGATCCATCAGCGGACGCGTTTGATACCATTTGCGATAAGTCAGTATCTCGATTTATTGTTTAAGGAATTGAGATCAGTGCCCTTTGCTTTGTTGTCGCTCGGGATAATGACGGTGGCTGGGCACGGTAGTCTTCGGTTAAGTGTAGCCCCCTATTTATTCCCCACATCACACACTGTGGCTCCACATCACGATTTTTGCGTATTGATCCTTTTCGTTCATCCGTTGGCATTTATCAAGGAATTAAAATCACTTATATATATATCCTAATCCAAGAAAGTACCATCAAACAAATCCAATCATTGGTCTTGTGGTGTAAGTTTCCAATTCACCTTTCCTCAACAACAACATCATCTAACAATCAAATAGCTAGTGGTATGATTCTCGCTTAGGGTGACTAAGCATCTTGCGAGAGGCCCCGCGTTCGAGTCGCGGCAAGACCCCTTTTTTTGCCCTTGGAGCAAACTGTTCTCGATACCTATACACTGGCCTCAACGGCTGTTCAGAGCTGCA
Organism: Dendryphion nanum; assembly: GCA_020744415.1. Classification (NCBI taxonomy): domain Eukaryota; kingdom Fungi; phylum Ascomycota; class Dothideomycetes; order Pleosporales; family Torulaceae; genus Dendryphion; species Dendryphion nanum. The sequence continues at coordinate 1,759,200 of JAGMWT010000004.1, read as the reverse complement.
GGATAGCATACCTCTTCTGTCTTTTTGGCTCGCATTATGTTGACTCCGTCTACCCAACAATTCGCTTCACATATTCCATAATACTGAATTCTTCTCATAAGTTCATGTCCTTTCAATACCAGCTTGGTGGTACCTAGGGCGGCAGTGAAATGCGTCTCTGGATTCTTTATATTCTTTATATTCACATTAACTTTGAGATACAACACACTCATAATTTCAATCAGTGCTATGTCCAGATCGTTTTTTGTGATAGGGACCCAAAGATGCGATGTTAATTTACTGAGGTGCAGCGTATTCGTTCCAGCCCCTGAGCAGTCCTAGAGTACAACATTACCTAGGTATGCACGTATTAGATTCTTCTCCTCAGACAAACTCCCGACGTCTCCCTCAGATAATTTCGATCTCGCAATTCGCGACACAAAACATTCGATACTTATCATTTCTCTAGCTTCAATTGTTCGAATATTGCCACCAATACAACGCATCTCATTCGCGTCACCCATGGAACTCAACAATTATGGAACCCTAAATTTCAACCCGCACCAACCATCAAATCCGATTATGAGAACACCAAGTCCGTCTCCCGCATCTCACACCCTAAAAAAGGATACCAGCTTGTCACGTTGACTAATGCTTTCAGCCCGCCGTAGTTTCCCAAACAAGTCTAGCGGCCCCTGATGTCAAAGTCGAAACCTCGGAGCTTTACTGCCTGCCTTCTCCATTTTCTCCGACAAGCCACGTATTTTTCTCATTATCCCCCATTTTTCATTCTCTCGAGGACGCGTCGTCGCCATTGACGCGTATTTCTTCTTACAAAAATGTCAATTCTGAGCTGGCCGTATGGAAAAGCGCCAGGAACGGGCGCATGGGGCGTGCCGAGCTCGAACCACAAGTACGTATTGTACCGCTGGAGAATGGGAAATCGCGAATCTGCGTATCGGGACGAAGCAGCATGGACTCTTTCTAATTAATTGGGTGCACAGTTTTTGCGAAGAAGTAATCGAAGGATTTACAGGGATTTTTGCGTCTGTTGCTGATCATCCATAGGATTATGTTATCACTAAATACATTGCCGAGTTCGTCAATACACTCACAAATTTAACATATAGTTAGTCCATTCGAGCTTGTTCGCATACATTTACTACTCCAGGACTCTATCTAATGATAGATATATAGTTTTTTACGGCGCCTGTGGAATTCGGCGTGTTCGATCTCGTAAAGATGGTGGGATATTTTCCACACTTGCATTTCCGTATTGGGCACTTGCGGGCGTGGGATTGTTATCTGGTTGGTTTCATATGACTTTGAACTTTCATAGTCAAATGGGTGAGTATTTGTTTCGTTTTTTTACGTTGTTTTCTTCGAATCCAATTGTGGCGATGGATGGATGCGGATTCTTTATCATTTTTTTGCCGGAGGGATTGATTTCCCGAATCCCACCCAAAATTTGTTGTATTGACACCTACTAATATCGTACAGGCGACGACCTCTCCATGTTTCTTGCAGTCGGCGCCGCTCTGCACCAGGTCTCTACCTTTGACACCACTGTAGCCACGCGTCGTATTGTCACACTCTCCATTCTTGGCGTTCTGATTCCCGTGTCCATCTACCACTGTTGGGCCGACGAAATCTACGTCCACGAAATCGTCTTCGCAGGCATGGTTTTCTTGGTAGGACGTAAGACCCGTGCCTTGATTCGTACGCGTGTGAAGAACGAAGAGGCGCAGAAGAGACTTGGAAACATGGCGACGATGGCAATCTGTAAGTCTATTTTTGCTCGTTCGTCCTGAATTTCTTTGGAGAGGTTGATTATTCATAGTCCATGGGATCATGTGTATGCGAGTAGATTTGCTAATACTCAACAGCTACTGGTCTGTTTGGGTACTTCCTATGGAACATCGACTTCCACCTCTGCTCCTACGTCACAGCATTTAAACGTCAGCTTGGTTTGCCTTGGGCCTTCATTTTTGAATTGCATGGTTGGTGGCATATCTTTACGGGTATTGGCGCGTATATTGGCATGGCGCTTGTTGAATATATTGTCACTCTTGAGGACGAACAGACGGACAAGAATTGTAAAGGATTTGGATGGCCTGTGGAAGCGATGTTGCGGGACGTAAATGAAAAGAAAATTAGGTAAGAGGTATGTCGTTTGGATAGCAGGAGGATAGGAAGAATGGAGAGATGTAAAGACCTTGATAGATAGACATTGAATAGCACCACAGCATTACGGATTTCGTATTTTCTAAGCGCGATAGTATGCCCGGATTTAATCAAGTTCCGTCTCATTATAACAAAACGATCACAAAACGATCTTTTCAACTGCATTCCGCACAAGACTGCTAAAAACATTCTTCTCCTCCGGCCGGCTGCAACATCTCCTTCTCAAGCGGACAAAACATGATTCCACATCTCCGCTCGATGGATAAACAATTTTAAAAATCATCGAATTCATACAAAGGTCCATTATGCGCTGTTTTGTGCGTTAACTCCACGCAAACTCCAGGGCTGCGAGTCGCTTTGATTGGCTGGAGTTAAGCGTTCTTCGCCGATCGGACCAGTGCACCATTCCACGCGGTGGCGCCCTGCCTTTGCTGATGGAGAAATAGCCGTTAGTGACGTATGGCATTGAGAAAAGAATTCGGGGATTGTAAACTTCAATGAGCGGAGCTGGAATACAAAGGGAGACGCCGAGAACCGTAGAGATAGAATCATTCAAGTTCGCAACAAACAGTAGCTTGGTTTTCACAATCGACCCCGCAACAACGAAGCATTACACGCAAAATTCATACACCAAAATCAAACACGCAAAACCCGCCACAATGGTTAAACTCGTCGGAAAAGACATTGGAAATATTGGGTATGGCCTCATGGGTAGGTCAAATGATATGTAGCATTACATGTCGTTCTTCATAGCTCACAGCGTCTAGGTCTCACATGGCGTGGTCCCAAAAACCCCTCCCAGGAGCAGGCGTTTAAAGCCATGCGAACGGCCTTGTCTCTCGGAGCCCATGCATGGAATGGAGGGGAGATCTACGGAACACCTGAGCGCAACTCTCTCCATCTTCTCAACGAATACTTCACCAAGTATCCCGAAGACGCAGACAAGGTCGTGCTCTCGATCAAAGGTGGCTTAGCGGCTGGAGGTTTGATGCCAGATGGAAGCCAAAAGAACATCCAACGCAGCATTGATGAATGCCTGAAGGTTCTTGATGGAAAGAAATTTCTTGATCTGTTCGAGTGCGCGCGAGTAGACCCGAATGTTCCAATCGAAGACACCATAAGCTACATTGCCGAATATGTCAAGGCTGGCAAGATTGGAGGTATTAGTTTGTCAGAAGTCAGCGCAAACACGATTCGAAGAGCGCACAAGGTCTACCCAATCTCGGCTGTCGAGATCGAGTTCTCGCTTTGGGTGACAAACCCATTGGAGAATGGCGTTGCAAAAACCTGTGCAGAGCTCGGTATCCCAATCGTGGCATACTCCCCCCTTGGTCGTGGTTTTCTGGTAAGCACATGTATTCTAACAAATTCTAAAATACGATGCTGACTATCGCAGACTGGCCAGTTCAAGAGCTATAGTGATATTTCCGAGGACCCATTCCTCAAACATCTCCCACGATTCCAGCCCGACGTTTTCGACGAAAATTTGAAGCTTGTCAAAGAGGTGGAAAAGATCGCATCGAGAAAGGGAAAGACCCCAGCGCAGATAGCTGTAGGATGGGTCCTCGCCCATAGCGGCAAAGAAGGCTTGGGTGAGATCATTCCCATCCCAGGTGCTACCACCTCGGAACGTATTGAGGAGAATATGAAGCCGGCCGAGCTAAGCAGTGAGGATCTGGCCGCACTTGATGAAATTCTAGCAAAGTTCAAGCCTATCGGCGACAGGTATCAGGCAGGATTGAACTCGCTCTCGGACGCGTAGAACGAGTGAGGTACTCATGATAGTATCTAATGCCCTGAGGGTTCAGTCAGCCTTCGAGTCTAGCTAGTTGATAATACAATTGGAGTAGTATGAATGTTAAAAGATTTTCAGTAGAAATGTAGTAGTGTATGAGTATTCCGCATTCGAGTCCATGTAATGGAAACCCGTTGGTATTGCAGAACTCCTATGTTCATCATAGCAAGTGCGAGAGAAGACAAAGAAGAAATATTTTAGCTTACCTGTCTTGTTGATAGAATGCCCGCCAACGCATTGCGAATTCTCTGTTGTTGGCGGGTTTGAAGGAGCGGAAAAAGCAGAAGCTGACTGCCAGGATTGAAAAGTGTGGGAACGCCCAGCACTAGCGCGGTCACCGTGCATGCTCCGTCGCGACTTTCCCGTTCACTCCAGCAACATCCCCATCCATTCCGTTTCACCATCACCATTCACCTCTTTCACCGCATTTCAGCACCTCGGCCAACCGCCGCCACAATGGACTCACCTAATTCTGATCTCTCAGACTATGCCTCCGATGACTTCCCCGAAGACATAAAAGGCCGCCGCCTCAGCTATGAGGACTCTCACGAACCTTCACGCCGCCCAACTAAACGCCAAAGACTCCAGCTCCGCGCCCCATCAGACCCGCCTGCTATGGAGCTACCAACTGGTGACGACTTTGGCGAGATATCTGAAGATACTGATGGCTCAGTCCCAGCGTCACCACACCATCCAGGCATGTCAGCGGAGGATGACTACGGTCAAGATCAGGTCACGTTGTGTAAATGGGAGGGCTGCGACGCAGGCGATCTCGAAAACATGGATAAGCTAGTCGATCATCTTCACGACGACCACATCGGTACGAGGCAGAAGAAATATAGCTGTGAATGGAGTGACTGCAGTCGCAAAGGAATTCCACACGCCTCAGGGTATGCGCTCAGAGCGCACATGCGAAGTCACACCAGAGAGAAGCCGTTTTACTGCACACTGCCAGGTATGATATCCTCGCCACGTCATCGAACACATCAGCTAATAAATACCAGAATGCGACCGTTCTTTTACCCGTTCCGACGCACTTGCTAAGCACATGCGAACTGTTCACGAGACAGAAGCACTGCGCCCCTCCGACCCTGTGCCAAAACACCACTCCTCCAACCCCTCGAACAAATTTCAGCGTCTCCGTCTCGTGCTCAGTAACCAAAAGACAGACAAGGGCTCCACACCCGCCTCGCCAATCTCCCAAATACCAATCAGCGTCACGGTGCCCCTAAACGCAGATGCGGAATACGCCAATAATAATATTGTTTATGTACAAGATACTTCACCCCCGAACGCACCTACAATGGTCCAGTTCCCCGAAGACATGAACTTTTCCGAGCACGAGCTCTCCCTTCCAGCCCCAGATCTCTTCCGACTGCTACGGCGACAACTACTATGGGCGACACAGGAGGGCGAGACTCTACGTGCTGAAGCAGAGATCCTGGAGAAGAAACGTAAGAGCGAATGGGTCGCAAAAGAGCTGCTAGTGGAGAACATAATGGAAGCTGAACTCTCGCGGACGAAACGGAAAAGACTTGATGCGGGACTGGGAGACCTGGATAGCTTCGGTCTCATAGAGGAGGATGTTGGTCCGTCGAAGACGCTTAAACTCGATGTCAAAGGCGAAAAGGATCCGTGGTGGAGAGAAGAGAGTTGGCTGACCCGGTTGGCGGAGTCAGAGAAGGCAAAGCAGAATGCACCAAATATTAAGGAGGCCCTAGTTCAGGAAGCACCTGAACCAGAAGAAGTCAAATCAGTAGAAGTCCAGATGCAGGAAGCATAATTGTGATGGTGGAAAGGACAAGGTTTATCAATAATTGGGCAATTGACCTTGCAACAGATCAAGGCATAGAGTACGGTGCTGGAATTCCCAATATCCACAAATTATACTCGATACACGAGACTTTCGAATAAAATTTCATTTAGGCTGGCGGTACCTTCTTCGCCTTTGCTATGCATTCTTTCACTTCCATTTACCATACTCAAGGCGCATATTTTCACAAGCACTCATACCCCTTCAGTCATTATAGACTCTACATCGTATAACATAGCTCATCGCCCTTGAGAACACTATCCCGTTACTTCCCCCTCACACCTTCTTTCCCTTCCTCTTATCCGCTTCATTATTCTTAAACGGAAACCCACTCGTCCTCTTGTCCGCGCCCGTCTTCCTGCTAATCCTTCCATCCGAGCTCGCGAACAGGATACACCACAACGCCACTGCGCAGAAGAAAGCGCTGCCGATCGTCCCGAGTCCGAACGAGAACACACCCACCTCGGTCCACATCGCATAGCCGTAGAAGGCAAGGGCGGCATGCCAGAATGCCGTTATTGTAAGGGTGGGGAGGGCATAGGGAGCCTTAGGGTCGTCGGCTCTGGTTGTAGCGGCACCGGCTGGAGTGGGTCAGTTGATGTCATTGCGGAGAATGTGGGTTGGTGGGTGAGGGAATGTACCTTCTGTCAGGCGACTAGAGAGGGGTACTGAGCCGGTGAGCAGGACGTTTAAGACACCTATTGTGAGGAGGGAGAAGCCGAGACTTCGGGAGAAATAGACTTCCAGAGCTGTAGGAAGGATCTGTTAGCTTCTGTGACGTATTTTGTACGAGGGAGGTGGCGGGGAGGATATGAGCGTACTTGTTGCTTCGCGGACTTCGGGGGAGAGGAGCGCGACGATCATTGTTGGTGATGCGATTAAAGGCGCGGCTTGAAGAGCTGTTTGTAATATCAGTTTTGATGAATCGTATCAGTAGGAACAGATCTCGCAGCTTACTCAACCAAGCGGCTGTGCCGTAGCTGTAGAAGTAGTAAACGTCCATAGTGGCGATTGTAGTGGTCAATTGATTTAGAGGTTGATGAAGACGAAGATTTAGAAGATGATCGTGTGCTTTTGGATACCGTAGAATGCAGAAGAGGGAAGGCTGACTGGGTTTTAAAGTGGATGTGGAAGAAGAGGCTCTAGGTCGGAGCTCACGTAGTGCGATCCTGTTCGGGTGCATGTACCTGACCAAACACCTACGTCATCATGGTTGGCCTGAAGAGGAATAGCCCGATCCTGCTGATCCGGATCGGAAGGCTTTTGCATATCGTGTTTCCTGATGGAGATATGGGGAAGGTAGGTATGATCAGCGCTGGATAAGAAGGGATGGTGCGGCTGAAAAGAAACTTGGTTGGGTGTTTGTGGTAGTCGTGCTCGGAGTTTGGTGTGGCATTCGTTTATCGACGTTTTTGCGATGGACTTGGGAGCCGAATACCCACAGCTATCTGTAATTACATTTTAGAGCATGCGAAGAACCAGATTCGATAAACTGCACCCAGAAGCGATGACTTGCTGGTATTTACTTGATGGTATAGTCTATCATAAACTTACAACTAAAAGCTGAAAACCGGACCTCGTTGCTATACTCCTTTAACTAAATGGTATATCCCATGTACGTACCGAACAATGTCGTTTCGGTAAACGCCCAGATGTACAGAAACTCCCGCCATTATGATCTTTCAAAAAAAAGTTTAGTAACATCAGGACAGGCTAAGAATCTCTCCTCTTCCCTCCAGGCTGTGGAAATTCCTCCATGATCCACTCTTCACTGGAGGCATCGCCCTTCCTGTTCCTATCACCACCTGGACTCAACCCATCAATGTTTTCCAACTCTTCTTCTTTCACAGTAACAACCTGATTTACCCCAATCGCATTGGCGGGTATCTTCGGGTCAATTTCGCATTCGCCGCTTGAGCTGGCCCAAGCAAAGTTTCTTTGTTCTTTGTGGATACCATTTTCCAGTCGTATATTCTCGATGGAGACCGCATGATCGATTTTATTGCCTATGTCTTTGTCTTTGCTTTTGCTAAGATTCGATACATCTGAAAGCGGGTGGAAAGCGAACGTCTCGGGTCGAGTGGAGCGACCGTAGGAGGTCGGGTAGGCGGGACGGCTGTTGGTCTTATGGGATGTGCCGAAGAAGCGTGGGAATACGACGGCGAGAACGGGTTTGACGCCGGATAGACAGCCGCATATAATACCAAGGTTCATCTCGACAGACATGGTGGTGTAGATAATAGATGCTTCCCCTGGACGTTATATTAGGACAGGCACTTATGTCTAAATACTGGTGCGAATAGAGATTGTAGCGCGGTGTAGATAGCGAGCTGTAGCGTAATCTTTCTGTAACTTACATAGCAAATCATAGGATTCGAAATACATTTCCAAATAATACATCCTGCAAATACCAGCTACGCACACAGTGCATCCGACACCAAAGATCGTGATCAATCCAAGTCGTTGTTTCAAAGGAAGTTGAAGACTCCAAAGGGGCTTTGCGGGCCAGCTATGGGAGGTTAGCGAAGGCAGTGCTTTGGAAATCCTAATTCTACTTACAGGTAGACAAGGAAATCGCTCAAGCTATTTAGAGCAGCGACAGAGACAAGTGTGGCGCGGATATTGATGCAATGTTGTTTAACCGCAGGATCCCAATAAGCTCTGATAGGGGTACATTGGAAGAGCATAAGAAATATACAGGCTACCGTGTACAGAGTAACAAATACACTAAGAACATAACAAAATATCTTGTCGGTCTTGGAAGGGAAGAGTCGCAAGTACGTCAGACAAAGTGATATTTTGGTGACCGAACATGCTATTGGGAAGAGAATATCGGCGGCAAATGCTATCTGTTTATTGCGAGTGAGTATTTATTTATTATGAGAATACATGGAGTTGAACATATGGGCAGTGGAATCATACCTTCGCGTATGTCATGGACCATTCTTCAGGTTTTTGATCCCAGATGTGGAGGCCAAGTCCGTATTGACAGGAGACCATGGCAAACACTGACACAGGTATCGAGAAGATCTAGTATAATGTCAGAAAGTAACAAACTACACGCTTCTAATTACTCACTGTAGCTATGAGCATAGTCCAATCATCGGCACCTAGAGCCTGTCGTAGTACACCTTTTCCATAGAATCTCGCGCACTGAAAGACGATAACAAGAGCCATCGTTGCTGCCGTTATCCCTATAACGATAGGGCCCCGACTTTCTGGATTGACATAGTTCGGCGCCGGCCAACGGGCTCTTTCTTCTGGAGTTGCGGTTGCCATGTGCCTGAACGTCACAGGTAACGTGTACACAGAATATGCGTTGATTTTAGGAAAAGAATAACGCGAAATGCGGTTGATCTTGTCTACATGAAGAGATGAATAAATGGATGGAAGTACCCAAGGCGAGGAGACAGTTGACGGGAGATGGGGAAGAGTGACTAAAACACCAACTGTACGTGGGTGTACCGCCCTAAGTGAGATTCTTTCTAGCCATTGGGGCGCGGATTCTGGAAGACATCCCTAGCTCTTCTACCTGCCGCCCTCGAGGGACGGGATGGGAGGTTGACAGAAAGCCGTACCTACCGAGCCAAGAGGGACAGTCTGTAGTAGGGCCATCTGCTTTCAGGGGGATTGCACATCAATGCGGGTTACGACTTGCTGCCCCATGGGGGCAAGCGATCCTAGACATTTGTGCTTCGGTTTCCAGAACGCCGCCGCCAGTGGCCTTTCCTGCGTTTCATAGAACATTTCTTAGCTCTGAAACCTCAAAAACGGCAATGATTCATTAGTCTATCCCAATCCGGTGAGTAGGTTTTTGTTGTCCAAATACATACTCATTGAAGGTAGAAGGCAGAGAGAGAAGAAAAAGCGATGATGTGAGACACGTTCGTATGAAAACAGATCAAGGAAGCTGAACCTGGGGAAAGGGCCGCAAGGCACCGAAAGATGGAGAAATCAAGTTGACATGGAGCACGCGATCGAAGCACGCTACTCGCCACTAAGGTCCCTGATGCGAAAGTATCCAGCCCTCTGGGTTTACCGGACAATTGTAGTGAGAAAGCAACCCTTCCGATGGGCTGATGCTGTAGAAAGATGGATTATGGTACATGGGTGATCCAGGAAATGATGCTACATATCTCGAGCTTGAAGTGTCGTGGCTGTGGCTGTCTCAGACGCAAGCATACCAACCGATCCCAGCAAGTGAAGCGATACATTCATGCTCAAGGTCGTGGCCAGGAGGTACTGTGACTTACCCTAGTCAATGAATTAACATGATTATCCTATCACAGTTGTTACGATCAGAGAGCCAATTAACAGCTTGAAGTGGAACATTCACACATGGCACCATTTCTTGACGCATCAAGTGCGCAATTTAGTTTAGCTGATGGAAGCGGTGCAAGACGAGAATAACAGGCGACATGAGTAAAAGATCTGCAAATCCGCGGCACTAATTTGATGAATGAGTCGTGAAGATGATGTGGCTGTTGATATTGATAGGCCATGCCGTTGTTAGTGGAAGGATTCTAGGAGAGCGGGTCGCGTAAAGAGTTCCGAGCGCCAAGCCAAAGCTGGATAGCTTGTGGATAGCGCATGTTGTGTGCTGCCACGCGTGCTCAGATGTCGATGCACAAAAGTTGAAATGAGCAGTATTAACTATTTTTGACATTATGTCAACAGAACTTGGATACAAAAAGAAGACGCTAACAGAAAATGGTATCATGTAAATAGAAAGAATGCACCTCCTTTTCGCTGCAGATCCCCCGGATCCCCATCTCAAGCACCCGTCAACATTACGAAGTTTTTGAATCCCTATTCATTAAACTGTTTACTGAGAAGCACCAATTGGCTTCATTGTGGGGGCAAATTTGCTCTTTTCTCTGATCTTGGCACCTCGGAAATAGAACCAGACTGGAACGGGAATAAGTACTACAGCTACACATCCCAAGAGCGTTGCAGCATAGTTGATACCCATGCCTTCGAACATTTGTTGAGCGAAGAGAGGGAAGACAGCACCGAAGATACTGCGCAAGAAAGTGTTTGCTGCGATTGCGGAGGCGGCGAACTGTGAAGAGTAAGACGATGCACATCGTGTTGGATATTACGGAAAACAAGTTGAACTCACCATTAGGTAGGCGTCGACCAAATAGTTCAGCGCCTGCAAGAAAATGCTTAGCAAGCCAAACCCGATCAAAATGCCAGAAAGTGTAGGGACGATCCAATGGATTGATTCCTTGTAGCCTGTCCACCCGAACCAGAAAATACCAACAGCGAAGCAAACTCCTCCGATAATAATTTCTGGGAGGCGCCATTCTGGAATAGGCATATCGTTGTTAGCCGCAAGCTTCCTCTGGTATGCCGGCTGGCGGATGAAAATAAACAGTCCTGCTAGAAGCTGCCCAACGATCATTCCGAAGAATGGAAGGCCACCAACACCGGGATTCATTCCGTGAATGCGCTGGAAAACGAGAGGATATGCGGTAAGAAACAGGTAAAGAAGGCCATAGATGAAAGCCATATATATAGATCTAGTGAAATGTGAGCTTTGAATACTGCCATAATTTGCGGTACTTACAATAATAAGACGATAGGCTCTGAGATAAGCATCCGAATCGGGCGGCTGAAGTTCTTCTCCAACAGCTCACGGAGGTCGATTTCGATTTCGTCTTGCTTAGCATGAATTCCCCAATTCTTAGTGCGGCGTCGGAGATCTGCTGCTTTGGCAACAAGAATCTCCGGTGGATAAGACTCGCTGAGAAAGAAAAGGTTTAAACCGAATGCAACGAAGCCCATGATAGTGACAATATATTCTGTCCAACGCCATCCAAGATGGGAGATGACAATGAAGCCACCAATGAAAGGTGCCAAGAGAGGGCCGGTGAATACAGTCATAGAGAAAATGGTGATGGCCATTCCACGTGTCCTGTTGTTGAACTAAATCGAAGTACAGTTAGCCATAGATTCGAGGAGAAAAATAAGCGTAGTGCCCTGCGGAGCTTTCAAAGAACAACCCAGGTGGTGTTTCGAAGCTTTGAAGGGCATTAGCTGGAATTAGAGGATACCGTACCATATCACTAAAAACGGCTGCGACACACTGCAATAAGTTAGCTCCAAGATTCAATATTAGGTTGAGTGATTCGTGAACTCACAGTCAGTGGACAGGCACCAAAGAAGCCTGCGAAGAAACGGCAAATTAAAATAGTCTGAAGATCCTTTCCGGTAGCGACTGCGAGATTGAAGATTGCGAAGCCAAACGATGCAAGGACTAGCGGTAATCGTCGTCCTTTCAATTCCGAAAAGGGAGCCCAGAGGATAGGCCCAGTCGCAAAACCCAGGACATAGAGCGACGTACCCAACACGCCCACCGTAATACCGACACCAAATTGGACTGCAACTACCCTGGTAGCAGCAGAAAAAATGGAGCTTCCAAATGCAGATGTTAAAGTTGTGAAACCGAGCATAGCCGCTGTCGCGATCTTCTTTTTCATGCTCCAATTCTGCGCATGTAGCGGGTCATCAGGGCCATCAAATTCCACAACATACTCCTCTCTGTCTGGTAAAGGTGGCGGATATTCTTTCCCACCACCGAAAGCCGGAAGGGGTTTTCTTGACTGCCTGCTTTTCAAGCTCGCGCCAACCGTTTGCGAATGTTGACTGCGCTGTGTTTGTATTCGGCTCAATGCTGTCGGATGACGTTCCAGGTCTACTATGTCATCGCGCTGAGTGGGCAATCTCGACATAACCGCATCGCGTTCGATGGCCGAAGCATCTGATGATGAGGATGAAGAGCTTCCTGATGAGGAGGCGGTAATGGTTCGTTCAATCTCTTCCCTACGTTCGAACTTCTCGGGGTGGCGTTGTCTTTGCGCAAAGCGCTCGGGACTGGCGTCTCTTTCAGCTGTCTCGATGTATTTGTCGGAGGGATCCATCGCTTTGGGCTTGGGCGCTTTAGTATATGGAGACGTGGAGAGTATAGGCAGGAAAGGTACCTCTCCGTAGTAGCAGATAATCGTGTCTTGCGATTGGGGGGATGACTAGCAATGGTTGATAGATTCTGCTAGCTGTGAAGTGTGAAGAGTGACTGGCGTCTATGAATATAAGTGATCGCTTGCGAAGGGGCAAATTCCCAATCTTATAAGAGGGCCATACCTGAAAATCTGCCTTAAAGCCGACTAAATGCGCACGCCCCGTGGGTCTACGGCACAGGCTTGCACCACAGGTTGCAGGTGTAAAAATAAGGTCGGCCGAGGGAGGGAAAGGAGTTGGTACGTGAAGATGATGGTTGGAAATAAAGGAATTCGTTCAGTAATGACAATTCGGACGTCAATTCGGTCCGAGAATCAGAGAAACGGATCGAAAGACCGACCGTCCGCGTCGTGGAGAAATTTTAAGAAGGTGACGTCGTGTCGCAGCAGATCTGCTGTTAAGCTTTTTCTCGCCGTTCTTGCCGAGGTTGATCGATCTTGTGAAGCGCCAGGTCCCAGACTTTGTGGTGAGCCACAACGGCACCGTTGCGAATTGAGAAAACGGAGTGATGGGTGGATATGTGACTTAACCAAGGACCCTGATTAACAATGTTATGATACACTGACAGGTACCGTCTTGTGTCGAACCAACTTTTCAGCAGTGGCCGTGCTCTTTAACATGAATCAGAGTGATTGGGCTCCCTTCCAGCACTCCTCCTTTACGGTTAGCGTAATTCTTCCTGCCGCTTGGTCAGCGCAGCAGACCGCTGACTTGTGCCCCATTACCCTACACAGGTAGAAAGGGGCTGCATGGCTTCAATTTTGTCATTGGATAGAAGTATATCACATTTAGTCACCATTGCAAAGTTGGCCGAGTCAGCTCCTGCGGCACATATACCTGTACCTATGCAGCTCAGATACTAAAGTCCATCAACTGTGTTGCTCACTACTGTATTGACTTGCTAAAGTTGGCTTCAAGGTAGAACGTGCATCTGGATGGAAACATTATCCTGGATCTGTTTCAATATACTTCGGGTACTCGCATAGGTCCAAAGATGTCTTGTGAATACAATATCGCCTACGTTAGTTACTTCCTTGAGGAAAACAAAGATACACAGAATATTGTAAGTCAATGCGATTATCAAGGAACAGCAGCCGCTTTCCTTTCTGTTAGTACGCCACTATGAGTAGAACTCGATGGCGCTAATGAATGACACGAAGAATGCAATGACTTCAAGTGAGAAAATGCATGCTGGAAAACTACGTGTCCCGTAGGAATTCTTGGTGGAGGATACCAAGTTCTTGTCATTTCAAGTAGACTCCCTCCGCTCATAACACATCAGATCCGTAACCCATGCCTTAACCCATGATATTCGTTACTCAGCTAGACTAGCCGTTGTCGTATAATGGCACCAAGATGGTGAGAAGAAAGGAAAAGAAGAAGCATACAGCCTACAACTTTTGCATAGCGATCTAAAAATCATGTTAGAGATGAGTGTGAATCACGGTAAAGAGTTGAACGTACAACATCGGTGGACTGGACATGATCCTCGTCCTCCTCGATCTGTGTTTTCAGATCCTCGATAGAGACCTTCTCGTCCTCAACGACCAAGTTGATTTGGAGCTTCTTGATACCATAACCGACAGGAACCAGTTGGTGGGCACCCCAGACAAGTCCGTCTTGCTCGATAGCCTTGACGTTGGCTACGAGCTTTTCCATATCTGTCTCATCGTCTACAAAAGCGTTAGTTAAAAGAAAAGAATACTTATGGACGAATGCCTTACCCCATGGCTTCACGTCCAATGTGACAATAGACTTGGCAGCAGGCTTGACTTTGCCGGCCTTCTTCTTGTTGTATTCTGCGAGACGCTCTGCCTTCAACTTCTCGGCCTCTGCGTCCTCCTCCTCATCGCTGCCGAAAAGATCGATATCATCATCATCCTCCTCGGCGGCGGCCTCCTTCTCGGGTGCCTTAGCAGGATTCAGGGTAAGCTCTGATGACTCAGGACCGTAGGCAGTGAAGTCCTTGGTGGGGTCGCCAGGGAGACTGGAGAACTCTGACTCGAAGGTTAGGAGATGATTGTACCAGCGCCATGCGTAAGGGAATTTCTCGGGCGCCGGGATGGTCTTGATTTGCTGAAAGACCTTGACATCGGCCTGTGTGGGGTTGTAGCTACAGTCTTGTCAGTAGATGCATCTCGACGACATGAAGAGAAAGCGATTGCAAAGATAGAGGCAAATTCAGAGATGCGACAAGCGCTTGGGTTTGTATTCAGATAGCGGGGTCTTAAGCCGCCTCATTAACACGGACCAAAAGTTTTCATCAGGAAAGGGGGTTGTTGTGCGATGTTGGCAAACAAGCACGGAAGGGATTTTGCTGTTGGTGGGGTAGAACTTACCCAACGATGTAGCTGCGAGTCTTGACCCAGTTGTTGAGGAGCGCGAGGCCAGCCTCAGAAACAAGATCGGTGAAACCCATGATTGAAGAAGAGGACGTGAAATCTGCAAAAGAAGGGGTATCGGATGAGGTGTGCAGTGAGAAAAGAAAGGAGGGGAGGAAGGCAATTGGCAATGTGGTTTTGTGAGTCGGGCGCGGGAAAAATCTACTGCGGATTGGCCTTGGCGACTAACCAATTTGGGGAGCTTTCATTTGCTGCGCGGCTTTTTCCTAGCAACAGTCGTCGTGTGGGAACGCTTCATGAGCTCCACCACTATTGTACTGATCAATCAAACTATCAAAGCTTATGCCAATGTACACGCGACAGATATAGTTTTTTTTTTTTTACCCTTCCTTCTCATGATTCTCTAGTCGGCCTTGGTCTGTACCTTCAAGAGCGCAGAAGAAAATGGCCAGGCACGGTACCTTGTAGAAGGAGCTCGAACCATCACCCACAACCTAGTTTTGAGCCCTAGACCCACCACTCTTTGAAGATATAATCATGTTGCCTCTATGAACAGGCCTTTGATCATTGATGCATATTGATACTTTTTACACAGGATGCTGACCAACAGAGTCCGCGTTGCCGCGAGGCGTATACCATCGAAACCATTTCCACGAGTGCTACCTCCCCGGTCGTCGCCACTGCATGCCTTACCATCACATATTGCAACTCCAGGCCAAACATCCCTCCCGCTCATTGCTATCCGAGGATATGCACGAGGTCAGCCGCATCCGCCTGGGGGGACCCATCGCATGGATTTGGGCGGTGAACCCGAAAAGCCGGCATTGGAACAATATGGTGTAGATTTGACAGCGCGAGCACGAGACGGCAAACTCGACCCAGTGATCGGTAGGGATGCGGAGATACATAGGACGATCCAGATTCTATCAAGAAGGACTAAGAACAACCCTGTACTCATTGGATCTGCCGGCACCGGCAAGACCGCGATCCTCGAGGGCCTTGCCCAACGCATCGTACAAGGAGATGTACCCGAGTCCATCAAAGAGAAGCGTGTTATCTCGTTGGATCTTGGGCAACTCATAGCAGGAGCAAAATTCCGTGGTGATTTCGAGGAGCGATTGAAAAAGGTGCTGAAGGAGGTTGAAGAGGCCAAAGGTGGGGTCATACTCTTCGTGGATGAACTGCATACCCTACTCGGACTGGGCAAAGCGGAAGGAAGCATAGATGCCAGCAATCTGCTCAAGCCTGCTCTTTCAAGAGGAGAGCTACAATGTTGTGGTGCCACCACTCTGAATGAATACCGTCTGATTGAAAAGGACGTTGCATTAGCTAGGAGATTCCAGCCAATTCTTGTGGGAGAGCCGACAGTGCAAGACACAATATCTATCCTTCGAGGTATCAAAGAAAAATATGAAATTCATCACGGTGTCCGAATAACCGACGGTGCCCTGGTTGCTGCCGCAACATACAGTAATCGCTATATAACGGACCGATTTCTCCCGGACAAGGCTATTGACCTGGTGGACGAAGCTGCAAGTGCGCTTCGGCTACAGCAAGAGAGCAAGCCCGATGCAATTCAAGAGCTTGATCGTCAGATCATGACCATTCAAATTGAGCTCGAATCGCTGCGAAAAGAGACGGACATTGCTAGCAAAGAAAGGAGGGAGAAACTAGAAGAGAAGCTCAAGGCCAAGCAGGATGAAGTCAAAATCCTCACAGAGAAATGGGACAAGGAACGCTCTGAGCTGCAGGGGCTCAAAAACATCAAAGAAGAGTTAGAAAAAGCAAGATTAGAATTAGAGCAGGCTCAGCGGGAGGGCAACTTCGGCAAGGCTGGCGAGCTTCGATATTCCAAGATTCCGCAACTGGAGCAACAGCTACCAAGAGATGACGAGAGTCCATCAGGCAAAAGTCCTGATTCCTTGTTACATGAGTCAGTCACTGCCGACGACATTGCCACCGTTGTGTCTAAAACAACAGGGATCCCCGTGTCCAAGCTGATGCGTGGAGAGAGTGAGAAGCTGATACACATGGAGGATGCACTACGAAAATATGTCCGTGGGCAGGACGAAGCTCTCACGGCCGTGGCCAATGCCATTCGACTACAAAGAGCTGGCCTTTCTGGTGACAATCGCCCCATTGCGTCTTTCATGATGCTGGGCCCAACAGGTGTTGGTAAAACCGAGGTTTGCAAGCGTCTTGCTGAGTTCTTATTCTCCACTAGTCAAGCTGTAATTCGGTTCGATATGTCAGAGTTCGCGGAAAAACACACCATCTCAAGACTCATTGGATCTCCAGCGGGTTATGTTGGCTACGAAGACGCTGGGCAGTTAACAGAGGCGGTTCGACGAAAACCGTACGCTGTGCTCGTCTTCGACGAATTTGAAAAAGCACATAGAGATATTTCGACACTACTCCTCCAAGTCCTTGACGAAGGGTACCTGACGGATGCACAAGGTCACAAGGTCGATTTCAGAAACACTATGATTGTGTTGACTTCTAATCTGGGTGCCGAAATTCTGGTGAATGATAATACGCTTGACCAGAGCGATAAGGATTCGAGCGAAATATCTCCAGCCATTCGGAACGCAGTCATGGATGTCGTCTCATCCTCATACGCGCCAGAGTTTCTTAATAGAATCGATGAATTTGTCATCTTCCGCCGACTCTCTCGCGAGGCACTGAGAGATATTGTCGATATCAGACTCAAGGAGCTGCAATTAAAACTCGATGACAGGCGTATCACCGTTGAGGTTGATAATGATGCCAAACAATGGTTGTGCGACAAGGGGTACGATCCTAGGTACGGTGCTCGGCCTCTCAATCGACTCATTGCAAGAGAAATTGGCAATGGACTTGCCGACAAGTTGATCAGAGGTCAAATCAAAACTGGTGACACGGCAAAAATATCCGTCGCTGCAGATGGAAACGGTTTGACAATCATGTCTTCTTCGGCTACTCCCTGATAGTAACAAAAATCATGATCATAAAGCTCTTTCCCAAAAGCTAGGCGATAGATGATCGTTCTTTGCTCTGGAAACACTTTCGAGAGTTGGATGAACTATCACCAGCGGCGAACAGTGCATGATGGATTCCACTGTACATTTTATTACGACTTCTGGCAAATGACGATAAAACGATGTCACGGTTTTTGTACTTTACCCTTCACTTTTATTTAGCTATACAGAACTTATGTACTGTAGGTAGGAATACTCTCCTATTCATGTATACTATAATCTTTATGCTGTAGAAATTTGTTGCACTCGATCGCCTTTGAGATGATAGTGCTCGTGTGGAGAGAAGTTTTGTGCATGGGCTGCGAAGTTCGCGGCTTCCTTTCCAAGATCCTTCCAGGTTTGCCCTCTCCAGCTGTCACCTCATCTACTTCTCGTGCATGTGGATAACTCCGACATTCCATCCCACAACCACTGACCGCTCTGCAGATTGACTTGAACCTCTCTACGATGCCTGCGGGAGCGCCTTACAACCTCACTTTTGTTACACCAAGTGACAACTCCTCTTCGACGACGCGTAGCCAACGTAGTCATCGCTCGTCGGTCTCACTGTCATCGCGCCAGCCGTATCGCATGCAAGGAACAAGATCTGCGAAGAATCGGCCACCGCGCTCAAATATAAATGCTCACACTGCTTCAGATATCGCTTCTGATGTCTATCACTCATCGCCAGCATCACTCCCTACCACCGCACCCTCCGACAACAATAGCGACGATCTTGATCATCTGAATGAAGTCGTCATGTCAGTTGACCTCAATGGTGGCGGTACAGTCGGGTGTTGCTACTATGTCGCAAGACACGAGAAGCTATTCTTCATGGAAGATGTGAAATTAGGAGGGCTTGATGTTATAGATGCTCGTATGCAACACCATGCATCCCAAAGATTTGTCTTACTGATCAGGAGTAGTTCGACTTTATGTTGAGCCTACAGTTGTTCTAGTTTCAAATCGAATCGATGACGCGGTTTTGGATCGGTTTGATCCAGAAGCCAAAAGACATAGGTCGGAGACGAAGAGCAGTACGCTTTACTCAATCTTCTGTACCGTAATTGACAAGAGAGCTAAAATTATAGATGATCAATTCCAATTACCTTTTCTGCTTGAAGTCCGGCCTTCGACAGAATTTAGATACGAGGCTGCAAAACTCAGGCTTGTGAATCTGCGGCTGGCAGATGACGACGGCCCTCGATTAAATTTCGTGGTTCCTGGCGATGTTGTGCCCGCAGAGAATTATGGTGACGACGACAATATGACTAGTCGGCAAGGGCACTTGTTACGTCTTGCCGGCTGGATAGATGTTGATAGCCGCCTGACAGTATGTCATTTCCCCCCAAAATTGCTTCACTCTAATGTTCACAGGTTGGTTGCGCTGGAGCGATCTTAGGCTATGTGCAGCGTAGACGTACAGCTGTTTATCTCCCTGGAGATGAATCTGCCCTCACGATGTTTCGTATATCGTCACTTGAAATGTTTAGTCTTCGGGATACAATGTAATCAAGGTCCGTAACTATGGCTTGAGCTGCATGCTGACGGATTCACAGGTTCATCAATGCTGACACTTTACATTCTCTACAAGTACTCGAGTCAGAATCACATCCAAACTCGCACAACCAGGGTCCCACATCCAGGCAGTTAAACTCGAAAGAAGGGCTATCGCTATACGGTTTATTTCGTCACCTTGCGTGTACACACCAAGGCAGATACCTGTTGCGCCAGTATTTTCTTCGACCTAGTCTCAATCTTGACATCATCAACGAACGACTCGATACTGCGTCCGTATTTCTACACCCCGAGAACGAGGCCACGTTTGATTCGCTTGTGCTTGAACTGCGATCTATCAAAAACATGCGAACGATTCTGATCAAGCTCAGGAAAGGAGTGGGCGGTGGTTCCGGTAGCACGAAGGTAGCTAGCAATGATCGTGGCGTATCTAAGAGTGTATGGGCAGGTATTCGAGAGGTTTGAACTTATCTACTCAATGCTTCTATTCTTACTCATATTATGTTAGTTTGCTTACCATGCCCTTAAAATCAAAGATGCGCTACAGGCAATGACAGGCGGTCAGGTATTAACCATACGAACAAAGGTTACTATACGCTCAGATCCCCAATTATTTTGGTTAAAATGGCTAATTTTCGTCCCAGGTGATCGAGAAATTTGAGAATTATCATCTAGCACAGCTTGGTAGACGTATCAGTGAGACCGTAAGGATTTTGTTCGTATATGCTGCTTGCTCGCTAATCTAATCAGGTTGACTTCGAGAGATCTATGGAAGAGTCGCACACGGTCATAGTGTCCGGAGTCGATGAAGAGCTAGATCACATGAAACATACATTTGAGGCGCTGAGCCCCCTGCTCGGCGAAGTTGCACGGAAACTTTCAGAGCATGTGCCAGCAGACGTACAAGGAGCTTTGAACGTCATCTATTTCCCTCAAATCGGTTTCCTTACCACGGTACCGTTAGATCCAGCTACGAATGCGGCAGTCTATGATGGCGGCATAGAATATCCTTGGGAGAGGATGTTTAGCACAGAGTACGTAACTATTTCGAAACGTGTATAACGTCTAACTTGACAAAGAGAACACATATACTTCAAGAACAATGAAATGCGAGAAATGGACGACCACTTCGGGGATTTGTACGGAATGATATCGGACCGTGAAATCGAAATTAGCCATGAGCTTGCTCAGTTTGTACTAGAGTATGAAACACTTTTGACAACAACCTCGGATATTTGTGGGGAACTTGATAGGTGATGGATTGTAATGATTGTTTCGAGATGTATGCTGACTTCTTTAGTCTTACTGCTCTTGCACGTGGTGCAAGGGAGTATAAGCTTTGTAAACCTCGCATGACTCGGAACAATATCATTGACATACACAAGGGCCGGTGCGAATTTCATAACTTCACATGAGTGCTACGATGACAGCTAAATGTTCACAGTCACATTCTCCAAGAGCTAACAGTTCCGTCATTTGTCCCCAACGACACTATCCTTCACGGCGGTGTAGGCGCGGATAGGCCCATCAAGGAAAATTTCGAATCTCTTATTAATCGTTCATACAACACTTCTGACATTGAGAAACCGCGCGAAAAAAGGCAAAATATAATGATCTTGACCGGTCCAAACTACTCTGGCAAAAGCGTGTATCTTAAACAAGTCGCCCTTATTGTGTTCATGGCTCACATTGGATGTTTCGTTCCGGCAGAAACCGCAACTATTGGGCTCACCGACAAGATACTGTCAAGGGTGACAACGCGAGAAACCGTTTCTCATACTCAGAGTGCTTTCATGATTGACCTCCAGCAGATATCACTTGCGCTAAGTTTGGCTACACGAAGAAGTCTGTTAATCGTTGACGAATTTGGCAAGGGAACAGACTCGAGTGACGGAGGAGGTTTGGCTTGTTCTGTTTTCGAACACCTGGCCAGTTTGGGAAGCTCATGCCCTAAGGTAGTGGGAGCTACTCATTTCCACGGTGGGTTATCGCTCTCTAACAGAAGATGCTTCGTACTGATCCGAATAGAAATCTTCGAAAGCGATATCTTTAAACACGGTCCGGCAATATCGTTCAAACATCTAGAGGTGCGAGTTGACACAAATGCTTCCACGGTTGAAGAACAGATAACATACCTCTACAAGTAAGTACACACTAATAGGTTTGACTTAGAGATACTAACTCAATTTTTAAGCCTTCGTCACGGTCGGAGCACTTCGAGCTTTGGCACCTGGTACGGAATTCACATGTCTCCGTCCGTAGATTAATAAGCTCACGATCAGCAGCTGCGCGGCTATAAACCATGTTCCGGCCGACATTGTTCGGCGCGCCGAAGAATTAATCCTCATTGCAGCTAGAGGCGAAGATCTCGTTTCAGCATGTTCAGTCATGCCAGCATCGGAGGCCGCCGAGCTACAAGAAGCTGTGAGACAATGTTTTTCCATTCGAATCTATCGCTAACATATGGATAGGAGCAGATTGCACGGGATTTTCTGAAGATGAACATGCGCTGTACACCAAAGAAAGCTTTGGGCACCGTTTTGACCAAGGTAAATACGGATTCTTGCCATCCTGTACCCAGATAAGATTCACAGTGTGTGTCTGCGCATTTTATTCATCATTAGCAGACATTATGTCCAACAGGGCATTTCCCAACTTTTCCCAAGCGGGATAAATGATGGGTTTAGATAGCGCTTATAGCTGTAAGAAAGACTTTCTCGATCCATCCGGATATGTTCTCGATTGTTTCTAGATAAGGGTCACAAGAGCTGGCACGTACTGGTACGTGTGTCACGGTTTTTAGCACATTTATACGAGTACTGATCTTCACGACTACGGAACAGCTGCTACTTTACATTTAACCTGAACTCTGTAGTGGGGTGCGAAGATATAACCAAATTAAGAATCGTGCCCCGTTTCGATACAAGCCCACCTAAAGTACAGGGCTATGAAGGAGCAATATGTTTGGTCAACTTGAGTTTTTCTATCACTTCATTGGTTGACGTAGTATGTTTCGAAGCAAAGTGCATATGATGTAAGCTCTGTTTTCGGATGAGTGCTTCAGAATAAGCTTCACATAGCGCATCCTGGTCGCACTCTACATCCCTGGGGATCTTCTCTAGTGTTATCATTACCTACTAACCTCATAAATACACGTGAAAGGAGATCTGCTCGCCCAACCCTCACCGCTTCGTCCGAACCCCGAAGTCGAATGATTGTACTTGGACCACGAATGGCTAGAACTACAGTCGAGTCGGCACAGGACTATGAAGGCGGAGAGTTTTGAAAATTGCCAGTACTTTCAGGATGCATGGAAATATTGTGTCCGTCAGGCGGGGTTCGCACTGTGCTGAGGATGGAATGGTCATGTCTCAGTGAGTGGATCTCCTATGTGATGCAAGGTAATTGTAACGCATACCCGACCGATGGCGCGACATAGGTCCCATCAGTGAGATGCAGATCAAAAGCGCTCGCTAGCTGTTGGCTGAAGTGTAGATATATGCCCTTGGCCTCCACCTACTGTTCTCACAAATCTGGCAGCTTTCCCCACCTCTGTACGGACCTTTGCGGCAAAACTTTATTTCAACCACCACACACCTCGCCATGACTGGGGGCACCTATTGCGACTTTCCCCCCCCCCCCCCCCCCCCCCCCCCCCCCCCGCCTTATTTGATCGATGTTTTGTCTACTGCAACTCACATAGACAGATGCCTTCGTCATGGCACTGCATGAGCTGCTCGGCCCGGTCGTCACCCACGCTCCCCGCCGCCAACTTCCAGCGACAAATGCATGTCCATAAGGCCAGGAAGGAACTTCTGGGGGATATCGCCACACAGGAATGATTTCGATGGATTGGAGCACCATCTGTTGCTCAAGTTGCCATACTCTTTTCAACCCCGACGAAGCAATTGCTCTTTGAGGAAGGTTAAAAACCATACACCACACAGGAACCAATATCTTTGGGTCACACTACAGCACGGCATCCATCAAGTGCATTTATCGCCGGACAATCACTTGGAATCTATGTGACTCGGTCGTTAATCAGTTGCTCTAAGCTTTCAACAATGATAGTTGTGCTCAAGCACTTGTCGCAACCTGGACTGTCTCCTATTATACTCTTCGAATGGATCGGCACACCCATACGTTCGGAAAGCGAAACGTCGAAATAGAGACCATAGTCGGATGTTAATCAATCCTTAATTGAATTAGGACGTTTAATGTTGCTGACTGACTCGCAGTCGCAAGCGGCGTAGTCGCAGATGGCTCGTTCACCCACACTTCACTTAACACGCGCCTAACGGGTATGGCTATAGATTCCACTGCGATCTCACAGACCGGCTAGGGCTGCAGCGTATCAACCCTCCCCCCACATACATCCACTCGAGCACAGATGACTTCTTCGCAACGGCTCCGGGGAGAATGAACGAGGCTGTGAGGCACACAGACCAGCTACCGCCCACACCAGCCATTCCTAAGCACACGTACCGTGCACGGTGGATTCAACTGAAACGACTAGCATCGGAGGATTCTCATCTTATCCATGAGGTGCCCATGGTTTAGGATTTTAGACGCAATGGGCAGTAGGAAACCATGGTATGTACATACCAATCTGGAATCACTCCCACTAGACGCTGAAGGATTAATGCGCGGATAAGTCTCAGGCGACGAAATGACGAAAGAATCCCACATACGCCCCCTGGAAAGAATCGTACTATTCATTGGAAAACGAAAGATGAAGATCTCAACACACGATATCCTTCCTTGGGCAGGTTGCCACAATCCCCAATTTCAAACATACATTGCATTCTCTATCATGCAGAAGATTGCGTGTCCGCGTCTATTCGAGCAGGAGCAGATCAATTCTTGATTCTGCCGGCTTAGCCGTGACGTTCTTTCGTCCAGGTTCCAGTGGCCTGCCGCACGTGTCTCCGTCGACCTTCGGTTACCGACGACACGAGGCCCGCCACTTTCCTGAGGCCTACCGGTACCCAAGTCGAGAAAACCGCCGACAGTGCAAAGTCGAATCCAACTGATGCTGTCTGCAATCTGCAGTCTGCGGTATGCAGTCAGCTGCGTGGAGAATAGAACCCCTTTCATGGTGATTTATCTACAACAACGTCACAGCATCAAAGAGATGTGGTTCATCCTGAGTATGTCGACTTCGGCCTCTGCCGAGCGGGAGTTCGTCGGCAAGGGTGTCTCCGCAAGCGTTTGTCCCTGGTAGAAACCAACACACCTGCCTGCTAATTCTCCTGCACGACGGCCACTCAAGCACCGCAATTCGACAATCGATCTCCCTCGCGAGGACAAGCCTACGACTTATCGCGCAGCATGTGTCCACCGAGGACCCTAACTGGTGGCCACCCCGCATTCATCGTTTGCGCCACACGATCCACCCGTCCCGTTACCCGTCCTCATTGTGTGTAGACGCCTTCGACTGTCACTGATAAGATTGATTCAAGAGGAAGACAAACACATTCGGAAACATAGAGACGAAGGATGAAGGACATCCTAGGCGTATACTCCCCTGCACGAGAAGGGACAGGGTAAGTCCACGACAGCAGACTGTCACCTGCAGGTCACACTCAGGATAAAGCGCCTCATATCACACGTTTATCTGGGAGATGGGTCTCAGTCGCAATCTACGAAGTTGTCATAAGCGGACCATCAAGAAATAACGGTCCGCCTGTTCCCTAGACTCAAGGTGAATACAGCGAATGTGGCGACCCTAAACTGCTTCAACCGCGCGTGGACCGATCTTCTTCGACTTCCTGAATAAGTTTCTTATAAAAACATACCCACGTTTTTTCCAAGACGCCAGCGAAGTACCTGGAATAGGCCCAAAAATCAAGCTTCCTCTTTCGTCTCCCACGGGGAGGACCATAGGTCATAACGCACTCTGGAAATGTCTACCGTCTGTGCATTGCTGCACCATGCTTGACAACCTCAAGGTTCCATGCCATACACCACTTCATGCCCTGTACTCCGCCATCACATCAAAGTTCCCGAAAAAACAGATAGGCAAGCAAGCAAGCAAGCGACGGGGTGGTTTGCTGTCCCGTCGCTGGCTTCGAACAGTCGTCATGCATCTATCGCTTGCACCATCGTCCAGGGAAGGTTATGATGAACCTTTTGAAGAAATGGTAGAGCTGGAGTCGGATGTTTCCAATCTTTATCAGTGCAGGGGCATGTTTGCCACTGTAGAAACACGTATCGACATTTAGATTTTATTGTCAAGTCCAACACTGCGGATGTCGTACAAGATTTACTGATCGACGTCATGACAACTGAGTGAGACAAACTCCATTCACATGAGCATCTCATTCTTAGCGACAGTTTTCTGTCCTGAATTCGCCCAGCGCTTTTACTTAAGCCGCTGCAGTAGGGTACTTTTTCGTCGTCTGTTCGCCGGACTCTCTGGCTTGACGTCTACGTCTAGAGCCTTGTCGTGGGATGCAATCGCTAAATAGAGACAAACAACTAACAACATCGGCGATCTCGGACTTGATGCACACTCAGCAGTCAGCCTACAAGATAGGCCAAAATGGCCATGGTTATGGTTTCAGAAATTAATTCCCCTGTAGGATTCTTCGTCGCACGTTCTCTCTGTCTACTATAACAAATATCGAGATTGTTGGAGGTGGTCTGGCCACTGGTCGCTAGGAGCATTCTAACACTCCTTCCTAGTGGTGCCAGAACGAGATAGCAATGTTCGCAAAATGTCGAAATGCAGCGCGAAGGATTACAGTGCCAAACGCGGACGACTGGACGATCATTGACCTCAATTAGAATCTCATTGTATTTTCCCGTTGTGATCAACAACCTACCTGCGCGCTTTGGATGTGAAAGAAACCACGCTGCTCATGATGATCTCTTCCCAAGAGCCAAGATTCGAAGAAAGCCGACCTCTGCAAACCATGAGTTTGGAGCATGTGGCCTGCGTGAAGTCAGATCAGTAAGATGCGGCTGGATAAGTCGGGTAACCAGATAGGCATGGCAGGGCGCCAAAACCGGACTGATTCCGGCAGCAAGACGCTGGAGGAACCACGATTGACGATTTACATCGCATCGAAGGCTTAGAGGATGTCGAGTTTGCCAATTTGACACTCACTCCCACACTGCAAAATAGATTCTATTTCCAGCACCGGCGGCTTCGCAGTATCACCACAACCCCCAGCCTTACTGTACACTCGCTGCGGAGCGAACCGGGGAGTTGGAGGCGGAGCAACAACACCAAAATTGAGAATGTACCAAATCTTCTATTTCGCGATTCTGAATGGTTATTCCTTGAATTCGTCAGGCGTCTACTTGAAATTTCAGTACAGCATCCTGAATCGCTATGCGGATAGGCCCGTTTCGGCAAAAAGTGTCCACCAGGTCGATCCTCCACCTCTTTCGTTCACGATACGTCCCTCACCCCCACTTTCGCATTGCCTTGTAAACACAAGGCGTGGCAATTTGTGTGCGCGGTATTGACTTTCATTGCCTTGTTCGCGAACAAGTCCAATGAGATGGCCCTCGTCGATTTGTACGCATTCCAATCTCTCTCTCTCTCTCTCTCTCTCTTCAGTGTGACCGAGGATTATTCAGGGCGGCATTCAAGTGACACCCCGAGCCCTTGCATTAGTCTGCACCCTACGGCAACAACGAGAAGCGGCACTCAGTGCCGTGCTTATGATGTCAAATTTTTTAGTATGAAGCTTCGTAAAAACGACCATGGCTTAGATTGATTGATCAATACGTTTCTTAGGTGGTCGTGGCATTCATTTCAAGAGGGAGTAGTCAGCGCTAGACAGCATTCGAATCACCGCGTCTGGATCAAAACAAATCAATGATCGAACATTGCATTTATCTCCTCCATGCCGCCGACAAAATGGGCAGGCCGTGAGGATTGGTATAGCACGACCCGAGCCACTGGAGATGATCCCACCACCCTCGTGGGCTTCAATTTACCTCTTGCACGCGGCTATAGACCTTTCCACCTCAGTCCGGGTGGTGCATACAGTGTAGGGGACCGAGAGGTACAGGGTGGACCAACGTGCTGGTTAGTGTGAGGAATTGGGCCCTGAGGCCGGAAACCGTACACGTCCCCAGGGGATCTACGATGCGGCAGACGTAATGTGTCTAGCATGGCTCGAGGCAGCGATAACATGTGGGCATGCCCACACAGCAGTACACTCATGGTATGTGCTCAACTGGGGGGTGCAGTATTTAGCGGCAGTGAATGCGCTCACCCACCACCCTGCAGCCAGCAGGTTACGCTAGCCCGCATGGAGGATGTGGCCTGTAAGACCTGCCTCAGCCCCAGCCAACGCGCTGTTGTGCAGATGCGCCAGGATGTTCGCCGGTGGGCGTCAGCCCTCGAGGACATCAAGGATTCAAGGGTGTACCCATGAGAGGACATTGACGGTTTCCAGATCCCTTCCGCTTCAACGCTAGTCGCTTTACAGACCTGCACCTTGCTGTACCTCTCCGTCCTCGTCGCCATATATAACACCATTCCTTCCAGTCTCGAGCCCAATATCCACACCACTCATATGCTACTTGACCGTACCACTACACCATGTTTCAATCTGTACACCACCAACTCCCTATCCAGCAGCCTCCTTCGCCGCCTATCAACACCATGTCTTCCCTGCCACCAAACACGGCCATGATCACTACTGCTTCAGGTGAAGTGAAGCCTCGCAAGCTCCGAGCTTCCTGCGACGCTTGCTCTCGTGCAAAGGTCAAGTGTGATAAAGTAAGTACTCGTATAGGCCAGCTAAATCTTTTCGTACTCACCAGATTCCAGGTCCGACCTACATGCCATCGATGCGGCAACATGGGGATATGCTGCAATTACTCTCCATCTATGAGGTATGAAGTTTGCCACATGGCAATGCGGACTTGCAGGAAACTGACTTTGGTTTCAGGTTGGGAAAGCCTCGCAAGAACAGAAACCCAGACGGAACTATCATGCGCGAAGTATCGCCTTTGGGACCCAGGCCAGATATGATCCCACGCACTACCACATCCTACGCGGGTGAGAGCTCTCCGGAACCCACCGATCCTTTCTTCTTCGGCCCAGCAACACCAGAGTATCATTACCAAGATACCTTCATGTCCACCGGGTTCGAGGGAAGTCAGTCGCCATATTCAGAGACAGGTTCATTCGTAAGCGGGTGGTCAAACGACGAGCACCTCATGTTCCAGAGTCCGTCCGAGATGTTTACGAGCATCCCTCAGTTCCCACCGTCAGCGCCATCTTATAATGGACATGTCCGAACAACAAGTGTACAAAGCCAGCCTGAGATGTTTGCTCCCATGGATGGCTTACATTCGCCTCCAATGCAGAGCCCCCAATTCTACGGCATGTCCGACCAGGCGGCCCTCCCTGTATTTTCTCCAAGCAAGATGATGGCTTCGCCACCGCCGATGATCCCAGCACCTCTACCTACACCACCCGCATTGGCTCCTAGTCATAACCACGATCATTGCACAAAATTTGCCTTCGAAACACTGAACAGTCTTTACTCACCACCGGCCAGCCAGCCTTCTGCAGGCGATTTTAATGGCACACCCCATGGACTTCCAACCCTCGATACAGTTCTCTCTACTACCAAGGCTGCCGTTGAGAAGCTTTTTGTTCTTCTCGCGTGCCCTTGCTCTTCAAACCCTCACTTCTCCACGACCATTGCCTTCACAATCACAAAGATCCTTTCCTGGTACCAAGCAGTTGCCGGCGCACACCACCCCTCCAGTGATCCAGTCAATACGCCACTGGAGTCGTTTGTCCACACACCCATCTCTCTAGGCGAGTTCAGACTCGAGTCTGACGATGAGGACACGTTCCGAACTCAACTTGTTCTGGGAGAGCTCCGCAAGGTCGAGAAGCTCATCGACAAGTTCCAAGACCGCTACTGCAAAGCCGCAAACCCAGCCGAGACGGGTATCGACAGTGGCGTCTATAGTGCTCTAGAAGCCCTTCTGCGCACCCGTGTGCGCGACACGTTCAAGGTGACGATGAAGTCCGCACCCGAGGAGGTCAA
Source organism: Dendryphion nanum (assembly GCA_020744415.1). NCBI lineage: Eukaryota > Fungi > Ascomycota > Dothideomycetes > Pleosporales > Torulaceae > Dendryphion > Dendryphion nanum. The sequence continues at coordinate 1,729,519 of JAGMWT010000004.1, read as the reverse complement.
AAGACAGATCGCCTCCAAGACGCGGATGCGAACAAACACTGTCTAGTTTTACTTGTTCCAGCGTTCTAGCGATCCTTCGTGTATTTTCATTCGGTCTAATTCTGTTTGGACTATTACCTTCCGGTTTCCGGTCTTTTTTCACTGGCCCTTCTTTTCGATATCTTGCTTTTTTTTCGACTGAGCGCGCATCTGCCAATGCCGCTGTCACCGTCACGCATCATAGACAAGGGCTTTTCCCCGCTCTCAAAAGGCAAAAGTCCTCGGCGGACTATGACTTTTACGCACATTATTATCACTGTGGCGGCATGCTACTGCCGATTGGGTTGGTGGATTCTTCATTTTTACCTATGGGTGTATTTTGATGTACCTGTTCAACTTTTGGCTTTTCTACTCTTCATTCGATGGATCATTGTACATATTTTTGGAAGACGGGCCAAATGTGACCCAGCCTGGAGCGGAATGCGGGATTGCGGAATGTATGGGTATGGGGTATGGGTATTAGCTTGGAAAGGGTTTTGAGGGGTGGCAGTGTCCCTAGGGTCGGGGCAGGCAATATAGGCTATGCAGACAAGCAAGACGAATCGAAACGAAACGGTTGAAGCAGCTTAGCACACCGGCGCCAGCACACCTTGACGTGAACGATGAACAGTTGCAAGCACGTGCTCTTTCTTTTTGCGAATACGCACCTGGGCATGTGCAATGATGCATCGTGGCAGCAAAAATTCCTGGGATTGATGGTGTGAGTTTATCCCCTCGTCGGTAGTTACAAGTGGGCTACTGTGGGGAGTACTGGACTGTCCGGACAGGCGACGAGATGACATCTGGAAGAATCAAAGACTCAGATCTTTTTTTTATTCATCCAGCAATGCAGCGCATAACTGCATCCATCCCGTGAGCCTATGGCCAGCCAGATGCAAGCCGTTACGACCACGGGAGTCCCCGCACCCTCTCCCTGGCACGACGGACTTCGTGCAATACCACCACACCCCCCAACCAACCGCTATCTCTGAGCGTCCTTCGCCCATTTCCTCTGACGCCTTGAACCATGCCACCTTCTTTTTCCTTCCTCCCTCGATGCAGGAGTCCATGGAAAAGGAAGACCCGCTAGCAGAACTCGCCAGTTCCTTCGTCTTGCGAGATCCTAATCTATCCGTTCCTTCACAGCAACCCTCGCATGCAGGCCAAATGAAGCTCAATATATCGGCACGTGTGTGCCCGCCCCAAGCCTCAACCATGGACTGCACTCCTTGTCTGGCCCCCAAGGAGAAGGCCCTCTTATCCAGACAGCTTCCACCTTTAGCCCGATTCACAACACCTCGTCAATAACTTGAGGCTGTTCCATTGTCTTTGTCCAGTCCACGGATGCGATGCTCCCGGCCGTCAGGCCTCCCTCCTCAAAGGCTTCGCCTGGGGAGGGTGACCAGACACATGTTTTCCTTTCCCAGGGCGAGGCCTCGGACGCGGCAAGATAAAGGTTAGCCGCCGAGATATCTATTTTACCTTTTTTTTATTCTCTCTGCCTCGGCGCTTGGAGAGATTTGTTGCCAATTAGCAATGAAAATTTGGGGGGCCTTTTCTGGGGAGGGGAGGAGATTGTTTTGGGCGAGGCTGACTTGCACGATATTAGCTGGATTGAGGTTGATATTGGAGCGAGCGAGTTGGCGACGTCGCTGAGATGACATGACATGAGACGAATAACGAAAATGACAGTAACTGGGGTGGCGCGCCCACTACGCTGCTGTGAATTGCTGCATGCTACTACTGTAGCTGACCTGGCCCCGTCGCATCTCCCCTTTTCGGGCGCACCGGTTTCCCGAGCCAAGTTATTACAGAAATTTGGAGATGGAGGATGTCGGAACGACGAGCGAAGCAAAGCACGAGCAGAGCAAAGCAAAGCACATGCAATTGCATTTCAGTTTCCGTCCACTCTACTGCGAGCGTGAAAAGCGACTGCATCGTAGCGAACGCCGTACATACATTGTTGGACGTTGCATTGCGTGCGCTGTGTTGTTTCTCCGTTGCGTTTATCGCATCGCACAGCACATCACACTGTCGTCCATCAATCACCATTCAGCATTTCCCATGTCGCATTGTAAGCTTCCTGATCGGAACCTCTTCGAGCCACCGGAGCAGCTCCGAACCCTTCCCTCCAAAATGTCAGTCTCGCATACTGTGGGTAGATGGCTGGTCGCGCGACTCCGAAGGCGACCTATCCAGCTTGCCCAAACATGGCAGGGAATGCGCAACCCATGCCACGAATCCGCCATATCATACCACACATACACTGGGTTTCGAACGAGAAAGTGCAGTGGTGATGGCGGTGGCGCCCCTGGGCCAACTCACAACTCACTACTCACCAGCTTGCGTGCGCCGAACGGTTTTGCCTGAGTCGCGGAGCGGCCTCCACCCACGCTTTCTGCGGGAGGCTAACAGCCACCATCTCACATCCTCATCCTTCGCCTCAAGACCCTATTTCGGGATTTTAACGATTTGCGAATGGGCGAGGGGCGTGGCCAATGGTGAGACGGAGTGGGCTGGGCCGCCTGAGGAGGATGAGCTTGAAGGCGGAGGCTAACTTAGTGAGGGGGAGACGTGAGGGGGTGGTCCGGTGTGGCTGGTTGGCGCGGGTACAGGGTGGGGAGATGAGGAGAGTGTGAGAGAACGTGAGAGAACGCGAGAGGAGTTAGTCGTGAAGAAAGACTGCCGTTGGGACATAGTACGAGGATCTTCGACTTGGTATACTCAAAGTCGCAACTCTTAAAACCGCCTCTCTGCGGAGAAGATTGCGTACACATGGCGATATCGGTGCCCGGTACAGTAGACCACCCACCTCACCTGGACAAGCGACCATAACCCAGGTTGTAGTCGTCCTCTCGACCGAAGTCGTTCCTACATCCCCCAGTAGTTGCAGCGATGAGCGCATTCATTCGAAGGGATAGACATGCACTCCCACCACAAACCGCAAGTCACAGCTCGACTCTAACATGTCCAAGCCTTTGCCCGGCGACTACCTTCCCACCTACTCGACAACAGCAACTGGTCATTTGATTAACGATTACAACACATACATTCCACTGTCTGGAACCCGTTACCTCGTAGATAATATCCCCAAAGCACGGTAACCCCCTGAATTCACCGAAGAATTGCCCTCCAAATCAAAAACCACCGCCATCACCAACTTCTCCTTTGGTCATTCCAATATCCACGAAGGAATCAAACATCCCATCACGTCGGAACAGCATTCGACGATAACAGCTAACGGCTACGCTAGGAGGGGAAGCCAGTCACCAACCACCCCCCAGTGCCCCCGTTGAGTTGACCGACCAGAAGATGCCGTTAACCATGGATGGCCCCCACACATGACCATGACCGCCTCACATCACCTCAGATCAATAGATCAACGCCAGTGGAGCCCTAAGCAAGCCTACCGCACCGCTCCGCAACTCCACCAACCCACACCACCACCACGATAATGTAGACAGCCACCGCCCATCACCACATCCCCAACCCTCTTGGGACTCGCCCATTGTGGATGCACGGCACCGCATCACAAAAGGGACCAGGGTAACAGAAACAGGGTATTCCGAGCCGAGTCGATTCACCATCACCCAATCTGCCACTCCTGCGCAGTCCGCCCAGCACACACTAGCTCCCTTTCGACTCAAGCTTTTTCTGTATTGTACTCCAACCCCCCGCCTACCACAGTAATCCATAACGGCCGATCGTTTTTCCATCTGTTCTTGGTTCTAAAGGGGGAGTTGCGTGCCGGCGCCTGTAGCCTCTTTGCCTATCACGGCCATGTGCGTGGTCGTCGTCGCCATGTCATTGGTTGGAATAGATTAATTGGGTGGGCGCAGGGAGGCAGGTCGAATAGGTAGGTATTGTAGGGTAGTGAATGCATGGCATCGCCTTGCCTTGCCTGCTCGCTCGGTGCTGGATGTGTGCAGTGCAGGCGGGACGGGATGGGCGCTACCCTCCACTCTCTGTTTGCCGCTGTGTGGACTTGGCCGCGTAGGGACTTCTTTTTATTTTTTCTTAAATGTGCGAGCCTTTCCGTTTGTTCGATGGCTTCGGAAGATTCCTTGCAAGAATGGTACGACGGGAGGGTTAGCAGCGGCGGCGCAAGGCGGTTATCGCCCTGGTGCTAAGTTAGGCTTGCTAGGAAAGGAGGCAGATTGGGGGTGGGCTGGTGGGCTGCCAAAGCAGGCTATGGTGTTGTGGATCGGGCAGGGCAAGGCTTTGTTGGTCTGTTTTACTACGTCGGCATGCGAAATGGAATGGCTTCTCTGCACTGGAATGGAGCTATATTTGCTACATACAAGACCTATTTGTTTGGGGTCCCGCGGCTGGTTGGTTGGAGGAATGGAGGATTTCGGGGGTTATTGTTGTTAGGTAGGTCAGAAGAGACGCTGTACCTAGCGATTTGGACACGGCACAGTGCGGCGCAGGCAAAAGTACCGAAGTCGTTTGATCTTCCAAGATCCGTCCAGCGGTTGGTTTCGTTTCGAAGTTGTCACTGCTGCCTCGATGCTCAGCCTTATGGTGCACTGACCGATCCTGAGGTCTCATTGATCGTCGTCAAAGCGTATACACACATGTTTCGGTGCTATCGCGACTCAGGCCCTCCTCTCGACAAGGTTTTCATATTGACAAGGCAAATCGACGCCTTGCTCTTGCATGCACTTCGGCAGACTAGATTCATCAGTCAGCCACAGAGTCAAAAACCGCATTGTACTACTGTGTACTCTGGACCGAGGCGTCCATACCGTTGGGTACTTAGGTTTCACGAGACCGACCCATTGAACGGAACGCTGCAACCCCGGGCGAAACAGAAGACTTTTAGAAAAGCTACACCACTTTATGCGGCCCGCAGACGGGAACAATGTAAACAGGTCCCACGTACGACACATGCGCTGCGCTGCACTGGTGTGCTGATGCTTTTCTGGAAACTGTCCCAACTGGGATGTCCCTTCTCGCAACATGTGAGTTGGCAAATCGCGCTTTCAACGTCTATCATCGCTCCACACCAACGTCGGCAGTACACAGAGAGATCTAATATCTCACACCGCGTACGTACTGTGAAAGGTTTCAGTCAGCTCGGTGCCTCCGTTTCTCCATCTGATGATTCATATCCAGCTCCATCACACAGATGTTCTAGCCATGTGCACTACAGCACCCGCAGCGCAAGCATCTCCATGTAAACCTTCTCGTATGCCTCGTTTCCCTCTTCCCTCTCCCTTCCCCACGCCAATCATCTCACCATCCCAATATCGCACGAAACATCTCTGGGCGGAAGGCATCCCTCTTTGTCCCTTCCCAGCGCACCACCTCGCGCAAAGTCACACAATCCGTATTTCCCACCCCACCTAGCTGAACCCACACTTTTCAACCTTCGTATTAGAATATACTCGAGTCCGGGGCTTTGATTTGTCGCGCAGACCCAAAAGATCAACCCCAGACTTCGTATTGCGAGGGCCTTTTGCGCGGCAGATACGTAGGCTGCTTGCTTGCTTGCTGTTGCCTTGATGTGACCTCTTGTCTTGCTTCAACGTCGCATTCCCTTCTTGTTTCGAATGAGGTCTGTCCCTGGGGGTTCTTATTTTTCCCGCGTGGCAGATCGACTCAGGGATATAGAGATATTTTTGCACCTTTGAGAAGATGGAGAGAACGCGAGGAACGCGGTCGCGGTGCTGGATACGAAAGGAGTGAAATGGGGTATTACAGGACAATGGTTGCGTCACGACATGGGAATAAGGCACCGAGCATGCCTAAACAATAGACCAAATGCGAGGTTTCCATATCCAAGGTTGGGCTGATGATCTCTGGTGGTTCTGAGTTAGGCTGACGGCCAGGAGGTTCAGTCCGGAACTGTCAGGCCTGTCAAGAGCTGCGTCCTGGTCACGGAGGGCATTTGGCCGTTGTATAGACCAATGTGGGGTGACGTAGGGAGTCTCAGTTGCGCGGAGCGATGGTGTAACTTTGGAACCGAGTGCGGAAGAGGGGATGGTGGCTCTAACTAGGTGATGGGGTACCTGGGGTCAAGTTTCCTTAGTGTACTGCTCGCAGGAGCATGATGATGAAACCACAGTTCGTGTATGCTGAAGCCTGAGATATACACGGTGATCGGCGTTGTATGCATGCTCTCGTCAACATCCTTTGCTCTAAGACCTTCCGCCTAACCACCTACCTACCAACGCACAATTGCATAACACAAGTTATGTAATTTCGTTACCTCCATCCTGCATCGCTCTCGTAAATCGCGCCTCCCCTCCTACGTAATGCCCCTTCATCAAAATCCAACAACCCACTCCCATCTTCGCACCTCAACAAACGCCCAAGTCCGACGGAGAAATACAAATCCACCGAACCCTTTACTCATCTTTGTAAATCTCCTTCCCCTTCCCTTTCCCCTTGCCCTCAAAATCGATAAACGAATATTCCTCCCACATTCAATATCACGATGCGTGCGCTCGCCTGCCCCTGTCGCCTTCATATCATACCCTGCATGTCATCAATCTACACGAGACTTTCCAGAAACATCCTCCACGTGTACTGTGTACGGTTACCTCCATGGATATCTCTTCATCACGCAAGGGAGTCACAGTCATGATGCCGAACACGCAGACTGATAACGTAACATAACGTCCTGTGCACGCCATATATACCCGATTGCGGCGAAACAAGCGCAAGATGTACCTAGATTGTATGACGCACTCCAATATAGCCCATCTATCATTGAATTTGCACTCCTACGAACAAGATCAAAGACTGGGTAGATACCTACCTACATACTTCGCCGACCACAACCAGACCCAGCGGCCGGCGCATTCACTTCCTTTCGTAAACATACAATATGTATTAGACAGTCTGTACCCATCTCCCCATGCCTTTCCACATGCAAGCACGCTCCCTCCCATTCATGCACGTTCCCAGCACAAAGGTAGTATCCGGATATTGCCTTCCCCTATTGCGCTGCACGTCCAGCACTCTAGAGAAAAGCAGCGCGCCCTCCTATCCATTGCGCAAACCTCATCCTGGAGCGCAACGTGTGAATTGGCAGGGTTTCTCTTCTCTTCTGCGGGAGTGAGACGGATAGGTGTCCGTGTCCTTTTGTTAGGGATGTGGAAACTGATGCACGCACTTTGCCGTCATGGCACGGTACGCGTGGAATCTGTCTATCTGTATGACCGTATATGAATTATTGGGACGTTGCTGCCGGGTTGGCTCTGGTACGTATATCCTGGCGGAGAACGTGTTGAGCTGCAGATTCATATATCTGGGTCGAGGCTGGGTCTGGGTCTGAGTGACACTGACAATCTGGGGCTGCACGTTGTTTATATGGGGCCCAAGCGTATGGGTATTGCACATGTACATTTTGGTTTTCTTGTCAATGGGGGTGCAAAGTCCCGGGCGCTCCGAGTTTCGCGCGATGGATGATGCTGATGCAGGGCAAGGAGGCGAAGATGAAGATTGTCCGTAGCGTGGTGTTGGTTGATTCGGGGTCTTTTAGTAATGATGCGTGTGCGATAAAGGTGATATTGATGGTGGTTATTGGACGAATAACTTGCTCAGGCGTTCGATTAATGAGTAGATCGTGGATTCTTAGTTTCCCCGATGAGCTATGCTCACGCCGATTCGGACTCTTTCACCGTGGACCCTGGCCAGAAGCTGTTTCGCACAGATACGGATGTGTTCCATGCACGGAAGCTTTTCGCTTTGTTCTTCTCTGTCTGACATGTACACACGCATACGATGCGGAGCCTTTCTCCCCAGTCTGACTTGTATTTATGAAAATGGCGGCCACATGGCTGAGAGGCTCTGCACCCAGCTGGAAGTTGATACGATGTGCATGGCATATACGTACTCGGATGGTAAGAGCACGCAAGGTCTAGAATGAAATGGCGTTTCAGACGGAATAACGTTGCGCCATAACGTTTTCGTCAAGCGTATTGTGGATCGGTTTTGAAAGTGGTGTTCTTGGGAATTTATACGCAGGACAATGGGGTTACGAGGTGACAGTGAGCACCGATACGACCATAAGCGCTCGGCGCATGCTCTGTTGGGGAAGAAACATTTTGATGTGCCTTTTCGAATGCGACTGTATATTTTCTAGATTCATAGCATCTTTGGTCGGCTGAGGATGAGCTGAGGGGCGTCCTGTGCACTGACTGCACTTCGCCCGCACAGAAATCGTGTGGAGTTGCCTGATAAGTGACTGTGTGGATACCCCCCTACCACGGCCGAATAAACATTAATCGATTTTTGCTAACATCTGCCATGTTTGGGCGTTGATAGCTTATACTGGCGTGATTGTTCGGTCAATGACGACTCAAGTTGCATGTTGAGGACTAGGTTGAGTAGGCATCGAAAAAACAACATGCGCAACATACGCAACACACGTTCGTATTGTTTTACAACTCCGGGATGTGAGATGAAGAAACTAGCTTATCATTTTACCTAATGGATACTCTCCAGAGTAAAATAAGGAAAATTCTTTCAACCTAGGTGTTCGATTTCGCATCCATTAGAGCCGTGTAGATCACAGTGGTGCCATGACATGAAAATACTGAAGAGCTCAAGTTCAAATCTAGAATTGTAACGAGATCCGAATAAACTGAAAATTACTGAATAAAACATCACCCGGGTGTAAAGACTAGTACCCAAATACATCGATGCAAATACACGCAATGATAAATGATAAAAGAACCCATGCACCCCAATCAGCACAACACTTCTTCGCTTGGGAACACTCTAGAGATATCCCAGGGTCTTGAGGAAGGTTTTGAATAAGATTTTTGGTGGCCCTTGAACCAGCGAAAGAAACTGTAGTGACTTTTCTTCCTTGCACTGAATTTAAATTAGGCGATGGATCGGGTGGTTCTGGTGGTTCAGATGCAGGTTGCAATGACGTGGTTTGTAGAGGTAAATCCGTACCACTTGATGAATTCTGGTATCCATTCAATGGAAGAGGTACGTTTGATACCACTGATTCAATCGATGTCGTATCCACCCTAGGATCGGGGCTCGATGGGATAGTAGTAGGTGCGACTCCAGATCTCGAAAAGATGGACAACGAATCGTCACTACCCAAACTCGGCCCCTTTCTATTGTGAGCGGCCCACTCTTCTGTGGCTCTCCGTTCTATCGCACTGTATTGGAGCTCCTGTATGCGATTCTGAATAGCCACCTGATTCGACTTTCTCGATTTCTCCTTCTTTCTATCCATCTTTGACTTGACCCAAACCACGACATTGAGACCGGTAACTTCATCCCTGATAATTTCATGGAAAGAATCCTGGTGTTGCGTAAAGGCATTCGTGTTGTCAAGAAAGTCAATTCCGAGGATAATGTCATGTGGGCACCCACGCAAGACGTCAAAGTCAACGTAAGTATTGGAGTTCTCGGGTGCGATCCCGCACTCTTGGGTTATAAAACCCCACTTCAGTCTTAGTCGTCCGTCTGCAAATACTGTACTCCCGTCGGCAAATTGTAGGAGTCGACAGCTTTCGGGGCCAGCAAACATGTTCGGGAGCCAGCCACGGCGCTCGACGTACTCGTAGGACAGAATGTTGGGTTCAGCACCCGAATCAAGGAGAGCCTTTAACCAGGAAGTATGGTCAGCAATGTTTCTCGGCCGATCACTGTGTTGATTCAGACTAGGATATTACTTACGGAACATTCTTTCGATTCCAACGTTCCCCTAAGGCGCCGGCCTGGTGGACCACAAAGGTTCACGAGGCTGGTCGTGGGAGCTCCTCGTGCTCTCGGCATAGGACACAACCATCTATGATCTTCTATCATGATACCTGTTTTATCTAGAAAGTCGGACCCAAGCATAACGTCGAAGATGCAATCGGACAAAACATTGAAAGTGATTTCGTACTCTTTGCACTCACGGTCTGCCTGGAACAGCCAAGTGGTGTTGATCAGCCCAGTTCCATAAATCTCCTTCCCATTGCCTAGTCTACAGCAAGGTTGATCTGCGTCCGAAAGCCATTCTATACACAATCCGATTTCTTTCGCAGTAGCCTCTGCGATAAAGTTCTTTTCTGCGCCGGTATCGCACAACGCGATGACGCTGCTTTGCTTTAACAATCCTTTCGTGCCTTTCAAACCCCTCAAGCCTTTCATCATACCCACTTTACTCCCTTTGTGCTCTTGATGGTTCATTTCGAAGTCTTGTGCGGTATCCGGGGCAAATTCCGACTTTTCGTGATCCGGTCCAACTTTCACCTCGCAGCCTCTCGAAGTTTTCTTTCTCGGTCTTCTCTTTTTCTTCTTTTTCTTCGTCGTGTTTGGTGATCTATGACTCAGATTACAATTCACAACAGCGATCGTCGATAAATTGTCCGTACTATATTCCCTCAGGGGACTGAATAGTCTGGGATAACGACAACCATGGTACCGCAGATTCCAGTCTTCACAAATCTTCACCCTCTCCTGATATTCCTCTTCATCTTTGTTCCATTTCTCTAGTTTCTCAAGCCATTCGCGCCGCTCCTCCAATCTTACATCAGCGTCATATTTTGCTCGTCTTTCTTCATTTCTCAGAATCTCGTACGCCTGTTGAAGCTCGTAGAATTTGATTTGGTTTTGTTCTTTTAGTTTTGGGTCGTTAAATTTGTCTGGGTGAACTTTGAGAACACGCTTTCGGTATTGATCCTTGATCGTTGCAATTGGGGCACTTCTCCTAACACCGAGTGCTTTGTACGGGTCTGGAGGGAGGGGAAGTGCCATTTTGGAACGAAAGTCTCCTGGAAGGTATATTATGCTTGCTGACGCTTGTGGTGTAGAATCTGGGAAGGATAACTAGTAGGTATTGGACGGTGGCTCCACTACCACATTGTGTTTTTGTGCCTCAAATTCGAGTGTGGTATAGAAGAGAAAGAAGGGGGGAAAGGCGCAGAAACAAAGAAACCACTTCTTCCGAACACCACAAGAAAGGCTGAGTCGCTCTTGGTGCCAGCCTCGCCAGCGCTATCGACGCCGATTCGCCAACCATTTCTCACAGCCACAGCGCCATCGTCGCTTCACAGTTTTAAAAGAAGCGAGGCATGCCCCCTTCATTTGACTTTTAGGCCTCTTGAGGTCTATTTGATTTCATGGCTCCGCAGACAACACCCCCACCTCTGACCACTTATGCAACATTTGCAGAGTTCCTCGCGTCGGATTCAGAGCTTCTGATCTTCCGACGCTTTAACGTGCTCAACGCGCGCGCACTATTATATCTCCAGTCTGAGCTGATCATCCTGGAGACTCAGCTGCATGAACTTGACAAAAAAGATCAAATTAATGCATCTGGCGATGAGATCATCAGAGCCAAATGTTTCGAAATCCTTCTCTCGCGGGCTGCAGATAACCAGCCTAATGAAATGCAAAGGTTGAACATTATTAGACGCATTCAAGAACTTACCTACCAATACAGTAAGCTAAATCCCCAGACAAATCGATAGTACTAAAGGATAGGAGCAGATAAGATGCTCATAGCCCAAAAGCAAGTAACAGAACTGTCGTCGCCAAAACCACGAGTATGGAGCGTTTATAGCAATTGGTTCCGCAGTAAGAAGCCGTTCATTGGAGTGTGTGGAGAAATGGTAGAGAACAGAAATGAAGGCGATTTTGTGGCAGTTGGGGCTGTGGGTGAACATGACTTCTTGACCCATTTAGTCGAGCGTGTTACTAGCACTTTCGTTGCCGTAAGGAGGCTCCAGCAATGTCTTCCTTCGCAAACTAACATATATCAGTTTCGTCAACGATCTTTGACAGAAAGCGCACCGGTTTATTACGCTTCCCAGACGGTGACTAGGATCATTACTTCTGTCAGTATCATTGGTGCAACGCTCCTACTTGAGGCTGCGATAGTTACACTGTATCTTGTAACGAATGATCGAATCAGATTTGTACTTATTGCGATCTTTATATCGCTTTTTGGGGCGGCGATCTCTCTGCTGAGTAACGCGAGGAGGGCAGAGATGTTTGCGGCTACTGCAGCATATGCTGCAGTGCTGGTAGTTTTTGTATCAGGAGACTTGGGTAGTGGGGGACCTAAGACCTAACTCGCTGTTACGATGCTCGTTTGGGAGATGCCAGGAAATAACAACTCACTTTTCCATGCTATCATCGTCCCTCTCTTTAACCCTTCGATTCTCAAAGTCCAGTCCCGCGTTCATTCTTACAGCCCCATACGCACTACTACTATCCAACTTCCTCCCTTTCTCCTCTCCATATTCTTTCGCCTTACTCATAGCGTGTAAGCTCAGTTCTCCGATCTCCAAATTCATCCCCAATTCCTTGGCAATGCCTACGCCATGTCCTACATCCTTGATACCCAGGTCCAAGTCTGAATACGGCCTTTCCCCGTCCGCAGGATAATAGACACCCTGAGTCATCCGCTTGCTCACACCATGCGCATAAGCTCCAAAATTTTGTTCAATAAGAGATTCTAGAACTGTATCCGGGAGGCCAGATTTCTCAGCCAGAACATGGGCTTCGGAGATAAGATACATGAGCCCACCAGTGATGAAGTTTGACGTAGTTTTCAAGAGGAGTGCTTTCGACGGCTCGGAACCGACATGGATCACATTGCGCGCGATGACGCCTTTCAGGAGTGGCGAGATTGTTTCGATTGCTGCATCAGGGCCTGCGACAGCAACCAGGAGCTGTCCGGTTTCTGCTACGGGCGAAGCACCGAATACGGGTGCTGCTATAAACGAAGCGCCTGCCTCCTGGGTTTGGGCTGCGATATTAGAAGACGTGTTAGGATGAACAGTTGTGGTGTCGACGAGAATTTTCCCTTCGATAGAGCCACTGGAGATGATTTGCTTGAAGACGTCTTGTAGAGCTTCATCATTGCTCACCTGAACAAATCAGAATTCGGTGACTTGTATATTTCTGAGACTTGTTAACTTACAGATATGAAAATGATGTCGGAGCTTTGCACGAGCTCGGCGATGGAAGAAGAGGGTTTGCCATTTAGCTTCTCTAAAGGCGCTCCTCGCGATAGAGTCCGATTAGAGAACTGGATAGGGGCCAGACCGTTGTTGTGCAGATATGTTTGGATATTTTTGGCCATTCCCAGCCCCATTGAACCTAGTCTTGAGATGGACGAGTAATAAGCAAATCATCTCGGTTACTGTCTAGGTGAGAAACTGCTTACCCTATCCATCCAATCCGGAGATTCTTTGGTGTTGAAGACATTGTAGAAATGATTTGTAGATGATACGACTCCAACATGTGTCAGAGGAAGAGAGGCCATAAGATATAAATTTTTAGTATTATGGGATACGATGAGTCATCATTTCTTATACCTCGGTATGTTGAGGAGAACACAAGTCTTGTTTAATTCCTAAAAGAGAAACATTGCGAAGTGAAGGAGCATAGAAAGTGCAGGTAAATGAACAGAGCGCTCTTTAGAGCAAGAATCAGCTGTCAGGGTTCAAATTGTGGAGAAAAATATGACCGAAAATGTAGGAATGTTAAACTCTTATCTCTCCTAATTGCTATGTAACCTGGGTCGCAGATATGAATCATGCTTCGTAAACCTTAGGGTAAGCCCTTCTTTGTTGAGGATCCTTCCGCAGTGGTCTTTTGCATGACCCGTGGGCTGTAAATGAAATGTCCGATATGATGAATTGTCTGTCGGATTTACATGGGAGCAGACACGTGATCCCGTCAACTCTTCTTGTAGGCAATCCAATGTCGCCCAGCGAAAGGCGTAGACCTTTAATAATGTTTTTAGCGTTCATTTTGATGTAGTATTTCAACGAGTAATTCGCTTACCAATCGAAAGAGATCTTACTGTGCACATCCTTGAAGTAGTCTACCTTTCTCAAGTTCTTCTCTCGAGTACAGATATCATCTACTACCTCGTTCAATCGCGCATTCCTCCTGTCCAGCCATGCAACCCTCGCAAGCGTAAGTTGAGATCCTTCAAGCAGGTCCGGGGCTTTCATTCTCATAATATCTGTCGTTGAGGAGTCGTAACCAAACGGAATAATGCTAATCGCGAACACGCGGAGCTGATCTAGAGAGATATTGAAGGCATCTAGGCTGAACCTCAGATAGTGAACGAGATGTGGACGATCTTCATATAGGAGTCCATCCGTGCGGGTGAGCTCTTCATCTGCTGCTGAGTGCTCAGCTACGATGCAGCGGATAAGTGTCGGATTGGTGGTGCCAATCCGCGACAAGATCGGGTCAGCGATAGACGGACGTTGGCGAATATTTTCTGATATATTGGTTAGTGTGGCGATGCGCGATGCAGTGGCAGTTCCTTGAACAACTTCCAGGCCGATATGTAAGAAGACATACCGAAATCGAATACGTTCTCGCCGTACAGAACTGCAAGTCCTTCTATGGAGCATAATTTGGACGCTTGTAAAATGCCAATGTATATCTTCTTCTGCTGCTTCTGGACCTTCTGCGGGCCGCGCCATGTCAACACAAAACGGTCATCGCTTACAAGTAATTCATGATAGACAAGTAGCCGCATCTCCACCGGCAGCGCAAAGAACGGAAAAAGCATTTCATTAGACTCATACGGCTGACTGAAGTATTCTCTCGAAGCTGGAGCCTTGGAAGGTGTATTGGCAAAGCTAGTTCGTGAAGAGTATTTCGCTAGAGGAAAATTAGTATAGAACCGCCGACGAGGGCTTTAGATGCGTACATTTGCGTAATAGTCCATTGAGTTTTGCCCCTGCTCGGGAATTGTCCGTTTCCGTGGGACGATTCATAAGCAAGTGAAGAAGATCGGACTCGCTCTCGTCTTCCGACATCTTCAATTGCGCAAATATACTCCGCTACGGCTTAATGTGTAAAGATTGAAGATACGCGGATAGAGTTAATCCACATAGGATGTACGTGGATAATATGGGTGGAGTCGCTGTACGCAAGGCTGAATGTGGTTTAACGGGACGCGTCTAGGAGGGTTCTGGGAAGTCACGGCGGGCCAGGGCGGGGCATGGATCATAACCACGATCTCGCGTAATAGCGCGTCATTGAAACACCCGTGGACGCAGGCAACAAATCCACATTTTAGTAAGTGAACGTCGCATAAACGCCAAATTATTTCTCGACTTAGTACAATCACATAGGATTGTTCATCCGTTGATGTGGTGCCTAACGTTCCCAACCTCCCCTTTTATGGCTTGTCACGTTCGGCCAATCAGCAACATTCACTTATCATAATCGATTTCTCGAGCAGGGGCACCCTCTCGGCATCACGAATAATGCACACAAATTCGCCATACATTTCCTATAATTGCAGTTGCCTCTGAGCAATCTTCCAGCCTACTTCACCGGCCACCGCCCTACTACCAAGTCGTAACCTTGTTATCCCACAAACTACGGAGTAAAACACCATAAACCCATTTTCCATTCGTCGAATCGCTCTTTACTGTATAGCCGATTTGCTTTTCCTGTCCAGGCAGAAGCCAGAAACCATTCGCATCAAAGTTCAATACGACGCCAGCCGGATAGTCAAGCCACACCCAAGCTGCAACCCCGGTTGTTGCTTTTACGATGAATTTTTCCGTGGCTTCATCGTAGTGAAACTCCAGACCGGGATCTACAAGTTTTGCGGTTGAGAGCTGGGACGCGTGGAACCAATTCGTATGTCGGAAGATCTGAGCTTTTAGCGAATTCGGTAAGTTTCCTCGCGCTAGAACATCCATCCTGAGTAGAATATTCGTCTTGTCTTGTCCAGCAAATAGCTCGGTGGTGTTGTAGGACATGACCTTTGTCCCATTGATTGCCCCGACTTCAGCGCCTTGGGAGATGGATGGGCTGATATCGAGCTGCTGTCCCGTCCAGTCAACCCATGTGAGATTGACTGAGGTATAGATTGGAGACCATAAATCTGAGATAACCCAAACTTCGAGAACACCGGTTTTGTTCTTGAAGAAAGGAGCGACGATGACTGGTTGGTAAATATCCTTTGCTGCGTAATGCAACACCTTCCATCTCCCATCATATTCTATTCCAGCCCAGGTCGGCGCCTGCCATTGATCTTCTAGTTGCCAGTACAACGAGCCGAGATTGCGTTCTGGCAAGGCGCTCCCTCTACGGTAGTATTCTATCTGAGATTTGTAGTAATCGGCCTGGAAAATCTGAGTTGTATGGCACCATGACGAGAAATTGGTAAGAGGACCAGAGTGTGCCGGTGCGGGATACCAATTGTTAACAGCTGTGACCATTTCATTGATACCCTTCCTGCCCTTTGTCGGATCTTGTGCAAGCCCACCGACCGGATAATGGTGATTTCGGAGCGCTACTACCTCAGATTCGAGGTTGAGTTCAGCTGGATCGACTGCCTGCAACCATGTTTGCAGAGAAGGCATTGAATGGTACCCAAATTCGTTAGCGAATCGGCCGGTTGGGTACGTCGAGTAGTCGAAGGCGGCGCTCGAATCATAGTGATAATGGTCTTCTAAGATTTAGTCGATATGAAAGAAATCTAGTTTAATCAAACTTACCTGTGTTTCCATAGTAATGACCTTGACTAATGTTGTCATATCTTTGAGTAATCGGTTGCGGGCGGGAAAAGTTTAATTCCAACCAGCCATTAGACGTACTCGATGGAGAATAAGATATACTTCGCGAATTCCCAAATAGGACTGGAACAATAGTGTCTAGGAACAGCGTCTCATACTCAGCCACGTATCTGTCATAGTCCGGTGTGTACTTGACATATTTGAGTTCTAAATTTTCGAGCTCATTGCCACCAGCCCAGAAAGCGAGGGACGGATGATGGTTAACTCGACGGACTTGATATCGAACCTCCTCCCTTACATTGTCAAGGAACTCTTTGTCGACTGGATATAAGGCATCACCAAATTGGAATTCACTCCACAGTAATAGGCCCATCTCATCTGCTAAATCGTACATAAAATCTGGAGAATACGCCCCAGAAGACCTTTAAGATATGGCCAGACTGATTAGCAATGATATCTACATTGAAACAAAGATGTTGACGTACCACACTCTGAGCATATTCTGATTTCCGTCTACGACGCTTTGAAATAATTGACGGATTCTGGTCTCCGTAACGTTGGCCCAAAACGGATCGGGGGGTATGAAATCTATAAACAGTCATGTCAAATCTCAGTATGATATTACCTGGACTTACTGGAGCCTTTTGCGTAAAATACCTGGCCATTGACCTCGAAATGCCAATTGTTTCCATTGCCGATCCCTTTAGCCCTTTGTTCATTGGTAATGGGTGAAGCATTCTGAACAATAGTGCGAAATCCTACTCTCTTCGTGACTGAGGTTAACACGGCACTCTTATTGTCCACCACGTCGATTTCTAGATTGTAAAGCGTTTGAAGTCCAAATCCCACTGGCCACCAAAGTTCTACTGCTTCCTTGGGGATAATTGTACTTGCGTTGATAGAGATTGCATCCAGTTTGGTATCGAAGAATGGGCCTTCTAACACAATAGCGCCCTTACTATCCGTGAGCTTAAAGTTCAAAGAGGTATCAGGAGGTAGACCTGATCCCGTCCCCAAATAATCAATGCTAACAACAACCACCCAGTTCTTGGTCTGATCCGGCGGGATGAGATTTAACTGTTCCTCTCGGAAGATGTCAACCAAGGTGTTTCGTACATATATATCCCCCGGGCCCAGTTGAACCAGGTAAGCAGGCTGCCAAGGTCCGGCAGGTGCAAATGCCGGTCCCCAATCCCAACCGAAATCGTTTTGTTCCTTACGGATAAAATGTCTATTAGGATATTCGAACAGGCCTTGGACACCGGGCGGCCATTCTGAATTAGTTGTCAGTCTTTAGCCCCAACTTCATTTATGACTTCATACTTTCTTGGCCAGGTATTGCTGCTATGTCATCTGCTATGCGAGGAGCACTTCCGAAATTGAGACTCAGAGTAGTATCGGTACATGAAGATATGACACCCGTGACGTCGAAGTAGTATTGCCTGAACTGGTTATTGGTAGCAGCAACATGCTGCTCGCAAAGCGTGATACTGCTGAAAGTGTCAAGGCCGTTAAAAACAAGCCAAATCGACTCGGCTCCTCGATCACTATTGGCTGTTAGTTGCAGTCGAGTATAGAAGGAGACCTCTTACAGTGCAGTTATTGGCGCGGAGGTATATGTCCAATTAGATTCTGCGACCCAACGGAGATTGAAGTCATTGAGACCATGGAGGGGATGATCAATCACCTATTCAATAGAGTCAGTCAGAAAGTTGGAGGCGAAAGGTTAGTATTCCCCTACTCCAGCAGCGTACAAGTCCAGGTGGGCTTGGGAGGGGAACTTTGCCGATATCGATATATTTGAATGTTCTGGGCTGGTAAGTGTCCATTCCACCGTTCCCAAATCCAGAATTTGTTGTGCAAATCCAGTGGAAATAATCGAAGCAGCCAATATCATCTGTTTATCACGTCGAACCATGGTTTTGTGATATCGTGTAGGCTCAAAAAGCGGAGAGGCTTGCAGTAAGAGGTATAGCGACGCAAACAAGGCCGTACACGCCCCAAGATATAACGATCGACGTATAAGGCCCATGATCGTTTATGTCACCTTGCCATGAATTCCTATCAGGTAAGGGTGTTGTTGCGCATTCCTCATCCACCTGGGCAAAAAGCACAAAATGCGGGGTCACGACGAGAGACGGGGTGTTCTGTACAAATAACGAAACAAGATAATATTTTCGCCCACTATATCGATGCGAGAGTTGCGAGATTTTGCTAAGCTTCAGAGAGGTCAATTGAAGCTCTGTGTTGAAATGAAGTGTGAGCCTGAAGGTTTGCGGATGGCGGAAGACTGACAAGGGCACGACGGGCTAGGTCCGATGTGGATGAATGACATCAGCAGAACAAGAGTTCTACCCGAAAGGAATCATCAGTTCTTTCAAAAATGAAAAGAATAAATAAGAGATTCACACAGAAATTCTTGACAGTTGGTTTGCTGTTGAGGAGACCTCTGGAGGCATTTGCATTCTCAATGACGCGTGCGTGGCGGTGAATGTGGCGCATGATTTTGTAGCATTCAATAATTGTCCCTCCAAAAAATCATCTCGGAGCTCCACCATCGCATTCCCCCGCAACACACTAACATCCTACTACAATATCTACAACATATCT
The DNA here is from genome assembly GCA_020744415.1 of Dendryphion nanum. Taxonomy (NCBI): domain Eukaryota; kingdom Fungi; phylum Ascomycota; class Dothideomycetes; order Pleosporales; family Torulaceae; genus Dendryphion; species Dendryphion nanum. The sequence goes on along the minus strand of JAGMWT010000004.1, from coordinate 1,710,419 downwards.
TTTACGCATAGCAAAACTCCAATATCTCAAGAAGAAATGGCACAACGTCCAACCCCACCAGCACCTACCATCGACCTACTCCTCAATCTCATCGACACACGACCGCAATCAATTCTCACATCTCTGAGCCAACATCCAGAGCTCGCTTCTGCCTCCGATGCACATGGTTACTCACTTGTTCACGCCTCCGTATCATATGCCCAACTTCCTGTCCTCCGCGAGCTCATCCAAACATACAACGCCAACGTTAATATCCTAGACGAAGATGGCGAAACCCCGCTCTTTGCAGCGGAAAGTGTCGAGGTCGCACAGTGCTTAGTGGAGGAGATGAACGCGGACATAGGGATACAAAACAGTGACGGAAAGACGGCTGAGGAGAAGATTGCGGAGGAGGAAGGGGAGGCCAATGAAGTTTACCTATATCTGCGAAGCATGCGAGAGGCAAGGGGTGGGGACGTTGGGAACCGCAGTGTGATTGCTGATGCAGTGGCGCAACAGACCGATGGTGTTCATCCTCCTCCCCCACTGCCCAATGGTGTCAAGATCAATGTTGGAACCATGGAAGAGGAAGATGCAGGGGATGCGCCAGATCCGGAGGTGAGGAGGAGGATAGAGGAGTTGGCTGCGAGAGACGACTTTCAAACCGAAGAGGGTCAGAGGCAATTGAGAGAGCTGGTGGCGGAGGTTGTGACAGGAATGGGCGCGGATCAAGCGGGCCGTAGTGTGAGGAGAAGGGTTGATTGAAAACGGGAGATTTCATCTTGGCATCACGATGGGACGCGTCACCAGCTACTGGGCTGGGAAAGTTTTGGAACATTATGCTGATATGATCACGAAGGACAGGGCATGAAAGCAAGCCAAGAAGTGATGGGGTTTGGTTGAATATGGATTGGCCACGCATACTGCATGTCGAAAGAACCGGGAAAGCCGGAACAGAAACGAGTGAACAAGAGAAACATGGAAGCATGAATATACTTAGTGGTACTGTATTATCCACCGCATGCCTATGGAACACCTCACAACTTCTGTAAGAGAAGCCTTGCGCCTGCATTCCCTCTGTCCTGCTTTTTATCATCAGTTTTGTCGCCCTTCTTCTTTGATCCATTCCCCTTAGTCGTGGAAGCGGGCCCAGCTGCCGCCTCCAGCTGCTTGCGCTCCCTCTTTAGCACTTTAAGAACTTCACTCTTCTTCTCGAAATTTTCAGCTTCAACCAGTGCTACAATAACAAATGAGCCTGGTCCAGTTGCCCATTGGACTACATCGGCCTTAATCTGATCCCAGAACATACCTGCAAAGCCAATGGAAGGCTCCACAGGAATCACCTTCTTGAGCTCTGGGTCATACTTTCCACCGTGAACGAGAGTCTTTAGCATATTCACCCCAAATGATGCCGTGACAGGTGAATCTAGGATCTGCTGAGAAAGCTGTGCTACTTGTGCCAGAGCTTCCGCGCGCTTCTGCGGCTCTGCCTCAGGAACGGCAACCAAAACCTCGCCCATGAGCTGCAGGCCGAGGCGTGAGGATGAGAGCTCTGAAGCTTTGGCTGTAATCGCAGTCAGAAGCTGCGGCTCAATGGCCTTCGCAATTTCTTGATTTCGCTGGTCTGAGTCCTTCTTTGACGTTAATGCACGAATGGCGTAAACTTCAGCAAGACGCTCGCGGGTTGTCTCGTCTATCAACCATTTTGCGTCTGACGCAAAGGGATAAAGAAGTACTACACGAGCCCGAGCATCGTTGGCTAGATTGAACACTTTCTCGGGGAGACCGTCGCCGGTCGGTAGAAGTTCACCAAAAATGGATTTTGATGTCAGCTTGGTGTCATCAATCACAGCTAACGCCGTGAGAAGTACGTGATGAGCATTGGCGTCGAATGCCATCATCTCAACAGTGTCCTTGTACGGTCTGAGAAAGTGCTTTCGATCTTTGGCTGAGCCATGAGCCAGCGCGAGCGAGACAAGACGGGAGCCAGATTTGGTGAATGCGAGGTTCTTCAAAAGATCGGAATTATCGGACTCTTCTCCTTCCTTCAGAGTAGCATCTGGTCTGAGATGCTCGAGGAAATCGTTTGCTTCGCTGCTCCCAGGTTTGCATGCGAGGAAATATTGAAGCATTGCATCGTGAAGCATGGTGAAACCCGTTTGCTTCTTCTGTATGATCGAATTGATTTGCGCTTCAAGGTATTCCATGATAGGTTTCCGCTTCTCTGGTGACGCTTCCAGCAGTGTAGTCAGGTCTCCAGTATCCGGAACTTCGACATTCAAAGCCTTGATTGCAAATTCTGCTCCATACCATTCCTGCAGCAAACGTTTCTTCTGTTCAGGAGTAGCGACTTGTCGGTATGTGTCGTCTAGAATCCAAGAAGCTTCAGGGTGGTTGATCAGGCGTCGGACATGACCATGGAACTCGGAAATGATGATATCACGAATCTCTGGATCGCTACCGAAAAGTTAGGCGCCATTCTTAATCAAAGCTGAAAATACATACCCTTTCTCTAGAAGCTTTGCGATAAGAAATTTGGAGTATTTTCCTTCAGCTAGCGGTCTAAACTCGCCCTTTAGTTCCCGCGCAATCGATCGTCTCATTTCCATTGTCGAGTATTTTATGGCGGTTTGGATGACTCTGACAGAATCATGCTTAAATACAAGATCTTTAACCCTGCCAGTAACCAATTCGAACAAGTCGGTCAACAGTTTGTCTCTCTCGGCTTTTGGGACGTGTGACTTGAGGCGCAACTTCTCCCATAGTTCCTTTGCTCGTTCAGTGATATCAGCGTTAGGCTTCGCGGCTTTCCGTTCTTTAGCCAGGGCTTTCTGTTTGGCGTGCGATTCTCGAGAGGTTTGAGGGGCAGCTGGTGCTAGTTCTGTTAGAGTTTGTGCAATCAAAGGAAAGATGACACCCATACCATTCTCCTCTGACTTCTTCCAGTAACCAGTATCGGATTTCTTTGCTGTAAATCCTTCCTTTTTCTGTGTCTTGCCGTCTGCCTTCGGTTTATGTCGAGCTGTCGCATCTTCCATGACCTCGTCCTCTGAGCTTTTCAAGTCGAGATCTTCAATGGCAGAGAAGCCATTGAATCCATTCTCGCCCTCACTTGTATCAGACTCCGGAAAGTCCTCAGATTTATCTTGGACCTTTAACTTCTTCGAAGGTTTGGTTTGAGATTTCTCTCCTTTCGCTGATTGTTTGGTCCCAGACGGTTCTACTCGTATCTTCTTGCTTGTTGATTTAGTGTCGGACTGGATATGCGCCGCGGATTTTCGCTTGATTCCGGCCATTATGCTGTTGTCGGTTGCGTGGATGATTTTCTGGGCCTCGAAATCTTCTACTCTTCGTAGGTCCAAAAATTTCGAAAGCCTTGGTCCGAGCGGCGGAACCGCGGATTAACTATTGACCCATTACGCTTAGCTACGTTGAGACTAGCCTGTCGTCTCCCCACTCCGCAACTGCACCAGACCTCCCCTCGCGGGGCTTCAAAGTCCGGACAGCAGCACCTCCAACACCGCGCTTTCTCTTGAGAAGATTCTTAGCGTTAGTATCACATACAACTTCATGTTATTCGTTCTCACTTTGTAAAAGCAAGTGTAAGGAATTTACTATGTTACATTGCTTTACATCCATCCTTTTGTCTATGCGTATGTTCTAAAAATGCTTGTGCCAGCAAATTTCCGGATTTCAAAGCCCCGCGAGAGCCTCAGCGCTATACTTCCTCCCGCCATCAATCCCGGAGAGACAAGAATGTTCTCAAGGAAAAGAATCAAAGCATCATTATACTGGTCATCCTTGATTCAAGAGTCCCTCTTCCCTTCATGGTGCAACTTGTCGTTTTAGAACAAGTCCGGGTCGCCGCATTACTGTGTATCCTGACAGCTCACTCTCGTCAAGCCCCTATTGTTCATTGTGACATATGGGTTCATTAGTAAACTCACTGACCAATAATCCCTTATCTTTGGGATAGTTGCGACCAGTCGGAAGCTCCGTGTACTGGCCATAGCATCATATTGCGACATTGACCGGACAAATGTCTCCACCAGGCTCATGCACAACCACTGCCAGTGCCATGGTAGTCGCTTGAGCACACTGCATCACGAGAAGCATCCGAATCCTTGAACTACGACCATACATAGGGGCTCGAATACCCGTATTGTATAAGCCAGCGCTTTTCAGCCTGGCGTCCCGCCAATCAATACTCAAAATTGAGTGATCAACTCCCTGATGTGCCATTGTCAAGTAAAGGTAAATGCAATAGGGACTTGCCATTGATACAATTCATTTCAGGCATACTTTGTATGTGCTTCGGGACGATACCAAAACCATGGCCACAGTCTGTCTCTAGAGCTCTGCCTCTTCTCACTGGTTGCGGCAAGATCCCATCCAGTGCCCAGCTACGCATCGTGGTGGTGGTAGCCAAGAACAAGACGCGTACGTATAACAGTTTCATTATACTTAATCGAAGCGCTCGTATCCATGTTTCCCAAGAAAGCAATGCCTTTTGTACCCCCCACTTCATATACAGCAGGTTAAATCTGCTATTCACCCTGATTTGCCGTACTGGGCCCTAGTTCGTTCGGTTAATCCCTTGGATTTGCTTAACTGTACGTTGCAGGCATATTGAATGGCATCACTTTTGTACAACACCACCATATTCAGCTCCGGGTTACCGGTGTGCGAGGCTGGGAACCGACGGAATCGCCGCGTGGGCAAATATTGCCTTCACCAGGCTTGCATTTCTACGATAGCGCAACACATCGTGGCCCGAATGTCAATTTCACAGCCCAAGTCTATTCATTGCAAGGGTTACCTCAGGCCATATAAATCGTTCCTTACGAGGCAATTCTCCGTCCGTTGCCGCGCACGCCACACACGAGCAATAGATGAGTCCGAGATAGCCGTGCGGAGTTTAAGCAAGATGCTGCATATGAAGAAACGAGCACGAGATTTCGCACTCGAATGTCTCGACGAATCTTAGCATGTTCTGGCATTTCCGATATCATGGTCACTGTCACGGTGTTAAAAAGATATTCACGCAATACTATGTCAAGTTTCCACCTTCTCATATCAATAGAAGCTCCAATACCGGGTCAAAATTATGTGTTACAGCGGGCACAACATGTCCTCTCTTCGAGTTATCTATAAGCGTTGTTGCAATAGCCACTTGTGCCTGTTGTGTCGCAGCTCCTGCATCGCCCAGGTACCGTAGTCCGAATCAATGCAGTACATTTCATCCAACCACTTAGAAGGCAGAATCTTACAGCAATAATCTAGATCCTTCCCTTTTTGAAATTTGTTCCTGTGGATCACACCGATCTCTCTCCAATGCTTACAGAATCCGGGGTGGCAATTCTGGGGTAACGGATTCTGCTCCAGACCCAGGAATTTGCCCCGATGCTTACAGTTCCAGTACTCACAGACCAGGGTATATTTCAAGGAAATTTTCATATGTCGAAATTATTCTGCTTCTCGGTTACTCCAGACCCTAACAGTCTCGTACATACCGTTGTCCTTTCATCTCCTCGGACCTGGTCAGACACGCGGTCTGAATCACCTAATTTCAACAACTTGTTGCGCGTCCACACATCTTTAGACAACTCGGAAGCAAAATGTAAAGTCGGATCAACGGTCAATCAAGCCGCAATTGATATGAGGTGGGAAGAGGGTGTTGAGAGAAGCACGGGAATTGCCTTTTGTGTGCATTGGAGACGACTATAAAGATACCGTCACATCCACCATTTAGAGCACCAAGCAACTGCCTCGGACTACCTTGAACACTCAAGCCAACAAGTCAAGAATCATGAAGCTCATTGCCGCTCTATCTTTGCTCGGCCTGACCAGGTATGCCTATAATCCACGAAGTGTCTGGGTTTAAACTAATCAACACACCCAACAGCGTTGTTGCTGGTCAATGGCAGGAAGATCCAGAAGACCCAGCTCCCGTCTTCTCCAGCAAGCCCGTCGTTCCTACTGGCAAGCCTCCTGTCCCCACAGGTCGCCCATCAAGTCGCCCATCGGGTCGTCCAACCCCGCCAGTCCCTTCAAGCATCCCCACTGGCCTCCCCCCAAGGCCCAGCTTCAGCAGGAGCTTCAGCGTCTCTGTGCGCCCATCAGTCCGCCCTACCAAGTCCGTTCGTCCTACCAAGTCTGGACGACCAACCCCATCCGCACGTCCTACCAAGTCTGGTCGCCCAACCCCCGTCTATCCCCCTAAGCCTACTCCCACCAATGACGATGATGAGGAGGACGATGATGAGGATGATGACTGGCCATGGTAGTGGGAGCAGTAAATGGCTCGCCCAGCATTTGCCTTGACCCGGCAGTAACGAGTCTATATTGCGCTTGATGTAGCATGTTTTGCTTCAATTCTTCGAGACGGCAATCTCTAAGTTTGTGTAAATCCGAGGAGGTCGTCTTTTCATTGGCACCCATAGTGGATGTGAATGGAAAGGGGATGGGCTGTCTATTTTTCATCACGTCTCAGTCAAGTCAAATTCGAGCACCTGGATGTAGAACAGAACCTTCCAATCCGCAATTGAACATATATTCATCCACCAATACACTGTCCCTACCCAAGCATATCTTTCCCTTCTAGTTCCCAATCCAATTCCATCACACTGCCTAATTAATCGCCTTACGTAGCGAAACGCCGTTGATATTAATCTCCTCTATACCCCTGTCAGCACATCATGCCCAGACCACCAAACACAAAGTGTGCATATGTTTCCCAACGGCCCGTCTCGGTACATATGGCATTTAACCGCTCCTGGGCGCTTCTTGCATTTCGCGATGCCATTCATCCGATGCGTCGGGCGGGAGCGTGGAGGCGGGAGTGGCGGACTTCGCTTTTTGACTCCGATGGTGGGCGGGAATTAGGCGGCGGAGAGAGTGAGGAGCAGTCTGGTGTAGTGGGATGCGTTGTACGAAATGGAGGAGTAGATGAAGTTGGGCGTCGGAGTCATGATGCTACGACTGCCGATGAGTTGGAGAGTCCGATATGTGTCCGATAGGTTTTACGATCTTTCACTGTGCGGACGAGGGGCCAAGGCAAATAAGCACAGGTACCTGAAGATCACGCAATGCTTAACTGTCTTGATCGATCAATAGTTTGGCTTGGGATGGGATGGGGAGGATCTAGGCTTTGCTGTTCTACAAAGATCATCGTGACTTCTGCTATGGGGCCCGAAAGGGCGAATTTCTCAAGAATTTTCGAAATCATAATGTCGAAGGATTTCTACTAACGAACCAAGGCTTTCGACTGCACTTTACAAAAATCCTGAAGTCTCCTCCTGTCCGTCCAAAATAAACCCAGATCCCCCCTCACTGCCGCTCAACCTCTCCAAACCCCCAACCCCCGCTCCACGACATCGCCCAACTATACACCTCCTCTCCGCTTTCCCAACCCAAACCGCATATGCAGCCACCCACATTCCCATGCACCCCTTACCCCGAATCTCCAAACCCACGCTTAATATATGCGTAGATTAAGCTCGATGGCAATCAGTTGCATTGCATACCCCGCGCACGGCAATTGGGGATTCGGAAACTGCTTCTGCATTATGGCACCGAGAAGAGGGGGAAAGATCTTATCAGATTGATTTTTGTTGCTGTAGAAGGATTGAAAAAAAAGCAAAGTACAGACAATGTTTGGCGCGGTAAGTATTACTAACAACTGTTCTTGCAGAATCGGATTTGTCTGTAGAATGAAGTATTGCACTTTTGTCCCACAGTCCTGCTACACTAATTCCCTTATCACACTATCCAATATGCGAATACAAAAGTGGTCCTATGGGGCCTCCGTACTTTCCCAGCTCAGCAATTCACTTATGGTGATTAACATACCTAACGCAAGACTGTCTTCCCTCCATCACAGAAAAGCCTAGTCAAACCCAAAGAAAATTGGTTCTCATTCCCCTTTACCCCTATTTCCCCTAACCACTTTTCCCATGCCATGCTACCCCGTCCTAAAACCCCATCTGAAGTCTCTAGATCTCTACCTACAGATCTTCAGCCACCATAGGCACTCTTCACTCTTCCAGCCACGGTACCATCAAACCTTAAAACCTACTAGAACTGGAACCCAACACATCACACCGCTATCCGCATGATTCCCAAAAACCCCACCTCCACATCCTACCAAATCAAAAGACTTGAATCCCCAAACCCTGAGCCGGAAAGTGTCTCAGTAGCAAAAAGGCAACCTTGGAAAAAAGTGTCGCTCGACGTTCAACTCAAATGATCGCTACCACCGACACCACTGAGAGACCATTTAATTGAACTAATTCATTCCGCTCTGCCCTACGTCATCCTCCCTCCCCCACTCTCGCACTCCACTCCATAATACTCAACTCCACCTGGGTACTTACTCCGTACAACACACCTGAATACCCGCCCAGAGAGACTGCAAAAAAACAAAATAAATAAAGCCCAACAAACCAGGTACTCTCAACTTGGACAGCATGCCCCCAAAACCCAAAATGTCCCAGAGCGGCTCCATCCATTTCCCGTGCCTGCCCAGGATGCAACATCCATCTACCTAGGTACAAGTATGGCCCGTAGAGTTCGGGATCGGTGAATTTTTCCTCGGTACGTCTCCACAATCCACAGCGCGTACGCAATGTTGTTTCCTTTTTTTGGTGTCCGCGGGCACGAACCGAACCGAACCGAAACGAAACAACAACGTCAACACTCCATCAAGAAGGTTTCGGGAAGGAAAGGGAAGCCAGGAGAACCCACCACAGTACAACCAAGTAACCGGAGAAGTGAACCGAGCTCGGCAAAGGAAGGGGAAAAAAAAAAGCAATGGATAGAGTTCTGGAGTATGGATTTCGGACACGGGGAAGGTTCTAGGAGCCACGGGACGGCCTACGGGACAGGGTCGGCGGGAGGGATGGACCCCGTTTATCGAATAGGTGCGAAAAGTACGGTATTCAACGAAAGTAGGTACAGGACGGCGGTAGTCCGAGCACATGCAGGTACAGTGGGGTAACTCTAAGAAAAAAGGGGGGGAATGTTTTTTTTTGTGTTCCGGAGTCGAAGAGGGAAAACTTTGAATCATTGGAGGCACTTTAGCTGTGAGGGAAGAAAATAAAATGAAAGGAACTTACAGTGCTCTACATGTGATGGACCAGATCGCGATGGAGCAGGGAGTGCGGAGGAAGAGGAAACGTTTTCGTTGTTCGTGTTTGCTTGCTTGCTTGTTTGTTTGTTTGTTTGCTCGTTTGTTGAGAAAATAATCCGCTGTAATTCATCATGATCCATAACGCCGACGATGGTGATGATGACGGCGACGATAACAGTCACGTAGAGGATAATAAAACTTCACAAATTCTGCCGTCGTTCAAATACACAGTGAAAGAGAAGCCAAAAACCATTCATCGCTATAACCATACAATCATGTTGTGTCCCGGAAAGGGTACCCACCTTCATGAGGACCATTCCACCACCTTCCAACGATCTCATGGCTAACAAAAAGGCGACCATAATAAAATGACTATAGGGACGTAGAATTGGTTCTACTGTCAGAGTCAGAGTTACCGTTGCGGATGCAAATGCTGATGTCAACGACGATGGTTACGACAATGGGAGACGTAGCTTCAATAGTACAACATGCCATTACTACACCCCAGTCTCAATCTCATTCTAGACTCAAACACCTCCCGCGAGACCTCATATATATGCTCTGACCCACAGCAACATATGATACGCAAAGGCAATAGTTTAAAAAACAAAGGAAACTCAACGCCGCATTCCAGTCCAATCCAGTTCCTTCCTTATCCACCCCAACCTTCCCTAACCTATTCCGGATTCCATAATCCGCAGTGCAACGAACATGTAGCGATTGTGAATGCAGTGACCCTGACCCATGATGCGTGATACGTGTGTGATAGGCAATGCTGCATATAGACCTCCCGAACCGGACCGAAAAGGAAAATAAAAGAACAAAACGCCGTGGTAATGACCAGAGACTATCCTGTGTATCAGAGAGTCCTACTACACTTTGGTAATGTGCGAGTAGGTATGTGGCTTCCATCTCATTTCGTCTCTTCTCTATCGTAATTTCATCTACACAGTCTGGATGTTCACCTGCTATCGACTGCTACTTCGGTATTGGCCTTGGGGGCAGCCTGCTTATTGCCCATGCTCTTCAACTCGGAGCCCTGGCCGCTCTGCGCTCGCTTGCGGCCGGTGAAGTTGAAGTGGTGGTGGCTGGAAGAGGGTCTTTCTTCCTCTTTTGTAGCCGCGTCGGAATTGCTGTTATCTCCAAAGCGAGCGAAAATGCCTCTCTTCTTGACGGGTTTGGGCTCATCGTTTAGCCCCACGTCCTCGAAGCCAGCTTCTTCGGCTGTGGCTTCGTTTGTTGTGCCTGTTCTTCGCTCCTGCTGGAGGGAGGACCGGCCGGGGGCCCGCGAGCGGCGCACGTCGAGTGAATGTCTGGTATCAAGCGACCGCCGCGCATCCAAAGATTGCCGGGGCAGAGGGTCTAAACAGTCTGGAATCGGAGAACGTGCGGAGATGTCCTGGAGTTGTATGAATATCAAAGTAACCGATAGTGTGTACTGCCGGGGAAACATACAAAAGATCGACGGTAAGAGTCGAAACTTTCTCGGGAAATATTGAACGGTTCGGTCTCGTTCAGCATACTCCGATGATTCGACGAGGTTGTTGAGGTGTTTGATTTGGAGTGCCAGAAGGTTGGCTTCTCGGTTGTCGGCGACGGCTGGCGCAGCTGTCAATACAAGTTACGCGAAAGAGCAATCTCCACACTGCGAGCGCCCTCAGCGAGGAGGAGTCTAGACATGGCGGGGAGAACAAAAGGGGGTTTTGCATACAGGTAGGTAGACGCCGCTGTCATTAATCTCTAAAATGTGGTCGTTAATGAGTATCTCCAAAGCACAGCCCCCCGTTTCCCCGCATCGTCGCAGGGAATGCGCCGCGGACAAGGGACGAGGGGCAGAGGGTGTCTTACCACTCAGTTTGAACTCGGCGGGCTCTTTTATCTGAAGGGGCTTTGCGCCTCCAACGGGAGTATTCTGAAAATCACGATCCGCTGCATTCCGCTGCTGCTCGTCGACGGCTTCAGCGCCTGCTGTTCGGCGGAAGGGATTGCGGATGGGCATCTTGGCAGTAGATGTGTTCTTGAAGCGAGCCAGATAGTGCGGCGCAGAGCGAAAGTGGTCGGGATGGAAGGGATTTCTTGGGAATGAGGGTGTGGCCGTGCCTCAAAAGCGGGAGTGGAGAGCAGGAGGCGTGGTGGTGGAGCAGACGGTGGTCAAAAGGTGGTGAGACTTGGTGTTGGAAGACGCAGGCATTGGAAGTTGTATGACGGCGTCCAACTAGCGCCGAGGGCCCATTGCCGAATCATGGTCGCGGGGGCAAGAGCAGAACAGAGAGGATGACGGCGGATGGTCGGCCCTCCGATCATTCCCTTCCCGCTGGCTATTTTTCTTCGCACGACGGCGGGCGGCGGAATGATTAGGTATTTCTCGGGCGAGGTTGAGGGCTAGCAAAGGTCCTGCAACAACAGGAAATGTAGGAATTCGGGGAGAGAGATGGGGGATTGTTCGGAATGACAGAGTGGTAGGAAGAGGAAAGACGTGGACGTGGAAACGATGAGTGAGCTTCCGCCGCAATCCTCGATGGATGAATCCCCTCAACCTGGTGGGGGTTTTGGTTTGCTCAGCGCAGTCGCATCGATCGGATTGCCCATAGATTGTATCATCGGACTGTCATCGGACATCTGTTCCTGCATGAATCAACAACAGTCAGGCACAGGACCAGGCACAGGAACCAGTTCCGCAGCAGTCAATCCAGGAACCACCAACACTCAGCAGTGAACACATAGCCTAGAGCACAAGAGCACAAGAGCACAAGAGCCGGGAGCCACTCAAGCAACGTCCATCTCCCCCTCCCTCATTCAACTCACCATCAGCCATCAACCCCGCTAACAAGACCTTATTCCGACTTCAAAGCGGCAGCCAGACATCAATTCTCTCAGCGACCAATCTAGTTTGTCCGGACCAGCGCCGCACCCCGGCAACATACCCGCCCCAGGTTGTTGAGCAACTGGGATATCAGATACTGCGAAACCGTGTCTGTCGGTCAAGTATGCCTGGCAACACGAGGGGTCGACTTTGCTAAACCCATGATCCTGTGCTGTGCAGTGTAGAGCCCTTACCCTAGACCCAGACCCTAGGGATGAAATCCTCAGGCCCCATGGCATTACTCTCACCACTCCTTCGGAAACGGAGCTGGAGGGGTGTTCGCTTTGTAAAACAGAATAATTACTGTTGCTTTCCCTGCAGCCTGGCAACACATCTGTGTCTGTCTGTTTCTGGCCGCTATGCCTGCCCTTCCGCTTCAGGCTCTCCGTGCTAGATATGGAATCGGGGTCCAGCCCAGCTGTAGGCTGCACTGTTTAGGCGAAGACGTTGATGCGTATGTGAGACTGAGACAATTCGTTTTGTCCAGAGTATGTATTTGGGTACCTTTGGGTGCGGACTGGATTGTTGCTATTGTGTTGTGTGTAGTCATCAAACCTTACAGAATTGGGTATTCGTCGGCACAGGCGAACTCCGCAACGTCAGTGCAAGCGTAGGTATGTTGTTTTTATCCCGTCATTGTCAATGAAAGCAAATCACGTGGCTACGGGGCCTTCAACAAAGTGAACTGCTCGCACCCACGGATTCACAAACCTTCCCATTCCCACCAGCCGGGCACTGCTCGAACTGAGAAAGCGATTGCACGTGGGGGCGACCAAAGGCTGATGCAGTCCGTACAATCACCCGCCCGCCCCCCGCGCGCATCCTCATATAAAATAGATTAAACCACTGTCACCGTGACGGGCGCTTGCAGTTTCAAAATCCGGAAGCAGTCATCAATCATCATGGCACAGGCAGCTGACGAAGCTGGTCGGTCATGACGATGCACATACTAGTCTGGGTAGAGTGGCAGCGTTGTACGTCAATCTGTTCCGAGTTGGGTCAGTCTTCTGCTCCCGCTGGCCGGAAATAATGAGAGATGGGAAAGACTGGGCACAGCTCAGCGAACAAGGCAGTTCTGGAAACAACAAGACTTTTCTCGCCTGGTCGCAACGGGGAAGAAATGGGGCTTTTCCCGGACGACCTGACCTAGGCAATGAGAATGGTTGTGCTCAGCTTTTCCGTAACCCTTTTTGCTTTTTCGGTGACAACTTCCTGTATCGCTGCATAATTATCGTTTTTTCCCTTACGGATTTCATTGCTTGAACTTGACTCCTTTTACATTGTTGAGTGGCTTAGCCAGCCAAATCACAGCGCCGGAACAGGGTCCAAACATCGGGAGGGAAACTTGCTTGCTGCACTGTCGGTTGCGTGTAGCGAGTGGCGAAACGCCCTGCATTTCTGCTTTCCAGCTTCTCGAAATGGGGGGGTGGTGACTATCGAATGACTACGAGACTGCAACGTGATGCATAACGCTGCTGCTCAGAGGGCTCCAGAACAATCTGAGTGCCTGCCTAGAGGTGCATAGCCCACCTGCAAGCAGGGCAGTATGCAAAGTATACAATTGCTTGCATGCTTTGGATCGGATCGAAAAGGCTGGACCAAGGCACGGTTGCAAATTCGAACAATTGCTACTTTGGAAGATGGAAGGAGAATGATTAGAGTAGAGAAGACTCAAGCTTGGAACTTGCGGAAGGGCGTTGCGCGCGAGGGCGGTTGTTGCGACAAACGTTGCAACAGGACCAGTACATGAGGCCCTATTCTGACGCCGTCCCGCACCCCGTTCTTGATCCGGCTGCATGAGAGCAGAGGAGAGTGTTTTACCTGCCCGATCAGGCATTCGAAGACAGCTTTGTTAGGCTCGAAGGTGAGAATGCGTCCATGTCCACGGAAGCTGTAGACGCCAGAATCAGAGTCAAGGTCATACAGCTAGCTGCGTAACAGAACAGGTACGCAGACACACAACACGCATGATGGAACGTTCAGCGTGGCGAGGGCTACCACGAGGCCCTCGTCGCAGGCTGCTCGAGGGCGTGGTCTCGCGACTGAGTCTTGCTTGAAGCTGCATCCGAGGCTACGACGAGAGATGCATGGCGTTAGGTCCAATGATTCCTATCGATAGGCCCTGGGTCTAATATTGGAAACCGCCCTGCTGCACGACGGCATCATCGGGACGTAGAGTCTTTCTAGCAATTGAGATCCCAGGAGATCTTCATCCAGTGCCGTTACCATGGCCAGCGGCTGGTCCTCTCACGGCTGTGTGCGTTCGTGCAATGGGAGCGGTGAGTTGCTGGGCTCTAGCAATTGTACAGGACGTCGTGTCCAATATGGCTCGCCTGTTGTGTCGCTCGAAACACCTGCATCAGGCGAGGGTGAGGCCCCGAGGGACGCACCGAAAGAAGAGTGACGAGAACAATGAGAGCCCCGCTTCAATAGTGTGGCCGTTGTGCAGTATCTGCCCACTCGACCGTCTTCCAGCTTCTACCTTCTGCAGCAGTATCCTGCGCAGGATGCAAAAATTTGCTGGTTTAGCGGTAGCGTGGCTGGGCGTCCATCATCCTATTTCCCGCCTAACCCAAGTGTTCCCAAGCGTGAATCCCAAGCGCGCCCAAAGGTGGAGTTTGAGTTGCATCACTACGGAGCGCGGAAACCGGATGGCAGGCAGGGCGGGAGCAGAGATGGTGTCTTGAACGGAGGGTTGGCTAGGGCAGCGAACACCAGACGGCGGAAAGGAAAAGTCAAAGGTTGTGTCAGCGTGCAGTTCAAGGGACGGTTGATGGGGTTTGATGGGAGATTGCACGGTCTGAACGTGGATCGACGGAGGAAGTCATTTTGCGTCATCATTATTGCATGTGAGTACCGGACATAGGCTGGACGGGATTGGACGGGGACTGGGATTGAGACGACAGGGACAGGTCTGCAATGTGAGCATGTACACCCTACACTACACAATACAGTATACACAGTACAACCCCGGGTCCAGCGACGTGTAAGCTGAATGTGCTGTAGAGGACCGGGCAGGCAGAATGACTATTTTTCGCCTGGATGGCGTAGCAAGTGTAGATCTGGCTGAAAGGTTACACGTATAGGAGTCTGGCGTGTACCAGGTGTGTAGGAATGAGAGGACGGACTACCGTAGGTACTACGTAAGTACTATGTATGCAGGCGAGACGGGGCGGGATGTTGGACGGCAGACATGTCATTCAAGAACAAGCTCAGGTCAGCATAGGTAGTGCGTCGTCTTATTCGTCATTCGATGAGTGTACCAAGTGGGTGGGCACGGTGTGTTTTGGTGTGGTCGGCTGTACATTGGTACAGTACGGTGCAGTGTGTACTATGTAGGGACAACGGACGGGAGGGGGTTGTGACTGCGGAGGGACTCCGACGGTTGACGAGTGGATTCGAGTCGGTAAGAGGGGAAGCAGTGGAAGCAGTGGAAGCATCGGTGGAAGGACTTGCAGCGACTGGACAGTGGACTCGGTGGTTTTTGCTGGACTGGCGCTGGCAGGACTAGGTTTCGTCAAGATTGTTCAATTGTTGAAGGGCCCGTGTGAGGCGACTTGGCCTGCCCAGGCGCCATGCCGCAAAGAGGAATGGTGTGAGGTGATCAAACGAAACGTCTCCCTCCCCCGTCCGTAAGGCGCAGAAAGGCGACCAGGGGCAACCGGGCGGCGCTTGGATTCCGTGGCCAAGGCCCAGGGCTTGACTACAGGGGTAATGCCATGAAATCCTCCTCTAAAGAGTCTCAATCGATACCAAAGCCCAGTAAGTTATGACCGCCTTGCCGCCACGCTGAGGACGAGTAGAAGGAGATGAAGAAAACGAAATATTAAAAAAACAAGCCTCATCATTTCGGAGACTTCGTGGCTCAACATGTCTTTGAACCAGGGGTACCTTTAATGTATGGCACCTGGGAGTAGTAGTCGTAGTAGGTACTAGGTACACGCTACCGTGTACACATAGGAGGTAGCTGGTGTGGCATTGTGTACAATGCGCGGGCGGCGTATGTGGAGAGGTGGCGGAAGAGAGCGATGATGGTGGTGAATCTGTGATGGAGGATGATGATGATGATGGTGGTGATGACCGAGGTGTGCATCGCACGGCATGCGGTATTCATTCAAGAGCCCTCCCCGTCCACCCCATCCACCCAATCCACCAGCAATCCACAGGCAGTCCACACATTGGTGGCTCGTAGGCTCTCGTATTGTCCAGGTACGTGCCGATCCATAGGCGAGCGCAAGACGGCCGAAGTTTTGGAAGACTCTCGCGTCGAACCAGCAGTGAGCAAGCGTCTGCAGCCATTGCAGCGTCGACTTTCTATTTCGGACCGCCATGGCTACCCCTGTGAGAGAGAGTCGTGGCTGGGCCGGAATGGCAGGGGGTGGAAGGATGCTGGGACTCGCTGGGACTCGCTGGGGCCATGGCAAAAAGAAACGACTGTCGCGGGCGCGCGGCGGCTGGCCTTGGGGGACCAAAGACGTAACAAACGAACGGGAAACTCTGCGTTGCCTTGCCTTGCGTTGCCTTGCCTGCCCCAGGTCGGTGATGCTGCCATGGATGCTGCCATGGGCTGCCCATGCCATTGTATGTGTGCCTGTGTGTGCCTGTGTGCGTGTGCGTGCGCCATCTGGCTCTCTCGCCCTTCGCACTAATCGTCTGAATTTAATACTCTGGCTCTCCCCTCCCACCCCCTAGTCTTAAACCTGTCCTCCCATTGCTTTCTCTTCTTGATTGCTATCCGAGTGTCGTGGCTTGAAAGCAAAAACACACACAGACACACACACCCATCCACACACGCACGCTCATCCCATCACCCCTCCTACAAGTCCCAGGTGCCCCCCCAGGAACGGACCACCACACCCAAGACATCAACAGCCTACGCCCCGGATGTTTGCTTAGCTGTTGGTTATCTTTGTCCGCCCCCCCATCCCAATTCAAAATTCCCACCCCATTCTGATCCACTTGGGTTACACACTCGTTTGGCTGCGCTTTTCTACTCATCATAGCCGTCGAACAAGGTCGCCACTTCAAACTGTCGCCCTCTTCTTCTGCCGTCCTCTCGCTCTCCCACCATTCGCTTCCATTCTCCACCGGACTCGGACCTCAAACTTCGACTCCCTCACCTCACCTCATCTCCCTTGTCCCATTTCGAACGCTCGTTGAAACGTCAGGAAAAGAAAGAAGAAGGAAAGAAGAGTCACGAGTCACGAGTTCTTGCCAGCTGTTATTGTCCTAGACGTTCGCTGCATCGGCAATAGCATCAATCATCGTATCGGAGATCCCATTGGTGTTTCCTCTTCAAGACAGTTCGCAACCACCATTCCGGGCGCGCATGTGAACCTGCACCACCACCACCACCACCTCGAAGCAGCGAATTAATATCTATCGAGCTCGAGTGCAAAATCACCCACTTTCTCTCCCCCGCCTTCGCCCCTTCGAACGACTGAACATCTGTCCTTGCCCTTTCGCACGCCACTTGCACCGTCTTTCTTCCTGCCTCCCTTTTCTCGGCATCCTGTGCTTCCCGTGCTGTACCTCGTTCCTGGCCGCGCCTTCCCCTCAAAACAACCGGAATCTCCTCCGTCCCGCTCTGGCTCTTTCCTCGCACCCTCTCCACCGGGTCCAGCCATCAGATTCCTAACTTCATTTTGGCCGCCCGTTGCCGTTGTCATTGTTATTAAACAACTCGCCTTCTTAATCTTTCAACATCACCAATCTTCATCATGGGCAAAGAATTCTTCAACGGCTGGGACCTATGGCAGAAGATGACCTTCGTGAGTGTTCTGCCCCGCCCCGTGCTGCCACGAGACCATTACTGACATCACCGCCTGCAGGTACTAGCATGCGGCATCGTAAGACTCACCCACCCAATCACTCGCACTGCAACCGTGATAGTTTTGTTGTCTGTATTCTTTTTGCTGACTCCCCCAGGTGTTTGTCTTCATCCTCGGATTGATCAAGTTAAGATATAATGCTCTCAAGTTGCGAAAGTACACCAAGGTCGAGAAGGGCAAGAAGGCCCAGACCCCTGAGATGCTTGAAGCACAGCCTGTCCGCCTCGATTCCGCCGACACCTCCCCTGAGGTACCCTTCGGCGTCCGCGCTATTGAGAGTGGCATTGAGGTCGACGGTGTCTGGATCTCGCGAACCAATACCCCCGTTGGCAGCAGCCGCTCTTCCATGGTCGATCTCAAGTTGCCCCGAAGCCACAACAGCTCCAACCTGGAACTCCCCAAGGCTGCCTATGCTTCATCCAGCCGCGACAGTTCTCGCGCCCCTAGCTCTGCTTTCGACCGTGCTGTATCTGCCGAGCGTGTACATACCAACGAGTCTGTCTCATCCTCACCCATCTACGACAGCTTCCGTGGTCGAGCGGTCATTCCATCAAGTTCGAGACAGAGCTACTCCAACATGCGAGATCGCGACTCTATGACCCTGAGCGCACTCGAGGGACTAGAAGGAGGCTCTTCTTCAGGTATGTTCACTCCTGCGGCATTAGTGCCTGAGCTACAAATCTAACGGCCGCTACAGCACGCCACCAACCTGTCAAGGCAAATGCAAACTCTGCCAAATCTGGCCAATCCAGCCGTACCAGCGACGAGTCTGACTATATGAATATCCAAGATGCTCGCCCCTACGAAGTCGCCTACCTCCATCCCAAGAATGCATCCCTAGCTCCCGCCGATCCTCGTACCGACCTTAACCTTTTACAAAGCCATCGTCTATCCCACGTTGCCGAAACCGGACAGCTCACCCCCAGGGTCCGAAAGCCAGGCACTAGCGCCGAGTGGGCAAGCACCGCTGAAAACATGAGGTCTCCCCAAGAGATTGTCTCAACCAATGGTGTTGACTACTTCGTGCCCCAACAGAAAACTCCTTCTCCTCCTCCTCCTGCTTTCCCTACGTCTCCCGAAGAACTTCCAGCAACCTCATCTTCCATGTTCAATGATGCCCATTCATCCAACCAGGCCCGACAAGGCGTCCCACTCCTCGAGACATATGCTCCCCAATCGTCACAAGCGCCTCGATCCTATCAGCCTCGCGGTCCCCAGTACGAGTACGAGCACGAGGAGGAAAGCCCATATACCGTGGTTCAGACTGAACAAAACCAGCGCGACTCAAACGTCGTCCGCAAGGTGAACTCGGGCTTTGAAATACTCAAGCCAGGCACCTTCGGTGAGCCCACGAGTCCCGAGGAGGAACAGCCCAGCGAGAAGCGCCAGTCCAAGCGACTTCAAAAGAGGCGCAAGTCCTCGGGAGGCTCTCGTACGTCGCATTTCGTGGAGCAGGTCTAAGTGAGACACCTCACCTTGCTGGCTCATGGCCACGAATCCACCAGGAAAGAGTAGGGCAGCTCGAATTCAATCGATCACTATGTGCCCCAACGTCCCTAGGCCAAGATTCGTGAACGTGCAACGCCATGGTTCTTGTTCCTTATTCTACTATGTTACATCATTTCCATCATGGATCGGCGTTTCTCGGCTACATCGGCCTTGTCTCATGATGCAAGGCCTGCTCGGACGATTTTTGCCATTTGGCCGTTCGACACATCACTTTGCAGTTTCCAATTTCGATTCAGCGTCGGCATCGGCACATTACATACATTTTTTCTTGGATTTCGGATCACTTTTTGGCGGGCACAACCATGTGGAAGTTTTCAGCTGACAACGTTCTGGTTTTTCTTTGGGTTGCAGAAAACAAGGAAGAACTTTGGCATTGTTGTTCACACCGACCTTTTGACGGATTGAGATACTGGTCTGGCAACCCGCACCTCACTCTAAAACACCCCTCCTTCCTCTCTTGCATGAGCAGCATCCAAGGGCGAGGCATAAAAAGTTTGCATTTGTACAAACGAGGCGATATATCGCCTAGGAGTTAATAAGACATTTAATGATTCGGCGATAGCAGTTGAATGAAAGTTCCGCGAATCCCTCGATCTATCCTCATGCCCATCTTCACCCTTATCTTCATCACTACCCGCATTATTGTCCTGTCACGCCGGAACCTAACATGATGAACATGAGTAATAACACACATTCATACCTATTACACAATGACAAAACTTTGCCAACATAATACGTGAACGGATCTGGATCTAAATTCCCAAGTCCCATCTCCACAAATGCGCAAACGTGATCTACCCCCCTAAACATAGGGTAAATTCTCCACGCTCCAGACTTTCACCCCCAATACGCCACAAAATATGCCATCGATGGCAATATTTGTACAATCGATACCGGTACGCTTCCGCTGCACGACTCGCAGCCTCGCAACTGGACGAGAGGGGAAGAGAGGAGAGGATGATTTAGAGTTCTGATTTCCTGAATACGAAAGGGGTGTGGCTTGCCGAGACCCCACTTGCAGTCCACCACTCCCACTCGGCCAGCTACGATGAGTGGGCCTATGGGCGTTGCTGTGCTAGAATCGTGCTCACTTGCCAAGGTGTCCGTGATGTGGTGAAAAAGGTGATGTGGTGCAGGGATTGGATTGGAAGGATAGGCTTGAGGGGGGTGGTGGCTGTGTGTACTGAAGAGGGAAATCTGGGGCTGATTAGGAGCGATGAGCTGGCGTGGCGAATTGATGGGTTTGCCACTGTCCCTATTCCATGTCTTTTACGTGCAGGTTTGTTGAATTTCGGATATGGGAAGAGCTGTGATGAGTCTCGGTGATGGTGGTGACTGGATTGATGGAATCTTTGGCCCCGGGTGGGGTGCCTGAGCTGGGCTGGGCTGGGCTGGCGATGCAGGGAACTGGCATACGGGCAGGCAAGCAGGCATCTCAGAACTCGGTATTTTTTCGCAACCCAAAAAAGTCAGCAATTCAGAGACCGTGCTGTTGTGCTCAACACCAAACATTTCAACAATTACCTCCCTTGTCAACCATTCAATCGTTCTGGTATCCTCGAGCGTCCTAACCCCCTCCCCCCCTTCCATTACTCCTCACACTCCCAATCCTCCATTGAGAAATTTACCTTTCCTGTCCACATGGCCCACGTCCCCTCCTTCACTTGCGCGTGCTCTCGGTAGACTTCCGTAAATTGCATGGCCGAGATTGGGACCTGTTCGGGTAGCTGGGTCGACGTGCTGCTGCCTGGTTCCCTGTGCCTGTGCCTGTGACAGCCTGTGCATAGGTGCGGTAGTTTTTCCAAGGTTCCAATGTTGTGGTGCGGCGCGGAGCTCGGCGCTCTCGGCGCTCATTTCCACGGGTGGGCATGGGCATGGGCGAGAGGGAGAGAGCGCTTGGGGAATTGGCTGATTTGATGTTTCTCCGGGAAGGTTTTGGAGAGGGGGGGGTCCTGGGCGTATTGGGGAGAGCTAAGAGGCTGAGAGAGCTGGGGATTTGTTTATCGATTAAGGGTTGGTGGATATGGTAGGAGGTGGTGCACGGACGGGATGCGATTGGGGGGGGGGGGGGGGGTTTGGAGGATGCAATTCTTGCTGGGTGCGTTGCGGCTATGAGGGTACTTGCTGGATTGAGAGTAGGATGTGAAGGATGGTTCGGGTATATAGCTCTTTGAGGTGTTCATGTGTTTATGTTTTCGAGGTTCGGGGGAATACTAGTATTGCAAGGCAACTTCATCCGTCCTCTTAGCCCTTTGCGTTCACCATGTCTTGCGGAAAAAGAACCTTGGAAACTATCGTTAAAGATGTCTATAAGGAGTCTTATTCACCTGCCTGCTTTGCACCGGCATTTGCATCTGCCACAGTAGCAATTGGGTGGTAATATCTCATGTGAAAGGGGTGAGACACGTTAATAGTGAGGTATGGGCACTAGATTTTACTTCAAGTTTTCACTCCGTTGAGTTTGTTAGAGTGGTAAGGTGGGTGGGTGAGTGAGTGGTTTGCTTGCGAGTAGCCAGCTTTTATGTGAACTGAAGAAGCCGCAAGGTTGCAGTATTCTTTCTTGTTTCCTGTACCTTTGAATTCTAGTGGTCCTTAGTGTTTTGCATCCAGATGCTTGTAGAAGGGTAGGAGCACTGTCCTTGTATGAATACTGTAGTGAGTTAGTGAATAGACTCTGACCTAGATTATGAACGTATTTCTGTAGATTGAAGCGGGCGTGTTTACTTGATGAAGAAGCCCCTTTTCTCCCTACGTGCTCAGATTATTAGCTAGGTCAAAACAGTGAACACCACCACCTGGTAAACATGAAGAGAAACTTGAGTTGTTAGAGATATTATTTTCGAACGTCTAGGTCTCTCTTTTACTAATGTTTAGACCATATAGGAAGCAATAAGACATATATTTAACTTTCCGCAAGTTGAGTATGGTTATCCAGAGCCATCTTCTCCACCTGCGCCTCTAGTTCTTTGATTTTGTTCTTATCCTCTCCTCGTTCCTTTTCCAGCGCAGCCATCCGCTCCTCCATCAACCCCCACCTCGTACTATCCCCCGTCTCCAACCGATTCAACCGCTGCCCATACCAATTCTTAGTTGTAGTCAATCCAGCAACTTCCGTCTTCAGCTCCTCACGTGTCAACTCAATCAGCTCCCTCTGCGCAAAGACCGCCGCCGTGCTCCTTTCTATTCCGAGTTGAAGCCCGTTCATGCACCGGTACACATTTCCCTGGATACTTTGGACTGAATCAGTAACATTTTCGAGATCGCGGATCCGCGATTCTAATGTGTCCGCGTCGTCGCGTAGCTGTTCGATGTGGTCTGAGTTCCGGAAAATGATGTCACTGCTTCTTTCCAGATCCGCGAGTCGTGGTTCTGTGTGCTCTGCGTCGGCGCGGAGTTGCTCGATATGATCGGTGTTCCGGCCTACGTGCATTGAAGTTGTTGTTGCGAGAGCGTCGTGTCGGGCGTCTGTTGTCTCTGCGTTTTGGCGGAGTCGTTGGATGTTGTAGTAGTGCTCGCCGATGGCATCCATGTGGAGATGTGCGGCTTCGTTCAGGTTGGCGATGTCGGTGGTAATGGTGTGCAAGTCGTGGGAAAGTAGTTCGACTCGATGGATTTGTCTTCGGATCAGGGTTTCGAGACGGTGCGAAGGGGGGAGACGTTGTGGTGGTTGTTCATGTAAGACCGCTGGACTTGTTTGGGTTTGGTCGACAGTGGAGGGTTGCTGTTGATCTGGGGTGATTGGCCTTGTGGGGTTTTGATTGCTAGAGGCGGGTGGTGATGTTTGTAATCCTGGCATTTTAAAAGTTGTAGGGTTGTGTCGAGGTGGTTTATTGTAAATTTGGAGCGTGGTTTGTTCAAGCACGGGAAAGTTTTGTATTGGAAGAATTTCGTATTATCTTTGATGCGTGAAACAAGTAATAGAAACATGGACTGAGAACAGGATGATATCTTTATATACTATACTGGGGACTGAATAAAGATTTGTTGAATGTTAATTCTTCGAGGGTCAGAAATGGTACCATGACTACAGTGGGGCTATTGTGAGTGTGCATTTTCTCCCAAATGAATCATTGCTGAGAGTGTTGGAGATGATAAGCTGTCTGTCATCTCTAGATGTCGACGTATATGGTCTTTGTCCTACTGTAATAGCTATTTGGGGAGTTCTTATAGTAGAAGACATCTTCGTGTTAACGTGAATGTCCCGAAGCAAATTGCCCCACGAGTACGATCTACCAAATTCAAATGAAGCCATTTGAATCGTTCTTGCTGTAACATACTGATTTTGTCGTCCGTTGGGATATTTGATGACTACTGAAAAAAAAGTTGCGCGTCCATGTCGTTCTCTCACACATCTGGTCTCTACGTACTGAAACATTTTGAGATTCGGCGCGATGGGCGCTCTGATATAATTACGCACACTTATGATTTATGAAATATAAGCTCGAGTAGTTCTTGCAGTGGCAGAATGTGTTCGATGACGTTATGTCAGTTTGCCTCACCGGTCGACGAACTAGTTGACGTGCCCACGGGTGCGTCCCAGGTCATGTGATAGCGCGATCCGCCAAGACTGACTAGTCATCGTGTATACCTTTTGGCGCGTCGTGCCTTGCCACATCGTTCATCCCCTCTTCTACATACAACTGCCCTTATTCAACAGCAACGAATCCTCAAATATCTTGCTATCTCCGTTAAAATGAGTGCCGAAGAGGAACAGTACGATGAGAGCACTATGGGTGCTCCAGGTGCTCCAACACCGGTTAATGCTCTTGAGGTTCGCATTTAGCACCCAAACTGGCGCTCGTGTGTACTAATTCGTAAATATAGGGCTTGAACGGATTGACTGCTCGCGATATTAAATTGGTTATAGAGGGAGGTTATAACACGGTAGAGTCAATCGCATATACGTATGTTGCAGTTCCATTTGTAATCGAAGAATTCCACTCACCAGCAGCAGGCCACGGAAAGCATTGGAACAAATCAAGGGCATATCAGAACAAAAGGCGTCGAAACTTCTCGCCGAAGGTATGTTGTGCTTTATTCCGTTGAAAGTGATCCCGCTGACCTTCTGCAGCATCCAAAATGGTTCCTATGGGATTCACCACCGCCACCGAAATGCACCAACGAAGAAGCGAATTGATATCCATAACAACTGGCTCGAAGCAACTGGACACGCTCCTAGCAGGCGGAATTGAGACCGGGTCGATAACAGAGATATTTGGCGAGTTCAGGACTGGAAAGAGTCAGATCTGTCATACTCTCGCAGTGACCTGTCAGCTGCCCTTCGATATGGGCGGAGGCGAAGGCAAATGCCTTTATATTGATACAGAAGGAACTTTTCGACCCGTGCGATGTCTTGCGGTGGCCAATCGTTACGGGCTCTCCGGGGAGGAGGTGCTTGATAATGTGGCATACGCTCGAGCCTATAATTCTGACCATCAGCTTGAACTTCTGAACCAGGCAGCTCAGATGATGACCGAAACTCGATTTTCTCTACTCATCGTCGACTCTGCAACTTCTTTGTATCGAACGGATTTTTCTGGTCGTGGTGAGCTTTCAAGTCGACAGACTCACCTTGCCAAGTTTATGCGCACACTCCAACGATTAGCGGATGAATTTGGCATCGCTGTTGTCATTACAAACCAGGTTGTGGCGCAGGTTGATGGTGGGCCAAGTGCCATGTTCAATCCCGATCCGAAGAAACCGATCGGAGGAAACATCATTGCACATGCCAGTACTACTCGTCTCAGTTTACGGAAGGGCCGAGGCGAGACCCGAATATGCAAGATCTACGACAGTCCATGTCTGCCGGAAAGCGATTGTCTGTTTGCCATCAATGAGGATGGAATTGGCGATCCCAAAGAAAAGGATCTTGAGGATCGTTGATGTAGATGAATAGCATGACTGGGCTACGTTAGTAATGCGTTTATATGGGATGCGGGAGTGTGGCAGGTCAAGCCGTTGGTTTGGGAGCATTGATCGGCGTTGGCTGGTGTAACGAGGCGAATTGGTTCATGGGACACTGTATGAATTTCAATGATATTTAGTAGAACATTCTATTTTGTATAGCACCTATTGTGTTTGTTGTGTTCTTGTGTTGATGGGACTATTCTCGTAAACCGCATTTGATTTTCAAACTGTGGCTCGTTGTGGCGCTGTGGCGCAAGCTTCGACCCTAATAGGTCGGCCCTGTCGCGACCTGAGCTCTCCAAAGTTTTGATCGCGACTCCACCACAACGCACCCGTCCTGCGCGCCGCCCTGCCTTCACTCGTACCCTTCTCTACCGACATAATCCTGCGCATGAATGACAATGGCTAATACCGGAGGCACTTGCCTCTACACTGAGGCGCGACTAAACCTTGAGCCAGCGTTCCCTGGCTCTACCATCTCCATCACTCTACCCGCAAGCACAACATCAACATTCGGTCAACGCACGCAATCGAGACGCACTGTCATCACTGAAGACTATGTCGGGAAGGACGAGGATGCGTTTGCAAAACGGCATTTGGCGACAGACGGATCGTTGTATTTCAGGCGCAAGGACGATTACCCGCGGGCCTTCCTTTGGCGACTCCTTGACAATCGAAAAACACTCGAACTCCAGTCCGTCGATTTCGATCACGACACTAGACATAACTTTGAGGCAAACCTCACAATCCTATTGCATTTCTCGGCGCCCATACGACCTTTCTGTATCGCATTTTCGGAGCCTGAAGACCGAGACATCCTCACCATTTTCGCCATTACCACCGCGAACGAACTATACTCACTGAACCTACACCGCGATTTCTTCGTGAATGCAACCGCGTCGGAACAAGATGTCAAAGATTGGTGCAAGAGGTCAACAGTCACCCAATTTCTTTTGCGTGTACCCTACAGGTTGTTCGCAATAAGCTATAAGGAACTATTGGTTCCCCTCGACAACGGCGGCATCCTACACCTGCAAAGGGACCCTACCGATGATGTAGTTTGGTCAGAAACCATCTATCAGCAGAACACTTGGACTGGTTCGGTCAGAGGCTGGCTGCCATGGAAGGGAGAGCAAAAGATACGGTTCGACAACACAGACTTGGAACCATCAGCCGCGCCCGCCGTTGCCCTTTCTCCCGACCGGGATCATATATTGTCGGTTTGCCTGAACCATAGGTTAAGAGCATGGAATATCCAATCCGGCAAACCAGGCATCCAGTTGGATCTTCTGGGCGAGTCGATACGACCAAACGACAAAACGCAGCCATATTTCATTGGGCCTTCACAGTCAACTATCATGCAAGTGATAGATTTGCCTGGTGGAACAGATGGTGCTGTATATCATGTCGCTACTTATTCGCCTAAGAAACACCAATTCAAGTTTTGGGGTATCAGGGACGCCGACGACGTCAATTTCGGTTTCTACGATGTGCAACCGGATGTGGAATTCGTCCCTCCCGTGGACGATCTGATGAATACTACCGTTTGGACGTTGGAAGAATTTCACTTCAATCCTGGACCGGCTGGATGGCGAGGCGGAGAGCTCTGGATACGAGCACGAACAGGTCCTAGCAGCAAAGTGTACTCGTTGAAATTCGATCTTTATGATGACTCCACGAAGTTGGCGCAAATATGGAAAGATGATTGGATCTCTGTCAATTCAGGACCACTTACTGTAGAAGGATTAAAATCGAACCCTGCAAACCCTAACGAGGACGACGCGGACGCCTTGGAGGTCTACAATCACGGTCTGCCGGAAAGATGGCTAGATTTTCTTTTCTACCCAGGGCGATTCACCACAGCAACTTTAGAAACGGCACTGGTCATCCTCCGTAGGGGACTTGAGCGGACAAAAACAACACAAGTGACTTTTAAGGGGAGTCTCAAGGAGCGCCTCTCTGTTATTGTTGCATCGCTCGCTGCCTCAAAACGAAGCAGCAGCGACGATCTGGACGACTATGAAGATGCTTTAGCAGCACAATGGCAAGCGTACTACGGATTGGTCAAGGATCTACATAAGCGTCGTGGGGAGGCGCTGTCGTTCGCATTCGACCGCGGATCTGAGATGCCGTGGTTAGTGTTGAGTGACTCCCTATCTGCGATCCGACAATCCAGCCAACTCGAGACTTTCACAGCCAACGCGTCGGTTCTTGCGTCCCCCAAGTCACTCAGTGGACCTCTTCGAAAGGCTTTCCCCAAGTCGGAGTCTCGAGATGTGTCGAGACTTCTGAACGCAGCTGCAGGTTTTCGTAAAAGTTTGTCGTCCTCCTTTCATCGCCAATTAGAGCATCAAGTGGAGATCGAGATTTTGCAAACTCAATCGCTATCCATCTTCGACCGCATGGAGTTGATGGAACAAAATGTGGACGTCCTCGGACGAGTATCTGAAGAAGACATTTCGATTCTTGTCGAAGATTTGGGCATGAATGTCAGGGATCTCACGTCTGAGATATTTTATCGAGCAATTCAAACACTCGTACAAGAAGAGGAGGGTCAAGTTAATAAGAAAAGACAGATCGCACGCTTTGGTCTCAAAGCATTGGTCAGGGTGTCCCAGGAATCACTCGATACCAACTACAACGTCCTTCTGGATCTATTAGTTCTTATTCTTTTCATGCAATTCGAAGAGGACCTTTCAGACGATTTTGAGGCTTCTGAGATCTTCGTCGAGATCATAAATCAGCTCAAAGACTGCCTCGTGTTAAGCTGGTTGGCAGGCAATGCGTGGGCGCATCAATCGCCAACTGGTCATGCCTCAGAAACTCTGATGAAGACCCTTCTTGAGACTTTTAAGTCTTCTCGCAAGCTGCCATTCACTCAGACGCTCCTAGAAGGTATTTTCGGTCACCAAGTCTGCGAATCTGCTATTCCTCGGGGTCTCAAGTCCGAGCTGTTGACGTATTGGAGTCGCGTTTGGTTGACGCAACTGTTTAAACAACAAGGCTATGATGCGTCTCTTGATGACATTATGGGCATCCTTCTCTCGCAAAAGGAATATGACTTTGCATCCAAATTTTCCAAGTTCCTTACGGATGGTACCTGGGGTACTTATTTGAAAGGCCGAATGCACATTTCGTTGGGAGAGAACGATCTTGCCTCAATCTGTTTCCAGAAATCGGCGTACAATCTTGGTAAGTCAAACATAAGTATGACAAAGATGAAATGCTGACCGACATAGCACTTGGTATTTTCAGTGTGGAAGATGCTGATCAAATCAACTTCATTCCACTCGATCAACGAGACAATTTTTCCGACGGCCTCCCCCGATTCTACAACCACGTTATTAGCCTTTTCGAAAAGGTCAAGGCATACTCGTATGTTGCGGACTTCGCACGACTGGGCATCAAGAGTCTGAAGGGAACTGAAAATGTGGAGCTGAAGACAGAACTACTTTCCCGTCTTTTCAATGCATCTGTACAGACATCTCGGTTTGATGAGGCATACACGGCATTGACACGGCACAGTGATATTGCCCTGTATGTTGCTACCAAAAATGGATTAGAAGACTTTCGCTAACTTGTACAGGAAACGTTCAGCTCTCCGGACGCTCACAACCTCTATGGTTCAGCAATCTCAGACCGCGGCACTCCTCAAATTCCCCTTCCTTGGGCTATGGGATGAATTCGATGCCGTTCTCACCTCTCTCTGTCATACGGCTCTCAACCTAAAATCCAGTCCCCCATATCACCAAATTCTTTATGCTTTCCGCATCTCGCGCAGCAACTTCCGAGGGGCGGCGACCATCCTATATCAACGGCTTCATCGTCTCAAGTCAACTTCGTCTCAGATCAACGACCCGGCTGATGAGTCTCTCACACGCTGTTACCTCATGATTATCAACGCACTATCTTCTGTCAGTAGTGAGGACGCCTACATTCTCTTCGACCCACGCATCGAGGAGGGTAGCAAGGCGCCGCAGTGGGGTCTCGGACAGGCAAAAGA
Organism: Dendryphion nanum; assembly: GCA_020744415.1. NCBI lineage: Eukaryota > Fungi > Ascomycota > Dothideomycetes > Pleosporales > Torulaceae > Dendryphion > Dendryphion nanum. The sequence goes on along the minus strand of JAGMWT010000004.1, from coordinate 1,681,197 downwards.
TAAGTTGAAGAGACACATCATAACTTTGGAGACGCTGAGGAAGGAATATCAAGCGGAGTTGGATCGCGTGGAAACCATCGAGAATGGGCAGTATCCATACGTGGAGGCGGGCGATGAGATGGACATTTTATAGATCTCTTACATTCATACATATGCAGGAGGTCTTGGAAAGGCTTTTCATAGCGTGGCGTTCTCGTCTTTGGCGGATCGAGGGTGGTCGGATGGACGGATTTAGGGTACAACCAGATTCATTCACGCCTTAGGCAAAATAGGACAACAGCATTCTCTTTACCGACGTATGGGGATTTGGCTATCGTCGCATGCTTTTCCTCAAGGCTGCAGTGTGGGTCTGCCTTCACAGTGCAAGCACCGGATGTTGGTGACATTGAAGCAAATGGAAGATTGGTGGATGAATAACATGTGCCCAGGTATCGCGGCTTCCCATTGGCCATTATCAGGACACCTATGAAATGCTCCATTCACCACCTCCTATTCGATGCACCCGCCTTCTAATCATCTATTGGGCATCAACAATAGGCAGGTTTATCCCATTCAAGAGCCATGAGTGGACCAGCGCAGCGCGTTTCGCCGTGTCGCAGGTTAAGCGCGCACAGCCACGAAACAAAGGCCTTGTTTCTGGCACTGATCAACGATTGGAGCAGGCTTTGTCTCGCTGATCCCACTTTCTTTCAAGGTCGCACCGCCCTCCTTGTTGCATCGCTGCCAACGTTCCTAATTTAAATTTGGCCCGGGCACAGTGTCGTCATAGTGCTTATGCCTTATACGTTGCTGTCGCCAGCTATCTTTCCAACTGTTTGCACTTTTATGATACACTTCTCCCCTTTCCTTTTGTACATCGCGATCGAGACCAACTGTGCAATCCCTTCAACTCTCCGTTAGCGCGTGCTTCGAAAAAATAACAAACATGTCTCCTCCTGCAAATTGCTCGGTGGTTCCGGATACCACTCATACAGATGCTGGTGTTGCAGGTGCTGGTGTACGTATCAAATTTCCGCTATCTCAATCTGAGCAGATCTCACACTAACGTTATTTCTAGACCCTGCTATCCTTCATGATCACCAACTTCATCTCGCTGTCACTTAGCGCCGTCATTATATTACTTGGCCTTCGCAAATCGACGTCTGCACCAATATCCCGAAAGTTGCTTCTCTCCTTCTCCGATCAGCAGATTGTCACCGGCATCGGAATCCAATGTATCGCCCTCGCAAAGATGAAAACCATGGTTCCGTACCACTTCTTCATCGTCTGGCTCCTGTCACTCCTGTCAACTGCGACTAATCTTTCGACGCTTCTCGCTCTTGTCAACGACTTCAAGCGCGACTGGGTTCTCCGCTGGCTGCGCCAGACCTTCATGCTCCTGAATCTTGTCCTGGGTATGATATCTGGTATCTTTATCCTACAGACCGTCACCAAGAATCTTGAGCCTCGACTACCAATTGCCTGTGTCTGGGAAGTCGAATCGCGGGGTGCTTCGTCTAATGCTGCTATTTCAATTGCAGGCACAATTGCCGTCATGGTTGGGAATGGAATCGTTTTCGTCTTCGGCACCTTGTATCTGCACAGCCGCAAGAATCCCCGTTGGATGAAGAGTGTCCAGGTCGTTGGCCTGATTTTCCTTATTGGCAGTGGTATTGGCGCAGCGATCCGCGTAATCATGGTTTCTCAGGCTTTTGGTTCCGAACCGAAGGGTGTGAATCTGACCGGTCCCAGTGAGAAGGAGTGGACTTATGGACAGTTACTCTCACTGTTGATGCTTATTCTACCTGTCATCAGCACTATCGAAGTTTTTCGTGGAGAGATACGGATCATACCAAGCAAGGCCGATGGTGACGACGAGACTGCGCCGCTGTTTTCCTCAGACACTGAGCTTCACCAACAGCAACGGCCGGACTTCCAGCCCAATCCACTATGGGGCAGTTCGTCGAACCTTTTCAAGAGATAGTTGCTAAGCAAAGTTTACATAGGAAATAAACTATTCGACACCTTGAGTCAACATACACGAAATGTCACTCACGTTTGAACCTGGGTATTGAAAACATGCTAGCAGACCTTCAGCGAAAAGACCAGATGGTTAGATGCTCCTGGCTCCGGCCTGGATTCTTCTTTCCCAGCATTCTCCATGCTCCTTTTGGCGAGAGGATTCTGGTTTCGTTCCCCCTCCCTCATTGGACCCGTCCCTCGCCCACATATGAGGTTTATGAGCCATCGAAGAGACGCCAGTCTGCAATACCATCCCAAAAGAATGAATCTCGATCTTACAAACTGAACGAGGTTAGATATCATCGATTGAAGCCGAGCAAAAATAAGCTCTTCAAGACGCTGGGCATCGAGCCTGAGTTACAGCTGTCAATGGCCACAAAAGCCACCGAATACCAGACAGTGGCCGCCAACAAGTTTTTCCGCTCCGATAGCCTCCGATGAGACAAAGGAAGCTATAAGTTCTCTGATTCTATAATCATTACGCCTGCCATGATAGCCTCGGAATTCGCATAGAAAGAATTATGGCCAGATCCGCGATCTGCCTCGCGCCTTGCGCGTTTCAGAGACTAATCCTATCGGCAATATGTGGGTTATAGCGCTGGGGTTACCTGCCGGCAACCTTCGAATAACGAAACAGAAAGGGAGCCATGAACCGCAATTGCCATGAAGGTCAAGGCCCAAATTTTCTTCGTCGATCGAAGTGGAAACTGTAGGCATCATCCAAACCCTCGACGTAATATTAGCGAAAGCCAAAAAGAACCAGAACGCGGGAAGACCGTGACAGTTTATACGGACTCATGGATCGAGCTCGAAAACCTGAACCGCCACCCCTCAAGCTGTCCTTTGTCCTAGGCCATCGTCTAGAGATCCGTGACGCTCAAGCGTTACGGCGACCAAGACAAGGAAGAATATAATGATGTAGACAGGTGTGATGAAGAGGAGTTGGAAGAGAGGGAGATCGACGAAAGCGAGTTGGAGGCAGAAGGGAAGGAGGGGTGGTAGAGGACCCCATCCACTACACATGGCCGTTGACTTCACAGGACTGGGCGAGGGAAAGGGTCTCGTCGCCGTAATACCAGCAGTTTTTTGAATGAACTTTGCCGCGTCCCTCGCGGCCGGCATAAAATAGAGGAGAAAATGGGTGTTTTAGATGGTGTTTGGGGGAAGATACCCAGCTTCTGTTTGACTATTGAGTGGAGAGTATGAATATGAAAAGAGGATGATTCTGCATCCTCCCAGTTTGGCCAGAGCCTTTCAATCCTTTTGCGTTGTCTACTTGAACCTGGTATGCTCGACTGCCGTCCTAAATACTCATCCGGGGGATATCAGATGATGTCAACACCAACACAGCCACTCCGCATACACTCACCAGATCGATCAGTATTTTCAGCCGTTAAGAAATCATAATTCGCGCACGGTTGGCGCAGGTAACTTACTCGGATAGGCTGCCCTTGTTTGGTACTAAAGCAATTCAGACTCGCTTGTGGCGTACAATGGTAAGTGACGTTGCCCTCGCCTATTTTGCTCTATACGCAAGTTAGACGAGAACACCAAATCACTCTCCTCGGGAATGTTTGAGAACCAAATCTCACGATGCTTCGAAGTATATTATTATCATACAAGAGACACACAGTTCACTCGACATGAATATGCATTAGAATGATTCGAAAACAGTCAATCATGCGAATTCAGAACAGAAACCTTCTAGAGATACGCTGCTGATACTCTCGTACTGCCATACTAATGAAAATCACATCGCGTAGCAAGACCACACCATCGAATAGATGCCACTTCACTTCAAAGCTGAACCTCTCAAGAATCGAACGATGCTGACGAGAATAGACACATATATATGTACTAGATGCAAACCAATCTAAACCTCAACGACTATAAATTCATGCCATATTGCCATCTAACAAACCCACCATCAACCATCAATCATTCACATTTGCTCCAAACAACAATTTCACACTCGCTGAAAACTATTACGACATTCGTTTCAAACACTACAATCGCTTAATTCACCATGCTTTTCTCCACCACCATCACAACCACCATCACCCTCCTCGCCCTCGCCCCTTCGCCCTTGCCACGCCCATAAATTTGCCTCTCCCATCTCTTCCCATAGTCTCCGGCATCGAGTCTCCGACTCGTAGATCTCCCTCTTCTGTGGCTATCACTCCCGGACTTCCTACTCCCGCCCCGTCCCCCTTCCAAGTGACCAACCTCAGTCTCACCGTGGCCGACGACACATCCATGATCAGCTTCAATCTCCAAGGAAAAACCTGTCAAGCGAGCTGGCCCGGTACGAATTACCCTAAGGGCTTTGTAGGTCTCCATCCCATACCATATCCTCAAAGAACCGCCCTACTGACTAATTCTCCACAGATCAAAGGCTGCACCACTGAGGCCTACATCTTCAAACTCGTCAATTTTGGAACCCCGGATACTTTTGAGCTTGAAGTGCAGAATTTTGTGTAAGTGCATCGCTTTGTGAAGCAGTCTGATGGAAAGGGAAAACTGACGCTGGATAATAGAACGAAGCAGGGGAAGATCATTACTTATGTGAAGGGCTCTTTAAGAAGCACTAACTTCTTTTGCACGGGGTACATTAATCCTTCCCGCACTACTTGCCAACAACTGAAAGGCGCTGTTTGGCCCTTACCCGTTTATGATGTTATTCAGTATTAAGATGTGAAATGTCAGCACCTGGAGAGGGGAGGGTGAAGAGCGGTGATTTTGGATGGGTGAATATGGGGTTGTGGGAGATAGTTGTAGGAGATAGTTGTAGGCGGAGATGGTCTAGATTATTGCGCATGGGTGTTTCTGGAGATAGTTAATGATACGTAGATATTATGATTTTTTGGGCACGAATGGTGCGCAGAATTTGATGCGTGTGGTTATGTTTCTAACAGGGCATTGTGTTTGTATCAACAAGAACAACTCAGTCTTGCTGACGGCGCATCGTGTTTCTAGTACGTGAAAAACACTCAATAAGGAATTGACGGTTTAAGATTTCTTTTGCATTGTTAATACATTCGGTCATAAGAATACTAGACTATGAAATCATCAAATGATAGGACAGTGCACTCATTTTGGTGGAGTATGGTAGTGCATCAAATACAGTTGTGCTTTGAATAACATGCCACAACACACAATCTCTTTGAATCTATTTAGAGGATCTTGCAATTCACACACTCGTTTAGCGGAATGTAGTTCGCAGACGGATCATGACACGAGCTTGATCTCGAGCGATCCATCAGAACCAGTAGGGAATGCTGTGTGTCTACTCAAGTCATTCTTGCTTTTAGTAACAGAGGAATTGGCGGGACTAAGAACCGACACTATTTACTAGTGCAGAATTAAACTTTGAGAATGCTCGTGTTGGGATAGAAGCAAGTTTTAAGCCGCGCGGGAGCCTATATTGTTGGCGCGCGGATGTGGGACATGAACCGAGTGGATTGAATCGGATATGTTTCGGCAGAGAAAGGCATACAAAGCGCAGGGCAAACTCACGCTGTCGCTTGGTATCTTTGGTGCAGAAACACGGGCCTCTCGTAGAACGGTGTGGTGTGAGATTGATGAATAGGCTATATGTCCAGCAACAACCGGAACCGATAACCGATATAAGATACAAACAATATGGAGCTTCCACAGAAAAGACCTTTCGTCGCTTCATAGAATTGTGGGGCTGCGATGCAATTGGTTGTCGTGATGTGGGAGCATTTATTCGTTGAGTAAACTGATCGGAGGTGGCATTGCCGAGGATTGGACTGGCAAGATGCAGCCTTTGCACTATGGAATATTGACTCCGCTGACATGCATGTTGCGACCAGGTCATGGTGTGTTTCTGGAAAGAGGAGGGTATATAAAAGGTGAGATAATGGTTCGGAAAAACAGTATGTACGCCCCAATATATACTTGCATGGTGAGTGAACATTCGTTAACAATGGCAGTAGACTGCAACATATGTTAACATAGAGTAATGGATCCTTTGATAAACCGATTGACCTTTATTATGGGGCAAAACTGACGTGTGTTGGGACGCGGATTGTTGTCCGTTGGATTCTGATGATTAGATCTTCTCCAGCAGTTGAGCGCCCCATCATGCACGCTTTATATGTTTTCGTTCGCATTAGGGCATCTTGCCGAACACATACGCGCGCAGTGCATTAGCGCTGGAATTGACTTTCGCCTCGAGGGCTAGATTTCCTCGCACGCAGGGTGAGCAAGAACACTGTCGTGACACCGATGATTAGAACTCCCAGAGTGTGTAGTACTTTCTATGCCGACAGAAAGAGGAATGCCATAACATTGCGTCGGCCTTTTCCCATTTTGGCTTGGCATAGGGCTGAGAGAAACACCAATAGCTCAGACACTACGCCAAGCAGCGCAGGTTCTAGATTGCAACAAAATGAAGCGATGACGCCCCGTGTCGTCAAACATTCCATTCTCGAATGCCAGCTTTTGACTGTCGTTGTAGAAGGGTGTTCGAAAGCTCTAGAATCATGCTCGAAGAGAAACCATTTGATGAGCTACTGATCGCCCAGATTGCCATCTCTTGGAGTCTTGCTGGGGAATATCCGGAACCGAGATCCTGCTGATTGCTGTACCCATGAGGTGGTTATATTAAATTGCTAAGCTAGAAATCTTTCAGCCTTTCATGTCACGATTGAAGGGCTTACCGAAGATTCAGATATCTTTTGGTAGGAAATCTATGGAACGTAAGCGTAGTGAGGGTCCCTAACATGTGTTCTTGGAATCAACCCTGAGATACTTGCGATGCTTATAATTGCTCTGAGCCTGATCCGGATATGTTTAGTGGCATGGACTTATGCGCTGTGGAAAAACGCCACCAGCCACCCGTGGACGACGAGTTTACCCGTGACCACCAAAAATGGGGCATGATTGCCCAGAACCATGGGCCCGAACTATCGCAGATGGGAGAACGTGGCCAGGATCGCTGATCATACCAGATTAGTTTCTCATTCGCCTACGGACGTCCAGGCTCATGTGTTACTGGAATTGATGGCCAGGACTATATCCGCGGCGGTTGCTGACATTGGACAGGCCATCTTCATAAGGTTGAGCTGCATACCATTCTAATAATTGATGAATCTTGGCTCTGCCAGGAACGATTCGACGAGCTTGCGCAGGGTTGGTTGCCGGATAGTTCCACTTGAGATTTAGTCATAAATACCTAGGTAGTGCCTCCACCCGTCGGTGATCATTGTGGGGAACCTTCCAGCGGCAACTCTTGTTCCAATCTCTCACTCTTCCCATCTTGACATGATGGGTCGCGCGTCCTTCTTCGTTTCATTGCTTTCTGTGGCGGGCTGCACACTGGGTGCACCATGGGCTGGGGAGAAGAGGACTGAAAAAGGAGTAGATTATCAATGCAAGTGTTATTCCGATAACGCTTGCTGGCCGAAAGCAGCCGAATGGAATGCGTTGAACAAGACTGTCTCTGGCACATTAAAGGCTGCTTTGCCACCGGGTGCAGTTTGCTATAAATCTGTCGCGGGTACCAATGCCTCTACAACCCCAGTTTACAACCAGGCTGCTTGTGCCGAGGTTCAGGCCAACTGGCAAAATGAACAATGGCTGTAAGTTCTAATAGAAAACTTATGGGAAAGAAAGCTGACGACATGATAGGACTGATCACCCGATTGCAAATCTTTGGCCATTGTATACGAATAACACATGCTTGCCGACGGACAATCCTGATGGAACGTGCACACGAGGCTTCTACGGCGACTATGTAATCGTGGCGACAAAGAAGGCACACCTTAAAGCTGGTGTTGACTTTGCTCGAAAGTATAACCTGCGTCTTATCGTGTAAGCTTCCACGTCTAAACAGTTACCCAGTAACTTATTGTCATCCAGGCGCAATACCGGACATGATTTCATGGGTCGATCGACCGGCTATGGTTCCCTGATTATTAACACCCATAGCTTCAAAGAGGCTACTTTTGTTAAGAAGTATAAGGGCCCCGGCGACTGGACAGGTTCTGCGGCAACCGTTGGTGCTGGCGTTCAGGGACGAGAGTTATATCGCAAGGCTTTCGCCCAAAGCCCACCAGTGGTAATTGTGGGAGGAGAATGTCCAGTAAGTCGTTCATTTGGGTTTCATCGAATTGCGCTAATCCGCAAGCTAGACTGTTGGCTGGGCAGGTGGATATATCCAGGGTGGTGGCCACGGACCACTGACGTCGATATATGGTATGGGTGCTGACAACGTCCTCTCTTTCGATGCCATCACGGCGGACGGAGATTATGTTGTCGCCAATGCTGTTGAGAATCCGGACTTGTTTTGGGCACTAAAAGGAGGTGGCCCATCTACGTTTGCAGTGGTTACATCCATTACAGTAAAAACGCACCCAGAGGTTCCAGTGGCTGGTACCATTCTGAACATCAACGCGACCCACACCAACGACACAAAGGTGTTCAATGAAGGTTTCCGCATTTTCCATAACCTGTCGAATCACTATACCAACCACGGAATGTTTGTTTATTTTGAATTAAGCTTGGGGCGTCTCCATATTGCTCCATTTGTCGGACCAAAGATGGATGAGGCCAAGGTTAAGCAGGTCCTAAAGCCTCTGTTCGATCAGCTTGATGCTGCCAAGATTCCGTATGACGCGGTCACCAAGGCGTTCCCAACATTCTTCGAATTCTACATTGATGTATTCGAAGACGAGGGACCGAATCAAAACTCAGTCGTTGGTGGGCGTCTGTTCACTCAGAAGGATATTGCAGAAAAGGGCAATGAAGTTGCAGACGCTATCCTGTTTGCAAGTGCTCCAACTGCAGAGGACTTTGGTTTCTCGGTCGGCCACATTGTGAATCCAGGATACGGAGTACCGGTGGTAAACAATGCTATCCATCCCAAGTGGCGAAATGCCAGTAGTTTCGTCATCACTAATGTCATCATGGGCGGCAATGAGAGTTGGGAAGTAAAGAAACAAAAAGAGCATGTTCAGACGAACATCGTCGGAAAGGCACTCAGGGAAGCCGGTCCAGACGGTGCTACATATGTGAACGAGGTATGGATCTCTAGGTTCGAAGTTAGTGGATGTTTGTGAATACTGACTGTTTTGCAGGGAGATCTTTATGAACCCAACTGGCAAGACGCATACTGGGGGTCGAACTACCCTAAGTTGCTTCAGATCCGCAAGAAGTGGGATCCCAAGGGTGTATTCTATACACAGACTACGCCGGGGACAGAGAGCTGGGAGGTCATTGACACCGGCAAGAAGCTGTGCCAGAAAGCCTCAAAGAACTGAAGGTGAGTGTGCATCGTTGCTGGGAGTTGTCGAGTTCAGGGCACGGAACTCGTGTTATGGGTGTGGGTGCGTATACAGCTGGCTGCCCAGTGTAATAGATCAGTGGCAACCTTTCTATAGAGTACCAATACCAGTGACTATCATCTGATAATAACAAGCCAAAACAACATATCAGCGATAGCTGCTTATGAAGGAGGGTGAAGGTGAAGGTTAGTGAAATGGAGCTTGAGAGAGTTAAGATGAAGTCATTGCAGGCCATGCCCAATTAGGAATGGTCGCAGTCGGGGTCCCAGACCTTCACAAGCCGACGACTGATACGTAGTGTGGTCGTGCAGCGGGTGCGTAGTCTGCGAGCAGTTCTGTCTTCCTCTCCGCCATCAGCTTTCTGACCTCCGCCTGATTGTAACATCCCGTTCTTCCTACGTGTCGCATTACTGCACAGCATTCGCTACGCATTCCGGACTTCCCGCCCGCTTCATCGTCAACGCTCGTTCTTGATGTAAAGGCCGTCCTCACATCACCCTGCGCATTCCCCAGTTCCTTACCAGTCGCAATCAGACGTCTGCCTACGACCCACCATACATCGTGGAAACGACAACATACCTGTACAGCGCACTTTGCGTTGACCTCTCTGGACTACTTCTGAAGGGCGCATGGTCCTGCCCGCTCCAAAACCCGCTCTACCTGTCGATATCCCTCAATGTCGTTTGAATGCCTCCCGTCCTTAATCCTTTCCTACGGGCCTTCTTCCGAAGCACCATCCCTAGCCAGTGCTCTCCGGTGCACCATCATGTGAGTTGATTTGTCCCGGAAGAGCTTCAAGGAATAATTAAACACCATTCTGCTGGACGTCGCTAACAACGGTGTCTCTAGGTGCTCCTAGTCCCTACCACCGAAGTCCTCCTCACCTCCCGCGACCGCGACACCAATGCCTCATACGCGGACTTGAGTAGCTCTGAGGAGTTTCTGGCAAGCCATGTGCTTCGTGTGCCGGGTGGCGTTGGACCAAACAATCAGGTCAAAGATGGGGCAGGCTTCAGAGAAAGCCGGGGTAAGGCCAAGCAGTTCTCCACCGCCAACGGACGCACTGTGATAATAAAAGACGCATATGCATATAGCAACAAAGGTATGCGAGACGAATTCCCGCATGATGGTTGATGTTGACTCCTTGCTAGGCTTCAAGACTCTCGCCCAGGCCCAGTTACTGAATGACACCATATTTTATCCCGACACCTTCGATCCCCAGCCCTGGCTTATTTACTTCATATCTCGCCCGTTAATTGGCACCTACGAGGCAACTCCAATAATACCCGCTTCTCTACCTGCCATTAAGACAAGCGATCATGCTTCACAGCCTGCCGCCAGTTCATCCGGCGGGATTACTTCGTCGATGCCTCGAAAGAAGGATGTAAAGTCGTTTGGAGATTTGCTCAACCATTTCCCTATGATTGCGCGCCAGATGCAACCAGGGCTGGAAAGACTGTTTAAGGAGTTCGGAAAAGAGTTGGAGAAACCGTTGCCGCCGACACCCTCGCAGAGTTCGCGTCGGTCTTCATTGAGTCTCAGAAGGCGTGGTTCGTTTTCCTCATCGGATAGCCTACCGGTGTCTTTGCATAGCAACATATCCCAGGGCACGGATGGATACATATCAGCGCTTGAGATAGGGGACGAAGAAGACCTGATGAGAAAATCTCTCGAAACTGCGGTCACGGCTGCAATTGATCTTTTTCAAATGGTGGATAAACAACAACTTTCGTTACTTGGCGCTACAACCGATCTGACAGGTCCAATTGTTGAGCGCATGATTGAACGATACATCACCGAACAGGTTCATAATACGCTCTTATTTCCTCGAATCTGCTCGATACGCCGCTTCGATGACGTCGACCTCGAAGGCCGGATCAGGCAAATGTCTGATGTCGATATCTCACAAGTTGGGATCGATATAGGCAATGGACGGAAGGGAAAACAAGAGTTGGCCATTCGTTTGTCCAAAGGCGTCGATATTTTCAAGAAGATGGGTGTTTCAGGAAGCCCTCAAGAGATGCTCGAGGTTCTTCTGGCAGTTCAGAAACAGATCACGATGCCTGAACCATCGCTTGACACACGAAGTGTCAAAGCGAAAGCCCCAGTCAACGGAGACTCGTATTCAGAGAAGCAAGATCACACACTTACTATCAATGCCGACACACTGGTATCATTGCTGTTAATTGTTGTAATCAGGTCGCCTGTACGTCATTTACAGGCACGTTTGTCTTATATGCGACATTTCATCTTCATTGACGACGTTGAAAGTGGGGAAATGGGATATGCTTTGAGCACATTCGAAGCTGTGTTGTCATACCTTGCACGAGACTCAGATGCCTTAAGAAGATCAAGTCGACGGAACCGAAAATTATGGCAAGCCACCAAAACTGGCGATATTGCAACGATTCAGAGCGTACTGGAGCCTGACAAATCATATCATGAAGATCAAGACGATGATCAAGACGACGACTTAGAACAAATTCCAATTTCACGGCCTGTCAGATTCGCTGCAAGCTTCTCTGACCTTTCCTCTTTGGGTGGCACAACTTTCAATGACGACACTTTTCCAGATCAACCACGTCGAAGAGAACGGAGTTCATCATTACGTTATCGTAGGGGTGAAGACGGCCCGCTGGCTCATATTTTTCCATTTCAGCGAGCTCCTACGCCTCCACTGCAAGATTTGCCAAAGGCTAAAAAGAAAGTATCTATGGATACACGCAGTATGTCCAGTTCATCTGGATATTCATTCCGATCTCGCACAACCATCGATTCTCGAGGGAGTGGCCTTGAAAGCGATACTTCAATAGAAAAGCTCGCCAAGACACAGGGGCGCGAAGGCGAATCCGTCCTTTGGATGGCCATCGAAGGCAAGCAAGACAAAGCCCTCAGGTATCTGCTGGATTTGTCTGAATACTATCCATTAAGTTTTGTCTATGAGGATTGCAACAACGAGGGAACAACACTTCTAAGTGCAGCCGTCCAACTAGCACACTCGAAGACGACCGATATCTTACTAACATACATTCTGAATAATAGTCCTACTGATGACATGGTTCGTAATTATCTCGCCAAGACCGATTCGAAAGGGAGATGTATGGCACATTACTTGTTTAATCAACCTCACCTCATCGATCGCATCGGCCATCTTGTTCCCTGGACACTCAAGGATAGAAACGGGCAGACTCCAGTGTTTGCGCTCTGTAGGTCCTACGACCATGACCAGTATCGGAACATGGTAGATCAGGCCATACAAGCTGCTACCAATGCACAAGCTGATGGGGACCAACTTCATCTTGACGAGCATATCGATTACAAGGGAAACACACTTCTTCATATTATCAATGATCCACATATCGCGGTGCAGCTTCTTTATCGGTGTGATTCGGACGTCAATGCTCCAAATGACAAACAGTTCACACCCCTCATGATGGCGAGCAAGTACGGCCGTACAGACCTGGTTCGAGTTCTTTTCCAGGATGCAAGAGTTGATTTATCGGTTAAAGATGTTCGTGGCCTCACCGCTGTAGAGCTCGCAAAGGACGACGACGTTCGCAATCGGATCGATGATCTTGTTCTGTTGTCAAATGAGCCTGGCCCTGATGGCCGAATCACTACTGTTGTGAGATCCTTCTTTGTAGAAGACGGCTCAATTCGACTCGTTTTGAAATCTGGTGCTCCCAACGGAAATTCCACAATTACCGTCACGACTTGTCGACGCTCCCTGTACGATTTCGAGAGTCTTGCCAAGTGGCTGGCTCAAGAACATCCCGCTTCCTGGCTCCCGTCACTGAATATAACTACATCGCCATTCCTCATACCATCAAGACCATCGCGCTCGGTCCTACGCGACATCCAACTCCGGTTGGATTCCTTCTTGAAAATCCTTCTTCAGCACTCGACATTTTCGACTCATGAGATGGTCTGGGAGTTTTTCCTCGTGCCAGACATTGACCCGGGCATGTTGGCGGAACGTTCGGCTCGAAAAGCGGAAATTCGTGTCGACCGAATTAAAGAAGAATATGCTCCCATTTACGACGTCCGTGAAGTGGAAAATTTCGTACAACATGCTCGTGAGCAAGTTCGCTCTCTACATCATGCATCCAAATCTGTACTTCGACGGACCAACAGATTACGTGCCGCATCTTCAGATCTAACTGACGCTACCCGTTTAGCTAATACTGCTATCCACACCCTCGAGTTTCTGTCAGAACACCACCTGAAGGCCATGGACAGGCTCGCCAAAACTGTAGTCCAGAGCGAGGCTAGTCCCCTTACTGGTTTCTATTACAACATGCACGCTCTATCAAGTACTATAAACGCTATTCTCGTCGCCCTCAACCGGCCATCCTCATTGATATCTTCCATGTCTGCGGCGCAGAAGTCGGTCGATAGACACCTGTTATCCATTCGCCGCTCCGATAGGTGGCCACTTGGCCTTCTGGACGATGCTCGGAGCCGTGTACAAAGGGATGCACAGGATAAGATGGACCGTGCCAACGAAGAGCTTACCGGATTCGGTCGTGAGCTACGATACACGCAGCAAATCGTGGCAAGTGAACTTGCGAGTTGGCAGGAAAGCCGAGTCACTATGGTTCGGAAGGCCCTCAAAGATCTTGCCAAAAAGATGGTCGTGACCGAGAAAGCACGACTTGAAAGTATGAAACGAGCAGTGAGAGCTCTAGGGATTGGGAAGCCGAAGAAAGAACTGGAGAATGGTGTGATGGACCAACAAATCAATGGCACTCTGTCTGAAGTCGAACTCAATGCAGAATCAGAAGCAACTGGCGAGGATTCCGAAGATGCAATGGACCATGTTGAGAATGGCGTCAATGGCGACATAGATGCCTCTGAAGGTGATCCTTTACTGTCGGAGGAACATGCTCAACAAACGCCTCCAGACCTGAGATAATATTTACTAGCCATACTCCTATTCTTGTCCATATTTTGAGCTCAATGTTTTGTTTTGTATACAAGCCGGAGGTTGGGATATACCAATTGGGATTTTTTGTCCCGGGCAAAGGCCATCTAGGCGCCAGCATTAGCGATGGCGCTTTTCTTAGGATAATTCATTTATATTAGACGGCTAGGACTCGATATCGAGGTATCCCAATCCGGTCCACTTGCACATACAATCTCGTGGTTCACTTGGCAGTGATGAGGCTGAGTGGCGAGCGATGTGCGCTTGAGACTCTCTCCCTTCCACCAAGTAATCTCACCCATAGAGCATTCCAGTATCCCACATCATAATCTCAGGCTGGTTGCTTCCTTTACATTCGTTGCATCGCCAGCGATATTGATTCTACAATGCAGGCAGACAGGTTGTACCGACAAGGCTATGCTTGCCTGGTTTCCCGGATTGCCGATACATATCACTTTGCACAAAGCGTCCAGCGAAGTTGATTTAAGAAATACATCAGATCTCTTGCGTCGAACTGGATAGAAATCTTGGAGTCGGATCCCCAAGATACACACCACCCTCAGCCTCATCGATCAACTACCAACCATAGTTTTATTCTTGGACGAAGGATTGAGCGACGCGTAGTTCCCATTCAGCTATAAGTCTTTGCCAGTACCGTTCAGAAGCCAGGCAGCACGGTATGATTTCCTCGACACACAAAAGTTGGTGCTGGGCAAAAGCCTTGATCTTGTAAGAAAACAGCAAGCACTACCATTTTTCTGATTCGGCCGATGTACCTTTCGGAAAAATAGCAGAGCTTGGGAAAATTGAGTTCGTGTATATTGACAAAGTGCTCAGTACTGTCGGCTACAAACACTACTCTCGCAAACTTATTACTCGCGGCAGGACTTTCAAGAAGGATCGTGAAGTGCTAAGAGATTTTGAGAGAAAGCTTGCAACGCTCAAGAAAGTATAACATCATCATATTGTACAATTCGTGGGCAGCTATACTGACCTGAGGTTAGTGTAGTCTTTTATACGGGCTGTATCCCACTAACCGATTTATCAGATTTGTTGGAATTATCATGACGCCTGTCGCCGATTGCAACCTGAACAAGTATCTTGATCTTGAACATTGGGGACCGAGCAATCTCTCCTTAATGCATTCTACGGCTGTCTAGGAGCTACATTTAAGTATTTGCATGAGATTCGAAGTTAACATAAAGACATAAAACCTTAAGTGAGCACTCACCACTAGAATAACTGGGTTATTCCGTCGCTAACAGGCATTTTCCAAGGAAAATCCTATTTAAAAGGAACAGGGTGTTTTTGACGGATTTTGGCATCAGTCGTGACTGGTCCGATCTTAGTCACAGCACAACCAGCGGCCCTACGACAATATCATCCCGGTTCGTGCGTTTCCTCGTATTGCAAGTGCACCGACGAGGTATCTACATGGCTCCAGATCATACCTCATGAACATTCCGCAGAAGCCAACAATGGGTATTCAGGGATATCCTTTTGTGACAACATCGGTTTTATGCTCGTAACGAAGCCACATGATCGCCCTATTATTCAGCTTGTACGCGAATGGATTCAAATGATAGACCCCTTGCGAAATACGAGTGGCAAGTACATTGGAAATGGCTGGATTGAGGAAGATGGACATAGCTCCGAGAGTGTGGAGTCGTCGGAATATGAGTACGAAGTTGATGGCCAAGAAGTGGCAAATGGAGCAACGGATTCCTCGCTTGGGCACCAGTGCCTGATCCAAAATTAGACACTTGGAAACCCCCACGTATAGCTACAAAAATTCTACTCCTACTGACGGAATTCCTAGGGGGCCAGCGCCTACGATATGCGTGACCGAAGGGACCGCGGTTATGCGGGCATTCGTAGGTTAAACGAAAGAAAGTAATACCCAGGTGATGGAGAGCTGAGCGACGACTGTTCTGTTTACATTGATGTAAATAGGATTTTAGAATAACGATGATTGCAATCACACATGTGCTGTTTGAATGTACATACAAATTTGTGCAGCTTCCTCCAAGGATACTCATATTTTTAGAATATCTCAATCTCAATATACATGCCGTACATACTGATGGTGTTGTGACAGAATTACGGCATTAAGCTTTGATTAAAAACCAATTGTACCGCAGATATCTCAAATACCCGCGTTACTCCAGAATATAGAGCCGGTTTGTAGATTAAAGATGGCAATTCCATTCGCCCTGAGTAATGATTGATAATTGAAGTGTCCTTACCGTGAAAGTTTATATGGGTACATGTCCACTACTACCATCACGTTGAGGGCAGAATTGAACAACATGTTAAACACATTATTTATATAGTTTTCGATAATGTTAATTCAACATGTGACTGAAAAGACAGAAGACAGAGAATCTCGTGATATTGATTAGTCATTTTCCTTCAATACACTCCGACTTCACATAGTAGCTAAATTTAACCCGCGAAAATAAAAACATTTGATAACTGAAACTTCCTGTTTCAATCCTCTATCCTTACACTCATGTTGTAGAAATTTTTACCCAGTGAGAATTTAAGAAATCTTATCATGTGACCAAACTACATGAGCCCTGTAACTCGCGCAAACTAGCTGATCATTGTATTCCTTAGTCTTGCACAGTCATTTTAGTCCCGGTTGATCGCCCCGAAGGCCGCAGAAACAATTGGATCCGTGTGCGAAATGAGAGAAAAAAAAACCCCAAACTATCGCTAAGGCTTACTTCCGTTCAGCTTCCATGATGCATTCGTGTCAGCCAATATCTTAGGTTTCCATGGCATAGAAAATGCTCACATGTGAACTGTCTGGGTCTCGGGACATGAAATATGCTTATTGGTGCGCGTGGAGTTGCTAGGATAGCTCGGTCGTGTGGAAACCTCTCTAGTTTCTTGTGTCTCTATTGCCAGGTTCGCCTATGGAATTAGTAAGTTCATGGCGTTGGACATTGGGGGATTTTATGCCCTCAAAAAATAACCATTTGCGGGGCTTCATAAAATTACAAGTGTGATTGCTATTGGAAATCCCCTCCCAAGTTTAGACATTTTCTACACAGGCTGCAAAACTGCTTGTCCAAAGATTACGTTTTCGGAGGCTGCATTGCCTGTAGACACAGAATATCTGCCCATGCCAATGTTTTTCAGTCGATCCACCATTCCAACCATCCCGACATTTTCCAACACATCTTCCCACGATCCACCAAAATCTTATACCACCCTCCTATTCCCCCAATCTTCCATTCCAATCCGTCACCACCGCACGAGCCGGAACATCGGCCGGGCGTCCTTCCCGTCCAAGTGCCCGCAGCCACAAACTAGAGCCGCACGCCCTCTACGCCAAGTGACCGACTCTAACTCCATTTGCATCACCCCCAAGCATTGTAATATACAGACGGCGGCCAGTTGTGTAGATTTGCACGAAAGCGGGCAGATACTGGGGCGCAGGATTCGGTATGATTTTATCCCCTTTAGGCGGTTCTTACTGTATGTAACGGGTGATGCTTGGCTTCGGGCATGGCATGATCGGCGGGGTGGTTCCGCCGGCTTGGAGGAACTGCTAGAATAATATGTGCGTTTGTTTATTATTGGGTGGGGAGAGGGAGTTTGTTCAGGTACGAGGTTGGATTGAACGATGGATCGAGCCAAGGGTGTTTTGTTCTGCTTCGTCGGACCCTGAGAGCGAACCTAGGCGGTGCACCGAGCCTAACTAGGGTTGATGGAGAGGAAAAATGCTCGAATGCGTATGATTGCCAAGACGAAGAGCATGTGAGAGCTAAATGTGTTGTTGGATCTAGGACCGTTTTCTGGGCTGCCTTTTAGCCTTGCAGACTATTGTATCGTTTGGATTCCTTGCGGATAGTGAGGTTGGCGACAAGTATGTTTGGGATCCTTCCTCGTGCGTAGCGGTAGATTGGTGGAGGTTCTCTCTGAAGACGCTTGGTTTGGAGATGTATAAAGGTCGATGTGTATCCTTCTGTAATCCTCATCGAGGTCCATTACGACTCTTGACAACACCTCCCCTAAGCACAAGGTCTCGTTTCCCCTGATCCATTTAATAACTTTCAAGATGCTTCACACAATGTTTTTTACTTCCTTCCTCCTCGCCCTGGCCTCTTTCCAGATTGGCTCCGCTTTGCCTCTTAACGACCACGAGGTCGAGTTCCCCGAGGTTATCCCCGGTGAAGGACTTCCTTCTCTAGAGTCCTTGAACCTCACCTCGGCCCAGCTTTATCAACTACCAAAGCCACAACTTCGTGCGTAACCCGTTCCATAGTTTGACAGCTCTTTCGACTAACAACCCACAGCCCAGGGCGAGATTTCTCTAATGTTTACACCCCGCTGTGGTCCATCCGAGAATGCATACACCCAAGTCAATGGTGTCATTGCCTGCTACCATTATCTGCTCAATCTGGGGTCGCGACGCTGCGAAGTCCCCTCTGGGCGTGCTCGTCGTGAGATGTGCCGAAGCGGATATGCGAAAGTGAGCGGACAGGCCATAACTGCCAACTCTCAGTCAAGCGCTTGGTAAGCGATATATTCCGTAAAGTCAAGCGGGTTTGAGCTGACTTATTTGCAATAGCCGTGATGTAGCTCGTGGGTTGTTGTGGGTTATTGATTCTTGCACGCGCAGGGATCAATCGGTTGCTGGTAAGTTTGAGTTTTCCATAGTTGCTATTTTGAATTCAGCCGAGCATTTTCTCACAAACACTGCTAGGGCATAATGCCGCATACAACAACGGTAACCTTATCGTTGGAGGAACCCATATTCAGTGGTAAGAGAAGAGCGACACCGTTCGAAAGCTGGCGATGCTGTAATGTTTCGTTCGTCGGATTGGTTGGCTTTGGTAACCTTGCGGGGTTCAAGTTCAACATCTACTTTCCGACAATGGGACAAGAGAAGGAGGATTTGTTCGCATGTTTGCCAATGTAGTAATCCAGATATCGTCTCCGTCAAGTTGTCTTTGGTGGTGGTGGGTGTATGCTTTCGCCGCACTCAGGTTCCGTTTCTAACTTGAGAGACCATACGTCTCCTGAATCAGTAAGAATGTTGCACTCATTATCCGCCTGGTCCAGCATTACCATATAAGGGTCCCACTTTAAGTGCCTAAAAAAGATCTGCTCCACTGTTGATCTCGTCCAGTGGTAGATGTTATATAGCTAGACCTGCCGCACTAATCCGGTGTATGAGATTATATATCGTATAGATATGCTGTCCATCTGTATCAGTGGACAGGTCGATAGTCCGTCCTGAAGTAGTGATCAAAACATGAACTCCCGGTGCTGACATGGGTTTCTTGCATATTCCTTCATTCTCCTTTTCGCGGCACAGCAACAAGACTGACAAACGATATCAGCAGGGCTGACTCGTTTTGAATAGCATGAAGTGTTTTGATTCGATTCAGAACCGATGTGCAAACAGATCCGAAACGGGTTAGACTGGCCCCATCCAGCCCCTGCTAAGCGCCGAGGATTGCCGTGTTGGTTTGAAGTCGGCCGGGGCGGGGGCGCCAAAATGCGGCGGTGTCACGATCATTGATATAAGGTTCAACGCGCGCTCAAAAGCCGGACTGCCAGCTGTCCGCAGTGACAACATCTCGTTAATATCTTTAGTGACGTTATTTTGAATTTCACTGTATCTACTTGTGTAATGATGAAGTTGTCAGCTGCTTTCTTGTTACCCCTCGTCAGCGCCGCGGCCTTCAAACAACATCTGCAATCCCCAATTTTGAGTGTTGATAAGGCGATTGATGCAGCTGCGCCCGGCATCGGTGTTCATTTCACCACCTCGTATGCCACCGCAGTTGTGAGATATTCGAATGGAACATTTCAGAATCTTGTTCAGGTATGTGTGAAAGCTGGCGATGACGTATTTGGTGTGCTGATGTGATTGTCAGGTGAAAGGAGATGCGAAATATATCGACTCGATGATATACTGGGCGGATCCCGAATCACCGGCATACCTGGATTCCAATGAGCTCGTACGAGCGAGAGTTGCTCTCGCATCGATGCTATCCAAAGTACAAAGAGCCATCGAAGAAAAACTTAGCGAGCCTGTGTACAACATCTATGCTGTATTTCCTGTATCACAAGGATTGCAGAGCGATGATATAAAAAACGCCTTCCAGCGTGCTAGCCTGAATTGGCTGGTTTCCGATGATTTGCCCTTTCGGGAGACCAGCGCTGCTTATGTTGGTATGGGATATGGGCTTTGTCCGTCATTCCCAGATATGGATCGATGCCGACAAGAGGTCGATGCGATGAAATTCGAGCACGTGCTGTTTCTGAACTTCGACAACTCCTCATTCGGAGCTGCGTATCACCCGATGCACGCTGCAGCTGTCAAGTGGCCGTCCCCTAATGCTTATATTCTAGATACGTATCTTGGATGGTGGGGTCTTCCCGTCCATGAAAAGCCAAGAGCAGAGTTCTGGTGTGACATCAAAGATGTGATTATGGACGTTGTTAAGCCCTTCGGCATAACCCCAAGCAAGATCATCTTACTGGGAGATCACGCTGGGGAGAGAGAGTTCCAGACTGTCGTGGAATTAGCATTGTTGGAAGCGCTTGGCTTTGATGCTTCATCGTTTCTGAACAAGAACTATGTATCCGGAATGTCGATAGCTGCTAAGGGTGCGGCAGAATGGGCCTTTCGTGTTCAGTATATGAGCAGCAAATTGGGAGCGAGAGCTGGAAATGACCATGGAAAAGCAAGGTCGGAGCTGTGATATTTGGCGTTTGTTTTGTCCCGGTATGTATGATATCGGTAATTGTAATCCTTGTAACAGATACCCTAATCTTATTTTCTCAATGAAAAAAAATAGTATCTTGATGTTTATTCTAGGTTTTGAACCGTTATTGTAAGTCGCTATATCATGTAAATAGATTCCATGATGGAATTGGAACCCTCGACTTAGATATATCGAAACATATTATTTTTTACACCTCTTTTTAGGGCTACAGGTTGGCCGTCCTCAAGCTCAACACCCGACTCCCCTCCGTCGCCAGCAATCCCTTTCATCTTTAATTCTAGTTCTTTATCGAGCTCGGCTTGAGTTTTCTTTTTCTGCTTGATTACTTCTTCTGATGGCTTAGAACTAGGCTTCATTTATTGTCAGTACTTGATATACGATTCGTGTAGTATTTAACGGATATTTACATCTGAAGTTTGCGAAGGTATACCACCCGTATCAGGTTTGGTTTGTGTAGAGACACATCTTGATTGAATAGATGAGAAGGGAGAAGGATTTGTACTGCGGAAGAAGGGAAGGAAAGTTGATAAGACTGTTCTGTGAGGCTGGAATTTCGATTTCATTGTGATGAACTAACACATCAGGCTTATGTATTCTGGACTCTTAGTGAAAAGAGAAACATGGTGAATGTGCAACTTATTAAGTGCGAGTGGAAGCGTTACGTCAACGTGATTTCGGTGCTTGGGCTGACCGCCAAGGCCACAAGCGTTACATAAGCAGGCTAGCTTAGAATTTCTTGAATACCTCCGCAACTACCAGAGCAGACGCGACTCATCCAACCTGCTAATCCTCATCCCATAAATCTCCAAAGCGGCCTCCGTGGATCGCGTACATTCTTTTGACCCTATTAGCTCTTCTATTCTCGCGTCACGATGGTAGTCACCAAGGTGGGCCAGTGGTCGAACGTAGAGGACGAGGTCCTGAAGGCCGCCATCTCGAAGTATGGACTCAACCAGTGGGCGCGTTGCGCCTCCCTCATCGCGAAAAAGACTGCGAAGCAATGCAAAGCGCGGTGGAACGAATGGCTGGATCCATCGATAAAGAAAACAGAGTGGTCAAGAGAGGATGATGAGAAGCTCCTGACTATGGCTAAACTGCTTCCCACCCAGTGGCGCACGATCGCACCCATCGTTGGACGTACCGCCACGCAGTGTCTAGAGCGATATCAGAAGCTTCTGGATGAACAAGAAGCGAGAGAAAGCGGGGATCTTGGTCTTGCTGGTCCGGAGGGTGGAGAGTCGGCAGCCCCTACTGCTGAGGAGGTTCGACGCCTACGGCCAGGCGAGGTGGACGCATATTCTGAGAGTAGGCCTGCTAGACCCGATGCTATCGATATGGATGAGGAAGACAAGGAGATGCTTTCGGAAGCACGTGCGCGATTGGCCAATGTGAGCGGCAAGAAGGCGAAACGGAAAGCTCGTGAGAGGCAGTTGGAGGAGTCCAGGAGGCTTGCGCAGCTTCAGAAGCGCCGTGAGCTTAAAGCTGCAGGCATAAATATTAAGATCGCCCCCAAAAAGGGCAATCACATCGATTACAACGCCGATGTACCTCTCGAGAAGGAAGTGCCATCGGGTTTCTTTGATACCACCCAGGAAATACACCAAAACGAGCGACAACGAGAGGCCTTCGATCCGCGAAAACAGCAATTGGCAAACAAGCGCAAGGCGGACCAACAAGAAGATGGAGGAGACAATAAACGGAAAAAGAATGAAAGCAAATCTGGACTCGCGGCATCTTACGCAAAAGCTGCCCAAGCACAGCGAATCCGCGAAGCCGAACAAAGTAGCAAGCGACGCGCACTGGTACTCCCAGCACCCCAAGTTGGTGAGGCAGAGCTTGAAGAAATAGTAAAGATGGGAATGGCGGGCGAAAGAGCAGCTTTGGGTAGCGCTGGCGACAACACAGCTACGCAAGGGCTTGTTGGTAACTACTCAAGCATAGTTCAGGGTACTCCCATACGGACTCCAATGGCACCAAAGGAAGAGGACACGATCGCGAATGAAGTAAGGAATGCTCGTATGAGGACTGCAACACAATCCGCCCTACTTGGCGGAGATAACCCTGACCTGGTGGAAGACTTTGTTCCTAATGCATTACCTGGAGCTACTTCGCGACAGATCGTCACGCCCAACCCTATGGCAACCCCTTTCCGACAAGCCAATGGAGTAGGTGCTACTCCAGTGCGACAAGGCCCTGGGGCAACCCCGATGCGCACACCTAGAGACAACCTCCGATTGAATGACGGAGGTGACATGCAGCTTGTTGGACAGACCCCTCGGGACATCAAGTTGCGAGAAAACGCCATGCGTCAATCCCTTCGCAACAAGCTGGCCTCCCTCCCCAAACCTAAGGAGACGGATTGGGAATTTGAACTGCCTGAAGAGCGCGAAGAGGCTCGAGAGGTGGAACTCACCGTGGAAGATGCTGCTGAGCGAGACAGGCGGATCATAGAGCTCAAGCAGGCTGCTGAACGTGTCGAGTTCGGCCAACAAACCCAAGTTGTGCAGAAATTCCTCCCGAGACCATCCTTGGTAGACATAGATGCGCTACTGAAACGGGCGGATACTATTTCTGACCCAGTCCAGAGAGAGATTGAGCTTGAAATGGCAACCTTGATCGCCAACGATGTTCACAAGTTTGGAGGTGGCAAAGTCACTGGCACACTACGGCCTCTGTCGAAATTGTCGAACAAGTCGCTGGAGAATGCTAAGATGGAGCTGGCGCTTGAGCTCTCCACTCTGAGTGAGAAGGAGAAGACGACGTTCCACGCGGAGTTTGGCACGGCTTGGACAAACTTACATGGTTCATCGAAGTTACCCGGGCTTGACGGGTACGAGGAGGACGAGATTGATGAGCATCAATTAATGGTAGAAGCCTTGGACACTACGCAGGACCAGATGTTCGAGCAAGCGGAGAAGGCGAACAAGATTGAGAAGCGGCTGGCTTTGCATTTTGGGGGTTACATGAAGCGTTCTACTCTACTTCGGCAGAAGATTGTGGACGCATCCGCGGCTCTGGAGAAGGTCAAGATCGACGTGGATTCAACAAGGACTATGCAGTACTCGGAACAATCAGCGATCGGTACCAGACTGGAAGGGCTGCGCGACGAGGTTGCATTTGTTAGCCGGAGAGAGCGAGAAGCGCAGGAGCTGTATCGGGCACGGAGAGACGAGCTTGACGATCTTCGTGCGCCCGTGAATGGAGTGCATTGAGGCCCTGAGGCATTAAGGCACTTAGCGAGGAGTTTGGATATTTCTAAAATGTAAATGTAAATATACTGCATCTGGTTTAGCTGGCATTATTCGGAACGGCATAGTGATGGAGTTGGAGTCTCGATACTGTTTTTGCCTCTAAACAATTTGATTTCGAGACTGAGGATAATCCAATGGTTGACTGACAGGGAAGTCCAAAAAGAGTGAACTGCAGTATGTGGATAGAGTGCTGAACATACAATAATGAAGGGGGACCGCCCCCTGGCCCCACTAAGTGACGTCCATGGGTGCCAAAAACGTGGGGTTAAACCAAAAACAAACGTTGACTGGTGTGCGGTGCGGTGCATGTTTCCAGAGCTCCGGGAGATCGGACGAACTCCTCCACGCGCGCTGGACGTTGAAGCTCGCCAGTAAATGAACGCCTGTGCAGCCAAACATGCAGCGAGGCTGACGTATTTGTCCGCGACCCATTCGCTCACCTGTCGCACGCAGAATCACGCAGAAAAACACGCAAACCCACTCGTTTCCTCTCCAGTCGCAATGGGCGGCCCTATGCGCCCGTCCTCCGCCGCATCCTCCAGGGCCTTTAGCGACCTGCTTCTCCGCGCCTGTCGTCGTCCGTGCAGGAGCGAAGCCGACCAACCTCCAGCGACGTCCAGCGACGTCCTCACGCTTCTCTTCCCGTCTCAACCCACCTCCATCCCCGAGCGCCGCCAACAGTCCTCACTTTCTAATAGCACCCCCCCGCACCGCATGTCCAGTGGCTGCTAATTGAAGGGGCATGGGGCGCAACGCGCGAAAGCGAATATCCTATGGTTCGTACCTCTCCACCTGTGCCGTTCGCTGCCCTTGCTTCCCAGCTTCCAACCTCTCAGCGCTCCTCTTTCGGCCCTACGCAATGGCTAACATTGTCTCCAACAGTCCTACCGCTTGCGGATTCGGCGGGCGGACATAGACTCGGAGTGAATGGCTTAGCCGTAGACCCTGTAAACTCGATACTGTGAGCAACTTGAAGCTGCAGCTCCTCGTACATCGCCCGTTGACACCCGAACAGCTACTCCGGCGGACGAGATGGAGTCGTGTGCACCTGGGACCTCCACCTCGACCTGAGCTCCAGTGACGACGAGGAACGCGACCCCTTCGCCGACTCGAGCGCCCCGAATTACAAACCTCCGCCGACCCAATTTCGCCAGCAGGTTCAGGCGCACACTCACTGGATCAACGACATTGCCCTCGCTCAGAGCAACCAAGCTCTTGTCTCTGCATCCTCGGACATAACCGTCAAGGTATGGCGACCGGCTGCTCAAGACGTCGTTCCTCCGCAGACCATTGGCCTACATACCGACTATGTTAAGCGTGTGGCATCCCCCGGTCCTCATGAGAGCTGGGTAGCGTCGGGCGGACTGGACCATAAGATCAGTCTGTGGGACCTCAATGGCGCTGGCCAGAAGCTTCAAATAGCCGTGGGCGAAGACGAGAATTCCGCAAAGGGGTCTGTCTATGCGCTTGCTGCAACTCCTTCCATCATTGCAAGCGGTGGTCCCGAAAGCATAGTTCGGGTATGGGACTCTCGGACTGGCAAGCGCATCACCAAGTTCGTTGGTCATACAGACAACGTGCGCGATGTGCTCATCACTCAAGATGGCGATACTATCTTGACCGCATCGTCTGATCAGACTGTAAAAGTTTGGTCTATGACAGCAGGCAGATGTATGTATACCCTGACGATGCACAATGACAGTGTTTGGTCACTGTACTCCGACCATCCTCAACTCTCGGTCTTCTACTCCTCTGATCGATCGGGGACTGTGGCAAAGAGTGATGTGCGAAACTCTGCTGAGATGGATGAGGGTGTCTCGGTTGCTGTCTGTCAGGAGCATGACGGTGTGAACAAGGTCATCAGTGCTGGCGACTACATTTGGACAGCAACCTCGAGCTCCAGTATTAACCGGTGGAACGATATCGACACCGCGGCTGAAGTCGCATTACCTGAGTCCTACAAGTGGCACAGATCAAGCGTGGCCACCACACGTTCACGTTACCCCTCCTCACCTCCTTCGACAAGTCCTCCTATCAATGGATCGGCGCCAAAGATACCATACAAGGCACTTTTGCGCATGTCAAATGCGGCACCCTTCCCTCAATTGTTTTCTCCAAAGGATGCGGAGGCTTCCACAGTGTATTCGGTGACAAGCAACCGGAAAGCCTCCGAGGTACTATCCGTGGTCGACACAGGCACGGTGGTAGCATGTCGTGATCTTCCCGATTTTACGATCGAGGGACAGAATGGCTTAATTAAGCACCATCTCCTCAACGATCGAAGAAGGGTGCTTACCTTGGATACTGCCGGTGAAGTTATATTGTGGGATCTTTTACACGTATGTGCTTACTTTGTCTGCTCATAATCACGTTTTCTAACACCTGAAAAGTGCGTCCCAATCAAGTCTTTCGGCAAGCGTCATCTCGAAGATGTTGTACCAGAGGTCAATACACGAGAAAGCGTCGCTCATTGGTGTGCGGTCGATACAAGAACAGGAAGCTTGACATGCGTACTAGAAGAGAACTATTGTTTCGACGCTGAACTGTATGCAGATGAACTTGAGTTGGAGGAGAATATCGAATTCCGAGAAGACCAGCGAAGTATGCTTTCCCGGCACATATGCATCAGAGATATATTAATCATTTGCAGTCAACCTCGGCAAGTGGATATTGCGATATCTTTTCTCAAATCTGATTGACGAGGAGATCAAGAGAGATGAAGATTTTAGAAACGCATTAATACAGGAGAAGACCAATAGCACTCGAGCGAGTCCACCCACCAGTATTCAGATACCAGAAACACCAATCAATGGCTGGAAGGATGCTGTTTCAGGCCCTACCTCGGCATCAACTATTCGCGCAGCTAATGGATTTTATCTTCCTGTTACCACACCCGGAATGGCCATAGGTTTAGCTACCCCAGGGCTCCCCCCACCAAGTGCTGGCCACGGTTCACAACGTTTAAACCCTCTGACACCTACTACCGAAGAAGGCGGGAATCTTGAGAAAACACAGACTCAGCAGAGCCAAAACAAAGACAGCGGTGATTACTTCTCTGCTGCGCCAAATACTAATGGTAACGGCAATGGAAAACCCGCGGCATCGACAGAGGCATCATCAGAGTCCGCGCCAGAAAACGCTCCACAATCTCCGGTTGAAGAGACTCCAGCGGCGAAGAAGGGCAAGAATCTTTTCTCCAAGAAATTCAACATGAACTTTAACATGAAGAAATTTGGTACTACGTCCTCGACTCCAGATCCTGCCGCCAAGCCTGTGGCTCCTGATGAGAAGGCTGAAGACAGTGACTCACGATCGAGCAAGACTGATGAGAAGGCTGTCGAGGATAACTTCCTCGGTGCCATTCAGAGGATTCGCCACGCATATGAGGAACAGGTGAGCCTAGGTGCAGTGACAGTAAATTCGCAGATCGCGCCAAGCCTACCGAATGAAACTCCAGTCCTGAAGCCCCCTGCTTCGACAACAATCTTGATCCAGGAAGATCGCCCCGATGCCGGTGGTGTTGCCGATCTATTTGAAGGCAAAGTTGGATCTTTGGGCCAACAAGCCGACCTGGTCGAGAAATTTGCGCCTGTCTGGTTGGCCGATGTTTTACTAAAGGTAAGATCACTCACGCCCCCAACCGACCATCTATTAACGCCCATATCCAGAACCAAACCCCGATCAAAGACATCGTCAAAGTCAGCTTTATCCTCGAGCCCTGGCAGAATTCTCTTCCTAGTATATCAACGGATGGGTACATTCCCCTAGTTATTCTCCCCGACAAAATCTCTCGCGCTAACAATACGGCTCAAAGCAACAACCGCCTCAACGCGAACCGCATGCTGCGCGCCCGCAAGATCCTCTCATACGTAGCGGAACGCATCGAACCGCCGGCTGTTAAGGGCGACGCGAAGGGCGACGCGAAGGGCGACGCCGAAGGTGTGGAAGACGAGTTGAAACCAGAAGAGTATCTAGAGCTTTACTGCCAGAATCAGGTTCGTACATCCATTCCACCGTTTTATGTTGATGGTCTAATACGGCCAGCTCATCCCACCCACCATGACTTTGGCTTCTGTCCGCGCCCACATCTGGCGCGGTGGCAGCGACGTCCTTCTCTACTACAAAGCCAACGGCCGCAAAGAAATCAAACAACAAGTGTTTGCAGGCACTCCACCGGCGGCCCCTGGAAGTACTGTGGGATCTGAAGGCAAGCCGTCTTCTGAGGCAAGTCGAAGTAGTCAGCATAGTTCACGGGGGATTGTAGAGGGCAAGGCTGCAATCTAGTGGTTGATTCTGAAGGCATTCTCACTTCGTTGTCGATAAGCATTTCATGTTTGGCATTGCGTATTGTACATAGTCTGTTTTGTCGGTCTCGCTGCACTGCATTGCACTGCATTGTCCTGTACTGCACTGTACATGCACATACCCACTACCACCCTCCAATTGATTGCGATTGCGATTGCGAATGTTGCACTGCGCTTTTGTGGATAGATCTTGGTGTTGGTGTATTATAATACATGATTCGTCTACTGATCTTTCTATCATATAACCATGATGACAACGGGAAAAGGTTGACTCCAGAAGAGTAGGGGTTCGGTCGCACGTAACCAGACCTATGTACTGATCCATCACCCTCTTTATCTACGCCTTGTGTAAATATTCTTGTCCCATCCGTTTTCGACGTCTATGTTAGATTCGTTCCTTTTTTGTTACAACTCTTCAATCCCACCTAATACATTACTCGCCCATTGATAGGATCCCAGAAATATAGCTCCTCCCACACTAATCCATCCCACTCGAGGCCCGATCCCGGCGAAAAAAGCTCTCGGTCCGGATTCGCGCAATATTGTATTCAACATCGTGAGCGCGGGCTGGCGCTCCTTTGCAAGCATCATCCGCGTCTTCAAGACATCTAAAGGCGTCGTAACACCCGCAGCAACTGCACCCGCTACACTCCCCAACAATCCTCCTTCTAAACCCGAGACCTGCTCTCTCCCACTCCCATCCACCCTCCATCGCTTTAGGGCCTCCCAGAGCGGGAACTGGATAACCGTAAACGGCACTTCGCGCATAATCGTTATACTCCAACCCCGATATAACTCCCTCCAAACATGCACATATCCACTTGCATATCTCTGTCTCAAAATATGCTGCAGCGCGTCCCGCGAACTCGCAAACTGACTCGCCTGCGCGCGCTGCTTCACGACTTCCGTCGGTACTCGCACGGCACACGCTGCGACTTCGCCCAGACTCGCGGCGAGCATGTGCACGCCTGCTTCGCGGGTTTTGTCTACTGGGCTCGACTCTATGTATGCTTTGCCTTCGGCATTGTGGGCGATTGTGGGCGTCGATGGGATCAGGGCGCGTTTGAGCGAGTCGTATGTTATGAAGAAGAGGGCAGCTCCAGGAGCAGATCCGACTACTGCGGAGCCGACGCCGCGGTATATACCTGTGAAGCCTCCGGACGCGCGGAAGCCGTTGGATGATTGGAGGCGGGTTTTGAGGGTGTCAAGGGGGTAGAGGGAGAGGTCGACGGTGGTGCCGGCGAGGCCGCCCGCCTGGGGGAAAAGTTAGGTTGGAGGTTTGAGAGGGAATTGAAGATGGGGATTGGGGGATTGGGGAAGGAGAATTTACTATGAGGGATCGTAGGTAGGGAGATTCGACCCAGGCGCTGGGACGCTGGGGTTCGAAGACATGCTGCATTGTTGAGGGGAATGTGTGGTGGTGGTGATGATGATGATGTCGGAACTTTTTGGTCGCCCGCCCGGTCGGAGCGGGTCTGTGCGTCAGCCCTATGGATGACGCTTGTGTTTTTGGTTTAAAGCTTTATCAACTGCACCACCTCATACAACAATGATTTTATCGATCTTTGAGATCTATGAATGATTTAAGATGGATGGCTCAGAGTTAAGAACTCGAGTACTTGCGAGTACGAGTATAGACGACAAGGGAGGAAACAGCTTTGAGCAGAAAATGCGCGACGAAAGCAACAGAACGCCTGAGGATGTGGAAATTGAGGATAAACTGCGTCCAGAAAGAGGGAGCCCAGAAAATGAGGCTTTGTGCGATAAAGATAATGACATCCATCAAGAGAAGAGCGAAGCGCGCAGTATTCACCGATCTGGATCGTTCAGTGAAACCGATTCCAGCAGTTATGCATCAAACCCCAGCTCCTTGGACAATTCCCAGGCTGGTAAAGATACCGAAGATACGCCAAAGTATAGTGTTAGTTGTGTTCACGACATGCAGCTATCTCCAGACGGTACATGCATCTTCACGACGGATTACGATCGTTCTTTATCTGTTTATGTGATTCATCCGGATATCATGGATGAGCATTCTTCTCGTTCTCTCCGTCCGTACTCGCGTCTCAAGTCATCAGATCCCATTCGGGCGATTGCTATCAATCCTCGTTTCGACCTAAGCGATGGGAGCACTACTCTTGTATTGGTAGCTCGTCGCGACCAATATATCAGCTTGCACAATGGCATCTGGGACCTCTCTAATAACCCTTCATCTTCGACTACCAAAACCCCAAATGAGGGTCCAATAAATATATCAACGAGGATATCTAGTTACAAGTTCATCAATACTCTTACAGAAGCTGTCATCTCACCATTAAGTTTGACCTTTACTCGGGACGGAACGCATTTCATCGCCGGTCATCAAAACGCGTTCTCCATTTTCGACATCCAATATACTGGGGGTCCCATTCTGGTTGTAAACACGATTCCAATCAAGAAGCTGAGGACCGGCGCTCTGGGATTCAAGGGCGAGATCTCTGCCCTCTCCATATCGTCCAAGACCGGAAAACTTGCGGTAGGCACTAGGACGCGATTTGTAGGCATTTACGCGGCTGAAGGATTTGGAGAACTTATCACGCATTTTGAACTCCCCAAACTCGAAGATTCTGCCACTAGTTCCGGTGGTGGTGTTTCATCGCTAAAATGGAGTCCTTGCGGGAGCTATTTATACATTGCCGAGCGGATGAGTGATCTCATACACATTTACGATGCTAAACACTTCGCTATTTCGCTAAGGCATTGTTGCGGAAGAAACGCGCTTACGAAGCAAGTCTTAGGTTTCGATGTTTGGTCGGCCGGAAATGGGTCAGCTTCTCATGAGGTTTGGGCTGGTGGTATGGATGGCTTGGTACGGGTTTGGAGGGATCCGCATTTACGAGAAGGGGCACTGGACCCCGATGAAACGATTATTGTATGTGACGCACCACTTGTGAATACAATCGTGCATCCGTGCGGGAGTCTACTGGCTGTGGCGATAGGGCAGCGAGAGTATGGTAAACAAAGCAAAGGAAAGCAAAGGGGAGGAGATGGACTCCAGCCACGATTCAAGGAATGGGGGCGCCTTGATATACTTGGTCTGCACAAGTCCTGAAAAATCGTTAAATTCGAGCGAGGCTTCCTGCGGCGGTCGATATTTACCTTGTCAACTCTTGCATTCAGTTCCAATCAGCGAATTTCCAAGCCAAGCCTTGCGTCTGTATACGAAAACGTGTGTTGGGGGCTAGAACTGGCACCTACTACTTGTTGGCCTTGTCAACATAGTTAAACTTTCTGGAACACATTGCAGCGGTTGGTTAGTTATTCTGAACTCGGTTGCAGTTGTGTTAAGAACTTGAGCTCCAGCTACGGCCACTGTTTACCCGTCTTTGCCCATTGAAAGCCTCACGGGACAGCCTTGCTTCTCCAAAAAGTCTACGATGGTACCGTCAATCCAGATCTACGATATAATGAGCTTATTTTCCAGCAGCCAAACAAAGCCAATATTCCGAGTCCTGTCACAGATGATTTGAATAAATTACACATCGCGGTAGCGCATGAAAATTATACTGAGCGGGTTCCTAGAGGCCCGCCACCAGAATACCACCGTAGCGATCCACAAGTGATTGACACCTTACAACCGGAAGTGGTATCGCAAATACGAAATGGCAAGTCTACAAGGAACGAAATGGGCAGTGAACAGCCTAACCGAGGCTCAGGCATGCAAAGAAGAATATTCGGCGTTCTAGTATGGGTTTATATCACAATGTTCTTATTGTCGGGGGCAATCATTGTAATTGGGGTAGTGATCGGTGTTATTCTTCCTCAAAGGAACGCTCCCCAGTCATCTGTTACAGACA
Source organism: Dendryphion nanum (assembly GCA_020744415.1). NCBI lineage: Eukaryota > Fungi > Ascomycota > Dothideomycetes > Pleosporales > Torulaceae > Dendryphion > Dendryphion nanum. The sequence continues at coordinate 1,648,819 of JAGMWT010000004.1, read as the reverse complement.
GTAACATCATCCAGGGTACGCCAACAGAAACATCACCAAGTAGAGTCTCAGGAACATCAACGGGAACCAATGTACCAGCCGCTACACCTCGAGAGTCGCTCAAATATTCTAGCATTGCCGTTAGTCGCAGCGAAACCGGCCACATACAAGTCTTTTACATGAAGTCTAATACTATCGGCGTAGCCATATCCGGAGACAAGGGCTGGAAGACTTTAGAACCACTCAGTCCAAGTATAATTCCTAAACCAGCATCTCCATTGGCTGCCGTATCGTGGAAAGAATCCGGAGCCGACAAGATCCGGCTGTACTACTACGACAATAGTAACAGAATGGTAGAGTACTCCGGGCTGTGTCGCGACGATGGAACGGCCTGCACATGGGGAAATGTGGCTATTGTGGTTCCTTCTGGCATCTCCCCACACTCTAGTATAGCGGCAGTGCAATGGGGAAACTCCACATCTGGCACGGGAGATGTGCAAATCCGCACTTTTTTTGAGGACGTCAACGGCGAAGTAAATGGAGGAGTCTACAGCTATGGTTGGAATACGGGAAATGGTTATGGCAAAATTCTGCCTGGTTCCCGTTTGGTTGCCACCATTGAGAGCCCTTTCGCGCCACCTGTCTTTCGCGTATGGTACATTGATCCGAATATGAGCTTGAAGCGGGCGAAGTGGGATAATGGGTTCGCTCCAAGTGAGTTTGACTCGTTCGGTGACGAATATTTCATGAGGGTACTGACTACTAGTGTTCAGCTATCGACATCCCAATTCGCAATACATCTTCGCTGGATCCCTACGCGGCTGTAAGCAGAGCTCACTGACACTACAAGAAGTGGAGTATATACTAATTAGCCCTCAATGACCAGATTGCCTCAGCCAATGAACATGTTGTGACAGGAAGCAAGAAAGGAGTAACCACTCACACCTATATCATCCAAAGCGACGGCATTCCTATCGAGATCTCGTCTCTACAAAGTTCGGAGTATTCGTATGCAACGAAAACACAGACAGGATTTCCGAAAGCTGATGTAGTCGGTGGCTCTATTGCTGCTCTTGGCTGGAAAGGACCGTCTAATTTATATGAATCTAGAGTTTACTATGCTGTTGGTGGGGCGATACAGGAAATGGCTTTAAAGGATGGGGCATGGATTGAGGGAGCGACAGTTGGCGCATAATTTTTGCAGTTGTAAGTATTGGACTAATTCAAAACGTTTGTGATTCCAAAATCATGAGAAATCGTTTCTACTGTAGGCACCTTTGCTATCTTCGTCAAGGGGAGAGGTTAAGTGCAGTCAGTGTGCAAGATAAGACTTCACATATTTCGAGAGCGTTCAGGAGGTATTCATTGCATCCTATAATGTCACAAAGCTATTTGTGTTGGGTCTTCAGTACCTGCTGCTAATCAAAGCTGAACCTGCGTCCAAAAGGAGTTGAAATGTTTCAGCCCTATGGCAAGACCTCACCACTGTGCAGGTCAGCATTTTCACTAACCCGTTCTCAACCCTCCAACCCACGCGCACGAGAATTTCCAAATACAACTGCACGTTACAATATATACATGAATCTATTTACTGGCAAAGGACCAAAAACAGAAACTTTTCTCAACCACAATGAGGCGATGGCGATAAATTGAGATGCAAATTAGCGAGTGGCGTTCCTGTGGCATACTGCAGGGAATATCCCAAGAAATTTGATGACAAGGCGCCTGACCCGAGTATTCGGCACCGGTCCTATATAGAATCAGAATCAGGCACGTATGATTATATGGCTACGTGTTTAGTACGATCACAGAAACAGAACTCCCTGTTGCATGAGGAGTTTATTTATTCTTGTCAAGAGGAATGATGGGGAGCACGATGTCGATTCTATAAGGAAAAACGCCATTGAGGTTGGGGCTGGTTTCTTTTCGTGCATCTGGTTTGAGGATCTCAAGCCATTCAAGCCACAGGCTTTGAGCTGAACATCTTCGTGGAATTTTGCTTCGCGCGGGGTACTCGAGGAGGGAGGGTGTTTAGTCCTTGCTCCCCTGACTGTGAAAGTGATTTCTCTTTCATCCGTACATTTGGTCAATTCACTCGTTTCTCAAAGTTCCAGCAGTATATTTACACTTGTTTATTTTTCATATTCGCGCTCCTCTAGTTCCCGAGACTTGTATTGCTCACTAAGCGTCGGTAGGCAAGACGTATATCCAAGTGAGTATTGATCTGGTTCCGGGAAATTTATCATCGAATTACCATTCATCCACACAACTAAATATCATCGTCACTCTTTCCAAGCCATGTATTCATTCCTAATTACCTCCTTAACAAACAATCCTCCTCCCGAAATTTTCAACCTCCAACCAATTCACATGGCGATCGGAGCAGCTATGCTTTCATTTGTTGGGACCATTCACTGATGGGCAACTTTTGGGGGGTACTTGTGTTTGATTCTTTATGTACTTGGTATGAACGAGGTTGCTACGGTACGGGGGTGTTTCAAAGTGTTATGTCACATATGACTGTATTGTCCATCTAGCGAAAAGGCTAAATTAACCCTAGAAACACTCAATAATAAGTTTTCAGCATCGTTTCATTGATCCATCAGTATGTTATTGCTAGTAATCTACTGAACTAGCGTCACTGTCAATCGTATCAACGTTTGCACCAAACTTCGTCCTCTCGTATTCCTTGACCATATTATTCAAAGCCGATTTGTTTGGGTCTTCATTCATTTGAATAATTGGTAATGGCCAAGAAGTGATTGCACTCAAGACCGGCGGCATGTCTGCTTCAGTTGGTGGAGTGATGTACGTAAGCAGCAACTGCAGATCTGTTGGCAGCATATTTGTCTGTAAAGCTAAAAAGGCAAGAGTCGAGACATGGTAGCTTTTGGCTTGTGCGCGAAGTCCAATTGCGGAAAGTATGAGGGTGGATCGAAGCACATCAGGGGCCGGAAGACGCTGGTTGCTGGTTGCTTGTGCATCAGCATTCAACCCGACAATGGCCGCGCTGATTTGCTCAATAAAAAAATTGACGATCATAGGGTCAAAGCTGTCGAAACTGTGACGAAGATAATAGAGTCGTACCAACGTTTCCTTTTGTTTGTTTGCGTTATATACGATATCTGCGGGTGACTCGTCCGGTCGCGGATCAATATTAGTCATGGGTACTGAAACACTCGAAATGTGCGGGACAAAAAGATCCACAATGATACTGAGGTACTCCAGACTAATTAATGTAAGAGAATGGCAGCCAGTGAGAGATAAGAGATTTTCTAAAGACGAGTAATAGAAAATGGCCACTTACTGTATCCCTATGTCCTTAGGAAACACAATACTCGAAGGTTTCAAAGACTCCGGCAGGTTTTGAAGCCATGAATCAATCTTCGATTTGAAATGTTGAACTCGTTCGAAGGACATTTTTCCTCTGCACTCTACATCCGTAAAGGCATGAAAACCAATGTCGGCTTTGATGGTTCGGAGCTCACACTTAGCCTTGATACTATGGCATATGTGCATCGGTACAAGTGTCTCTTTAAGAGGGTATCTTATTTGGATGTCCCCATACCACAATGGATCGTCTGGAAGTGGATCCTCTGGAGGTATTGTGTAACATGGCGGCTGATGAAAGTAGTAGCTTATCATAGCTTGCCAAGTGTACAACGACCATGCGGTCCAAATGCGTGCTTTCTGCATATTCTTATTTTTCACACTCTGGGCTGATTTGAATAGATTGAGATCATGAGCCATACTTAGTGCATGCGCAGTGTACGTTCTTCCTATCTGGTCAATACCGTTAAAATCCATAATCAAGCTTAAGATTTGCACTGCTTGAATCGTTGTAAGATGACGTGTATCACCTATTCTCTCTAGTTCCCATAGTCGCTTGGCTTCTGCCGTGAACTTATAGGTAAGATTATCAGGAAGCCAGTATTTTGCCCTTTGACTTAGATTTGCATGACTGTAAGAAGCGTTGGCCAGGACAGCGTTGACAAGCAACGAGGAACAGAATCGTGTGCGACCTGTAGCCATGTCTGATAGAAATAGGTCTTTATGAAAGGGAAACCACTCTAAGTAGGCGTATTGGAAGAAGGATTTCAAGAGTTGTCTTAGCAGAGAATCGTTTGATATAACTGATGTCCATTTACCAGTAGTGGCATTGTCGATAAGTGGATCAATGACCTCTGCAGCATGCAACGGTTTCGAGTAAGCATGCTCGCAGATAGAAGACTGAAGACCGAAGCTTGTCTCATATATTGGAGAGCGGAGATAGGGATTATCCGTTGTCAAGAGGAATGCTGGCATCTCGGACAGGTATGGAAATTCATACCGCCTGCTTGTCTCAGGTACTAGGGCGAGTTGAAGTAGCAGGTCTCCGTCTCTGATCTGGTCTACAATGGCTTGAGGATCGGTCCCGGCTCTGATGCGTCGGAGAATATCGATAGCATCTGGCTCAGCTAATGACTTCATCATCTCTAGTAGTTCGTCGGATGCCTGCGCTTTCTGCTGCATCTGCAAATCGCTGAGTTGCATAACGTATGACTAGCAGCCAGATCTCACCTGTTTCCTCGCCGTTTCAATGTATTGGCAGACAGAGTTGCGAGAGAGGCAAACAATGCACTTCGGACGCCCTCCATCACACTATGAGTACGTGAGCGCGTGAGCAACCCACGAGCACTGGAAAAAAGTAAAGTTGGGTCAATACCTTTGTCTTTCGATGGCGACATTCTTCGCACGCGGTCGAGGTCTTCACCCGTTTTGGCTTCCGCGGTTCCAGCGCTCTGCGCGAGCCTGGCAGTGCAGGGAGCAGGAGGGGAAGCCGACTGGTATTCTCCATTGATGCTTCCGACCGCTGTGAAGAAGCAGACGCTGTGATAGCTGCGGGTGTCAAGGCCGCCAGGCTGGCGGGGCTGCGGTACTCCCTACCCACCCAATGAAACGACGTCATTGACCGATCACCAAGAAATCCTTATGAACGATATCGGAACCTGCAACACAGCGTTAGCGATATATGAGATGAAGCTATGTGTGAGAATTAGAGTTCCGGGATTCGCTGTATGATGCTCATGTAAATCCGAGTTCATAGCCCTGAAGGGTTTGGGGATATCATGTGATCGAACCTAGGTTCCCGCCTAGGGTATAGACCCGGAAACCCCGTGCAGCCATCTAAACACTTCCATTGTTGCTACACAAAACTCATTTGGTCCATATATCTGATACAGAATATGCCCATACTCTTTAATTTACACACATCCGGTTCTAGGGAAAGGAAGACTACAGGAGGGAATCTACATGCACACAGCCGATTATTGCGACGTCGGGATGAAGATACCATCACAAGTACCTCAGATAGACTAACACAACGGGCCACCCCTACCTCATCAACGCTGCCACCAGACTTTAGCGCAACAGATCAGCTTGGATTTGAATACATAGACTCTAATTTCACATTACCGCACAACAAGTCACTGCCGTTCGATCTAGGATGCCGAAAATGTGCCGGTACTGGCCAAGTCAAAGTGACTGCCTCACACATCAGACTTGATTGGGGAAACGAGGTGGAGGGTAGCTATTTTAAAACTGGCCATGTGCAGGTAGATTTGACAGGATTTGCATTATCAATAGGGTTAAGAGCAACTCCCAAAGACAACTACAATAAGACCATTCCTATATTCGGAAAGACCCTCATTGGAGCTGAGATTCCAGGAATCGCGCATATCGGAAATTGTTTTGGATTGGACCTTGAGTTTAAATCCAAGGTCAATCAGAGTGTTGAATTAGGGTTTGGCTTGATTTCAAGGTACGTAATCACTACATCTCTCCAACAAAGTCAAGTTACTCATTACTGCTCTTCCTAGGTTCCCGACTCGACATTTATAGCCTGTTCGGTAAACTTCCAACGGTCCAGGGCTGGATCCAGGGCTGGATCTAACGCTCTAGTGTTCGGCACAACTCCAGCGAGCGCTACATAATTTGCTCTGCATTTGAGTATTTTAAAAATATAAAATACATGCTTTTCTACACTAATTAGAGGCCTCTATTTTTCTAACGCGCTAGACCATTGGACAATTTTCTCTAACAAAATTTCTGGTGGGGTCTGAAAACGTTGGACGATTTTAGGGCACCTATTCGAGTACCTTGAGCACTTATTCGAGCACCTAGACGATGGAACAGCATCTCCATCTCCATCTCCGTCTCTCCATTTCCATTTCCATTTCCATAGGGAGACTACTCAGGGAGATGGAGATGGAGATGGAGATGGAGAGAGAGAGAGAAGATAGGTGAACTAGTAGTCTATAGTAGGGACCCAGGCAGATTTCTATCTGAATTTTCCATGTGATTGATCCAACGCTGCTATATAGACTTTCAGCTAACGCATTAGATAAAACATGTGAATTATCTAGCGCGTTGGACAATTTATAAGCATGACTAAGGCACGGAAAAGGAAAGTCCAGCGCCAGGGTCCAAAATCCAGCGCGTCGGAAGTTTACCGAACAAGCTATTAGAGCTGATATCGTTCACCCTAAAGAGTCGAAGGTTACGAGTTTTGATCCCGAAATCACCCCTCAAATCCTCCGATCCAATGTCTCAAGCGTGGATGTTTGGATGCTTGCTGGGTTAACACAAAAGGTCACTGTCGGAATGAAAATCTTGGGCATCGGAATCGAGATTGAACCATTCATGTCTCTGCCCAAACTTCAGCTGAACGCTACGCAACTCCGTACTTCTGAAGTGGGAGCAAATTGCGTGAAGAACGGCGAGACGGTTCAGCAATTCAAAGATTCGTACAAGAATCTGACGCATGTTGGTTACGACATTGGTATAGGTGGGGGACTGGGCATTGATTTGGGATTCTTTGGCAACTACCGGAAAACTTTTGCAGCAACTAAATTTCCTTTGGCAACGCAATGTTTAGTGTACAAGACTGATGGACCTAGTTTGGGCTTGGCTTATGCGACATCAGTTCTTGCTGATCACTACGGATCTCCTTCCTATGAAAGTCGTAGAGGGGACATTGCCTATGAAGGTTATATCTCATTTAACTGTTTTTACGCCTATGACAATTTAAAAAAACCCTTTTTTTAAAATATTATTCTAGTTTTCTAATACAACTATAGTTATATAATTATAATGTTTTACTATAAAGAGTATGTTAGCCTATAGCTATATATTTATAGTTTATGTAGTTATGTCCTTGCTTGGCAAGCTGCTCTATAGCTTCTAGCTTCTTACTAGGAGAAACACTGATAATCAATACATTCACCCCATTCCACATCCCATCAGAGTAGCGTAAGAGCAGGTCTCGGAACATGATGTATCCGGACCAGAGGCGGCGTGGGTCTGCTTATGAAAGAAGGGCGGAAATATCCCGAGACACTATGCCGAGTATAGCGAGAACCTCCCCCACACGCCTGCCTCGCGCACCTTGCACTCAATGATTACTATACATCATGTTGCATTTTTAACAACTGACGGCTGTCCCTAGTCTCGTTCAGCTGTCTTTGCTTGTAATGTCTGCGAATGTGGCTTCATTCGGCCCCTCTCTCTAAGGACATACACTCTACACTAGCATTGATCCGGCCATATCTTGGCACCATCGTCATAGTAAAGCCCCTTCTCGCAATTGCTAAGCTGGTAGTATTACAAAGCTGGTTGCGGAAGCACCAGACATGCATTGTACGAACGGTACCTGATCATGTCTTCAAATAGGGTATATAAAGACCCTACCACCTCACAATGCACAAACAAAGAAACTCACACTCAACACCTCTCTGACAGTCTCTAATCACTTCTTTCTCAACATCTCGATGGCGGAGTATCAGAACAAAGCGGCATGGCTACCAGGCGTAGGGAAGCAGGTCGAAATCGGTCCTGCCGACATTCCAGAACCGGGCCCAGGGGAACTTCTCATCGAGGTAAGGAATGTGAACAAGGAAGCCGGTTCATTTGTGCTCGCATTCACCTATGTGCGCAGAGTTACTGACAACCGAAATGATGACAGGTCAAAGTGGTCGCTGCCCAGCCAGCAGAATACAAGATCCAAGAGGGAACACTCCCGTATCAGCTGAATTACCCCACTATCATTGGAAGTTAGTATCCGTTTCCAGCAGAGTGGCCTCCACTATAGAATATGGTTGCTAAGCTGAGTGCAGTATCATTTTCTGGCGTGGTCGTCAAAGTTGGCACGGAGGTCAGCCGCTTCAAGAAGGGCGACCACATTGTCACCAACAGCGCTGGAAGTATCCGCAATGATCCCCGATTTGGAGCATACCAGAAATATGCGGTTACCACGCAAGAGATGACAGCGAAGGTAAGGGGATGAGATCTCCAGCTTGAGTCTCGCGATTTAACCAACTGTCTGCTGACAATATGGCCTTGCAGATTGGAGAAGTGTCCTTCGAAGCTGCGGTGTCCATCTCCAGCCTGGCCTATCCTGCTAGTGCACTTTTTATACACCTGCACCTTGAGAAACCAGCAGAACATCCCAATCCCAAGAACAAGAACAAGAAGGTGCTTATCTGGGGCGCTTCTTCTTCTTTCGGTGCCTATGCAACCTATTTGGCTGCTAGAGCAGGTTACACAGTAGTGGGCGTTGCGTCTTCTAAGAATGCGCAACTTGTGAAGTCCTTCGGTGCTGTGCACTTTGTCGACAGGAGATCACCGACAGTAACGCAAGAGCTTATAGATATAGGACCTTTCGAAGCCGTCTTAGCAGCTGCTGACGCTGCCCAGGATCAGCCTGTGTTGGGAGCTGTCTTGGCTGCGCACGGAGGGGGTTCTTTTCTGTCGACAATGGGCTTGCGGCCAGGTGTGGAGCTGCCCCCAGGAGTTCAAGGAAACTTTGTGGCGATCATGGATGTCTACCTTGACCCTAATACACGGGACTTTACCACGTGGGTGTGGTGGGATTTCTTGGAAAGTGAGCTCGCATCTGGGCGGCTGCAGCCAGTGCCCGTCCAAATTCTCGGTGGCCTGGACAAGGTGCAAGAGGCATGGAATCTGCTCAAGGCAGGGAAAGTAAGCGGCCAAAGACTAGCGATAACACCCGGCCTTTAGTCACTTCGCACAATGCGTTGATGGCTGCACACTCGCTCAGTGCACGTACTTATGTTGGCTGTGCTTCTACCATTCTCTAAATCGTTGGCATGTTACTATAGAGAAGAATACTGCAAGGAAAGCTTGGATTTCTTGCTACCGCGAATCTTGAGCCACAAGATTCCGTCAAGCCTCGAGGCGTTTCCGTGCCTTTTACTCTGAAACTGATGCCGACATATCACGTGAGCTGAGTTTGGGCTAGTACAATCAGCTACAGTCTGTTGGAGCCACAAGCTTGGCATGATCAATGACACCTTGAAAATTACGTCAGATGGTAATGTGAAATTGTACAAATCTTCATTTCAACATTCTCTCACCCTCGATCTTGCTAGTGGAGAACAAGAGCAGCAACAACTGGTCTTGCATAACATGTATAATCCAGCAACGCACACCACGAATACAGAGACAGCACTGACCGACACGCGAGCAGCCCTCAATGAACACCAGACAGCTGAACAGATGGTCCTTGATGACTTCAACCTGCACCATCCCCTTTTGGGATGCCCAACTATACGACGCACACATGCTGATGGGATATAGAATAGAGTAAATGTGTTAATTATTAGTGTTTCTCTTAGTAAGAAGCTAGAAGCTATAGAGTAGCTTACTAAGTAAACAAATTATTATATAAAGTATAAATATATAGCTCTAGGCTAATATTCCCTTTATAGTAAATATTGTAATTTTATAACTATTATTATTATTGTTAGTTTATAGTTAATACCTTTTTTAAGCTTACTACTTAATAGCCTAAGTCTAACTTATCTAAGGCAACAACAAGGTAGAATCGCGTTAATACGCACAAAGTTTTTAAATTCTACTTTTCTATAGGCAATTAAGTGAGTGGCGAAAAATAAGCGAACCCTTAGTGTAACTACACTGATTATCGGGTGTGATGGCAAAACTGAACGATTGAGGTGCCTCGACTAACAACCAAAAATCTGCGTTTCTCCATCTATCTTGGTCCTTATTGGAATCGTAGAAGTGCCGTTTGAAGGCGCAAATGTATTGTGGAGTGATCCCTCTCAAATGTACTTCGCACTGTCGCCGGCCAGCAATGATGACAATGTTCACAATAGCCTTCCATAGGGTAATCACAGTGTATCGCCATTTACGAATCACGAGAAGAATTTGCAAATTCAATACATGCTCCGATTGTTCTTGGCGGATTCGCGAACTTCTCTAACCAACATCGTTATTGGCACAAACGTAGTGCTGTGATGGAAAAAACATCCACTGCTCACATACATAACTGGGTAAGAGCCTGCACTCACTTGCCACAACCTTGCAAATTATCCACTAAGATCATTGCATAGGTAACATTATGATTGTCATAGACTACTGCAAAATCTACACCCTGTGCAGCATTATACAACCACTAAACGACAACTATAATTCAACCAGTTTTCAGAACATATGATGGGTAAGATTATTACAGCATGAGCCTCTTATTATTTCTTGATAACAAAAATCAAGTCGACATTTCAGATTCTACTGAAGGATTTCTCTGAGAACTTGCTCCATATCATCCTTCGGCAACTTCAACTTGTCGTTCCAAAGCCCATGTCCTCTCTCGTCGCCTAGAGCCCGCTTTCCGAATGCGCCACCCCTGGTCAGTAGTTTAATTCCAGTGAAATCACCCCCTGCAAGCATTTTCCTGCCTTGCTCAATAACATCTTCGGATTTCAAATGAGTTACTGTCCATTTCTCCCCAGTAATCTTCTCGACCGACTCGAGAATGTCTCTTATGCTGACATTGAAAGATGAAACAAAGACATACTGATTCTTCGTCATTTCTGCATTGTCGAGCATCAAACGTACCGCCTTGGCGATTGTTGGCAGAGTTGTGGAGGTGAAGATCGATGTGCCGTCATCGATAAGATCGACGGTTTTGGTCGCGATGTCAAAGCCGAAGAAATCGGTTTTCATGGCCCAATCGAAAAATGCACCCGTTACAAGACTCGACCAGGACATCTGAGACTCTTTCGATCGGAGATAATCTACCATGGCGGTCTTATGCGGTAAAACCCAAGGATTCAACTCGGCAAATGCGGTTCCCCGCGAGTAGGGGCCAAATTCACTGGGGAAGAACCTCTTTACACCAGCAGCTAGGGCGGCATCGATAAACACCTGCTGGTCGCCTGCGGCAATCCCACCAACCATACTGATCACCACATCCTGTCCCTCCATTGCAGCCTGGACAGCTTCGATATCGGTATAATCCGCTTTAAAAACCGGTACTCCTTCAGGGAATTTCGAAGTCGATTCTTTTCGGGCCAGAATGCTGACCTTGTATGGAGAGTTTAAAAACTCGTTAAGAACAGGCACTCCCAGGTTTCCACCGGCCTAATTTATAAATCTGTCAGTCAGTAAATCATGATGTGTAATGATCATATGAATTCCATAGGCAAGGCAATAGCATATGATAGAAAGAGTAATAATACGTACACCGATGAGCAGGACAGTCTTGAATGTTGTCATCGTCAATAGAGTCAAATGCTCGAGAATTAGTAGTTGAAAAGATAACGAATTTTAGACGATGTTGAGTATCTAGATCGTTTATGAAGTAGGGTGCAGAAGCTGTGGCTTTTCTATTCTGCATTCATATTCCGTAGTATTTATGTACGCATAATACTCAGACAGTCAACGACCACGGTCGTAGAGCCCCACATTACGATCATGCGATTAGTATGTTTTGATTACAGATGCAAAGAGAATTCAATTGTAGGTCCGATCGGAGGCGGTGTTTTCGACAATCTGTTCTCATTGCTCGTTACCTTTTTAACATACCACATGTTGTTTGAGTTGTTGTAAAACCACTAAACGGGCCAAGTTATTATAGGACTGAACTTTTCGGACGAAAAGTAGAGTTCGGCTGCTTTCCATGTGCAATAAGCCCGAAACTTTGGGTCCCCATCGTGGGGCGCGCTTCCTGATTCGCTTAGTTGGCGTGTTTACTGGTAGAACTGCATCTGGAATAACTAATTCTCCATGACAAGCATGAGTGTGCTGCTAGATAGTAATCATAGTTAACTAATCCTGAGTAGTAATCAAATCACATGTTCTACGGATCAGTACCGCCTAACCACACCTTGGCCAACTCAGTATTCATACTCCTCTCCTGCGAATCTGATAAGCGTTTCATCTAACGTCACATAAACTATGCAATCAATATAAGCCGCGCGACTGCCCCTCTTGACATGCATGTACATCAATCTCGTGTCAATAGTATTATGATCAACGGCAGCTTCCTGCGGTCTAGAGATCTAGGTGAGGGATGTGGAGAATGGAGCCGCATTTGCACTTGCCCATCCATAGGGAGCCATCGTCCTAACTCCAGGTTTCGCATTTCGACATTATCGTTCCCAAACCCAACTTTATTTTTATCATATTCGGATGCGATACATAGCTGCACCGGCTTGCAAGTTCACATAGAGAAATCCACAGACCTTCTTAAGCGTTGCCTCATATTGAAAATGGCTTGTGGAAGGTGCTACTAGTATGCAAGCCAGTGCTCTGCGAATACGAGAAGTCATACTAATAGCATTCACCTCTTACATGGAGACTGAAGTAGCTCGTAGCTTCGCAACTCACAAGACTGGTTCATTGGTGTCAATCAAACACATTAATTCAATACATCGATAATAGCAGCGAGCGAAGGGTGATAACAACGGAGAAAGTCATTAACTTATTAGTCTCAGGCGCGACTATATCTCTATAGGATGATTGAAACTGTTAGCCGTTTGCTAGATAAGCCATAACAAACGTACAGAAATGCAAGACTCGCCGGTAACCTTAGGAACTTTGGAGAACCAACAGTACTATTCAAATGGGTGATCATATTGTTAACTTATTAAATCGGAACCTGCACTTGCTCAATCGCAATGATGAATCAAATTACCACCTTATTTAGGCAATCATCAGCAGATGTCTAGCCTGTTCGGTAAACTTCCAACGGTCCAGCGCTGGATCCAGCGCTGGATCCAACGCTCTAGTGTTCGGCACAGCTCCAGCGAGCGCTGCATGATTTGCCCTGCGTTAGAGTATTTTAAAAATATAAAATACATGCTTTTCTGCACCTATTAGAGGCCTCTATTTTTCTAACGCGCTAGACTATTAGACAATTTTCTTTAACAAAAAATTTAGTAAGGTCTAAAAACATTAGATAATTTTTTGTAATAAGATTTACTATAAAAGGGCATTAATTTGCGTGTGTATATAGTTCCTGCCTATAAAATCTACTTTTTTTACTTTTTTAAAGCTATAACTACTTCTTAAGTATGTTTTTCTTTTTCTTACTTTTTACTAGTGCTTATAAAGGCTAATGTATATAAGAGTTTTTTCTCTTCTAAAGGAGCTACTTACTATTTACTCTTTTATATACTATACTTAAATAACTAGCTTTAACTACTGCTTCTTAGACTTTTAAACATAAGATCCTCTTTTAAACGCAAGTAACTAAGAGGCTACTATATACAAGAGTTAGTATATAAAGAGTATATAAGTTCTTTCTTCTATAGAATATACTTATAGCTTACCTTCTACTTTTACTCTCTACTTATAAAATGCTTACTACTTAAAGATTCTATAAACTAGAGGAAACTTATAGCTATACTAGTAGTAGTAGTAGCATTAGCTATAGTAGTTAAAGCTATTACTATGTCTAGTTTACTACTTAACTAGCTACTCCCTAGTAACTAATTAAATACTTGTTTTAGCATTAATTACGTTTAGTTACTTCTTTATAGTAATAAAGTAGTATTTTTTTATATAGCCTAGATAGAGAAAAGTACTTTCTTAGAGCTAGTATCTTAGTGTAAGGCAAACACGCTTCTTAGAGAGTAAAAGATTAAGAAAGAAATAGCTATTTAAATTAAAAAGTAGCTACTAATCTTTTTTAAGATTATAGAGCATAGAGAATCTTAATAGATAAGTAAAAAGTACTAAGAGCATTTAATTTTAACTATTAGCAAAGTAGTATCTAACTATTTTATTAGTCTTTATATATTATTTAAGGTTAAGGTTTAACTTCTTATAAGTACTTAACTAGCGCATAAAATTTAAGCATTAGATTACTTTTAGCTATAGTTTACTAACTATGTTAGTATAATTAATAGCATATTTATTTAAGTTAAAGTGCCTAAAAAAAAAGGAAATAAGCAAGCATAGTTATGCTAGAAAGGATACTACACCTAAAATATCCTAGCTGCTTATATATTTAATATGCTCTTCTGCTATAGTAGTCCTAAATAAAAGGGTTCTATATATAACTCTTAAGTATTTAGTTATGCTTATGCATTATATAGCCTAGCTCTTCCTTAATCTTGCTACTTCTTAGCTAATGCTAGGTATTCTTTATTAGCTATTATAATAATGCTATATCTTAGAATAAAGTATTACTTATCTAATTTTATAATAAATACTAGTAGATAATTATTACTTAAAACTAAAGAAGAGCTCTTTAACTTATATTATTTATTACTAAGAATAATAATTAAATAAATATTTAGTATTTAGAAGTAATAGTAGAAGATTCTATGTAATATAGCTAGTATTAAGTACTCTTTATAAAAGTAACTAGTATTTATTAAGATCTTGCAAAGGCTACATAACTTTATATAATAGTAGTAAAAGAACTTTAGAATAGAAGCTCTATTACTTAAAAAAGAAGAAATTAAGAATAAAAATAAAAATAGAGTTAATAATAAAATAATAAAGCCTTAAGATAATAGCGTAGGTAAGTTAATAGATAATAAAGATTCTATTAAAGATACCCCTAGTAAGGCTAATATAAAGGCAAAGAAAGATAAGATTACTTATTAAATATAAAAAGACTAGCAGAATTGCTAAAGGCGTAAATAGCAAGATAAGCTTAAGAGCATAAATAAAAATAATTTTTAAACTAAAAAAATACTAGTTAATATAATATATTAATAGTAGCTAAGTAGTTGTAATACTTATTACTCTAGCTTTTTAAGACCTTTCTAACCTCTTACTTACTAACTCTTTAGGACTTCCTTTTACTTTCTATTATATAAAAAAAATTTTAAAGCTTTTATATTACAAGTACTTATTTATAAAGTACTATCTAAATTTAAGAAGTAGTATTTATTAAGTATACTATAATATTAGAGTTAGCTACTAATACCTTTAGTGCTTATATTATAATGTTTATTATTATTCTTTTTATTAAAGCAGGGCTTCTCTATAGATAAGAAGTAATAATATTTTTAGAAATAGTAATAGTATTATAAAACATACTAAGTTCTTTCTAAGAATGCTTTAAGTACATGTAAAGACTATCTTCTACTACTTTTTTAAAGGCTAGACACTGCTTTTATAGAGTTTATATACTATAAATTAGTTTAGTATAAGCTATAAGCTTTCTTTATCTATATAATCTATTTATAAGCTCTAGGCCTATAAGAATTATAATCTTAAAGGCATAGGCTTCTTCTTAGATATATATTAGAGAGCTTAAGTACTAGGATTATTTAAACTTTAGCTATAGTTTCCTAGTATATAGTATTATTTTAAACTTTTTTAATCTATTAAGCATAGCAAGTTATTTTTATTAAGACAAAGTATTTTAAAAGCATTGATAAGTTAGTAATTAACTTTGCTTATAGTTCTAACCTATTTGCTACTATATAACTAGTTAATAATAAGGCTGCTAGCCTTGCTTATTACTAGTATAAGCATTGTTTCTAATAAGGCTAAGGCCTAGAGCGCTATTTTAGGTAAGTAGCTATGTAGTATTACTAATAGTAAGACTAGTAGTATTGTTATTATCTTATCTTATTTTACTATTTATATTGTTTAAAGTACTAATACTACCTATAGTACTATAGCAACTAAAGTAATTACTTGCTACTCTTCTAGATAAGCTAATTAGAGCTATAATAGAGTAGCTAAGCTTATATACCTTAAGTAAGAATTTATATTTCCTTTACTATTTTGCCTTATTATTACTTATAGAAGCTATTATAAAGAAGTAAAGTATAAAAACAAGCTTTTTATTATTTAAAAAGTACTAAGAAACCCTACTATTAGCTATAAAAAGTTAAATATATTACTTTATTTACTTTTTTATTTTATAAAATTTACTTTAGTAGGCTAAGGTAGATATGCTAATACTATATCTTACTTAAATAGCTTCTATAATAATAGTAAATATAGCTATATCTTTATGCATTAAGTTCTCTTTATATACTTATAGTAGCATAAGAAAAAGCTTTTATAACTATTTAATCTTTTTTAACTATATATTATTACCTTTGCTAAAAGAAAGTCTACTAAAAAGGCACTAGTTAGAAGCTTAAAAGAACCTAAACTAAACAAGGTAAAGAGTTGTTTAGAGGCTCTAAAGTATGTTAATATTTCTTCCTATATTTTAAATTTCTTATTATTAGGCCTTTTTACTAATCTAAAAAAAGAACTAGTCTTAAAAGTTATTTAAATTTTAAGATTTAGTAAGTATTAGTATTTTAAATACTTTAAAAAGATAAACTCTTCTTAGGTGCAAAAGTCTTAGCTATACCTTTATAATTCTTATAACTTTTATTTCTTTTATTATTCTTATTATTCTTATTGCTTTTATTGCTTTTATTAACCTTAATCCTGCTTATGCCCTTGCTTTCTTCCTTGCTCTCTTCCTTAGAGTCTATATAAGCCCTTTTCTTTTAGTATCTATCTTAAGCACTAGTTTCTTTTAGCTGCGCTAGTAATTTTAGTAGCACTCTACTAGCTATATATATGCTATATCCTACTATAATAAGTATAAGAAAAAGATAAATATAAATTAGTACTTAAAAGAGTATAACTAGACATAATAGAGAGGCTCTAAAGAGTAGAAGAGTATAATATATTAAGGTAGAGAAGGGTCTAGACGCTAAACAAACATGCTTTTTATATATATAAATGCTAAAACTAGGCCCTACTACTAATTAGGCCTACTATATTTATATACCTCTATAGTATTATTATTATACTACATAATAATAGAAACATATATAAAGAAAGTATTATTTAAGAAGATAAATAATTAGTAATAAATACTATTATAAATACTATTACTAGCTTAGGTACCTAAGAAATAATACCTTAAAAGCTACTAAGTACTTTTTTACTTTGCCTTTCTAAGTTATATACTCTGCTTCTATCTATAGAATTATTACTTGTTAAATATGCTTTATACTTTAGGTAGCTAAACTACTATCTACTAAATTCTAAAGACAACCTTACCTTACTTAAGGACTTGCTATTATATGCAAGGGAGATTACTAAAAGCCTATAAACTACTACTCTTATAGCATTAGTAGTAGGCGCTAAGCTTTGCTAAGATTTAGACTACTTAATATATACTTTAATATATACTATCTAACTACTCTTTGCTAAACAACTACTATAAAAGTAATAGTAATAATAAAAATAATAAACTTAAAAAGTAGAATATACTATTAAGGTACTTATACTTTTCTATCTAGGCTACTATGCCTAGAACTAGATTAAGTATAGTAATAAAACTAAATAGACTAGCTTACTTTTTTTATAATTTAAATAAAAAATACTATTCTTAAAAAGCTAGCTAAAGTTATAGCTTTTAAATTAGGTTTAAATTACTCTATTAATAATCTATTAACAAGTATAGCATAATATTGCTTGTTTTATATAAAATTATTATTTTTTATATACTTTATGTGCCTAACACACTAGCGCTTAATAACAAACTTACTTCTTTTAATATAAGCAACTAGCTAATTAAAAACAACTTAACTATTTATTTATAAGCAAATAAACTAAAGCAGGATGCTTATAGGCTTACTCTACTTATATAGCAAAGAATCTAAGCACTATCTACTACACTAAACCTACTAAGATTATTATTAAGAAGCTTACTAAGATCTTTGTAAAGAGCTTTGCAAATTGCTTATTATTAGCACTAGGTAATTAGGCTATTCTTGCAAGTGCTTTTAATAACAAAGATACTATGTCTCTTAACAAAAGTATTAGCTAGTATATATATATAGTTAAACAAGCAGCACTACTACGTGTATAAATAATTAAAGAGTTTTTAATAGCCTTTCTACTTAATAGTATTTAACTTCTTTATGCTTAGCAAAGGGCTCTTTAGATAGCTCTATAAAGATGCTAACTAATAGGCCTACACCTAGTTTCTACACTTATATACAAATTCTAACACTCTAAAAGCACTAATAATTATAAAGCATAAACTAATTCTATATAGTAATAGCTATTAACTCTTATAGTAAGCTCTACTTACTATAATATATGCTACTAGCTCTTAAGAACTATTACTTAACCTAATAGCTATCTAATTACTTTAAAGAAATAATTAGCTTTAGTCTTACGCTAGTTAAACTTATAAAGAGTTCCTATCCTTAAAAGAATAACTTTTAAGCTAGTTTTTTAAATATAAGTAATTAAAGTCTTAAATCTTACAAAAGTAAAAAGCTTTAACTTTTAACTCTTTAAAGGTTAAGTTCTAAGTAGTCTACTAGTCTTAGTAAGTTATAAATAAACTTACTTATTATCTTATAGTAGTCTACTACTTAAGAACTTCTATAAATTACTAAATACATACTTTTACTCTAGGTAGCAACTCTATTTTAATAACATTATATTAGCTTACTAGTACTTTTTAAGAGTTTAAGAATTTTCTATAAATTACTAGACGCATGCTGCTACTCTAAGGGCTAACTTTATTTTAATAATGTTATATTAGCTTTCTAGTACTTTTTAAAAGTTTAAAATTTCTATAGAAGACTAATTAGCTTACTAGTACTTTCTAAGAGTTTAAGATTTTTATAAATTACTAAACACATGCTACTACTCTAAAGAGCTAACTTTATTTTAATAATATTATATTAGCTTACTAGTACTTCTTAAGAGTTTAAGGGTTTTTATAAAGCTTATTAGCTTTCTAGTACTTTTTAAGAATTAATAGTTTCTTATCTTAAAAGATAAGGTTATAAAGCAATAAAAGAGTTAGAGTATTAAAAAAAGCCTAAGAATAAGAATATATACTTAAGTATAAAGCTAATAACACTAGCATATATATAACACGCTAGTACTTTACTCTTCTACTTCTAACTCTTACTTTTACTATTACTAATAAGTTATTAGTAACTTTACTTACTTATAATATATAAAATCTCTTTCTCTTCTATCTAACTCTACTTCTATTACCTCTACTTAGGCATTTCTTTGTACTATCTCTACTCTCTACTCTCTACTCTATACTCTCTTCTCTTTACTTTCTAATCTCTACTTTCTACTCTCTACTCTCTACTCTCTACTCTCTACTCTCTACTCTTACCCTTTTACTTTTGCTTCTACGCAAATTCTAACTCTCTATACTCTAGAACTCTAGGACTCTAGAACTTTAAATAATTAAAGAAAGTATCTTTACTTTCTACTTTAGATACTTATAACTCTTAGATTAACTTTATTTACGCCTAAATCCTAACTCTTTTTATACTTTAGGACTTTAAATAAGTAAAGAAAAGTATTTCTACTTTATAAGCCTACTCTAGATACTTATAACTCTTAGATTAACCTTATTTACACGCAAATCTTAACCTTATACTTAATTTCCTAGCATATATACTACCTAGTAGTAAGATAAGTTAGTAAAATCTACGCCTCTAGCAATAGCTAGTATAGTATAACACCTTCTTAAGTATTTTACATAGTTAAAAACTTAAAACTTTATAGTAATTCCTAGATCTTGCTATGCTATATTAATTAAACATGTCTATAGCTTCCTATTAGCTAAGTTTTTTAGTATTAAAAACAAAGCATTAGATTTTATTAAGTATTCTTAAATATTCTTTCTACTAAACTTATACTACTAATAGAATAGAGAACTATACTATAAATTTAGATCTTTAGTTTACGCACTTCTTTGCACTTTAGTTTGTGTGCTTCTCTATACTCTCTATCTCTATTTATATATTACTATAAAAAATAGAATTAACTATATAATAATAAAATTAGAATAAAAAGTAAGTTATAATGTTTAGGCTAAAGCTGTTTTATAGCAAGTAGCAAATATCTTTTTAGAAACCTATAGGCTTTATAAACTTTTTTTAAAAGTTAGTTACTTACTTCTTAAAGTAATTACTACTATAAGATTCTATAAGCTTATAAGGTTTTATAAGCTTATAGGCTTATAAGAAAACCTTCTCTAAAAGTTAGTAGTAATTACTATAGTTTTATAATTAAAACTCTTAAAATAAGTTACTTATAAGAACACTATGTTAACTCTAGTGCTTTCTACTCTAAAGAACTAAAAAGAGTATATTACTTATTAATTAGTCTTCTAAGTAAGACTCTAACTTAGGTAGCTCTTACTTAAAGCGCGTGAAGGAGACTTTACGTGCACCTAGGCTATGTTACTAGTCTTAAATACTAGGCTTGTTCTTTAGTGCTTTAGCGTCTTAGTTCCTTATACACTTTAGTAATTAAGTATTAGTTAGGCTAGTAGAGATTAACAATAGCTATATATTAATCTCTAAAAGTATTAGTAAAAGTAATTTATCCTTTGTAACTATCTTTATATTTACTTTTTAAAGAAGCTAATGCAAGTAACTAATAAAGCATATAACTTTAAACTAGCTAAGTATTACTTTACTTTTTAGTGCCTGCTTTAGCTACTCTACTAAGTATTTGCATACTCTAAATTTTTATACTACCTATATTTCCTAGGGCTTATGCAATTCCTAAAAGAGTAGCTATTACTACCTCTTATAAAAAAAATTACTATTTTATTTATTATTAAGCCTAGCTATAAGTAGCAGAGAAGAGATAAAGAGCTTTTTAAACTAGCAACTATAAAAGCTCTTTTAGCAAATCTCTAAAGCTTTTTATCTTTAGCTAAATCTAAAATACTATAATATTATTATTAATTAAGGCTTTAACTAAGTTATTACTAGATCTAGCTAGCTATTAATATAAAGTATTTTTTATTTTAATTTTTAAACAGCTTATATTTTAACAAGCTGCTCTAGATAGTTACTTAAATTATAGTTTTTTTTAAATAATTAGCCTATTAATCTAAAAGCTCTTATAGTATTAATTATAAACTATAATAACTTTTAGTAGTACTATTATACTTACTTTCTTCTTCTTTTTTTACCCTAGATAGCATGTACTAGGCTATTACATAACTATGCTATTTCTTATTTAAATAGTACTTAGCTATATTTATAAATAGCATATGCAGAATATGTTCTTTATAATAGCCTTACTACTATAAACCTTTTCTTTTATTAGGTAAATAACCTACTTGCTAATAACCTATAGAGCTACTTACACACTTAGCTTTAGGTATTCTTAAGTCTTTTATATAAGAGATACTAAGTAACTAAAGCTAAGTTATATTAGGAGTAATAGACTATAAATGCTACTAGGTAATAGACTACTACTAATAACCTACTTATAAACTCTATTATAGGCTTACTTATTAAAAAGTAGCCTAGGCTAAATAATAACTAGAAGCAGATGCTTTATACCTATGTAAACTAAATTATACAAAGGCATTAACACAACTATTACAAATACTAAGATCTCTACTTAGATAATACGCAGGATAATGCAATAGGCCTAGTATATAATATTCTAAAGAATATATACCTATTAATAATACGCAGAACTACTAAAAGAAAATAAACTTATAGCTATACTAAAATAGCCTAAAGGCAGGCAAATAAGAAATTCTATAAGTGCTTTTATAGCAAGAAAACTTATGCATAAGACTTAGAAACGCCTACTTATATAGCCTTTTATTTTGCATGCTATAGTATTCTTATTAATCTTGCCTACCTTCTTACTAGGCTTAAACTACTAGCAATCTCTTAAAAGCTTATGCAAGGCTATCTACTTATAGTTAGCAAGCGTTAGTTTCTAGTAAGCCCCTATTATAGAGTAAATTAAGAGATTAGTTGCTTAAACTATAATATACTCCCTAGCCCTAATAACTAGTCTAAAAAGTAAGCTTTTTTAACGCTAGTTCTAAAGGGGCCTTTTCTAGCACTAGTTCTTAAAAAAAAAAAAAGAAATAAAAAGGAGCAAGAGAGGAGAAGAAAAGAGGTATTTCTTATTACTAGTTCTAGAGAGTCTTTATTAACACTATTTCTAGAAGAAAGAAGAGGGAGAAAAAGAAAGAGAAAGGCTAAAGAAAAGTCTTTTTATAATTTCTATACTCTTTCTTAACAAATAACCCCTATAACTATAAAATAGTTTTAGTACTTGTTTAATATACTTTTCTTATTAAAGATGCTAGTGCTAACAAAGAGCGTGCAAAGTACTTTAACAACATAACTAATATAGAGTTACTTAGAAAAAAGTACTTCCTCTAGCCTATTATAAGGAGGAAGAGCGTGTAGAGCACTTTAATAACATAACTAATATAGAGTTACTTAGGAAGAAGCACTTCCTTTACCTATTATATAGAAGTGTTTATAAGATATTTACCTCTTTAGTTTACTTAACTTTATAAAAATATATAGTAAGAAAAGGCTAATTTTTTAATTAAAGGGCTTAAAGTTGTTAATTATAGACTTTTATAAAGGCGTTAGATAAAATATATAGATTATCTAGCGCGTTAGACAATTTGTAAGCATAACTAAGGCACAGAAAAGGAAAGTCCAGCGCCAGGGTCCAACATCCAGCGCGTTGGAAGTTTACCGAACAGGCTATTAGATTTCCAAGTTATTTTACACAACTAGATAATTTTCATATAACAAAGCAAGAAACCTTAGTTGGTACTAAACTTCTCAATCATTCTTACATAGGGTCTATAGTGAACTATTTTGGAAAGGCACAATCCAGACTAAGAAAAACAATCAAGGATAAATAGACAACAAATTTTCTCCCTTAATTTATCCGTACTCTTTCAGAATCCTTCCCTGATCTACTAGGGTAGTTATTTGGTCTCTTGTATTCAACGTCTATACCCTTTCAAAAGGGTCTTTCTACGCTAGTACTGCAAGGAAAGGCTGAAGCTCTGGCGGCAACATTCCGCCACTATACCCTCGTACGCTTAATACCCTATAACTATATCCTTGGCGGTGTATGTCTCCAAAGATGGCTTTACCGAAGTCCACGCTACACCTGTCTGCACTGCCAGCAACCACTTCAGAAAGATATACGTTACTTCACCCGACAACTGTACGACTAACTACTATCATCATGCGCGACTTGCAATGATGCGGGACAGGATGATGAAGGGTCAACTGAAGTTCTTCGATGCATGTATGCATTGCCACAATACCATGGTGTCGCATACAGGGTGTCGCTTACTATGCATCATGGTCCTTGCGATACTGTTTCTATTGGTACTTCACTCGTTGTTGCTTGATTACGAAGCAATCTCCCTCATCATCAGCCTAATTCAATATGCTATCGCATGGTATAGTTATAATCCTCAACCACATATCATGGGTCTGTGGTACACACGACCATCATGGCGGGCAGCGCTACGTCAAAGCTTCAGAAATATCTGGGTGGTCAATAGCATTTTCTGGAACTGGGAAACCGTGGCTTATACGTCTCTGGGACTAGAGGTGGAGATCATGGTTTTTTGGGACAGTCGCAGCAATTCTTATTTGATTTTTGGGTCAGACGATCCAGTACAGTAGGGCGAAGCAGCGGTTGTTACTGAAATAGATTGGTTCTATCTATGCGGTGGCGAGGAAATAATAGTTTTTTTAGTGTCATGCCAATGTCAACGACAGGGTGGCCGACAGTGGAACGATGACTGATTGTAGATCAAACAAGACTTGATAACTTTGGTATAGATTCTGCCTATATCTACTTATTTACATGATAGGTAATGTATTGTGGCCCTTGAAAGGCAAGTTTCTCAGAGAATTTACTTTGCAAGCCGTCCTGAACTAAGCAAAAGTGAATGCCGAAGACTTCCATGCTCTAGAGAGTGGAATGTGTTCGCAAAAGGTATTGCGCATGGAAACCACATAAGAGAAGGCTTATGTAGAATAGTGTTGCTTTAGAAAAATCATTTGAAAGAAAATTGATGGATGCTGCAATCCTAAATTCAAAATTCCGTCAGAGCTACGTCTTCCGACCCTTATAACACCGTGGAACCTAAAAAAGCAAATCGACAAGTAGGAACAAAATCGAGGAGGACAGCGTTAAATCGAAGGTCGAAAGGAATTCATGTAAGCGGCTGTGAAAAGGTTAGCAAACGGGCCGGTGAATACGCAATGAGTTCTTTTTCAGACGTACCATTGAGGATGGCTTTCGATGTTAGCGAGCCCTTTGGTGTGTCCTTTTTAGGCTTCTCTTTCAGTAAGGCGTCGGTAGATCGAGTCGAGTCGATTGAAGTGCGATCGGTATAGACTGGTAGAATGTTCTTATCGGACTTGGTGGTACTGTTGTCGATGTTCTTGGTGTTGGTAGTCATCGTGAATGTATTGGGAGTGAGATTTGAGAGGAGTATGTAATCAATCAATGCGATATGTTTGGATGTATTTGCTGCGTGTTTCGGAGAGGCGGTGATAGAACTATATCTAAAGTGACGTCTTTCGACTATCTTATATCTACATGACCTTGGTTCCAAGGTTCTATTTTTCTCCCCAGGTGCGGCGTTGATGTTTTCGAACACCGAGAGGGGACGAACATCGGTGACGACGGCAGTAACCAACAAGAAGCACTACAATGCTTCTGCCTGAGGTTCGTCAATGCCGGTTGTGCATTAGCTTGGGCCCGTATGTCGCATTTTTAACCCATGTCGCAACACTAGAGGGTGATGACAGCAATTACGAGTCTGAGGATTTGCGGTGATAGCTTTGTAAGACTATCAGGCATCCGCTTACGTCTCTCTAGGATGCGGAAGGTAGTGTGGCCAATGAGATGAACGCCGCTGAATTCCGCAGCACACGCGAGTCTTTTTGGCCGGGAAGTTCCCGAGGCCCAATGTTATCGCAACCGTGATCGTGTGATTCCGAACGGACGAACTTCCATCCCTTTGCGAAGGGTAAAGGACGTCTGCGTACTTTTGGCAGATCATGTACATACAGCACTTAGAGCTATTCTCTCATTGAATTATTTGCGCGGGTACGCACGCACCCAACTATGCCTACGTACAAATGTACACTTGATTTTGGCATTTATTACGGAGGTGCCTTTCAAAAGTCCTTGCCCACCTGGCCCGACAGGGGTATACGCCACATTCCGAATTCGGTGATTACTCCGGTTATGAAACTCTGCCTATATTTCTTCCTTCTTTATACTCATTGCCTCCCTCTAGATCAATAATCTTTTGAATATGAATAGGGATACGCTCAATCCAAGCCTGTATCTTCTCTTGAGGTAGATCTCTCCAGCACTGTTCCCATACACGTATAGCCTCTGCTCTGCTCTTCGGTGCACCTTTCTTTGTAGTATATCTTTTCATCCATGGCCAGCAAGGCTCAATAGCGTTCAAATCAGGTGAGTTGCCGCACCAGAGTAGTCTCTGGATTCCGTGTAGGCTATATACATGTCTCTGAACGTAGTGGTCATGAGAAGGCGCTTTATCTTCTTGAACTACTGTTCCTGGGCGCTCAGCCATGCAGTCTTTTGCAAAGGGGAATAGCTTTGGAAGTAGAATAATAGACTGATATCGATACCAATCAATTCCTGAGCCTTTGCCTCGTCCGACCTTTCCATTTTTCTTATTCCATTTCCATTCAGGCTGTGGGCCAGGCTTATTTCGTAGACCAAGGCGGTGCATGCTAGTATTAAGCTCCCATTGCTCCTTCATCAAAGGTTCAAGCTCTTTATTTAACTCTTCAATTCTAGTAATAGAATCTTCCTTCTCTTTCTTTGTCTCTGGTGTCCAGCAGTGGCAGGGCCCTTTCTTGTTATACGTAAAGCATCCCCAGAACATAAATTCAGAATAGCCTTTCCATCTCTCACGAATGCAGCTTCGTACAAAAGCCTCATCTGCTTTTCTCCAAATTCTATATCCACCTCGCCTATGGAGAAGAACAACAGATGTTTCATCTGACCATATAACATTCATCCAGTCCTCTAGTGTCCAGTCTTTATGTAGAAGGCACCACTGAAGCCGATCCTTCTTCATCTTCTTCGTCAGTCCAGGCTTCCTCGTTGGCTTGGTCTTTCTGAATCCTGCCTTCTTGAGAATTCGCCATACTGTTGTAGCTGATATATTGAATTCTCTCTGGCTAAGTTCACCAGCAACGTCAGCGCAGGACTTCTCTCTACCATAGCGGTCATAGCGTACAGCGTGGACAACTCTTTCAGACGCTTCATCTTGTTTCAATGGCCGACCAGATCTATAGCTATCTTCAACATATTTATTTAGTAGCTGAAGTGGCCGCTGGCAAGGATCAAAGCCACGCTCAATTGCTCGTGCAAATATTGAGTTAATCGTCCGTTTAGGAATTCCAGTTAGGCCAGTAATCTCATTGTTTGATTTGCCAGAAGCCTTGAGAGTGACAACTAAAGCACGAGTTGCAATATCATAAGGAGCCATTATAAAAAGATATACAATTAAATCTATGTTGAAGTCATGGAGCAGACAGGTCATGGAGCAAATGCCACGTCATTTCGGAGTAATCACCGAATTCGGAATGTGGCGTATACCCCTGTCGGGCCAGGTGGGCAAGGACTTTTGAAAGGCACCTCCGTACTGGCTGTTTAATTCTCCTCATGAGACTAATCTGAAGTGAGAGTAGCGCTCTTGGCAGTGCCCCGGTTCTCATCTGCGGCGTTCGGAGTTGCTTACCGTTCTTCTCTCATCCTCACATTGCCTGTTCCGCTCCTGCGCCTTCCAAAGACATTCCAATTATTCACTGTCTCTCTCTCCATTCACCCTTGAATCTAGTGCAATATCTCAATATTTGTCATAAGAAGTACCTAGATAGCTACTGTTCTGATCGCTCAGGTTTCGGCTTCGTCCAAGGTCAACGCCGGAACTTTGGAACGCGAGTTCTATCGCGAAAAGCCATTTCGGCGTCATATCTAGTTGCGTTCGAGGAGCTGTTGGGTTTACAATTAAGTCACACGTGGGAATCGGCCCTTCACAAAGTCAGGGCAAGTATTGTCTGTCCTACGGCCCTTCCTGTCGCCGAGCATCGAATTCCGAATTCTCGAAAGCCACCGTGCCACCTTCCGACCTCCGTTGTCACTTCATCTGAACAGGTGCCAAAAAGGCCAGACCGGAGTTCTAAGGATAATTCTCTGATTGGTTACGGGGCAATTGGTGACTCCACTCGTGCCCGTGAACACCAGTGTTATGGTCAATCATGGTAAGTAACCCCACTCCGCGTCACGTCCACCCGGCAGAGCAGGCAGCAAGGCCACGACGCGCAGAAAAGTGATGGCAAGGCATCAAGAAGTGACTGGGTCATACATTCTGTCCTCTGCTCGGATGGCTTTGTGACTCTTTGTCTTATGGCCGGTCAAGGCTGACGACTAATACTCAGACTGGGATAGGTTTTCCAGCAAGGCTACGCGTCTCGCATCAAAATCGACGACTGAACCAGAATTATCGTCGTAATGGCAAACTGCAGGCCTGCGAGCCTTGTCGAAAAGGCAAAATTCGATGCGATCATCAAATTCCTTGTTCGAGATGCGCGCGGCGTCAGTTGCAATGCATCTATCATCCAGTATGTGAATCTCAGAAGATAGTCATTACATAAATATTTATACTGACCATAACCGTTTGCCAGGCTCCGTTGACCAAGCAGAGTCCGCCTACTCCAGAGGCTACCGATTCCTCTCCAAGCACATCAATTATCGCCTCACAGGAACCCAGTTACGACCAGACTTCAACACTTCGGTTCCCACCATTCGAAAGCAATCCTGTAGGCAATCATAGACCACCGCGTGCAAGTAGCTTGCCCGCACAGCCATCATTGCACCCTGGGCCTCTATGTATGGAAGATTTTCGCCGCCCGTTCCCCGATAACGCGGCCACTGGAGATTCTATCAGGTTCCAACAGACAGAGGCTTTCATATCTCACTCAGCGATATTGGCGGAGAATGAGAGTAGCATTGGAATACAACCATTACCGCTTGACGTCCCACTATCCTCCAATAAGATTCCACAGTCGCATATCGACAAAGGAGCTGCTATTCTCGCATTGCTTAAGGACTTGCCAACATATGACAAATATATTGAGAAGCTGTTTGGATTCATGGGGGGTGTCATTGTGATTGAATCAATGGTAACTGTGTGGAGCACGCAGCTGTGGTCGACATGGCGCAAGATCATAGAGGCTCAAAAGACAGAGGGTCTCCGCAAGATGTCGGAGAAGTTATGGGAGAACACTACTAAACCGCTTTCGCGACTTCTTAACCGTAACACCAGACCAGTAGACTTCGTCGCAAGCATTACTGGTGAAGGTTTGCGGTGGGAAGTTGTCGGGATCATCATGACTCTGGTCGGATTTTTGGGTGAAAGTTTGACAGACGGAGACCCTATCTTCTGCTCTCACAACGATCCGCCTGTCGATAGAGCAGCTCTTGTGCTAAAGGTCTTCACTGCGGCAGATGTTTGTGTCGGTTTTTGCAAAGACTTTGACATCATGAACGATGTTTTCCTCTGGTTACTCCACGAATATACGATTCTGTCATGCTTTCTTCACGCTAGAGGGAGTTATTCTAACTACCAATGCTCGGGATATCTCTACCAAGCGCTAGTAGCGTTCGGATTGCACCAAGAAATTAAGGTTGATGACAATACGCCTTTCTTTATCACAGAGTTGCGCAAACGCCTTTTTGTCTGCGCGTACGAAAACGACAAATACTCCTCCTCATTCGCTGGTCGGCCACCCCGACTAACACGTTACTACTGTCTCATTCAGATTCCATTAGATCTCACAGACGCCCAGCTCATGTCTGACGGTCTGGATTTGGACCGTGCGCTTGCGAACTTGGATGGCGAAGGCTGGAACCAACGAGGCATTATACAACGATGCACATTCACACGAATATTTGCTACGAACGCATTAATAACAGAAGAAATTTTGGAGATTTCACTAGGCGCTCTTTCATCTGAAGAGATTGTGCGGCGCGCAGCGAGTATCGAAATACGAGTGACCCAGCTTCTGGAAAACGTACCCGAGTTCCTGCGTCTAGCCGATCGGCATACCCTGGACATCAAAAGAGCACCCATCGAGATTCTATTCCTGGCATACATCAGCCTCGCTGACCTGAGCCATCACTTCCTCCTCCAACGCACGTTGATCAAGAAAGTTGGCGCAGATTCTTCAAAACTTTTGGCTGTTTCGAGGGAAATGTTTGATTACATTCTATTACTGATAAACCACCGCGACCACTTCCGAGAATTTCAAATGGACGTCATTCAACTCCTTTGCATGAATGGTATTCCGTCCGCTGCAGTAATTGCCGTCGAACTACTTCACCAAGAACAAAATCCATCCTTCGCCTCGACAATTGTTACGCCGCTCCCTCGCTCAGAAACCATCCAGAACCTTTCCGTAATGGTAGCATGTCTTGCAAGTATTCGACCTGAAACTGGCGGTTCGCACATCACTGAGCGTGGTAGGCGCTTCTTGAAGAAAATTCTAGACACTATTCTAGAGCCAGCTGGAGATAGAATGACGGGGCGTAGTTCGAGTATCGGGGATTTGGTAGATCCGACCTTGACGACGCCACTGTTTCAGACGGGGACAGACGGGGAGTTTGTGCGGTGGTTGGAAAGCATGGAATGGGATCAGGATAATTTTGTGCCTTTTAGTTAAAGATGAGAGGCAGGTATACATACTATTGTGCACGATATAATGATTGGAAGCATTTACATGAATATGAGCCAAAGCTCGAACTGTGTGGAATCCAGGATTCTCTGAAGTTGATGACCGTACAACTGGTCTGACCCTTCTCCCGTGTATGTTTGCAATATTTTGATATTCTTGGACGTGAACAGCACGTTGCCTGAAGCTGGATATATTGGTAGAATTCATGAAGTTATGCATAGATCACGGTATGCCATTACTAATATTCTCTATCCAGCTGTCAAGTCTACATGCGTCTATTAGTTAAGCTTATTATGATAAAACCTTTTCTACAGGTCAAATATGGTAGTAGGAGACTGTTTGAATCGACTGAGAAAGTTGCAGTGCTCTTTGAGTAAACAACATCTTTTACTAATGGGTGATTTTTCCTAAAAATTTCAGTGCCAGGCAGTAGCGGAGCTGCTGGATCACCGGAGCGCTTTCCGATGGTGACTTCTTTTCTTCATACGTATGTGCATCCTCGGCGCCCAGAATCTGAGTTTGAGGTCGTTATTGTTGAATACGTTATGTGGAAGGCAACAATTCTCGTGGATCCGATTGTGTTTAAGAGGATGCTCGGTCCGATATATTGAAAGTCAGTCGGATCACGTAGGAATGTAGGTAAACTACAAAGTAGTATTAATCCTATTTAGGTTACTTCAATAGAACGTTTCACATCTTCCAGAAGTACATGAGGCTCAAAACTGAGGTAGAGGCGGAGTCGGGTTGCTATCCCCGTTGGGAGTATCTTGGTATTTATAGCACTAGTCCAAATATAGCCAGGTCATCAAACAACATCCTGCACAGTTACGAGAGGTGTGGGAACGAAGAATTCGCCTTTACTGCACAGAAACTAGTTTAAAGGAGCAACACACATGCTGCCGAATTCCGAGATGTGGGGGTTATACGATTCGCAGCTTCAAAATGTCATTGACAAAGACGTTGCGCGATAAGTACGGGAATGCGGGCCGCAGCTCGCTTGGATGCCCCATGTCGGGCAATTGTTCTTGTCTCCCCATAACTATTACTTTCGGATCTAGAAGCTCCTTGTCTGGTCCGTCTAGTGCATGTTTCGATGAGCCTCTTTATCTTGTGATCATCGCTTTTGCCTGCTACATATGTATGTGCTAAGTCTTCATCAGTGACGCAAAAAAGCTTAAAATCGTGACGGAAGAACATCTCATATCCCGTTTTTTCGCCTGTCTGTATTTGGGGTTGCGCCTTGGTAATGAGCAAGATATGCGATGGCATCTTGTGATTGGGTTCCTGGAGATGCCTAGCAATGCGCCCAAGAGCCGAGTACACTCATTCTCATACACACAGTAGCTGCCCAAATCAAACCAGCTGAAGTCACATCGCGATGAGCGATGCGGAATGTCCACACAGCCGCCAGACCATTATATGGAAACCTTAACATGATCGTCTCGCTAGAAGCTTCCAAGTTCCTTCTCGATCGTCAGAACGTCGTTATAGTTACGGAGCGAGCGGCTCCGAGCCAGGCAGCGTCGCTTCCACACATCACAACAGTCAAGGTTTCTGCCGACATGCGGCGGTAGTGTGGCGGTGTGGAGCCGACATGTTGTTGATTACCGGCATGGACGTTGAAAACGTAGATTGAAACATTCGTTCCACTGCTCGACCATATCGATCAGAGTCATTAAGCTTAAATTCAAGAGCCAAGAAGAGGCTTGCTTTGCGCTGATCTTGTGTGGTGCAGCCTCATTGGAGTTCTCCACGTCTCATTTCCCCGCCATTATTGTGGCATATGGAAACGCGGTTTGCGCATGTCAACACCCAGCTTGGTGAGTAATCTGGGTATACTGTGTGATGAGGTCACGTCGAGTAGATACGAAATGAGTTGTGACAGGAAAATAAATGGCCTGATAAGACAACCTTGGCAATATCACTTTATCCAGATTACCCCCGGATTCTGGCTGCTGCACCCCGAACGCTGTCACACGTGAGGGAGCCGAAAAATCACCGCCTAAGGTCCGGACGAGGGGATTCTCAGCCCTAATATCCCCGAATAAATCAGTGTATCAACCCATGTAACACCTTCCAGTGACCAGGCTATTGGACAGATGTTTTCTCCGCTGACAGTTGAGCTATCAGTATTTGGGAAGGGATCTCTCGATGGCTTTGAATGGGACGGCTTGTCAATTCTCAATTCTTAATTGGCAGTGGGGCCTACTTCAAAACCAGGTACACCTATGACTGCACGGTAGGCTGTGATGGAAAGCTACGAGAAGAATATTATCGTCTCATATATTACTCTCACGGAGTAGATGGTACTGCGCCTCCGTGTAAGGGCCAGCACGGACGGCAATTGCCCTCGTGATACTCTCACTAACGGCATATCGGGCTGGCCCATTCTACACTGTACATCTGGCGATGAGTTTGTATCATGGCCTTTGGGTCGAAAGAGCATGCGAGTGGTGGGGCCTAACCCCTGGGAACTGGTTAAAACTCCCCTCTGGTCACCCTTCAAGTTACCCCTGCAGTGTCGTTTCTCAGCATTTGTGTCTCGAAGCCTCCATAGGCATCTCTGCCGCTCGTTTCTTAGCAGCTGTATCTCAAGTCACGATAACTCTTTTGTCATCATGGTTGTCTCGCCTCCAAGTCACCTATCCCGTGACAGCAGTCAGTCCTCCTTGGATGATGCAGAGAAGGGAGTGAGCACGCTGCAGTTGACGGCTCCTCCTCCTTTCGTCTACATGGGCCCTAAGAGGGTAACCGAAATCATCACCGACCTTTCGCCCTTATCGCCAGTACATGAGGGCATCACACCATGTGCTAGTGTGCCTGAACTCTCGCTATCACTGCCTGCAGGCCAACGAGCAGTCGATGCGGCCAAACTCGATACGACTATCAAAAAACCGTCGCCGAAAAAGAAGCCAAAGGTCGGTCGATGGATCCTCATCGATCTATGGTTCAATACATACCGCAAACTCTTCACACTCGTTACACTTTTGAACTTGGCTGGCATCATCATGGCCGCGATCGGAAAATTTCCCTATGCCGAGAACCATCTAGGTTCCTTGGTATTGGGAAACCTTCTCTCTGCTATTTTGTTCAGAAATGAATTGTGGATGCGGTTCCTGTACATGGTTGCTATATATGGACTACGCGGCGTAAGTTTCTTACCGAGTTCGGTACGAAGGCAGTCGCTGACCATGGATGTTTTAGTGGGCCCCGGTACGCCTCAAGCTTGCAGCGACGTCATTCCTTCAACACGTCGGCGGTATTCACTCGGGGTGCGCACTGTCGGGCTCTGCGTATGAATTAAAACCCCTTGGATATGAATAGAACTGACCGATTCTAGGTGGCTGGTGTACAAGATTGTCGATATTATTCGCTATCGCGCAATCCAACACAAGGCCGTAATTGTCAGTGGTGTTATCACTAACGTTTTCATCATCATTTCAGTCCTTAGCGCATTTCCGTGGGTGCGAAAGTGAGTCGGTATCAATTTTATCTTATGGATAATTCACTGATTCAAGTCACAGTACATACCACAATGTATTTGAAAAACATCATCGATTTGTAGGATGGCTGGGTCTTGCGGTAGGCAATTTCAACTCTAAATATCTCTAGTAATGGACTAATTTTTGATAGATGACCTGGGTGTTTGTCATTATGGGTAATACCTATGACATCAAAACGGGACAGTGGCGACGTGATACAAACGCACTGCTGAGTGCACAGGAGCTGTGGTTTGCTGTTTTCATGACAGTCTTGTAAGTTTGTATTCAACACTTCACCAACAGCCACTTATGATTTTAGCGTTCTCATCCCATGGGTAACACTTCGAGAGGTTCCAGTCGAGGTAGAAATCCCATCCCCAAAGGTGGCAGTCATCCGCTTCAAGCGTGGGATGCAGCAGGGTCTATTAGGGAGGATCAGCCGAACTTCCATTATGGAGTACCACGCGTTTGGAATTATTAGCGAAGGACGAAAATCCGATCATCACTACATGATCTGTGGTGTACAGGGTGACTTCACCAAGGATCTCGTCAACAACCCACCCAAGACATTGTGGACTCGAGAGCTGAAATTTGGTGCGTCAAATCTTCATTTCTTTATTGCCATTATACACTAACAATCTATAGCTGGTGTCGGGAATGCGTCCGCGATGTTCAAGAGAGGCATTCGTGTCTGTACTGGAACTGGCATTGGCGCAGCACTCTCAACTTGTATTCAAAGTCCGAACTGGTTCCTCATCTGGATAGGATCAGATCAAGAGAAGACATTTGGGCCAATCATTACAGGTCTCATTCACAAGCATATTGAACCAGAGAGAATGATCCTTTGGGACTCCAAAAAACGAGGAGGTCGCCCAGACACCATGGAACTTCTCAAAGATACTTGGGCAAGATTTGGAGCCGAGGTCATTTTCATCACGTCCAACATGCAAGGAAACGACGAGATGATGCAAGGATGTAGGGCAGCTGGAATGCACGCATTTGGTACTCTTTGGGATTTTTGATCATATAGCATTCGCATTGGAAGGTGTTATCTTGTAGATATATGCATAGTATAGATAGAGTCATCTAGATTTAGCTCTAATATAGTGCCAGCCTCGCCATCAAGATCACCAGGCTGGGTGGAAAATTCTTTGTTCTTTCAGTACATGTTCTAGAACGTGGGTGTAGAGCGACTTTTGTGGGGCTGAAATCTGGGGTCGCTACCAAGATCTTTTAAGGAATGCGAAAACTCGCACATGTGCATACATCGAAGCACATACAACGTCAAAAACCGAATATGAATGAGTAGAAACTTCTACCAACACCATTTTCGAGTCTCTAGAACGAATTTGGGCATTGTTGATGTTGCGTCACCGTAACTACAACTGTGGATCATCACTTCTCTCGGTGTGGGGCTTCGGACTGCGGCACATGACTTTTTGGTTTTGAACAACGTCTACCAGGTACAAGTTCCCCACGGGGTACGTGCGGGTGGATAATAGCTCTCCACGTTAAAAGATCCCCGTAACCACCATTCGTGTATACGAAAATTGCTCATCGTTACCCTTGACCCAACCATCAGGTCACCACCCAGTTGGTGTTCGCCTGGGAAACATCGACAAAGTCTAGTCCAGCATCAACTTTCCGGTCATCCGTTGGCCGCTTTGCACGCACTATTGCAGAGCAGAGCGACTGAACCCAGTACCTCTTCCCAGGCCCCACAGACTTCCGTCCCACCATGGCCAAGAACTCTTGCGAGCTTGCCTCGCCTAGAGGTCTCTGTAGTATCAGGACATACTCTCGATCGTATGCCCATTCTACTTCATTCTCTGCTACAAACACAACATACTTGTAAGAAATCACTTCAGCGACTTGTTCGATCACTGGGGGCTTCTCAATCTCCTCCACAACAGGCACAGCAGCAGCTTTGCCGAACCCACCAAATTTTGATTTGCCGAGAGTAGGCACCTTCCCAAACGAGGGAGTTTTGGGCATCGATGGCATCGATGGCGCTCTGAAGATGGTTGAAGCGGATGGAACGGGGGTGTAAGTGAGGCCAAATCTGCGCTCCGCCATGTTGATAGTCAAACCATGCACCTTGGACATGAAGCGTATTACATATCCTGGATAATCTACTGGAAGACCAACAGTAGGGAGCAAAATAGTCTTGTCATTCATGACCATTGACATGAATCGGCGATCTATGCCGAGTTTTCGTGGGATGTATTTGTTCACGTTGATTTTGGATTTCATGTTCAAGGCGCTGAATTCGAGATGGATGTCGTTGAGATTCAAGTCACTGTAGTCTTCGATCTTGGAGTCTTTTGAGTCATCCAGGTCACCTAAACCTGATGAACGATGGCCGAGGAGGGAGACCGGAGCCCAGCGGAATCCGGGGATCGTGAGGCGCTTATAGTTATTGAAGATGATACCTTGACGGAAGCGACCGATTTCTTCTAGGAAAGCCTTCATTCGTAGCTCTGCTGTTCGCTGTCGGCTGCGCTCCACTTCCAGCTTCGCGTAGTTTTTGACACTGGATCCGATGACGGATGCGACACAAAGAAGTTCGTCGTCGATGTTCGTGGTTGAACGGTAGCCTAATGATTCTGCAAGATGGCTATATACAATCCACTTGTTATCTTCGGGGATCCGGCCCTCTTGAATACCATTTACGATAGTTTTCACCGTGGTATAATAGAAACTCGTTTTCCCGGAAGCCTGGAGTGGGAAGCTGAGAGGATACCCGTTGTACGCCATTCTTTTTTGATATTCTTTAGCCAGATCATCGACTTCGGGCAACCTGAGTGGTTTGTCCAGGAGCTGATAATACACTTCGCGGGCAAGAAACCCTTCCTGATGCGTCCAGAGGCGGCGAGACCAGCCTGAGGCATATACGCGGTAGCAAATCTCGCTCACCGAGGCAGTGGACGGAATGGACATTAGCCATGGATCTATGATCAATACTGCAACACTTTCCCCGTAGATCTCCCGCATAGATTGGATGCTTTTCTTTTTGTAAGATCTACTCTCTTCGTCAAGCCCAACAGTGCAGCAGAGGGTGTCCATCCAGAATCCGGGCTTAGGGTGTACCAATTTTGGTGGGAGATGATTAACACAAAGATCATCCACCAAAGCCTGTATTTTCTCCAACTGACAATACGGAAGCGAGTTGTCGAACGGATTTCCTTTCCCATCTGCCCACCTGCCGACCATTAGTAATTTTATCAATCGTGGAATGATGAACGGTAATAACTGACACATGTGATATAGCAACGAATGGAGGGACTTTGGATGCCTCTTCATCATATAAGTCCTTCTGATGACCGTATGTAAGCAGACCGCGTCGCTCAGATTCCCATCTCAACACTGGTAAATGTCCATTGTCCATGATATGCTGAATCGCTTCTCTAAGCGATACTGCGTTCTTCTCGTATCCCGGGAAAATGTGTTCAAGAAAGGCAGGCTCTGGCTCGTAGTCATCGCCGTAGCAATCAGGATCATGCCGGGTTTCGTAGGTTCCGTCGGCGACCTTCGCCTCGCACGAGTGGTCGGTGCATGCATAATGCGCATCAAGGTCTTCTAAGGTACGACCGGTTGCCGCAGCTACATAATTCTGGCCATCAATATCAAAGTCTTCCATGATCATTGCTGCATCGGATTTGCACCACTTTCGTTGAATTCGTTGACGCAGAACTCGAGAGTTGGTCACTGGCCACCTGTCACCCTTTCCAGGTTTGTCGTAGATAGAGAACGCAGCTTTTCGGAGGGAAAATGCGACGGCAATAATCGCTGTTGTCGTTTCATCAGAAACAGACCAAAGTACCTTTCCATACTGTTGGATGGATCGATGGTCTTTCCCACCCGCGCAATGATAATCAACAATCTTGCCGACATGATCGAGGAAGACCATCACGCGATCAAAGACTCCCGTGTCTCTTGAAGCTTGATGCCTTTTTCTCCACTCCTGAATTAACTCGGGTAATTTTTGGGTGGTGATGATGCGGGCTGTTTGAGGCCTGTGAACAGCCTTACGGACAATTGGAGCCAGAAGATCGGTAGTCTTAACATCTATTCCACTGAGGGCAAATACCTCAATAATTAAGCCAAAGAATAACCAGGTTTGGAAAAATCGTTCAATTTCCCAGGGTTCGCGGCCCTTGTCAACTTCGTCTTCGACAAATCCACCCAGCAAATCCTCGTTGTGTTTTGGTTGGGCCCATGCTTCGTCGTAACCCCATTTGACACGCTTGTAGTACTCGGCGAAAGTAAATCCATTCGTAGGGATGTTCTCGTAGTATTCTGCCTCATCTGAATCATACGCAACCTTCATCCATGGGTTCGCTCCGTCGGGAAGTATAAGATGGTCCATGTTGAAAGTTGATAGTGATCTAAGGATCAACGAAGTGAAGTTACGTACTCGAACATATTAGCGATTTGCCTTGTTTTGATGAGCAAAGTTTTATGAGAACAATGATACCAAAAAGGAAGCCTATAACCTGCATGCATACTGTCTCAGCTTATGCAGTTCCTCCGATACACTGCAAGTCTTCTGTAAACGTTGTCTACTTTGCGCTAATGCTATTGATATGGCGTTACAGATCACAGACGTGGGGAAAACGTATTGGTGCGAATATTATGCATGGTAGCGCTTCGTTAACCTTTTCCACATTTGATCATAACAACATGCTTCACTAAGTATCAGCCTGGCAAATCAGATCGCCCTACGAGCACCTAATGGTCCAATGTTCGGCGACTATCGACGATTTGTGCGGAGATTTGCGCATGGTTTTCCTCAACCTGGTATGCGGGGGTGTAGAAGGAGCTGAAACCAGCAACGCCACATTCGGAGGTTATACGGGATCATGGATTGGCACTCGGCGCTACCACCCTGTTGAGGTTTTCATTGCATGGCATTTACTCCCAAGACGTTGTCCCGACGATTTGACGTTTCCGAGCCGTCCGGCCTCGCTTCTGAGCGTAAATGATTCGGCTGTGGCTTCCACCACCCAGCTGAACCCTCACGATTTGTCGAATCGGCACAGCCGGCCAAGATCTGGGGTACGCGAGTGCACTCCCTCAGGCAACTTAATTAACATTCACTGTCCTTGTAAATGGAACACTCCATCATGGCACCTTATCTCAAGGAAACTCTTCAGACCCGGGAATTCGACCTCAACGGCCCATCTCCAGCCTTCAAAGCTCTGTGGGTAACCCCGAGCAACTATGCTTTCACGATTCTCCTCCTTCTGGGCGGCGATGTAGTCTCGAGAGCTCTCGCTCAGTTGGCAGGTGGTTTCGTAACGCCAGTCGCCTTCTCTTTTGGCTGGGTATCGTATGCTGTCTCCGCGATCAACTCCGCGATTGGAGAGAATAAGTTGATGCCTGGTGCCGACACACCTTGCACTGTCATCAATGCAGCTAATGGCCAGTCACGTTCGAATGGGTCATGGGTCCTTGGTCGGGTACGCTGTCCTTTTCTAAGCAATTGATTGTCTAACTTCTTGACTCATCACAGTAGCTCATGCGCGATTTTGAGTACTGGATGGGAAAGCCTGTGAAAGACAAAGTGCTGGAGCTGAAGAATTCCAAATGGGAGTATGACAAGGCTCAAGCAAAGTCAAAAGGTGAAGACGTCAAAAAAATCGAGTTTCCTTCCCATGCAGGATTGGTTTTAAGCTTCTGGAAGTTTGATGAAAACAGTGAGTTGTGTTTTATGCAGTACCTGACGCTTGTCCTTGGAGTTGACTGGTGGTTTAGAAAAACAACAGTTTCAAAGGCCTGGTCGCGATGTTCTCTTCTGGTCCGGTATCATCGTTGCCTTTCTTCAACTTGGGATCTCTGCGATTCCTTTTGGATTATATGGCAATTGGGCTGTATTTCTTGTCACCGCTTCTGCCGTTGTACTCTGTCTTCTCACTGGCTGCCATACTCAGTGGCGCCGCGAGAAGTGGGCATGCCGCCAGATCGAGGGCAGGAAGCGTACCTACATCCTAACGCGTGGTAACGGTGCTCAGCATGCTATCATCGTTGAGTGTGATGGTTGCGGGCTTAATCTAGAAGATCTTTGTACGGGATTCGATAGTAAGTATACGGTCAAAATATGAACAAACACAGGAACTTATCGCATTGAATGAAGACCTTGATTCACCTTCAATATCGAAGACTACCCGCCTCAGCATGGTCGTTCTAGGATCGCTCTGGATCATTCTCCTCATCACCAGCTCTAGTTCTGCATTGACCGAACAATCCTGGTATTTGATAGCAGTCGGTGGTATTGGGATGCTACAAAACATGTTCGTCGCTGGTTGGAGTCGACACCCTGAAGCTTTGGGCATTCCTCTGAAATTTACAACCGTCATCGGTAGCCCGAAGGTAATTACAGCACTTATCGAAGCTGAAAAAGGGTTTCCTACGGTTGGACGGGCCTTAGTTGGAACTTTCTTCCCTGGTGGTCTTTTTCCTAATGAAGAGAAGGAACTTGAGGCCATCGAGGATGAGGAAAAGGGCAGAAGGCGGAAAATCAAGGAAAGAGACAATAAGAATCTAACTGAGGTTAAATCCGGCACGTTGTAAATGGAACCTGAAAGGTTTGACGGGCCAGAGTTCTGTTTTGTAGATCATAGCTCAATCTAGTTAACGATGCTACTATCGTGACTTCGTGTTAATCCAACATTTTCTGCTTCCAGTTTGCATTAAATTCATGGAATTCTCAGGGTTGATTCTATTGCTTACATGTGTTTCTTGTGCATAATCTAATTGTCCAGAGTTAAAGTTGGGAAAGTTTGCTCCAAATTTCTCTAGTGCATGAGAAGCGTTCTTGGCTTTTACAAATGTTTAGTGATATTACTCGTGAGCTAAAAGACTCTCGGTTGGTGTCAGTACCAAGCAAATTTATTCGGTATTCAAATTGGAAATCAGATTGACAGTAATGAGTTATCATGCACTTTGCCGTGAGTTTAGACTGTTTGAAAAATATCTCGGGACATTTAGGCCAGAGTTTTGGGAAAGGCCGATCCCAGACAGAAGCTTTTGAGTTTATGAGTTTTAACAGAGACGTGAAAGAATGCTAAAAGGAACCAAAGTCTTAGTTCGGGCAGCATAACTCTTAGTTTAACCTGCCAAGGAATTTTAGACACCACAAAGCTGCTATCCGCTTCAGTGAAAAATGATATGTTATTAACTGAAAAAGGCTCAGATAACTGCGAAGTGTTATTATTTGACCACTATATCCGTATAGTTGATTGCTTTAACCTACATAAATGAGATTGTTCAAAGATATAAACAACATCTCTTCGGGATTCAGATTTGATAGGCTTAAATACTCAAAACAATTCATCACTTGAAATATGTGTCAGGCATGTAGGGTGGTTATAGAATATCATGGCAATCAAGACCTTGACATCCGGAGTAACTGCCGAGGCGTCAATTAGAATTGCTGATCACTCAATCTTCTATAGCACGTGAACTTTTTCAGTGGCTCCATCCTATTCTGCTTTAGGTAGACTCGAAACCAAGCCCCTCACCGCTTTGGGACAAAGGGATAAGTCTCGTATTGATTCGCGATTCATCACATTCCCTCGGAACACTAGTGGCATAAATAATTGAGCTACTGAGGAAATGTTGGAAAATGCACCTGGAAATGTGGTTCTCTATTGTTGTGATACCCTATTGGTAGATGATGACACAGTGATCACGGAAGGTCATCCGTGCAATAGGTAGAACTTGTCCCAGTTGAATCTTATTTCCAATCGCATCACTGTAATGAACATCAACTATAACGAGGATTCGGGCTGAACAAATCAGTCGAAGGACAAATCCACCTCGATCACAGAGGCCGTGAAGCATGGGAACGAAAATCGACACGATCATTCTCTATTGTTTTATTCCTAGGATCCCATACCCCTCATCTGCAGCTCATTGACGGACATATCTCCTCTACCTAAAAAGTTGCCCGGAGTCTGTGCCGCCCTTTCTTACTGGGTCCGGGTCTCACCAACTTCCTTACCGACGCCAATCATCCACGAGCTAAACGCTGCATCTTCCAGGCGTTGTACTTATCGATCGTATTTGGAATCGCTTGACATGTGGGCCAAATGCTGCGAACGAGGGGGAGATAAGAAAATTGGTTAAGGCTTCCACCTCGAAACACTGACTTGGGCACTGCGTGGGCAGAAAATGCACAATCGGTATTCGCATTCCTCCATGGCATTTTTGCTCGGCTTTTCACTTGTTGCTGCGCGACCCTTACCGTACGAAGGAAATGTTGCGAGAGAGGAGCCAGATGAGGTGGGACTGGGAGAAAATCCGAAACACAGGACAGTGGTTGTGGTATTCTGTATGGTTTACACATTCGTGCTGGCTCTCGCTCAAGGTATGTATCTATGTGTATGAGTCAAATCTCCGCGGAGATACAAACATTTGCTTCTTCCTTCAATGTCATGTTACTGATGATGTTTATTCCTGAAATAGGGTACCGTGCAGGTCGAATGAGGGACACGAAATCTCGAGGAAGATTTCCGGACGCTCTTGTCTTCGTGCAAGGATTCCTGAGTACAGCTTTTGTATTCGCAGTAGGAATCAACTCGGCCGGTCTAGGTCTTGCAACGGATTCACAGTGTCGTGCTGCAATCCTAGTATGTATTGCGATGTATGGGGCGGCGAAGATGGCGCTGTAAGTGCTTTAGGATTTGAATTTGCTGTGAAGAGCTATGTTGATATAGACAGGTATCTTTTCCTTCTCGAGCGCGTTCATATAATCCGAGCCCCTTTCGTCGACAGATTGCGTGATGCGGTGTGGGTTATTGGCGCTGTCCTCACGGTGGGTGGGTTCGCGTCGATTATGGCCTATGAATTCGTTGATCCTCGACACAATCTTTCCCGTAAGGATGGAGTCTGCAGGATTGGGATACAACCAAACGCCGGGGTTGCAGTGATTGTACTGGATGTTACAATCAACAGTGTTCTCACAGGGATATTCATCTGGCAGCTCAGACCTGCCTTCCACTCGATCAAATGCCGGAGCATCGTGATGCCTAATCAGCCCGTTACGCAGCAAGGTCGAAGAAGGTCGTCCCTCAAGGCATTACTTGGTGTAAAAATTCAGGAACAACAGACCTATCGAGAACCAAGACATGTGTTGCGACAAAACTTGCAGAAGGTGGTAATCAGGAACATCATTGGATCAGCAGTGGTGTTAGTGAACACAGTCATCAATAACGCCATTTTCCTCACATGGCCCTTCGCAAGCCAAAGCCATGCTTGCCAGCTGATGTGCTTGACGGATAGTAAGTTTGGTCTGGCAACAACGAGCATCATTATTGCCTTGTTTAATCTTCTAACCTTCAATAGTTGTCACTGGCATGCTAGTCATTAACTGGCTTACGATGCGGTCACCCGATGGTGAATTGAATTCAATACGTGATTTTTCCTCTAGGAATACTGATTCGGTCGTAACGAACTCGACTCTCGCGCCAACAAGAATGCTGACAATGGAAAATGGGAAGAATAGCGGCGCCTTAACGAAGGAGATCCAAGTTCAATACGCATGCGGCGAGTCGTGAGCTAAGGCCCGAAACATTATCTATTTCACTTTTGAAGTTCGCGAATTAGCCATTATTTTGTAATATTCCATGCATTTGCTTGCCAACTAGGCGATCTCGCTATACGGCAAGCACGTGCATACAGTTAACTGATATATCGAAATTGCCTACATACCGCGAGCGGCCGAGTAAAAGACCAGTAAAGACTACTTTCAAGACCCAAATATATTAGCGACTCCAAACTAGCAAGCCATAGGAGGTATTGTGTTCTTTACATAGGTAGATCTTCCAATGATTCACGTCATGAGCGGTGGCAGACGAGTTACCAAGATCCCCACGAACGTCAATAGACAATCCGATACGCAGACATCATCATGACTGCGCTTATCTGATACTAGATAATCTACTCCGTCGTCCATCAAGCAAGATTGAACCGCAAACTTGAATAAATGACTTCATTGGTATTAACACCTACACAGAACCCCTAATTCATGTAAGACTTATTCCTTAGCATGTTCTTCCACCGATTTATTTCCAGGGTCCGACTCTGTGACTCTCACCTCATGGCTCCCCTCTAACTCCGAGAGGATGATCCATGTAGGAAAAACACAAAGAATAGTGATGCCAAAGTTTATTCCGATGCTCACAAAGTGATTTGCGCCGCCTTCTGATTGCATTCTATCCCAAGGTCAGTTCATGCTTTGAAAATTTCCCAGACAACAGCAACTTACGCCCAAGCAACGGTCTGTCCTAGAGCCTCGACACCCCTCAGAATACCTGTATGATGACTAAGATTCGACAGGTCGGTCGCATACTGTCCAACTATCCAATAAAGGAACTGCTGGAAAGCCTGACCGCCGAATTGCCAGAAGAAAACTAAGGCGTAACTCTTTCCGAATCCTCCCTGGAACCAATCAAAGACAGGCTTCTCGGCAGCATTATAGAATTGTTTCTGTAGTATCGAGGCCCAGATCCATGTGCCAACAAGGATGATAATTATAGCGCTGAATGCAATTCTAGCACGCGTCTTGATGTAGATCTTCTGATTATCAAGTAAACTCGCAATGATGAACGAGCTAAAAATTCCAGCGAAGTTGGTGAAGAAGCTGGAAAAGGCGCGAGAACGGACGGTGAAGTAGGTAGTCAGCCAGGTGCTAACGAAACCATTGTAGAAGTAGCTGATAAAGAATGCCGGAAGGAGAAGTAGAATCCTACGACTGATAAACAGCTTTCCGACAGCTTTGAACTCGCCACTCCATGTGGGCGATATGTTAGTGACCACCTTCGTACCGTCGCGACGCCAAACTTTGTGAGCTGGTGAGAGACACAGCGCGATGGGGAGGCCGAGGCACATGATAACGATGAAAACGATGTATGTTGCAGAAGAAACTGAACCAGTCGATTTCCTGTTCGCGTTCAGTCCAAGGTTGATTGCGCCACCAACAATCGGACCTGCAGCTTTGGCAGTCTGCCAAATTGCAAGGTAGAAGGCCCGGTCCCCGGGTGAAGGATATCCGATGATAATGGCCGCTTCGGCAGCCCAGAAGAAACCAGCCGAAATACCGCAGATGGCACTTCCAAACAACATGAACCAAGTGTTCGCGCTGACATTGTTGGTGTAGAGACCTGCTCCATATAATGGGTAGCCAACGGCACCGAGTGCGAGGCCGTATTTGAGTCCAATGCGGTTGTTGATGGCACCAGCGGCAGCACACACGATGGCAAAGAGACCGTAACTATAGATTCAGTGATTAGCATAAGATCATCCCAGTTTTGATATCCACTTCATGAAGATGTGTTGACAACTTACACCAGCGCATTCGCTGCCGAAACTGCGTATGGCTCAGCAGCGCCTCCAGCCCCGAGTCCACCCAGCGCATCCCACATGCCCGGGGCTGTAAAAGATACACCACATGCTACG
The DNA here is from genome assembly GCA_020744415.1 of Dendryphion nanum. Taxonomy (NCBI): domain Eukaryota; kingdom Fungi; phylum Ascomycota; class Dothideomycetes; order Pleosporales; family Torulaceae; genus Dendryphion; species Dendryphion nanum. The sequence goes on along the minus strand of JAGMWT010000004.1, from coordinate 1,604,031 downwards.
ACAATCTGGAAAGGCACAGAACGAAAAATGGATTGCTGTTTTCCTCCAATAGACCCGGATGGCTCCAAAGAATCATTCGGCGCCATAGTCGACATGATTGGCTAAACTTATTATACGCTAGATCAACCACGTGAAAAGTAAGAAAATTAATACGAAAGGACAAGATAGTTGCTTGAAGTGCCCAAGTCCACTCCGAACTTGGCCTCCATTTATTCGTCTGAAATTTTATCCTCCAGAAAACTCTTTTTTCACCAGTTGAATTGGTTGGGGAACGAAAAGGCGTGGGGCGAGCACGTCATTTAATGGTGTCCGGAGCTAATGACTCGGAAACGCCTTTAAGCCGCGGTTTGCCTCGTTGGTCCACGACAATATCCATGCGAAATCCCATCGATGCGTAATGATACGTGCATGTGTCTAGGATAGGAATTTTATGAAATACTCTAACAGCGCCAAGCGTCGGGTGCGTGCTTCCTGGTTCATTGCTTATGAGTAACTTTATTCAGCCGACATGTGTTCAGGTTGAAAAAATTCCACTGTAGGGTTTACAGATGGGCGTTTCAGACAGGAAATGAGCACGTAAGTCAAATTTTGCGGCATGAGCGGCGGGAACATGGATGCCGTATCAATAAAGAATGAAAAAGTTGGCAGGAAATTTCAAAAAATGGAAGGGAACTGCAAGTCAATAAATGTTCAAAAGGAGTAGTTCAGATTGTCCTTGTTGATGTCATCCAGTTATGCTACCCAATTCGGACCAGTGGACGCGCAGCTTTCATAATTGACATTTTACGGCATATAACACTGATTTTGCAAACAATACTCTACAGACCCTTGTGGTCCATTGAATGGTAAGATTTCACAGTGGAACTTAGCATACTAGTACTTCGTAGCTAATATTTAATATAATTATCAAGCAGCAAATAATGGGATTGTTGGTTTCTGAGTCCACTACACGCCAGTGTTACTTCGCATACGTGGAAATGGAACCATAGACAACGAGTCCCCAATGTAGTGGATCATTGGCTCGGGATAAATTCTAATTGGAAGTATCAGAAACGAGCGAAACCAAAACCCCGAGGACATACAGTTATGTTCGCCTAAGCCATATCTCTAGCTACTGTTGAACACCTCGCACCAAGATTTTGCAGTTTCTTCCGTTACCCAGTCTAGAACGCTGTACCTAGGGATATGTATACGGATTCTCACCGTAAATGGACCTAAATGCCAATTGAAAATGTTTGAAAGTGTAAATGAATACGCCTAAGAAATATCAGTCTCCTAAATGTTGGTAGAGATTCCTGGTTGAATGTTCTCTAATTTTACGACAAGCTCATCCCAAAGACGCCCGCCTACTTCCTTCCCTTCCTCGCTACGGATAAATTTTCCTGTGCTATAAGCGTGTCAGTTCGGATCTCATCCTGTAGCATGGTTACTCACGGCTTAATCTTGGATTCGCTCAAATATTGGCCGTGTGACTCTTTTCCACGTCCAATACCATCGACAAGACATCGACTCCCTGGCTCCGGTGCTCTCGCCATCACTTTCTCAAAAATCCTCACTGCGACTGATCCTTTCAGCTCATGTGCTAGGTCTGTTGCACAGTAGCCTGGTGCAGGAACGTTGATAATAATGCGCTGCACCGTACTTCCGTTGTTCCTGGAGTTTTCCATCCTCGTGACCAACTCTCTCACGCAAAGCATGACGAGCAACTTCGTGAGGAAGTACCTGTCTTGCATGTTTGTTGTCTTGCTGTTGGTGTTCAAGGACTTGAATATTTCCCCGTCTTTGCTCTTGCGTTCAGTAAAGGCGACCCAATTCATGCCCTCCGAGCCGACGATCGATACTCGCGGATTGATGTTAAACTTTTCCGCCGATTCCCTGAGTTTTGGCAAGAGCAGAACTATGAGTAGAAATGTGGAGACAAAGTTTATCGTGACGTTTGTCTCATTGTCTTCTGTGATCTCAAACGCATTGTACTTTGCGATAGCGGCATTGTTCAAAACGGCATCGAGCCTGGAAAGGGTCTGGGCTCGTTGTGCAAACGCCTTTACAGACTCATATTTGCCCAAATCCAGCTCCCAGATCTCAATATGCGCATTTGCGTTGTCCTTGAGCAATTTGGTCCTGGCTTCTTCCCCCGCAGTGACAGAGCGAACGGCGATAATGAGTTTCGAGACACCAAGTCGTATAATATGTTTTGCGGCTTCGAAACCGAGGCCGCGATTACCGCCGGTCAGAATGATTGTTTCGCCGGCAAATGATGATTTTGGGAGAGGTGGAGTGGTCAGAAGCTGGTGGTAGATAAATTCGGGAATAAGCATGGTTGGGATAATTTATGGGTTTGAGTAAATTGGCAAAAAATAGCTGTGAATGAAATTTCGCAAGCAAAGAGCCTTATAGGGGAGAGTACTATTGAGTTTCGTAGGATGGTGTAAGTACCTGGACATGTTCTTGGGTGCGACCGCTTGGGGTTAATATAGTCAACGCCCGCAAAGAATGGATATGGATTCCGTGAATTTTTGCGCATCTTTTCAAACTACACTGCATTAATTCATTTTGCATCCTTCAACTTGCTTGTTTTCGTATTAATTTCGTCCGCGTTTTGGTGTTTGGACGACGGATTTAGGCCCCGGCCCAGAAACACGACTTATATCCGGACGTAAGACAGAACCCACGCTTGGGCCGGAGATACACTATCAAAGTTTCGAATGGCGAAGTATAATGGACTTTCTCCCCTAGATGAGGTCCGACCTAGCCGTTGCTTCGTCCTAATTAGGATGCGTGGATATCTAGGGCTTTAAGTCTGCCTAGTAATGTACATTAATATTACACATGAGCAGACAGTTCCTGAGTCAACTTTGATATAGTTTTATTGCTTCTTTCATCTCAAACGGAGAGCATTATTTGTTGGTAAGGATCGGTCGCACGATATTTCGAGCAAAATTCGTGGAGAATCTACTGTGAATCAAAATTTGCCCACGACGCTCCTGTGAGGGCCACAAGTTCTTCAAAGAGGCCTTACAGGATCACGAGGATTGGTAGCGTTCACAATAATAAACGAAGTGTTAGGAGGCAGTAGCAAGATAGTATTCGTACCCTCAAAAGATAAACAAATCGCTGATGTCTCAGACATGCAGCGACACGAGGAGATATAGGGCAAGACGGCTGGCCTAGCTAAGGATGGGGTCACCTGACCATGTTTCTTCACCCAATGCCACATAATGGGCAAGTATGGGCCGTGCTGGCGACCTAGCCTTACAGCTCCGATACCCTCCAAATGTATGACTTGAATAGTATTCAGCGGAACCAAAGGACATAGAATAAATTAATTGATAAGTTGGGTAAAATACAAGGGCTCAATTGGAGTGTCGGTGAAAGGACCTTAAAGTGAAAGGTCAAGTTGATGCGTCTCGGATTCTTGCAGCGAAGAGGAGAGGAGATGCCGGGACTACAAATAAACATTCCAAACGTCTTCTGTAGGGATGTAGTGAATTAAGGAGAAATAAAGTATATTGAGGTGCACAGGGGCACAGGGGCACCGAGGCTATATACGAGAGTAGATAAGCTATTCTACATATGGGTAGCTTCATTGGATAAGTAATCAAGGCACGTGATGTGTATGCTCACAACTTTTATGTCATGATTGTAGTTCACTTATCAATTGCGATTCTCCAACTTTGACTTATTGATTTCAACTTCCAAAGTTCGTATTGTGTCTTAGTTAATTGCCAAGAGAACAACAGGCACCGCTTGATACAACAGATCATGACTGTCTATGAGCTTCATAGATAGCTATTCACATAGTAAAGCCTCATGCTTATGCACTGGGTTTCAAACTGGAATAGTAGATCGTGTGGTTTGAAAGTTACCGGATAGCTATTAGTTCTGTTTCCTTTATCACGAATGATGATACACAAACCTCTTTGAATCGTTGTAGGCGCCATTAATATCAGCAATTTTTCGTCCAACCTAGCTCTTAGTATTCCTTTCACTGATTGCTTCATTTTATACAATGTTCAAGTACCTAGATAAACGAATTTGAGAAAATAAGAGCTATTTCATACACCGCCCAGAAAGGAAATCTAGTCGGAACTGTTGTGATCAATTATGCACAATGGTGTGATGGATCATATTTCTATACTAGTCAAGCTTATATACATCACTTTGTCTTTCAATATTCCCTTCATCCCTGCCAAACTGCAGGACCGGGTGCTGTATAACTTGTCTTGACCGGGTAGTATGACCAGATGAGGCCTGCATCATTGGATTTGTAGGCTCCAGGGAATGCGACCAATGGACCTGGCTTTCCATTACCGCCTCCAGTAACTTCAACTTGTGCGCATGAAAGGTAGATTTGAGCACCTCCAGGCGATGAAGCTTGATGCAAAGCAATACTCTCGACGCGAACGAGATACTTGCCGCTTGGCACGTTCTTTGGAATGGTGAACTCAACGACTTTATCGTCTGCGACAATCATAAGTATTAAATACGATCAGCCTTGGAAATGGTTCACTCACTATATGCGGTCCACGTATCCTTGCCGGAAGTAAGCTGTCCATTTGCCCCAGGTTGGGCATCAATCTTCGCGGCCTTGAACCAAACGTTGCCACTTGCTTCCCAGTTGTTGATGTTGGCGTTATCTGGCACTTTGGCCATGTAAAACTGGACGGGACCAAAATGCGTGACTGCGGACAAGGCAGCAAATCCAAGCTTCTCGCCAGCTGCAATTGTTGCAGTTCCTGTCCCGGGACGGTTTTGATAGCATCGCATGTCCGCGCTATTCACATCGGTGACTCCGGCATTGGTTTGGAAGTTCTTAGTTTGCCTAACGTATGTCCACTCTGCCGCATCTTGGACTCCGTCGATAATAAGTTTGGAGAATCGATCTATGATGTATAAGAAACAGTATTTATCTTTATGATGACATTGTACGTACAATGCGCTTGGGCAGTCGCGGCCAACGCCAAAATAGGGAGGGAGGAACGCATTTTGGAGTCGGCGAATGTGATGATCAGGCAACCCGTGTGTACAACAAACTCAGCGTGTGCTTTGGGAGACGGAACATCTCATATAGCATCATGGAGTCTCGGGCGGCCGGATAAAGCGAGAAACTGCCGGGTACATATATTCGAATTGCCGGTTGATAGAAATATGTAATATGGGATTTAGATGTTTACCAGTCACGAGAGCGACAAGCGTGTCTAATCAGAAGCACCAGCCAATGACAACGGCAGCTCACCCTTGCCGTTAGATGAAGCGAAACTTGGCTTCACCCTTTCGGATCTTGTCGAAGTCGCGATCCTATTTCGTAATGCCGTTATGCACCCCAGATTTCTTAAGTAGCATATTGCTGCCCGATTTGACAAACCCTTGGAAGGGCGGCATGTGGGCAAGTCAAGAAACTTGAATATATGAGGCATGAGTAACCAACAAAGCCATAACGAGATCCCTGTCGCTGTGGGATGAGATAATAATTGTCTTAGATCTTGTTGCTAAGAAGAAATGGTTCTAATCCTAGTAGAATTAGTGATTGTAGCATTATTATTCTTACAGATCTAAAGTATGTATCGATAAGAGAGCCAGATGTTTTTCATGCTCATAGAATCCAGGATGAATGTGACTTCCTCACTTATATTTCTCTACCAGTTCAGATAGCATATCAGTTACGAATTATGATACCCGAATAAAATTTCTCACATTGAACGATGTCCTATGCGTACATGCTGACGAGATACGAAGAAGTATCCTCAAGCACAACCACCGGCATGTCGAAGAGTCACCCGGAAAAACCTCCATGGATATAATGGATTTTTCAACTTTCCAAAATCTCTTCATTCTACACCAAGCATATTCTACCAGGTAGATCCAATGCTGCATATCAATCACTCTTGCATCCTATCCTCTTCTTTCCGCATTCTCCCGATTCCACGTCTCCCTCCATTGTCGCACAAAATCGGACCAATAATCGCATTGTGGGAGCTCATCCTTGACCGCTAATTCGATAATGTCCTCCGCGATTTCCGCAATCAACACGTTACTGTTCGCAAGGTATTCCAATTCTCCAAAGGTCTGCATCCATCGCCTACAAAGACTACCCTCTTTGGAGTGTTTCACGGTCAAGTCTACAGGCTGAATTTTTGGTGCCTTGAAATGATTGATTATCGTCTCCATATTCCTAATCGATTGTGCGATTGACTGGATGATAGTGTCAGCTTGTTCGAGAGCCGGACCGGTCTTGGCGTTGCAGTCTTGGAGAGCCGATATATCGTCTACCGATTCGTTCTTCAGCAGTTCAAACGTTATCTCTTGAACAATTTTCTTAACCCTGAACCATAGAGAGAAAAACGTGTTTGAACTTCGTGGTGTGTCTGACTCAAATTGTTGGGCGACGCGGGCTCGGATCAATGGCAGCAAGGCTGGGGTACCGTGTCGGTGAGTGAGTGGGAGGCTATGATAATGGAAGCCGAGTTTGCGGTAGCGAAGGTCGAAGTAATCTAGCCTTTGTAGAAGCATTAATGCGCGACATGAATGTTCGTGGAGCCAATCGTGGTAAACTGACACGGAGGGTCGTACGGGGTGAGCTCTCATGCAAACATATTCGCTTGGGGCATTGGGGAGTTCCATGACCCATTTTTCAATCCGCTCACACTTCTTGAATTGTAAAGGAATAAGCATGTGCATGGGTGGTCGGGTGGCCATGTTCGGGCGTCCCGTAATTCAACTTCTGGAAAAGATAGAGTGTTAAACTGGTCGAGGAGCACACTCAACTGTGTGTAACTGTGTGTACTGTGTGGTGATAGAGTGAAGTATATAGCTGCAGATGGCTAAGAAGTTCTGTTATTATATAGCTTTCGGCAGAGAAGAATAATTTTCAAATGGAGACAGCGTGTGCGTGACTCAAAGTAACGCAACACTAGTCGCTGTTTACTGTGCAAACGCGCTGTCATTGAAAACGGTTTCCATAGGCAACTATCACTCCATTTTACTCTCCATGAACCAGTGCAGATGAAGTAAGGAAAGTGAGCATGATAAGTAGTGGGAGCAATTCCTGAAGGCAAAATGAAGGTGAAATAATAGAGATTTGGCAAGCATTGGCCATGGGGATCAGGAAGAGATTAAATAGAAAGTTGTTCCAAAACGACAACTAATGCTGAAAGGTTTTATATGGTAATTTGGTCTGTAATGACTTGTAGAATATGATGCTTAGACGACTTGAGCCAAAATGAACGGTTTGGTCAGATAGGCAGAGACATCCATGTTTTCTACCCGGACAATACTGCAGAACTATATGAGCTGCTTAGCTACAAAAGGCGCAATTGTAGCGTCACAGACGTTTCCATTGAGCCGTGATGATGATGTTATTTCTTCCTCAAATGTACAGTTTTCTTAATTGATACCAGATAAATTTGCTGTGCCATCATACCACAGAGCGATTCGTTTGGCTGAAGCTTTTGGCGGGGTCTAACTGTAAGTGGGGATCTATCACAAAAAACATCAATTATGATTGATGTCAGACGAAACGCTCCCTACAATCCATCTCAATATCGAAGAGAGAATACTAAACGGGAGCGCAACCGTTGAAGCTTGGTATGATTCTGCGTACACACTGGGCTTCGGTATTAGAACATTTATTGTTCTTGTCTGCTTAAAAGATTAAGCCGGAAAAGCAGTGTGCACCGAGGTTCACTAATTTTGTTTCGTTAACCGTCAAGAGACGATATAATATTTTGAACACTAAGGATATTCAAGAGAGCCGTATTTCAGTCGAGTCCTTCCGCAGTGCATCCAGCAGAATCTTCTCTGGACTTTTGCCGGCGCTCAGAGCGCGATGGGTCTCTGGTAAACTTCTGAGCCATCTCCACATCTCAGCATCACGTTCCAGCACTTCTAAATCGGTTACGTCTTCCGAAATGCCAGAAAGAGCCTCCATTCCTTCAATGATATTTTGAAAGCCGTCCAGCATCCTCGAAATGGATCTTATGAGATCGCACGAATTTCGACACTCGACTGTCGAATTTAACAGGCGGGTATGTGTCGATTCCCCCCAGTCAGTAATTTTCTCAACGCTTCTGTTTATAGACGCAGCCAAGTCATTCTACGGCGAAAGGATTGGTCGAAGGTGGACTGGTGTGCTCCCATGGTAGGCGTGGACTATCGTAACTCTTAAGTCGTCGGGAACAGAGTCATTGCCGATTTGGAAATAAGCACGATTGTAATATCGATCACCTATTGAGCGGTACCGGTCTTCGCAATTAAGAAGATATCGTGTTAAAGTCACGGTCGTCTTATGTAGTTCACGGACGTCCGAGATCCATGCTTTGAGCAATCAGTGTGGTCAAATTAATGGGATACGATCAAATCTACCTCTCCGCTGATCCATTCGGTGATAAGATATGAACGATAAAGAAGCGAAATAGCGAATGCGGTAGAGATAGTTGTGGCGGTGGTGGGATGTCGAGTAGTCAGTGTTGAGCCCGCAAAGATGAGGGTACAAGAGAGGCAATATTGGGATCATTTTGACTTGGCATTCCCTAGTACCTGGGCAAGTGACACCCTCGTGATGGATGCTAAATCGCAGTCACACCTTCTCTGATGCCGGCGACATTGAAGAGTGGTAGTAACTCGGCTTAGTAATGGCAATCTACTTCGGTCCCAATCGATGCGCCAACGTTGGTGACTAAGCCTCACTCCGCGCTCAGCGCTTAGACCAACTGCGAGCTGCCAAGATTTCTTCGCATGCAAACAGACACATATCGCTCACAAGCTGATATAAAACATCGAAAGATCGAGTGGTTCTAAACATAGTCTATAGACTAGCGTTAGCTTGTGTCGCTTGATGCGAACGGCCTCTTAATTGTTCGACCATCTCCGTGTTTACGTAGGCAATGTTCGGTCAGTTGGTCCAGATGTCCAGTCCAGCTCCAGAGCACGCGATGTCACCGCCCATTTCACCCATCACAGGATGTTCATTGTTGCGGACATGCGAAAGAGATATCCCTGAAAGAGTTGGGGGAATGATGGAAACGACAAGCTGCACCAGAGAACGGAAAAGGATTATCCCTCCACACTCGCGAGCCTGTGACTTTACTAGAACAGTGTAAACACACTGCGCGTGCACTTAGAGCGAAAACGACCTTCCTAACATGCTTTGTATGACTGACATGTCCATTGCCCAGAATTTATCGCTTGCAGTAGTGCTCCTAGTGAGAAAAGTATCTTCGATAGCATTGCACTTGGTATGTACACCGCCTCTTACGCCTGCTTAGATATGCAACTCGGGCGTACACAATACAGCTCTTCTCGTCAACTAGTAAGCGTTAGCTTCCATGAATGGTCATTAATCGAAGAATGTTTCATTGGTGAGCTGAAAGGTCCACACAATGAGGGACGACGGATTGGAGGAATTGGGGACGAGCCACTTCATGCGTCGGGCAAATACTATAGGTACAGACATAGTAGACAGACATGGGTCGGTTCATATTACATACAATACAGGGCTGAGGCTGTCATCTGGATGCCACGAGGTCACGCCGCGTGGCTCAGGCACTGGCTCACGGATTTAGTGCCGGTGCAGACCCGATTCCTTGATGGTGAGCCTGGGCGCGATGTGATTGGATGGGTTCCTTGGATGACCTCAATCACCAGTCCTTGGCAACTAGCTTCTGCTCCACATTTGGCGAACCCTGGAAAATGTGACATCAGATCCCGTCCTTGATTCACCTCGACACAGCTTTTGGTTGTTCATGATATCTACTTAGTTTTAGATGCATCTTGTATATAGCTCTTTCACTGACTGCTCTCTATTGTGAATTGCCCTCCTTTCTTGTATCTTTATCTCTAACAGACCTTTCCTTGTACATATTTATCACCTCATCATTGATATTGTTTCATTTCGCCCTGCACCGCCATGAAGGGCTTCTTACGAAAGCTTACGGACAAGCAGAAGGCACGCTTTGCGGGGCAATCGGCGAGCGTCGGCCCTTCAGAGGTTCAAAAGGACGCATCCCCGCCAGCTGTTGATAATACTCAAATTCAGGACAGCAGTAGTTTTCAAACAAACAATATGGCATCTCAACAGGTTTTATCCGAAGCAGCGCCCGGAACTCTCGCCATTGCTCTTCAGAACAAATCATCCTCTAGCAACGTCTTCGCATATATTACTGGGCTCGCCCTCAACAACAACAATGTCCCCATTTTCATCCAATCAGACGGTCGAACAGTATACACCCCAACATCTCCCAAAGAACCCGGTGCATCTCTGGAGCGGGATGTTGCAATTTCCCTCGGCAACCCAGGCGACACCGTCTACGCGATCATCCCCAAAATTGCTGGTGGTCGCATTTGGTTCTCCGTTGACTCTCGGCTCACGTTCAAAATTAACCCTGGACCGGCTATCGTAGAACCTTCCATCACGAATCCGTCTGATCCCAACATCAATCTCTCATGGACCTTTGCCGAGTTCACATTCAACGACGCGCAGCTATTTGCGAACATCTCTTATGTAGATTTCATCAGTGTGCCTGTTGCAATGTCCATCACTACCACTGGTGGCGAAGTCAAGAGTGTTCTTGGAATGGGCACTGATGGTTTCGACCGCGTGGTCAACGAGCTGCGAGCACAATCCGGCAGAGACGGTAGACCATGGGACAAACTCATATATTCACACAATGGACGACCCCTTCGCGCCATGAGCCCAAACAACCTCTTGGTTGGAAATGGTGGGGTTTGGGATGGATATTGGAACGACTACGTTGAGCAGGTTTGGAGAAAGTTCTCCAACGAAGACATTATCGTCAACACCCAGGCCGCAGCCGGCAACATCAAAGGACGTATCACCAATGGCCAGCTTTCTCTTGGCGAGGCTGGCACATTCGGACGTCCGTCGGCTGTCGATATCTTCTCTTGCTCGACTGGGCCATTTCAAACTGGACAGAACCAGGCGCGCAATGCTGTCATCCCTCGTCTTGCGGCTGCCTTCAATAGAAGCACCTTGTTAGACACCAATCAGTTCCCGAATGGAAGTCATCCAGATAAATACTATAAACACCCAACTACGAATCACTTCTCGAGGGTGGTGCACGAGGTTCAGAGGGATGGTCGTGGTTATGCTTTTCCATATGACGATGTTGTCCCGGATGGTGGAGAGGATGTTGCTGGTACGATCTTCGATGGAAGCCCGAAGTTGTTCACTGTTGCTGTCGGAGGTGGGCATTAGAACAATATGTATATCATATTGTACTATGGTGCTAGGAGTGTGTAAGTGAGTTCGCATAGTTCTCTTTCTCGTCATTTTATTGTTTTAGTTTCAGTTTTTCAATATTGTAGCGTATGAACCCCACGAAGCAATATGAATTCTTAATTTACTAGCTTCTGGAATCATCTCGGAGTTCTCCTCGTGCAAGTTTTCTGTTTGCGCATGTCATTTTCCAGATGCGCACGCACCTAGATACTAACCAAATTATATGCGCAACTGAAGCTTGCCTCCAATCATTATACGAGTCTCTAGACACTGCATCTTCTTACAATTTCTACTTCCTATTGAACTGCCAGCCTTCCATTTATCAACATAGCTCGCTTGACAAACTTCGCGATCTTTTATTACCAGAATGACGTATCTCTTTGCAAGCGATCTTTTATTTGTATTGAAAAGCCGTGATGCTATTGTTATTCATGAGACAGGTATCCAAAAATGTACTTGAAGAGAAGTTTGAGTAAGTCATTAGCTTCATTTCTATAACGCGTTCAAATTGCTTGACAGAGGTGACACAAAGTCCTGCGACTCAGCGAAGTTCTCCTACGACTTAAGGTTGCACTCCCAAGCTCTATTCTACTTTGAAGAGAAATCCAACTAGTGTCTTAAATTTTAAAAGATGTTCAAAGACCACCTATACCAGACCTACATAAAGTTCAAGGGTAGGGGTTTCAGACCTCTCATTTCAAATTCCTGATTCACTTCGTTGAGAAATGGACTTACGCCGCTCCGATGCTAGGAGAAAAGGACACTGTATACGACTTACATGGAGACAACTTATCACATCACTTAAAACTGCTTGCAGTGTCTGGAGCATTCATTATGATGAGATTGAGTGTATATGCAACAGAGCACTTTACCGTAGAACTGAAGGGATGCGGCGACCCGGAACTCGAGTTTATTGTCAAATTGATTGAGGCGGCGGCAGGGAACAGTCCCTGATGGGGACAGATCCTCTGAAGTCTATTACTTGATCTAATCAAGCGCAATTCCGACTTCGAGGAAAACGAGAAAATCCAAGACTCCCTTAAGCATTCGTATACCAGTCAAAAGGAATATATTTTAGTGGTAGTGATGCCGGAGCCCGTGAGGCCGAGTAGAAATATAGTCATAGATATTGAATACAGCCCTGAAAGTGAAGGGGAAATTGAGAGGAGAGAAGAGAGAGAAATGATGCGGGAGGAAGAGGGTATTGCAGAGACTGAGGAATGACAAATGCCTCGGGCATGCTTGAAGGCAGGACAGCGACAACGAGTGCAAAGTGAGCAAAAGGAGAGCGGGAAAATTTGACTTGCATTGATTTGCGAATTTATCCTGCACCTACCTAGGTAGTCAGAAACAGGGATTTTTCATCAATTGTTCGAGCTTCCATCCTACTCTACATTTCTCCTACCAAGACTTCTCCACCCCATTCCGAAACCCTCACCAGAATAATTTTACTACCGTTTCAGTAATCTCACAGCATATTTCATTTCTCTTTTCCAAAGTTACAGATTCAAGGGGTACCGATGCTCCTTCTTGTCGCTTACTATTTTCGGTAATAATGCATGACCATTCTGGCGCTTACTAAATTTGGAACGACTGCTTACTACGCGTGCGAACGACTACTCACATTTGTAGAAACCCTTGAAACGCAAAGTTGCGAATAGATAATCGTATGCGAGATAATAGGAAGACAATAGGAAGATGTTCTCATATGCGCGCAACATGCGATTTTGATTTTGACCCAGATTGATTTTTGGAACTAGTCCACGCGCGAATAACAGACAGGACAAAAACAATACCTATGTACAGAATACAGCCACAACGTAAGTAGCATCCTAGGTTTTCCAACTCTCAAAATATCTTACTCACTTCACAATACGAAATCTCGGCTGTGCAGCTTCAAACTTGACCGCATAGACCGCCGACAAACCTGGCCCCAATGAGCCTCATCCTTCGCTACAACCGAAAAAGCAGATTCAATGCGGAGTACTCTTCCATCAGCCTCCTCTCGGTTGGTTGCCTAGAAGGGTATCGTTGATTTTCAAATTAGAGATGCAGAGAGGGAAGAGAGAGTAAAGAGAGCTGTATAAGTATGAAAGGTTGGGAGAGTTGAACGAGCATCTCATCAGCATCAACACAAACAACAATCTCTTTCAATATCTCCTTACAGTTTATTTCTTTTCTTTCTTTCTCGATTACATCGTACCAGTTCCAGTATCTTCATTCATCAGATCAAAATGCATTCATTCACCCTTCCCACACTCTCTCTCCTCATTTCCAGCATCTCGGCTGCTGCCATTCCCCAAGGTCTAGGTCCCTGTGCCGACCTCCTCGAGTACAAAGACCTCAAACAGAGCACTCCGATATTCATCAACAAGATGGCCACAGGCGCGAGTTGTACTTCCAGCCTGGACCAAGTATGCCAGATCGAAAAGGGTTATGCGGTCACGGTGTATGTTGCGCACATCTCAATCCTCTAAACACTCACATCGCTAACGCATCCCCAAACAGCGGTGTCGAATATGGCGTAAGCGTCAACTTAAATGTCGGCCTCAACCTCAAAGAAATCTTCAGCATCGGCCTCGACGTCGGTTTTTCCTACGCGTCCGTTCCTCTTCCCTCATCTTTCCCCCCAAACTAACATATCCCCCAGCTGGTCCACCTCCAATGAAACCTCCGTGGGCACAACCGTAATCTGCCCCGAAGGCGGTCTCGAATGCGGCGCCATGGTCACTGAAAAGGTTGTCCGCATCACCGGCCAACAGCGCCTTCCTCCAGGCGGTCTCGGATGCCCCGGCGACAACAACTGGCATGCTTTTGACTTTTTGGCGCCTGTGCAGGAAGAGGGTCCGATTGTCAACTTCCAGGCCTGTTTGAAGAGCTGTGGAAGTGCGCAGTATCCCCTGAGTTGTGATGTTGCGTATGAGGGTGGGCCGAGTAAGATCCCAATTTGTCCTAGTGAGAGCACAAAGCCTTGTCAAGGAAGTTTTGGGGGGGTTTGTTCGACGATTCCGGCAGTGTAAGGCTGGGGAGTGTGTGGATGTGGGGATATGGGGGTTGAAGGGTGTGGGTGTTATTGGAGTTTATATTTGTGGGATGCGATATTTGGTCAGGGTTTTCAATGTCGGACGTTGAACTGCGATTCTCTTCTAGGCGTTTGATCAATGAATGATAGGATATAGAGTGACAGAAGCATTAGAACACAATTTTGAGCCCATACCAATGGTGTATTCTCCACCTTACTGTGGAAATGATTGTTCTGTATAGAGATTCTGAATTAGTATTCGGTGTATCGAATACCTCCGGACATCATCGTCATCCTATAATACCAGAGCTTCTATTTCTGACTTTATTAACGGGTTTATTGGTTGTGTGCCATGATCAACGGTTGTTCGAGATTGTCTGGGGAATATTTGCAACTGAAGTTGCCAATAAAAAGGTTATAGTCCAACGGTTTCTCCCTTCATGAAACTCGTTTTACAGATGCTGCGCTTGCTCCAGATTGAACGGGTCGCTGGGACCTCGGGTGTATGATGGGATTCACTATTCCACCTCTTCTCTTCGTCCGGATCGCATGTATCATGCGTTCGTTGAATCTCAATTTGGAAACAGCAAGCGAGGTCAGAAGCTCAACCAAGCTTTATGGCGCTCGCCTATTGACTAATACGAGAATAGAGAGTTTGATGGTGTTGACATGATCCCCAGAAGACGAATTCATAGCGTACGCTTAAATTCCAGCGTAAGTGAAGAAATCGAGATGGCGTTTGCTTGATCGCCACAGAAAGGGAGGGAGTGCAAAAGCAGCGTCCCGCGGAGCTGTGCAACTTTGTAAGAGCTTCCTAAGCAATATGCGCCATCGCTACGAGGTGCCATTTGAAAGCGATTCAGCAAACACGAACCAAGCCCAAAACCCAGTGGTGAAATCTTGTAGTTCTTCGTATTCAGTAAAATCTGTCTGAGCAGCTGTCCCCGTACTCTTTTTCTCCCCCACACATCCCACACGCCACATCCCCAACAATTCCAAATTGGCACGCAAACCCCTCCATCGGCTCGCCCACCCGTGTTCATAACCAAGTTGTAATCCAGACGACCGGTATTTGTAATTTAAACAGCTTGGCTGCATTCAAAGCCGTTTCTTGACCTTCCCGCCGCCCCGGTAGAGGAATATATGCCCAATTTATACAGACATAAGCGAGTGCAAGCCCAAGTCCGAGAGCTCCGCGTGCCTGGCTACGGCCGGATACTCTCCGCTTCCGAGGCCGAAAAGTCTCCTATAGACGTGGCTTCCCGCCTGGGGCATTGCATATTAGGAGTGACGACATGTCGACCTGTTGGTGCCTGAATTCGGCAACGCCGGATGTTGACCACGACGTGTGGAGTTTTGCCTATGTACTGTAATTACTGTGCACAACATATCGGACGAGAGGAAAGGATCAGTGCGGATGTGTCGCGCATGAGAGTGAGATGGACCTGTCAGCGGGGCCAGACGTTTGTTGAGTTGTCTCAACAAGATCAGCTAGGTTATTTCTTCGGACACTAGTCAATCTTGCTTTCCTTTAAGTTTCGAGAACCAGAGATCAGCAAGCTTGATATTAGCCGTGGCGATCGAAGCAATCAACTTTGCATTGCTGAAAGGCACAGTCTTCTCCGAAAGTACACGGTTCGAACATTTGATTGAAGACTGGAAAGCGAGCTGCTGTGCCGCCGGAGATCAGGTGTTAAGTCTGATAGGCGTTGAGAGGGCGAGTCGAGGTTGTTGGCTTCCGCCCTACATATGTACGTAAGAGGCGAAGCTGAAAAGAAGATGCTGATGGCGGCAAGCGGGCCGTAGAGACTTGGTCTTTTATTGAGCGCGATGCCAGCGATGGCCGCGATGGCGATTTTAGGGTCTGAAGAGGTTGCGGAACGTCCTTGAGCAACAGTCCGCCACCACGCTTTCTTGGGCAAATCTTGGGGCTCCAAGGCTGTCAATGCCACGATGAGTGAGCATGCGCTAAGCCAACGCTAAGACCGCGCCAAGGCAACACTAGCTTTATTTCCGGCTAGAACCAATCTGGCAAATTCCTTCGTAAAACTTGGAACTCTTCTTTGGACGTACGATCAGCTCCCACGCGCGAAGTTCGTCCCCATCAGCAATTTATCGCCACGTGCTCGGGATCAACATGTCAATGAAACGCAATATCGGGTTTGAGTAACTCATGCGATTGTATTCCGACTTTCGGTATCTAACGGATAGCCGCCGAGTCTCTCGCAAGGCTCGAAGTCCGGAAATTTGCTGGCACAAGCTTTCTTAGAATGTAGACAAAAGGATAGATACAAAGCTATGAGATGTATCCAATCCGTAAAACCAGCCTTTATAAAGCTCAAAAAACAGCATAAATTAGTGTGTGATGATAGCACCATGGATTTCCTCAAGAAAAAGTGTAGTATTGGAGATACTGCTGTCTGGACGTTAAAGCCCTACTAGAACAAGTCTACATCCATCAATTGCCACTATTGCGTTTTCATATCCAACAATCTCCGTAGCGAATCAATCCCCGGACACGGTGTTCCCAACTAATTCCCTCATGCGGCACGCTCCACTGCAGTAACAGAATTGCCCTTGACGCTCAACTGGCCGTCATTATTATGGACCTGCTTCTCGACTGCAGCAACAGCCTGCTCAGCGAGGTCCTTGTCCTCGAACAAGAAGGCAAGCTCTTCGAGAGTGCGGTTGTACGTCTCAGGGTACATGAAGTAGACGAAGCTGAGCTCAAAGAAGATCCAGGCGCAGTAGATGGCGAAGTACTTCCATCCGATGGCAGTAAGGGCCTTCGGGTTCACGTTAATACTAAAGAAGCCGCCAAGTTTTCCAAAGACCTGCTCGATTCCGATACCCATAGTACGCTGGGCATAGGGGAAGAGTTCGACAAGGTAGGTGTAGGTAAGAGAGTTGTTACCAATGTTGTAGCACGGCGAGTAGGCGAAGTAGAAGAACAGCGCTGAAATCGCGGCAGATTGGTTCTTGGTTTTGTGGTCTTTGGCGAACTTCAAGCGTTCAAAGGACACGGTCATTCCAATAAAGACCAGTAACATGCTGGTGGAGGACAGCATGAACATCCAGCGACGGCGGAATCGTGTGATGATGAGCGCGATAATGGTACCGTTGATGAAGCCCCAGCAGTTATTGGCGATATTGATCCTGGTCTTTGCGTAGTTGCTCTTGTATCCCATCATCTCGAAGAGAAGATTGCTGTAATACGAAAGAAGGGTGTTTCCGGACATTTGGGTGAAAAGGCCAAGCATACTGGCGATGAATACACGGCGACGCATACCGGGGGTTCGGATCATGTCCAACCAGGACTGCTTTGAGTTTTCCATTTCGAGCTTGATAGTTGAGCGGATCTGAGCCATCTCAGCCTGGACAATCTCGTTGTTGGCATCGCCTTCGGCGTGGTATTTGGTAAGAACAGCGAATGCCTCGTCATCGCGGTCTTTGCTGATCAGCCAACGGGGGCTCTCGGGAAGGAGGCTATGAATGCGTTAGCATGCTGTCTCGATATGCAGCCATGAGCAGGGCCTCTTACAAAACAGTGGCCATCTGTAGCACCGAAGGGCAAATCTGCAGAAGGGAAGGTATACGCCATCCCCAGTTTCCTTTAACCTCGCTGGTCTTGATAGCGATACCAGATGCAATAATAGCACCGATGAAGTAGGAGGAATTGAAAAGCGAGGTCAATACGGGGCGCTCCTTGGGATGTCCAAGTTCACCGATGAGGGAGGATCCAGAGATAATGGCGAACAGGATACCAACACCCAACAGCATACGGGCAATGATGTACATGCCGATGTGCTGGGCAAAGCCCTGAAGAAGAGCACCAACGACCATGATCAGAGAGCCAGTGAAGATTGACCATCTGCGACCATACTTCTGGTTGAACCACGGAGCAATAGGCACAGCAAGAATGGAGCCGAGCTGATAGCATGATGAAATGAACCCGAGCATACCAGCCTCGATACCCCAGTTCTTGGTGATCGGGTCGATATGGCCATTTCCAAAGTCTATTTCCACATAAGTATTTGTTCAGTGGTATCAATTGACTGGGAAAAGAACCTACACTTGTTGAAAGGCTGGGAGAACTGCAGGGTGTTGATCAACTGAGAATCGAATCCAGAGGTGATCTCAACGCCCATGCAGCATGTGAACAACCACAAGTACATAAGACGGAGGTTAGGCTTTCTGTACCATGGCACCTTATCCTCCTCCAACATGCGGGTGAGGATAGGATCCGCAGTTCCATCAGTAGCTTTGAGAATACCCATGATAGCTGTTTTGAGAGGGGGAATGTGGGCAAAGATTCAACGCCTGCAGTTTTTCCAAAGTCGCGGTCGCGATGTGGACTTTATACAATGATTAAGGTCCCCACAATGCACAGATGTTCGCATCCACTTGTACAGGCTCTACCCCAGGCCCTCTCCATGTCTCCATCATATCCCCATGTATCGTGGAGCTAGGCCGGAGTCCAGCCCGTATGAACCGTAGCAGTGGCCTGGAGGGGAATAAGCGCCAAGGAGGACCGGCTAAATTGATAGAATGATCCACGAATTGCGGCTTACAAGTCACGCCTCTTTCGCCGCATGGTCTGTGTTTGATCATTCGCCCGACAGGAATGCGACATCAAGACGCCCTGGTAGTAACGTATGTGTACAAAGGTAGAAACACGCGCGGGAGGCAACCGATCAGTGCTGATGGTCAGCATCTCCACGTTTTCAGTCCCTCGCTTTGCCACTGCCAACCACGTGTGGGGTACCTCCAGAAGCGCCCAACCAGTTTGAATTGGATTCAATATCGCTTGGCATGGTGAGAAACGGGCAGCTACACCCTTTGCGAATAGAGATGGACAAGCGCGAATATGCCTCATGGCATCCGACTCAACCGACCAGAATGTCGTGTTGGAAGAGTGCGTCGCGGGTCGTATATGCGATTTCGGCTTTCGGCGTTAAACGTCTCCACATTTGGCCCGACAGCTCGTCGCTGTTTGGCTCGAATCATTAGGTAAGATGGCGAAAAATTGATGACCCCATTTTCTATCCAATACATTCGTTAGCTTCTCATAACACTTTGGACAATGGCAAATTCCCAAGCTCGTTAAAGCACTCATCATCTAACTGAAATGCGATCCAGCGTCCTTCGTCCACCACCCTCCCAACGCCGCGGACACTGACGGAATCTATGCCAAAAATGCAAGTCTTGTTCGAAAGAGGCAATTCATGTGAGGGCTGCTGGCATCTCAAGTGACACGATTCATGGATACGATATGTCTCCACGCGGGGTCTTGGAAATAATTGGGGCGCGAACAGATTTTCTTGCCATGGGAGTCCTGGTTTCTCTGTCTGAAGACATTGAAACCTGACTCGTCTCAGAGCCCAAAACAAGGACTAGAAACACTGCGTTCAAGAACACAATTTTGAGAGGATCCATTGATCTCGAGATCATTTGTCGAATAGCGTTTTCCAGGAAACTTTGCCATGCCTTGTGCTGCCCCGCGAGGTCCATGGATACACGGCTCCAAACACACTTCCAAGGGTTGGACCTTCATCACCGGTGCTGCAGGATGATTGTCGGGTTCATGTGAACCGGTTCAGCTGCAATCATGGTGTACTAGCGCGCCGCATGGGCTGTGTTGACAAAAACTATGTTGCGCCTTGGAAATCTAGGTGTATGTATTCCTAATTGCAGCCCCTTGACTGTAATAATAGTTCCCTTGCATACTAGGATCGCTTGGCCAGGCTCTCTAAATGCCACTTTCCGACTGTTATTGAGTATGGCGTTTGGTTTTGACCAGTCAACGAATAAATCTGTTGGGTTTGTCTGGGTCTCTAGACCCTAGTGACGATAAGTCGAATACATTTACACCACTGGAGGCTACCTCGTGCCCGCTAAGCCTATGGGTTATTTGTATTTCGACTCGTCGCTTTATCAGTCAATCGCGCTTCTTCTTTGTGCCCAGTGTACAACGACAATCAATCACTGAGACATAGATGAAGGATTAACCCAACACACCCAACGATCTCTCCGACACAGCGCGGGTGTTCCTGCTTCTCGTCCCTCATCTTGGATCACATCCTTGGGTTAATGTGTATTCTCATACCAAACAGGCTAGGAACATACATCGTCTGCATTGACCAAGTGTCAGCTTACAGTACATCCTAGAGATCAGTAAAGCTCTAGCGGAACTAGAAGCCGGCGATGCAGCAGCCAAGAAGGATCTACTCTGCGGTCCAGCAACAGACCCGGAGGGTTCCGTAATGGGCATGTGAGCTGTGGTGCTTGTCCTTCGAAGAGAGAGAGCTTAGGCCGTTCCAAACTAAGCTGGAGGTTCTGGACATTTCAGAGTTGCGCGAGCAGAGTAATCAGCATTTTTATGGAGAGGTAGTGGACAATTGAAGGGATTCCGTTTCATCAAAGGCTCGACGAATTGCTGATGCGTGTAGCAACCGGGACTCGATAATCAATGGATGCAATCTCCTAAATGCTCTCTAATTGCGCTTGAGAGCACATTCGTGCTGATGAGAGAGTGCGAAGATTGGTGTTTGCGAAGTACGACATGACCATCTTGTTTGCCTATGTCACGGGAATCCATTCAAAGAAAATTGGGAAGGATGCGACCTCTAATGGCTCATAGATTTCCTGCTGCCCGTGTAGGTGATAGGTCTGAGCTGTAACTCAGCTTTACTTAGGTAGCGAGTTCTGCCGCCGTGTCGGATACCATGACCGCCATGAGCAAAGCACACAAGGGCAAATCCTTGCACTGTCTCGCAGTCGTCCTACATGGGTGATCCTTGACATATGATATTCAAGCTGCCTTACGTTGTTGACGCCTATATCCTCATATCATAAAATGGGGGCAAGTGTCGAACTCCGAATAGAAGATTTTGCGAGCCCATATTACAGTGGTGGTGGCGTGAGCGCTGTACAATCGCAAACGATCGCATGTTTTCTATGGGGCCGTGAAGATACAACGACATCGCTTATTCATATCGTTATCGGCGTCAATCTTGGCTTCCAGGTTTCGGCCCTTCACATTTTCTTTGCTCCTCTTTTATCTTTCCCCCCTACCAGGAGCTTGTTTATGACCCGCATCTCGGCAATTCGCTTCACAGTGCACTCGGTACCAGATGTACCGAACAAACAGTGGAGTTTGACGGCACCGTGTGTGACTAATCGGGGTGTTGACTATCGGATTCTGTGAATTACAATGTCCTGAACAGGCTGAGGAATATATATCTAGCTGGGTCAGGTACGATTCCATCGTATTTTGCTTATTCAATGTATTCGGTTACACTCCTCGCTCACCCACTGAATTTGTTATCTTGGGACTTTCTCTAAGACTTGCCAAGATGAGGCAAAACAATCGCGCAATGACCATGATGCGTGAAGCGATACAATGCGATGGCAGATATATCGGTGGCGATTTGATAAGACATCACAGAGCGATGCAATGATCTCCGTGGGGATCGGTGAGAAAGGAATGAAAGGTTCAGAGATGAACAGACGAGAAGAAACGCCTCCGACATTCATGTTAAGCTTCGCCGCGTCGGGCCGCCACTAGCGCCCACTCGGGTGGCGCAAAAACGCGATCCTTCCGCGAACTCGGGTGACAGCAGTAACTCTCACATCACAAGCGATATCTGATTGCAATTAATCCTCGCTAGATTAAATCTTATCCTTGCAGTAACACAAACTTTTCCAAGGTTCTCGTCATTATCCTGAATCGAACTGCGGTCGAAAACTATACGACAAAGCACCAATACACACACAATCCAAAACATCAAAAAGAACGTAAAATATCTAAAATGAATTGAATTTTGAATGTAGGCCATAGCCTGGGTATAAATGCTATAATGCCGCAAACAACAGCTCTAAAAGAACCAACGACGCAAAACGAATCATCTACCACTCTAACCGATCATCGCATACAAGGCGTACATCCCATCTATCGTCACCTTTCCATACTTCCCCACCCCTATTCGCGCCAGCCACAATAGTGCGAAGGCTACTGATCATCTCCCCGGGACCAGATGCGAAAACTTCTGTCCTGCCTGAGACGTTGGAGGCAACGAAATCATTAACTACAGCAGTGAGATCAGGGCGATTCTGGAAGTGATCTACGTTGAGGTCTGACTTCGAGATACCATGGAGGGAGAGGACGTTGCTTGAAGAGGAAGAAGAAGCGGAAGACTTTGAGGCAGTGGTAATTTCCTTGCTTGTTTCTGTGATCTCGCCCTTTTGATGAGCACTGGCCTCAACCTGTTGCTCCTCAGTGGCGCGAGTGACATAGATATGGATCTTTACGCCCAAGATTTTGGATTGACGTTTGAGGGCCGCAATCTCGGGGGAGACCCATTCGATGTCTTGTTTATGTCTGATGACCCAGATGAGTGCAGCCCTGCGGCTGGGGTTCTGTGGGCGAGCGACTAGCTCAAGGAGAACGGGAAGTACGTAGGTAATGCCAGTTCCACCAGCAATGCACAGAACGTTTGTTTCGCTGGAGAGATCGCGGGTGATGCGCTCGCCATAAGGTCCATTGAGGACGACAGAGAGTTTGGCATCAGGAAGCGGTGCGCCTTGGGTCTTTTCGGATGTCTTTGATATGACACGTCGAGCAGAGAGCGCAGCAATTCGCTTTGTCTCTCCCTTCTTTGCGCGGAAGATGTAGGAATGCTTTTGCAACTCAGCACCGAAGACTGGGACGCTGGTCGGGGTGAATGGATGAGCCTGCCAGATACTGCTCTCGGGGAAGGAGAGGTAAAAGTGCTGACCGACATCCCATGCGTCATGGGGGTGTTCGAAATCCAATCGCACAACGTCTCCATTAACCTCATCCTTGAAAAAGGTGATGTCGCCCGGTGCGTAACGGAAGCCCATCTGTCCAGAAGGCAAGAAGTTGTAATGCAGTAATGCAGTCCTCGCAAGTCGAATGGCACGGTCGAGGAACCAAACGATTAAGGAAGGAAGTAGGAAGACCTTGAGCTGTTCCCAATGCCCCCAGCAAGCACCGATGTAGAGCATTGCGAGGATGTAGTGGGCCTTCCTGAAGAATTCGTATCCTGTCAAGCGAATTCCCCACGGCGTGGAGAGGACAACCAACAAGGTCAAGAAGAACATAGCGATGACTCCCCATATCATATAAAGTTGCTTGATCCATGTGATGGCCACTGTGGGTTGTGGCTGGTAGAGACGCAACTCGACGACGCACCATGCAATGGTGTGGAGCGTAGACTGAGCGAAGATGATATAGCCCAGCCATCGGTGGAGGAAGTTGAACGACTGGTATGGAAGTCCGGTGATGAGAGATAGGATTGATTCTCTGCTTGAGAGCATGATGGAGAGAGGTGTGAGAGCATATGCAATGACACCCACGCGATCACTCCAAGGTCCTATACTCGTTCTCGTATTGTAGACGCCAGGCATATTTTTCACGGGAGTGACCCAGGTGTTGTAAACAATGCCAACAAATGACCAGATGGTAAGGTAGCCGGTCAAGGTCGCAAGTACAAGGACTTGAGTTCGTGTTGTTCGGCCAAAGATGGGCCTTGCAGCATCCGGGAGGAGGTATCGTCGCAAGTAGGATGGCACGGCATACTGGAGTCGCTCAAGGGCGCTTCGCCGTACTCTTGGTTCTTCACCCGCTCCAACTGGAAGCTGAATGCCAGAAGTGTGTTGTCGGAAGAACTGGCGACTGATGGCCCATAACACTAGGATGCCGCCGATGGTAGCCCAAATTATGCCCATGTACCACATGCCCAAGTCGTGGCTGTGGTAAACAACGTCGAGATAGGCGCAGGAACCTGCATCGTTGGTGCATGGAATGGAACGGTCCGCATAACCCCAGTGTGGTTCCAGGGCTGCGGCTTCGCTCATATTCTGGATATGGCGGGGGGAGAGTGAATTGGCAGCCATGGTAGCGAGAACAGCGAGGCGGCCAGGCGAAGGCCGACAGGCGAATGCGAAGGTGGCAGATTGGAATTGTCAAAGAACTGTTGGATCCGGAGGGTTGATACAGGCGCCTGCCAGGGTCCTATATACGAACAAAACTGATTCATCTTGCGCAGGTTGAGAATGAAGTTTGACATTGTGCTCAAGCAGCCAAGGCACTAGAAAGGGTAGGAAGAGACCTAGACGAGGGCCGGGAGGCAAAATGCGGGGCGTGAGCAAGTTTGCGCACGATTCGATCCACCAAACTGCATTAATCCGCCATTAATCCGCTGTGCGATGTGGTAGGCCATGGATTTGGGCCCGATTGAGGCAGTTTCCGACACTCGGAAATCGTCCGAAGGTTGCATCGTGGCGCCGAAGTGCCGGCTTCTATATGAACCAAGACGCGCCACCCGGGTCATTCTTCGATGCCACTGATATCTGAAGTCTTGTCTTCTTTATAACATTTCCGCGGTCCTGTCGCATGTGCGCATCTTTGCGAGGATTCTCTCTTTAGCGGCCCCCCTGGAGTGCTCTGTTAATAGCTGCTGTGGTGTCCTGCCTCTCTCTTTCTGTCAATCTTGATACTCCATCCCCCACAGCCGATTGAAAAAATCGCAATAGCGTATCCTTCATCATGAATCACGGAAGCGGGAGCATGGCCGCGTCCACATACACGGGGGAGTGTAAGATGGAGGTACGTTACTTTTGGACCTTCAGCGCCGAATATGCTTCCTGACAGAGAACAGATGTTCTGGAACTGGTACACCATCGACGCCTGTTTCCTCGCCAAATCATGGCATGTCAAGAACAATGCCATGTTTGCCGCTTCGTGCGTGGGTGTTGCACTCCTTGTCGTGTGTCTCGAATTCTTCCGCCGCCTGGGCAAGGAACACGATGCTTATCTGCTCCGGCAATTCCAACGCCATGTTCGTCTACAACAAATCGCCCTCGCTGGAGTCGCTGCCAATTGCTGCGATGCGCCCCCGCCGATTGGACCGCAGTTTGCGACATTTCGAGCGAGTCCGCTGCAGCAGTTTTGCCGTGCTGTGATTCATGGGGTCACTCTGGGTCTCGCATATCTGGTCATGTTGTTGGCCATGTACTACAATGGCTACATCATCATCTCCATCATTCTCGGTGCCATTTTGGGCAAATTCTTGTGCGACTGGATGGTGGTGCGCATACCATATGGAGCGACGGGAGAGAAGGACGAAAGGACAACCACAATAGAGGCAATGGGTCCAACAGGATGCTGTGCATGAGCACAACCGATGTTTGTCGTAGTCGATTGAAGCGAAGGAGATGTCTCAATATACCCAAGTACCTTAAATAGGTGAGCCCCTCGGGGCATCTGCTGTGTTCCCAATAACGTAGCTCCCATATCGATCAAGACGTGGGATGCAAAATCCAGTTTTTTCGAACCTGTTCACTTTCTGCAAATAATCTTTTTCCATCTCTCAATATCTCTTCATTGTTGCAATCTCTTTGGATCCTTTCTATTGCATGCGCATTACGAACAGGGTTCCGAATGTGGTTATTCCAATGTATGGCCAGGTTCAGGGCAGCACCAAGAAGCAATGACAATATTGCCCAATACCGCTTTCTCTAGGAAAATAACATCCGACGAAGGAATTTTATCGACAACATCTGGTTTTTCGTGCGTCGGACAGCATTTTTCATGTACCTTTTAATTCTCAAAGCATTTTCGGCGGGGTCAGGTAGACAAAATCATGGAACCGATCGGCGTTGAAACGCCTCGGATGAGTCAGCACATTGAAAGCTATCAGCCGTGGTTGGGCACTGGAGCTATGGCGTCAGCGTCATCCATGTTCAAATCTCCATCTTCTTCCACAATACAGTCTATCCCAAAATACCATCAAACCTACATCTGTCACATTATCGAAAGGAATATCTCCTATTTTGTAATCAATCTGATCATGTCTTTCCCATAACCCGCCCGGTCATATGGAGTCTCCCCGCACCTTCCATTTGCGGGGTTGGGGGACCACTTGGGAACCGCACCATGATGTGACCATTACTTAAAGACGCACAACAGACTCTTCGCGCACAAATTCCCCATCCACTAAACCCCAATCCCATCAATTGAATAGCTATACAGATAATCCAACTCGTCACATTTTCCAGATCCCTCAAGATGTCAACCGCCGCCCAGACCCTTCGCGAAAAGCAAGCCCCGATCAAATCCTCCTACCGCGAGAACCCCGCTTCTGCCATCATAACGCTCAAGTCTACCGGCTCGCTAGATTCTTCTTCGATTACATGCAAGCTCGATAATGGGCCGGCTGTAAAGGAAGCGCATAAGGTCGCAGGATTACATCCCAAGGCTGGTGGTCCAAATCCCGAGATATCGGGCGAACTATGTAGTGGAGATATGCTTCTTGATGCTTTGGTCGCATGTGCTGGAGTGACTCTGAAGGCGGTTGCAACAGCAATTGGTATTCCGATTGAAACTGGGTCGATTACAGCGGAAGGAGACCTGGACTTTAGGGGAACGTTGGGTGTGGATCGCAGTGCACCAGTTGGAATCACAGGAATAAGATTGGCGTTCGATCTCCAGTTTGGGGCGAAGGCAGATGGAACGAATGTCACTGAACAGGAGGTCGAGAGCTTGGGGAAGTTGACGGAGAGGTATTGCGTTGTGTTGCAGACGCTGGTCAAGAAACCTGAGATTAGTGTTAAAATTGTGGGGAATGGGAGAGGGAAGGAAGAGGAAGGTGTTAAGAGGGAGGTCACATGGGCGCAAACAATATGAGAAATTTGGAAGGAAAAGGACATACCGGGCACGAAAGATGAATGCAAACATAACCTTTGGATCTTCGATCGCTTTGGTGACATGGTACTCTATTGAGTCGCCCGGTCCTATATGCTCATATACTCTGAAGCAATTCTGGGTGCCGTACCAGCATCGAATATTTTCAAACTCTTCATGAAATCATTGATACGGTATATATCACAGTATGGGAACACTTTCTTCGCTTCATCTCTGGTAGGGCAACGACCTTCTTGGCGTCAGTACAAGCCATAATCCATAGGTGACTGTATCTTACCTGCTTGATGAAGAATGTAGACACAAACATCAAACGATACGTCGCACGCCAAGAACATCTCCCTTAGCTTTACGAAATCCAAGCCGAGTTCAAGACTTCCTGAAAGTGTCTCATGGTAACGTATACAGATTTTCTTCAAAGCTAGGAATTGTCCTGCTAGACAAGCCCGACATAGAGCCAGGAAGAACCAGTCGAAACATCTTCCAGAGATGCGGTCAGCGCTCTCCTGAGGCACATCGAGCATCAGCGTCGTGATCTTAGGTGGAATAAATCGCTCTATCTTCTCGTGAGGTTGATTGTCCCATCCTACGAGCATGTAAAATGGTAATTCGAAAGTTTCCAAGCTGACGAAATTGTTGGTTGACATGATTCTTTCATAATGAAATGAACTGAATCCGAGCTGAGTGTCGTTGAGGACAAGTGTTTTTAGCGTATCTGCATGCTCCAACAATACCGAAGATAATATGGTATAATACTGCTGGTTCCGCGGCGAAGGGTTGGCAGTGCCAGTGCATTGAAACGACTTCAACGCTTTGCACGTTCTCACGGCCGAACTGACAATGTCCACATGACAGTAACTTACAGTTAACGTCAACCGTTCAATTGTAGCGGACCGAACCGGCCAATCTTCCTGTTTATGCGGGATGTGCCAGGCATCACGACACCAAGAGCCAAAGCCAATGATAGTCAAGTCGACAAGTGTAGGCATCCGAAATAGCAGGGGTATTTCAGCGGCCTTCACTTCCGAACCCCTTAGCTCCACACATAATGACCGAAGATTTTGGAAAGAATCAATCGTGTCGGATATTTTTCCTGACCCACTACACCCCAAGCCTTCAAGCCAAAAATTCGCAGCTATCATACAGCTGAGATCTTCGAGCTGTGGCAGGAGAAATATTAAGATGGCGAATATTGGATCGTCGCTGTAATTCAGACGACTGATGATTGTGTCTTCATGCTTCTGGAATTTGTACAATAATCGTTCGATAGCCGGCGGAAGCTCTTTGGTGAATATATTTCCTTCTCCTTGGAAGAGCTTGCTAAATGCCCCATCGTCGGAATCAAAGGCTAGAGCTCGGAAGTATCGCCGTCGCCGGACTTTTTTGACATGATTGATAAGATTTGGGTGGAGAATTAGAGTATCCAGGAGCCTGGCAACTCTTGAAGGGGAATACAGATCAATGTCTCGGTATAGGAGAGGCGTTGCGATGTCCTGGAAACGGCGACATGTGAGGCAAACCTGTGCAAGGTTCTTACTGCTTTCATTGGGGGACGACTTCGGGCTGAAGGATTCTTGAAGGGACTCAAAGATGTATAATAGCACTTCAGTTGGAAGAGACTCCATCTCTAAAAATGTCAAATTCGATAGAGATTCAGTGCGGGGCATGGGAGATGTGGCTGGAGAGTGTTCGTGGCGAGAGGAGGGGAGGATGGAGAAATCAAGATGAAGGTGGCAGTGCAACACTAGGCTAAATTGGGAATAGTCGATCTACATCTTACATATTCTCCGTTCGACTGGCGGTATAAGTCTGGACTTCGACCCAAAATTTTCCATGGAAGGATATCCATGTGAAAGATCGAGCACCCATGCAGAAATAAAAGTTTAAACTTCTTGATTGCTGTAATAGCTACAACCAAAATATGGGAAATGGGATATGTATGACTTACGAAGGTACATAAAATCAAGGGTTCTTTTCACGCCATCGAATTCTTCATTCAAGACCTGAGAAAACATTTATATGACAAGAACTATGTTGATTCTATGTATTCTAACATGAACGTGTGTATTTTCATTTTTTTATCTTCAACCGACATTTCAAATTATACTTTGTTTTTCTCGTGAATCACGCACGGTAAACACAACTGCTCGATTCTGTTCAACTGCCGCACAACTGTTCTCTAAGTTGCTCTAATCATTCCAATACTCAGTCTAACTAAATCACCAAAACGTTGTAGATGTATGTATACCCACCTAGGTAGGTACCCGTTTGGCAATAGAGTCCATGTAAGTCGTAACTTGAAATAAAACTTCATTTAGGATAATTGGCTATTTGCAACCCTGCTCTCAATGCCGCGTCTATTGTCCTAAATGTCCTCGGGTGGAAGTTCTACATTGCTACAAACACATTCACATCTGTTGCCCTCGGAATTTCTTCGAAACCTCAACATCTTCATAGTGCGCTTCCACTTCGACATCTCCACTTCCCATATCCTCTTCATGTTCTTCTAACTTCCTCTTCTTCCTTTTTCTAACCTCTTCATCATCGATTTCTTCACTATCGCTAGTATCGTCGTAGTTTGCACATCCACAGATGGGACATGGGAAACATTGCGCCATCCAAACGAATGCGGGTTCTTAGCAACTCGAGCATAGCATATACTGTGGAGCTGTATAACTGTAAGTGGAATATCCAGACATATTTGACTGGGTCCAATGAGAAAAAGGGGGGGCTGGGGGAGTTGTGTTGTATGTCTGTGGGCGGGATTATATACAACCTGGGCAGGAGAGAATTTGAATATATTGAAAAATGTAATATGTATTGGGTGGTGTACAGAAGAGTATACATAGAGTCACGAGGGAGATATTCCACGTCTCTATATCAAAGATACATTGATTTTATCCATATTAAAGAGAATCTCTCTTCCTGTCACGATCCAATTTAAAGGTAGGTTTTGAAGACGGACACACTATACAGTGTACTATTGATATTCCCCAAGTGTGAATAAACGATGTCTGAATTCGGGAATGAGGTACCCCTTGAAATTTGTGGAGCAGATTTAAATAGCATGTGACATTACAGATGACTTCTTTGAAGGGGATTTGAATTTTCATCTCCGATCTTTTGACAAAACATGACACACTATACAAATCCCGCGCACTCCGTAAACCCCGTCCTTAAATCACCTAACCTTCCATCTCTCCATATCTCCACTCTAATTTCCCCTGGATACGTCCAGACTCTATCCGGAAACCCTTAATCACATTCGCTACATCTCGGATGCTTACATGTCAAGCACACATCATTTCTATTCCTCCACCCCGATACCGAAGCCCAGTGCTTGCGTTTTCAGCATGTGTATTGGACGGAGCTCGTACTTGGGTTCTGTATGGAGTTGGTTCTGGTGACTATTTTGGGTTGGAGGTTGGTAGGTTAGTCGTATTGTGTGACATGGTGGTGTTGAATTGGGAGTTTGGTGTGAAATTGATGGTGATTTGGGGGAGAAATGGTACGAGGGGCGATGATGGGGTGGTGAATGGTTTAATATGAAGATTGATTTGATTGGAAAACATCCGTGTTTTCTGTTACTGAAGGGGTCTGCAATTTTCAGATGATTGCTGATGTCATAACTATGGCAACAGTATTGACACCGCTTAGGCAATCGAAAAGTCAAAAGGTCTAAGGGATGTATATGTGATTTTCCTTTTGGTCAATTGAGAAGTATCCAAGGTAGATCGTCTTTACTAACATCATAGACATTGCACACTACAGCACGAACGGAAACAACGAAAGACTACCAAGGATGTATGAGTCTGTGATATTTCAATATATTTTATTAATATTGATCTCCTCAGATTTCCTGCACGTCAGCCCATGCATCTAACAAATACAAAAACCCAGAAAGCCCCATCTAATTCAAGATTAGAATACGTGTGACGCATCAAAGCTCCGTCACTTAAATTCCTTTTCTTTGTTCATTCATGTAACCATACAAACAGATCACCTTATGGTGTTGTCTCTGCAGTAACATACTACTCATACATCCATTTCCCCCTCTCCCTTCTTATGTCTCCTCTCAACAACGTACAATTCTCCAACAAACAACTTATTCATTATCTCTTAACACCATTAGTCTGTCAAAAGACCAAGAGATACCACCAACTCACTAAACGCCCACAGGGCCGTTATATCCGGCGCCTAGCTGATACATTTCCGTTTCGGATTTAATCAGATGGAGATGGAGAGACACTCTAAATCTGTCTGGATGATTCGTAGTACTGCAGTGTTGGATGTTGAGTCAGTATGGAGATGAGGATGAGTGGATAGTACTGATTCGATCTGAAGGGTGGAAGAGGGGGTCCGTTGTTTCGAGGAGGATAGGCAGGAGGTTTCTGATCTTGTTAGTGAGATTTCGTGATGAGAGTGGGAATGTTCGATGTTGAATTTTGGATTTGGGGGTTATCTATGTGTATGTTCGGTTCATAGAGGGGCCTTTATTTTGGATGTTGGTTGGGTTTGGAGATATAGTTCATGTCGGAGTGGGTTTTGTGTCTTCGATATTGTGATGGATAATGATGTTCTACAGGAGGTAGAATGTATATTGTAGGGTCAAGACCGATAAGCTTGTGTAGGGGTTGATGTTCGTTTGCCCACATGTAATGTTTGATAACAATTTTAGTTGCCGAAATCACACTGAGAACAGTCGCAGGGTTAGGAAAAAATGTATGACGTAAAGAAATGCTATAGAAGTCAGCATTATCTATGCGTTGAAGTGATATGAACGGCAGAATAGAAATGTATACCAACAGGTGGTTCGCATAATAATCATCAAATATGAATGCAGTGGTTAAGACTATCGCTCCCATCTTGTTCCACCCCCCAATCATCAGCCCAGAACCCCTTACACGGTCTCAGTAATTCCACATCACCGTCTCCATCCTCGCTTGAACCATCATCCGGCCAAAGGCCCCGGAACATCATTGGT
This sequence comes from Dendryphion nanum, assembly GCA_020744415.1. Taxonomy (NCBI): domain Eukaryota; kingdom Fungi; phylum Ascomycota; class Dothideomycetes; order Pleosporales; family Torulaceae; genus Dendryphion; species Dendryphion nanum. The sequence goes on along the minus strand of JAGMWT010000004.1, from coordinate 1,572,065 downwards.
TAGGCCTCCGTCCCAATACAGTTCCCCAGCGCCGGTGAACGCTGAGTAAGTAGGCCACGTAATAGTACCCAACACAATCCCCAGAAAGAGCATCCAGCCAACTACAAATGCAACAATCGTATGACCCAACCACGAGATCAGTGTGCAAGCATGCTGGATGAAAGTTTACGAAACATGCGCGTGCCTCAACACTCCGGCCGCAAAACGTGCATTGCATTCCCTCTAGCGAGAAAAAGCCTCCGGAGTCTGCATGTAAGATAAGAGTGGCGATCACCAGTCGGTGCGCTTACGGAGGAAAGGGAGAAAACTCTGCGTGAGGTACCAGTGGGATTGCCACATATGCTGGGGGGTAAGTGGCTGGATCCTTCCAAACGCCTCTCGGGCTGCTCAAACATGATCAGTACATGGGGCTTGGCGGTTACGGCGTGTTTGTTTCGAAGTCCGCCATGAGTAGCGAGCGGACTCCAAAAACCCCGATGACTGTCGGGTGGGTTTCTTCAGAAGTTCTGGATGCAGGGGCTCGGTGCTTAGCACCACGAAGTTCTCGCTACAGCGATGTGATGGCTGTCGCATGTCTCTGAATCGAGCCTCTCTGATTGAGAGTATGACGCTTCTAACTCATCTAGGACTGGTCCTGCAGCCAGGAATAGCAAAGTTGATTAATTTTGAGCTAAACAGTGGCAAGTTTCCCGCGGCCTGCGTCGCTCTGCTTCCTGGCACAAGCGTTGCCATCTAAAGGTCTCAATGGTTGAAAGATGATCCGAGGTAGTCCAAAGTTTAGTTGTTGCAATTCCAGTCGTAGACGGGTTTGTCGTTTCAAATCCTCGAGTCAAAGATCGAATGCGTTATGAAAACAACTCGACACAAAAGCTGATGGGAGTGGGAAACCACATCCCCAAAGAAATCGTTTAGCCAAGAAGAATAGAGATTTCCAAATCCTATCAGCCGAAATTACATTTGCTTAAGAGATTAAATGATGTACCAAACTATTGCTGAGGAAACGCTGTAGGAACTTCAAAAGATGTGGAGTGTTTAACGCAGCATAAGAGTATTTGCTGCAGCCACAAGCACAAGGGTGGTGGAGTGAGCCTATTGTCTAAAGAAACATTGCCTCGATTTTAAAATATGCATGGAGTCGAGCAGGCAAAATCTCCGACAACAATCCATTCAAGGAAAACGGTTGCAAGCCGAGAGACCAGTGTTGACTGCTAGATCTAATTTTTTACTTGCATCCTGACGGGCATGGCGCATCAGTCAATGGATCAGCTGTGAGTTAGCAGCACGCTGTTAGGGTCTAGCATGGTTCAAAACAGTGCATACCCAAAGGTCGAAGTGTTAGAAGACGCCTACACAACGATTTGTCCCTGGGACACGAAGCTGGCGCTCTAAAGATGCAGTCTTTAAAACTCCGGACGATCCAGCGCCACGGAACCATGCACACTGCTCAGAGCAGCTTTCACCAAACCAAAGGAGTCGGTGTGGCTACCATGACTGCTAAAAAGAATAGTAACAATCTACCAGCAGCGTCGCTCGAAGATGTCCAATATTTACGTAGCAGAGGATGTCTGTCGATCGCAACGTGGAGGGATTTGCGATGATGTGCAATGACGGTGATAGACGAATGTTTCCCCTGAAATTAAGGCTCTTGGGGGCTGTGTAGCTGCGGCTCCACCTTCCCCGCAGCAAAAGGACCAGTTGATGCCAATCGTGTGGCTGGGGGTCCGCTGGTAGCCACGCTCACGCCTGAGTGGGACTGGCTGCACGAACGCGATCGCGAGAGCTTGACTTGGCGACCTAACATACGGTAGTTTGTGGTCCAGCACTATGATGATTTGTCCCGCTCTAGACCACTTAGACAGATCCACATTGCCAATCTGTACCACGATTTGAATAGTACCGTGCAGACTGCATTCGAGCCACAGACGTGGGCAAAACAGAGAGCCAGGACCACCGGATACAGAGACCACTTACCATTCAAGCCCATACGAACGAAACGCACATAATAGGTCTTTTCGGCCCGGTCTAAACAATCTGGCAGGCCCTGGCGATTCGGGACTCGGGTACGCCAGCAGTGGACCCTTCCAAATGAACAGCGCCGTTGCTGAGATCGACCGGCTCTTCCTTGGAGTCACGTCAAGCAGTGTCAAATTCGCCTGCATGATGTCAGACAAGACCTGCAGCAACTACAGATTGATCATCCCCCGACTGTTTGTCGGATATAACGATATTTGTGATCTTGACTATTGATTTGCACGAAACCTGCTCATCGGTGTTCTGGAGGCTGGTCTAAACTTCCGCCGGACGTCAGAGGGAGCTGATCTGTTTCGGAAATACCACCTGCCAAGCGCTTCGAGTGCGGAAAATCCTGACTTGCTGAAATCTTTTGTCGACCGCCAACGTATTTAAGATCATGTAACGAGTACAGTTTACCAGGGTACATATGTATGTATTTGGTACTTGATCGTAGTGAAGAAACTACCCCAGTGAAACCCACAGGACACTGTTCCGCAAAAGCTTACGATCTTGCGATCGAGCTAGTATAATGTCATTGTAGATTGAAAAGAATCCTTGACAAGATTGAACAGGACTAGATCAGTCTGGTTGGGACAGATGAGTACGAAAGAACACTGAAAGCCGGAAAGAAGAGACGACCTTGGCAGTGCCAGAAGTAGCATCCTCCATGCACGGGCATAGGCGAAAAGGAGTTTGTCATCGTTGGCTGGACAAGTCATGATGCAGAAAAATGAAGAGATTTGCGAGTAATCCATGCTGACTTTGGGGAGGGCTGGTGGACAACTAGTAACCGTTAGGGTGCTTCTTCGAACCGCTAATATGCAGAACTACGGCTTTCCAGATAAATGCGCCGATTGGAAGTTTTCAGCCACCCAATAGTGCTGTTGATGTGTTAGCCACCTGCTGCACGCGCACCATGGGGGCGTTGACATACTTATCATATTTAGGGAATGTACCACCTGAATAGAGGGATGGAAATATCCTGTATTCGTTGGACTACCACGGTAGCGTGGTTTGTTCGCCAACAAAATGATATGCGTCGAGTTGGGAAATTGAGTGTGTTCGATGCAGAGTACAGGCACTACAACGATGTCGAATAAATAGTGGCACGGTAGGGATCGTAATCACTTGGGCGTTGTCAATCGTTGTAAATTAAAGTGTATAAGCAGGTACAAAGGTATGTAGATTAGGACAATAATCATTGGGCATGGTTATCCTCTAGGTGCCTAGCCGATGAGTATCGATGCAATCCACTGTGCCGTTGCTTCGCCTGCATCGAGCACTCTTAAAAAATAACAAACATAGGAGTTCCGAATGAATGAAGATTCGATAGCAGCATACAGAAACGATATTATTCTTAGAAGCCTCGGGATATGTTGTGATTGAATGATGCGCCGTTAAAGCGAAATGTTTGTTTCATAAGGCGGGTGGCGGAGAAATTTGGCGTAGCGACTGATCCCTACATAGTAACATGGCGCGTAAAGGGGCTCAATTGTATGCTGGACGGGCCGAAACCACTTCAGACACTCTGACAGGATTGACATATGTGATGTCTGGGAGTGTGAAAGTTAAAATGCAATCCTGGTCCTAGGCCAATCCTGGTGCATGACTGGCGAAACGCATGATTAATTCACCTGGTAAGTGAGAGATCATTAGTTCGAGTGGTAGAGGGCAAGGAGAGAGAAAATCGACAGGACGTGATTTGAGTTTTGGACAAGTGTGATGTGGAAATCGCTCGATAGACGGATGTCAAACAAGAAAAGGCTGAAGGATGGACTAGTCAGCGAAAAGGAGCTAGTAACTGGAGGAATAACGTTGTGCACGGTCATGTTTCAAAACTCCATATACTTTGGTCGAGAGTTGAAAGTGGAGTCGAGGAAGTTTGAAGAGGGGCCGACGTGACAGATGCCAGAAGTGTGCGAAGGGCCTTGGTGTCGGCAACTCTCTAATCCGAATGCGAGGGTGCAGGCGGATTCCGACGTAAGGCCCAAGCTTTCTCGAGTATTCGATCCCACTCCGGGTAGTAACATGAATCTTGTAGCCAGTGGACAAATGGGGGTTCGTAATAGTCATTGGATCATGGTTGCAGGTTTGTGGTAAGATGATAAGATCGCAACACCAATAACCCCGCAGATGATCTATGGACGAGCATTCCAGGTTGTCGATGCGGGAAAGTATCGTGACTGAAGGCGCGGTGTTCTAGAAACCGGGTGACGTTGCTGTTGTGCACCAGTCTGTTTCCCTTGCATGGAAGCGACCAATGGATGGTTGATCCCGCGAAGAAGAAACTACGTGAAGGCCTCCGAGTGATGAACTGTCTATGTATGCTGCTAATTAATGTTCCTTGGTGGGATTGGTCCCGAGAAAGAACTGAATTCTTGCTAGTGAACCCTTAGGTAGAGGAGTATGAAAGGCATGTTGGGTAACGGCGTACACATCCGCCTGTCTGGTACACCTGTGACAACGGAAGGCCCGTATAGCGTGGCACAAATGTCACCACCCTCATCCTCGCTTTCGTCTGATCACGGCCCAGGCATTGGAATCCCGACGTTGGGAAAAGGATTTGAATACAGCATATCGACTCTAGAATGGTTGGTGACAAATCGCGGGGCGCGTTGTGACGCATAAACAAAAGAAGGCCACAGTCAAACACTCAAACCGTCATATCTGGCGGCCTTGCTGCGCTGATAATGTGAGGATACAGAGATGGCACGGTGTGCGGACGAGATGCTTGAAGGTTGCAAATCCCGTTTCGCCGTTGATGATGAAACTCGACAGGCTGTCGAGACGGTGGTCAGGTGCAAGGTCAAACGCCAGAAGAGCTCAAAACGTCTAGTCAACAGGGTCTGCCTGGTGGAACGGGCGGGTGCAAGAACGCCATTTTGACACACAAGGGACGCACACTAATGGATTGGAACCAAACTCAAGGTTGCGTTGAGCACCAGATGGCGGCGGTAGCTCTAATCTTTGTACGACACTGCCATTTACAGCAAGTCCTGAATCCTGATCCGAGGGTCGGAGCAGCAGCAGAAGAGACCGGGAGACGGCAGCGAGGTGCGAGGTAGCCAGGGCAGGGACAGACGGTCACAGACATCGCGGCACGTTTCCTGCCGGGGCATCGTTGGTGTTTGTGCTCGCACGATGTTATGTCTTCCCAATACGGCCGGACGTGGATGTGGAGGAGGAAGGGCTAATTGATGATCACTGTATGTAGTTGGGACTCGAGAGGGGGAGAGTGCTCAAAGCAGTATTAGTTGGCAGTGCGCGTGAACCGGACTTCAATGCCGCCAAACGAGTCCCTGAGCTAGGCGATGGGCGATGGGGGGAATGAAGCTATGGCACTGGGGGCGGCGGAAGATTCGACGCTACAGAGATTGACAGCCCCTGCGAGATGATGGCGCAAAAAGGCAGCGGGCTTGGCGTGTCCGTCCGACGAACTGCTGGCCGCCAGCGACAACAAAGTGGCAGACTATCATGCGCACGCTCTGGTGCAGTGCGACCGAGTGGCTCCGCGAGATATGTGTACATTACGTCTGTTTGTCGTGTACGCCTGTATACGGTCGCAGTGCAGTCGGTGGACGGCGCTGGAGAGTGTGTTCCTGGGAGGAAACGGGGAAGAGGCGTGAATTTGCGTATATCGTAGCCAGGCCCGGGGGCCTCCACTACATAGCTCCATCACTGAGCACGCCTCGACAATTCGAATTCCCAGAGAAGAGGTTCATCCTCGGGACCAGCAACGAGACAGGACTCATGGCAGAACCGGCGATGCTCGACTGGTAGGGGTGGGCGACCGGCGTCATCCCGGCCCACAGCCAATTAGCACAGGCCCCAGGGCACTCGGCTGGCGGTGGTGTTTAATGGTCGATTGGGGTGTGTCCGATATTGTACATTAGTGTCGCTGTCGTTGTCGTTTTGTCGAGCGGCGGGCGGGCTGGAGCCCAATGGCAGCGGCTCCGGCAAGCCTACCGAGTGTCATTGCTCTCGCCGCGTCGCCTGGCTGGGTGAGGCCGGATCGCGCGGTCGGCACAGATTTCCAGGTTGATGAGCATGGAAAAGTGGGAAATAGGGAGACACGGTGGGTGTGTTATTTTGTCATGGCGGTGAGCAGTGTAATGGTGGAGGTCGCCACACGCTCTTTGGGGTGACGGATAGTCGTTTGGGTTGGTTTGAAGGAGGGGGAGAGATGGAAGGGTGGGTGAGGTGGTGAGGTGGTGAGTGGCGTAGGCTAGTCCTCATCAGGCAGATATCTTGGTATTTGCTGCTTCCAACTGCTCATCCCGTTCACGAACACGCAATTCACATTGACCCGTAGAACGACAACGACGACAGCGACGACGACAACAACAACAACAACAACGATGATTGCCACAAGAGAGAAAATGCTGCCAACATCGGAGCCATCGGAGCCATCGAGACCTCGAAATTCCCTTTGACAAGGCCATCTCGGAGACTGTCCGCCGAAAACACCGCCATGGTTTACAAAACAAAGCAAGCAAGCAAGCAAGCAGTGTACAGGGCACGCACATACGAGGTACACACATACCCACACAGGGACAGGAGGGGACTGGGCACCCGGCATGCGGGCAAGAACAGGGCAGAACAAGACAAGACCGGATAGGAAACGAATAATTGGCGGCACACACGAGTGACAAGCACAGACACCGACACCAGCAAAGAAAGCAGAATGGACGAACAGGGAAAAAGTCCATGCCACCATAACATACAATCGCAATGTCCATGGCGCCCATGTCGGAAATGCCCTTGCAACCCTGCCACAAGGTGTTTGAACGATCGCCCGGCAGGCGGGGACTGTGCTGCAGAAGCATCTGAGCGCAGCACCCATCGGGCATGGCGCTCTGAACCCTGCTGCCAATCACGCCTCCTCAATCCAACCTCCTCTCCACGCCCTCGCTCGCTCTCCTCTTCGACGGCTCCAAGTCAAGTCTTGCTCCAACACCCTCGGATCTTTCCCCCAGCCTGCCAGCCCACCTGCCACTCCGCTCCTAGTTTGGCTTTGCTATTGTCCCCTAATCCCTCCCCTTGGCTTCTTAGGTCTGTTAGGCTTCTTAGGGCTCCTCGATCCCCTAGATCCCCCTAGGCCTCAAGGAGTACTATGTGAGTCCTCCTACCGAAGCCTCCGTGGCCTCCTAGACCTTTCCTTTCTGCTGCTACTGTACGGCACTGGATAGAGCAACTCGACGCGCATTGCTCATTTGACCCGCCTGCTGCCCGCCGGTGTCAATCGCCTGTCATCCCACGAGCAATCGCGAAAAGGGGGCAGCCTGCGCGCCCATTCGAGGCACCAACGTGTACTTAATCTCCCACCTGGTGCTCCGCTACTATTACATGCCACTATCGAGTCCATTCCTCTATACTGTGTACCTACTGTTACCATGTTACCTCGACGGCTAGCTTCTACGAGGTAGATCGAATGCACCACCTGCTGGGCACGTGTGGGCGTCCATCATTTCTCGAACCCTTCCAAACAGACCAGTGCATTCGACTCTTCAAACGATAGTTACAAACCTAGGGCCCGCCATGCTAGGAGCCTCCTCTATGCTGCACGCGCTCGCTGTTACAAAACATACCATCCCCACTGCGAGTCAACACACTCTCGGCCACCTTGCCCACGCAGCGCAGGCCATGCCGCCAGGGTTGGCTTGTTGCGCTCGTCGTGAGGCAGACGTACTGCTGGGCGATCACCCGCATCAAAAAACAGTAGGCAATTCGTCAGGCCAATCTCTTGCTTTCCCCGTTTCTATTCCTGTATCACCTGCCGAACGCCCCCTTCTCTGCTCAATGCTCTCTCCTGCAGCACTAGCCTCAGTTGCGCAGCTTGAGAATGCTCAACGACTATTTCTCGACTTCTCCAACGCTCTCCGCTCGTGGATAGCTGCAAAAAAGGGCTCTGTATGCAAGATATGCATCGTTCCCTTGTCCAGCCATCAGCCCGGTTTGGCTTGCGGCAGCTGTGTCCCCGGCTCTGGTACCTCAGCACGACTTCCAGGGGATCAGGCTCCGCTGCTACGGCTCGAGCGTTCACAACATTGCGCCAGCATCGGATTTGCCTCCGGGTAGATGCAATGTCCTTTACCCCAACCCTGCCTTCTCCCACAACTCGAGAATCGATGCTAGAGTTCTCCCAAAAGCGTCGTTTACGCCAATAGTCCCGCGCTGTTATAAGCAATTATGATAAATTCCGTGCGACAGGTCCCTGGTAGACGTACGTCGTGGCCAGGCGGTGATGCCGTGTGTCGTGATGCTCGCGCCCTCGGGTGTGGCAGACGCAATGGCCGACTGTGTCGAGTCCGGCATGCTCGAGAATCAACAACGATGGTGCGAGAGGGCAGCCAACAGACTGAATGAGGCATCAGAGGGTCAGCCTGGCAGCGGGTTAAGGCAGCGTTGGGGCCATACGAATTGCCTATTCGGGACTTTCTGGCAACGCTGGCAGCGAGCACGGCTTGGGGGGGAGTGGGGAGGTCAATCTCCTGCTCGTTAAACCAACAGCCACTGTGGTCACCAAAAAGCCATGATGGGAGGCTGACAGGCGGTCAGAAGAGTGCGAGCTGCACAATGGTTGCTCTGTCCGGCCGAGAGCCGCTCAGGTCAGGTAATCATCGGAGGGGGGAGGGGGGTGTATGCGGGCACAGCCAGTGAACAGTAGGCCGAAATGGGCGAAGGGCAGATGGGAGAGTCTGTACAGGGTTTCTGGTTCGAGTCAGCTGGAGCGCACGGCGGATCAGCGCAGGCCCTGGCAGATCTCGGTGGACAGGTGGACAGAGGCGACAATAGGTACAATCTGCACTGTGCAGTAGTAATGGTGGTCATCTTGGTGGTATTGTAGGTAGTGGTGGTGGTGGTGGTGGTGTGGGATGCGCGACCATGGCTGATCATGGCAGCGCGGTGTGGCCGCGGACTCATGTCTAAAGCCTGCATTGCATGGGGATTGCTGCAGCAGCGATTGCAGCGATGTATCGACGCAGAGCCTACACAGGCGTGCAGTGGGGGGGAGAAAGAGAGGGAGCGTGTGTGAAAGAGTGGAAGAGGAGGGGGGGTGTCTGTGAGTTTGCGCGCGCAAGCTCTCCCCTCCTCCGTCGTCATTACATTCACCAGGCCAGCGACACCAGCAACACCAGCAACACCAGCAACACCAACGACACAACACCATGGATAATACCAGGGCGGCGACGGTCCCCCTAGACGTTTCCTCGCACAGCTCAAGTCGCTCTAGCTTCCTGGGGACTCTTCTCACTCTCCAGAAGTCTTCCTTGCCGGCCCTGCTCGTGCCTCGAGTCCTGCGGCCTAGTGAGGGCTCTTTGGCGGGCCATTTGTTTCCTTTGCCAGTCCGCGGGCAGCCATATGCCAGCCAAGAGACACGCCAGAGGCCTGCCCCGTGCGCAGTCGGAGAATATAGGCCAAACCTTACTTCTCCTTCACCTGTCAAAGGCGCAGACGCCGTGCTCAGTCAGTGCTGGCCCTTTCCCTGGCGGCTGTCTCCTGGTCTGTTCCAGGACCCAGACGACGCTGCATGGTAGATGTACGGCCCGTTGCAGAGCTGCTCCGCCAGCGAAACGCCTCCTCCCGCTCCATGCCCATCGTGCAGGTGCAGGTACCTTGTCTGGTTGCTACTTGCTGGCTGGCTTGTCTGCTGTTAAATAGATCGTCGAGAGCACGCCCTCATCTTGTTCCGCCTACCTTATTTTTTTCCTTCTTTCTCCCCCCCTGCCGCCCATCCCACATCCAACCGACAACCTATCTACCATCACATCGCCCATACACACACCTTCTCTCTTTCTCTCTCCCACCCCACAAACTTGCGACTTGTGACTGTCCAAACTGCCGAGTGTCTCTGCGGTCGTTCAACAGCAAGTGTGCACTTTTGCCCGCCCTGTACATCACTCCCAAACATTTATCCCTCCATTAATACGCTCCGCTATTACTTGTTCCGATATCACGGGCTTTTGGTTCCGCCGGGGGGCAAGGCTCCATCATATATCTGCGATATTTTCTTCTTGTTCTGTTGCTTTTTCTCCAATCACGGTCAGGCAACCACTGGAAAAAAAGTCACGAGCTGTTTGGAAACGACTTCTCCCTCGTCATCATCAGCAATTCGATTCAACACAAGAAACCAAAAAATCCCCAGAGGACAGCAACCAGACCCATAGGTACGTGACTCTTATTTGTGATTTGTTGAGGTTCCGCGTTGTTATGATGAGGGTCGTTGGCACTTTGGCACGATGACCCTACGGTGGGTCCTTTCGTCGTGTGCGGCGCAGGAGGCCGACAGCTGTAGGGGACAGTCAATCACGAGGAAGATTCACACACACACAGCTGCAAGTTCTGTAGGGAACAAGTCTCCTCAATATACGGTTAGGTCAGCAATGGGTTGCCCATGTTGAATCGTGGCCGCGAGCAGATTGGGGCTGTGGGTGGAGAGGGAAGATTCGGCTGGTGAAGGGGAGCTCAGTATTTGGAGGGCACATGGGACTGACGCCTCTCGCAGCATTCTCAATCTTTGGAAGCGTACCATTGTTACCGACATTACAGGACAGAGAAAAGCGGACAGCACAGAAGCGCGAGTTTCCACGTTTCCTCGTGATGGAATACCTCACATTACAAGAAGTGCCCAATCGTCACTACACTTCGTCTCTTGGAGCACCTCGCAACTCCATGGCTTCCTCGCAGCAGTCCTCCCATTCGGGCTCGGCTCTGCCCAGCATCGCAGCCGTGAGTGATAACAAGTCTCATTATTGTTCTTTTACTTCTTCACACACTACTCCCACTACTGCCCCTGCACCTCGTCTATCTTATTCATTCCCTTCCACTCGTTCACCTTCCTCGCCTGCGTTGGCGGTTGGTGCTCTTGCCTCTACTGCACCACGACGGACAACAACACCACCGGCGCCGCCGCCGCCGCCGAAGAGGACAAGGACAACAATCATCACTACGACCACAACCACGACCACGAATGGTTCCCCTCATTCCTCAACTACTTCCGCTCCAGCTTCTTCCATCTTCACCCCCCATCATAGTCTCGATACAGAACAGTGTCAACTCCCTCCTTTCAAGATAGCATCTTCATCGCACCCTCCAGATAACATCGACCCTGCGCTAGAGCAGCCTGCCCACCCTTCTCAACAGAAGGTCGGTGCTGCTACTCCTGCTGTTCCTCTCCTCCGCTTTCCTTACCCCCAGCACCATTCTATTAATTATCGCCATCATTACCCCCATTCCCTCCCTCGCGGGCAGTTGGTTTCCCACGCCACGGCTGGAGAGTCACTGCCAGCGCCCCGAACCCTCTCGCCAGACCTCATCTCGCGCCGAGAGACATTTGAACGCTTCGTCTCTACAAACCGTCGATCGCGCGCTGCTTCTAACCAGACACAACAGAACCACCATATGCGCAACTCACCCCCATTTCAACCGGGCGAGCAGCGTCCTTCTTCTCACGCGCTCCCATCGTTTTCGCAGGTTCGTCAGACCCCATTGCAAAACACACACTCTTTCTCTGTGTTATCCCTGATGCTCGATGCATGATGCATTTTGAACTCAATCCAGACCACGTATCGCTGACCACACCTTAGTTGCTCCAAAACGTGCAAGAGCGCGAGCCCTCGCCTCCACGGACCCCTCTGCACAGGAATGCATCGACAGAACACTCTCCGGCGAACAGCAAGGCTCCCCATTTTGACGAGGTCTCCTGGACACCCGAGAGGCACTATCATCGGCGCGTTGATACCGTAGCAGACATTTCCGAGCACAGGGCCACCTATGACAGCCGCCGTGCTAGCGTGGTTGACCCCAGCATTCACTCGTCGTACAGCTCTCCCCCTCCCTCTCGGTCCATGTCTCAGGCTGCTCCTCCACCGCCGCCAAATCATCACCATCGCCCGAGTCTGCCATACCCACCACCGCCACACCATGCTCCCGGCGTCGCTGCCCACGTCCGTCATCAGTCTTCGCCTGGTCCCCACGCCCGTGCAGAGTATCATCAGCCCGGGCCAGCGATCATGTCTGTTCCCTACCCGCCGCCTGGACCACCGCACGGAGCACCCTACGAACAACGGCCAAGTTACTACCCGGATCATCGCCCTGCATCGCACGTCCATATGTACGACAGAGGCAACGAGTATTATGCGCAGCAGCCGCAAGCGACATTTGGACAGCTTCACCCGTCGTATGGAGGCCCAGACCCCTATCAGCAGCAAATTCAGGCGCACAACTACCAATGGCAACATAACCATATGAGCATGGACAACAGCTTCAACCGCAAGAGGAGGGGCAATCTTCCCAAAGAGGCCACGGCCATTCTCAAAGCCTGGTTCAACTCGCACCGGGAATCACCATATCCGACCGAGGATGAAAAGGTCCAGCTTTGCAGTCAGACCAACCTCACATTGAATCAGGTACGTCAATGTTACATTACATCTGTCAGGCACCGCATCCGTGGTGACACTGACCATGTCCCCTCAATCTTTCATGTGTTTGTCATTTGGCATTTCACGCATTACCGCTTCGTTCCAAGGTTCTCTGTCGCTGACTAAAACAGGTCTCTAACTGGTTCATCAACGCTCGCCGACGGGCACCGGGAAAGGAGCAGCGTGACGCATCCAGTAACAATGATGAGGCCTAATCGCTCTTCATCAGTTCATTCCATCCTTGTCCATGTCGGCGCAGTCCGGGTTGCGGGCAGTCGATCTGCTCTTAATTACTCTCATGATCCAACTGCGACAACGCCATGAATGTCGCAGCATGGTCTCTCTTCACGGCTTTTCATTTCCTCCACTGTCTTATATATTCATCTTGATACACGGCGCAGGGTCTCTTTTCATCCCCCAGGAAAGGCGTCGTGGTTAAAACCAAGGCTTCGTCTTCGCATCCGTAACGAGGCAATGGGCCTCGGAATTTCTTGGAGCCGCGTCTCCTTCAGTTCGCTGTATAGTTAACTCCTGCACTTGCATGTTTTGGGAGTTTTATCGGTTTTGATGGCCGGGAATGGACACGGCTGGAAAACAATGGGGCATTAGCATGGGCGGCTCAATTTCCGGCTCCATTGAGTCTCATCTTTCTTCTTCTTTTTCTTTTTCACTCAAAGCATACGATTCGTTCCAACGACTTCCCTTGGTTAGGGCCGGTGTTCGAACGGACTCGCTCAGTGCAAGCAATACCCCATCCCAGCAATCGCAACATCGGTAGAAAAAAGACTGGGCACGGTCAGGCGGTGTTAGTTCTTTTCTGTTATTCCTCGAAGGATATACTAATTGTATAATGGACGAATTGTTCGCTTGCGAACATCTACTCTCTATTTCCGCTATACCTTATCGTATCTATCTGATTGATATGATAGTATGTGAAATCTCCAATAATGTCACCTTGATTAACCATCATCGAGTAACTATCATTGAATATTACCCTTTATGCAAAACAATGTTCTACACATCAAACATTAGACACCACTTACTCGTCACCCATTACCCACTATCAACCACGCATCATATAACACATTGTACTAAACAAAAAGGACTCGTCACTCGTCATCCACGAATTTGTCTCTCCGCCCAAGTACAAAGGTTTCGTATCGACATGGCCACTTGCCACATACAGACACTTCTCTTCTCGAAACACTGGGCTGGCCCAGTTCCCGGATCCCCAAACATCCATGTACGTAGAGAAACATAGGGCCAATGCCAGTCGATTCCCTTGTATCCCAGTATCCTTGTACGCTTGTTGCGCCCTTTTGTTATTGGACCGAGTCGAAACTTCGAGTCGGCGTCTCAGGGGACGGGGTTTGAAACGGTGAAGCGTCTGTTGGGATTTGGGACTCGGATGGAAGAGGGATAGTTTTCGTGTAAAGGGTGAGGGGGGGTTGAAGTATTGAATTTCGGATAAGAAACAGATGGAGATGGGTTGCGTGGATACGTAGATGCACTTTGTACATGTGCATATGTTGTGAGATGGCAGCTGCACAATGTCCAACCCCGAGGCCTTGCGCTCCAAATGGCAAGCGGCTCTTTCCCTATCAGAGCAATTACCTAACGGGGTGCTAGCCAGTTGCTGGTCAGTGCCGGCCCTGGACGTGCAGTGCCGTGCAGGGGAAGCACGTGCGGAAGGAAGGATGCATCCGGAGTCGATAGCGTGGTAGTGCGTTTGGGGTGGATTTGGTGACCCCTCCTTTTTGTTAGAGCCTCTTCTGCTGTCATGCTGGTCCTGGTTGTTGTTCCCTGTGTTTGTGTTCCTGCTTGCTTGGATGTTACTCGTTCATGGTGGATTGGGGTTCTGCCAACGGATTGGTGGTGTGGGAGGTAGATCACTGCTTTGGAAGAGTGGACATGGTTATATGGTTTAGAGAGTTGAGGGGCTGGCGGACGGGCCGTTGATGCGGTGGAGGGGGGTGGCTTGTTGGTTGGTGAGGCGCGAGAACAGGGTAGGGGTGGGTGGGGAGTGATGGATGGGATGGGATGGGATGATTGGTTAGTAAGCGGCTAGGGGGTGCTTGTTATGAGATGGTGGATAGGGAGGATCTAGAGGGGTTAGAGGGGACAGGTGGCATGATAGTATTTGCTTCGGTGAGTTGTGAAGTATGTGAGTTAGCGTTGTTCTCCTCCTTTTTGTCTGTTTTTTTTCAGTTGTAATGATACCGAACCGTAAACATCGGAAGAATCTAAAGCAACATGTAACATGTGAAGACAGACAGGTGGACAGACGGACGTCGAGATTATAACGGATGGAATTCCTCTTTCAGTCAAATAGGACGTTACACTGGTTTACGGGCGTGGCAGCATGTTTGATTGCTCAGTCACTCAGTCACTCACTCGCTCACTAACTGTTACAATATCACTCATTTCTATCCATCCATCAATCAAACATTTACTTCATTCACACAGCTTACCATTCCTACTGCTATTCGTCCATCTATCCACTCCCCTCCACATTTGTCACGTTACTCTCCGCATCCTCTTCCGCGACAGGAAACACTTCATCTCGCACTCGCACCGCATCACCTCAATCTAGACGCACATGCGATGACTAAAAAACTCACAGGCGAGATCGAGAACTATCCTGATGACACACACACATGTAAGTTCTCAAATGTTGAAGCTCCCTGCGCGTCACAAAATTTGTGTGCCAAGAGTATGTCTGCGCTGTGCTCAACGGTGATTTTTGGGCTTGTGACGATTGATGTGTGGGTTTGGGAGTGGACGGATGGGTTGAATTCCGTTCGGGAGGGGTTGCATTGTGGCGAGTTGGAGCTTTGAGGATCGGGAGTTGGAAATGGAGATGAAATAATTGTTTCTGGTTGTCTGGGTTGAACCGCGATTGGTTTGGCGCTTTGGGGGACTTGTGATGTCATGTGTGATTTGTGTGATTTGGAACGTGTAGTTTCTGAGGCCGAATTTTGAGATCTTGTTGGATTTGTTGAGGATCAACTTTTTGGTGGGCGTGAGAATGTTTTCTTTCTACAATCTCCACTCTAGGCTGAAGGAGGGCACTATGGTTTCCCTGTGCCGACTTGGAATTGCTCGTGAAGAAAACTAGCAGCTCTCTCCTTCGTCAGGAGATGTGGTTGTCGTGAAGGTTGCCTAAAAATGCGGGGTTGAGGCGGCGAAGAGAGTGGATGGGTGAACCGTGGTCCGGATCCGGTTGCTGCTCGCACCGGCCCGCCCGTTGTCAGATAGAGAACTGTGGTGAGCTGAAGCGAAGGCGACATGGTTCTAGCTAAGATTTTATGGTGTGGTGGTGAGTGAGGGAGAATTTCATTAACGGTTCGCGTCTATTTTCTGGTTATTATCGGGATTGTACGCGTGTGAAGATGATGAAGTTGGTGGTTGGATTACGATCAGAAGTTGTAGAAAGACTTGTGCACGGAGTAGCAAGCTCCATTTTGATAATGCTGATCGGTGCATATATTTCGAGCTAAGAGAGGACTTGGTGATAGGAGAGACTGGGCTGATTCTGGGATATTGTTGTAATTGTGAACCAGGGACTCTGTGCGATGTAGACAGTGCGATACAATACTCGCAAAACACGCGCATAGTCGCAAATTTTCCAGGTATTTGATCTTAAACGATCATCTGATATAGAGTCCATTTTGATTTTCTGAAAGGGCGATTTAAATCAATTGTTCCCTCACCCTACTCGACGGCCCATAGTACCTTCCTGGCACCACTCCCTCATGTTGGCCCCGACTTTGCCCTCCGTCCATCTCCTTTAATAGTAAGAACGCTCGTAACTCTTCTCACATCTTCTAAATAATAAAATCCTCAACTGTATCCGTACTCAAGTGTTGCAAATCCTTACCCTGCTATTCCTCCTAATCTATATTCAACGTCCACCTGGTCAGCCCATCTCAAATTTCCTCGACTCGATTTTCTTGTTCAAATCATGATCCATAAAGCTTCCACCATTGGCACTATATATAGCGCGTTGAGTGTCAGAATTGAATAGGTATGCACTCAATTTCACTTACTACCATCGAGTGGATGACTTAACGTATGTCAAATTGGCGAAGACCAGGACACTAGGACAACCACTACGCACATTTTAAATGAAGAGATAAAAGTCTTGATTATTTTCATGGTGAGCCAGTTCCGTGATATTGCACTCCGGCTTATTAATTTTCATACAGCGTTACCCATTTCGTGAGAGAAGATGTGCATCCCTCGCCAATGTTGAATCCTAGAGGTTAATTTGTTACAAGCTGATCGCGTTTCCTCTTCTAACTTGTGAAGCAATGTTGCAGAGTTGTAGGATTGAATGAATACATCTACACTGGGTTACATAAATATTGTAGCGTGTCATTGAGTTGGATAATTCTGGGACTTGTCGTATGGAAAGTTGAAGAAATTACTACTACCTTGGATATGACTACAGCTTGGATACAACATGCTAATAGTATATGAATGAGACTTGTCTTTAACGTGATACAAGTCTAATTAATCGTACTGTAGTAGTAGAGGTACAGTAACGAGAGCCCAGTCAGTTGTCGTACCGTAGCAGTACATCCCCTAGAACGACCCAACTTAGATACCATTGACCTATTACTGTTAACTCCTCATCCAACTCTCTCCTTTAACTTCATTCAACAGACTTTCTAATGATCTCCTTGATGACCCTTTAACTAACCTCTTTATCAGCTTCTTCAAACCCCTCCTTAACTACATTTTAGGGCTCCTTAATCCACCACTTCCTCAAATAAATCCCATCCACCCTCAACCAACCCGGCAATCCATCTCCACTCTTAGGTATCATCGCCCTCTTAAACCTCATCGTCTCCTCGCCCCAATGATCCGGGCCCACATTCGTCAAATCCCGAGTCCATCCATACCACTTCAGCGCTCTACACAAACAAGTCCGCATATCTAAATGCACGCACATTCGGCGATGCTCCTGGTCATCCCATTTTGTCGATGTAAATACCTCATGGTAGAGCATCCTTTCCGCCTCGCGGAGAGATTCTTCTGAGTGCTTTTCGGCGGGCACGGTGAAATCCCAGGTGCTGAGCACTGGGCGACTCCAATTCATGAGGAAATACTTATGTTTGTATGGTGATTCTTTGGGGAGAGGTCGCATAGGGGGCTCAGTTGCTTCCGGTGGGGCAGTGGCCCAGGTGGGGTCTGAAGGGGGGGTTCGATCGCAGTCTGAGGAGGGGGTTCCGTCACGTGCCGGGTCAAAAATCATTGTGTAGAGTAGAATGCTTTTGAAAAGATAGGGTGATAGAGTGTAGCTGTAGCTGTAGCTGTAGTTGTGATAGTGTTGGGTTGCAGATTCGGATTTTGTCGTAGATGTGGATGTGTTCTGAAGGGGGAAGACGGTAAGTATTTATATGAAATCGGAGAGAATAGACCCTCTCAACATAGATAATTAGCCAACATGTCATGGGCGGAAAATCATACGACGGTTGAGTTGCTGAGTGAGTGACATACGGCACTAGGGTATGGTTTGGTGCCATGTGATCGTTCATCATTGCCCACGAAAATATAAGGAAATTTAAGCGTCAAAATTCGAGAAGAAAGAGAGTCCATTGCGAACAATTTGCTTATGTTGAAATAGGCGTAAATAATCCAGTAAGAAGTGGATGTAATCTTGTTGTGAGTGCATACTCCAAACAAGGCTATCGTAGGCCAGGGTAAAATGTACAAGATAGTCGTGAGCACTACGTAGTTGCTCCTGCTTGCTTAGCTCGATACGCATATATGATTTCCAATGGTATGTGTTATGCTGCACTACCTCGATGAGCACTTTAATCTGCTCTCTGCATCTTATTTGTGTGATGAAATCGTACGCAACACCAATCTAATGATGCACTGTCCTATATCTCAATCGGCCGACCGTGATCAGGCTCAGCAAGAAGTTGCTTTCCGTTTTGGCCATTTTGCTTCTAGTTATCACATACTCATCAAGTCGAGTCACCGTACCACAAGCACTACGGTATCGATAAGGTTTGATCTGTAGAATCTGCAGCGTCTATAAATGGCCATCCATAAGATTCGAGTTGACGGAGGTATGTATTGCAGCAGACAGATTTACCCCACACCGTTTCAGGCGTCCAGCGTATGCCAGCAACTAACAGCCACAACTGCCACATTGCCATCATGCGTCTGCACTCGGGTGGGAAGGTGAGGCCCCCCATGCTCTCTAAACGAACAAACACCTGGCTGGGTTTGTCTCCTTGGAGACGATGCACAACGTAGATAAGAGATGCCTACAGTGGATCGGGTTCGCAATCTGATACGGAATATAGGGGAGCTTGAGTTGAGGGTTCGGCAGCCGATTGTGTTAGTGGGAGAACTGCTTTGATCGAGAATAGGGTGTTTAGGTGACAAGGCGGGCAACGTATGTCCTAGCCGCTCAAGGCATGACATATTGCATGTACATGAGTTCGCTGAGGATCATATGTCGTTGGCTTACCCCACACATTTGGCAATCCTTCAACGCCCCAGCCGGAGCCAAGCCATCCTTTCATACTTAATATCAACCTCACCTTACATGTCTCACTTGGTTGATGCCTGAGGCTAGGAGGAACGGAAAAATGACGGACATGAAGACTTAATCTGATTAGAAAATACGGGAGGATGGAAACTGGATGATGCAATAGATATAGATAGGGTATCGCCCGAAAACAGACAGAAACTAACTCCAGAGAAATGACTGAGATGATGCATAAACCCGAACACTTCAGGTCGTACGAGAACTGGCGGATCGCCGCCGTGAGCGCCGATATGAGGTTCCGGCGTTGTGCTCGTTCATTAACCGTACCGCTACACGTCCCCATTGGAACTCGCCTCTTTGGTCTGTGTGGTTCAGACAGGGACTAATTCCAATAGGGAGAAACCATTGGAAGACATTGTTTCCCATTATACTCCGTATATTTGCCAAAGGACCAGCATCCCAGAGCCTAGTCCCGGGCTCCGTTTGGACGATGATGAAGGAGCGTGATAGGCTGCGCTGTATCTCGCTGATAATGACGGACTGGTCGGATGTGAATGTGGAGGAGCCTGGACTAGATCCCCGAAGCGCAATGTAGTGCACGAAATCGCGCTGCATGACTTCGATTGTTGTTTGATTTGTACTCAGGTTGTAGAAACTCGTCATAAACATGCCGAAAGTAAAGAGAAAGAAGAGAGCTGCCAAGGAAAGCGCGACAATCCAAGTTGCTGGGCTTGAATTGAGCTTGTGCTTCCTCTCGGCAAAATAATAAGCCGTGACAATCAAAACGAATCCAGTGTAGAGGAACCCATAGAAGAGGAACTGAATAAAGAACTTGTGCGATGTTTCTGATATGATTCCTCCCGCGTAAGGGCAATAGTGATCCATCCGCCGTACGCACCTCCCAAGCTGCGCTGAGTGATGTGTGCGATCTGGCTTGAAGCTATGACACCTCTCACACCACAAAGGCGATCCCTGATGGTCGCACTCATATCCATCGAGACGATCGAAGTGTTTCCTAGGAGCTGTTTGCTTCTCGGAGGTCGGATCCCCAAGTGGGATGTAGCCGGGGTTGGTCCAGATAACTTGTATGAGGCGAAGGAAGGTTATGGAGAAGACCAGTATTAGTACACAATATATAACAATCAGGGCGATTCCCGTAGACGTTCGAGGCGTTATCCCTCGGTCTTGCAAACTCGTAGATGGGTTAAGCAGATAGTTGACGCATATCAGATATATGACCACATAGGATGCGTAGCCCAAACCACCCACTTCGAGCAGAGGCAGGATTATGGACATAATCTGATTCGCCTTCCGGTCCAGTTCATTCTGACGCTCCTCTGATATTGCCATGGTGATTGTGATCGATCCGTACGAGGAATACGGGGAGGTGGAGGGAGCGGTGAAAGCTGACGGAGGTGGGATCGCGCGGCGGCGGCGATGATGAGGTTTAGCCCACGAGAGCTGGTGATAAAGTCAGGGGAAGACTAAGGAGCCTGCGCGCATAGGAAAAATGTCCAATAGTGATAGCTGGGAATGGAAACGTTTGCTCTGGGCAGAGCGACAACGAGGAGGTGGTGCACCAGATGGCTGACTGACAGCCAAGTCACAATGTTTGAAGTCTCCCAGCCATCAACTGGTCTGTCCAAGGAAGTCATCGAGTTCCCCCAGCCTCGCCTCGTCATCATCCCGACTTCCGGGCCGGGGTCCGTCCGGAGATGACATAAGCTATGCCCCGCATCACGTGAATAGATCGTCACACGTGCAACAAATCGCACAACACAACCTCCACACCACGATTGCATCGCGAGATTTTCAGAAACACTAGTTTTAACGCCGCATTTGCTTCTTGCAATCTCAATTGATTTCCTTGTTGTGGTTGTGGGCATCGTTTGGCCGTCTGTCTGGTTCATGCCGAGTCATTGCCTCGCAGCTTGTCATCACCCCAAAAGCTAAATCCGGCCGCCAACACTCCACTCCTCACCAACCCCACCCATTGCCATTTTATTCTCAGCCTGATGGCCCTCGAAGCGCTTCCAAACCCCGTCTCTTCTCCTGTCTCAATACAATTCAGATCATTGGGACATGCAACACTGGAGATGGATCACACCTCCCTCTATCCCCCACACCTTCACCACCGATCACTTCTCTCGTTCACATCCAGCCTACCCATCATACGCAGGCGCACCACCGAACCTTTCACCGGCCGTCTGATTTTAGGCAAAGACGCTCGAACATATTTGTCCCACCCTCCCTTACCCGACTGACTGCCTCATCGCCTTATTCGACGATACTCTTGCCTCCTGCAGTGTAAGACGCTACTCGCTAACTGACTTAGAGTGACCGGAATTATCACCACCGTCACGGATACCCTCCATCTTCTTCCTCAGCCTGACTTCGCCCTCACAGAAGCGTGCTTTTCACCTTGCAATTCACGGCCCCCGCAGAGCGATGCAGTATTCCACCACTCCACTCCATAGCCATACTATGGCGTGTCGGTCCCACACCAAGGGCAAAAAGTGAGGCGATACATTGTGCTGGAAGATCCCGTTTCTCTCGCAAGGCTTCTTCTGAGGAGGTATATAATTGCTGCGCCCACGCGGTGTGAATTTGCCAGCCAGATGGCGACGACCGCTCACCGCGCTGGGAGCGGTCTCCTCGCGCCGGTAAGGCGAACAACAGCCCCGTGCCCTATGTCACGACTGGCGGATTGCGAACAAAAGAATGGCTGCCTGGAGTACCCGCATCATCTAGCGACGCGTTTGGGCGTGCTGTCTTTGGTATTCTCTCTCTGTTCATTGCAACCGTTCAGTCCACTGACGTGTGCGGGCAGAACCATCCATGCCACTCCCCAGGATTCTCTAGCCGCCGTCAAACCGCCTCACCTGTCGCAGGACGCCAGAGTCTCTATAATGTGTCCAATGGCTGGTCTTACTCCGGGCGGCACCATTCAATCAGGCTTAATCGGTCGTCGGCAAACCTTAAGGCCCTGCACAAGACAGAAGAAAGCTCTCCTGCGGGACTCCTTACGAATAGCGTGGCTGCCATGCCTTGTCTATGACTGATACACTGTCGCCATTTTGTTCACCGGGCCCACCATTTCCTTATCGGAGAGGTAATAACATCCCACGCGCTGATGTCGACCGCCTCATGACAATGGAGAAGATCGTAGATTTGCTAAATCTGGTCCAAGCGATGAGACTCAACTCGTTGCCTGCTCTCGCAGACTGTTCTGGTGATCCTCTCATCTTTTTATACGGAACGAACCTTGCAAGGTTGCATTTGTCCTTCATAGTCCTACTAAAACTATATGTTTTTTCGTAATATTGTCGTTCAATTCGTCGTCACTCACACTTTCTCTTTTAACTATACCCTGGTTTTGCGCACGTTGTGTGACTTCGCTATCGGATTCCGGTTACTTATTTCTTATGTGACCGGGTAATGGGCAATTTGCTCCAAATTACAGGATCATGGGTTCCTATTCAGCGTGGAGGGTCAATCTGGTAAGTGTTACAAGCTTTTATGCAACATGTTTCTTGGAGTCTTCTTGTTCCATAATTGGTTCCAGCTTTCTGACCTCATATCTAGCATATCCCTGACGAACCATATCTTCAATCATCTTCGCACGGCCATTTCACACAAGGCAAAAACCAGGCAAACAACATTCGCCTATGGAAGCCCGTGCGAGCCAGGTTACAGTGACACCCAGACTCTCTACGCAAGGCCCGATCATACCCAAGAACCTTTCGTAGGAGCTACAATAACCCTGGCTTTACAAGCGCGTAATATTTCCACGTACGGTACTCAACTTGTTCTTCGCCCACAAGCAACAATAAGGCCCCTGCCGCCCTGTTCAATGACAGCCAAGATTCAACTGCGAGATGCCGAAAATGACTCCGCCCTACGCATGGCATCACTGCCCAACGGCCGTCACTCTTATTTTTCTACACACCAATTAACTGTCATACCGGATTTCCCACGGTGGGGGCTTTCCACGATGATAATTGGAGTAGCCAACATGTGGTCCGTCGACCCACAACCCACTTCTTACATCCTGTCCATATGGCTCCTTTCCACAATATGGTTTCCTCTTTGATAATGGTTGCCTCGAGGGTAGTTTCTTGGCCCTCGGTGCTGGCGGTATGAGTGGCCCAAGCTGTCGCCTTCTCTGTCAAGGTTTTAGTAAAAAGGACGTGAAGGAGACGGCAACTATGACTGACTGATTTGCACTTGTGCTATAAGTTTGCTCAGTCTACCACTTACTGCAATTCAGATCTCATCCCAGATACTTTGAGCTCTCTCCTCGGCCCATCAGCAAAATTATATCTTCTTGTTCCGGCTCCCCTCACCTACCCTCGCCAAACGCCTTCGATATGCCTGTCTTGTCGACCATGCGGCTTGCAAGCCCACACATCATCTATGGGGCTCGCAAGGCGCATATGAATACCTCCATCCAATCACGCTTCACATATCCCCCTGAAGGGCCAGACGCCTTGACTGAAACTGTCCTTGCCTCATCTATCAGTCGCTCGACAGATTTCACTCCAGTTGGTCCTTCCATTGTGGTACTATCTTACACTCGGAGTGAAGACATTAATCAGCTCAACCACTGGGGCCCGGCCATGGATGGTGGTAAAGTTTGGTATTGCTCAAGCTGCAAGGACGGTCCACATGGAGATTGGCAGATTGTTTGCACGTCATGCGATCATGAAAAATGCGGTTCTTGTACGACTGAAGACGCGCAGTAGTGTAAGTCGTCACATAATTTTGGACAGTTCTTGCGGCTAACTTTCATAGAAATATACGAGATTTTCCGAACTGTCTGTCGATACCGTTCAGTAACAGATAATTAACCCAGGCTCGTCAATTCCACCAAACAGACTCCCCGGCAGCTGAGTGAATTGCCAGTCGATTGGTAGTTTCGCTTGTACGACCGTCACTCGACATCCTTCCTTTGCTATTCAAATGATGGATGTCGTCCGGTTCCACCATTTTCCCTGTTATTCCTGACCCCGCTCCATTTTGGTTAGGTCTCCCTTCATTCGTTTTTCCAATGTCCACTGTTATACAAAGATTTCTATAGGCTTGCATATTGCAGCCGCCTCTTCACTGAGGATCTGAATCATTATTAGCTTCTTTATATTGTATTATGAATTTTGCACCACCACTCTACTGTGTCCCGCCAAAAGACCAGTCATATTTCTAACATCATGCTTCTACTTATGGTTCTACTCAATCATTAATACTATCTTGCGACTGGAACCCGAAAGATGAGCCGGTGCTTCTTAATTCTAAATGTGTTCTGTAATCGAAAATTACCAGTTTTCATGGATAAGAGCATATTGGACATGTTCGAAGAGTGACACGAGATTTAGGAGGAGAAAGAGACTAATGAGGGCTAGAGTCTTGATCTCCCATTGAGCTGGATATCGGGGTGTCCGACTATTACCGGTATGGCATTGGTCATATTCCGATCACGCTAGGAAGATGCAAGTTCTGCAAATATGGAAAGCCGGGTTACACTTGGTTGATTTCTAAGGCCTCCCATTCACTCGAAACATCTCCGTACCAGCCAATGATCGGCATATTTACGGACTGTTCAAGTCCCGGCTGACTGAGGCAAGAAGGCTACTTGTTCTAGAGACCAGGCTGGGGCGTGTACTAAGAGTTTCCTCACCGGCCATTCCAGGTCCTTCACCCCCAGCTGCTGGTCGACCACTTTTCTGCCTCACGAAAGCGATGATGGAACTACTTCTGAGCCTTAAGCCACGATTGAGCCTCGCTTCAGGAAGACATGGCCGTCAGGTACAGTTAATCAATTATGGTGCCTACCAAGAGCAGAACAATGCCCCATCATGAGATCCTCGCCACCGACACCGCCATCCCAAAGGCCTGAACAATTCTCTAGTTCGTCCTTCTCTTGATCACGCACGTTCTTTGACCTTCTTTTCAGCTGTCATCAACACCTTGCCCTTCTCAGTGGACGTCCGGTAATCCGGCTGGCGCCGACCCTCCCGTTCTTCAAAGATGCGCTTCATCGAATCAGTGCCCTCCCCTACCACCTTCCCCTATCGGGCTTATGCAAAAGGACCAGAGAAGGATAGCCGGTGTCTTTTTCTGTGTCTTTGTGGCCGTGGCGATGACCTTCGTTCTGTACAATATTGCTCTTAGGCATACCGTCAGAAGCTTGAACCTACGTCCTCCATTCTTCAGAAGAGATATAAAATCTGATCTTTTCCATGCTCAAACCTCTTAATTGATTGCTTGACAAACGCCTCCGAAACTTCGTGTGTTTGATTCATCACTAGAGCTCTTTCACATTTTTCATACTGCTCAAATACTCTCACCTCCATAGTGAATATGGAGAGGTGGTTTTGTTGCCAGTGCGGCGATGGCCCGAAACTAGTCAAAAACAACCCACAATGTTTACGTCCCTGCAATCACACAAAGTGTGCAAAATGTAGGACCGAAGTCCCGAAAAATGACCATATCAACGTCGGTGGCAACGCATCTGGATGCAACGAAGACCATTATTTCCTTCCTGTTCCAGCCCACAGCGAAGTTAGAGGGGCAAGCAATCCGTCTTTTCAAACTCCAGGTTCATTTATGGCCTTTCCCAGAGGCAGAGAATATCGTTCTTCCTGCTCGACCGCCACTACCACCAACGACTCTCCTGACCCAACTCGCCCCCTCATTCTTACGAACCTTGCCGCGAACGACTTGGACCACGGCCCGCACCATCACTTCACCCTACCGCCCACCGACGCTTTCCATCTTGGCTTCAAGGTCGCCAGCAGTCATCGCGGAGACTCTGAGTCCAGTGGCAGCTCGTTTGGAGAGGGAGACCGGGAAGTTTACTGGTACTGCTGCGAATGCGGTACTGGGCCAAACAACGTCGCGCTTCACCTGTATTGCCCGGTCTGCCCCAATAAACGGAAGTGTGTCGGCTGTCAAATGGAGGAGTTTGTCAAGAAATGAAGGTCGGCACACAACAATGTGGATGATAGGTTGGGATGATGGCTATGCAATGCCACCCATTTATCATTGGATGCAGAATTCGTTGCAGGTATCAGAGAGCCAAGATGTGTACGCTGGAGTTTTTAATTTCACAATCCTTCCACGGATTTCTTTCTATTTATATTCTTTTTCCTTAAACACTACTTCCGCTTTCATTTCCGGGGTTCTCTTCCTTCCTTCGACACCACCCCATCCTTCCCGAGGCTCTGTCTTATACCCCCTCCCTACTTTATCTTCATATCTTATGTCTCATGCTAATATTACGTTTCTCCATTCCCTGAAATATGACACTTACTGTGGAGGATCCCGCTAAGCAGTGGCGAGTTACGTAGTTCTTGGGGGCTATCTATGCACGCTGACTCGTTGGAGCCTAGTTGCAAATCGGGCTCTTTTGAGCTAGACATGCGACAACTTTCTTTTCGGTTTTGATTTGTATGGTTAATGGTTTCGGTTCTGTGAGGTTGAAATATAATACGATGTTTTTAGTTCTGATTGTGGTTTGTTGCGGTTATGATTGTTTGGGTTGGAGGCGTGATGTGGTTGTGATTCATAAGTGCTGACTAACGTGACTTGGCGAGTAGGAATGATTATTCTTTTTCGTATGATTGACCATAGACTACAAAACTGACTCTTTTTTCACATTAGTGCATGCTATAGCTTCCGGTTGTACTCAGGGATACACAGCAGAGTAGTGTTAGCTTCTACTAATTCAAATGGATCACGTTTTTACATTAAGTCAGCACTTAGCACGACAATAGTCACCTTCACGCATATTAATAAGATTCCACTTGTTTCGAGTTCCTAATCCTCAATTCTAGATTCTTGTATCGCTGATATTATCGCATTGGGTTCTAAACATCCAATCACTTCCCCAATATTTCCCGTCCGCGAGTCATAGATCACTGCAAACATTCAGGTTTTACATTTAGACTTGTTGGAGTCATCAGGTGAACCGTGCGCCTGCCAAGTGTCAAGTAGTTACGTAGGTCCTTCGGACAGAGAGCTCTAACTCTCTCACAATTAACTCATTATATTCAACAAGACTTTCATTATTTTTTGGTGGATGGGTGTGATCGAGGCTTGTCACTGTGCTTACTGCTTCCATCTAGCCACATTGCAAGTCACTAGAAAACAAATTCCTTGCTTGAAAAAAAAATTGAAGAAACACCATCGTACTATAGCTTACATTACTGAAAGGTAAAAGAGACGGCAGAATAGTCAGCCTTTGCAATTTCTTTGAACAATTTCGAGTAGGAAAAAGGCTCGACGAACTATCGCACAGTCCTCTTGTGCCTACCGTCTTCACTAAACCAAAGATTAAATCTATGCTCCACATCTATAGCCAAACTCAGGACTCAAATTCAGTATTAGACTCATGATAAAAATCATGATCAGCCTTCTTACGCGCAGCCTCACCCTTACCTTCAGGATCAACACCAGGCCCAGATCCTAGCCCCTCATCATTAGAATCCCTCCCATATGCCTTCCCCAACTCAACAAGATAAAAATCCAAAACATGTGTAAACAACGCATCATTCACCGCCTCAATCCCTACTTCCACCGAAGGTAGTGAATGCGGAGAATTGCCCGGAGACTTCACTGCATCCCCCAGACCCAACTTTGACACCCCTCTTCTCACTGATCTCCGCTGCTATTTTATCCTCAAGATCGCTATCGAGTCCTCCCGCAAGCTTCGAGAGACTGCGGTTCATGATATATCTCTGGAACGAGTCCTTTATCGAGCAAATTTACGCGTCCGTGGAATGTTTCTTCCACTTCTTGATGGTATCAGTATTAGCAATGGAACCGGCAGCGTTTCGTTTCTGTTTTGTGAACATGTATACATATATATATTTTACGTGCCTTGATTACTTATGAGCACTAACTGTATGTAAAATAGCCCATTCATTCTTTTGTACATAGCCTTGGTGGCCTTTTGCACCCTTAATCCAATGAAATCTCCTCCATCCCGTTTCGTCACAAGAGGAATCAAAGAGACCTCGCTCGACGAATTCCTCCGATGTGCCATGAAAAGTAGCGAGATCAATGCCCTGAAGACTGCAAACGATGAGTTGGGGAGACCGAGTTTCGGGTTCGGGATCCTGGTTCTCGGAATCAGTCTTGGTTACGGAATTATTCTCCTCACGGCGCTGGCGCTTATTGCTCACTGTTACTGGGCCGATTAGTCCTAACATCTGATAGAGCGCAGTCACGCCCTTTCGGTATGTTTCTGCCTGATCTGGGCTCAGCTTGGAGAAGCTGCGGAACATGGAATTCTGCGTGTGGAAATCCAGGACCGCTTTGATATGGCTGAAGCATGCCGTGCTTGGCTGGATGGAATGTTCGGTCGAGGTAGTCGGCATGTGGCTGAAGATTGCCTCACCCTTGAGAAGATCGGGGTGCTTTTCGTACGCGCGAGCCAAGCGGGCAACGGCTTCACCCTGGAGGAGACAGACTAGAGGGATTGTGGACTGTCTTTTGGAGTCATTTTCCTTGGAGGCGTTTTGGGGGATGAAATTCTGAATTGGATGCATGGCATTGTCGCGAGCTAGAGTTTGCTTGGTGGGAACTGTTGTCAGAGTAGGGGTAACTGTTGCAGTGGGGGCTCCATTGCCACTGAGTACGGCGATGGACGACTTGTTGAATGAGTCCGGAGGAGCTAGAGCATATACAGCTCCTGTGACAGTCGGGGAACGCCGTAGCGGGACAGGAAGAGCCAGCGTGGTAGTCACCATACCAAAGAGAATGAGGAATTCCTGGGGAATCATGACTATGTAAAGCAGTTTCGAAGTTCTTGAAAGGTTGGTGGTAGGGTTTGGGGATCTGAAACTTGATGGTGGAATTGTGAGGTGTTTTCTACGTGGACAGGACCCCTTTCTCATTTACTCAGATGGAGGTTAGGTGGGGTAGATGATTCATTGCACCAATGACCGTACCGGAAAACGTGTGCGAAGCATCGTCGACTTTGAGATGGGGTTCAAGTTTGTTGACAACCTATTAAATGTGGTCGAAATACATGGCATTGGGATATAAAATAAACGAATAGCATAGGCAATATAGTAAGGATTTCCGAATCGGTGGTTGAGTAGAACAATATAGAAGGGTGGATACTAGTGGAGTTACCATTGCTCCGTGTGTTGGGAAACGGGAAAATCGATAACCAGTCGCCATCAAATATCAGATAGATGCTAATGGTGCAGTGAGACCCTCTTATTATAATTGTGTAACAGTTACATATCATTCTTGTGAAAAAATCGATACGTAGAGCTGGAAACTTTTCTTTCGACTGCTGTGTTGTGTTGTGCCAAACGAATCTGTTATTCCGGGGCTGAAAGAAGAATCATCAACAATGGCCCAGCTGAGAATCTTCTCCTTTCTTACTATGATCTGGTAATTATTATATTCACAGCATATTCTTCCTCCAGGCTCTGGTAGCGAGCGTTTCTATTTCTTGCAATTCGACCGGGCCGTGCACTGCGTCGTCTTCCAAGGCCTCGACTACTGCATCGCCAACTGTGTCTGCCTTCAAAGGCTTAATTCCACCTGCTCCCATTAACCAAGTGAGTCGTCCTCCCACAGCGCCATTGACCATTGATGCTACGCCCCCAAGTGCAGCTATAGGTAATGTAAAGGTGCGTGATGAATCGTACATGAAAGGAGCGCGAATGAAAACAGATCGCATACTTGGAAAGGTGGTGCTAATAAGGGATTCGGCTTCGCGTTTAGTGGTGATGTATCGTGCTGGTAATATAGGAGCACCTGCAGCGGCTGATATGTAAACGTAGGTTGGTACTTTCTTGGTCGAAGCCTCTTTGGCGAGACTTAGGGCTGATATGTCTTTAGCTCTGCGTGTAATCACATCTAGCATATCCAGGCATACCAGTATCCCTATTCATGACTTCATAAGTCAACTGCCCATCTTTTTCCTGAGGCTTCAGTGGCTCTCCATCTTTCCTCTCCAGTGGGTTCTGTGTACCAGCCTTTGTTGCACTGAACGCGCGTTGGAGACCGGCGATCGGAGACTCTTTCCCGGAAACAACACCCTTATAATCAGCCTCTAGTAATATTCCCATAGAATGTATGACGGCGTCGGCATTCTCAAGATGTGACGTGTAGGTAGAGGGATTCATGATGTCACCTTTCTCCCAGGACACCTTGGTAGCCCACGAGGGAGGATTCGATGAGGAGGATATCGAGGACCAATTGGGGTCTCCGGAGCGCCTGGAGCTCTAGTCAATATATGAATTGGATTTTTGGGTCGCGAACGCACGATATCGAGGTCACAGCCCATCCGCGATGAGCTGCGGCTTTGCAGATGCGGCTTCCTGGGGGGATTTGTTAGGTATTATGAAGCTTCCATCGGTACCTGTGAGGTTAATAATTCGACCAACGTACCGAGAAATCCAGTACCACCACAGATGACGAGCTTCTTCTTTGCTGCCTGAGCCATTGCGACGTGTGGTGTTGTGGTGAAATACAAAACAGAGCTGGCGCCGTAGACGCAGATGGATGAGACGAAAGTGTTGATGTCACTCCACACCAATGCTTTTGTACTTTTGGTAATTAGC
Organism: Dendryphion nanum; assembly: GCA_020744415.1. Classification (NCBI taxonomy): domain Eukaryota; kingdom Fungi; phylum Ascomycota; class Dothideomycetes; order Pleosporales; family Torulaceae; genus Dendryphion; species Dendryphion nanum. The sequence goes on along the minus strand of JAGMWT010000004.1, from coordinate 1,541,538 downwards.
GGTAGGGCTGCAAGGGTGTAAAAGAAGCAGGGGTCCGACGCCAAGCCAGGTAGGAACCTCCGAACCGCCGATGGAACACTGCCAAACATCAAACCTCACGGAGAAGCTTGCTCAATCCTCTCCCGACTTCACCCTGATCCCGACATCACACTCACTCGTATTGAGCCCACAGTTAGCCTTCTTCTTTGCTTCATCATAGCGAATTATATTGTTCTCCGATTCCTCATTGTTCCGACGAAGTTGATATTACATTCTGCAAACTTAGGCCTGCGTAACAGGACGCGGCGCAATCCCCCGCGATGCCCGCACCCGCCGCTAACAAGCGCGTCAAGGTCGGTCCAACTTCCACTCCTACTATTGTACCGTAACTTAACACGCACAATATAGAACAAGCGAATAAGCCGTAATATTAGTCAGTTTAACTCTTTTCTTCTTGTGTCACTGGACCTCATCTGACTCTTCCCAGTCATCGGTTCCGAAGCCTACAACCTTCCACCAGTCGGCGACCCTTCGCGCCCAAAAGGCATTCCCGAGGACCACACCAAACGATGGACTGTCTACCTCCGTCAACCGGACGGCGATCCTGCCCTCTCGACATGGCTCAATAAAGTACAATTCAAGATCTTCAACACCTACGAGAACCCACTACGAACATGCGAGAACCCGCCCTTCGAGGTCACCGAGACAGGATGGGGAGGTTTTATGATAGACGTGCGGTTGCACTTCCAACCCATTAGCGGAGAGAAGGCGCAATACAGACAACATTTCCTGCAACTGGAAAAGTATGGGGACGAGAAGACACAGGCGGAGCAAGAAGCGAGTGGCTGCGTGCGTTCAGAGAGCTTGGAAGTGGTGCAGTTTAACGAACCCACCGAGGCGCTATTTGAAGCCTTGACATCGGAGGATCAATGGAATCATCTATCTGCGGGCTTGAAGGGTGGCAAAAAGGCAGCCATGATGGCCGTTGGACCAAACGGGCGGCCGAAGAGAGGCTATCCGAATGGAGAACGAAGCGCACAGTTGCCCGAGAAGGGAGACGAGTCCGCGCCGTTCACACAGCCCGCGGAAATTACGTTGATCCAAACGATTAAGGAAAAGATTGGTGTCGTCGAAAAGGAGTTAGAGGAGGAGATGAAGAAGCGAGAGGAAACAGAGAAGAAACTCAAAGCTCTAAGAGCGGAATTGGGCCATGAGGCAGCACAGCAAGCGGCTCAACAAGCAAGTGGTGATCGTAGCCGGAGGCGGTAGACTCGTAAACGGAGACGGTAAAGATGATTCAACGCACGTATTTTCCTTACTACTATGTCACAATATGGCATCTCAGGCGTTTTAAAAAAGGGTATACCCTGCAGACATAGGCGTCTGATTGGTGGGTCGAAATCCGGCTGTTTCAATTACACCTATTGATTCGTATTTGAAAGAATTCTGTAATCTTGAGCTGGAAGTGATGCTTGAGCAAGAGACAGAATAGTAAGAAAGCATCTAGTGTCGCAAAACGGTGAAAACAATCCCACAGTCTACGAAACACACACGTCCACTCCCTCTCACTACCAAACCAAGAGAGAAGAGCAAAAGAATCTCCTCAAACCCCTTACAAACCCCACCAATCGCATCTCCATACTCCTCAACTCCATATCCTACTCACATCCCACCATGCCCGAAGTCCGCAACCCCGCTACCCATCCCATCAGTCTGGAAATCCACCAAGAGATCATTCCATGCATTCCAATCCATATCCTCTGGTTCTGTTATCAAAGGATCGGGAAAAGAAGGAGGGCCAAGACTTGAGGCAAAGTCTTGGTCCAGAGAGAATGACTCTGAGGGAAGAGAGTCTGTTGGTTGTATGAAAGATTCCTCCGAAAGAGTAGGAAGTATATGGTGATTCGCAGCGTCGGGCATGGAATCCAAAAACTGCTCCCTCGAGGAGAAACTCCATGGTTTAGCATCATTCGTCACTGTAGAAGCTCCGCCAAGCCCCCTCCTCTCCCTCAACACCCCAATAAATCCAGGTTCCTCCTCCCCCTGCCTCTCTCTTCCCAACCCATTCCCACTTGCCCAGACTTCCCAAGCCCTGAGCACCAAATTCCCAATCGCAACCGAAAATGCCTTCCTCGCCGCCGCCCTCCCAAAGCTAGGATGGCACTCGAACACCGTCTGCACTTCCTTCCACGCTTGCTCCGTCTCCTCTGTCCTTGCAGTCCGAAATCGGAGCTCGGAGACGAGGAATATGAAAGCGCGCCATTGGAACGAGAGATTGACGTGCCAAGTGAAGCCTCTGAGGGTGGGGAGCGTGTAGACGTAGTTTTGGAAGGTGGTTACTTGGAGGGCGAGGGTGAAGAGGGTGGCCTTTTCGGCCTGGGAGGAGGGGGATGAGGAGGTGGAAGAGGATTCGGGGTTGTGCGCTATGAAGCGCATCATAGAGATTATTGCTTTGGCCATGTGGAGGCACATGAAGTGCCATGGGATCGAGGGATCGCAGTGCCGGACGTATCGTTGGTGGAACGTGGTTTCGAGGTCGGAAATGGCTTTTTCTTTAGCGTCCATAGCGGTCGTGGCAGAAGTGAGTTTACTCCAGTTTCCGTCGAAGTTGCTTTTGGGCGTGTGAGCATTACGCAAAAAGAGTCCTACATGGGTACGAATAAGAAACAGCATCATCTCCGTGGGGCCTTCGTGCTCTTTCGGGAGTTCTTTCATGTGCGGGTAGAGATCGTTGTCGTTAACGTTACAGGGCTGCTTGGTGTCGCCAGAGAAGATGTTGCTTCCGGTTCCTGCAAGTTTTTCGGTCAGACCTTCGAGGAAGAGGATTTGCCACCAGAGGCGTCGACGAATTTCGATTTCGAAGGGGGGAAGTCCAAGGGTGACGCCGTCGCGGTGGAGGCCGATGCGTTGGCCAATACGGCTAGCTATGCCAGTAAAGATCCAGACGATGCGAGCGTCGTAGCTTTGGAGTGATAGCTATGATGGGTGTTAATATCTTATAAACTATCCAGATTTGAGTACTTACTAGATACAGAACTAGTGCTTGCAGAATCATGAGATTAGAAGACTTCAAAAAACCAGCGTTAATCAACGCCTGCTGCGCGCCCGCTCGAAATCTCGGCACAGCCGTAGCCTTCGATTGACCAAGGATAGCCTCACAATCCGTATCGCTCAACGATGTAACAGCTAAACAGTATATTGCAAACATCAAAGCTTCCACATTCCTCGGTACATCATCTAGCTCATCACTAGCATTAAGAATAATCTGCTGCACAGTAGGTGCATGGAATACCTTGACTACCGGGTTTACATTGTCAATGTAAACCTGCCAAAGTTTGAAGATTTGTACACCCCGTGGATGAAGTGTTCGGAGCGAAACACCTGGTTTTGGACTTCCGAATAATAAATTGGGTCCATTTGTACTGAATGTTTCGGGCTGTGGTACTTCGTATTGCTCTGGCTCTTCATCTGAAGAATCTAGAAACTCCTTAGAATCTCGAAACTCGCCTTTCAGACTAGTCCACATGCCATTCTCGAGGTATCGGGATTTACCATCGCTAGAGACTAGAACGCCGGGATCAGTTGCGTCGTCGCTGTTGTCCTGGTGGCCAACTAGGTCTTCAGGTAATGTCTTTTGCTGCAGATCTTTGTGCAGCGACGGATTCTTGTGTGCTTTGATCTTACCCAGTTCTTGATTCTGGACATCATCTGGATCTACTCCAAGCTTCCGAAGAGCGTCCTCGTAGAGTCTTAGCTTTGTATGCACGTCCAGTTCTCGAACCCCTTTGCGTCTTCGCCGAGGTGGTGGCGGGGCTTTATATACGCATGATATTCTAGATTTCGTGCAGTTGAGACATCCTCCTGGGGCTTTGTCGCACTTTACTTTGCGTTGTGCGCAGAGAACACATGAGAAGCCCTTTTGGATGGGTGCATGTGGTGAGTGCGGTGTTAAAGTGTCGGGAGAAGCGGAGGACATGTTGTTGGTAGGGACCATTGTTACCGGGTGTAACTGCAAAGACGAATACAATCTCAGAGATCCATCAGTTACATAGCTTGGCGAAAATAGCCAGCATTCCTCAGGTTGGCGTGATTGGTGGGGGAGAGACGGGTGTGAGTGCTCCTCAGGCGTCTACAATGACATCTGCTGGTTAGTGGGGCTGAATCAAGGCAGCTCCTCCATTGATTCAAGTATGATAAAATATTGAATGGAATAAAAATAATGGGTGATGAGTGTGTGGTGTTTGGCGATGACTCGATGTATGATGCTCGACCGTCACGGAAATACGGTAACACCTGGATACTGCGTGGACTAGTCCTATTTAGTACTTAGCGCACATATCCACTACTTTAGAAAGACGCCACGCGAAAGATGCCTAGAAACAGTTTACAACTCTCCTCTTCTCAAATCAAGAACATTCATAATCGCTATATGGCATCATAATCTCCAATCTCCCTCTCGCCTCCTCCGCCACCCTAGTCTCCTCCTCCCTCCTCAACCGCTCCCTCAACTCCTTATACTTCGCACGGCTCTCCGCCGTCGCAAACAGCACCTCCCCCATTACCAACTGATCCATAATCCCGCCCATAGTCGTCGTCGCCGCGCACTCCCATTTATGAGCAATCGGATGCGCATCCACGACATGAATCGGTATCACCGGATTCGTAGCGTACATGCGTCGCCACAACGCCTTCTCATCCCATACTGCAGGCGTGAAATACTCCTCTTCATCCCCTGTGTCCAAGATCGGGAGATGTAGGTAGCATTGCTCATCTGGTAGTTTTGCGAGATCGAGCTGTTTCGAATAGCACCGTTTGCATGCTCGGCCCTGACTAAGGAGAATACCGGCGACCATAGCCGAGAAAGGATCACGATTGAAGTAGGTTTTTTGTCCGCGGGAAAATATTTGTTCGAGGAAAGGGTTGAGAGTGATGATATTGGGATCGGTGGGATTGGTTGAAGTGTTTGGTTTGAGCCAGAGGGCCTCCCGGAATGGAAGGGCGTTTAAAATGACGTCGTTGAATGTGCGGTTGGTGGCTCGCACTACTAGAAGTTCTAGAGGTGAGAGATGTGCTTGGAGGAGGATGGCTTCCACCAGCTCTGATATTGTGCAGACTTGGTCTTGAGGAGTTCGCTCGTCCATTGTGATGCAGATTTCATGGTCTCGTGGAGCCCTTAAATATGTACCAAGGTAAGCTATCGGGAGTACCTACCATGTGCCTACTAGATACTTATTGGGAAGGCAGTCGTGCACAGACCATCCGCTCTTGACAAGGTGCAAGGTCATAACTAGGCAGAACTAACTGACAACCCTACCAAATGCAACTCATGCCGCGACTAGTACATAGGCAGCACACCAGAATGTTAGTTTTAGGAGAAGTAAACACCCAGAGTCTTGCCAAGTCCAATCTCTATCGTGCATGTTCAGATAATACTGTTTGCTGTCCTAGTGCAATATCCTATCAGGGAATCACTTCGTTTCGGATAAAACATCATTAATCAATCATGCGATTGCGTACGAGAAATATAAGCTCGTTTAAGATGTCAAGATGCAAGTGCAAAGACATCCAAGATATCTCCGTCAACAACAAGACCATCCAATAAGTCTTGCAACCTATTCGACATACAACATTTCACCTAGAAGCCCTAACTCTATCGAAAGCGGAAAGGACATATCGGATGAAGTACTCTCCATCGCAATTCCTAAAATAGTAATCAAAACACGTAATCACAGTTCACTATCGCTTCAGAGGTTTGGAGCCATAGAAGCATTCAGGAACATCCCCCTCACAAGCACGACTTGTAACGTATCCACTCCCAAATTCCCTAAATAATATTCAAATATTTTACGACCTTATCATCATCATCAATGTTTCAAATCAGGAATATTACGAAACCTGATCGGGCGGACATCAGGACCAACGCAGGCACGTGGCAGACGTCCTGCACGCATCGGCTTAGCCGCCGCTAGTTCCCGCATTCCCGCCCGTCTTCCGCCTCGCCAAGTAGAAAAGCCGGCTGGGACGTTCTATCACTTTCATGTCACTAATTCTTAGCCTTGATAAACGTTTTTCTTCCCAAGGAGAGTAAGGCATCACAAATAAAGGAGTAACATATGTAGGTTGAGAATTTGAAAGTGAATGACTTTTGTATTAGTGTGGGAATAGCTATCAGATGCTCAGAGCGTCTCCTCAAGAAATAGCTAGAGTCGTACATATGATAGACCTACTAACTACCTATAAAGGAAGACTTTTTCTCGAGCACAGAAGATAATTCCTGCAAATGGAGAATGAACATTGGGAAACCCATCCCTCTATTTGATGCCCGTAGTCTCATGCATGGCTCTGATATCGTGAATCGTGTCCGAAAGACATTCGTGAAATTCGTGAACTGGAGTGTCGCAACTAAGCCCACTTGCCGAGGAAGCTCATAAGGACCATGCCTGAAATGAGGGCGAACATGGCCAAGCCAGTCTTGAGAGGACCCGAGGTCAAGAGCTGACCATGAAGCCAGTCCCTTGCAAGCAACTCGACGATGCCGACCCAGAGAAGGATACCAGCAGAGATGGCATCGAGGGTACCGACTGCGACGATGGTGCTGGGGTCGTTGCCGTTCCATTGCTTCAAGACACCAATGCCAATGGCCATGCCAAGGGGAGTAATGAGAGCAAAGATGGTTCCCATGACGAGCTTAGTGACAATACTAGCTTTGGCGTCTGGAAGACCGGCAATTGCAGAGCCGAGGGCGATACCCTCGAAAATTTGGTGGAAGACGATGACTGCGAAGAGGGTCAAGAAGTAGGAGTCTCCCGCAACGACAAGGGTGACGCCGATGAGGATGGAGTGGAAAACGATACCAGCCTCGAGGACGGCGACGCTCAGCTTTTCATCAATCTTGTGGCCTCCGACACCATGGCCGTGTCCATGGCCGTGGGAATCCTCGGATATGGCAATGGTGCCAGAGGGAGTGGCAGGTGCGCCCTTGACATCAGTCACGTCATTTGCGGACGCTCTATCCTCGATGGAGGAGGCTGTGTTCCTGCCTTGCTTCCAGATAATGAAGCGAGCGCCCAAGTAGTCGATGAGGAACGAGAGGAAGACTCCAGCCAGTACTATAGCAGAAGTGACACCCTCGTAGAGGAGCTCTCCGAGACATTCGTTGGCGAACATCAGGGTGGCATGTGTGTAGAGCTGGCAAATCATTACTAAGCTTCTCTGACAATTAGAATAAATGACTTACGTGGACTAAGGCGGTCGACAAGACTACACCTGTTCCAAACTGTCTCAGGATCACGAAGATGGTGCTCGCCTGGGTCCACTTGGTAAAAGAGGTGATGATGATGGGAGTGAAAACTCCTAATGCGCTCGTCACGAGGATGACGAAAAGAAGGCCAATACGGATGGGGATGTTGTATTCACGCGGTTGGAAAGCGCAATTCTTGGGGCCGTGCTCGGACTCGCCGCCACCAACGCAGTGCCTGTGTTGAAGTGGTCAGCGCTCTGGTCGATTAAAAAAAAAGGTAAAATCAATGGGTACATACTCAACGCCGGAGTGGAAATGGCAATGTCGCTCGCCATTGCCTGGGTTCTCTTCCTCACCGCCTTCGGACTCTTCAACAAGGACTTCGACATCATTTTCCTTATCGTCGACGCAGTAACTAGATATCATGATCAGCGAAGCGAAGCATAAGTGAGATATGTATGCTATGACTTACACCTTAACACCATGGTTATGGCAGTCAGTATACTGGGCTTGGAATTCCTCGGTCTTGGTGACTTTCATTGGCCACTCGGATTCACCCGACATGCAGTACCTGATGGCAGCATTAGTGCTGGGGCTCTATGGATCAGCGAACGAGAGCCTCTTCATATAATACTTACAGAACAGTGCCATGATTATGGCAGCCTGTCACAGCAGTGATGGTGGGCTTCGCGACATGGGCGGTCGAGGGAGGAGAAGTGATGGTTTGGGCGGCTGCAGATGCAGCGAGGCCCAGGACCACGGTCCAGACAGCGTAGCGCATGCCTGCAATCATGGTTTCGGTGCTGCTCCGGGGGGTGACAGCGGTTGATGATGCAGAGGCGAGAAGATGCCGGCAGAGTAAGCGAGGAGGGTGAGGAACAGGAGATCCAGACTGCAACAGCAGAAGAGGAGGGGGAGCGAATTGGAGAGGGTTGATATAGGATGTCAGAGTAGGTGGAAGAGGCGAAGGAGGCGAAGGAGGAGAGGGAAGATGAGGTAAAGGTGAAGCAGGGTTGGCGGAGGAGGTTGTTTGTTTGCAGGGCCGCAGGGTCGAAGGAGGGGTCAAGTGAGAAACCTGCAGATAATCGTGTTTACCAAGAGGCCATCAGTCCATCAAGGTGCTCCAAAAGCCCAGAGGTTGCGCTAAGCCTATCGTGGGTAGCTGCAAGCGACGACAAGTACAATGGGGAAGGCCAACAAGTTCGAATGGTCTTCTCATCGCTTCATTCGACGACGGGCGACGCCAACGCCTTTATGGATACTTAAACTGCTCAAGGTCGCTCTTCGGGGCCCGCCAGATGAGGGAATTGGCCTGTCCGCCCATGCACGCTGCTGCCGTTTGGTACTCCGCCGCCCCTTGGCACGGGACTTGGCAATTCACCTTCCTTGCCTGATTCGCAGCACCACCAACCCCACGTTCCTGTGCCGCCGCTCACTGTATCCAGGTAATACCACTCGTACGGGCGTGCACTATGGTGCCGGCGTGACCATGCGTGACACACGGCAATTGCAGCGAATTGCCCTCAGAGCCCGGAAACCAACGCGAGCGAATGCAATCCTTCCCACGCACGGCTTCTAGTCCTCTCACTATCTCCTCTAGGCGTGAAAACCCATCACGTTGAGGTAGACATCAGGGTATTCGACCTCGTTCTTGGCATAAAAAACCAGCTTCGAACACGTAGGTGGCTCGCTGGGCATGCATTTCTGGTGGAGAATGCACCCACGGGCGCGGAGAAAGACGACCGAAGCGTCACGCAGCTGTCGTAGTCAATCATGGCCGAGTACAACAGCTGGGAGACGTATAAGAGGCTCAACATCACCTGCCTCTAGAGACTCCAGTCATCAAGCTTCTCTCCAGTCCTTTGGGTCAACAGCTGTTCGCATCTGCATCCAATTTCCCCGGGCCCCGGTCAACTTCAGCCTCAATTCCAATCTGCAATGGCACCTCTTTTGTCTTTCTTGCTCCTTGGAGCTTCCACTGTCCTAGCTTCGCCTGCCCGTGTTGCTCGCCAACAGACAGTCACGGTCACTGCCACTGTCAGCGCTTCCGCACCTAGTTCCACTGCATGGAACGCAGGTGCTGTCAACGATTATGTTATCCACTCGTCTTGCAATACCACGGAGCGTGCACAGCTCACTCGAGGTCTCCAAGAGACCGTCAAGCTTGCTCAACATGCTAAGGACCACATCCTTCGTTGGGGTAACTCGTCGGACATCTACCGCAAGTACTTCGGAAATGCTACCACTGGCGAGCCCATTGGTTGGTTTGACAAGGTCGTGAACGCCGACAAGGCCGGTGTAATCTTTAGATGTGACAACATTGATGGCAATTGCGCCAACGCCGGTGAGTCCTTTTTCTTCATCACGCTGGTTGTTTTATTCGACTGCAACGGTTGTGTGACTGACTATTCCTAGGTTGGGCTGGACATTGGCGAGGGTCCAACGCTACCTCCGAAACGGTCATTTGTCCCCTTTCATACGAGATCCGTCGTCCTCTCGAAGCCATGTGTGGTCTTGGGTACACAGTTGCTGGTTCAAAGACAAACTTCTACTGGGCCTCCGACTTGCTCCACCGTCTGTACCACGTTCCCAAGGTCGGTGAAGGCGCTGTTGAGCACTATGCTGGCGACTACTCTGAGGTCCTGGAGCTTGCAAAGACACATTCCGACGAGGTGGTCAGGAACAGCGATACCCTTCAGTACTTTGCCCTTGAGGCCTACGCTTTCGATATTGCCGTCCCAGGCACGGGCTGTCCTGGCAAAGCTCCTGTGAAGACCTCGTCCGCTGCCTCCACCCCTACCCCGACTCCCAGCAGGACCTCGTCACAAGCTCCATCAGGAACTTCTGCTGCCGCTGCGGTACGTAAATCGCATGATTGAGCGACCAGTTCCATGTCAACTGACGAATACAGGAATGCCACACCCACGCTGACGGCGTTGTGCACTGCACGTAAGCTCTTGTCTCTTGTGCCTGGATTGAGGGTATGACGAATGACGATGAAGGGAATACAAAAAGGAAAAATACCGCATGACTTTATGTTCGACGATACCTATAGACCACTCTCCTTAATAATAATTGTTTATACGTTTTGCAACCCTGTCGTGAATATAAATGTATGTTGTGATCGAAGCTCTTGCGCTTCCAGCACCAGTAATCTTCGATGTGGTGGACTGGCAACTCATCTCAAGTAACAGAACTAATGCACACAGGAAGTTATCTTCGTTTCCAACTGGCTTGTATGGGATAGTTTTTTTGATCATCGAATGCTGTGGTTGTCACCGAGCACTTTCCTTGTCTGTCGCATTTCTAGAGTCATGTCGTGCGCCTTTTGATCGACTCAAAGCCAAGTTCCTTTGATTGTTGCACACGCTCAGAACAAGCCTGCTTGGCTTTGTTGAGAGAAAACGTCGGTCTTGTGCCACGGCATTCATTTTTCGTCAGCCATATCTTCATTCCATGTGGGGCCACCACCTCCCCTCGTGACCGGCACGAGATCTTCCTCGGCCCACCTCATGGCGGTCATTCCGTGCTTATCGTACACAAAGTTGCTGATGCCCAAAATTATCTCTTTTTGAAAAGCACACATCCGAAGTAAATAGCGTGCATCGTAATCATCATCCATTGCTCGGCCTGGCTTTCGTAGGGTCGTGGGCTCTCAGTTCCTGGATTCTAGATGGATAAAGATTGTAAGCCGTGGGGCCCTCGACAGAGATATTGCGGTTACCTTCCAGAAAAGACGCGTGGAAGAGATTATTGATTGCTTTTGCGTGGAGGATTGGGGTTGGAACTATAAGTAATGCGGCATTGCGGCATAGCTAGCGTCTAGGCTATCGTCGGGTATTTCGAGGTGCAGAAGAAGGAAAGGTAAAAATGAAGGGATTATTGTGCCCGGCAAGGAGCGATATGGTATTAGGAGAGAACGTGTCCATTCAATTTTGACAGTCGTGGAAGCCTGCGTGATTTGCCCGCGGTGCAAGTTCCATCAACTTGTCTAATGTACGTTGCGTGAAGTGTTGCAGCTCGCTCTGCTGAGTATAAGCACCGGGTGTATATGACTATGCAGCCATGATGATAAGAACCCGAATGCAGAAATGTTTGAGATGAATTCCGCATGAGCCTCTCATGCGCGTCGCCAAGAGAGTTGTCTGGGGCCAAGCGGGTAGAATAGTTGTGGTTGGTTTGGGATAAATCGTAGCAAGGATCCAGGACCTATCGTGTTGCGGAGAGAATGGAAATCCCCACGGGCAATATCAATTCAGAATCAGAATTCGGAGAGAAAGGGGTTGTCGCTATTTCATTCACCATTTCGTGTCGCCAGATTCAACCTGTGTCAGTCACCATGCTCACCACTCATTCCAGCCATTGCCTAGCATCTAATACCAAACTCTTCTCATCCAAACTCTTCTCCCCACTTCCAAGCATCCCCGCAACAATGCTGCGCCCTGCTTTAGCGAACGGAAAGTATCCGCAACGATCGTCCACTATAAGCAAAATAGATTGAGCTTAATTCAACTTCAATTTCCAACCGCCCACCCGCATGAAAGCATCACCGTGTGTAACGTTATTCGCTCGTTATCAATTCGTTTGATTCGTAGCGCCCAACCGGATCAGCTACCAAAGCCTGGTTTGCTACGGGTACGCAATAATAATGGGGTTGAGATGTGGCTGCTGCACAAGGATGTTTCTGTTCAGCGATGAAATTGCCAGTAAAAGCCAAGAACGGCGTGGGTAACATGTTCTTGGGCGCCTGAGTGGACGCTGGCAAGGTCGATGACCGGGAAATACATATAGAGCCGCAGAGGATGATACCTGGTTCCTGTCTTCGTACTGGTATCTTTGCGTAGCTGACCTCGAATATGCAATTACTCTCTCTTGCAAGTCTGGCGCTCGTCGCCCCAGCCAGCGCCATGCTGCGCTTTTCGTGTTCAGAATTGGTGGTCGATCGCATCGATCCGCTTGTCAACCCGGGACAAGCGCCTTCTCCGCATTTGCATCAACTTGTTGGAGGCGTGAGTCTATGAAAATTCTGTTAGTGATGTATACTAATGCCCTCTAGAATGCGCTCAATGTGACAATGGATCCCAACCTCGATTTGCCATCGCAAGCGACCTGCACCACATGTACTTTCTCGGAAGGTAAGGCTCTATGATTTTGATTTTAGACTCCCATCTGTCGAAGTGTTCCTAACGCTTAGATCGATAGATTTCTCGAACTACTGGACCGCGGTGCTGTATTTTAAGGCCCGAAACGGAACTTTCAAGCGTGTAAAGACTTTTGCCAACCAGTACCTCGAGCCAGCAAATGGCGGAATCACAGTGTACTACATCCCACCTTATGACAATAAAACACCCGTGACAGCTTTCAAGAAGGTCAGTCAGATTCTTAACAAAGTCGAAGTTGAATGACTAACCGAGCAAAGGGCTTCCGTATGCTCGTGGGTGCGCCCGAACGTCGCGTCAACGTTGGAGACAAAGAGACTCGATCGTTGAGTTTCCGTTGTTGGGAAAAGAACTGGGGAGGTGAGCAAGGAGCGCCTGGGGCTGGAAAAGACACCAGGGATCTTCCAAACAGGCCTTGCCCAGGTGGTATTCGTGCCAACCACTTTTTTCCCACGTAAGTTGCTTAAACATGGAATCTTAATACGTGCTGATGGTGTCCTATAGATGCTGGGACGGCAAAAACCTCGATTCCCCAGATCACAAATCCCATGTCGCCTTCCCGGCTTCTGGCTCATTTGAGAGTGGTGGACCGTGCCCAGCGAGCCATCCGGTCAAGATTCCACAAATTTTGTATGAAGTCGCGTGGGATACGACTCCATTTAACGATCCTAATGATTGGCCTGAGGATGGATCACAGCCCTTTGTCTTCAGCATGGGCGATGGCACTGGTTATGGTACTCATGGAGTGAGTACACTATCTAAAACCCCTCATACATTGCTAACTCTTTCAGGATTACGTCTTTGGGTGGAAAGACGACTCTCTCCAGAGAGCTATGGATGCTTTCTGTGGTGTCAATTGTCCTGTTCTCAAAACACAGACGACACAAGCCGGGAATCGATGCACCTTGAAGCCGAATGTTGTTGAGCCCATTGATGAATGGCTCACAGCGCTCCCGGGAGGTCCTGAGGTGACATATGCTTGAGTATGGTCATGTACAGTACAAGAATTCTGGAAAAGGCAATGAATATGTGTTTGTTATTGAACAAAGGTATTTGGAGTCAATCTGGAAAGGTCTTGAAGTTGATCATCGCCGTTTGAAACACGGTACACTAGCGTGCTTGGTGCCAAGAGCTCGTGAACGTGTCGACTAAGCACTCAAGGCGACTGGCGTGTTATCGTCGATAAGCTTTCGTGTCCGAAGGATAATTCCTACAATATAATCCTTTTTGGTTTAGAACCTTTACACATGATACTACTTGTACCGCCCCAATAATATGTGTAAGGAATAAAAAATTTAATAGACTTAAAGATCCTCCTTTGTGAGTCTTCCAACGAAGCTTGTGCTGGCATATCTCCGGAGAAACCTGCCGCGTAAGAGGCGCAAAGGATGAACAACCTCATCTCTCGCAATTTTCTCAGTCTAGTCGCGATCACGGACTGCATGGGTCTATTGGCGCCGTTGCTTCGAGTGTTAAAAACTGCCTAAACAGTCTAAGCTTATATAGTTCGCCCAACGATACTTTTTGCATGTCTCTCCGATTCTCGGACACTGCTCCCAATACGCACCGTCGCTCCCTAGCCCGCTCGTCTACTCCGTACAATACAATACTGCAGAGGTCTCAAATGCGCTCGCTTATAGTGGTCTTGTGGTATTGATGTGTACTAGAAGAGCATTGGAAGGTTGCCTTGAACCGGTTTAATAGTCTTTGAAGGCAATTCAATACAGGTAACCAGGGTCGTTATAAATAGCGAGGAGATCAAAAGTGGCAAGCAGGATTTCAAAGAGAACTATGACCTTTGCGAATTGAATATACCTAGCGCTCAGGATAGACGGGATGCACAAAGACCATGGCGAGATTTGTGCCGGCACTACGCTTTGGATGAGACCGACTTTCTCAACGGCCCGTTTGCATGGAAAAACGACCCACCTCACGCCCCGTCTCAATTGATCTGTTCTCTCAGTGAGTGTGATAGTCGCCAGCTCTACATCATTGGAAATTCACTCTCTATTTCGAGAAAGAATGGCCTGTTTTGAATCACATGCTGAAGTCCGACCATGTGGGCCACAATATATTGTGCATTCTGTCGCTTCCTCCGTGACTTTACAGGAGGGAGAAAAGAAGCAAAGAAACCAATTGTTTGAGTGTGGAAAGATCCAGATACTGACTCAGTCAACTTTAATGAAGAATTCGCGGTGGTTTTTCTCGACTTCACCATGATAGTATGACGGCCAGTCATGGGCACCAGTCCCACATCAGGTTACAAGCGAAAGCCTCATGATGATACTATGTGATGACAGGGTGTACCAAATACTTGAAAGATCCCTTCAAACTCAAGTCCACAACTTCTGTATCGCCTGATGTAACAGGTAGATGCAACTCAAGATGTCTTAAAAGCCTTGGCAGGCAATCCTGCACGCTGGCCTTCAGCAAAATCGACACGCCCACGTGACGCCCTCAGCTTCTGGATCCTCTGTTGAGTCTTTTTGGAATCTCGCTTATAACAGCTCCAGAAGCTTGTTTCCGGTTGTGACTATCCGAGCATTTGTTCCGTGGAGTCCTCAAGTCACCGATAGAAATATGCAATTGCGGATCCTTATCGCGCCATCGCAACCATGTAACACGCATTTGCTCAACACCAAAAGAGTACTGACTTGCTCCAACAAGCAAATAAGCAGGGAAATTCCAAGGGCACAACGCGACTAGCGAAAAGTGGGCTGTCGAGTCCCAACGGCATATATTAATTTCCAGCCCAGCAGTTGTTATGTCGCAGTCTCCTTCACAGCTCCCAGGAGATTGGTATTGCCGTTCAAGTCTGGCGTGAGTTAGGTCAATTCCTTGTTATCATGGCATCTAGCGACAAGAATATTGACGTTGCCGTCACGTCTTCGCCTCCAAAAACATTGCGATCCGATTTAGAATCGCGACCTCCAGTTGAAGAAAATGCTTGGATCAAGCTCATGTCATACCTTCATTGGTGAGTAACAATTGGGCGCCAACTACATTGAAGACATTTGCTGATGTACCGGAATCACAGGTACCCTCGTGGTATGCCCAGCGAAGAGAAACTGCTAGTCTTGAAGCTTGACTTATGTATCTTGATCTTTGGCTGTTTATCTTTTTTCACAAAGTATCTCGACCAAGCTTCATTGACGAACGCTTATGTGAGGTTGGTATATTAATCAGATCGATTCTGTATGCAGACTAACATCTACCAGCGGAATGAAGGAAGAGCTTGGTCTCTTTGGTAAAGATCTTAACTACTTCACCGCCACATTTTGGGCTTCCTATTGCGGATTCATGATTCCAGCTTGCTACTTTCTCACCTTTTACCCAATCAACATAGTTCTGCCTGCATTGGAGATTGGGTGGGGTCTATCGACCTTCGGTCTCGCCTGGGCTCAAAATGTGGAAACGATATACGCCATGCGATTTTTCACGGGTCTATTTGAATGTTGCTCATTCACTGGCACTATCTTTGTGATTGGTAGTTGGTATCGCCCTGGCGAGATTGGCAGGCGAGTTGCCTTGTTTTATATGGCCGCTCCGTTGGGTACTATGTTTGCTGGGTAAGCACAATGCTGGTACAAAGATGTGGCTGGAAGCATAAACTGAGCGTCGACAAATAGTTATTTGCAAGCAGCGGCTTACACAAATCTGAACGGTATACATGGTTTGGCTGGATGGCGGTAAGCAAGAATACGATACTACCTCCTGTATAGAGTTAACTCGACTTTCAGATGGTTGTTCATTGTGGACGCAATCATTACAATCCCGATCTCATTTCTTGGATTCTGGGTCTTCCCAGACGTCCCATCTCGTAAGAAACCTCGGTTTCTAACCGAATTCGATGTTACACTCGCCCAAAAGCGACTCGCGGGCCACACTGCACCCCCGCAACTCCGGTTCTCTAAGGATATCTTTCGTCGAGTCTTCAGCAGATGGCACTGGTATCTTTTTGTCCTACAATGGTCCATCATGAATCAGAATCTCCTCCCCGGCGGGCAACCCTTCTCGTTGTATCTAAAAGCAAACAGTAAACTGTACTCAATCGTTCGCATCAACACCCTCCCCACGATTGTAACTGCGATAAGTGTCGTCATGGCATTTATCGCTGGATCTATCGCGGACAAGACAGGTCGTTTCTGGCTACCTAGTTACGCCGTGACATTTCCCTGCGTAGTAAGTATCGCATTGCTCGTTGCCTGGAACGTCGGTGAGAGCGGTCGACTAGCCGGATTCTTTCTTAATGGATTCGAAGGAGGTTTGTAAATGATTTGCTTCAGAAGAATCTCACTAACAACTTCTAGCTATGGCTCCGTTAACAATGGGCTGGGCCACTGTCGTGATGGCAGGTGATGCCGAAGAACGCCAGGTTGTAACCGCTTCGATGAACTGTCTGGGCCAAGCACTAGTTGCAGGAACACAAATTGTGCAGTATCCTGCAGATAAAGCACCAAATTTTCGGGGTGGGTTCATCAGCAGTCTGGTCACATCTTTAGTTCAGTTTGGTACGATCACAGCAATTTGGTGGTTCAGTGCAAGGGATAGAAAGCGGGCGAGTGAGAAGGCAGAAGGGGTAGAGGAAGTGGGGTTGGAAGAAAATCTAGAGAAATAGTAGTAGGGTAACTGAGGGAATTAGAGAGGCGCTTATGTTGCCCACAATATCTGGGTTTGAGGCGCGTAAGTTGTCACTTTCTAGGTACGCATCGCCCACCACTCTTTGCATTGAATTCTTGTGTAGAATCTGTGCCAGTATCCTGCAGACAATGAATGCGAAACGATTGCATGCAAGGGCAACACTGCTACACCGAGGCCATATATTAAAAGTGAAAAAACTAGTTTGAATAGGGAGTGACGTCAGGAACTACGTAAATTAAGGCACACGACGTATACTCCCATAGAAAGAGTGGGCGATATGCAATGCTTGCATGTTGTCTACAACTTTTGTTATGTCCTCAAACCGGCCTC
Organism: Dendryphion nanum; assembly: GCA_020744415.1. Classification (NCBI taxonomy): domain Eukaryota; kingdom Fungi; phylum Ascomycota; class Dothideomycetes; order Pleosporales; family Torulaceae; genus Dendryphion; species Dendryphion nanum. The sequence continues at coordinate 1,524,189 of JAGMWT010000004.1, read as the reverse complement.
TTACAAGGCTTTATAATTTTTGAACAATTCACTACGCAGCACTACACTGAAAAATTCAGTTTCATCTACCAAAAAGACATATTTGAAGAATCTTAAGAGTTTTACTTATGCGGAAACTTAGTCATTCGGACTAAGATGTACACTCACTTTGCAAACCCCGCTGTCACACTCATCTCAAGCGCACGATTGCACTACTAAACTGTATATTAAACAAAGAGTCACGCACAGAATAAGTCACATGTAGACAAATACTAATCTTTGTCATAATTTTTTTCTCAAAGAATCAGTCTTGAACCGATCGATGACATCATCTGAATCTTTGAATTCTCATTCTCATTCACCTTGTTCCTCATGCGAACTTGTTCAACTCTTGGATCTCATGGTCTATGCCCCCACTTCCTCCTCCGATGCCTGTGTAAAATCTTCGCATCAGTCGCTCAAAGAACCAACCACTTACCTAGAACCAACTTCCTCGAACATCCACCTAATTATGTGAGGATAAAAACCATGACAATTCGTCAATTTCACTATAGATTAGTACTTGTTCTTTTTGGCCACAACTTGTGATCATTCTCCTTGACATCCATAACCCTTGAGTCAACTTCCTCGACGACAAGTCAATCGTGACGAGCAACTCAGTGGAGGGAATCTTGGCCAAGATTAAAAGATACTTATACCAAGTATCACGCATCGTAACGAGGGGCTTGTACTGACCGGAACAAAGCTTGCGAGCCTTCAGTAAATAATATGACATGAGATTATATATACAGACAAAGTCTACATCGTCTACTTGAACATTGACTGCACCCGATGCAAATTCTTCGCTAACGCCATCAAGTTCGGAGGCAAGGTACTTGAATAAACCGGTACTCATGATGCATCGCTTCATAAAAAATGTGGCTATGCTGACTACTCATAGGAAACTGAACACAATACTATTAGCTTCCCGAAAGATGATCCATTAAACATCACCTTGCTTCTGGACTACCTGTATGAGGGCAATTATGCATACATAACGAGTGCACAAATACATGCTATGGTACATGCTACCAATCCAACATTTCCTCACGACGGCTTCGATGTCCCACAATGCGAACCATTCAAGGACAAGATTCAAATCTATTTCTATCATACTTGTGGAGGAAGCTGCGACTGGGGGTACAGGCGCTATATCCGTGTCGAGTGCATAGAACTCTATATGGATTTAAAAATCATGCTCGTCCACTCACAAATGTATGCACTCGGAGATAAGTACTTTGCACCTGGTCTGAAATCCTTGGCAATGGAAATTTAACAAAGGCTGAAAATGCCCTAAGGAACAGCAAGGACTTGTTGTTGCTGCATGATATGCTTTCAATTCAACTCCAGATGAAGATGAAGATTTACGCCATACTGTAATTAGTGTGCTCGAAGAGTATTTCTCAGGATTGCGTAAGACGCCATAAATTGCTGCCCGGGTGGATGGAAATCATTGGATGGCGAGTATTGTGCTTCCATTAAGCATAGTAAAAGAGATACTGCAATAAAGCTCAGGCCGTGGAATGAATGCATACTAACCACTAATGAAACACTGGAGTATTAAGAAGGTACTCCACCCGTCAGTCCCAATACATGTTTCATGGAGAAGGGAAATAGTTCGTTGCTGCTTATGCACTAACGCTTTCTGGTAATTAATTTGTCCCGGTTAAACAATACCTAGGTATGCAAGGTTGATATTCAAACAAGATATTACTCATATAGCGCACTGAAAGAGACTCCCGGTAAAAGATTCGTGGGAGCGGTATAATCCCTGTCACTCATTGCATTTATCAATGCTTTTTGCCCGTTACCTTTCTTCCTGCGTTGTCTACGATTCTCCAACTCCTGTCGCTAAGATATCCAGAATGCTTTCCCTTTGGTTCACTGTGTTATATTTGTCTACGCACAGGTTCTTTTGCGTATCAGCGCACTGTTTGTGATACAGTAATAAATCTCTACTAGCATTAAGCTAACTACTAATCAAAGATGTATTCAGCCGTTTCGTGTTCAATAACACCATCACCGAGCAATGGCAATATGTCCGGTACGACTACTTGCATCCACTCTGAATCACAATGTGCTCTATACCTGACAGTTGGATTCTAGGAACATAACCGCTGGCTACGCCGCTGATTCGCCCACTGTCTTCGATCAGTACATGCCATATTACGACCTTGAATCTCCAAACATCCGCTGCGGACGCGGCGGCGCTGCAAGTGGACCTGGCACACTCACCGCGAGTGTACTCTCGGGGTCGGAAGTCGGCTTCGTTATTGGTCGCAGTGCAGACGAACCTTTGGAGCCGTATATTATCTACCATAACGGCCCAGGTCTGGCGTACATGTCCAAGTCCCCAACACATGATCTGAATTCCTACAAAGGCGATGGAGACTGGTTTAAGGTCGCAGAGTTTGGTCCTGCAAATGATAATACGTGGGAGACTAGAGGACAGATAGGGATGAATTTTACTATTCCCGAAATGACGCCACCAGGCTTGTATCTTTTGAGGGTCGAACATTTATACGTGAGGCCTTGGTGGAATGGGACGCAATTCTATATTGGTGAGTGATGAATCATCGCTTGAAGTCTTCTTCGAGCTTTCCCGACTGAGAAATCTCATAGCTTGCGCACAAGTGGAGGTTCTAGAGAAGCATGGTGGTGGTTTGGGTGATGTGGGAGTACCGGGGCCGTTAGTGAGATTTCCTGGGGCGTATAGGCTAGAAGATGAGGGAATACTGGTGCGGGACGAAATGTATGAGTGGCCCTTGAGCAATCTGACGAATTATAGAATGCCCGGTCCGCCGCTTTGGAGAGGATGAAAGGGCAAAATGTAGTAGAAATTTGACAATGAATCTAGACATAAGTAGATGAGAGGTTGAGACAGAACTACTAGGAGCTACTGGCTGTTAGATTAGTCAGCCACATAGGTCCCGAGGTCCGTGCCATCTACCTGAACATCTAATCCCGAACTTGCGTGCTTGTATTACGACCCCTCCCCCATCAATTTTTAGACCTCACCAATTTCAGACCCTAGTGCATGTGAAAAGGTTTTATTGTACATTCAACTCGAGGGACGTCATTCGGATATTACAGATTCACAGGTTGCCCTGAGTACAGGTCTCACGATCATTTGGTGAATTCACTACTAGACCGCACCAAGCGCTGAGACTACATGCTTCAGTAGATCCCTCTTTTCAATGGCTCCCTCGACTTCATCCTACTCTTATAACGTCGGACTTTTCACCCGCAAAATCTCCACATCCAATCCCTCAGCTCAAACATGGTTCAATCGGGGACTAATCTGGAGCTACGCCTTCCACCATGACGAATCCGCTCGCTGTTTCTCTTACGCCATCGAAGAAGATCCAGAAGCTGCAATGCTGCATTGGGGGATCGCGTACGCTCTAGGGCCTAATTATAATAAGCCTTGGGATATGTTCGATGACGAGGATCTGTCTCGGACACTAGATAGGATTCGAGAAGCAAACGAGGAAGCGAACAAGTATGCACCAAAGGCTACAGATGTAGAGAGGGCATTGATTGATGCGATTCAATCACGTGTCCCGAAGAGTTTGGAAGATATTGCATATAGAGCTTGTAACGAAGCCTATGCTGAAGCAATGGCATCCGTGTATCAAAAATTCCCAAAAGATCTCGACGTCGCAAGTCTCTACGCTGATGCATTGATGAATCTCTCTGCATGGGATCTCTGGGACTTGAAAACAGGCGAACCGACACCAGGCGCACGATCAATAGAGGCGAAAGCAGTCCTCGAAGCTGCGCTTAAAAAACCTTGCGCATATGGCCATCCAGGATTACTCCACTTGTACATCCACCTAATGGAGATGTCGAAAACACCGGAAGTTGCTCTCGTAGCAGCCGATCACCTCCGGACGCTTACTCCCGAAGCGGGACATCTCGTACACATGCCATCGCATCTAGATATTCTAATAGGAGATTATAGACGTGCGATTGCTTCGAATGCGGATGCGTGTGTTGCGGATGAGAAGTGGGTCGCTGAGCATGGTGGTGATAACTTCTACACTTTTTATCGACTGCACAACTATCATTCGCTTATCTATGCTGCGATGTTCGCTGGGCAATACCAAGTTTGTATGGATACGGTAGAACGTATGGAAGCATCTGTCCCCGAATCGTTGCTTCGGATCGAGAGTCCACCCATGGCAGATTGGAGCGAAAGTTGGGTTTCGGTACGCGTGCATGTCCTCGTCCGATTCGGGAAATGGGATGAAATTCTCGCGCTGCAGTTTCCCAAAGATAAAGAGTTGTATTCTGTGACAACGGCAATGTATCATTATGGTAGAGGCGTGGCGTTCGCAGCGAAAGGGAAAGTTGAGGAAGCACAGAAAGAAAGAGAGTTGCTGTACGAGGCCGTCCCCCGAGTACAGCCAACAAGAATAGCAGGCGATTTCCCAAATAAAGCTATTGTGGTGCTGGAAGTGGCGAAGGCTATGTTGGATGGCGAACTTGAATATCGCAAAGGGAACCACGATGTTGCTTTCAAGCATCTTGAGACTGCGATCGAAAGAGACGATGCACTTGTGTATGCGGAACCGTGGCCATGGATGCTGCCCACTAGGCATGCGTATGCCGCGCTATTGTTAGAACAGGGAAGGATTGAAGAGGCCACCAAAGCGTATGCGGAAGATTTGGGTTTCGATGATACTTTGCCGAGGGCAAGATGGCATCCGAATAATGTGTGGGCGTTGCATGGTTATCATGAGTGTTTGCTCAAGTTGAACAGGACGGAGGAGGCAAAGATTATTAAGCAGCAACTAACACTTGCCAGCGCGGTGGCAGATGTTCCCGTGAAGGCATCTTGTTACTGCAAAGGCTTGGGTACGGTTGGAAGTACTTAGAGAAACGTAAGTGAAATGTGACATTTTGATTTATCTAACATATTCTGTCTTCCTAATTGTGAAAGTGACAACGGAATTGTAGTTTTCTTTTCCTTTCGGGCGGCCAGTATCAAGGTATACATGCCAACCGGGCAAAAGATGAGTCGACCGAGAACGTGAGGGCTTAATGAACGGGATCCAATACAATATTGTCAATCAACCGAACGGGTATCTGTCCGCCTCCAACGCCCAACTCCTCGTCCTCTCTAGGTTCTTCGAGGGGCATCATTTTTACAGCGCCACTCAAGATAGCACCGCGCTTCTCATCTATCTCATCCAATTCTTCCATTGTGTCAGGGTCTGCGAGGCTGAGATAGTCGACTTGGAACTTGGCCCTCTTGCCAGGCTCGAGAGATTCTTGCTCAGCAAGGGTTATATCGGCATGTTCGTTGGCAGGCCATAGAATGTCTCCGCGTTTCCGCTTTCCATCCTTATATTGCGCTTCTGCTTTGCGCAATGCCTGGTTGAGAACTATCCCCACGTTGCGACGACGTTTGCCCAGATAGACATTGCGGGAGGACAATGCTAAACCGTCATCCTCTCGTGCGGTGGCACCTATCCTGACTTCTGTATTGAGATGGAAGTCCTTGACAAGGCGTCTGATAACGACGGTTTGCTGGATGTCCTTTTGACCAAAGTAGACGCGATCGGGCGTGCAGATATTGAATAATTTCATGCATACAGTAGCAACTCCACGAAAGAAGACTGGTCGGGAAGCGCCTTCGAGAAGCTGGCCGAGAGGGCGTATCTCGATGAAAGAGCCGACGCCAGGTATGCTGCTGTCTGGGGGTAGGATAGGATACATAGTCTGGGTAGTTGGCGCAAAGACAGCAGTCACCCTCCCATTCCCCAAACTGGCCAATTCTGTGTCCAGAGCATCAATCATCTGCATATCTGCCTCCCAAGTCTTAGGATAAGACGACAAATCCTCGTTAAGCCCAAATTGTGTTGGATTCACATATATGGTTACGAAAACGTCTGTGTTTTCTGCCGCAGCTTGCCGAATCAACGACAAGTGTCCATCATGGAGTGCGCCCATGGTAGGGACGAGTCCAACAGTCCGCTTGCTAAAGAGCAAGCCCTTCCGGTACTCTCGGAGTGGTAGGACATCTCGGAAGATCTGTGTCTGCGGAGCGAAGGAGGATGATCGGAGCGGGGTGTTCGTGGAGAAGTTGCGCGCAGTATAGTGCGGTGTAACTCCAGCCAGGGAGCGAAGCTGTCTTCTGAGAAGTTGCTGGCGCATTTTGGGAACTACTCTGTGTCAATTTCAGCTCTCAATGGCAGGGCATTGAGAATAGTACCAATGCCGGAGCGCATAGAAGCTGTTCTTGCGGAGAAACCGCGGAGCGAGGCCGGAAGATGAAATTGAGTCTCACGGCGATGAGGAGTGACAGAATCGCAGGAGAAGCAAGCCTTCCGCGATGAAGAAGCGGTCAGGACGGCTGAAGGCAGCCATGGCCATTTTTTGGACGAGAATTGGAGCTGATGGACTGCCCTCAACGCGGTAGACGTCCTCACGCATCACGGCACGTGCCGAGGTCGACCCAGGCCAACGCACGGATCCTCTGCTCCACCAAAAAGTTTCCGTCTAGAATTTCTAGCGGGACCCTCGATCTTGCAACAACCACAACAAACTTACACCGACGGGCACAACATACCCAAAAAATGGCCGAAGATGGCATGCTTCTCAACTTCTCCATTCCCGATACTGGATTTCTTAACAAGCCAAAGTTCAAGGGCGGTAATTGGAAGGAACGACAGTCAGCGAAGAGGGCGGCAGGATACTGGCACACAAAAGCAACCAGTCGATTGAACGGGGAAGATACGACTCCTAAAGGGACGCCAAATGCGCCGTCAAATGCGAATAAAACCGTTCTTGGTGTACGACCGAAGCGAGTTTCCAAAAGCCCCAGTCCAGAGTTTGAAAGATCGAGTGAAAACCGTGCAAAGCGGCTAAGGATCAATGGAGACTTCAAGCCAAACGCCCACGATGATGCCAAAAACGCAAATTTCAAACCGCATGCGGACCCTAATGTTACGAAGAAGCTAGGAGAGAAACAAGATAACCCCAAGAGCGGGCGACAAATTATCTCATCGCTCTTCTCGTACAACCCCTCCTCCACCACGAAGCCAGCCCAGAAGAACGAAGCGGATGATGATACACCTGTTGAACCTTCGAATGCGCCCCTTACAAGCGAACTCGATACCTTTACTTCTCTCGGCCTATCGGTCACTCTTGCATCGCATCTTTTGAAAAAGATGGAATTGAAAGCACCTACAGCGATCCAGAAGGCGGCTGTATCACAATTGCTGAAAGACAGTTCAGATGCATTTGTACAGGCAGAAACCGGTTCAGGAAAAACTTTGGCATACCTTCTGCCGCTGGTGCAGAAACTCATGGAGCTATCTGCGAATATGAAAAAGAGGAAGGTCGATGAGGCCGTGCAAAGAGGCTCTGGACTGTTCGCTATTATACTCGCACCAACTCGAGAATTGAGTAAGCAAATCGCCTCAGTCCTGGAGAAGCTCCTTGGATGTGCACACTGGCTTGTTGCGGGTACCGTCATTGGTGGAGAGAAGAAGAAGTCAGAAAAGGCGAGATTGCGTAAGGGCATAAACATACTGGTCGCTACACCAGGTCGTCTTGCAGACCATCTGGAACACACCGAGGCACTCGATGTGAGCAATGTGCGATGGCTAGTGCTCGACGAAGGTGACCGCTTGATGGAACTTGGGTTCGAGGAAGAAATCCAAAAGATCGTAGGCCAACTAAATCTTCGGATACGAGCGAGGAATACCATACCCGGACTACCTGAGAAAAGGACCACCATCCTTTGTTCTGCGACAATGAAGATGGATGTGGAACGACTTGGTCAAATAAGTTTGAAAGATGCTGTGCACATTCGAGCGGATCCAAAGGACAAGTCTGAGAATGAAGGGCAGGACAACGATGGAGGTTTCTTTGCCCCAGCGCAGCTTAAACAATCTTATGCGGTGGTTGCTCCGAAGCTTCGATTGGTGTCTCTTATCAGCTTCCTTCGAAGAGCATTCATACGAAAGGGGTCAGTTATGAAAGTAATTGTTTTCCTCTCTTGTGCAGACTCTGTCGACTTCCATTTCGACATACTGGCGAGCGAACTGGAAAAGGACGCGGAAGCTTCTCAGGCGGAGGAAGCGAATGAGGAAAAGGATGATGGGGATAATGGTGCAGGCCCTACCAAGGGCAAATCCAAATCGAGACCTACAAAAGCCGTTACCCAGTCGGATCCTACGAAGTTGGATGTCACATACGCCGAATCGCCAACGCTTTCCCCAAAGACTCATTCTGTAACAGCTTACCGTCTCCACGGATCTCTGCAGCAGTCGCTTCGAACATCCACGCTCGCTCATTTCACTAAGAACACAGATCCCTCTGTCCTTCTCGCTACAGACGTCGCATCTCGAGGTCTCGATCTGCCCAATGTCGACCTTGTCATCGAATTTGATCCTGCCTTCGCTCGCGAAGACCATCTCCACAGAATTGGCCGTACGGCACGTGCTGGCCGGGATGGACGAGCTTGCATTTTCCTCATGCCAGGTTGTGAAGAAGGATATGTCGAGATTTTGAAAAGCGATCGCAAAGACAATGATTCAGGTATTCACATCGGGCGTCAAGATGCAGAGGAAATTCTTAAAAAGGGTCTGATTACATCCGGCGTGGCAAAGGACAAGAATGCGTATATGGATAAGGCACAGGATCTACAACTTGCCGTCGAGCGATGGGCCCTCGCGTCACCTTCAAGACTAGAGAGTGCGAGACGAGCATTTCAAAGCCACGTTCGAGCATACACTACGCACGTTGCGGCCGAGCGTGGCTATTTTGATATCAAGCAGCTGCATCTGGGACACTTGGCGAAGGCATTTGCTCTACGTGAACGTCCCAGCGGCATGAAGGTACCTGGCTTGCGAACAGGTGCTGGTAGAGAGAGTGCAAGGAGCGCGCCCGCGAGAGCGAGGGGCGGCGCGAATAAGGAAAAGGCCGGCGAGAAGACTGGGGAGAAGGCTGAACCAGAGCGTCCTGTTGATCAGCATGAGGAGGCGGCGAAGATGCGCAAGGCGGTCCGGGCAAGGGAGAAGTTCATGAGACATGCAGGACAGGTGGATGAGTTTAACATTGGATAAATTAGAGCGACGTACCATAATCTACATATTCATAGTAGAACATTCTCAATGTGCTACTATTACTGTTCACATTGCTAGTTTCATCATATTCCATAGTGACCAGCGGATCTGATTGAAAATACTCCCAGTAGATGTCGATCCCAAAGCGTTTCAATTACTCACACCGAACTCAGTTCATTTTCCCCCATGCTTCGAGAATTCCATATATTGCAATCCCTCCTAGAGGGTAGTTTCGACCCATCACTCAATCATCCCTTTCTCTCGCCCTATCCACCGCTCTCTGCCAACTCGAAACTTTACAATACAGCCCCTCCGACACCGTAATAAGTCCCGACCCAACCGTACACCCAATCCACAACCCCGCCAATTCCAAATTAGGCTTTCCAAAACACAAAAACAACGCCAGAGGAACAGCGATAAGATAATACACAAACAGATTCGCATACCCGCCAATCGTCTGCCCCCCTAGACCACGGAGAATGGCGTTCACGAGCGCAGTGGAGGAATCGCAGAACTGGAAGGCGGCGATAACGGGCATGGCGCGAGTGGCGATACGTACGACCTCGATGTCGTCGGAGAAGGCTTTAGGGAGTATGTTGCGGAGGGAGGCGATTAGTAGAGCGTTTACTACGCCTATGGTTGCGAATATTATGATGTATGTTTTTGTTGCGGTTCGGGCAGCGGGGAGTGAGCCTGCTCCGATCAAATTACCTAATCTGGTTGAGACGGCGATGGAGACTGAGAAAGGGATATGGTACATGACGACGCATATTGTCATCACCACGCTCTGGGCGGCCAGATGGGCGGTCGAGAGGTAGGATGAGGAGAATGTGAGGATGTCGAAGGCAAGCCATTCTGCCTCGACCATGACGATTCCAGGAATGGCGAGCTTGAACATCGGGCCCCAGTTTGTGAATGCGGCGCGTGTGAAACCGCCCCAGCATTCGAGTGATGATGGAAAGACAAAGTAGACATAGGCCCAGAGGAGAATTGGGAGTAGGGTGTTAGAGAGAACCGTGGCCAAGGCAGCTCCCTGAAGACCCCAATCGAGCACAAAGACGAAGGTGTAGTTGAAGACGATGTTTAGGGGCGTTGTAATCAAGAGCACGAACAGACTCGCGTTGAAGAGACCTTGAGCCTGCGTGAAACGTTTTCCAGCCTCGAAAAGAAAGAAGCCTGGGCAGCTGGCTAGCAAGATCCGCAAGTAGCTTCCAGCAAGTATTGCTAATTCTCGCTCGGGAACAAGGGCGGCCAGAATCCAACCGGAAGATATCCAGACAGCACCGACCGGAATAGTAACAATGAGCATTAGGAGGACCATCCGTTGTAACTGTAGGCCAACTAACTCTTTTCGGCCCAAACCGTACGCCTGAGAGCACAACGTATCAAGACTCGTGGCAAGGCCCTCGTACACCGCGTAGCCGGTGATATTTGCCGTCATAGTCGCTAATGAAACCGCACCCAATTCATCGGTCCCGATATGGCCAACGACAAAGATCGTGACCAGGCTGAAGCTGTATTGGAGAAGATACGTTAAAGTGAGAGGAACCGAGTATTTAAAAAGCAGTCTCGCTTCTTGTCCAGCAGTCGTATGGACGTCGGTTTCTCCATTGCTTAGAATCGCCTCGAGTTCCGAGATGTCAGCAAGGGTTCCATACTGATCTGCCTTCGCCGCGTTATCGTGAGCCGTGATAAGCGGGCTGGCAACACTGAAGCGTCGAGGTCCTTCTGGCGCATCCATCGCAATGGAAAAATCGAAAACAACTAAGCGAATAGAAGGGTAAAGAAAGAGTGTTGTTATGGACAGAACTCCTTATTGCATCCGAAAGCTGGGCAGATGAACAGGCGGGGCTAAGTCCGCCTACGGGTGGCATCAGCCTCATTGGCGTAGACATTATGGCGATATCGGGAGGCTAGGGAAAAAAGAGTTCGCGCATTGATGAAGGCCCTCGGTGACTGGCTGTAAAGGAAGCCACTTGCCGAGTCTCGATGCATATGGGTGCGTGATCATCGCAAGCATCAGAGCGTGTGACGATGATTGGGGTTAATTGGGGAGGCTAGGATTGCGAATATGCGGTGAGGGCCCCGCCGAGAGCCTGACAGAAAGGCCATCGTGGGAAGATCATGGGAAATATGCGTAAGGAGGTTGACACTGTAGAGTGAAACATGTATCCTTTCTGTAATTGGAAGTCAAATTGAAATGTCAAGAAACTGGACTAAAGAATTTAGTAGGCTTGAGATAACGGGAAGGAGGATTCATGGTCACGGCGCTAACCAAGATCGTGTTAGCTCAATGTGGCGTGCAGCAATGGCATACATGTTGTGTGATGGCATTTATTCATGCACACTTTACGATCCGCAATTCCTAAGAATTCTGGTCCGCTTCTAAACAACTAGGCGATGAATTTGAATTATGTTTATCATCCAGTCCTGACCGGTAGACATATTCGAATATGTTACCCGATTACGTGAACATCAACAAAAACATCTAGTGTTTTACGTAGGCGCAATTCGCAGTCTTTTCCACCGTTTTTTTTAAAAAAAAACAACTGACGTTTGTATCTCTGAGCCTCCCAATCAATCTTCCGGGTGCCAACATTCTGCTTCTTCATGTCTTCTCAGGCGACGTCTTCGCTTCAATGCTTCCTCGTCTCTCGTACAGCGATCGCTCCAACAGCAGTCATCATCAATACAACATCTGAAAGATAAATTCAGATAGTAAACGCTCAACTATCTCATAAGCCACCAAGAGTTCCAACCACAGAACACCGCACTCGAAGGTGAAGACTTACTGCACGCAGCTCTTCACCCAGATCAACAGCATCCGAAGGACCAAAACCCTAATCGCAACCGATAACTCGATGAGCCACTCACTTCCGAAGATCGACGGTTCCCTCAGTTCCCAGGCTGTTGGAATACTAGACTGGGAATGCCGTATCACACTTGATACTGAAGGTCTTATGATTGTTGGGTCCGAAAACGCATTTGGTTTGGCGACGAAAGGCGGCGGGGCCTGTTCCTGTGCTCTACGGTCCTAACAAACCTTAATAGTGATGACAGCATAGACGACGTTTGTGATTTAAGACGAGAGACTGGTAGCGGCGGTTGGAGAAGCGGAAACTCGCATTGTGATTGTTTGGAAGGACTGACGAGAAGTGATAGCGGGAGCGAGAAGACGATGACGACGACGAAGAAGAAGAAGAAGAAGAAGAAGAAGAAGAAGAAGAAGAAGAAGAAGAAGAAGAAGAAGAAGAAGACGAATTTGACGAAGTCATGACCGCTTTTAAGACTGTCAGACTTGGATTTATTGGTATTTTCGTGATATTTTAATGACAGGGACAACAGGGTGGATCCAAAATGTTGAGGCGCCATTTTATTGAAACCGTCATTACATGTGAATACAACCTGACTTGTCGGCTTTTGTCGAGCTATACTCAGTTGTTTCTTCATGTTTCTACATATATCACTCTAATTTGTAAAAGAAAGCATAGAACAGCAGTTGTGTGTAGACCATGATGACATATGTGAGTCGTACGAACGAGTGCCTTATAGGAAGTCTTCGGAATAATTTAGCATCGAATCTTCAAATAGAGCGACTGAGGGCAAGGCACGACTCGGGAGTCGAAAATCAATTTACTTGAATACAGTAATTAAAAGGAATAACCTTATTGTGTGTCAAATGCTCGCAGTTACAATTCGCTATAATACCAAATTGCCAACTCTCCCAGCCAGTTTGCACAACGGATGCGAGAATTGTGAGAAAACTGATTTTCAACCAACCTAAGACCGTTAATAGAGATTCATGAATGAAACTACCGGGCTAGGGCAGTGTCACACTCAGAGCGTATCAAAAAACGCTCCAAGTTGACTCACGGCACGAGATTTGAGCACAAATTGGAAGGCCTCATCAAGAATACGGATACCCTCTTCAATCTCCTCCGCCGATACTGTGACAGGGGGCGCTAATCGAAAAACGCCACCCATGCCGGGCAGATTAACGATATTGCAAGATAGCCCTTGAGTCATCGCCCGATCGGAAACTGCTTGTCCAATCTCCACACCCGGTGCCTTGGTCTTAGCATCGGATATGATTTCGATTCCTTGAAATAGGCCGCGTCCACGCACATCGCCAATGCACCAATACTTCTTCTGAAGCTCCAAAAGACCTTTCTGTAGCTGATCGCCCCTTTCTGCTGCACGCTGGCAAATATTGTCCCGCTCCACAATTTCAAGAACTTTATCACCCACAGCTGCAGTGAGAGGGTCGTTCAGATGCGTGGTCAACCATAAAAACCCGGCTTCTTTGCATCCTCGCTCAATCTCAACACTCGTGCTGACAGATGCGAGAGGAAGTCCACATCCCAATGTTTTCGAGAGACAAAGAATATCCGGCACAATACCATCCCGCTCAAAAGCGAACATTTGTCCAGTGCGTCCAACACCCGTCTGCGCTTCATCCATGATGACGAGCATTCCTCTCTTTTTGCATTCCTCGTACATGCGCTTCAGATACCCAACAGGTGGCTCGAGAATACCTCCAGTGGATAAAATTGGTTCCATAATGAAGGCAGCGAGCGATCCCACACTCTGCCTATCAATCAGAGACCAGTTATACTCCAGTTCCGTTTCCCAGTCATAAAATCCATCGGATTTCCTGAAAGGTGACCGATATGGATATGGAGCTGGAAAAGCCAACTGTCCAGGCATAGAAGGTCCTCCATTCTTCCGTCCAGCAGAATATGTTGCGGATCCAGATCCTTGCGTCAATCCATGATAGCTAGCAGTAAACGCAACAATCTCGAATTTCCCCGTGTAGCATTTCGCCATCTTGATCGCAGCCTCAGTGGTCTCCGATCCGGTATTCAGGAAGAACGATTTTTCAAGAGGCGCTGGTAGTAATCGAGCTAAACGCTCGGCTAGATCAACTACGGGTTGTGTGATCATACTGCTCAGGAGATGGTCGAGTTCGCCCACTTGTTTCCGAACCACTTCGACGATTTCGGGGTGCGAGTGGCCGAGTAAGGAGCTCATTTGGCCGGAAGTGAAGTCCAGTATTTCTTGTCCATCGGAAGTGTAGAGACGAGTTCCTTTCGCTTTTGTGATGACAACGGGATGGGGAACGACGCCGGTGTGCATAAGGTGTCTGTCCGCTTTGGACCAAAAGGCGTCGGTTGAAGTCATGGCGAGTAGTTTGGTGAAGTTCAGTCAAAACTTAGATCTATCGTAAGGTTTTGCGAGGGAAAGTTCAGCAGAGCAGTTGTCCGGTTTTTAGTTGATGCTAATCAATTGTACACATGCAGTTGAGAAGAGATGAGACAAACATATACATGTTCTTCACGGCGCGTTTAGACATAATATCGAGATGTCCTGTCATAACAATGCTGGCTTATCTTTTCACCGGCCGAATAAACTATTTTCCGTCGGATAATAGCTCTGCATGGACATTGTGGGGGCGGAGAGATCGTGTTGTGAGAGTTGCCCGCCCGGACTTAGAACCCCGCGTTTGTTTTCCGTCGGAAAAATCTTGCCTAGCTAGGGTTTCCTAGGGTTTCCTAGTAAATCTTAGACTATGCTATGGAAAAGCCATTCCTGTTCATCAGTTCTAATTAAAATACATACGAAGTACCGCCGAGCATTACGATTAGTGTTGAAAGAGGCAGGGGCCAGTCTTTTCCTATTTAATTTTTCCAAAATTCGGGCACGCATGGTCGGTGTTCAGCCAAATTCTGACCGCATCAATCCACAACTTCGATTTCTACAAATTCATAATTGCTTAGTTTCATGTAACGTAATAATGCCTCAACACTATCGCTATTCTAACCAATACTGAGCTCCTTAGCTCGCATAATATGACATTAGCATTATTAAAAGATAGCGTGTGAGTTCAACAGTTCGTGGAATTCTCTCTATAATTCTCACGTTGATCAGCCGAATAAAAGGTTGGTAAAATTTCGACAGCATCTCGATTCGTACTGCTCGACAAGTATCACGAAAGCTTCTCCAAGGGGAATGTTTCGGATCGTCTTGGGGATCATGACTACGGTTAAGGTATGAGTACATGTAATAAATGTTAAGAACGACAATATCGGCTGCTGGAAGGAAGGCCTTATCGTATATTATGTTTCGAATCTCACCTGGCAATCTCATAAACGGGAAAGTTCCTTTCTATCTGTGAAATGGTTGGCACAGAACAAGACCGCCATTTGCACCTTCAATTTGCGTTTTCGTTGTTATATCTGTGCTGTGTATGCTGGAGTGGTTTATTTGTTATCTTGCGCCAGGCCTGCAGAATTGGATGAGAAATTTTATATAGCCTCTCGCTGTAAATTCTCAGTGTTTATGAGTTGGCTTAGAATATTTCCCGCGAGTTTGAAGGGAACGTTTTCAGTAGAACCAAGAGAAGTTGTGAAGGTGGAACGGTTGCATGTTTTCTCTACCTGTGACTCTTTTCCGCTTGCTTTCTTCCTCATTCACTAAGCATCCGTCATGCCTCTTTCTTCTTCACCGTCTTCTTCCTTGTCAAGAATGAAGGTCCAGCCCAACGATAAAAGTGATACTGTGCACAGCCAGAACCACCAGACAGTCCCAACGGCGCCCTTATCAATACCCCTAGCAAGCAACAACCCTCCAATCACGGGGCCTCCTGCACTTGCTAAAGCACTCAATGTATTGCCTGCACCATGAACAGTGCCCAAAACACTCTTGCGCGGCGCAGCATTTGTTAAGAGAACAACACTACTCGGGAAAGCCATTGTCCGTGCTAGAACCTGCGAGAAGAGGATCGCAGCCATCGCTGGCCATTTGGCAGTCGCATCTTGGGACAACAGTGAAAGATATGGCGCGAACAGATATGCGATCGGGAAAATAGCGCTCGATAATCGAAATGCACCGAGTGTTCCAATGCGCTTTTGTACCCTCGGGTATATGAATAGCTGGAGAAGAATGCCGCAGATACCGAACGACGCTAGATAGAGACCAACTGTGGGGGAAGAAAGACCTAGTCCGCCTACGAAGTAGAACGATGTGTATTTGATGTTCGTTACCCCAGGCATGGACAAAAAGACCGGGAATATGTGCAAGAATGTGGAGTTATGCAATGGAAGGAGACCGAATGCTAACAGGGTTTTGAGGAGATGTTTCGTCCACATTCCAGGGGGAGGTATGGGTTTGGATCCGCGCAAACGACGACTGTAAGTGGAGGAAGCAAATGATGATGATTCCGCAACTGCTACATCCACCATCAAGCCTTCGGGATCCTCTTCTTGGACAGTAGTATAGTCTGATCTCTTTATACCAAGGAGGTTCTCTCTTAAAAACCTAGCTATTGAGTTTCCTGCAGCTATTCCAAAATCCCAATCTTTTTCTTTGGTGACCAAGGTTTCTCGCAAACCCAAGGTAGCTGAAATCAAGCACACTGAGAGCACAACGCCATTGAAAATTGCTGGTAAGGCGTATGGGAACTTGAGGGCCCAAGACACTCCATCTGGATTATCAGACACATTAAAAAGGCCAGTCGGTCCGAACAGTGATGGCAGATTCGTAACTGGGTCCGCAAGGCAGCCTCCGACCGCCAGTGCCGCAACTCTTCCTGAATTGAAAACTACCGGGGGGGCCAAAAAAGCGCGTGTTTGATGTCTTTTGTCCTTCACGATTTCTGCAGTCATTGTTCTCATTACACCAACTATTCCGTTGGCCATGCCAGCAAGAATTCTCCAGAACATCAACATCCCAATAGTTTGTGAATACCCGAATGCCAGATTTGCGATGATGCTTATCATTAGACCAATGAGGATGGCCGGTTTCCGGCCATAGTTGTCCGAAAGTTTGCCCCAAAGAATGCTTGTTGTGACTTGGCCAAGTGGATATGATGCAACGAGAAGGCCAGTGAGTCGTGCAATTTGCTGTGGCGCGGAGGGATGATCTGGGTCAGAAAGAATGGATTTGACGAGGTGGTAGATGTAGGGAAGAAGGCAAGCATTCGAAAGTGGCGTCGAGAGCCGACATAACGAGAGGAGTAGAAGTTGTTTCTTATGGGGAAGTCTGCGCCAGGTCACAGTCTCTTCCGAGGGCTGAGACTGTGCCGAAGATTCCTTTTCTTCATCTAGAACGACTGATACCCAGTCAGTCAAAAAAGATGGCTTTGAATTGAATGAGTTTTACCTTCCAGGAGCCGCTCCTCTTCTTCTACGCCTCTCTTGTAGGTCATTTCTCACTAACAATGCTGGTACCTATGCCACTGACATTTAATGCCTTTTAAGGTTTAGGTGCAACAAAGATTTCAGATTAATGTCTCCAGAGTCTTGCCCGGTGGCCGATTTGACAGTCATGGATCGACTCAAGTTGTTTTTGTGAAATGCGAACGCTTCAAAACCGGAAGGCGTTGAGTGTGGAAAGCCGAACTGTGAAAGAACAAAGGCGTCATAACCTCAGGTAGGCGCGAGAGGAACATATGAGGCTCTCCCCTTCTAAACTTGGCCCGCATGTTACCAGGAGCTATCTTTCTAAATGAGAAAACTCCGGGGGAGCGCGGGCCAAATAAGTTGAGACATGCTTGTATGCATCTAAAGCTCCAGTTTTGTGTATACAGATTAATGAGATGTGTTCAAGGTTAGATTGAAATCGGAAAGGATCAGGGTACACGGCAATAGGGAAGGCTATCGCACCAGAGGTTCATTGGCTGGTTCTTTATGCATGCGTGGCGTTTCATTCGCTCGAAATCAAATTTCCCCGACCCCCGCCCGGGTGTTGGGCGCAAGGTGTTGCATTTATCCAGAAGTATCCGTGTCCCACCCACATGATGTTATGGCGATTTATTGAAACTTCCTACTGTGATTTGAGAAAGCCTGATAACGAAGAACAAAAAAATTGATGGAAAGAAGTGCCATGTTGAAATTGTTGATTGGATAGCTGGAGCCCGGCCGAGCGAAATGAAGTGAGAAGATGCGACGTCCATGGGTTGGAGACTGTTCCAGACAATTCCGAATCATCCTAGAAAAACACGATTTTTTTGGGATGGGCATTCCGTGAAATGGGTGTCTCGAAATCGAGTTGAGATGGAAGTGTTTGTTATGAAGATGTTGAATGACTGCCTCGGCACCTCCGGCCGAGGAAAGATTGGAGTCTCGGAATCCTGGTCTTGTAACCGGAATGAATTTTTGCCTTTAATACTTCATCATGGATTCGGAAACTGTTCGATGGGCATCAAGTGGCACGGAACATTGGTGTGGCTTGGCCAGAATTTGTGCGCAGTGTTTAAGTTCGTCGCTGGAACCTTGATGTCGTACATCAGTCACGATCTCCAAACAAGCCAGGTAGTGAAACAATACCTAGGTAACTGCAGGCACAAATGCCATCAATTGCTCTTCGCGGGCTACTTTCCAATGTCACTACCACATCCCTTCTGATCGGCGACTGAATTTCTGGTCATTCCTGCAGACTTACTTCAGAACGTGGGGGAAGGCAAAGAGCCGAGCGCCACGAGGGGCAGGCGGACTGGGGAACTCCCGCACTGTCGGTGTGTGCAACTTAACCGCTGAGCAACCCGCCCTGAGGGGTCAACGGTTGACTTCAGTAATCTCTATCAATCGCTCAAATCACCAAAATCAATTTGACTTTGGGGCGCACTCGATGTATGGCATTTGTTTTACCCACACTCAACATGTCTCTACCCACTGAGGCATCGACCCGGCTAATGGGGATATGTCTTTTCTTCGGTCTTGCTTCACTGGCTTGGGGGTGCGTGAGAATGGCTCGATCCCAGAAAATTCAAGAACTGACTGAGTAGGTACAATATCGGCATCATGGCTTCGATATACGTGCATCCTGGCTTCAAGGAGGCACTTCACCAACCCACCAAGACCGAGACAGGCCTCATCACATCACTCTACTACCTGGGAACTTGGGTAAGCTATTTGTTTTTGGGGCACTATCTAGCGGATCGATACGGACGGAGAGTTGCAGCAGCCTCCGGAATACTTATCACGAGTATTGGGGCTCTTATGCAGACAGTAGCCCATGGTGAAACGACAGGGCTAGCGTTGATGATCATTGGTCGTATAACCTGCGGTGTTGGACTCGCAATTGTTTCTACATCGGTTCCGTTGTATCAGAGGTATAGCCCAATGAATTTAACCTTGGAATAACTTATGCTATGCTGACTAAGTTTCTGTAGCGAAGTTGCGCCAGCAAAGCATCGCGGCCGCTATGTTGTCATAAATCATGTTGGACTAGTTGCGGGACTTGCTGTTGCTTTCTGGTAAACTTCTCAAATCTATTATCGAGTTCCTGAGCTGATATGAGTTAGGGTGGGTTACGGCTTCAGTTATTGGGAGACAATTCGCGGTAACTACTACGGTTGGCGGATCTCTATGGCTCTCCAATTCATCCCCGAGGGTTTGTTTCTTGCTGGGGTGTTCTACTGGCCAGACACGTATGTGCATTGGTTTTTGTCAATTGTAAAGGTACACTGACGCTACACAGTCCCCGCTGGCTAGTAGAGCAAGGTCGCAACGAAGCGGCAAAGCAAAGCCTTGCATACCTACGTGGTCTAAAACCGACTGACAACCATATAATCCGCGAATTCAAAGAGATTCAGGAAGACGCTAAAGTACGAAGAGAAGCCTCTCAGCAGTCATGGACGGAACTATTCACTCATCGGCCACTCTTCAACCGATTATGGCGAGCCTCTCTGCTATCTTTCATGGCGCAAATGGCAGGAAATATCTCCATGAAATACGAACTTCCTTCAATCTTGATGGGCCTGGGAATTGAGCGCAAAACAACGCTTTTGATTGCTGGCATCGAAACAACGTTGAAAATTGGCTGTACCCTTTTCGATTCATGGCTTGTTGATCGGTATGGAAGACGACTTACTTTAGTCGTTTCATGTTTCATCATGAGCTTCTCATTATTGGTAAGAGGTCTGCCTAGTTGTTCTCGTTTACTGTTCTAACCGTTGACGCAGCTTAATGGTGCACTTCCAATTGCATATCCTAAAAACATCAGTCGTTCTGCTGATATCACATGCATTGTCTTCATTTTCATATACACTTTTGGTTTCTCTATTGGTTTTGGCCCAGCTGCATGGGTCTATGGCTCAGAGGTATGTTCTATTGAATAAACACAGCTTTCCTTTATCTGACATCAATAGATATTCCCCACAAATTATCGTGCCCGTGGCCTTAACATTGCAGCATCAGCGAGCTCCATTGGCGCACTTATTTCGTCACAGACCTGGCCCGTCGGAATGCATACTATCGGATCCAAGACTCACTTTATCTTCATGAGCACCAATATTGTGTCTGCCTTCATCATCTGGTTCTTCTATCCGGAAACCGGCCGTCGTAGCCTGGAGGATATGGAAGCTCTTTTCGATCCGAATTACCAGCCGCGAATTAGCTTAGATCGAGAAGCTGAGCGTTATCGTGATGAAGAGGACAATGACGAGGGGAATGAGGAGAATGATGAGTCAACTGAACTACTTATCTCCGCTTTAGATGTAGATGGTTCTGATGAATCTTCCCACACGTAGATTAGCCTTGGAACCTAGGAAGTTACAGGATGAATATTTTATTTTGAATAAATATCGACAAGCTGACGAAATTGACTATGACGCAAGAATAGATATGCACATCAACATCGGATGTAAAGAAAATGCTGATTAATTGCTTTTACCATGTCACCAGCCATGGTGTAACTCCGCGACTAAGACACATGATCTCGTGACGTTGTCGCTTGGTATGCAGATAATAGAAATACCCATATCAATAAGCGCAGGGATTAGAAGAAACGACCCCACGTCCCTGCCGTTTGGGAAGCTGCCACATTGCTTTAGCCATTGAGCCGGAAATAGTTCAATGTACTCATTCTGTTGGCATCAGGTTCACAGATTCTGATTCTGTAGTTGCATCATGCATTCCTTCAAACCAGCCAAAGAATCTCCATCGGCGCTGACAGTGGAACGGCCTTCACACCCTTCTTTCCCGCCATTTCACATAGTTCCTGGTGTCTCCAACTTCCGCGACATAGGTGGATGGCCTACACGGAAAGGCCATGTACGAACTGGGGTTTTGTTTCGTGGATCAGACACGAATCGCATCAAAGATGAAGGGATCGCAAAATTACACCAACTCAACATAAAGACTGAGTTTGATTTGCGGAGCAAGCAACAAATCGAGAAAACGGGAGGATACAGAGATTTCCAAGGAATTGATCGAGTATGGGCACCAGTGTTCACTGATGAGCAATACACCGAGGAGGCAGCGAAGAGCAGGTACGAGCTCTATGCAAGCGAAGGCACAGAGGTACATTAAATATCGCCCCTACACGTCACTAGAAGGGCTAAGCCGATTCTAGGGCATTGTGGTGGCCTTTGTAGAAATCCTAATATCGGGCGCGCCGATGTTTCACATTGTTCTACGGCAACTCTTGGATACCGTCTCTCCGGGAACCTCGTCGCAGCCTCCTGCGCTCTTCATGCATTGTACCACAGGCAATAATCGAACTGGAGTATTCATATCCCTTTTACTGCTTCTTCTCGGTGTTCCAGACGAATTTGTTATAAAAGAATACACTCTCTCCGATCAAGGTCTTGCGCCAACAAGACACATGAATATAGAGCGATTGCTAAATAAGGGAGCTTTCCAGGAATATGGATCAGAAGAGGCACGGAGAAAATGTGAACGGATGGTTGGCGCGCGAGCAGAAAGCATGGAGGCTTTAATCAAGGATGTACAAACCCGGTGGGGTGGAGCAGAAGGATATTTCCAGCAAGAGGTACACTTGAGTTCAGAAGATATTATGACATTGAAAGAGGTCTTTCACGTCGAAGGAAAATCTATCTTAGACCTTAAACTGTAGGGTGAGGAAATTCGTCTTATCATACAGAGCCAATGAGCATAGACTCCAATAGGCTTATTCGCTGAACCAACGCCTTAAACGCCATGTAAGATGCCGCTTAACTATGTTCCCATTTATACAGTCCTAAGATCCCCCTCTCACCCATAGAAGATCTTATCTGGCAATTCTTCTCTTGACCTCTCCGGTTTCTTCTCTTCCGTAGGACTCTTTGCTCTGCCCTTCCCCTTCGCCGCCGTCCTCGCAAGCTCGTCCTGTCTCCGTGTCATCTCCACCTTCTCCACAATCTTCCTACAAATATCCTTGTGCGCAGCCTCCATACTCTTTCGCACAAACGGCATCATATACCATGCACACTGTAACTCGATATCTTCAGCCAAAACCCATTCCGCGAGCCCGATACCTTCACCTTCGCCCTCCACCTCCCCTTCATCCGCACCGCCCTTTATGACCCGAAACTCTGCACGTAGCAACACCCCCGCAGGTGCATTTGCGCGTGTCTTCAGCCCCGTAGGCGTGTCCTGGAAGCAGCTGGGGAACGAGATTTCCTTCTTCGCCCAGTTCCCTACACCGGGGACCATAGTGATGACTTCCTTGACTTCATACGTGCACACCGGGTTCAGATCGGGCGGATGCCAGTACGTGTCTTTGAGTATCTCGGGTTCCGTAGAGGGCAGTCTGCGGTGCGAAGTCGTAAGAGACTGGATAGAAAGGGCGTTGTTGTGGTCGTGGAGGGCGGCGATGATGTCGGCGGGTGGAATGTGGGCTGGTATGAGGGTTGCGAGGTGGAGATGAGTCTTGGCCGTCATTGTTAAGAGTGGAGAGGAAGTGAACGATCTTTTGGAGCGGCGCGGAGGAGGAAACGTGGTACCCTTTGTACAAAGGGTGAGGGGAAGCGGGATGGGACGGGCTGCTGGTTCAGCTGGTGTGGAGGAGGTCAGATGAGGGGGTGCACGCAGTGCGGTGGTCCACTGGGATATTAGATATTAAGACGATAAGGAAATAACCATTGGAGAATCAGAATGTCATAGTAGTTAGAGATGAAGAAAAATAAAGCGAACTGGAAGAGAAAGAAATATCAACGTGGCTGGGTATGTTGGTTGCTGAGTGTGCATTGTTCTATATTCAGCTGCGGCGTTGGCGTTTCAGAGATCATCAAGATCCACCCAGCACGGTTTGAGACTAGTGCAGGTACTTCGGCGGTGACGTAACACGCCGCCTCACTGGTCCCACTCTTTTCCATCTCATCTGGGGTTGAGACGAAGGCAGTCTGCAAATCAACAAAGTCGAACCATAGAAGGGTGCGATCAACGATTCATGGTCATTGCGGGGGTTTGAGTCTGGGAATTTGCTAGTGGGTCGCACAAGCTTTCTGAGAAGATCGGCAACAAGATAGCGGAGAACCTAAAGAAAAGAGTTTATTTTCTGCACAAGTGATTGCAAAGTTCGTCCCCATGTAAACAATAGTATATTAATTACGGACCACTTAGGTAAGTGAAAGTATTTTATCTGCTTCATATTCACATCTCTTGAGCTCAAACTAAAAACTGCCTAGGTAGTTTTAGCATGAGGATATGTGGAATGGGCCGATTGCACATCATTCGTAGTTGAATCTACTGTACCTATGTGGGCAATTAAATGTCAAGATGATACACCCATTATCCATTTACATTTCAAATAAATCCTGATAATGGTATATGGATCAAATAATACTCTTCAAAGATATTTCTTTAACCAAGTATAAACTTGGTGATATCGGAATTGGTATTTGTTGCTTTTCGCATCTGATCAGAAAATCGAGTGTTCAGCCTTGTGCTGTATTGGTGGGAATATGAACTTAGTGGGATCAGGATGACGAATTCGAATCGATAAGCACCTTCCAGATGGGGCGGTCCCCAATGAACACAGCTTATGCACCGCAAACCGTCCTTGTGGACAACTCCGTCATCACCATATGAGGCCAGATCAGTGATCTTGCGATCAAGCCTAACAGGGCATGAACAGAGATGAGTTTTGGGTACAGTATAGGAGATTTCGTCAAAACCTTAGAGCTAGCGCACGCAGCATGGGAGCGGTTCGCTTCCGCACCAGCGCAGTACCAAGCGCTCTCCAAAGAGTACGGCCATTATCATTTAATCTACGAAGTGCTGATCGCTCACACTTTCCTTCAGAGTTCGAGGACTTGTCATAACTATTGACGATGTGAAAACGCTGTTGCAGCAAAGCAATGTTCCGTCTAATCGCCAAAAACCGCTTGCAGATATTTTGGCAGGCTGCTACGACCTCCTCTTAGATCTAAACTCTCATATGAGAAAATTTCCTCAGCTAGATATCAATTTCAAAGAGCCTAAGTCTGCAGGCCAAAGGTTAAAGATCGCATGGAAACGTGTTCGATGGGACCCGCAAAATGTCGATGAATGGCGGAGTCGCATATCATCCAATGTCTCATTTTTGCAAAGTTATTTGAGCCAGCTCAATCTGTAGGTTTAACAACCCGACATGGATCCAGCTCCTAATCCAGGTCTAGTCGGATGACACGTGATATCAAGGATGTAGTTGATCAGATTCGACAGCGCCAAAGTAGTCGCGAACGGTCGGCGTATCACGAAGAGATACTTAACTGGATAACGAGGATCGATAGTACATCGGACCATATGGATGTCCACTCCCGTCACACAGAAGGCACGGGCCAGTGGCTTCTGGAAACTCGAGAGTTCAAGAGCTGGCAAGCTCGTCCAGGAATACTATATTGCCCAGGACTGCCCGGAGCAGGCAAGACTATCCTTACGTCAGTCATCGTCAATCATCTATACACGATGTTCCAGGAAAACTCCAACACAGGCATCGCATTCTTCTATTGCAACTTCACACGCCAAGGACAACAAAGACCGATTCAAATATTATCAAGCTTGCTCAGGCAACTGCTAGAATGCAAAGGCGAAATTCTAATTCAGTTGGAGGAAAGTTACGAAAAACATAATCGACATAAAACTCATCCAAATATTTCGGAGATATCCGAACTATTCGTTGCTACTCTACGATTATTCCGGAGATCTTTTGTTATTATTGATGCACTCGACGAAGCAAGTGCACAGGATCCGACCTGTAGTGAATTGATCACATCGCTATTGAAAATCCGAGATCAGTGTGACACGAATCTCCTCCTCACATCAAGATTTGTACCTCAGATGACCAACTACCTTGGAAGTGCCGGGGCTTACGGAACTATTGCTATCAAAGCGCACCACGATGATTTACGACAATATCTGCGGAAGAGCATGTATATTCTTCCAGGATTCGTGCAAAGAAATCAAGAACTCCAGAATGACATCATCTTCGAGATATCAAGATCTGTGGATGAGATGTAAGTATCAATGTGGTTAGACATGGAATTATTTGGTCCACGCTGAAAGTTCATAGGTTTCTCCTGGCAAAACTGTTTTTAGAAACCCTCCGTGGATATTGGTCAGTTAAACAACTGCGTCTTGCACTTCTGGACATTCGAAACAGATCTTATCACCGTGACGGTGATTCGCACTTGTTGGACTTTACTTACTCTCAAGCCATGGCGCGAGTAAAATGTCAGACCAAGTACCAGGCCGAGCTTGCGAATAAAGCTTTGTTCTGGATTGTGTATGCTTTCCGCCCTCTGATGGCAGGTGAATTACAGTGTGCACTCAGTGTAGAGCCTGGTGAAGACTATTTGGACTTCAACAATATCCCCGATCTCGACGCTATTACGGCAGCATGTGCTGGGCTTGTAACAATCGACCACAAGAGCAGTGTTATTAGACTTGTGCATTATACTGCCCAGGACTACTTTCACCAACTGTGGAAAACACACAGTACGATAGCTCATTCTGAGATTGCACATGCATGCATGGCTTTGCTCCAGTTGAAGAATGCAGGTGTGGAGCCACTCGATGAGATGAACATCAATGCAGTCGATCATCTTCATCAATACGCAGTTCTTAATTGGGGCCATCATGCCCATCTCGGATCAGGCATGGTTGAGCTAGTCATCGATTTCTTGTCAAATAAGAATGTTGTTCGAAAGTGCTGGGCTCGAATATTTCCCACCGTCATTCTGTCTGAAGAGAGCGCCGAAAAACTGGGTCTTCTTTCAGAGGAAGAACAGATGTCAGAAGAGACTCTAGTACCCCAAGAAACCCCTATCTTGGAAGAATTTCCCACACTTGAAGGCCAATCAATCATAGAAAGGAATACCAGCCAACGAGTGTCAGCAGCCCATCTGATTTCTTACTTCAACCTATACGAGACGTGTGACAGACTCATGCAACTTGGTTGGCCACTGGACGAAAAAGACGACCATGACCGAACTCCTCTTTCGTACGCGGCAGAGCGGGGATTCGAACAAATGGTTGATTTCTTGCTTGAGGCGGGCGCCAATTGCAATTCTGAGTGTGGTTATGATTATTGTAAGCCATTATGGCATGCAATATACCAAGGTCATACCAATATTGTCAGACGCTTCCTTAAAGAGCCAGTTGACGTGAATCATATTGGCGGAGACAGTTCCAAGGGCTATAGGGAAACATCACTATGGCTTGCAGCACACCAAGGCTCAAGCGAGGATATTATCAATCTTCTTTTGGGATATCCCGGAATCGACGTTAACCTTACTGGAAAAAATACGGACGAAGCATATGAGACACCTCTTGTAGGCGCGGTAACGTCGGGGAATTTAGAGATGGTGAAGCTCCTTCTAGCGCATCCGGACGTAGACATCAACCTAGCACCTGATCCATTCGATTTTCCACCAATTTTTGTCGCTGCTATCTGGAGTAACACTACAATCTTCTCTCTACTTCTTTCTCGAGATGTTAGTCTCCAGTATCAGGGCACGACGCTACTCCATCACCTTGTCAGACACGGCTATGGCACCACTACCGGCGAGTCTGTCTTCTCCAATCTAAAAATTCTTCTTGCGAGCCCCAAAATGAACATAAATGCTCTGGATAGCTCTGGAAACACTGCATTGCATGTCGCTATGCTAGAAAAGCGACCGCAAGACACGATACAGATGCTGCTCTCGCATCCCAAAATCGACGTAAATGCCAAAAATCACGCAGGACACTACGCAATACATTATGCCATCGACAACGAAAGAGAAATACTGAAACTTTTCCTCGAAAGAGAAGACACTCAGCTCGATGTGATGGCCACGACTGTCTGCGCTTCTCTGCACGTCCCTTTGATTGAGGCCAATCACGACGATCTACACTCATATCTTAACGCAGAACGACCACTTATTCTAGATCACTTCACATATTGCCTCCACCTCCAGAACGAACGAGGCAAAGACGCCAGCTCAAGTATCTTCCACTCAGCCGCAGAACAAGGACTATCAGATCTTATCGAGCTCCTTCTAGCACTCCCAACCCGCGAACCAAACACCACCAACTCTAAACTGCAAACGCCACTTCATTCCACCATTTTCGCTTTACAATGGCATCTCTACAACAACTACCAAGAAGACGATCGATTCTGCGAGAAAGTGGCATTTGGATTAGGTGATGTAGTCGCATTGTTGCTAGAAGACAGACGCGTAGATGTAAATGCGAAAGATGTCGATGGAAATACACCTCTCATGCTTGCATTGAAACCCGGTGGCGATGGTGAATACAGCGATATAGGGCTCGAGCTCATTGAGCATCTAGTTCACGACGAGCGAGTCGATCGGTCGTCTACATCGTTCGAGTTTGCGGTTGGGTTGCTTGGAGAAAGAGGGTTTGAGGTTGAGGATTTAGATGAGAAGGATGTAAATGGGCAAGATTTTGATGGACGTGAATTTCGGGGGTTTGAGCCTGTGACTTTGAAAACAGTTGCGTCTGAGCGGAATTTGGTGGATTTGTTGGATACGCAGCATGGGGTGGATATTTAGTGGCATTCGTTTAGGATTGTAGGTAATCAACTCTAGTCTTACATACAGATGTGTAAGGTATAATGTCCTTTGCATAACCTTGAAATCTACTTTTTGGGTTGATTTTGCTTGGTGTTACTTTGCCAATATGACCGAAGACCAAAGCCCTGTCGAATGGATTTGCGCTTGTAAAGACCGGGTGTGTTGGACTAAAAGAAATACGATCTAATAAAATATGTGGATATCGTCGATTGAAAGTTTGTTTCATCCTCAGCGCAGAAAAGTTACATGGCCGAGATCACTAGTTCCGAGTGTCTTATTGTGTTACAAGACGCGGTCAGGACTTGGCATATTCCTTAAGCTCCCCTGTGAACTTGTTCGAAACTGGGCGCTCACTCAGGCGCCCGTGCTACTCTATGGTCCAAACATATTCACTCGCTCAAGTTTATTAACATGCCTTGAAAAGTTATAGGCTGTATAACCACGATCAGGTTCAGTGAATGCTATTTGAAGTGTCCTTGAACCCGCAAGGTATCACCCAGCATCCTTTCTCGCTTCCACTGCCTTTTGATATGCCTCCAGATTGATGTTTCCTGCGTCCCATATTGTAACAGCCTGAACATATACACGATTTGTTTTCGATCGCTCGATATAGCCGATGATATTCAACCAAGCGCCGATATCCATGGTGTCGTGTTTGACAGTCTCTAGGACATGGTCGACACTTACGTACGCGAACTTTGGCGTAGTCTCGACGGGGAAGTTATGTTTCAGTTTCAACGTAGCCGTTTTTGTCACATATTCGTCGACACTATTCGATGCATCAGCATGGCATCCCACGGGTGGCGATGAAAGAGAATAACTCACCAACCCAAAAACCTTACCTTTGTTCCCGGCTTGCAGCTCTCTAGATCTGAGAGCAACACCAATGATGAAGCAACGGGGCCTGTCGACATGGTCCACGACTCGCGAGGCGGTTGAAAGTCGGTTATGGGATCTGGAATCTAGAAATCTAGAGTGATGACGGAACCTCGGCGAAACCCAGATTCCACCGACATTTTCGCCAAGTATGCACGTGCCACAATCTTTGGTCCCGCGACATCATACCGGCTTCTGACGCTCAACGAACCTCTTGTCGTTCAGGCACCGACTTTATCGTAACCAACACTGTCGCCATACACGTCTTTCTCCGTACTCTCTCGACGTACACAACCCTATAAACCTACCTGTATCTACTTCCGCCTTTAGACGCTCCCCTCTTTCCTCTACGTCGCCGTTTTCACAATGTCAGGGTGGGGTCTTGGCTGGTTCGGCGGCGGTGCCGCGAAGTCGAAAGAGGCACCAAAGAAGGCCATATTGCAGCTTCGCGGACAGCTGGAAATGTTGAACAAAAGAGAGAAGCACCTACAGAACCAAATGGATGAACAGGACAGCCTTGCTAGGAAGTATGTATCAAGTAACAAGACTGGTATGTGCCCCACCATGCATTTGCGCCTTTGCCAACACTCTCCCTCCGTCGCTTCAACTTTTGGTCCCTCTGGCGAGATTTGGGTCAACTCTTGAATGCATAAGTCGGTCTGAGCTAGGCTTCAAAATCCCCTTGATAGAGAAATGTATGCTGACACATCTCCTGGCAGCGGCGAAAGCGGCACTTCGACGAAAGAAGCAGTTTGAGCACTCCCTCGAACAGACCAGCTCACAAATCATGACTCTCGAGCGCGAAATCTACTCTATCGAAACAGCGAATATCAACAAGGAGACTCTGGATGCCATGAAGAACGCCGGCGCAGCCATGAAGCAAATTCATGCTGGCCTCACGATCGATAAGGTAGATAATGTCATGTACGCTCAGCTCCGCCGTGAATCATACTCTAGAAGTGCACTAACCTCCCACCAGGGAAGACCTCCGGGACCAACACGCTATCGGCGAAGAAATCAGCGAAGCCATCACACAAGGTGTCGGAAACTCCGCCATCGACGAGGATGAATTGGACGACGAGCTGGCTGAGCTCCAGCAAGAACAACTCGACGAGAAGATGCTGGATACTGGCAGTGTACCGGTTGGGGATAAGGTCGGCAAACTTCCGGATGCGCCGCAGAGTATACAACGACAGAAGGCGCAGAGAGTTGAGGAAGACGACGAGGAAGAGGAGCTCCGGAAGCTTCAGGCTGAGATGGCCATGTGAAGCATAGCCTGATTTTGGGGGTCTGCATGGGGAGGCGTTGAGGAGTTTTGCAATGATTTGGGCGGCACGACAACGGTTCAACATGAAAGACACAAGGCTGCGTAGCCTGAATGAATGTTGGGATACACATACCAATCCAATCCAATACCACCACTTTCGTCCCTCCACGTCCACGTCCATATCTACGAACTTCTCCTCTGTCTACCTCTCCATCGCAACCCTCACTACCGTTCGAAACACTGCGCATATCTTAATTTCGGAGTACTCTGGCGCTGATTACGGGACAGGCTGTTATGTTATATCTTTTCTCTATTTCCCCTTTCATTAACATCTCGATAACCACGCCTATAAACCACCCATTCCTCAATCCGCAATTTTCCATATCTATCTGTCGTCTGCGTCCCTGTTCCTCGTTCATGCATGGTAGAATTCTACGTCTTTTACAATCTGATTTTGTTGCTCCTCATCCTCAGCTAGCCAGCAGACGCTCTTTGGAGCCTCGATGAAGAGAAGGAAGTAGGAATGGGCCGTCGGGTGGTATCTGTATATTTTTGGTCGTTTCTTTTCTTTGTCTTACTTGTTTGGGGTTTTCGACTGCCTAATCTACGGATTGGGTTGGGTGTGGAACAGCTGGGTTGGGCTGTATAAGCAATTCTATTGATCACCATAATTAGAGGTATTTTTGCGTTTGTGAGTGTGCGTTTGAGTCTTAGTGAGATATACGATTTAGTGTGGGTAGAAGGATCGATTCTACTTCCGATGTGCACCGATGCCAATAGGCCCTATGTTCCATGGAAAACTGCTGCCTAGGGCACGAACCATTGTACTAATGACGCGTCAATACGGTCTTGCGCGTACACTGAACCCGCATAACCAACACGTAAAATTGACATGTATCATTGTAATCTTTACTCTATGCATAATGTATCTGCGTAGCTAGGTAATGCTCTGCACCCTCCACGTCTTCCTTCTCTCCGTTCTTCTGATTCTACCAATGCCAGACTGCATTCCGTCATAAGCCATGTTCCATATTCACATACTTCATTGCTGTGAGAAAGAAGTACCAGCCCCACCACAAGTGCATACAGAGCAAAGTGTAGGCCAAGGGGTAAACAAACACACAGAGAGAGGGAAGCAAAGCAAAGACAATCGAAACGCCCAAATAAAAACGCCTGATCCGGGTATCTGTGCGACAACCCCCAATTAAATCATTCGCCATGCATACCATGATGTACGCATGGGTTGGTTTTCTGCGAAAACAATACGAATAGAGCAGAGAGAACTTTTGTAATAGTGTCATGGGCGCATTAAGGAAGAACGAGTTATGCGGACTCTGTTCTATTCGGTTTTGGGGGCCGGTGTCTCATTTGGTCTAGCGGACGGTACCGAGGCCTCTGGCTTGCTGGTGGATGGTTCTGCAGCACCAGCCTTTGCATCCTCCAAGTCCCGTTCGCTTGGAATGGCTAGAGCCTGTTTCATAAGCGGTACAATTCCAACGGCGGGCGATCCGGGCACTGGTGTCAGTGGCTCGACGCTGGGCCGTGTACCGATTGGAGAAGATGCCACTGCCATAGGCCCATTCGCTACAAATGATACGGCGGGATTCACCATGCTAGGCGTGAATTTATGAGGTTCCATGCCTGGAGAAATAGCAGAAGTTCCAGGTTTAGATGAGGAGGTTTCGAGCTTTGCCAAAGGGACATTCGGTATTTCCTTGGTTTCATTGGAGGCTGCGGCTGCGGCGTTATGAGCGGCAATGGCAGCAGCAGTGCTAGCCAGATTTGTAGACATTGCCTCTGAATGTGCAGAAGCTGCTGTAGAGCTTGTCCTGCCTGTAGTCTGTTCTTGGACTGCTTTCTTCATTGCTTCAGCGCCTTCTTGGGGTGATGTATTGCCAACCGGAATTTTGGATACAAAACCGCTGATCGAGTCAAGAAGGTCAGCCTCTTGCTTAGTAAGCTTCGATACAAATGCCGGATTAAACAAGGCCTTGTATGCGTTATCAACTTTCACCGTCTCCAAATCTCGGTCCAGTTCTGTCTGTTCAAGATAATACTGTCGGAATCCTTCAAGCTGAGCGATGATTAAAGGGTCAGTCCCAACAGGGTATCGACCAGATGGATGAGAAACTCGAGGGATGGATGTATTTGAAGGATGATGTGGTGGATTATGCGTTGATGCTTGTACATGCGGGACGGGTCCTTGAGTTGGGGTAACAGATGAGTTAACTTGTGCCGGCATGGATCCGGCATGTGAAGAACCGGCCCCAGAAGGATTATTCGGGGTTGCAGTTGAATGAGAAGCACCATTGGAAGTGGGCCTTGGAACAGTGGGTACGTGTGGGAGAGTACTTGATGGTGAACCGGCTGTGGCATAAGGAGAATAAGTTCGGGTTGGACCGCTAGCATAAGGACTTGCACCTGCTGTGGCATATTGACTTTGGTATGACCCCGATGTCGTAGTACCGCCTTGGGATCCAGTTGTTGGCATCAAGACGCCGTACTGACCGGTCGATGTGGTGGTAGAGCTTACTGGTGGGGTTTGCACGTGCGATGGGGGGTATGGGCGTGGTGGATTCTGATTGACGGGGCTACCGGCAGGGTTGCCCCCTGCCCATGGAGAGCTGTAGGGTGACGGGTTGGGAGCTGTCTGTGCAGCAGGCGCCGCTCCAGCAGTACTGTTCCTCTGAAGGCTTGGCGGTAACCGGGGCTGCTCAACACTCGGGGGAGGTCGGGGCAAGCCATTCGCGACACCTTGAATGCTCTGGGGTGGAATGCCGGAGTAGTATGGTGTAGGGGGCTGGCCGTACGCCGGATACCCAGTATGCTGAGGGTAGTATCCCGGCCTTTGTGAATGGCTGACTGTGGGACTGACCTGTCTCTTTCGCCGCTCCTTCTCGATGGATACGTCAGGATTGATCTTCCAGTTGTACCCTTTTCCCTCCTTGTCCCCCTTGACGAACGCATCATGCTGACCTAGATTATGTCGCACGCTAGATTGCCAGCCGCTAGTCGTTGTCTTGAACTTGTACCAAGGATACTTCTTTTCGATGTAGGTGTAAATCTGCTGGAGGTTCATCTGGCCGGTATTCGAAGAGCTGATTGCTTCATGAATGAGCACCACATAGTTGGCGGAAGGTCGTTGAAGTTGCTCTTCGGTGTAGTCTTCGATCCTGAGTTCGGGAGAAGGTGTCCGTGGTGGCTTGTTGGGCTTGCTCGGTTTCTTGTCGCCCATTCCTGCAGCACCGTCGCCAGCTTCAGTACTCTCCCTGATATCATCATCATCACCCTCACCAGGATTTGAGGTGGACTCCTTCCTTGGCCTGGCGATTTTGGGTTTGATTGGAAGTGCAGGCAGTGCATCGACGTCGCGGCCTTCTTTCCTGGCCTGCTCAATTCGCTTCCCTTCTTTGACGAGCAAAGCTTTCTGTCGCTTTGAAATCAGGCCGTCCTTTGGAGGCCGTCCTGGGCCCTTACGCTTTTCCAACACCTGACCAATCAAGCTGGGAGGAAGGCCATGCAGTTTAGCAAGCTCGGCAGTAATGATGCCCCCTTGCTCGCCGTCTTCCATAGATGCAGCACCCTCAGGAATGGTCTTCTTGGTAAGAGTTGGACTCTGAGACGTGGGCGTCTTTTCTGGCTCGGGTTTCTCTGGTGTAGGGTCTCTTGGAACATCCTTTATAGGAGATTTAACAGGCGCCTTCGCCGGAATTTTGGAGGACAACTTCTCTTTCTCCTTTACGGGTTCCTGCTCGGGTTCCGGTATCTTCTTCTTCGGTCGTTTGAATGGAGGTTCAACCGGTGACGGCTCTCGAACATGCTTCCGTTTCTGTGGAGCCTTCACTTCTTTCCTTGGTGGAGGTGGTATATGTTTAGATTTGAGTTTGAGTTTCACTTTAAGCTTTTGCTTCATCGGTTTTCCAATATGCTTATGCTTCTTCCTTCGCGGCACAGGCGAGACTTCTTCTTCCTCTTCTAGGTCTTCTTCTTCATCCTCGTCCATGCCATCGTCATCTCCGGCAAGATGATCCACATCTGAATCGAAGTCCTCGGTGAATTGAAAAATATGCCTTGGGTTGACACTTGTACCCTCGCTTAACGAATCCTCGTCGTCCATGTTTGCGTCTTCAAGCTCCCCATTGCCATTCTCGAACGCGAAACTCATTGGACGGGATTCCGATCCACGAGAACTGCGATTGTTGCGAGCACGATCTTCTTCGGTGAGGGCTTCGTCGGGAAGCGTAAAGGTCATGTCAACGGCGCCAATCACAATGGTGTCGCCATGATTCAGTCTGATCTTATGCCCGGCACTGTAAAATACATCTTCATGGTACAAGCCGTTCCTGCTAAAAACCTCGAGCTCAAAGTACCGTTCGTCGAAATTATAGGCGATCTTTGCGTGCTTACGAGAAATGCCTTTTGGACCCTGGATGTTGGTCATATGGCGGATATTTTGCGGATGGATGGGGACGATGGGGCATTCATGGGGATCTTGTGGAGTACGGGTACCCAATTGCGTAGGGAGAGGATCGAGAGCCTCCATGAGGATGTCCTGGGGCGCCTGCTCGGCAACATCGTCTGGATTGGAGGCGGGATTGCGGTTGGATGAAGAGTCGTGGGAATTGGAGGCCACGCTAGGACGTCGCTGCTGGTATTCGGCCGGCAGGGCTGCCGCACTGATATTAACAATGCCACCCGTGTTGCTGACGACGCTGCGAGGGCGGTGATTGCGGCGCTTGCGCTTTTTGCGTTGATCCAAGCCATCCGCATTTGCAGACTCAATCGCCCTCTTGGCTCG
Organism: Dendryphion nanum; assembly: GCA_020744415.1. Lineage (NCBI taxonomy): Eukaryota > Fungi > Ascomycota > Dothideomycetes > Pleosporales > Torulaceae > Dendryphion > Dendryphion nanum. The sequence continues at coordinate 1,489,369 of JAGMWT010000004.1, read as the reverse complement.
CTTCAGATTTAATATGTCCTCGCGGGCCAGCTCCACGTTGCGGCCCAGGATGATGGAATATGTATGCATGTAGTAGTTCCCGTCGTTGAATCGAAGACGCGCAAAGGCATGCATAAGATCCTGCGGCTCGGGGAGAGCAGGGCCGTTCAGGGACATGTCGGCGGCGCCGGGCATGTTGAAGTCGATGCCCGGATAGAAATCCATCATGGGTTGGTCGAGGGCAATGGCGTCTCCCAGGACGGGCATGCCTGGGGCCATGGAGACGGCGGCGAGGGCTTCGAGAGACACGGGGGGGAATTGCGGGAATGGGAGGAGCGATGCGTCGGTCGCAGTCGGGGTCGCGGTCGCAGGCATAGACGTGGACGTGGCCGTGGGCATGGTGGTTGCTGTCGCTGTCGATGTTGCACTTGCAGTCGCAGTCGCGTCGGCATTGGCGGCAGGCGCATGCGCTGCATCGGCATAAGCAGCTGGGCCAATGGGCAAGGCGGTGGTCGTCGCGACTTCCATGGTGTTGTTCTTGTGGTGGGCGTCGCGGTCGTCGGGGTAGAGAGTGAATGTGTCGACGTATAAATCGTTGCAGAGACCGTGTATTGGACCATTTTGAGCTAGAAAGTCCCAATCAATCCGAATCGAATGCGCGCTGTTCACGACATTCGTTCTGCCATCGCGCACGTCGCCATGTATGCTGCTTTCGATGCTAATGTTGTGGTGGGTAGTGGTGGTGTTATTGCCGTGGCCCGAGTCGCCGTCGTGATGTTCGTCGCCGTGAGCTGAGTCGTCGTGGTTGTGGTGAAGGGAAAGGTTGGTGTGGGCGTTGGGATCAGAGTTGTCCAAGTTGAAGTCTGCGCTTGTCGATCAGCAGGGCTCGTTGTCGGTCGGTGAAGAAAGTCAACCCCGGCCAGCCGCCAGCCGCCCGGCAATGGCTTCGCTACAATACCCTACCCCGAGCAGCGGGCAAAGAGACAATGAGAGGAAGAAGCAGAGTCCTACCAGGAAGTGCAGAAGCAATATTGGGAATCCCCGCGTGGTCACCCAAGAAAAGGTTGCTGTCGCGCGGCTCGAGTTCCTCCAAGTCGAGAGAACAATGATCCATCAAGTCGAGCGGGCTGCTTGCCCGCCCTTGGGAGCCCTGCGACGGCAAATCCCGCTTCGACAGCTGATCACGTGATGCTGCATTCATTGGGCCAATCGGATCGATTCATTTCCAGACGTCAGGATCTCGCCACTGCAGACAAGCCTGGGCGCTGCGACTTCAAACAGAGGCCGCAGATATCTGTTTCTCGCTTCCCATCATTAGTCGGCAAACCATTCATTATATCACAAACCTTTAGTACTCACTTGGTCTGTCTGTCCTAGGCACTCGGTGCGCACGGGCCTGCGGATTCTCAACTGCAACCTTTCGCGTGGAGATTGTACGTGGAGATTGTACGTTGTTTGTGTTCCAGATTCCGTCCAACGCTCTTGAACGGCCTGACTGTAACTGGGGAACTAGTTTGTTTCTTGAGTATTCTCAAGTAAACGGACGGTGAGGTTTAATAATAGAGATCGGCCAGCCTGTGGAAGGGCGGCGCTACCTAGGAAAGGTATGTATGGAAGGGTGAAAGAAAAGTCGTTGGGGATAACGTTTCCAGCTTCTCAGCGAGTACCAGCCACGAGCTCATGCTCCCTCTCTTCCATGTTACTAGAGCTGCTTAGTTCCAGCTCAACGTCTCCGTCTCCGCCTAGGGCACCACCCGGTTGTTTGCGGTAGTCCCGCACGTGTTCGCAGTGCTTCAAGATCTAAAGGTTCCGTACTCATTTCACCCCACTTTCACCCCAGAATGGCCCCAAGAAAAAAGGCCAATAACACGCCAATGAAGGCTCCCGCACCCATGGCAGCCTCAGCCAACAATGCCCAGCAATCTCCTAATTGGCCACCGTTTGCTCCTCTCGTGCCTACATCTGATCTCTCACTCCAAGAGCGAATTCCTGGCCAGATAATCACTATTTCTAACTTTTGGCCCGCCAAACTGTGCCGAGATTATGTTTCATTTCTCTCTTCGCTGACACTGGTCACTACCCCTGGCAAACCAAAAAAGGGCGAGGCTGTGCGTGTCAATGACCGTTTTCAGGTTGATGACCCTTTATTCGCAGAACGTCTATGGAGCGAAACTGCTTTGAAGAATTTGATCACTGGCCAAGACGATGACAACGGCCTCCAACTTGACGATGCTCAACGTGAGACACTATGGGGCGGCGAAGTGGTACGGAAATCATACCTGTTTTGTTCCAATAGTTTGTACTAATTGGCGTTGTGGCCCAGATTGGCCTCAATCCAAACATTCGCATCTATCGCTACTCGAAGGGGCAATTCTTCGCGCAGCACTGTATGTCCATCTTTGCAAGTAGAACCACATGTTTCTTACACTCGACAGATGATGACTCTAACAACGTAACCACATCTGCTGATAAAAAGATCCCCGCCCGTACAACTTGGACACTACTCATTTACCTGACCGCACCCGCAACAGGGTGTAGAGGAGGTGAGACTGTATTCTATCCCGAGCTACCGCCAGGGAAAAATAAGGGCAAGGGACCACCACCAGAACCCTTCGTAGTCGATTTGGAGGTTGGACTTGCCCTTCTCCATAAGCATGGTGCAGATTGCATGCTTCACGAAGGGCGAGAGGTGCTTGAAGGCGAGAAATGGGTCATCCGGAGTGATCTATGTGTTCGGCGGTAAGGTTTCCTCAAAGACAGTTTCAGGACAAGAGTCTTCGTCATTTCGGATATTGGCATCCTAGTCCAGGCTTCACGACCGAGGGCTTCAAAGTCTGTCGGGGAACAGGTCGTTCCCAACTTAACTACTAGCCCAAAGTGGCTAGCTCCACTTGTCTCAACACTGACACAAACCGGCGAGTTCCTCATATGGATGTTTGTATCATGGCATACATCTTATTCATTATGATGATTTCTGCTATACAATATAAATCTCCCACATATTAGCATCGTTATTATCCTGCTGATAACGAAGCATGACCACAAGTGCTCGTCGAATGTCTCGATCACGTGCCTTCGTCGAATCATGTAGGGCAGCAGGGACCGTGAGCTAGCTACCATTGTCTCGCACTCAAATAAGATATTCACTCTACAAGCAGAAACCTATCCTACATGCAGACACAGTTTAGTAGTCAATTTAAGGTTATGGCCCGAGCCAATAGCTTACATACATACACAAATGGAAACGGGTAGCACCTGCATACAAACAGACAAACGATCTGTCACTCATCGAGCACGCCCCACACAAGCACTGGCTATCGCATAGACCGTATTCCGAAATCAGATACAGGGGTATGTATTTCGTGCAAGAAAGCAATCCCGCACAGGCATATTGACTCAGCATCGGTCGATGTCAGGTTTCTGTTTCACATCACTCGCTAGCTTGGCAGTTCACCCACACCACTGTTTCATCTTGGCAGCCTCACACGTCGCAGACTCCCTTCTGCGCCTGCACCTACCTCGCCACAACGGAACGGTACCATTACTGGACTACACTGTGGAGAATGGTAAATGCTAGCCGCGGCATTGTGAACATGTCAGACACGGAGGGTTGCAAAGCCCATCCATGGTGGGTCGATGCAGACGGATGATATATCCAGAGAGCAGCATGTTATCAAGCCAGGATCTCCCTTTCCTACGTTTCTCTCTCTCTCTCTCTCCCCTCTTCTCTGATTCTACATTCTCCATTCTATTCAACCGACCCGGCGTCGTTCCTTATTCATTTTTTTGGTCCCATTTAATTGCACGGCGCTTAGAGACTCAATGATGGAGCCACAACACCCCTACAATCATGTTTACTCGGACGACCATAATGACGACTCATCAAGCACCGAAGTAGAATCACTTGTTGGAAACGACTCGAAATGGACAGACACCACATATTCTGGCGGGCCGACACGGCGGAGAACGAAGTGCAACACCTGTCTATCAATTCTCAAAGCATCTCGGTGGTTCTTCGTGATAATATTACAGCTGGTCATTATCGGCTTGTTGGCACGGGACCAAGGACTGCTTTTACAAAGCGGCTGGTTTGCGAGATCACAGACAAGCGAAAAGGAAATCGGAGGCGACGTAACAGGCTGGGGACCTCACAGTACGTCGTGATCAGCATAACGATTACGACAGAACCATGAACTAATCTCGCCGACAGTTCCAACTCGCATAACTAAATTTGAAGTAAACCAAACCTTCGCCCCCTACAACACCTCCGACTTTTTCAAACCCGAAGTCCTCCAGGCCTGGAATGAACTCATGCCCGGTAAACTACCCTCATAACACCAATTCGCTTTAATCCTTGCTAATGATCTTCCCAGTCGGCATGGGCTTCCAAAACATCCGCGACCCCTCTCTCTACCACGACCTCCCCACTCCCATTGTGTGGCCGAACGCCACGGGCGTCGTATTCACAACATCCATGACGCACCAACTGCACTGTCTCTACGCCGTAGTGGAAGTTTACTCGGGTCTGACCAGCAACACTCAACTCCCCGAGGATCATCACTGGCATATGATCCATTGTTTTGATTACATGCGTCAAGCAATCATGTGCAGTGCAGATATTGCATTAGAAGGGCTGGAAACGACGTTCCCGGACCATAATGGCGGGAGTGATGGGTGGGATAGTTTGCATGTTTGCAGAGATTATGGGGCAGTAAAGAGGCATTTGGAGGAGGTGAGGGCTTATGATGATCAGGAGATTTTCTAGGGTGCTTAGACGGAGCGAAGATGTATGGCTCATTGATATCAACACGCAATAAGCGGTGTTGGCTGGGGTTTCATTCCAAAAGACGGTAATAGTCAGTCATAGCTAAAGCTAAGCAAATCAACTAGGCAACAATCCCATGCCTATCCTATCCATCATATCTCTGCCCTCTTCCACCAAACTTCCCCTTGATCCTATCCAATCCTACTCCATCCATCTCTGTTCCCCTTTAACACTTCTTCCACTGCAAATGCAACTTCATCTCAAACTTCGTATCCTGTGTATCGACGCCCAAGAATGCATCCTTGGTACACGTGATAATAGCCTGCGAGTTGACATTGAACAACGGGCCCGTAACGCCACACTTAGACCACACAAGTGCATCATGCGGCACCGTCGACGTAAGCCGATAATTGTTGTCCACGGGTCCCGAAAAGGACACCATGCCGGAAGCCTGTATTCACACGCATTAGCATCATCCCTACCATCCATCCCACACTTGGAAGACAGAGGATAATAGGGAAGGAAATAGGAACAACTCACATCCTGCTGCTGTCCACTAAAAAAGTAATTCGCGCCCACCCTCGCGGAGCAGCCCTGCGGAATCCGCGCATAGCCTCTCAGATCTGTGGATGCGACGGTCCAGGACCAGCCCTGTGGGTAGTGCATGGTGATGCGGACATCGCAGTTCTTGCGCGCGTCGGACGAGGATTGCCCGGACCCGGTCGCTGCGACGTATTTGCTGAAGGAGAGGGAGACGAGTGTGCCGGATTCGCCGAGGTCGTAGGAGGTGCTGCCGGGCGGGCAGCCAGTGCCGGCCCAGGATACTTCTTGGGGGATGTTAGGGGAGTGGGTTGGAGGGGGGGGGGGGGGTTATGTGGGTAGATCATGGTAATACGGGGAGTAGTATGGGAGGATTGCATGGGAATGATATGGGAAGATATTGAGTGTGGGGGTGAGAAAGATCAAGGAGGTTCAGTGACAGGGGCTTGGGTGGAGGACTCACTCTCGACGTAGACAGTATTGGGATCGGGTTTGGACTGACGGGCCTCGAGGTCAACGATTGGGGAGGCAGTGGCTAGAGCCACAAGGGCGAAGATGGAGAAACGCATTTTGTATTGTTGAATGGGTGATTCTTGTGCAAGAAGGATGATTTTGTTCAAGTATTCTGTTCAATGTCTTTCTGTCTGTTCTCTTAAACCTTCTCTTTTCCTCGCGCTTCACTGCTCTTTATATGCTCCGAATCTCCCGGCTGTCCTTGGAAATATCCACAGGATCCCTCGCTTTCTCCACTCGTGACATACTATGGGAAAGCCAGCCACCGGCGTATTCGATCATGTCTTCCCCTCTTGAGGCTTCGTATCCGATATCATCTGTTGACTCGGCTGGTTCTCGTTGGGTAGCTGGCCGATTGTCTAAGAATAGAATTCGAAGGGGTCGCTTTTCGATAGTACAGCTTGGCCGGGTCCAGCAGGTACTTGGAAGATCTAAGGAGTTTGGGGAAGGAAGTAGATATCTCATGATATGCTGGCGGAAGGTCTAGCCTCTTCGCTGGATCTGGTGTTGGGTCGCATAAATGAGAGCTGTGGTTTAGGTAAGCTGTGTTACATCCAGAGCATTCGTTTTCGGAAGGCGATAAAAAAGGTTTTAGTTTGTATTGATCAGCGTATCAGTGTATCAGTTGCTATGATCCGAACGTATATTGTTAATGCGTAGCGAATGTTCCGCTCGGTCGTACGGATAGAGCATCTTGTCTGCCCTGCATGAAGTTCCATCGTGACTCGCCAGGCAGCTGAAAGCTGCACCGAGAAACAATCCACTGCTACGACTCCCGGTTAGTTTGCCGCTTTGATTGTGGTATCAGATGGAGTGACATACCATGATGATGGTGTGTTCATCTGTGCATACCAGGAAAGTGGTCAGTCAGCAGCACTACAGCTTCCAATATAAGTAGATGAAAGTCTCGTGTATTCATATGTGAATGCTGGAGTCGAGAAACTTAATATCAACGATTCGCTTGCGGTGGGGCGGGGTGATGGTACGTTTTTATATGAAGCTGGGCAATGTGGGGAATGCTGACAGCTGCGCGCGCAGGTTTGCGACCATATCTTTGGTTTCACGGAATGCGGAAGGAAGAGATGTAATTGTGCAGAAGGAATAAGAATGATGCACCAATAGAAAGGAATGAGAAGAAGATGAACAGGTATTCAATCCGCGGAAATGTTTCCCAAAACTCTTGTAATTAATATGGTACAGCGTAAGCGGCAGGGAAGAGTGGATTGCTGATGATATCTGGTAGGCCAGGAACCAAACGGTTCTGGTGATCGGTGAGGTAATCTCAAGAATAGAAACCCGAAGATGTAACGGAGGAAAATGTCGGAAGATCTTAGGGATCCCTGAGGCCTGGGCTATTCAGTAGCTGTAGAAGAGGCGAAATAAATAGAAAAGACATTCGTAAAGTTTCACTACTAACATATTGGGCATTCAAAGAGAGAAATATCTCATACATATGTATGATTTGACATGTTACGAAGGGTGAGATTGGCCGGTTCGAGCGCGGCGTACGTGCGTACTGCTCCAAGGTCGACTTTATGCCTTGTTTCACTGACAACACTGCGCGATCTTTATTCGACTGGTAGGAGATGGTTATCTCTAGTGCTGAGGAATGAATGAGGGGCTCGATTACGAGCAGAACCGGTGAATTTTGGTCACCAGTTACGCCCGTAGCAACGTATCTGCTAAAGAAGTATGTGATCGATACTCAATCGGCCCCCTAGAAGGTTTTGGTTCAGCCATGGTAGTTATCGATCACATACAACAATAACCCCGGCGATGTTTCGTACTAAGGCAGGTCTCAAAAACCACAGTACAAAAATACTGGCTGCGGGTTTTTGCATCCATCTTCTAATCGGTTGACCATGTGACCCAAAGTCAGCAACAGGTGGGCATTTAGATGAGCGGTTAAGGTAGGTTTGCGGCACTTGAGACTTTTGTTCCTGCCGACTTGTCGTCTTCATCATTAATTGACCACTTGCCTTCGGTACCAACGGAAGGTTTCTGTCTTGTCAGTAGTCGGCATGATCTCGATTTAGAAACATTAACATGTTCGTTGGCAGCTCGAAGGAATTCGATTCCTCAGGACCGATAATTTTCAGCTCTCAGCCTCCACAATAGCTCTTCAGTCCTTCACGCTACCCCGCACGGTGATGAATCGCAACACCGCCTCAGCTGTAAATGGGACGCCCGATCCCATCATAACTTGGCATCGTAAAGATCACAAGTGTGGCGCGCACAAGGACTATAGGGCCAAGAACTTTGGGGGCTCCTCGTAGAATTCAACCAAAGTAGGAAAGATTGTGAGTTTGCCCGCATGTTCAAGGTCGAGGGCTGAGCGGCGAAGAAACAATTGCTGACAACTTGGATGCGCTAAGTTGCATTCGCTTAGCGTGTTATGAGGCTGTGCGCGTCCATTGGATCCGTTTTAGCCACACTATCTCGAAAGGGTCAATAAAAAACGCGATGGATGGCGCAGGGAAGACATTCGTTATGACAACAAGGCTACAATAAGCTTAGCTTACCTAAACTCTGGATCATCTCTGGGGGTCGGTGCAGAGCTAAACCAATCTTTTCCTAGTTTACGACTCTCCCAAGAACATCGTGAAAGTGTATCGAGTCCCAGATCTCCAAGACACGCAAAGTGGCTGTGTGATACCTTTTTCAGTGTAGCACTACCATGCATACAACCAAGACATAGCTGAGTAGCTACCGGCGCAGCTTTCTAGCAGCAATCGAAGTTACATGTCCAAGCGTTTTCATAGCAAACTGATCTCGAAGAAAAGGGCTTGCTCGAGTATAAAGATTGGCTCCATTCTCGACAAAGATCGTTTCTCATCATCATCAACAACTCGCATCCTCAACAACAGTTTCTTTCCAGTTTCTCACTTTCCTCTCTACTTTTTGTTTCTGTATCAATCTCCTTGAGACATTCACTCAACTTTCTACTTCCAACCTCCAGCTTTTTAATCACCAAACAACAATCAAAATGAAGGCCACTTTCTTCACCGTTTCCGCTCTCATTGCCGCCGCTTTCGCTGCCCCGGCTCCCGTCCTCGACCGCCGTGCTGAGTTCGACATCTCAATTCAACTCTTCGACGATTTCTCTGGACGTTTCTCCACAGACATCGTCCCCTCCGATGGCTACGTCCGCAAATTCAAAACTTTCGCGAACATCGCTCTTCTCAACCGCGTCTTCACCATTGGTGCTTCCTCCGCCCAAATCCAAACTCCTGTTCCGGGTGTCCAGTGCACTCTCTACAACATCACTGGACTCGGAACCGTTCAGCTCAACGAGAGGAAGAACTTCATCGACTTCATCCCTGGTAACAACGGTGTTGTTGACGTAACTGAGGGTGCGGTCTCTTGCATCGTCAAAAAGAGCACCTAAGCACAGGCTGCATCAACTGGCAGGAGGATTGCGAAGGGGTAATGGGTGGTAATAGATGGACATGGTGACACATTCATGATTGCATTTGGGTTTATAGCATAGCATAGCGTTTGATTTGGTTTGATTTTCGGGTTTGGCTTTTAGAAAATCTTCTTCTTTACATTCCTTAATAGTCAATATATTGAGACATCTACATCAATACTCTTGTGTTTTAATATTACAATCAGCATCCAGTGACTGTCTGAGCTTGACTAGTTTGGAATTGCGCTGATGAATGAAGGATTTGGTCTATTTTCTTGAGAAAAATAATTGATTCGATCAGTCGCACACCTTCGACGTATATCTTTCGCCCTTGTTGCCTGTATGTCGTGCCAAACCCCGAAACGCCATATTGTTCCTTAAGGGCCGATTATTTTCATTTTCAAGAATCAGGTTCTCAAAAGTATGTTCCTTGAAGCTTCAGCTCTTCCATTGAATGTATCATTTTGGTAGCTGATATGATCACCCGACAAATCGTCGTTCGATTGGTGAAAATAAAGATGCAGTCCTAGCGGGTTGAGTTGTGGTGCGATTTGGTGTGAATCCGTCGCGGTAATGTCGGTAGCGTCAGACTAGACGAGCAGGGGTTTCCTACAAAGTGTGGAGGCTAAAGATACGTTTTCAGGAGCTCGATATAGACTGCGGGATCGTATGCGCTGGCTCGTCCATCTAGCAAACTCGCCGGATCTCAATCCAATGGAGGGCATCTGGTACATCATCAAAGAGCGCGTACGCCGCTGGCTTCATCCTATCAGCTCCATCGCCGAGCTCAAGGAGCAACTACAGATCGAGTGAAGCCATATACGACAAGAAACGATACAAGATTGCATTAATGAGATGCCATGGAGATCTGGGCGGGTGGCCAAGCAGCCAGCGATACGAGTTCAAACAAAGCTCTGGTAAGTGCCACAACACCATGAAGCTGATATATATTGCTTCTTGTATATATATGAGAATCCTCACGAAAACACAGCTCGAAAACCCCGTCAGAAATGCGATTGCGATGGTGTTTTGTATGGGTGGCTCACCAAAAATAGCAGTGTCAGCATATCGGCGTCGCAAAAAAGTGTCCGTTTTTTCTATGCGTGGCGTGCTTCATTGGATTCGTGAATCAGTGTAGTTACACAAGTTTACTGTACGTTTCTCTACACCCATTTTTCTTTAGAACCACTACCAATTTTAAAGATTTTAGACCTTGATTAGCTCCTTCGCACTTTTCTAAAAGTGAGTTCTTGAAAACATGAAGAAGTGTCTTCCTTTGTAGCTCTACACACTCTTCTTACATCTATAAAAAACTAATACTATAGTGTCTCTAGATCATGAAGACTAGTCTTTGCATAAATAAAGAGATTTTATTAAGAAGTAAAGGAGTTTCTTCTTAACTAGCTGCTAATGAGGGAGTGATGAGCAACCGAATTTCTTGTGTAACTGCACTGATACACGAATCCAATAGATGTGATTGTGTTCTGCATGCTTACATAACCTCCTTCTCCTCGTGGCCTGCAGCCTGACTTCACGTTAGAGCCTAACTTTCGCCAACAAGTCTTTCTCATCCGTACACTTTGAACGAACTTTAGCAGCTTGCTTTACGCTAGATTCTCGTCCGCCATGGCTACGCCATATGGCCTTGGACCCGGATTTTCCCGAGATCCTATACCTCACTGGGGCACACCGACCAACTATGGCGCGCTGCAGCGCGAAAATATCAGCCAGCGTTTTCCAAGTACCTGTGAGTGGGTTTTAGCCTCAAAGGAATACCGCGATTGGCTACATGGTCAAGACCATACCTTGTTCTGTCCAGGAGAGCCAGGGGTGGGAAAGACGATTCTAGCAGCGGCCGTGATACAAGATTTGCAAGGATTGGATGGTCCAATGATTGGTGTTGCCTACATTTACTTCAGTACACTTCAAGCTGGTGAACAAGATCTTCAGAACCTCGTCTTCAATTTATTAAAGCAGTTGGTACCAGGGTTACGCGTTATACCATTCTATCTAGAAAAAATGATAGATGGCAAGCACGAAATACCTAGTGTGCGTCAGATTCTCGAGGCACTTCATGCAACGGTAAAACTATATTCACAGGTGTTCGTCGTCCTGGATGCGCTCGACGAATGCCAGGCTGGCAGTCGAACCGCTCTTCTCAGGGAGATCTTGGTGCTTCAGTCCATGTTTCAAACGAAGATCTTTCTAACCTCGAGATTTGACCCGGACATCATCACATTCGACGCTCTGATACTTCAAATACGTGCTCATGAAGCCGATTTGCGACGATTTGCAGCTGGGAAATTGTTCTTACTGCTGTCCCTTATTGAGGGGGTGACTAATGTTCACGAGGAGATTCTGTCAAAAGTAGTAGAATCCGCAAATGGAAAGTAAGTGGTCCTGAAACACCTCAATATGACATATATTTATCATCTTACCACACAGCTTTCTACTTGGAAAGCTCCATTTAGATTCTCTATTGAGCCAGCGATCTTCCCAGGGCCTTCAGTCTGCCTTCGCCAAACTCTCTTCCGGGCCTGAGGCCCACAAACGCGCATATGACAACGCGATGGAGCGCATTACAAGTCAGAGTCGAGAGCGAGTAGATTTGGCAAGGCGTGTCCTGGCTTGGCTTTCCAGGACCCGATGTCAACTGACTATTATTGAAGTGCAAGATGCGTTAGCCACAGAACTCGGGAGCTCCAACGTGTACCAGGACAATCTACCACAAGCGGTAGACATCGTTTTAGCATGTTGCGGACTAGTCACACTTGGTTCCGAGAGTGGCATTGTCCAACTTCTTCATCATACAACGAGGGAGTATTTGTACCAGACGGAAGATCTGTGGCTGCGTGCGGCGCAGCAAGACGTTGGGACGACATGTGTGACTTACCTCCTACGAAACGAGTTTGCAGGCGGGATCTGCATGACCGATACTGAGATTGAGAGACGTGCAGAGTCAAACCCTCTCTATGTGCATGCAGCCAGGAATTGGGGTTATTACAATGGCAAGACAGGCCCACCCTCGCAACAACTCCTTACCTTTCTCTCTTCCCGGGCCAAAGTAGAGGCTGCTTGCCAGGTGGCGATGGCGGCATGCCAGTTCTTGGGGCATTCTTATGATGGAAGAAGCTTCCCAAAAAACATGAGTTCGATGCATGTTGCTGCGTACGCGGGGGCAGAAAACATCATCTACTATCTCTTGAAGAGCAAAGCGGACATCAACATGCGAGACAACTACGGCCAGACGCCGCTCTCGCTGGCCTCGCAGCGAGGCCATGACACGATCGTTGATATTCTTTTAGCAGACCCATGCGTTGTCATGAACGTGAGGAACGTTGGAGGTCGAACTCCACTTTCTCTCGCAGCAGAAGCCGGTCACGCCCGGATCGTGAAAGAGCTTCTCAACCACGATGCAGACCCTAACTTAAGAGATCTCCGGGGAGCGTCGCCACTGTGGTATGCTGCCGAGGCGGGCCATACCAGCGTGGTGAAGCTGCTTCTCGCACGACCTGCAGATTTGAACATGAAAATCCGAGGGCTTGATAATTTTGAATATACTCCATTAGCAACCGCCGTCTGGAACGGACACATGGATGTTGCCACACTACTCTCCCACCAGGAAGGAATCGATTTTTATGCTCGGTTTCCGGACGAATGGGCTACTTTTGGACCCACTCTACTCGAATTTTCTGTGAAAAGTGGTTATCAGGCTTTCGCAGAATGTCTCATTGGTAGGGTTGACAGCCTGGGATGGCCGTCATCGCTTGGCTCGAAGGAGAAGTTAATTCACATCGCAGCAAGGACGGGGAGTGGGGATATCGTCACGTTGCTGCTTTCAAAGTATGGAGTGAACCCAAACGGCATTGTACCACATTCAGACACGCCTCTGATGACGGCATGCGAAGATCGACATTGCGAGGCCATTGTACGCGTGCTTTTGGGAACCAGTGGAATTCAACCATCGCTGAGGGGCAGGAAAGGTAAGACGGCACTCTCTATTGCGGCGAAATACGGAAACACATCTGCCGTTCAACTTCTCCTGGCAAGGGTGGATGTTGACCCCAATTGCAAGGACGACGAGGGGCTTACGCCTCTAGCTCTAGCCGTTGAAAACCTTCATGAACCTGTAGTAGAGCTGCTGCTTCAGGTAGAAGGGATCATTCTGGATAGCAGAGATGCGAGCGGGAATACCCTCTTGTGGTATGCCATATCCAAACACAAGGAAAGTCAAGCTATGGTTCGCCGGTTGTTAGCGACTGGTCGTGTCTGCCCAAACATGCGGAATGCCGATGGGAAGACTCCGCTTCACCGCGTAGTTGGGCGCTTTGTGGGGGACTCATTGTTGATTAAGACGTTCTTGTCGTATCCCGGGACCGATCCGGATGCGGTAGATAACGATGGGTCTACGCCAATGCTAGACGCCGCGGCGGTTGGGAACTGGGCCGCCGTTAAACTACTTATTGAGACAAGCCGAGTCGACTTGAACCGCCGAAGGCCAGACAAACTAGTAGGCACCGGATGGACCGTCCTGGGTTGCGCCGCAGGAGAGGGTCAAGAAGCGATTGTCAGGAGCCTGCTGGGTAAGAGCGGCATCGACATGAATAAACCGGATAGCTATGGACGAACTCCTTTGGCCCGCGCCGCCGGATCAGGCGATCGTGGCATAGTTGAGCAACTCCTTGCAGTACCATGCACCAGCCGAAACCCTAGAGATCTGGAAGGTCGGACGCCTTTATCAGAAGCGGCGAGATGGGGGAGCGAGGCGATTCTAGAGATATTGTTAGGGCTTCGAGACGTCGACCCAAATTCCAGGGATATATACGGAAGAACACCGCTTTCATTAGCCGCTGAGGCCGGCCAGGTTGGAACTGTGACGCGACTGCTGGCTGCTGATGGCATTGATCCAGACTCCCGAGATAACAGGGAACGAACCCCGCTCTCTTGGGCCATTGCTCCAGAAAAGAATCCGCGTTCCTACGAGGACCGTCACTTGAGAGTTGAGAGTCTGAAGGAAGTCATCCGACTACTGATACAAATTGACGTTGTCGACCCGAACGCTGAGGATGACGATGGATGGACGCCCTTGGCCCGCGCCATACATGCTTACCGCGGAGACGAGATTATCGACCTGCTGCTTTCGAGGAGCGATGTCAATGTACGTTATATCGATAAAAATAGTCGCAGCGCTTTTTCCATAGCCATCGACAAAGGTAACGAGGTGATTGCACTAATGCTTGGCGTTCATTTGGCACGTACAAGTGGGAAGGAGGAGAACATCAACCCCAACACAGCGGAAAACCTCACTCTCATTCCGGGGGTTCCTAGTGTAGACGTATATAAGTCTAGCCTGAAACACTATTCCCCTTTAGACTTAGCTTGGCTTACGAAAGAACTGCAGTTGGATGTTCGAATAAGCCTTGGGAGACAGGAGACAACCGAAGACCTACCCGGAAACTCGAGTCTATGCGAAAGATGCAAAATGATAGACCTGACCGATGCGTTCACTTGTCGGCCAACTAGGTGCAGTGGACGCATCATTGCAGATCTGGGTTGCATTGATCAGCAAATGGCAATGAATACCTGCGGGCTTTGCAGACTAATGTTTACAGTACGACCACAGGTGAATCCCCAAATTTGCACAGACACCGCAAGTTACCAGCTTCGGGCATTTTCGAGCACCAACATATGGCTATGTGAGAATTCAGGATCATGCCATAAGAGGTTCACGACAGAGTGGATCGACACCGTCTTTCTTGCTGTGGTTCGTACGGATTCAACCGAGATCGGGGATTATCCAGAAGAGCCCATGATTTCGAGGCCGGGCCCATGCAACAATGTTTTGCATTCTGGTTTCATAGGTCGAGTCGGCTCGAATTGTCCTTATCAGGCACGAGCTATCTCAGTCAGGCGTCCTAACAATAAAATCGACTTCGAGCTAGTCCGGAGTTGGATTGCCAGGTGTATAGGGTCTCATTCGGGAGAATGCCAATCCGCAACACAAGGCGAGATTCCGTACCTACGACTCATCAACTGCGTCTCCAGAAAGATTGTATCACCCAGTTCGGAAGTCTCTTTTGTGGCCTTGAGTTACGTGTGGGGCGTAATTTCAGCATTTCAGGTGCCGGAGGATGGTGACAACCTCATTATACTCGAGCGGGTTGTTGAGGACGCCATTCAAGTGACAATTAGCTTGGGGTATACTTACCTATGGGTCGACAGGCACTGCATTCTACAGCATGACGAGCATGTCAAAGAAGTGCAATTGCAAAACATGAATGCCGTATATGCAAATGCAGACATTACTATAGTAGCTGTCGCGGGAGAGGACTCATCCTTTGGCCTCCCAGGGGCTGGAAAACGGACCAGGATTTCCCTTCCCTACATGCTGGCACAGGGACACCTCCTCAGTGTGATTCCCCCTGACCCAAGTCGCGAGATTAGGTCATCCAAATGGTCAACAAGAGGCTGGACGTACCAAGAAGGGCTGCTATCGAGACGTCGCTTGTTCCTCACAGAGTACGAGGTCTCGTATGACTGCTCGAAGTCGTTATGCAGGGAGACGATTGCCTTACCAGCGCACATTGAGCAACGTCCACATGGTGTGGAGCAACAGTTGCATGAATCTTCATGGATGTTCCCTAACGCCCACATCACACTGGCGCCCGATAGCATCATAAGGTTATTTGACAGGCTCTCGGAGTACACGGCTCGGCAACTTTCACGTGAGTCCGATGTTCTAAATGCAATGCTTGGTATATTTCAGGTTTACGGGAACCTGAAATACCCCATCCATCACTTATGTGGTGTCCCAATTATGCCTTTCTTTGGATTTAATTGGTGGAATATAGAAGCCGGAATCAGTTATGAGTGTTTTATCGATGGCTTGAGGTGGCTCCTCTTGAAACCTGCAAGCCGGCGATCTGGTTTTCCTAGCTGGTCATGGACGGGATGGAGAGGCGTTGTAGCATCGCATTGGAGTTGCTATGAATATTTGATATGCAAATGGGACCCCACGGACGAGCTTCCACTCTCCTTGGATGAAGATGAAGATGAAGTCTTTGAGGAAGAGGTACCGTGGATGGAACTTTCGATCATGGAGGCAGGAGGGCCACTTCGCTGGGAGGATTACTCCAGATTAAGCAGTACAGAGACACTAACCAGGTTCCACCAGTGCCACACGCTAGAGATTACAGCCTTTACGATCGAAGTTTCTCTGCGGAAAGGATCCGCGTGTGAATGGGCTGCCATCATCTGCTTCGGCGACGAGGTGATGGAAGGAACTTTCTATCAAACTAAGGACGCGTCAGAGGACATGCAATTTGACCGTAACCTCCAAGAAGAGCGGTGGTTAGGCATTGTCCTTGGTAATAGGCTGGAACATGACAAAAGCATGATGACATGCGTGTTGGTGTTGCAAGAATATAGGCAGAGAAGGTGCTGGGAACGCATTGGTCTAGCAAAGATCAGGAACTCTACACTCCGTGAAGAAATGTGTAAACGACAAACGATAACTCTACAGTGATGGATTTGAAACCTGATATAGTCATGCAAACTAAGTTCGCGTATAGGGTTCCTAGCTAGATAGGAATTGTAGCCACCTTTATCACCCTGCTACTACCATAATACGTGTTTTCTATCACTACCTATTCCACCTACTACCGTTTTTAACGCACTTGGTTACGAGAGACGATTGCAAGGCCTTTATTACAGCAGCTTGGAACGGGACGCATCCGCATATTTTGCCGTGTACCTTTGGGCCACTATGGGAAAGTATGGTTCAGGTATTGATGATACAGAGTGTAAATCCATTCAATTCCGGACTTGGTGCTGAAAAATGATCGGCAATGCCAAGGCATCGAGATAGTAGAGTAATCCATCTAAGATGCATGTTGAGAACCATCCACTGGAGGAATCCTATGATTTAGTTAGGAATATTGCTTTGGGCTAGTACCAGCTGGGGATGGCAAGTATCAAGTATTTGTAGATCGTTGGTCTATTAAAACCTATTTTAACAAAGTATGCTGTGGTGAAATCGATGCCTCAAAATATGACGTATGTGGGCTCTCGGCATCTTCTGGAGGCATGGTTATCGTCGAACCCCGTTATGAAGTTACCAAAAGCAACTCGAAGATCCTCGCCCTCACCGATGTCATGAATCTGATTCCTGGATGATAGATCTCTTCTTCATTTAGCTTCTATCTTGGTCAATTTGGCATAGCAGACCATAGTAGTCTTTCGATCTTGGATTTTTCGTTCAAGCCACTGACCTCGGTGCCAACATTGATCCCAACCTGCGGCTCAAAAGTACCTGACACGGTTTCGGCTTAGCTTATATTGCAGTGTGTTCTGTAGCCGGTCTTTGGTTATGTAGTTGATGAACGACGGCTGGGAGTATTATGCAAAATTGAATTGCGGGACTTTGTCCTGGTTGAGTCGACCTTTTGCCGTCATCGCCGTCAACACCCGAGCAGACTCCATGTTCCGGATCAGCTGCATCGACGTAGCATCGTCAACAGCACCTGCCACCCAATACATCAGAAGCCCCACTTCTGATAAAAATTCATCATCTGGGAAACGCTACATTTCGAATGTAACCAATTGCTTTGCGCCGTAGTATTCGGTCAGAAGATGCGGTGTGCCTGTCCGAGTAGAGCATGTAGGTAAGGAACGGATGCTCAAACGAGGTATAGCTTCGCCAATTCGATTCCTTGATATAGATGAATGTTCTTCGACGTATATCAATGCATATCAATGCCGGGGAAGGAAGAGGGAGACCGGAAAGGGGGCGTTCATCTCAAAAACGTTGACCGGTTTTCGTTGATGACGTAACGCGTTTGCTGATCTTGATTGGCTCCCGGATCCTGACCTTGTCACCAACCAAAATAATTCCCCCCTTGTGCTGCATCACTCTGCGGCCTGCCACCCAACGCCACCGCTACTGGAAAGCTTCACGACTCGCAACACTCGTTGCTCAGCCGCCCGTTCCAGTATTACGTGGTCCTCTCGCGTACAGTGTTTCCTTTGCCAAGCTCCGGTGAGGGTTAAATACAGGGCGTGCCCGCCTCAAAAAGGGAGAGGAGTGCATCTGCATCTCGCTTTCGAAAGCTGACGTCCTGAAGAACGCGGCGGATTCTTTGGTAGTTGATTCATTCGTCCTCTTAGATTCGATATGATAAGACAGTAGCGGCGAGTTCGCCTCAACAATATCGATATTACTCCGGTATTCATCGGTGCCTGTTGTAGGGCGAGGGAAGCTTTGACAAGTCCGTCATTGGGGCGAATGCCAGTTCTGCTTTGGGGTATGCATATGTTCCTGATATTGAATCTCAGCTGAAATTCTCTAGGTCATTGGTGCCTTACAGCATCCCCTCGGATATTCTAGTCCCTTCTTCAGTGGTGCCTTTGTGAAAGAGATAGAGTGACAACATAGAAACATGACCATCGATCAACAAATTCGTAATCCAGAGTGTCAATGGGGGATTCTCTGGCTGAACTCTAACTCTTTCTGGATGGCAATGTCACAGAACGCACCGAATGATCATGGATTAATCCAAACGGTTTGCCATCGCCACGGAATATTACAATGTACAGCGGATGCATAGGCGTGTTATCCAAATTAATCCCGCAGACTTGGTGCCGAGTACGACAATTTCAACAGTCTCAAAGTCTACAACTATCACTGGACTGCACTTAAGGTCATCCAATTTGAAGTTATATTGCCAGTAAGGCGATTTATATTCCGAATCTTCAATTCTACCGAAAGCACAAAACGTTTTCAAGGAGATACACCTAGGAACCATGACAAAAGGTTGCCAGTTGCAGCCAAACCAAACGCCATCTGATAGCCTCCCGGAACACCTCAGCATCTTCAAGTTGGAACAAACATGTTAAAAAACGTATTTTATCAGTGCCAGTAACGTATTTCCAAATTAAAGGTCCAGTGTGATTGGCCGTCTCGAATAGTGCAACGTATGGGAAAAAGAACGGATAAGCATAAAACGCCTTCGTAAACACCAACGCTCGAAAAATTACGAAAAGTTGAATGTCAACTCCGTCGTGTTCTTTGTTGAACTGGAACTGGCCTATTAAGAAATTCATCATGGTCCTGGGCTCGGCGAGATTGTTTTTCCTCATAGTCGTGCGAGGCAACTTTAAGATCTTCGATTTGCTCCTACGGATATCGGTCAGTCCTCGCCACACGGATTTATAACTAGTAATGCGTACCTTCGTCAATGGCCGGCCACATGTCGTTATAAGGAATCCATCACGTCCCTGCAGATCATATCAGCCCTGCTGCGAAACGGCAATCATTCGAAATGATAAATGTTTATCCCTACTTGATGTGTATATGGCCTCACTATCGCATCCGGCCCGCAAAGATATCTTATCTCATTCTGGATTACTGGTCGAGAAATACCATAGCCAGGAACAAAGTACGAATTTGGGCTACTCATGGTGAAGACAAGGAGATGCTCGAGATGTTAAAAAAGGGGTGAGAGATCGCAAACGGACTACTGGTGTCTAGTGTAATTGTTGCTGTCTGATTTGGGATGCTAATTCCCGGACATTGCTGAAGGACTTATATGTCTGGAAACATCAAACTCCTTCCAGACATATAAGGCTATCCCCGAATCAAACGCAACTCAAGATGCACAGGACACCTGCAGAAGATCAGCTTCCGGTGAGGGCTACGCAGATTGGGCCCTTGCTGCCCAATACCTTCGGGCAATGAGGCGCGCCTTGGTCAGTCAGCCCTGTTTTCGCAGCCTCGCTTAATGGGTAATCTGTAAACACGGAAGGGCAGCTGAACATTTCTCTTACGGTACGTACTAGCTTTTCCATCATCATTTATTTCTGTGACTGCGCATTTACTGTAAGAAGTATATAACAGCAGTCTGTGCCACTTTCGTTTAGAGCAACGATCTACGCATCTGTTTTCTACCAGACTTCACCCAAATTCTCCTGGTACTACAAATTGTCTGTGTGGGTGTGCGTGCGTCCCGCTTTGCCCCCGACGCCTGGTGCTGTCACACCTGGATTTTCGATGATCTTCTCTGAATGGGATGTTAACACGGCATCCAACAACTAGGATGGTGGTCTGTCCCGGCGTCCCAACTAGGCTACCCTGGCTACCGGTCTGGTCGGGCTCTTCACCGCTGTCTACGCCGTCAACTGTCAACATTGCTGTTAGCGGGTTCTCTCGCAAGGGACATCCTTTCGCATCTGAAGCAACTCGGCAACTGGGCGCCGATACAGTTACAACCAAGTTCAAACCCAACAGCCTCAGAGAGAACAATGATTGTTTCATTCGAACTGCCGTGTTTCCACAAGATCCTGTTGCAGGATAGCCTTCTGATCAGAGAAAGATTGGCGCATAATCATACCAAGGACATGGTGGCGAATTTCACCAACTCCTTGAATCGTGGCAATTCTTACCAGCACTTATTTGTCGGGCACGCACACACACACACACACACACACCACCACCACCGAACATCGCCCACAGAATCGTGACTTGCTTATTTGCATGTTGAACGCCACGTCCTTGTGCAGACATCATTTGGCCTTGGGCATGACTTGATCTCCTGTCTCGATTTCTAAGGCGAAGAGTGAGGCTTGGACAGATGAGCCGATGCGACGATCACATCTCGAACAAAAATTTGTTTTGAACATCGGGGCAAGACACCTACTCCTCAAACTCATAGTGGGAATATCTGTAAGTCTTTTGGCAGCTACGATTGGGTTTGACCAAGCCTTCCAGATACTATGTAGTGCACAGTATCTCCCATCAGGGATTGCTGAGATAGAATTCCGTCAAGTCTACGAAGTCATGACATCATGGTCCTTTCAGACAGCGTAAATACAGCGTACCCCGGCATAAAAGCAGTTACGTGTTCACCGGATGTCGGATTCTTGTTCCAGCTGGCCGCTCATGTTAGATACCGGTCCCTCGGAATACCCCGCATACCTGGAACCACTCGCGATAGCGCTCCTGAACAGTATTCTGTATAGGATGTAAACAGAAGCCTTTTGTTCTTTCAAACTGGCAGTGGCCATTTCGGTACTACTCACGAAGTTGACAATGACCGATGCAGTACACAGGTGCTTTAAGACGCTCCAAATCATATCCTAAAAATCGATGATGTTATTGAGATATCATATGCCCCAGATCTCTACAATGCGAACTCAAATAGTTTTCGGCGCAGACCGAGCCAGTCCACAGCGGATACCAAGTCGAAAGGAGCCAGGTTGTGTCTGGGGTTGTGACGACGTTGACAACGGTTCCCCTCTCACCTGTGCGCTCCAACCCATGTCCAACCTGAGTCCCAACGCTTAAAAATCCAAGTAGCGCATGTTGCGCTGGCCAGAAATGCAACATTGACTTAGGCCTCTATACATATGGCATGGATATGCACCCATGCCTACCGGCGCGGAAACGGAAAATGATATTCTTCTTCTGGACAACACTCTGGAGCCGGTGAACTATCAGACTGTGTCGGTTCTCACTTCAAGGGGGTGTCTTCTTTCGCTTATTCTTTCACTGGTGTCCGAGCACTGTAATCACGCAGTCACCGACATCAGAGAATCAGTCCATATGGTCTGAGAACAGCCTCTGTCATAGACTATTATACAGATGATACTTCAGAAATGGATCTAGGAACTTGCCGATTCCAAAAGTGGGCTGATTCAATATGCGGTCAGTTGCTCGCCTGTGCCTGCTGATCCTTGAAAGATGTCACATCAGCCCACTTCTGGTCACTCCAGAATTCCACGAAGAAACGACGCTCTATACCACGGCATTAACACAAATAGTTTTATGTATTGAGAAATGATGTTCGGGTGAAGAAGGGGGGTGCCATTGATGACAGGTGAGTTTCAAGTCTCATATTTTGATGCCCTCAGTTGAAAGGAATCAAACCTATCAAGCAAAGATTAGAAAATACCCCTTAACACCACAGTTTCTTCTCTTTATTCTAAACTTATAGACCGACCGGATGAACGCAACTAGTCTGGATAAGGCCCTACTTCCAAAACTGCGGGGTCGTTTCACTACCTATGCTCCGATACTGCTCAGGACAGCAAAGTGAAAGTCGCCCTGAGGCCAACATAGCAAGCCCACTACATATGTATGTACTGCCACATGTACCTGTCTCTAATAAGTGTTGTTAAGTGATCTCCTGTTAATAGTCAGCAAATTGCTCGAATCCAACGTATGACTCGCACGAGCGACTATACTCCACTGCATATAGACCCATCCGGATGTCCAAAATCCCATTACGATTGTTGCAAACCTGACGAGTAGATCTTCGCCGAACACGATGCGGAATTTCCCTTTCCGAAACGAAGTAACCCCGAGGCCGCAGCTAACGATAGGGGGGCATGATAAAATCGTGAGGCAGACAGGATGATACCAGACGACGATCTCAGCATTTACTTCAGCGGAAACGGCCATATACAAAGCGCTAAAAAAGCCGTCTTGGAGCTGTCCCCAGCCGCCGATCGCGATAAGGAGTGGCCGGAGCTCCTCGGAAGGATCGTACCAGAAGATTCAATTTGAGGCTACCAATAGGGCCACGGGCCTTCGGCATGGGACCAAGTATATCGGGCCGTCCCGCGGAAGCAATCTTCCATAAGGCTTTCGAAGAATTCCACGGCTTTGTGTATGAACTCGACGTATTGCCTGAATAATGATCTGGAATCTTTATACCATCAAAATAAGGACAGGCATCTTCTTGCGAAAACGCCTTTGTTTTTTATCAACGACTACTTCTTTCCTGAGAACTCTCCCTTTTCTTTGGCAATCTTTCTATTTTTCAACAACAATCGTACTCTAATACAGGTAACCAGACTATCTACTACCAAGTTCCTTCAACAGCTTTCTATGTCCATTTCTAGGACCGTCCTACTGATCAAATTCTTATAAATGCGATGGAAATATCATATTGATGTTAGCTTGCACTACCATGTATTTATCGAATCTTCTGTAAATACAGAATTCTTGCTTCTCAAAGTATAATTTTCATACGTCGAATTCTCTTCTATGAACATCATATATCCTATCGCAGCTTACCTTCTCCAAAATAGTTCTTTTCATGCCGTGAGTTACCAAATTCCTTTCTCGCATCTAGTCAAGTGAAAGACAAAAGGCTTGACGCTAACACTAGCGGTTTTCTTACAACTACCGTGGCCACAAGCGCACAGAAATTCCTTTATAATTTCCATAGTGGAAGGTGCATACTTAACACTCCTATCAACTGACCATATAACTAGCCATAGCTGCTAACAAGCCGGCTGCTACATCCGCGAGGGGGTTAATTCGAACAAATCCGCACCCTTTCACCCCACTAACAGCGAGAGCAGCCCAGGGAAATATCTCATATGCTTTGATTCCGAGCCTCTATATCAAATCACTGATGTAGAAGGCTGCGATCACTCCTTCGGCATCTCTTGTCTCATTACAATGCTAAGCCACAATCCAGGATAGATGAAGAAGTACCCACACTGTCCTAACAGAGTAGACAGGTGGAAATGGTCCCCACTTGGAGCGATCACTTCAATGTAGAATTAATCCCCAGGCAGGTGCTAGCTGGCGGTTCCTCACAATCTCGAACTCCATTATACAGGCGGAACCCAGCATCCAATAGGATAATCGATGGCCTCTTAAAACTAAGTGCTCGTCTATTAGGACCAAGCGTAAATAATGCTAATGATGGACCTAGAAATCGCGATTGTGGACATGTCGCACGCACTGAACCTCCACAGCCCATAATATTCTACTTTTACCCGAAATCGGTCACGATATTACACAAATCGAATATCAAGCACCAGGCAATGTTTTTGGCGGACAGTCCCCTCGAGGTGGGAATGAGGTTCAGCAGACTCCGCGAAGGAGGAAAGTTGACGCCCGAAGTCCGACCTAATCACTACGAGTGAACGATTTATACCAAGAACGTGCCTGAGAAGGCACTATTATGTCGCATCAAAAGATGGAAGGATCCTACGATCCAATCCTGGAAGCAAAAACTCACTGCAAGCTCAGGGCTTGAATCAGAATGGCAATCCAACTTTGTAGATAGTAGGTCCTGATATTTGGATCGACCGAGGGAGCTCGAACGGTATCAGCTGTTGTGTCCCTGCTTTCAACTTTCTGAACCCATCTCACGGAAGAATTTGATGCCACGCAAGAGCCTGCGGCCGAGCATGAGGCATTCAATGTCTAATTGCTTGCAAGTTCTCATAATAGTCTTATCCCATAACTAGCAATATTTTTCCCTGCCGACGGTCCAACTGTTCAAGATAAGAACCTCACAGTTCAGTTCAGGGCAATACTTTGAAATTCAAGAATAGGGTCTCAATCTTGCTGGCTCAATTCGGTTTCTACTCCGTGGAAATGCGACAGGGGTTGCAGCGTTATGAGATTGAGTATGAGGGTCTAAGGAGGAGCTGAAATGGTTATTTCGAGTAGGGACCATTGACCATAGTCTATAGCGATATGTACAGAAGGCTAACGCTAGCTGATAGGGCGATTTGAAACAATGAGACGGAAAGAGCCTTGGATAAGCATAAGATCTACACGTGACGATGAATCCATTACCTCGTCCCACATACACAATCGAATATGCATGTCCAAATCTTCCATAATGACCGCATACGATATGATGAACAACTTCGGGGTCCTCTAGAGCTCAAGAATTCTAGGTATTGGCGGGATTCAGCGCTGAGCAGAACCCTGGATAACTACTCAGCCGAGTGCTCGTGTATAGGGGTTGATCATCAACGGAGGAATTGGAGACCTAATCAACGAAGGCATCGGATGCAATGCACCACTACAATACCAGCATCTTTTTCTTGGAACGCTAATGCACAGTGCAATGTAAATGATGTTCATACTAGATAACATGGCAATAACCTGTTTCGATCTCAACACGACAATCCAGTCTAGCTATCTCCGAACGCACAAAATGATATAGAGGAGGATATGGAATAAACGACGACGCGGAAATGGGGAAAAGTTTCGGTGAAGGAGGTTTCTAGCAAATGAGGACGTATCGTAAGAATAGGCCTAAACCTTGCTGTCACAATTCATTTCGCACATTGTGTAAGTGGTGGAGATGATAAGCTGGTGGATTCTCGGTATGTGGGCCTCAAGAACTATAGCATGAGTTGACACGGAGGGACAGTCACACGGCACGGGACTCCACTCCACAGAACTAGAAAGCCAACCCCAGAGTTCGAAGTAATTTTTAAAAAAAGGCGAATTCGATCACTGGACTCGCGCAGTGTTATCACGTGATGAATCATTAATCCGCTCATATTAACATTCGATTCCATTTGTGATTATTTACAATCAGAACCAAACCAAGCACGTGAATACTTCGCACTCCATTTTTTCCACTCTCTCAAACATCTCCGTAGTGTCCCCACACCCTGTCCCACTCTACCATCTCACCTCCGCCCCTCCCCTCCATCTTCCCCTCAAAACCACACCTATCCCCACATCCCAACCCCACCTCTCCCACAAAAATCACTATCAATCCCTCATCCTATATAACCAATTCCGTCCTCACCCTACCTACCTTTGTATCCTCACATCACACACACCGTCGCGAACCCCGGATCTGCACTAACCCTAATCGGGACTTCGGAACCAAAGACTGGGGAATTTCATCTCCCTCGCTTAGCACGTTGTTGCGTTCGGAGATCCCGACGCGCGTGTAGGGCTTGCAGGGGGCGTGATGGCGTAGACTGTTATAGTGTGATGCAGGTGGAGGAGGATCGCGAGGCAGTGCGGGAGAGTGCGGTGTGGTGTAGGAAGGAAGATTGGAATGGAAGAGGTTGAGGGATGGAATGTGATGTTTTGTAAGGGGTAGAAAGGATATCTTGCTTACTGAGCACACGGAATCAGTCGTGTGCGCGGTGGAAATTCGTGTAGAAGGGGAAGCTGAATGATTGGTTCCGTGGAACTTCGAGGGGATATTTGATGATGAGGGAGGAGTGGAGTCGAGATGTGATGATTAGGAATAGGAATAGAAATAGGAAATTTCGGGCGGGGGAGGACGTGTCGATAACGTACGACTGACCTGACCCGACACCACGAAACGACCGACGCCCGATGTTGCTTTTGCGCTTGAGAGGGGCCGAAGTTCGAAGAGATCGAGTTTATCGAATGATTGTGACAGGCATGGAGTTTGGTCGGCAGGCATGTTGATGCGGAAGCGACCCTCTATTTTCTCATTAAAAGTTGATAGCTACATGATTTCAAGATTAAGGCTGCATTCATCCCCCGAGACGAGGCAACGCAGAACGTCCTAGGCAGATGCCAAAGATGTCAACATCCAATTCATTCCACTCCCTCGTCACCTATCGGTTTCTGCACCGCCAATGCTGCCTTCAGCCCTCCTCGCCCACCGTGCACCATCCACAATCCACCCGTGTCTACAATTCCGTCCAACCAAGCTCCCCCCAACCCATTCCAAAAGGCAAGTAAAGCCGATTCCGCGAAAAGTGGACCGAGGAATTGCTGCCCACGTGTCTGTCCGACACCCCGTTCCGTGGATCGTCTGCACGGACATGTAGACGGCCCAAATGCATGATTATTCTAGTTCTCGACCGACCGTGTTCATGTCGTGCGCACCAGCCTCGCGCGAATTCCCTCTAGAGACTTTTTTTCTCTTCGGCCCAATAAACAAGAATGTGCAAGCATGCGCACGTCTGACACACGCGCGCTCGATGCGGTAGACTATATCCCTGTAAAGCTGAATCTAGATCGTGCGCTAGCCCGCAAGGGCTGAGGATAAGGCGAGGTATCCGGTTTGAGAGGACGTGCGGATAGCGGGAATGGAGCGGGTTTGGGAAATATTGAGTTTTGAGGTTAAAGCTTGTGTTGCGTGGTGCTTGCGTTTTGGGAGGGGCGGGGGATTAGGAATGGGTCAATGGACTGCATGGGGCATAGAGGAGGTGTATTTAGAGTTTGAATATTGAGGGGGGTGATAAGGCTTGGGGATGGTGGGATTGTTGGATCGTGCTTGTGGGGGCTGGTGACATGTTGGATAGTTATCGGGAAATTGATACCGAGGATTGGGGTTATGGGTGTTGCGTGTATTTGGTGCTAAATGATTCTAGATATGCACAAAAAATGGGCCGCCAAGATGGGTGCCGAAATAAGGTGAAATGAAATCAAGGCCAAGGAGCAAAGAGGACTGGATGATATGACTAAAGATTGGCAGTGGAATAAAAGGAGGAAAAAAACAGAAGAACCTAGATGGAAAAAAAGAAAATGAGGAAAAGAAAGCATATCCCAAAGTATGCGTAATGCCAAAGCGAAAGTCCCATCAACCGCCACGTAAATGTTATGCCCTAAAAGTCCATAGTCTCGGAAGAAAAGATAAACCATAAAACCGTCACTTCGAATTCGTCGTACCAAAAGAAATGTACCAGAACGAGAGTCCGCTGTCCGCCATCGCTTGTCATGCATTTCACTAAGCCCAACTCGGGAAAACCTGAAATCCAGACGCCAACGCCAACGCTAACAACAGTCGAGGAAACGTGTTTGTATATGCTTTTATTTAGGAAAGGTATGGGGAAGAATTGTTGCTCGGGTCGAATATATTCGCAATCATCGGTCGCCACCGTCTGGTTGGACAGTCTAGTTGAAGAAAGTATCGGTGAAAGTCGAAAGAATATTCAGGTTCCGAAGAAATGGTAGGAAAGCCGAGGCTAGAAGGATCTCGAACGACAGCGGGACAAAGCTCGGATATGTAGGTGCGCAAAGAACCAAAGCAGAGTGGAGTAGAAGAGACCGAAGAGAGTGACAGGTAACCGTCGGAGCACACTTGAAAAAATCAAGGTACGTTTGACGGCCTGCCCACCGATGGAGCCGGTGAATTCAAAGACGCGCGTTCGGGGTATCGTATTGCTTTCGGAAATGGACGTGAACCAAATGGTCAGGCGAGGACTAGAAACGGCCGTCGAGATGCAGTGTGCATGCATGTGTGGATGTATGGTGCTTTACCGAGACATGATAGTCTGCTGCATCTGTACCAGCGAAGGGTCTTCTGCAAGCCACTTGCCCTGCGAGGAATCTTGAGCACGAAGGGTCGATTCGACGTAGTCATGGGTAATGGATTGAAGTTCCTACATGAAGTAATGATTAGAGCAGTGCTCTTTACGGACGATATGATGCTTTCCGAGGAGGGGGAAGTAAACATACTGTTCTCAGGGTGTTGTCCGTAGCCTGTAGAGCGGCCAAATGACTCGCGTTCGGCTTCTGGCCTCGTAGAATAGAGTTCCTCGAATTCATCCACCGCAATACACAGTGTGCTCGAAGATAGAGTCGTTGGCATTGAAACCTTCTTACTGCTGCATCATAGATAATGCTGCGTTCCTTGCGTTAGCTTAATGTCTCACCAAGACCAACACTTCGCCACAACAACTGGCCTCAGCGCCGGACGCTTGATCCAGCGTTCCCCTCATTGAAGTTGATTGTTGGTTGTAAGGGAAAGGTATTCTTACGTTCTGAGTTGTTGCTTTTCACGGTCCGGATCGCCGCTATTCCCTGCGCTGCTGGAAGGGAAGGGAGTGTGGAGCACCTTTACGGCATCTTCCTGGCATTCTCGAAGTAGAGAATAACCCTCTAGATAATACTCTTCGGCTGTGGGAGTGGCACGCAGTTGACTGAGGTAGTGTTGGAGATTGCGGAAGTCGGTCATGATCTCCGCAATGCGGATGGCGCGGGCGTCGTTGACTAGAAATGAGTCCTTCTTAGCAATTACACTCTCTCGGAAATATCTGAGGAGAAGTATTCAAGGGGAATATATGTGTTCTCAAGGATAGAGATGTGGGAATGTTGGAGATGGTGTGGGGATAGCCTTACGTCCGTCAGACATGATGAAGTTGGAGCAGTGGGAAGAACCTGGCAAGTTGCTGGTAAAGGTGGGAAATTGAATGGGACTAGAGAGCAGATGAGATGGTTTTGAAGGCGTTTGTTGGCTGGTGAGTTGGTGTTGATGGCGGCGTGGCGACCGTTATATAAGGACGCTCAACGGGCGTTCATGAGGATGCTCTGGCAGACACAGGCATAGAGAGGCTCGATAGTCAAGGGCTGCTCCCGTAGGCCAGTGCTTGCCGAGTCCCACATTGGGACCGTGAGCTGCCCATCCAGCTGGCACCGTTGCCCCCCAATGCACCACTCAGCATCGTCAGGGACGGAAAGGGGTTGCAGTTCGGTGTGAGAATAGCATTCAGACGTCAACTCGAGAGGAAACCAAGTCCATCAGAGCGTAGTCCCCATCGAAGCTATTTTTTTCGTCTGGTACCATGGCAGCTGGACTTGAATGTGCGAAAGTGCTGTGCTGGACCTGCCAATGGGCTTCAGCTTCACGACAGTTAGCCACATCGCCGCGAGAGGACTAGCTCCGCGGCCCCATCCGGTTAGCCCCAGGGCCTGGCGGCCGGCTGGAGGCTGTTGTGGCGCGGTGATTGGCCCATTGCACAGATGAGCGGTGCGGCTTTCGCGTGAGTGCTGGCTGAAGGTGTGCGCTCGACTTTGTTGCGCCTCGTAGCCTCGCTGCGAGAAGAAACCTGAGACTCCCCTCTCTGCGAGTGTCTGCAGTGTCTGTCCCCTGGCTGTCTGGGAATGCTCCGACGCAGTCGAGTGACCGCTTCCATGGCCCGTTTTCAGCCACAGTACGGCTGTGCTTGCCCAGGTGCCCAGGTAAAGCCCTATCGACCAGTTAGATGACGTCGAGCCCTGGTGCGGGAGAGACGTTGCAAACCATTGCAGCTGGCAAGTGGGGGGGATGTTGCCTATATTACCTGCGAACCGCTGCCATTGAGATGTCAGTATAGTCATGACCGGCTTCTACAAACCGTGTGGAGCTCATCGATCGCGGCTGAACACTCAAGCAACCTGCTAGTTTGGTCCTTTCTTGTCCTGTCCTGGCCAAAGTAAGCTCTCTTCGAGTCTAAAAATCTAGGAAGTCTGCAAGGTTGTTTGAGATCCCTCAAGTGTACATATCGACATATCGGCATATCTGATTGTCTGCATGTCTGCATGTCTGCATGTCTGCATGTCTGCTGTGCTGCGTGCCGTTTGCTGTCTGTTCCCGATACCAGGTCACAATGCGCTTATGCAGGAGGCAGAGCCAAAATCCTTGATTCTGCGTGCTGAGGTAGCTGTTCTGACGTCTGAGAGGTCTATGGCTGTGGCTGTGTGCCGTGCATCATGTTCGTTTGGGACGCCACTCCATACCTGTTCCTGATCTTGTCCCTATTTTCGTCCCCAGTCTTGTCCTGTTCCTGCTTCAGTCTATCACTCTGCTCCGTCTCAGTCCTTGTCTGCGATTGCCTGCAGTCGTTCGTCGATTTCCTCCTCTGTGAGCGCCCGGAACTGCGGGTCTGTGCCCTCCTCGCCGTCCGCCCTTGGTCCTCCCACGATGCCCACCTCGAGCTCGCCCTTCTTGAAGTCGACCGACAACACGGTGCTTAGCGTCGAGATACCCAGCTCCACAACATCCTCCCAGCTACCCTCGGCGTGGTCTTTGTTCTTCAGCTTCTTCTCGAGGAAATTGAGCGCCTCTTGCGTCTTGGGGCCGGATGCAGTCGCCTTGTAGCCAACATAATAGCCCGCGGGATCGCACTTGTACAGTTGGGGGCCGAACTCAGAGTCGAGCGAAATGATGGTGGTTGCCACTCCCAATGGGCGCATGTAAGCCTGGGGTTGAGCGTTAGCGCCACTTTCTATCCTCCGAGCTCAGCTCGTGATGGCAGCCTCGCTTACTCGCTGAGTGTAGACTTGGCTGATGTTGGCTATCCTCTTTGCCAGGACATCGCAAGGCATCTCGTATCCATTTTTGTAGCGGAACTCAGCAGCCTCGCCTCGTGCGCGGTTTACTGATGCCCGGGCATCGGCAATGGACCCTGTCATAACGCAGCCAACAGAGGGAGAAAGCTTGAAGATATACGAGACAGAGGAAGGCTCGATGAGTTTGTCCTAGACATGGCGTACGGGTCAGAAGCTGAAGCCGAAGAAAAGAGCGAGGTAGAGGAAGGAAGAAGAGGCCACAAAGAGCTCTCTCGATGGGGATCAAATAACATACAGGCACCTTCTTCTGCGAGATAACTACGGCACAGTCCTTGCCTCGCACACCGACGGAGGTGATGTTTGCGGCGGTGATTGCCTTGAATGCATATTCTGAGGAGAGTGGTCAGTTACTACTGTCATACTGTATTTTCACCGTCACCACCGTCACCGTCGTCACCACACCGCCCACGAGCTCCAGATGTCGACGCCCATAGAGCTGTTGCATCGCCGGCGGGGGTATCGCGGAGAGATGGATGGAGGAACATGGGGATAGCGTACCGACTTGATATAAACGGCCCTGGTCCGAGAAGATGGTGATGTGTCTGTCGTAACCTGCGCTTCCTGTGCGGCGGAGGGGCAAGCTGTTAGCTTTCATTCATTGTGCCAACAGGGCAAGAGCTTCTTCTGCCCCGTCTTCGGAGGGGCCCAGCGACGTACCAGACATGATGGCGGCGGATGTATATGTGTAGATGAGGTCTTCAGCTTCGAATGCAGCTCCAGGAAATTAGTCGTAAGCTCTTGCGGCGTTGTTTGTTGATGGCGAGGCAGCGGTAACTTGTCGTTGGTTGCTGTGCGCGCGTTCCTTTGGGGCCTGGAGGCTCTCGGACCTAGCCGTGACGACGATCACTCCTACGTGCATGGGCCACCCGTCAGCCACACCTCCCAAAATCTCTGCTCTGCTGTCTCCCATTCGATCTTTCCTGACTGACAAACTGTACCCCGCGAGCTGATTCGGGGTTGAGCGATGTGTTGAAACCGCCGAGGCATAATGTACAAGACGCTCCATTGTCTTTTTTGATCATGGACCAAGCCGGCCATCGCATACCGGCGTGGAAGAGATTGGGACTGAAGCTCAAGGCCTCCAACCAATCCGGAGACACCGCACCTGAGCTCAATGGCCCCAAAGACTCCGCAGGTAATGAAAACCAGAATGGGAACTTGAACGGAGAACATCACGGTGAATCAGGAGGGCCACGCGATTCCATTCACCTTGATGCTCGCCCTACCGAGAATGGAATATCGTCGAGTCTTGGCAAGCGAAAACATCTCAAAGGCCCAGCTGAGGATCAACACCAATCACCCAAGAAGAGCAAGAAGTACGGAAACCAAGAAACAAACAATGGAGACGCCACATATTCAACACATGTCTCGTCCATAGAGACCCATCCTACCTCGGTACCCACTGTTGCTGACGACAACACTGAACTCCCATCTGACAAGATACGCCCGAAAGGAGATCCCAACTATCGCAAAAAGAAGGTGAAACAAACAAAATTTCGTCCACTACAGCAGGGCCAGGCTACCAAGAAATCCGAATCCTTGCTTCCAACTACCGAGATCGACCTTCAGCCATCACCGTCTCTCACAACTCCAAAACCCTCCAAGCACGTTGCTACAAACTTCACAAGAGACAGTGCAAGTGCAACCTTGCAATTTTCTCCATCCGGAACAGACCGCCGGAAATCAGTCACCTTCACCCCGGATACCAAGAAAGTAGATGGTGATAGCGCCTCAAATTTCTTTAAGAAGTGGGTAACTGAGCAAAAGAGTGCTGACGCGGGGTTCTCTCCAGCTGAAGTCGCCCAATTCGTCCCACCACCCAAGACGCATCCAGCCAATGGTATCTCGGCTTCTCCACATTCAGTGAGTAGTAAAGATACGCCTAAGGCGAAGAAGGCCAAGACCAGCCTCAAATCAGAGATAGAGTACTCCCCCATCAGTCCCAAGGACGCAATACCTGAAGCACCCGTATCAGCTCCAGATTCGAAGACACCTTCCAAGGGAAAGAACAAAGATTTCTCTAGATTCACGTCGTATCTTGAACAGTACTTTTTCGATCGGGAGAACTGGAAGTTCAACAAGGCCAGACAGAACGACATCATCACCAATGCTTTCAATATATTTCGAATACCGCACAAGTACACGGAAGCATTAACTGAATACGTTAGAGGACTCCAGGGTGCCGCAATTGTCAATCGTCTGAAAGAGAGGTGTGAAGAGATGAAGAAAGAACTAGATGCGGAAGACAGAGTGGCGAAGGGCATAATGACTGATGTCGACGAGCGTGAAATTGCACGATTAGAAGCCCTTGAGGACCGCATCGCACAAGGGTGGAAGAGAAGACAAACCAATGGAGATCTGGAGGAGCTTGCCAACCATCCCCACCCCGAGGGGTTCATTCGGCGTCTTAAACGACGCCGCATTGAGTCTTTGTGCGAAGCGCTCAAAATGGCAACTCCCAATCCCGCACATAAAATTGATAAATCAGAAAACCGAAATACGTCTCTGGATGCAAACACAGGGCCTTTACTAGTTGCTCAGGCTCGCAACTCCCGGAAGCGAAAGTCAAGAACGGAGGTGTCAAGTGACGAATCAAGTAGTAGTGAGAGTAGCAGCGAGGAGGATTCTAGCTCTAGCTCCGATGAGTCTAGCTCAGAAGAAAGCAAAAATGATTCGGGGCCAGATGAAGCTGATTCAAGTGAGGAATCTGACGACGATGACAGTGAATAGCTGATTTCTACATGGCGTCTGGGGCTGCGGCGAATAAAGGCATTCTAGTAATTAAGACCACCAAGGCGAAAGTTGCACCATCTGATTCAAAGCACAATCTCCCTTTGCACTTGTCTATCGTTAATGAGTATGCTATCATAGTCGCTTCGCTCTCCCAATCATATCTAGGTATTTGACGAAGAACGATTTGGTAATACACCAGCCCAGTTCGGGCTTAGCGTAAATATCATATTCCCCACTTGATTACCCCCGCCCTATGACCAGAAATGCTATTCACACTATACAACACCTTCCACGACCGTAGATTGTTAAACTCATCTCGGGCCTACGCATAAGATGTTAGAAATGCTGCCAACTGAGATGGTAGAAGCCGTGGCAGATAACCTGTCACTCATAGAGTTTAGGCAACTCCGCCTCGTGTGTTCTTCCCTGCAACAGCAATCATTGCACCAGTTTCGAGAACGTTTTTTTCGCCAGAAAACACTCGCATGGGAAGTGGAAAGTTTTGAATCATTACTTCAAGTCACCAAACACCCATACTTTGGAAAATCCATCAGGCATCTGATCATCGAATCAACGCCGACCTACGCGATCAGGCTCTGGAAACTGAACAGACGAGTTATTGAGACCCCTGATCACGATGTAGAACATCGACTCACACTTGAAGAGGATGCTTTGGCCGACGAAGCTTGTCGAGTGGCCAAATTCTGGAATGAGACTCGCTATGACCAAAAAAGCCTCATGACGTTCTTTGAACAAGTCAGGACCTTGGAGTCCATTACCCTCAGTTTCAACGGCATGGAAAGACATCTGGGAAAGTTCGCACGCATGTACTGTGAAAGATCCCGTAACGAGATGAGCAGACCATTTGTAACCACTATGTTCACAATGGCAACGCTTGGGGCCACCGTTGATAATATTTTCTTGCACGAGGACAGAAACTACGGAGCTATCAGTATCGGCCGTCTTGAGTCACTCTCGCCAGTATTATCGAAGTTTGAAGATGCATTCACAAATCTCCATACAATTCAACTCAATCTCCGTGATTGGAGATTCCCAGAAGAAGGCTTCGAACCACCTATTGGAAGAGCGCCATTTGTTGTCCGATTTTTGTCGAAGTGTACCAATATCCGCAGGTTTGAAGTATCGTGTTTCAGCAGCCTTGAGGGTAACATCTTTCCAGAGATGGCCAAACATTGCAAATTTCCCTTCTTGGAACGATGTCACCTTGATCTCTTCCGCGTATTCGCCATGGAAGACCTTCTGAATTTCCTCGACGGAGCAAAAGACACGCTCCGGGTTTTATCGCTCAGCCACGTTGTTCTGCGAGATGAAACAGCGGATTGGTCGGATATAATGCGCTCCATTGCTTCGGGTCTCAATTTGGAAAGCTTGGAGTTGAAGAATCTATTCAATCGAAGGGGTGGAAGGGTCGGAATCGAGGGTACTGTTAAAGGTGCGATTACACTATCAGGACCTGATCTCAAATCGACCTTGGAGTATCATGCCGACAATCTGGTTGTCGGCAACTGGGGTCCAGCCTGGCACCTTGCATCAACATCGTACCCATTCATTGGATTACGCACATAACATACACTTTTACTGGACATACGGGCAAGGCAGCACGTGGCGTACTCCATGAATTGCAGGAGCTGTTTCAGCATTTTCTGCGCAAATTAGGACTTAATCATGCATTGCACCCGACGAAACCCAGAATGATCCATCCTATCTTGTGTTTTTGACTTTTCAAGGAACACCATATCGCATTTCGCGCTCCTCAATATGCGGCTTGCTATTTTGCATCACGGCCTTTAACTTAACAGCGTTATCGATCAACATGAAACTACATTTCGGCGAGAATGTGCACGTCTATTTTCGAATGCATCCAAGGCAAATTTCCAAAGCTAGTCACCACTTCGCAACGATATAGGTTATGGAAGGGAGCAGAATAGTTTTGTTTGGGATGAATTGGGGCCGCTCGTGGTTGGGTGCCACGATCTGTATGCACGAGTCGGGGCGGGAGAGAGCTTACTCAGTACCAGACGCCTCTCGCTTCCTAGACGATATTCGATCATTGTGAGAGGTCAAAATTTCAGGCAATATATGCGTCCTCATCCTACTTTACCTCTTTTACAATCCTCTTCAGCCCAACCAAAGTATGTTTCGCGAAACAAGGATCGCACGATAGGGGCTTAGTTGGGGCGATGCGGCGAAGCATGCCTGTGACAGAATCCACACAGATTATATGCGAGGCTGACAGCTCTCACTCGTCTTTACTCGCCGATGCAGCGGTTTGGGATGTCCAACCCTGCTCTAAACCAACTTCACCCAAGTCATGAAGGCCTTCCTATCGCTAATTACTGCCAGGGTTTTCGGACACCGCCCCTGGGAAGATGTGCGGCTTTCTGAGCGTTTCCTTTAAGAATCGGAGCCGCCCAAATTGTCCGGACGTTGTGTTCCAAGTCCGGCACGCATCCACATCCATCGATCGGTCAGTCCGGAGGTCACATTGATCAGGCACCATTCACTAGCCCCCATAAGCCACCCTTTTCGCTGCTGCTTAACAACACTCCCTGCCGGCATTTGTGACCAGCAACGTCAATCACCTCGTAATGTAACTCACATGGAATTTTCTATGGCACCTCTGGACCTAAGCCGACCAGTGGCTACGCCACCAGAGGGAATCGATTCGAACTTTACGAATCCCGAAAATAAAGCAATACTTGCGTACACAACGGTGATCGCAGCAATCGTTCTCGTTACTTTCTTCACATGGTTCCGAATCGGAGTCAAATTCTTTGTTGTTAAGGCGCTCCATCTCGAAGATTGTAAGTTGAGCAGAACCCTTTTGGAAGAATTTAAACTGACTTACAATAGACTTGATGCCAATAGCATGGGTATGTCAAACGCTGTTCAATCCGTTGTATTCTTTTGACTCACAATCTCTAGCTTACCGCTCTCGTTCATTTTGCGGCTGGCCTCGTGCTGTGGGACTTTGCCCCGATCATTCATAGTTGGGATATTAGTCTTCTAACTTTTTCGAAGTACCTCATTGTATGATTCTTCCAATTAACCCCCCATTGCACTCCTCACTAGCTGACATACATTGAAGCACTTTCGACTAAGTTGGATTTTCTATAATTTATCCATCGCCTTAATCAAAGTTTCTATGTTGATCCAAGTGCTTCGCATATTCGTACCGAGAGGATCTCAATCACGCACGTATTATGTCGTACATTCACTCATTTGGATTACCACAGCATATTACACGATCATGCTATTTTTGATGGTATTCACTTGCCAACCTATCTCTAAGCTGTGGACCCCATGGAAAAAGGGAACATGCATGAAGATCGGGGCCATGTCTGTAACAACGGCATGCTTCAACGTCGTCACAGACTTGGCGATTTTAGTGATTGCGCAGAGAGTTATCTGGAAGGTGTTGAGCCGCGACAAGGAAAAGAGGATCCGGCTGAGTCTCGTGTTTTGCGCGGGCATCATGTGAGTTAGATCTCCACCACTTGCTTTGCAACTGGCATTAA
This sequence comes from Dendryphion nanum, assembly GCA_020744415.1. NCBI lineage: Eukaryota > Fungi > Ascomycota > Dothideomycetes > Pleosporales > Torulaceae > Dendryphion > Dendryphion nanum. The sequence continues at coordinate 1,452,026 of JAGMWT010000004.1, read as the reverse complement.
CGTGCTTGTAGTCCATGCATCTTTTCCGCCCTTTGCCTCTACTACAACTACCTCGAAATGGAAGGAGGAGACTTCGTCCACGACTCAGCCCTCATGGCATTAGCATGCTACGGCGAGATTGTCAGCGGAATGTTCGTTCTCTTCCTCCCAGTTCTACCACGCTTCTACTCGCACGTGAAGCAATCAGTCAGTCAAACACCACGACCATCGAAGCCGAAGCCCCTGGAACAGTCAACTACCACACAAGACATGGTGACCGAAACCCAAACCAAGCCAAACGAGCGACCAGCAAGAATGGTGTGGAGGATATCAACGTTGCGGGATATCCATGGCGACGCGCATGATGCCAGTGATGACGATTCGCGCTTGTGGAGGAAGAGCGCGGATATATTGGCAATGGGCAGCTTGGAAAGTGACATGTCGTATCTTGCTTCCTCGGCGGAGTCGTCGAGGCATGCGCGAGAGAACCTTTGATTTTAATGATACCTATCTAGACACGCGAAATGAACCTTTCTACCTCTTGCTTTTCTTTTGAACGGTGACTCGAATATAGTATGTTTGTCTCGCACTTGTCCTATTTATCGTAAAGATGATATTAATACGAGGGATGGTCGCGACCCTTCTGTCGGGGGCGGAAGGCCCAGGCCCAGGCGGAAGCGCTAGTGGCTAGTGGAGCCCCAGTTAGAAACCGATCGGAGAGTTAACATCGACATGCCGTTTTCCCCACGATTCTGTCTCTCCTTTCGTATTCGTTCTCAATTCATCTTTCCTCACCCACGCGATCTGACTCCTCTTCTACTTCTCGATTCCCGGTTCGTTCCATAGGCTTGTACGCCAAGAGGTGAAGCTATTACGGAATCACTACGATTTCTCGTTGCCATCTATCTGGCATCGCGTGCGATATCCCCGGTCTTAGGTCGACGCGTCTGGATCTTGTGACACCAAGACCACACATCAGATCGAAAACTTGTCGCGCGGTGGACGTTCGCCATGCTCTCTGACCGCTAGTTCGTGCGAAAGCAAGACTATATCCGAGGATTCTTTCTTACCCACACCCACCCCAGAAAGCCAATTTGGGTAGTCCCCTGGATTTGGTCCATGGATCACGTAAACCAAGATGTCGATGCAGGTGGTGTTGTCGCCCCCCGAGTTTGAACTCATCGCCAAGTTGCGTGAACACAAGAGCAAGCTCGACTGTAATCACCATGAGCGAGTGAGACTGCTGTACGTGCAAGAACCTGCTACTTTCCTAGAGCCTCCGCTTTGTTGCAACTAAACATGCGCCAGGCACCAAACTGTTCACTTGAATACATACTGCGACGACCGCAAGGTTGGTGGCATATTGGCGATTGATCTAGACAACGCTATCGAAGAATTCGCTCTCGCTGCCTTGAGTATACAACAGACAATATTGAGCGATGAATGGCAGCTCGACCCCACTGACGAAGAAGATGATGATGTCGACTCTGTGATTGGACAAGAAATGCCTCTCGAGGACACCGGTATTTTAGACGACGAAATTTCGGAGCCGCCATCGTGGACCTTGGTCAAAGAGGAGGTGCTTCCAGATTACATAGACCGGGTTTGCTTTTCTATCCAGCAAACCGAACGGACAGAAGCTCGCCATGATGAGTTAGAAAAACGATTTCCCGACGTAGACATATGTTATATCGATGGACATGTGGCTCCACAACCTACGCTTCTTAAGGCCAACGGTGTTGGGCTCCCAAAGGGCGCAGCTCATGTTCTCTTGCTAGGTGGCCACGACGAATGGGATGCGTGTTCCAAAGGTCGAGCAATGTCGCCGAACTCAGTTAAAGTGCAGGACAAGGTTGAAAAGCCAAGACCCGCCAGAGAACAGATCTCAAGTGAAATGATAGGTACGTTCGACCCAGACAGCATGGAGCTGGATGCGTATTATGAAAAACTCGTGGACCTTTGTGTCGTGGCAAATGAAATGGAAGATGAGGAATTACAAGAAAAGATTCTGTGCCAATGGCAGGAAACCAACTACAGTCACACGGGTTTCCTGCCGGATCTCTCCATAGCCATCAAAGCATTCCAAATGCTGCCAACCGGATCTTCATTGCGAAACTGGATCACTATCACATACTCCTACCTATGGAGTACTGCGGACTGTGAGTCGTTTGAAGAATTTACGGGCGAGCTCGGAGATATCAAGATGGAAGCCGTTGCCAATTTTCTCTTCGGCATTGCCAAGATTAGATGCTGTCTCACCGAAGGTCTTGATTTGAGAATTCTAGAATCATGGTGCGAATTCTCGCTTAAGAATGACCACTTCGTGTTCCATAAACATGGTTCAAGCGCGGAGAGGAAGAGGTGTTTGGCTTGGAGAGATAAGATCAGTGGCAACATGCTCAAACAAGAACAACGATTGTGGGAGAATATGCAATTGGAAGAGGCGGAGGAAACCATCAAGAAGCTCGGTGGAGGGAAGCGCAAGAACAATCCAGTAGGGCGAGCACGGGGGCCGTTGGGGAAGAAGAGGTTGATGAATTCTTGCTCTTCGCCACACGCGACGAGGGGGAGGAAGAGGACAAAGTTCTGAGAATGGGGTTAGTCTTGCTGGGTAGTACGACTACACTACTCCATGCCTTGAAACGGTTACACGGATTGAGGGGATCATGCATACTTTGATGCTATATTCAACAGCATTTTCAATGCATAGAGCTAGGGACTAGGGACTACATGTCACGATACAAGTGGCGTGGGTAAGTAATAGTCATGGCAGCACATGGGTGCAATTGTGGAGACATTACGAAAGAGACTTCCCCTTACCCTCTGATGGAAGTCCACCAAAGACACCATTGTAAGAAGCATGCTTGGCGAAATAGAGAAAAAGAATGATTAGCAACCGATTGGTCAACTGCTGACTCGGCGATGTGATTGGACAAATAATTGCTGATGGGCAAAGTACGTGAAGTGTGCCCATCACGGCCGTAACAATATCCAATGGCCCGATTGCTGACGGCAGTATTGACATCAGCCGATGGACAGAAATGACATGGCACTGCCGAACAGTCGACATAACATGATGATAATCACGATGATGATGATGCGAAGACTGGATGCTAGATGCCAACATACGAAGACGGAAGTTGAGGTTCACCCGACCGCACCTCGTAGTAAGGCGTAGTCAGGTTCGGTGACACAGCCGGACGGTTGAAAGTCCACAGAGGCCGTACACTAGGCCCGAAAGGGGCGATTCGTGCGGGGCCATAGTTTGGCCGAGCGGAACCGAGGCATGATAGCTCCAAATGCACCAGTGAACCCTTGTGAAAGGGAAGCAAGCTTCAAACTGTGAAAAGGAGCCATTGTCCCCATCTCTACGCCGAACATTCATCTTAGTATCGGATATTCCAGTCGACAGGTACACGCGACTGTCTTTTCCAAGGATTGTATTGATTGGATCGACATTGGATTACACTAAGTGCTGTGACATACCGCACAGCCAGCCACGAAAATGCCCGAGCTACCCCCCTTCGAACATACGTCTATCGACGCCATACCCTCTGCCGCAGCCCAAGTGCGCGCAACCTTTCTCTCTCACAAGACGCGCCCTTTGGAATATAGAATCACACAGCTGCGCAAGTTGTATTGGGGGTGAGTCGCCCCTTCTCCCTGCTTCCCCATCCACTTCCCGCTGACACCCGCGACAGCTTAAAGGACAACCAAGACCTCCTCGTCGAAGCATGCAAGCAAGAACTGGGCAAGTCGTCCTTCGAGACGCATCTCACCGAGATCAGCTGGTGCACCAACGACTGCATCTTCATGGCCAACAACCTCCATCGATTCGCCAAAGATGAGAAACCAGATGACATCGCTTTCACCAACAAATTCCTCGGACCTAGGATCAAGAAGGATCCCCTGGGAGCCGTGCTTGTTATTGGGTATGTCACAATGTTAAGGAGCAATTGAAATTACCACAACTGACCTGTTGCGATGCGACAGAGCCTACAACTTCCCCGTCCAGCTCGCCATCGGCCCCCTCATCGGCGCAATCTCTGCTGGCTGCACAGCCATCCTCAAACCCTCTGAAGCCGCTCCTCTTACTGCCGCCGTATTGCAGAAGATCGTGTCCGAATCGCTAGACCCTTCCGCATACAAAGTTATCCAAGGCGCCATTCCCGAGACTACAGCTCTCCTCGATGAGAAATGGGATAAGATCTTCTACACGGGTTCTGCCAATGTCGGAATCATCATCTCCAAGAAGGCCGCTGAGACTTTGACACCCGTGACTCTGGAATTGGGTGGTCGCAACCCAGCTATCGTCACAAAGCATGCGGACCCCCGACTAGCAGCACGACGCTTGTTGTGGGCGAAGACGTTAAACGTGGGACAGGTCTGCGTATCGCAAAACTACACCCTCGTGGACCGAGAGATCCTCCCAGCCTTTGTCAAGGAGATGCAGAACGCCCTCAACGAATTCTACCCCCAGGGTCCCCGCAAGAGCCCCGACTATGGCCGCATCATCAACCTACGCCAGTTCCAGCGCCTAAAGAAGATGGTTGATGAATCGAACGGCAAAATCCTCATTGGTGGCACCATGGACGAAAGCGATCTATTCATCGAACCCACCGTTGTCCAAGTCGATTCTCTAGACGATAGCCTCATGGTAGACGAAAGTTTCGGCCCTCTCCTCCCCATCCTTCCCGTTACCGACCTCGACGAAGCAATCAAGATCGCAAACGAAGTCCACGACACACCCCTAGGCGTCTACTCCTTCGGCAACAAGGCCGAGATGGAAAAAGGTAGCTCACACCATTCCACTCCTCTCTTATCTCAGCCCTTGACTAACAAATCTCCCTCACAGTTCTCAACTCCACCCGCTCCGGCGGCGCCACCCTCAACGACGGGTTCATGCACGCCTCCATCCCGACACTCTCCTTCGGCGGCGTAGGCAGCTCTGGCTCTGGCGCATACCGCGGCAAAGCTTCGTTTGATGTGTTTACGCATCGCCGGTCAGTGGTCACGACGCCATCGTGGCTGGAAGGTATGCTCGATGTGCGATACCCACCATACACCGTCAAGAAGCAGAAGAAGTTTTCGGGCATGAACGACCTGAAGCCGAATTTTGATCGTGAGGGCAAGAATCTGGGGTGGGTGAGTTGGGCGCTGGGATTGTTGGGGCTGAAGAGTTTGACGGCTGTTGTTGGTAAGTGATTCGTGATTCGTGATTTGTGATTTTTTTGGATTTTTTTCATAGGGGGATTTTTTTGGTTGAGCGGTTAATGGATGATGGTGATAAGTAATGTGATTTTTTGAAAGAGTAATGGATGGAATAGACGGGGAGAATTGTGAGCATTAGCGATGCATTTGGTAAAATTGAGATGGATAGATGTGGTGGTTGGATGGCCAGACCCCTCCCATATTGTTTCTCCTTTGTCATTTGCAAGTTCTAAGAACTGTGTATTTTTCGTTTGTACTCTACCTAGATTTTCTCATTGTCGTCTTCTGTGTTCTGGTTGTCAGAGTATTGGACATTTGATTGCTACATGTTCTCTTCTGTTATGCTGTTTACTAGTTGGTGGTAAATGTCTTCCGGAACTGTTTGGTGTGTTTGTGTGCGCAATTACTGATGATTTTGAGTAGTTGCTATCGGGATTCGATTGTATCTTCAACGGAGGTCGAGGTTGTAAGGGGATGTCGAAAGTGGGGACAAGTGGAGTTGGGAGTGAGTTGGTGGGTCAAAGGACCAGTTGGATATCTGGGCAGGAAAAAAAAGGGGGACATCTTTGGATATGCGATGAGAATGGGCAGTGACTTCATCTGGATGTAGGTTATGGTGGCAGGAGTACATAATTGGGAGGGAGTACATCTTTCTATAGCTCTATGTGATTCTATATTCTTCCCTTTCAGTCAACAATTGTCTCAGTTGTTTCAGTCTTCAACTTGAAAAAAATTGTTTTCTTGTCTCATGTCTCATTTTCGATTTCCACGGGCTCTGCGGTTCTGTCAAGCTTGGGGGTGTTTGGTGTTTTTCCCTGCTTGGTATCTCAGACAGACAATCTTCCTCTCTCAACTGGGATGTGTGATCTTGAGAGGTTTGGTTTGGTTTGGTTAGGTTTGGTTTGGTAGCGTTTGCCAGGAAGTGTGAGAAGTTGTGATAATTGATCATTGTTGTTGTGAAAATGTGTATGAAAACAACATGATGTCAATCACACGACCTGTTAACATTTACAACCCCTTCACTATATATCTCCTTCCTCGCAATCTTCTCTATAATCACTACCATCACATCTCACGACCAAGCCACAAAACTCAACACCGACTATCTGATCAAAACTCATCATGTCGTCCTCCCGACTCGAAGAATTCTTCACTCCCGGAATGTTGGCCAACACTGGCTCCCACCGCAACATCTGGGCATGTCACGGTCCAAACTACCACACGCATACGTACTACAACTACCCTTTTCCGGGACCAGGGAATAGCAGTAATCACAACAACCCATCTCCCAACTCCTCACCTACCAACACCCCCGAAATGAGAGAAAGAAAAGAAACCAAGGACATAGTCTGGCCTCACTACGGCCCCGCCACTCCTCTCGCCACCAAATCCCGCTTGTCCTCCCCAAAACCCCTTTCCATCAAAGAAAAACGCAAAGAAAACACCCGCGAAAAACGAAAAGACAAGCCTGCACAAAAAGAAGATTCCTACCACTGGACCTACACCTCCACCTCCACCTCCCACACCAGCACCACGTCCTACAAAACCAAAACCCACACCCCGTTCCACCGCATGAAAATCGCTGACCTCGTACACGAAGAAATGCTGCTTGATCTCGAGAGGCTTAGACTGGAGGGCGGGGTAATGACTGATGAGGAGTTTGTGGGGAGATTGGGGGTTTGGGAGCGGGTGAGGGAGCGAGAGAGAGTGGAGAGGGAACGGGAGAGGAAGGAGAAAGAAAGGAGGAGGGAAAGGGAGAGAGAGATTTCGCTTGCGTTGTTTAGAACGAGTGTGCTTATAGAGGAGGTAGATGCCAGGAGGGGGAAGAGGGGTAGAATTGCGGGTGGGAGTCGCAGTAAGAGTGTGAAGGGAAGGGAGAGGGAGAGGGAAGAATGGGTTCGGTGGGTTGAAAGAGGGAGTGGGAGGGTGTTAGGAGGAGGAGGAGGTAGAGCGGAATGATGGAAAGGGATTTGTAAAGGGACTGGGATATGGGGAGTTGGATGTAATTGGTATGATTATGGATTTTGGATAGTTTAGTATGAGAGTATCTTCATCTTCTTGATTGCAAAATTCTTCCGTTACACTATTCACCCCCTTCCCCCCTCTCCTTCCTCCCCATTCCACTCTAAACTTATCGATGGAACAAGAATCACACTAGTACGAGATTCATCGAGTATTAGGTATATTGTATACTCAACAAATATCCTACATCACATACCACTACGATCCCCCTCGTCCCACCCCTCAACCTGACATCTAAACTCCGGGTCCCTATTCGTAAACATACCCTTCATAACCGCCCTCACAACCCACCACCTACGCTACGCGAACGCCAAACATCCAAACGACCACGCATATCCGAGCGTAAACTTTAGCGCGGCGTTCATCTGATAGACCTACCCACTCACCATGCCGCCGATATTAGTCAGTGTTGTTCGCGTGTACATGAAAGAGACTTTATGCAATACTTTTTGTAAAACTTATAGTTTGAGCATATAAGGGTACTTTCCTTACAATGAAGCTGAAGAAAATATTTCCTTTAAATTCTGAGGCTAGCAGTGACATAACATCACTTTAAACATTGTGTCTTGGCATACATAGGTATAGTATATACTCGTGAGAGACCCACACTACTACTACGTTCGTAGTTTGGGTGTACAAAAAGGCCCGATCATCAAACATCCACGGATACCATCTTTTTTCCGAAAACACTTCATGCCACACCTATCTAGGCACCATACGCGACCACGCCAGAAACCAACCATTGAAAAATCCCTATTTCTTCACTGAACATCTACATAATTTTCTACTTTCACATCCGAAGAAAAAAACAAAATGTCCCCAGATAGATAAATACCGAAGAATTGAAACCAGCTGTTGCCGGCTCTCCAACCACCAGTCCGAACAATCCTTGGCATCACGCCTCGCTGAAGAAGGTTCAACCTACGTTAGGTATCGTATCGTATCGTATCGTATCCCACGCAGAAATCCAGATTCCACACCCACTCTTCCAGGAGAAAACAAAACGTCGCAATCTCAGAATCTCCTAGTTCCCAAAAAAAGAAAAACAAAAACAAAAACCGTACCTCATCTCTTGATAGATGGTGAAAATTCGTTCCTGGGACTACCTATGTCATGTCATTTTTACTCCCCTTCAGCCAGCACAGACGCCATGGATGTGACATCTCAGGTGGTCCAAGCCTGCTAGTTCCGGACCGCCCCGCACCACGAAGCCGCTCGAGAAGCACACAGCTACGAAACCGATTGGATGCGCAGCTAAGAACGAGATGGTGCTTAATCTCGATTCTGGAGCTGTGGCACCGGTGGTGGCCTTTTCAGCCGTGCTTTTCAGCCGTAGGTACGGTACGCTGCGGTACCTTACGGTACGCTATGTATGGCGGAATCGTGGTTCCGGAGTTGTGGGTGGAGGAGCGCCGGAACTAGGGTCTGTTGCTGTCTTGTTGTCTGTAGATATAAACGTGGATAATGTTTCCGGTCATCGTCGCCACCAGGGCCACTGCTGCACGAAACCACGATTCACGCTTTTTTTTTTTTTGAAATCGAAAGAGGTTGTTGGGAGGAGAAAAAGAATACTGCCTACGCGGTCAGAATTTAGTGTTAGTATTTGGTCTTGCTTTTGAGAAGGTGAGGTGGTTGGTCAGCAAAGAAGGGCGTTGGAACGGTGTACCATGGGTGGCCTTGCCTTGCTTACTTTGTTTATTGGCTATGGAAAAGACTACGCACAGGAATACCTTAAAACATAGAGATAGAAGGGCACACGGCTAATTTTTCTTCTTCTCCAGTATACTTTATCGCCTAGCTGGATAACTCCAACGGTTCAATCACCACCAAAATGTCCTCCTCCTTCATCATCCGCGACATCCGCATCTTTACGGGCGAAGAAACAATCCAAAACGGCTACATTCACATCGACTCAGGCAAAATCGCCTCTATCGGCGATGTCACCAACACCCCGAGCCCCTCCTCATCTACCAAAACGTACTCCAAGCCCAACCACACCCTCCTCCCAGGCCTAATAGACTGCCACATCCACGCCGACAAAGCGAATCCGACCGCCCTCCCGCAAGCCCTGCGCTTCGGCGTAACCACCGTCTGCGAAATGCACAACGAGCTTGCCAACGTCCTGAAACTGCGAAAACAGACCCTGGAACCGGACACGGCGTCGTACAAGACGGCAGGCCAAGCCGCGACCATTGAGAACGGATGGCCGATCCCCGTAATCACGGCGCACGACAAGAATCCCGAGACGTTGGCGGAGATCGCGACGTGGCCGAAGCTGACGAACAGGCACAATGTACTCGAGTACCTGGACTGGACGGAGCGCGAAATGCAGCCCGATTACATCAAGTTGATGCATGAGTCCGGGACGCCTATGGGGTTTGTGCTCGCGAAACCGAGCGTCGAGTTGCAAACGACGATTGTACAGGAGTCGAAGAAACGCGGGCTTTTGACGGTGGCGCATGCGCTGAGTCTCCAGGATACGTTGGAGGTGCTGGAGGCGGGCGTGGATGGACTGACGCATACGATTTGTGATCAGCCGCCTACGAAAGAGTTGGTCGATGCGTATTTGAGGAATGGGGCGTGGTTGAATCCAACGTTGGCGGCGATTGGCAGTTTGACGACGGAGGGCAAGGAGGTACAGGAGAGGTTTGCGCATGATGAGAGGGTGCAGGGGTGGATTGGGGAGGCTGAGAGGGGGAACTTGTGTAAGTGTATGGCGATGGCGGTGGAGAAGGGGAAGGCGGAGTATGCGTATGAGAGTGTGAGGGTTTTGAGGGAGGCTGGTGTGGATATTCTTTGGTAAGTGTTTTTTCCTTCTTTCTCTTTTGTCCCTTTCTTATGTTTGGCTAATATTCGATTCAGCGGAAGTGATTCTGCGGGTCCTGCAGTCGGAACGGCATATGGGCTTTCCATGCATCATGAGTTATACCTCTTGGTGCATAAGGTGGGCATGACGCCTGAAGAGGCGCTTCGCTCTGCTACGAGTTTGGTAGCCAAGAGATTCAAGTTTGAGGATCGGGGTAGGTTGGTGGAGGGGCTGAATGCAGATTTGTTGCTTGTTGAGGGAAATCCATTGGAGGATATCGATGCGACGTTGAATATTCGTGGGGTATGGAGAGACGGCAAGGCGTGTAGTGCGCATGCTAGAAAACTCGAGACTTAGAGTATGTACCAGCAAAGCGAGTTTCCATAACTTTGTTGATGTGTGTATCTGGCGAGGAAGTGCATTGGGATGAACCGAGAAGTCGAAATCGGGAGTTCTTCAAGACAAAGCCCTTTGAATATCCCCCTTTCTCCTCGCTGCTGTTACAACACCCCACAGCTCTCCAGTATTCCACCTCTTATCTAGAAGCCTTGTTACTGACTCGACTTCATCTCTTCTCTCCTCCAACAGTGTCAGTTTTACCTCGATCCCCGCCAATCCAGCCGCAACCAACATACAAATTACTTTTACCAACACATTGCCGCCGAAAGCTCCACAGCCCCATGCTCCTGCCTCGACGACACATGGCTCATCGTTTCCGAATGTCTTCTTTTTCTGCATCTCCTTTGCCCCCCAAAATGCTGCATACAACTTCTTCACCTCTCTCTCCACTCTTCCTTCTACCAAATCCTTCAACTCATCATACGGTCCCTCACTCATTTCATCAAGCTGTAATGCATCAGCTAGAATGAAACATCTCATTGGTCTCTCTTCGACTTTGTATATCGTATCCAACCGTGCAGATCGATTGTGACCCTTCCAACTTGCGTGTACGGGAAACGGCGAAGTCACTACTGCAGCACCATCTGGTAACAATGGAGTCACGAGTGCAGAGACGCATAGCGATGGTGCTGCGGCTTGCAGTCTCTCTTCTTGTGTTGCAGATGGGCCAGGTCCGGGCTGGGAGTGAGCTGCGACCAGAATGAAAGGGCTTCCTGCATCCCCTGAAGGCTCAGACTCTTCGGCTACGAGGTTCAACGAAACGTTTGGGACTTTGTTGTTTCGCGAAGGATCTGGCATAGTGGCCGCTGTGTACATTGAATAAGTAAAATTTTCGTTGCTCGTGTAGCCTCCAGCTGCAAAGTAGTCCAGAATGGTGGCAAGATAACCCTCAACAGCGTTTGGGCATCGAGGTTCTCCAGAAAACCAGGATGTAAGAACAGGCAGTCCCCAATCTGTACCTGAGGGTTGCGAGAGCGTGCCTAGAAATTGGTGAGCGAGGAGGGATCTGATTTGGTATCCGTTGAGAGTGACGGTCTCGCCATCCGCACTGAGCACTGGCAGCGTGCATGTCTCGAAAACCTTTGGTAATTGCAGAGCTACAGAGATTATGTTGAGAGAAGTCTTGACCGGGACTTGAAATTTGATCAAATGTTCCTTGAGATGGTCGGTGTTGAGAGAAGAGTTTGTGTGGATGACATACGCGATGTCTTCGATCAAGGTGCAGAGGATTTTGGCGGCTCCGGTGATGGTCTGATCTTGATCCTGGATCAAACTTGAAGGCAGGCTTTCAAGGTCTTGCAAAGACTTTTGTAATAGTACTTCGAGGACTTCTACTTGGGTGGCATCCTCGGTGTCTAATAGGCCTAGGCGGTCCTCATTTGGGATTGAGGGATCTGTGGGAAGACTATAAGGCATCTCAACCAGACATGGACAGACTGCTTTATCCCTGAGATTTGCTAATTTAAGTATGATATCATGGGTACTAATGTGCGCTCGGTATGTTCTCAGGGAGGTTAAGGTTCCTCAATTCAGGGCTGAGCGAAAGAGAGGCGATGTCGGAGGGCGGTGAGATACCATTGCGTAATGGAAAGCGTTATTAATCACCGAGAGTGCATGGAACAGGAATAGAACCCGCTCAATAGAAGCGGTCACAGCAGTTCGTGGGCGAGAAATCGAAAGGAGATTGAGGTGGTAGCTTTGTCCGGGACGGGAAGACGTGCGGTGTGCTTCTGGGAAGGATTAATCTTATCTGATGATCTGATAAAAGGAGACGCGTGTCTCGAAAGGGAAAAGCGTGCGGATGCCAACGTCGGACGCCCCGCTACGAAGCAAAGCCACCGCTCAGGTCGTCATGGAACATGGAACGTGTTGGACGCTGGCGGGGAGCATTAAACCTCCGTTGGTCGCCTGTTCGTCTTCGCCTTCGTCTTCATCTTGATCTTGACCTTGTCTTTTCCTTGTGCCTTGTTGGCTTCAATGCGGTATACACGTCCCGCAGCCTCCCATAATGGTGGTTATTGTTGACCTGGACGACGAGCCCTCAGCTGGTCGCGTCCCTCACACCTCACACGGCCATGATCGTCGTCATGATGACTATGACCATAACCACAACCATACGTCCAGCTTCCCCTCGGTGAAGCCGCTGCACCACTCGCTGGTAGCCCTCGACCGCATATCGCCAGAGCAGGACACAGCTCGCCAGGATGCGAGGCCGAATCCCAACATCAATGGGTTTTCGGCCGCCCTGAGCTGTTATCCGTGAGCTTCAACCACGCAAGGACTTGGATCCGCGCGCGATGTTTGATCTGCTAACCACCGTGACGTCGCAGTATTGTGAGGCAACTTGCCTCCCAGCTCGACCTCAACACCCTTGATAGCCTGTCACGCACTTGCAGGCAGTTCCGTGCCAACCTGCTCGAATACCGCCAGCAGCTGGTCAAGCACACTCTGCATTGCGTCATGGAGGATGCCGACAATGCGGGGGACCATGCTGCACGCCTCCGCGATTCCAATGGCCGTCAATTGACCAGCGGCAAGGTGGGCAAGTGCGCGAGGGACATGGTGGGTGAATGTCATCGTTGCGCCCGTGTGGTTTGTAGGGTATTGTTGTCTCCGTTTATGCCATGCGCGCGCGTGTGAGCATGCTTTGACGATATCCATAATGGACACGTGGGACTGACAAACAACAGAACTGCACCATCAAACCCCCGCCCACTCCCGTAGTACGTGCCCGTCACCGTCGCCTCTGTCGCACCTGCGCCAAAGCCCCACTGCACCTCATCACCTCCCCGCAACGCCCAAGGTCTGCCTCCAGCGCGACCCCTTCTCCCCCCTCCTCCCCTAACCCGGGCCCCATCTTCTTCAGCGACGAGACCACCTCGCGCGCCTTCACGGCCTCCGCATTCGAGCGCTCCCCTTGCTCCTGCGACGCCCTGGTCTGGCTGTGCCAACCATGCGGCCAGCACCTGCGGAATGCCGACACCATGTATGTCCGGGGCTGGAGCTGGCGGACGCGCTACAGCCACTACCTCGGCGGTGTCGGGACAGGAGCGGGCGAAGGCAACGAAGGCGTAGAATGCGGACGAGGACCCAGCTGTCTGGCCTCCAAGATCGTCGAGCACGAGATCGAATGCAATGCCGAGACCCTTGCTTCCCTGGAGCGTACTTCCCCCGAACGCTGGAGAGGAACGAGCTACCTCGCGCAGGAAATCGAAGGGATCGGCGGGACGTTCAAGATGAAAGCCAAGAAGCAAGTTCTGGTTGGTGATTGTGTGAAGATCTATAGGGATGAGGAGGATAAGACCATGACGTATCTTATCCGCGAGGTTTCGGGGAAACTGAGGAGTTGGTGCTCGTGGTGTGAGAGGGTTGTTCCGGGAGACAGAGATCGGGCTGAGAGCGAGGGGAGACGCTTGTCGTTTAGTAGTGCGAGTTCGCTTTCGTCGGGGAGGTAAGGAGTGGATATATATATATATATATATACAAAGGGGGAGGGGGGTTTATGTGGAGGATATGTACACACGGGATATAAGCAATATAAACTACATAGGTTCTTGCGCAATGCCGATCTACCGCTTCCCAATTCTCACCCTCTATACCCCGGACATGACTCGTTCTATCAAAAGTAAGTAAGTATCTTAAACACAAAAAACCCGAAAATACAATCGACCATCCCACCTCCTACGAACACTCACTCCCACCCTAAGGACTCAACCTCTCAACACTCCACCCCTTCTCCCCCTCCCCCTCCCCTTCAATCCTAGAATACCTAAACCGATCATGCAACCTACTCTCCCTGCCCTGCCAAAACTCGACCCGATCCGGCACAACCCTCAACCCGCCCCAAAACCCCGGCACGGGAATCCTGTCCACGCCCTTAAACCTGCGCTCGACCTCGCTCACCCTGCCCTCCAGCTCCTCTCGCCCCCGCAACACACTGCTCTGCGCGCTCGCCCACGCCCCGATCCTGCTGCCCCTCGCCCGCGTATCGAAATACACCTGGCTCTCCTCGTCCGACAGCCGCTCCGTGCGACCCTCGACCCGCACCTGCCGCTCCACCTCGCGCCACCAGAACGTCAGCGCCGCCCGCGGGTTCGTCGCCACGTCGGCCGCCTTCTGCGACGTCGCCCAGTTCGAGTAGATGACGAACCCGTGGGAGTCCAGCTCTTTCAGGAACACGACTCGCGAGCTTATGCGGCCCGAGGGCAGGGAGCACGTCGAGAGCGTCACGGTTTCGGGCTGGTAGACGGAGGACGTCTGCGCGGAGAGGAACCACGTGTGGAATTGGGTGAGGGGGGAGTGGGAGAGGTCCGAGAGGGAGAGCGTCCCGGAGTGGTATTGGATGGCGTGGCCGGTGGTCGAGGTGGAGCCGCCGGTAGGGGCGAAGATGAGTTTGTTGGTGGACTTGGAAGAGGGTTGGGCGGTGTTTGCTTCTGCTTCTCTTTCTTCTGTTTCTTTGGGGACCGGATGGGGTTTGGCCGAGTGCAGCATTCTGCCTTTGCTGGAGGGTGAAAAGTGCGTCGGGATGAGGGAGATTCGAGCTCGGAATGCGATCGGAATGAGTTTCTGGACTGTCGCGGGCGTTGGTCTTGCTGATCGTAGGATCATGGACTTGGGGGGTAGTTATGTATGCTGGCGAAGCACATATCTAGAAAGTTATGGAAAACTGATATGAGGTGTTTTTTTCGTGCGTGGAGTGACTCAATGTCAACGAAAGGTAGCATCGACGTGGAGGGGTAGCTTTCGATCGTCACGAAGTGGGGTGACGCAAGGTACGCGTCTAGCGCGGCAGGGGGTACATCGAAGCCCTGCACGTTCACATCACCAGTCAAGCTTGCACATAAAAAACCGTAAATTTCCCGTCGTAATATATACTTGCAAATCCTATCAATCACCTTATGCGCCATGCTTCCTTGCTTTGCTCATCGCCGGAGCCTGTAGATCATGGCAATAATACATCGCCTGAAGAGAACCGGGCATGAAATGCTTAACCCCACCACCACACCATCTAGTCCTAGACGGCCCTTCGATGCATCAGTCTACTCAAACTGGGTCCCTTCCCTAGCTGAAACTGAAACACCGACAGATGAGAATGCAAGATTCCCCGATTCAAGTAAGTACTCCGCTCCCGAAATGGAGCAAACTGACTCCAGAGATCGGAAGCCGGATTGGAAAACATTTAGATAACAGAAAAGAAAATCGTACAAGGCAACAAATGTGTGCGCCCGATCCCATATTTGAGGATTCGAAGATGTGCTGACCGAATCTGATGGTGAAGATAAATATCCCGGAAAAAAATCCGAACGCCGTTGGTAAATCATCCTGTGTCCTGGCATGAAGCCTCGAATCGTTATATTCCGAAGTCATGTTGCTCATAAGTCGTATATGCTGTTATAATAGTGAACGTAGAAAGTAAAGTTCAGAGGCGTATTATCTCGAATATGGCTTGTTCATTAGCGCGATCTCGCGCGCAACAGTAGCCCACTCGAGTTCTCGGCGAAGAGGTTCGTTGTGTCTCAGACATTGATACTCTTCCCATTTTAGAAGTTCATAGCTACAAGACTGTTAGTAGAATTCAAATGTGTACCAAGGCAGAAAACTCACGTGAATCGAAGATGTGGCTGGATGATTACGTTCAATCGACGAGCCCGAACAAAACAGCTAGGAGTAATATTAGACATGACAGCAATGAAGAAACAGAGAGAAATAAAACATACTAGGCACGTGGGAAAGAAAGCCCCAGCTCGTTCATAACTTCTGCAATGCAGATGGTGGCAGACCGGGACACACCAACACGGCAGTGCACAAGGGTGGCTCCTCCGTCTTTTTTCCCAGCTTCTATCATACAGTCAGTAACAGTTGATTATAATTCGATATTGCCCAACTCACCAATGAACTGGAGGCAACGATGGAAGTCATCCCAGAGGGGATCAACTCCGTTGTCTTGAACTCGATCAACCATCATAAGGTTCTCTGTTGACCAGTTCAGCTGCCTCGCCAGGGCATCAGGCCAGCTCAATTGCTCTCCAACACTGAGAATACGGGTGATTCCTAATTCGCGGAGCAGTTCGGGGTTATTGGCGTGACCAAGATTGCCGAGGTACATATAAGGAAGGATCCTGCTAGGAAGGCTTCCGTCGATGCGCGACAACCACTGAGGTTGGTAAATGCGGAGAACATCATTCTGCCATCGAGGCGACTCTTGGAGAATTCGGGGTTGGATCTGGGTCAGCAGGTTCACATCCGTCGGATAGGCAAAGAAGTTGCGGCCTTTATCCTTGTGCAATTGCACCCACGCGTCATGGGCAGGAACACCTTCGGCGTACATGTAGTAAGCAAGGCCGAGCAAAGAGGTCTCGGTATAGCCGTCTGTGCAGTGGATCAAGATCTTATGTGGGGTGGGGATTTCATCCATCTCGATTGAATCATTCCCCACGCTCTTCCTTTGCCTCGTCTTCTTATTCTCTTGCGGATTGGCGATTTCGTATATGAACTTGCACATGTCCAACAGACCATCGACTTCAGCATGTGACCAGGTTGGTGCCATGATACTTCCAGAGGACGGAAACTCCATCAGCAAGGGAAAGTCGTTGGTAGACGCCTCAATAACTCGTTTAAAGCTTCTCAAGGTTCGCGAATCGGGGATGTGTGCTATGTCACTTGCTTCGATGAGAATATCAAACGGATGATTGCCCGATTCGGGATCCAGCGAAGGGTCCGGAGTTGGACCAAGGAAGACATTGTTGCTGATTTCGGATGCCTTTGACATGTTGCACATTTCGTAACGCTCCCAATAGACTGTGATGTCGATGAGCTATGGATAATTCCATGTGGAGTATGAGGTGCTCAACTTACAGAAGTCAACTACGTTTCCTGTCATGCCACCGGCAGCATCAACAGCAACCAGTTCAGGATGATTTTTTTGCACAACATTGAAGTGATCTGAGTTGACAGATTAGAACGACTCGGAAGGAGGCTTCGTAGGGTACTCGCCTGACAGCATAAAGGTATTGAACAAGCCACGCTGGAGCCCATTCTTATATTCGTGGTGCCTCTGCGCCTTGGAGATACGCGTGGCTAGAGCAATTGTCTCGTCGGTGGAAGTGTTTTCGTCGCCGTAGACAACGATGTCAGACACCATGGCCAACTTGCAAGTCTGAATCTGGAAGTTGCGGACAGAGAAACCATCCTTGGGGTCGCACTCGATAAAGGTATCAGCATCTCGAGGTAGGATTTCCTCTGGGGCGATGGCGCCCTTAATCTTGGACGAGGAGAGGTCACCGTTGGTCTTGACAACGGTGAGACTGCGGATGCACTTTGGGGTCTTGCGGTGGGCTCTCCGTCGGTTGTTGTTGTTGAAGAAGGCGCACTGGATGGCATTGTCGGCATGGAGGCCGTGCAACCATGGGAAGACCTGGTCCGGGTTTGGGAGGGGCTGGGTAGCCATGTGTTCAAAGGCATGCTCCAATTTCTGGGCAGTGATGGTATACACGGGAGGTTCTTCGGAGTACAGGTCGCAGTGAAGGTAGGGCGGGTGAGTGATGGACGAGGTCTCGATGATGCTCTCCTTGGTTGGGGGCGAGGAGGGGGGAGTGTCGAGGCCTCGCACCGGCACCGGACCCGGCGAGCAGACGGGAATATGTTTGTTTGGTATGGCAGCAGGCGTGCCATGAGACGAGGTGTTCAGGGTGAGGGTGAGGTGTGGTGGCGGGGTCGAGGCACGTTCAGGCAGGGCAGGCGCCCTTGCGACCATGGCTGCCATGATTGCGAAGGACGACTAGCTGTCAAGAAGGATTCCGAGGGTTGCAAATTGGGCCGCGAATTGCGTTGGTGATGGTTGTTCGAAAGGATGTAGAGACAATGAATGGTGGTAATAGTAGTAGTAGTGGTGAGGGAGTCGAGGTTGTAACTGTGCGACTGTGCAACTGTGCGACGATGCGACGATGCGACCAGGTGGAAATTTCGTAATGTTTACGGCGAGGGCCTTGGGGTGGATGAGGCCAGGCAGGAGCGAGGGGTCTCGATTAAGAATTGGACGCCCGCAGGCACCTGAAGGCACTCGGAAAGCGCCTGAAGACAGCTGGGATTGATGGTTTATGGGTTTCACGGGTTCACGGCGGCGGCAGGGTATGGTGGAGTGATTCTGGCTGGGGTTCTTTCGGACAATTGATCAGTCGAGAGCACGCGACAAGGTAGCAAGAAGGGAGCACGATAGGGTTTATTGCCATACCGATTATGATTCCGGCGCAAACTCCGCATAGAGGGTTTCAATGGCAGACGTCGAGGCAGAGCCGCTCGGCGGGGATGGAGGAGGCAGGCGAGTGTTTGGGATATGGATGGATGGGAGCAGCCAGTGTTGGCGGACAACGGGCCGTATGGGAGGGGGAGAGGCGAGACGAGGGTTCAAAGGGCGATGGCGTCGAATGGTAGCAATGCGCAGAGGCCGACCAGCATGGTGTGGATGGGAGAAAGAAAGAGGGTGGTGGGTATGAATTGGACCGAGGCGACGATGTTGAGGTGGAGGAGGAGGTGGGGAGGGTGAAGGGAGAGAAAAGTGAAGAGAAGTGAAGAAGGAATAGAAGGGGGAAAAAGGAAGGAAAGGTGGTGGTGGTGAGGTTGTGTATGGCGGATTGATAGGATAGGGTAGGGTTGGGCAGGGTAGGGTAGGGTAGGGTAGGGTAAGATGGCGGAATACAGTATAGACGTAACACAACTGCTCTGCTCTGCTTTCCTCCCCTCCCCTCCCATCTCCTCTCCTCTCCTCTCCTCTCTTACTCGTCCTCTCTTGCCCTCCTCCTCCTCCAGTCCTATCTGGCTGGGATGGTGCCATGCCCATGGTGGACGCTGGGCCGATGGGCGCTGGACGCTGGGGATAGGGCAGCGGACCCCGCTCTATCTACGCTACTGCATGCGGCCTAGCGCCCTGCGCTTCTGCAGCTCCCGCGATGGATCCCAGCAAACGCCGCGCCTCCCCAGCCCCAGCAGATTTTAGAACAAGGCGCCGTTTTCGTGCCTCTGGGCTTCTGCTCTTTGGCTGATCTCTGCTTTGCTGCTTGCTTGCTGCTTGCTACTTGCTGCATGCTGCATGCTGCCTGCATGCACACACTCCCTGCGCAGATGGATGGTTGGACGGATGGTTGGATGGCAGATGGGAGGCAAAGCACGCCGCCAACAGCTTGGGACGGCAGGACTCGCAAAAATAGAGACGTGTGCATCAGTCCTCTCTTCTCTTCGCCTCTCTTCCCTCTGGTGAAGGATGTGCAGACGAGAAATGAGATTGAGTGAACAATGTGTGTGTGTGTGTGTGGGAAAGACAGAGCAGAGACGACATATGCAAGCGCTAGGATTCACAGGCGAACATGCGAGGTGTGTGTGTAGGTGTGCAGCAGATATAGCGATACAGCGATACAACGACGCAGCTTATCGCCTCTATCGATTACGATATGCACTGCACTGCAATTGCTGAGATAAAAAAACAACCGAAGCGAGGGGTTCAAATCTGGTGGCGGGGTGATGGTGATGGTGCTTGTGCTTCGTACCGTCACCAACGCCATGTCCAAGTCGGCTTTTTTTTCTTTCTTCTCTCTCTTTTGTGGCATTGCTCTCTTCTCTACACGGCAACCATTCTCCATTCTACAATATAGTGCCGGGGATCTATGGGAATGAACTGACCCCCTCCCCTCCCCTCCCCTCCCCCTCCATGGCTGTCCATGGCTGCCGCCGACAGAGCGGATATCAAGCCGCAATACCACCAATTGACTTTGGCCCTCCACTTCCTTTTTCGCACTTGTTCCAATCTGTTCCAATCTGTTCCAATCTGCTCCTCTCGGAACAGCATCCACTGCGGCTTCTGTGGGTTCCATGTGCGCTCTGCTCCACTCTCCACTTCATGCTTGGACGGTTCGCTAATCACCCCCCTCCCCCCCGTCCACTGTTCACACCCTTTCCGCACCGTCCACACTCTCTTTCTCCTCAGCCAGACACTCCTCCTCGCCACCCTCCATCAATGCGCCCCAACCACTCCACTAGCCCTCAACCTGCCCTCCAAGCGGGCCTTTCCCACATCCCCACGCTCCCTTCCACCATGTTGAATCCCTCTGGGCGACCGAGGCACACGCGAGGGCCTCGCCCGCCAGCCAACGAGACGCCATCCATCAGCCCCGCGCCTTTAGCCCCAACGTCGAGACGCCATGCAACCACGCATCAAAAAGGCATGCCCTTCGCGCAATGATATCACCCGTCTTACCAAACTACTCCCCGCCCGCATCCATCACTTACGTATTGGGGAGAGGGGAAAGCAAACGGTCCAGCATCCCCAGGTGCCTACCTCCGCTATACGAAGCGGGAAGAAGTCTCGAATCCTCTGCCTCTCTTTCCATCCACCCACCATGGAATCCAAATGCCGTGCCGAATTGCGACATGCTATGCTATGCTGGCCCACCACCATGCATCCATACACACCTGCTGCACAGTGACTGGCTACAGACCCACCAACCCATCCTTTTTGCACCTCTGCAGTCTGTGCCCACAGTCGAAGATCCGGGGATTCCACCCCTGCACTCGCCTTGACCCATACGACACTATACCATACCCTACCATACCCTACCATACCATACCATTCCATAACGAGGGCTACAGCAGATTGATTGCTTGATTGCTTGGTTGCTTGATTGATATGCCCCCCTGCTAAACAATTGCTCCGCACTGGGCCAATCTACTTAGACCACGACGGACGGTGCAACGCTGTATGCCAATGACGCATGTCCGCAACCTTTCGGCCAGATAGGTCATACTTCTTCATTAACTGCATACTGACCACCATCCCCTTCCTTGCTGTTGCTCTTGCTACAACTCTTCCTGTTACCGTCTTGTTGCAGCAGTGGAGAGCCTGGGGGGACCATCCGAAACTCGAACTGAACGTGAAACCAACACATCTTTCCCTTTCCCTTTCCCTTTCCCTTTCCCACCACATGAACGCCAGAACTCCATGCCCCAAATAATTATTCTTTGAACTGACCCGACCCAACACCAATCTGTCCGCGACCCCCGACTCCGCCACCACACTCCGGCTTCACTCAAACTCACAGGTCCACCGCCGAGCTGAGCAGCTCGTCCACATGAGACCGTTGTACCGTCGACTTGTCGCTGCTGCTCTCTTGCTCTTTCAACAGAACGGCAAGCACCTCCATCGGTGGGGACAGGTTGAGTCGCTGCGCACGCTTCCAGCGCTTTAGGCGGGCAATGCCGGTGCAGGGCTACAACGCATATCCTGTCAGCATGGACGAACGTGTTTCCAATCTCCAATCTCCAAGCACCACTGTGACACCCCACGGAGTGCAGGAGCGCAGCGGACGTTGTAGATCATAGACCAAAAGAGAATTGAAAAATTGAAAAATTGAAAATAACTTACCCCATACTGCGCACTCATATCAAACTCCCTCAAAATCTTCTCGTGCATCCCAAGATCCTTCTGATGCACCCTCGGTGCCTTCCTCTCCTTCTCCTTCCCCATCCAATACCTCTTGATCTGCGCATCCGTGATCAGTCTCGCAGCTTCATCCTCAGGCGTCCTCACCGTCGGTTGCGATACCACCTTCTCAATCTGCTCGACGACGGTTGCCTCTGCAGTGCTAGGCTCATCCTCTGCCTCCAGCTCTTCGGGCGGACTGATCGCAACCACCTCGGGCTTGGTTACCTCTTCCTCCTGCTCCTTCTTCAGAGCCGGCACATCGGCGGCGATACTACTATCGATATTCTTCTTCTTCGGGTCTTGCGCCTTCACGCCGGCCTTTGTGACTTTGTTCGAGGCGCCGTGGAAGGCAAGGGTGGACTGGTGCGACTTTGGCGTGGCGCCTGCGCTGCGTCTTTTGGGCGGCATTGCAATGGGGGGTGGGTGGGGTGGTGGGAAAGGCTGTTTTGGAAAGATTGCGATGTTTCCCAAGTGCAGAATACTTTGGAGGAGATGGTGTGGAATTGGGCGTTTGCGATAGGGAAGCGGGTTGGGGTATGGGGTTGTTGGGGGATGAGTATGGATTTCATCATGGGGGAATCAGCCTTCCTTGGCGGTTTGGGTTTCCTTGACGACGGGAAGCGAGACGAGACGAAGCGAGGGGAAGCGGTCGCGCCGCGTTTCCACATGACCATTTCACACTTCACCGCCAAGACTTGTATCATCTCATTTAGGATCCGACGACGGTTTACATAGATTGTAAGCGATTTCATGTATCTCTCCGACTCTTAAACTATTATTAAAAAACGTCGTTCATTTTCAAATTGCTGTGAGGTCATTGTGCGTTCGTTCTTCATGTTTTCTCTTTCTGCGTCTTCTATTTCGTAAAATCTCATTCGGAAGATACTAAACAGAGACAATCTATCGTTCCAAATTTCCATCTCGTCTTTTCTTCAGTATCAACTACCCTCCCAAAAACACATCCTCGGGTCACCCATCCAGTTTCCCCATCCATCCAATCCCATCCCATCCCCCACCCTCATTAAACTTTCAAGCCCCTCAACTCACCAAATCAGTCTCCCCCATCCCCCCCATCCACCAACCCACCAACCCAACCATGACCTCCACCACCCCTCCCTCAATCGCCGCCCACGTCGAATCCCTCATCCCCCACTTCCGCCTCACCCGCCTCCTAAAGCAAGACCAAGCCAGCCGGCGCATCTCCCTCCTAGGCACGATATCCTCGCAGCCCACCATCCTCCTAATCGAGCGCGCCGCGCTCCCCAACACCACCGCGGACCTAACCACCCTCACCACCTCCCTAACCAACATCAAAAACCTCGGCGCCAACGACATCTACGCCTGGTTCCTCGCAAACACCACCCCGACCCCGTCCCTGCCCGACCTGAAACTAAACCTCATCCACCCGTGCACACCATCCCATATCAAAAAGTACGAGGCCCAGCGTCTGCGCGTCGTGACCGAGACCCCCGAAATCTACCGCGACTACGTCCGCCCTCTTATGGCGCGGAAACGTGGCCAGGGTGCCCTCGATTGGATCTACAACATCCTCGACGGCCGCACCGAGCAGGAAGACGTGATTTACCGCGAGGACGATGCGCAGACCGGGTTTCTGCTGCTGCCGGATCTGAACTGGGATCGGAAGACGGTGGCCGGGTTGCATTTGCTGGGCATTGTGGTGAGGAGGGATGTGTGGAGTGTGAGGGACCTGGGGAGGGACATGGCTGGCTGGTTGAAGGATATGAGGGAGAAGATGGTGGAGGCGACGGTGAAGTTGTGGCCGGAGATGGAGAGGGATCAGGTGAAGATGTATGTGCATTGTAAGTTTTTTGTTTCACTTTTTTTTTCCCTACTGCTTTAGGGTTCTTTGGCGTGGGCTTTGGGTTGGGGAATAGGGAATAGGGAATAGGAAATAAGGAACAGGGAACAGGGAACAGGGAACAGGGAATAGTGAATAGGGAATAGGAAATAGGGAATAGGGAATAGGGAACTGGAGACATTGGCGTGGCTAATGCGGACTTTCCAGACCAACCAACCTACTATCATTTCCACATCCACATCGTGCACGTCGACCTCGAAGCCGGATCGACACAGGCCACGGGCAAAGCGCTCGGCCTCGAGAACATCATCTCGCAGCTCGAGACGATGAGATCGGATCCAGACGCTCCAGCCGGGACGGAACCCAGTATGGCGGACGTCAGCTTGACGTATCACCTCGGAGAACAGAGCGAGCTATGGGAGAAGATTTATCTTCCGCTCAAGGAGGGACGGGCGGTTGAGATTTGAGGCCCGAAGAGAGGGTGGCGTGGTCCGTGAGCATGGGTTTACCTACTTGGGTATTAGAGATGGATATAGAATCTTACAAACATACATATACATAGACAAGATCCAGGCCGTAACGAAAAGAAAAGAAAAGAAAGAAACCAAACGCGACTTCTAGACTCAATCCTCGCTCCAACATTGTGCCTGAACCTTCCCATAACACCCAAAAAAAAAAAAAACGCCGCCCCTGAAATCCCAGAACCTGAGACCTTCTCACCACTTTTCTCATAATCAAACACATAACGTACAGATTCACCATACATGTCCCAACCCATTCATTCCACCCCCCCTCAACCCTCCAATTCCTTACCTTCCTCCCCACTCCCTTCTCCCTCCTTCCTCTCCACCTCCTCGTTATCCCCCCTCTCCCTCCACGCGCCCCGATCCCCCTCCTCGAGCTCCAACCTCGCCCTCGCCAACCCGGCATCCAGCCTCTGCTGATCGATACTCCGATTCGTGCCAACACTGTTCCTCAACGACCCGTTAAACATCGATTCGGGCCGCACGCGCAAATCCGCAACCTCAGGTGCCACCTTTGTGAACGGACGATGCATCGTGTCGCTGGGGCGCGTCATGCGGCGTTTGGTACAAGCACCGTTGTGCCGCCAGCACATGAAGCTGCCCAAGAATGTACCGTTGGTGCCCGCGATGTGGCGCCAGGGTCGTTCGCGAAGAGAGAAGATCAGGCAGTCTACGGCGCCCATGAGCGTGACGCAGATTGTGCTGAGGAGAGAGAGCCGGTAGAGGGGGTGGGCGGCCCACTTGTCGCGGTAGAGCATGCAGTGATTTATGAAGGGGACGAGCCACATAAGTATGTAGACGAGGGGGTAGATGAACATGAGGCGAAGTTGGCGGTGGATTCGGGCTCGTTGTTGGATGAGGTGGCGTTGCATGGGAGAAGTTACACATTCGCCTGTGGGAGATGGACAGGGGGGGTTAGGTCCGGGTAGGTTGCATGCTGGTGGTATGGTAGTTTGGGAGAGTGTGGTTAGGTCTAAGTCGTCGAGGTGGGATGCGGGCTTGTGTATTGATTGGGTTTGCAGGGTTGAAAGGTGGATGTCGCTGTATCTTGAACTGGGCCGTGATTCCTGTCGTGGGCCTGCCGGAATAGACTGGGAACGACCGCCCAGGTCAGTAGATTCATGGTCTAAAGCATTTGGTGTACCGTCCATTACAAATGGAACTGAAACGCCGCTTGAGATAGCAAGGTCAAAATTTACTGACGATGGTCGTCGTCGTCCCTCGCGTACAATTGGGTCCGGCATATCAAGATCGTCAATGGCCGTGCCTTCTTCCGCATCTCTGAGAGACAAGACGGGAGTTATTGGTGTCGAAGCCTTAGCTCCACCCGAGTTAACTCTCGAAAACGCCCGGAACTCAAATCCAACATGGGTATAGATGGCAACAGCAAGTCCGAGGATAACAATGGCAATAATGTATCGTGGAATCCATGCCAACGCAAGTCGATACCAATATGGCCGAAGTGGCAAGGAGCAGAATGCACCCTGGGACATGTATCCCCAATTCGGATTGATGAACGCGAGACAGGCCATTAGGACTGGTATCAAGAATGCTCCAGTGTATACGTAGACACGATAGGGGTAAAGCCCGTCACTTCTCATGGCCGATGATGGGCGGAAGACTTGAATCGCGCTATGCACTGCCATAGCAAGCACTGAATAATCTAAACATGTTTTAGTGAAGGCCCGAACTCGTAACATGAATATACTAACCGCTTGTTTCGGTCCCATATTGCAACATAAAACCGCTAGCTTGACAGAAAGAAGAATTCGTAAAGACGGTACCGCGACTTATCGAAACCACGGCAAATACAAAAAGCCAGGTAGCCCTAGTGAGGTCACCATATATGAGGAGCATTATAAGTCTGTACACTATTAGTAAACAACCATGTCTATTGCGGTGCACATCTCGGCCGACTTACCTATGTCTAAAGCGCTTCTCCATCCTACAGAACCAATAGAAGGCAACAAAAGAGGCGGCCATGCTCACAGCTGCGCATGTGGCTGCCGCCATCCGCACATCAAACGTTCTTCTCTTATCATATAGGTTTGACGTACTAGGGCCGTTATGTGCAGAATCGCGTGGTTCAGGCATGGGATTTGAGGAGGCTCCTGAAAAGAGAATCGCAATAACGAGGAAGAGAAGACTGGAGCCATAAGTGGAGACATACGGTACGAATCGAATGTTGCACCAGTACTGCTGCCCGTTGTGCAACATGGTGGTATATTCTGAAAGTATTACGCGCGAGCGAGAGAGGCGCGCGTGTTTGACACTGGTATAAGCAAAATGATCTCAAAGGTGTTGAGAACGGAGGAGATGGTACAAAATGAAGTGCGGAAGTTGGTTAAGATAACTCATCGCAAGTTGTTTCTTGCAGAGATAGATAGCCGGACAGCCCTCTTCAGTCTCAGATGAATGTGGTTGCTGATCTGATACCAAAAGCTCAGCATTTGGTGGTCGCAAAGGTATTGAGATATTTTGATGCTGAAAACAGTCAGAACACAAAGGGACACTTCATGCTTCTGCGTGGAGCCAGCCGATCGGGAGCGCACGACCATCAAGACACGCACCGGCAAATTTTACCACGAGGGATCTCACAAGCTGTATGTGAAAGTTAAATATCGATGAAGCGTAAGCCCAGACCTTTTCACGTGATGAAACTAATTTACTTTTCTTGAGCGATCCTTCGTCAAGTGGGACGAAAACTGCGAACTTGGTCATCCTGATCAGTCCCATTCGTCCATGTCTCACCCAAGAACTATCTTGTGCGATCTCGCTTTTCCACTTTCGGCTCAGATAAACTCGGTACGCAGTTCCAGTGCAAGTGAGTCAAAACTGCCGCTTTGCCGCGCGTTTGCATAAGTATGAACGGAAGGCGTCAAGATCCGGACCCGGATTGTTTTGCTCTCCAACTCTCTGGAGCTCGTGAACCGTCGCAGGGTGCTTGTGACGTGGATCAGCAAGACCGGCATTCAGGAACTCAGTCCAGCGCAGGCGCCAACACGATTAGACTGAATCGAAGATCACCGCCTCCAGCCTCTGTCTCGCGCTTGAGAAAACTCCGGACCCCCAGGTCTAAGGCCTTGTCACTCAACACGTCCTCATCCGCAGCGAGATCTCCGCGCAATAGTGGACCTTTGCGGCGACCATCTAGTTCCCATAGATGGTTCTCCTTTGACTTGATGAAGCAAACAAAGTGCAAATCTACCCTGTCGTCCGCAGATGGAGCTGAGGTATCACCACCTGTAGCTGCATCTTGGTGGGCAGACTCGAGAGCATTCGATTCGTACAATAGATTGGCTCGCTCGACAGGCTTCAGGGGAATAGCTTCGCTAAGCAGCTTTGACAGATCCGAATCAGGTTCTGGGTTGGAATTAGCATTGTGACTTTACAATTATCCCGAAGACATGAAGAGGGTAAACAAACGAATCTGTGAGCGTGCCTCTCCATTTGAGACTCCATGAAGCAGACCGATGAGGCCGCAAGCATTTCCAATGGTCTGCTTGTACCATATCACCTCCTCACTCGGTCCATGGCCTGCATACTCCTCCTTCTCTTTGTCCTCCTGCACACGGAACTTCTCGTATGTTTCAGAAACCGGGAATATGAGTAATAACGCGTGAGCTGGACGGGGGACAAAGGCTAGCAATTCGGGCTCATCAATGCTGAAAACGTCATGGAAGGCGAGATTGGGGGCGAGACCGAGCTTGTGTACAAGTGAGGTCATGACCTCGGGGTTGTTCTCTGCGGGGTACTTTGATGAGCCTCAGCTACTGCTACGCTCATTATAGACATCTTACCTAGAGGGACGAACCTCTTCGCCCGAGGTGGGCTTCCTGGCCTCTCTTCAGTAGACATTGTGTGGTAGTTGAAGGTAGGATTTGTGAGTTGTGAGTGGGAATGGGGTTGTTGGGGGATGTAAGGTGCACATAGAGCTCTCTTGTGAATTATGGGCTGGAGGGTTAGAGTGGGGCATGCACAAACATGCAGGCACTGGCAGGCAGCAAACGCCCTGCGTCACCATCTCGCGTATTAGGACCCGGATTGCTCAAAAGCCTTGATCAATGCCTCATTCGGACTTATGATCATCGGCGCCTTTGATGTATACCAAATTAAGCACGAGAGAGAATGAAATCTAAGAGGTGATGTTCGACATGGTGCGATAGATGTTATCTCTATCTTAGGGCCGGTATTTCCGGCTCGTACGTTATGCCTATGCTAGTATCAGACACAGTGTCTAGCTACTCCTTTTGCGTATCTAAATGCAAAGATCTTGATCCAAGAACAAACCGCAATGAAGCTGGCCGTTGCACCCTGAATGCAAAACAAAGGGTGGGGGAACCATAGGGTCCTAGCGATTACCGCACGACAGCTCCCTTCAGCGTGCTCACGGTGCAAAGACCTGCGGCCGTCTTGAGCGTTGCAACACCAGTTTTCTTGTCCGAACCCTCTCCAGACAGCTGAGGAACAGCCTCTACATCAAATCCAACACCTAATTCGTCGGTAGTGGTGAAGCCCGGCTGAATAGTCTCCCAGATCTTCTTCTTCGGGTTCAATACTCCCTCGGGCTCACCCTCCCATCCTTCAAAGTACACGCGGTCGCCAGCCTTCGCATCTGCAGGTGGGTTGACAAGCTCGACTGGTCCCTTGTGACTATCCTCTCCTTCAGCTACCCTTGGTGAGGCTGCGAGTACCATGGCGCAAGATTTCACACCGCGCATGGTGACTGGTTTTAAGTTGCACACGGCGACGATCTTTCGGTTCTGCATTTCCTCAAGAGGAATTAAGCCGTTTAGACCTGAACACACCGTCCGCACGATCTGTCCCTCATACTCAGAGGTATTATCGGTTCCAGGAGCGTCTCCACATGCAATAGTGCTGACGAATAGCGAGTCTGCGTTGGGATGCGTAGTCGCTTTGAGAATGTGGCCAACACGAAGGTCGATAAGAGCGGGCGAGAGAGGCTTCTCGACCCTGTCACCATGTTAGCTTTCCACCGTTGGTGTAGTGATGTCCCCACAAATACTTACGGAGCAGCTTTCTGAGGTTTAGGTTGCTTCTCTTTCTTCTCTTTCTTCTTAGTCGGTGCACCCTCAGGCGGTCCGGCTTTGCCTGTCGCTGTTGACGCCACGGCCTCGCCAATAGCCTGCGCCTTATCCTTCGCCTTTTCCTTCTTGCCCTGCTTGCCTTGTGCACCTTGATCTCCGGTCAGGGTAGTTGGCGTTGCGCCGGATGCAACCGCGCCCGCAGCGGCAGCCTCTTTCTCCTTCTTTTTCCTCTCCTTCTCCGCTTTAGCATCGATAGGCTTGATTTTGAACACCACGTTGTCCAAGTCAACATTGACCTTGTCTTCCAGCTTTAGCCCAAAGATTGTCGAGTTTTGGACAAAGTCAACGTGTCGAACAACGTGGTGATATCCATGTTCTCCAGTCCTCTCCTCGGCACTCCATTTTGACACGACTGGGGCAATTTTTTGGTAAATAGCAATATCGGCTACCGAGGGCTTCGCTCCGAGTACGGTCGTACGGCTTGAGAGATGGGTATTGAGGGTGGAAAGTCGCTCGGCAACCTTTGCTGCGTCTTCGGCCTAAAGATCCGTTAGTATATTGAGATGCCGGAACTGTTTACTGTTCACGTACGCTAGAAGCCAAATGTGACGAGGTTATGACCCATTGGCTGATCTCGGCCTTTTCAGCGTCTGTGTATGTGGTGGAGGGGAAAAGTGCTTGAGAAGCCTTGATAGGGTCTGTCTCAGCGAACGCGTCGTTTGGAGCATGGGTTTTGAGGAACGTAATGACGCTCTCGTCGAGAGTGGCAGAGCTCGCCATATTCGGAAACAGTGGGCGGAAGAAGTTGATTAACAGAGGCTGAAGCGGGGTGAAGAATTCGAGGGTGAAGCTGCGTGGGACCGATACGGCGGTCCTGATGGATACACGTGGAGTGTTCTGTAGTCGGGCAGGTCGAAAGAACTTTTGGGGTGAAAATTGGAATCGTGCGCGTTTGAGAGGACGCACCACGATAGAGGGACTGAGGAGGAGCTGCATGACCAACGTGACTCAATGCTGCCTTCAAAATTCACTGCGGGGCAGCAAGGCGCGAATCGCCGTCGCAATGACGCACGGGCCACCCACATGCCGCAGCCAAACATTTGGGTCGATTCTTGAAGCCCCTGTCCAGAAGTGGTTCAGAGAGGCCCAAAAAAAACTTAAAAAAACCAAGACCATCTCTTGTTAGACGATAGTGAAAAGGCAAAAAAAAGAAGAGGTCACTTTCTCCGCTCCCAGAATCGAACTAGGGACCTTTCGGTGGCAATGAACAGTTACAGCCGAACGTGATCTAATCGATGTTAGAGGCTGATTGACAGTCGCATTATTGAAGATTGAACTTACAAACCAACTACACCAAGCGGAGGAATAACAAACTCAGTTTGTTGCTTGATTGATGCTTTGATGGGTGTTTCAGAAATTACAGAATTCTTATCCTGACTAAATCAAGAAAAATTGGCGAATTGAAGTGGGGTACGATCCTTCTGCCCCACCATTCGTGGTCGTTATGCTCAATAAGGGGTGGTTGCGAGGCTTCAGTTCTTGTAGTCATCAGCGGAGGATTGGCACGGATAACGACAGAGAGATTGTTTATGTTTCAGCATTCTATCTCCATATGGATAGTATTCATAATTCAATAATATTTTGCAATTGTAGACGTTGTGCCACTGAAGAATCCAAAACGGCAGTCTAAGCCGGAAACATCATTATGACTCTATATATGCATGCACTTTTGTACGCCTGCCGCAGATTCGGCTATTAACACCTCCCTTAATTTACTTCTTAAGCGCATCAACGAAGGCCTTGGGGGGATCTTGGTTGTACCCTTCGGGGTTGTTCTCTGTCCACTTCCACAAATCGGCACAGGCATCCTCGAGCGTCAGCTCAGTCTTCCACTTCAGCTCCTGGTTGGCCAAGGAGGGATTGGCTGTGAGATCCAGAACATCGCCCTGGCGGCGGGGGGCGACCTCATATGGAAGTTCACGACCAACCACCTTGCTGAAAGCGTTGATCATCTCAAACACGGTTGAGCCCCTGCCTGAGCCCAAGTTCCATGCCTTTATACCTGGGTGGTTCTCGCGGAGATAGTTGAGGGCGACCAAATGTCCCTTGGCGAGGTCCAACACATGGATGTAGTCGCGAATAGCGGTTCCATCCTTGGACTTGTAATCTGGAATCTTATGAGATGGGGTTGAACTGAGTGAAAGGTCGAGAACTTACCATCTCCGAACACGAGCAGCTTCTCGCGCTTGCCAATCGCCACCTGGGCAAGGAGCGGGAGCAGATTGTAGGGAACACCGAGTGGGTTCTCGCCCATGATGCCACTAGGATGGGCACCGGAGGGGTTGAAGTATCTTAGAAGGGCACCGTTCCATTGCTCGCCAGACTTACCCGCCTTCTTGGCGTTGTTGCGTTGAGCCTCGATGTGGTCAGTGATGACAGACTCGATGGTTGACTTGGTGCGGCCGTAGGTGTTGGTGGGGCCAATTGGGCAATGCTCCGGGATGGGAATCATGTTGGGGAAGCGTGTGGCATCGCCATATACAGTGGCAGAGGAGGAAAAGACAATGTTGGTCACGTTGTGCTTTGTCATTGAGCGAAGGAGCGTAATGCTGCCAGAGACATTGACGCGATAGTACTCGAGGGGGATTTCACCAGACTCTCCTACAGCCTGCAACGATACTTAATACGACTGTTGAATGGTACACGCATAGATGGTGAGGTGCTCACCTTTAGGGCTGCGAAGTGAATGACACTGTCAATGTCAGAGTGCTCGGCGAAGACCTTGTCCAGGGCAGCCTCGTCGGTGATGTCGAGCTCGTAGAAAGCGGGGCGTTTGCCGCTGATAAGCTCTATGCGGTTGATGACCTCCTTGGAGGAATTGTAGAGGCTGTCAACGATGACGACCTTGTAGTCGGCCTCGAGCAGGGCCAGGGTGGTGAAGGAGCCAATGTAGCCCGTGCCACTGGGTTGGTCAGTCTGATATGTCTCTCAAGGTGGGGGATGTACAGCGGGGGGGGGGAGGGGGCACCCTACCCAGTGACAAGAACAGATCCGACAACCATGTTTGCGGAGATGTGTGGTTTGGAGGGTGAGCTAGAAGAGGTGATGGTAGAGAGAAGACAGGAGACTTGAATTGAAGAGAGACCGAGAGGGAGTTTATAGGGGAATGGGGGAAAAATAAAAGCTAGCTGGCGCAGGTACGAGGCAAAGAATAAATAACTTTAAAGCCTCTGCCACAGGAGATAGTGCAACGCCCCGCCAGTTTGCGGAAGCGGACCGCGTGCTCAAGGCGGCCTAGCGCGGCCTGGTGCAGGCTAGCGCAGATCTTCCATCATTGCTTAGGTCCCTTTGCACGGCTTTGACCGCCTTCTTTGGGAGCCTCGTGCCTTGGCGACACATGATACGTTGATGCGTTGATACATCGATACACTGATGTACTGATACACCGGTACACCACCTCCTGGACGCTACAATGCCCCCTTTGGTTCACCATTTCACCCCAGGCATGGTGCCATTTGCAGGGCCCCTTATCTACACAGCACCTCATGCTTCTGTCAGACAGGACATCTGGAAGGTACATGCTAGCGAGGTGTCGCCGGCAGGATGGCGTGTCCCGCTCAGCCTCTTGCGGGTCCGCCCAAGAGAGTAGCGCCGTCCACAACCACCCAACACTTCCACACTCCCCAGGGCCAGACACCATACACACCATACACCACACGCCATACACCATACGCTCCAGCTCTGTTTTTGAGTCGTGGGTACCATGGCGTCTTCGAGTCGGTTTCAATGGCCCTCTGTACGCACCATGGAGGCTGGACCGAGTACATGCTCGACTCGTGCATTTTGCCTCTGCTGACCGCCTTCGCTAATATGCCTGCCTCGAGTCGCTCCAGCGGCGTGGCACTGTGGCAGCCCAGCTCAGAGAAGCACGCGCCTCTCCCGAACGCGCATCAAGTCTTTTCCCGAATTCCTCTTCACGCTGTAAACTTCATCACCTGTCGGCTGCACACCGTCCCCCGCCCTTGGGAAAATGAATCGCCGTCCAAATCAAACATACTCGAGTCCGCCATACCATCCAACCTGTCCCTCATAGCACCGTAGACCGCCGCACCTCGACGCGTCGAGCTTCGAGGCCGGCTTGTTGTTACACGTGTTTACCTTTCGCCTGCAGCAAGCCAACCCCACGCTCCAGCTAGACCACTCCTCCCTCTATCGCTGCCCGCTACGACAATATCGTATTGTCCGAATTTGCCTTCCCAAGTTTGCTACTCTCAAAGCTGCCATTGCGCTTTGCATAGAGTGGTCAAGCTTTGATTGGTGGTAAGCTCACCATCTTCTATCCTTACCCCTGCTCGCTCCACCACTGTCCACCTCTCCGTCTTCACTCCATATCTTTTTTCTTTTCACTCCCATCCTATTGTGCGCACGGTTCCTTCTATTGTGCCCGTTTCATTATTCCAACGTCTCAATTATCGTCAGTCGAGCGTTTGCCTGCACAATTTTCACCTATTCACTGTTGAGCACTGGGCAATCAATATCTTGCACTCCCCAGGGCGTACGGCCATCTCATAATGCCATCTACCATCCCACAATAGCTTCTTATTCGCCAAGTATTATCTCTATTGTGAAAGCTCTTTCCTATTGTCATGGTTTTTTTCTACCGTTTCGCCGTCTAGTCGTCTTTGAACCACCAGCTACCTTCAACCTCTCATCCTTTTCCTTATCCATCTCTTCACTTACTGAGCCACAAAAACCACAGTCTTCCTTTATCACCAATATTCAACCCCCAATCAGCACTCTTCAGCAAACAACCAACCTCAATTCATCAACATGTCTCACATCAGCAGGGGTGAGCCAACTCCTCGTCGGTCCGTCCGTATTCAATCTGGCACTTCGGTCACGTCATACCGTGAGGGCGCTACTCCTGGTCGCGGCCTTAGGTCTACCAAGAAGCAAGGCCCGCTTCCCAAGGTTAAGCCCAGCCAGTCGCAAGCCTACGGTTCCACTGCTCGTCTTCTCACCGCAGATGAGCTGCTCATTCCTCAGACCGGGTTCGCGCAGGCTTTCGACAATCAGCGAGGTACTGCGATCGATCGAGATGAGGAGTTGAGACGAAAAAAGCAACAGCAATCTCAACAGCAAGAGAGAGATGATGTCGAGAATGGTGATGATGCCGTCTCCATAGACCCTTCCGACAGCGAGTCTGAAGCGTCGAACCGCCAGTCTCCCACCCAGGCCACGGCTACTACTAGGCTCGGAGCCATTCCAAACCTCAATCCTAATGCCATTCGCCCCCAGCCCCCTTACGAGGAGCAAGATGAGGAAGATGAGGAAGATGATGATGATGATGATGAGAATGTCACACCCACTCCATCGTCCGTTGGAGACACGTCCAAGTCTTTTGGCGTTGTGCACGAGGGAGGTATGTTGCACCTTCGAAGGCGTGAGCAATCGATCAGCCTCAATGAGTTCAATGCAATCCGTCGCCAGGATAAGCTTCGTGCCACGGGTGCCTCGCCCAAGGTTCCCGCTCCACAGCGTCCCGAGATACGCAATGGAGCCCCGATTCGCCGCATTCCACCCCAAGCTGCCGAGGATGGCCAGGTTGAAGATCCTCGGGAAAACCCCTTCATGGATTTTATCTCAACCCACAAAAACCTTCTTAGATACCTCCTCGCTGCCATCTTGGCCATAGTATTCGGCATTGTGTTTGTCAACAGCGGATCCACCGACAAGAACCCATCCATTTGGAATGCCTTCCAATCGCGCATGGATTACGCGCATGATATGCTTGTTGAGTGGATTCAACCTCCTGAGCCTGTGGAGATTGATGCGGATGTGAGGATGAACCCCTCTGAGCCAGGATACGACTCGTTCTACGACCGTTTGCTCAAACTAGAACGTGGAACGAAGAACATGACGGCCACAATCAACGGCTTACGCGTACATCTTCCCCCTACGGTCATTGTCAACCTTCGCAAAGATGGATCTGTTGCATTGACAGATGAGTTCTGGCGAGCAATATTCGCCAAGCTGCAGGCCGACCAGGACCATGTTTGGGATGCATATTTCGAGAAGAATCGCAAAAAGATCTCACAGCAATTGAGTGGTAGCATTGGAAAGAATGGCCAGGTTACAAGCATCAGCCGAAATGAGGTCATTAACATCATCCAGGACTGGTACAAGGACAATTCCGTCAAAGTCAACAAGAAGGTCACCGAGACTCTGAATCAGCACATGAAGGCATCCAAGAAGGAGATGGCCGACGCATTCACCAATTTATCAAAGGATCTCACCGCAAGCGCCAAGAAAGATGTCGCCAAAGCTGTCCTAGACGAAATCCGTATCCAGTCCCTCGCTCTCGCCAACATCGTCGCCAACATCGAGCTCAATCTCCGCAAAGTCAACTACTTTTCCCCCGGCAACGGCGCCAACGTCAACACCAAAGAATCCTCCTCCACCTACACCAGATCCCCCTCAAGCATGGGAACAAAGCTCTCATCCGCCCTCTTCTCCTCGCGCCGCAGTCCCCCTATGGCCGCCCTCCAGACTTGGACCGAGCCCGGCGACTGCTGGTGCGCCTCCCCAGACAACGACAAACTCGGGCTTCTCCAACTGTCCGTCTCGCTCGGGCAGCCCACGCTCCCCACTCAAGTCACCATCGAGCATCTGCCCAAAGCGGCATCGCTGGACATCTCGTCCGCGCCCAAGGATGTCGAACTCTGGGTGCCTGCCGCCAATGCCGAGGGCTTGTCCGACTGCCTTCCCGGGCCCACGGGCTATGTTTGCATCGGCAGATTCAGCTACAACATCCATGGTCCGAATCATGTGCAGACGTTCATGCTGGATGGGGAAGCTACAGCCCCTGTTGCCAAGGCTCTGGTTCGCGTAACTAGTAATTGGGGTTCTGACCACACGTGTATGTACCGTGTGCGTCTGCACGGTGAGCGTGTAGATTAAGAGAGGGAGCGGCGTGGCTTCTGTTTGTCTGTGTGTCCGCTTGCTGTACATAGCTAGGGGGGAAAGGGGGAAAAGAGGGAGGTTTTATACCCTTATTTATATGCGGTATGCATAGTCTTAGCTTGTGAGGCGTTTTCGGATTGAGAGTTGTATACCCTCCGGCCGGCTTCCCTGGGGCTGTTCTTTTTTTTTTTCCAAAGCTTTTTCTGCTGTTTTTAGAGAGAATTGAGATTGAAATTGAATTGTCCTTGTTCTTAGTAATGTGATGTCTATCCTTGTTGGTTATGAGGGTTGGTGTGGGGTATGGAGCTAGGAATGACGTTGCGAGTTTGATAAAGGCAGTTGTTAGGATTTTAGGGGGGATTAGAGAAAATTCAATTGGGTGGTGGGAAGGGGTGGGAAGGGGAGTGAAAAGACATATAGTGGGACCTTTTGTAAATACTCCATTTTGTCTCTCGCCAGACCTTTGGAATGGAGGCATGGGTCTTTGTGATGATGGGATAGTTGTGATTCTAGGGATATGTGTGTGTGTGTGTGTGTGTGTGTGTGTGTGTGAATACAATAGTGGCGCATTTATGCTTATAGATGCATGGCAAAAGGATATCAAAACTCCGCAAAACACATTCATTTACACCTAACTAATTTTCCTAGGATATCATGTTTCCAAACACCCCCTCTCTGTCTATTGATGCTGATCCAACGTCCAATCCTTATACGACCATTTCTCCGAAACAGTCGTCTTGCGTTTCCTATGCACAACTGGCTTCCTCGCCTCGACTTTGCCGCGCACCAGCATGCTACGGAACCGTTCGTGCAGGAGGTTGCCTTCGGGTTTGAGACGGCGGAGCGAATCTTGGAGTTCGTCGGCGAGAACAACTTCGAGTTTGGCTTCGGGGACGCTGGGGATGGGTGTTAGTATTGCTTTTGAAAGTGATAATCATGGTTGAAGGGTGGACTTACGGATACTTGCCCAATTGGCGTTTTCGCAGGATCTCCTCGCCTTCATCTTCGGCGGCATCGCCTTCCACAATGGCAAGAGCTACTTTGTTTGCCGCATCTCTTGCTTTTTCCTTATCTTCGATGGATTTGACGAGGGCTTTGATCTTGCGGGCTTGTTTTTCGCGCTCGACCATTCGGGCTTCGTGTTTGGCTAGGCCTTCGGCGGCTTTGCGTCTGATAATCTTGTTACGTTGCGATGGAGTCTTTCTTTCTGGTCGCTTCTTTTTGAGACCCTTGTCGTCTTCGTCGCTGAAGCCTTCCCATTCGCTCTCCCATGCACTTTCATTGTTGTCGTCTGCCTCTTCTTCTTGGGCGGCGAGCATGGCGCGCTCCATCCTCTCGGCTTCTTCCCTAGCTTCCTTCAATCGCTGCTTCTCGGCTTGGACCTCTTTCTCGCCTTCACGCTCAATCAGATTTGCCCAATCTGTTAAGGTAGGGTTGTAGCTCTTCCCCGCCTCCGGTTTCCGTACCGCGGGAAGTGCCTTTCCATCTTTTGCGAGAGTGACCGGGGCACGCTTGAGTGTGTTTGGCTCCTGTACGGGTTTCTTCTCATCCAAGAATGTGTACCTAGGGTCCTTCTTCGGCGCTTCAACAGTCCAGGGATCGTATTCGGCAGTCTGTCCTGTTTCGACAACGTCTTTATGTGCTTGATCACCACCATATGCAATTGCCCTCAATTTATCAAAATCCTTGTGTGATACGCGCGGTTTCTTCATCTTTGGGGCCTCGAAATCAGAGAGTCGCTTTCGAGAGGAGACGGCGGGAATTGAGGAGCGTTGGGCAAGAATCTCGTCGACCTTGAGTGGCTTGTGTCGACGGCTGTATTCTTGTTGGATTTCCCTGGAACCGGTAACATCGGTAGCGAAAAGTTCATCGGCACCCTTTTCTGCGATAATGCCACTGCATACAATTAGAAAACATAAAGTAAGATTATCCGATGCTAGAATTACCCTGAGATAATCTGGTCGCGAACTTCTTCGAGGCCTTCCTGGACCTGCGTTACATCGACGTTTTTGCGCCATGCTTTCTTTCCCTTTCGAGATGCCTGTTTAAAAGTAGCTGGTGCTGCCTTGGAGTCCGCCATTGTTAACGGAAATCGGTCAATGTTCGTGGTCGTGAGCAAGCCAAGCCAAGAAACGCCCATCGCTCAGATCCAAATTTTTTGGAGTCGGCGGGGAGGCAGCGGCAGGGGTCTCTAGCGCCGGAACAACAATAATCCGACTCTGAGAAATTCAGAAGGCGCGGGACTCCAAGGCGACAACAAACACACAGGAAACAGCTCCATATCAGCATCATGGCAGGAATTTTTGAGCAGTCACGAAACGGTGGAACTTTGTGTAAGCTTAGAAAAGCTCCAGAATATGCCTGATATTGAAATAGCTAACTTGTTTACCAGTCCTCGGCGGGCAGAAAATCAGCGGCCAGGACATCCGCGATCAAAACGTACTGGCGACCACAGCGATTGCTAATGTGGTTAAATCGTCCTTTGGGCCCTCCGGCCTTGATAAAATGATGGTGGACGATATCGGAGATGTCACGGTCACCAATGACGGCGCTACTATCCTGAGCTTGCTCGACATCGAACACCCCGCAGGCAAGATACTCGTCGAATTGGCCCAGCAACAGGACAGGGAGGTTGGTGATGGAACTACATCTGTTGTCATAATAGCTGCGGAGCTGTTAAAGCGAGCAAACGACCTCATAAGGAACAGGATACACCCCACTACCATCATCACCGGCTACAGGCTTGCGCTGAGGGAGGCGGTGCGGTACATGAACGAGAACATTAGCCAGAGAGTGGACAGTCTGCCCAAAGACACACTGCTAAACATTGCGAAGACATCTATGTCGAGTAAGATTATTGGATCCGATTCAGAGTTCTTCGCCAAAATGGTTGTCGATGCCATGCAGTCCGTGAAGTCTACCAACAACAAGAATGAGATCAAGTACCCGGTCAAGGCGGTCAATATCCTCAAGGCACATGGAAAGGGAAGTCTCGAGTCGATATTAGTCAACGGATATGCTCTTAACTGCACTGTGGCTTCGCAGGCCATGACTACCCGAGTTAAGGATGCGAAGATTGCGTGCTTGGACATGAACCTGCAGAAAGAGCGGATGAAGTTGGGCGTGCACATTACAATCGACGATCCAGCACAACTGGAGAAGATCAGGGAACGGGAAGCTGGTATTGTCATCGAGCGGGTGGAGATGATTCTCAAGGCCGGTGCCAACGTTGTGCTCACGACAAAGGGCATCGATGACCTGTGCCTGAAGTATTTCATCGAGAAAGGTGCTATGGCTGTGCGACGATGTAAGAAGGAAGATTTGCGACGGATAGCAAAGGCCACAGGTGCCACTCTGGTCAGCACATTGTCTGATATCAACGGAGATGAGAAGTTTGAGCCAGCGTTCCTAGGTTCAGCGGACGAGGTTGTTCAGGAGCGCATTTCAGATGATGAATGCATCCTTGTCAAGGGCACCAAAGCATTCAATTCCGCTTCCATCATCCTCCGAGGCCCCAACGACTTCGCTTTGGACGAGATGGAGCGCTCCGTTCACGACTCTCTTTCCGCTGTTAAGCGCACACTTGAAAGTGGACGAGTTGTCCCTGGAGGTGGCGCCGTTGAGACTGCTCTTCACATCTACCTCGAAGAGTGGGCAACCTCAGTCGTAAGTGCTTTCTATCTTCCCAACTCATAGCGAACATAATCTAACATTTCCTCCCAGGGCTCCCGCGAGCAACTCGCCATCGCTGCCTTTGCCACCTCCCTTCTTAGCATCCCCAAAACCCTCGCCATCAATGCCGCCAAGGACTCCACTGAGCTTGTGGCCCAACTCCGCTCCCGCCACGCCCTCTCCCAACGCACCACCTCCGACCCCACAACCCCGGACAACGCAAAACAAGTCGCCCGCTCCAAGGGCTACAAAAACTATGGCCTGGACCTGTTGAACGGAAAAGTGCACGATAGTATCAAGGCTGGTGTCCTTGAGCCGAGTATGAGCAAGGTGAAGCAGTTGAAGAGTGCGGTCGAGGCATGTGTGGCTATTATGAGAATCGACACGTTGATCAAGCTGGATCCAGAGGAGAGAGGAGGCGGAGACGACGATGGACATGGACATTAGAGACGTGCTAAATTAGAACAAAGATAATTGAAGTGATACACGGGTGGAGAGTCGCCCTCCTCGCCTCGTTGAGCTGAAATGAAATGAAAACGAGCGTATCTAGACATGTATCGTATAATAAACTTCTGATAGCCTGATGTGCTTTTTGTCTGTCATCAGTGAGGACCTACATAATTCCCACTACAGTTCATAGAGCTACTTAGATAATCGATAGCAATGATAAGTGAACGGGGAGCTTGGCAATTGAATCAATCCAACGATATTGTTATCAACTACTGAAGAAGTAGAAAAGACATGCATGACATACACTTCATGCACACTAGTCATAATTCTGCAAGATCAAAAAGTCGCGCCCGTATAAAACATATCCCACTATTGGTATTGGTATTGGTATCGGTATTGGTATTCCTTTCAACCCATTCGACCCCCATCTAAAACGCCCCAAAACGCCATTCCCATGTCCTTAACACGTCCCATGTCTCCCACCCATCATGCTTCATAAAAAGTTTCTCCCAAGTAAAGAAAAAAAATCAAACTACTCCCATGTCCCCTCCATCTCCCTCAACCCCATACCACTCAACCAGGCACACCAACCCGGCCCCGACCACCAGGACAGGCAATACGATCAACATACCAGTAATGCACAAGAACTCGCCCAGAACGGCTCGCGCGGAGATGAGAAGATCGTAGCGCGGGTTGTATAATCCTGAGATTGTGCTTTGTGGGGGTGCGGAGACCGACGATGCCGACAATGTCGATTGCGAGTGCGGAGCGGATGATATGTGGTGGTTAAGATCCTGCAGTCTAGCACTTGTGTGTCAACAGACTGTATTGACGAAAAGTATATGGTCGGAAAGGGAGGGGAGTGTGTAGAAGTAAATGGTTTTCTCCTCGCCACACCACTACCACTCAACAACACACACTCACTCCCTGATCTGCGCCTTCAACCCCGCAACTTCCCTCTTAAGGCGAGCATTCTCCTTCCGCAGCCTTGCAGCCTCTTCTTCACTAGCTCTCATACGGCGATCGACTTCCTCGTTCCCCTTTCCTTTCCGGACGCTGCGTTCCACTTTTTCAAGTTCTTCGTTGAAGCGCGCGTAAAGGGCTTCGTTTTCCGCGTTCATGTCACGATAGAGCTGGTCTAGGTGTTTGACTCGGGCTTCGGAGACTTGGAGGGAGGAGGTGACGTCGTCGGAGATGGAGGTTGCGCGGGTTTGGAGCGTGTCCAGGGTGGCTTTGAGATGTTTTTCTAGATTGACGACTCGAACTTCAAGAGTCTTGCTAGAGGAGATTGAGCTGGCACTCGTTGGTGGTGCGGATGTTTGTGTCGTTAGACGAGGGGTGCTGCGTGCTGATAGCTCGTGGCCGATAGCACTTAGCTCGCTCTGTAGATCCTTCGATGCGCTCTCGATTTCGCGCTGCTGATTCTGAAGACGCTCTCGTAGCTTCTGAGGAGACTGCATTCTTAATTTCTTTGTGGGGTTTGTAGATCCACTAGCTTTGGTTGTAGACCGAGACGTTGAAGGGATCTTGACTGTGTTTCCAGACGTTGGGCGCTCAGAAAGCCCAGAGCCAGTGGGCTTGAGCATTGGTATGGCAGATACCGACTCTGTTCGTTTTTTGGAAGGGCCATGGGCCTTGATGGTCACCTCGTCCGGATTCTCAAACTTAGCGGCCATGGACTTGGGTCGAACGCTGCCTGGGCGATCCAACGCATTGCCTGGGGCGTTCTCTTTCCGCATAGGTGAGCCTAGTCGTGGCATCGGCGACCCTAACCTTGAAGTGGGGGTAGGTATGGCTGATTGTTTTACTGGCGATGGCGTATTGTGTGACGGGGTATGCGGTGAAGCACTCATCTGCTTGGTATTACGATGCGAAGAATCCGGGCGTCGAGGAGTTTGGGGTGACCATGTGGGTGCCTGATGAGCAGTCTGCAACATCTTTAGATCACTGAGAGAAGAACGACGTTTCTTGCGGGGAGGTCCAGTTGTGGTTACCTCTCCAATTGGACCAAGCGTTGTTCCTAAGAAAGCGCGCCCTTGTGGGCTCGACTGCCCTTCGAATGCAAACGCTCCAAGCACGGTTGGACGATCCCGAGATGAGGGACGCTTCGGAGAAAGTCGCACATTCGTGTCAGTAGAATTAGAACGACCAAGCGAAGCAGGTCCGGCCTTCGATAAGCTTGAAGGTTGGCTATCCACTCCGTGGCTGTTCTTGCTAAGGGAGCGCCATAGCTGGCCGACCTTGGACTCGCTCTCTGATTTGCTGTTCTCTCTCGTCAGGGTGCTGAGGCCGAATCGCTTCCTAAGAGATGTATTCGAGTTGATCGAAGCGGCAGTAGCAGCACGGCCCTTCGAGTCTATGGATCCAAAACTGGGAGTATTGACTCCGCTTACTTGGGTAGCAAACAAGGTGTCAACATCTTGTACAAACCTGTCGAGCATAGAGATAAATGCATTCGCATCACCCTCAGGGACCAGGATCTCCGCGAATGCTGCTGTTAAAATGCCACGATCGCCATCGTTACTGGTTCCATCAAGTAATTCGGCAAGCAACCTAATGATGGCGCGAAGTGCACGCTGATTTTGGGGACCCATCCCGTTGAAAGTTGTTCGGAAGGAGTCCTCAAATTCTCCAGGGTACATGCTGTCTGACTTCAATTGTAGACACGCGAGCGTAACTTGTGAAATGACTGGGCCTATCTTCTCTTTCCAGGCAATATTGAGGAATTTCTCAAATGTTGCAAACAGAATGTCAACTGAAGATTGTCCAGCAGTGTCCATGCTTGACGGATTTTCGAGTAATGAGTTATAAAGCTCATTGACTGCTAACTCATCCGCTACGGCTCGTGCCCGAACCGACCTTCCAACGATGTTTCCTTTACGAGCATTCAAGGCCAGTATTAAAGTGGCCAGCGTATCTTCCAGCTTGGTAAACGAATCGGCTGGACCGGTGCTGACATTGAATCCTATAGTCCTGCTCGATGATGCCGGTCGCGAGAGTTCGCCGTCTCGACTATGTGTCCGAGTTGGTGATGGCTGTAAAGGAGGAGCCATACGGGTTATGTCACCCAAAGACGGCGGATTCCGCTGGAGTTTGCGACTTCCGTCCTTACTCACAGTGCCTCCGAAAAGATTCGATAGCATTTTCACAGGTGAATGTGGTCGACTCTTGGTGCTTTGCCCATTTTCTACCTCGTCAATATCTAGTCTTAAAGCCTTCAAGACTTGTAGATTCCTAAATATGTACGCTTCGGCCAAGGTTGGGTTTTTAATACTGTTGCGAATCTGGAAGAAATTGGCTAAACGCTTGATCAGCACGGGCTGGAACTCGACTGCTGTGAGTCGATCGCGGTAAGTATAGTCGTTGATTCCCTTGGTTTCGAGGAGGAAAAAACCGTCTTCAAGGATCGAAATTGCGACGGTCATTTCAATACCATTGTAACCGGTTCGCGGCGCTTGCTGCATCTTCGTTGGGTCCACGTAAATTTGAATACTGGCAGAGGCTTTCCGTCCCTCTATCATCTCACCCTCGAGGTTCTCCGTCACAGCAGAGAAGAGATTGAGATCACCGGATGCACTGCGAACCTCCCACTTGTGACCCTCCCGCTCGGACTCGGGATATCGTCCCTCAACTCTCGCCTTCACAATTTCCTCGACGACTTTATGTGCTTTACCTTCATGCGCCCCT
The DNA here is from genome assembly GCA_020744415.1 of Dendryphion nanum. NCBI lineage: Eukaryota > Fungi > Ascomycota > Dothideomycetes > Pleosporales > Torulaceae > Dendryphion > Dendryphion nanum. The sequence goes on along the minus strand of JAGMWT010000004.1, from coordinate 1,407,976 downwards.
TGCAAATAAAACATCCGGATAGCAATATTTTGCCTGTCGCGACTGCGTGGTCGTCCAGGCTGACTAGTTGGTGGCGTATGTCCAATGAGCTGTAATATGCTACGGTCTGAATGCTCACTGGCAAAGACGTCGCTCAGCCTTAACTGCTGATGGAATATCAGCTCCCCAGTGATAGCTGTCAGATCGCCTGATTTGACGGTCTCAAGTTCCGCCATCAAGCTTCTAGCAGTCAAGCTAGATCCATTTGGCTTGTAGAGCACAACCAAATGATCGGTGAAGAGGAGAAATATTCCCAAGGTAGTTCCTGGCCCAGAAAGATCACCATGATATGGTGCAGAGAGCTCCACGAAATCGAAAGCCGAGATGAGACGTCCTTGTGGATTGAAAGATGGAGGCCAAGAGAAGACCATATTCCTAAGACGGTCGAAGAGTTTGATTTGCTGGGCACTGGGGCCGTCGCGAGAGCATATATCCGATACAATGTCGCGGGCTTTGAGAAAAGTCTTGATCGCAGGATGCCGGATGGGCAGCTGTTTGATGATATTATCAATATAAAGATTGTAGCGAGGAAGTCGTTGCACGGGCTCAATGAGCATGGACATAAGCCACTGCTCACCAGTGTCCTGGACACGTCTAGAGAAGCTCGACGCACTGTCCTTCATGAAAACCTTCATTAGTTGCGAAAACTCCGCATGTGCGCCAATGTAATCATGGTAACAATCGCTGAATTGTGGAAGCCACTCCACCAGGGTTTTGGCCACGGCCAGTGCACCAGTAACATCCGAAGGGTCCTTTTGTCCACGGAGGGGGGCGACGAAGATGTCATCGTTCGCGTTCTCGATATCTTGGATAGCGGCATTCTCTGTGTCCTCCAAAATATTACGAATAGTGTCCAAGAAACCTGTGTTGACCTCCAGAATCTTGTCCAGGCTTGGCGGGAACAGTCCCTCCAGGGCTTGCTCAGTTGGGCTGGTGCTCAATGTGTTCCTCAGTTTTGCCTTTTGACGAAAATCCACAGCCACTGTGTGAACAAGTTCATAGACCTTACTGACATAGTTTTCCTCGGTATCTAATAATTCACACATCTCTCTTCTAAGATTCTCTTTCTGATTCCTGGAGAAGGACTGGGAGCGATTGAGGGCGGTGGGTTTGGACGGTGCGCGTCGTAGCTTGGAGGTGGGTAGAAAAGCGGCCTCACCGAAGAGCTTCACAACGGGGGCGTATGCTCCGTATCGGTTCCTGAGGATGTCGTCTTCGGATTCGTCAAATTGGGCCGATTCGCGGGCACTTTCTAGCTTCTGAATGCTGCCTTTGGGGAGAAGAATATCCAAGTCTAGCCATGACAAAGTCTGTTCCCCCAGAGCATGCCGCACGTCGACAATGATATCTGCAACATTTTCTACCTTGACCATGCGCGCAGCGATCATGGCGGCATGTGATTCGGAAAATAGCTTGGGCGCAGAGGGGAGACGCTCCGAGTTTGTGTATTGCCTCTCCCAGACATTTTTGATGGATTCCGGAAGTTCTACATAGTACTTGTATAGACTGAAGGCGAGACCGCGGCAAATTTCATCGCCCTGCTCCTCGCGAGGAAGACAAGTGACTGCGCCGTAAAAGGAGGCCGTGGGGGATATGATGAGACGGGCAAAGTTCTGGAGGCCAGCCGGGGTGAAGATGTGCGCTTGAATTCGAGAGTGGGTGGCCTGAGTGGAAGTAGAGGTCGGGCCATAGAAGATCAGAACGGGTGAGTTGGAGAGGAGCTCGTCCGTGGTGTAGAAGAGGGACAAGTCGTTGGCGGACAGGGCCGCCGGGTCGGGGCTGATGAGCACCATGTTGCAGCGACCAATTGCGCGGAAACGAGTGACGAAATTGTAGGAACGCGAAGGAACTGGAGGGAGCGACGAAAGGTTGAGATTATGAGGCCATGGATGCGTGCGGAGGACGTGTGCGGTGGGAGGAGAGGAGGGCAGCGGGCAGGAGGAGCGCGTTGAGAGTCGAGGTTGTGGTTGGTGTCGTGGCTGGGTGTTGGAGCTGCGGTGGAAAGGTAAACAACACAAAGGTAAGCCAAAGCAAGAAAGTTGGTTGCTGCAAGACAGACGCAAGCTGCAGGCAGGCGGAGCGACGTCTCGGACTACGCTGCTAGACGCCGGTTCGGGTCTACTTCCTGCGGCCAAGCGCAAGTCGAATGGGAGTGTGAGACGATGAAGAGCTGGGGGGTCCCAGCCAGTGGTTAGCTACACAGAAGCCAGAAGGTATTTTTGTAACGTTAATCCCCGGCCAGTCTCCGCCAGTCCCTGTCAGTCGAGAGCGTTTGCGTCGCTGCGTTGTTGCGGCCTTGCTTTGGTGAGCGTGTTTGGATTGGGTTTGGATTGGGTTTGTTCTGGCTTGTCCTGGGTTGTCCTGAGTCGCGTCTGCGGCGCGTGAAAGACGAAAGAACGGGAAACACCGGGAAAGCCCTGCCGCGGATCTTTTCTCTGAAACAACCCCGCAAAACAAAACAATCGATCAATCACAAGCTGCAAAGTCACATGCAGTTCGACAGCTGCATACACAACATCACGCAAACGTCCATGCCTACACTGGGCTCAATTCCCTCACGCACTGCATCTGCTCCATCCCATGGCCACACAGAGGGAAGAGGACGGGATTCCCTTTTCCATCGCCCACGACTTCCAACAATTCCGCCTACTCGAACTCCCGCCAGAAATTGTTGAGCTGCTGGATGCTCCGACACCCCCGCGGTACGCCAAATCCCATTCACCCCTCCCTCTCCAGCTCCCGTTTCTATGTCGACGCCCGTTCTCTAGCATCCGCTAATCTTAGCTCCCCGCATGTAGCCTATCTATCAAGTCCCAGGCTCCCTCTTCCTCCGACGCTCCTAGTGCCTCCAATACAAAGCCACCCTATGCCGTGTTCTGCACCCCGAACAAAACATTCCAAATACGCCAAGTTGGCACCTCCAACTCCCTCTTCGTCACTCAGCAGACAGCCGAAGCCCATGGCAACGATGCACTTTTTCCCACCACGCGAGCCATTGCATCCTGTACCACCACGCTAGAGCTGCATGCGACCGAGGGCTCTCCGACCGACTACCTGGACGTTTTACCCGTCTATGATCTCGTGGATGGCGAGCTTGAAGCAAGACCGAATGAAAAGACTAAAGAAGACATATTTGCGCATATTCCCTTCTCCGATGGACAGTGTGAGAAAGCCTGGCTAGACATGGTGGCATTTGAATATTCTGGAAGCTCTTATCGCCCTTCTGCGAAGATCCTCGCGCAGGTATGGACTTCGATTAACAGTGCCGCTCTGGCTGAAGGAGTAAAACTGGACCAGCAATTCATCACGGAAGACTTGGCCAGAGCCGTGGCTGAAGAGGGGCATCCAGTTGATCTTAGTGCCGCTATATGCAAGCAATTGTCAAATGATGACCAGGACAAAAAAGGACAGTGGTCCTGTTTGGACCGTGCCAGGACAGTTCGGTTTGTGGGCAAAAACATACTCCAAGCAAAACAGGCCACGACCTCCTACACGACTACCGACTTCCTAGATGCTTGGAAAGATAGCCTACCCGAGATCTGGCGGGCCGAAGCACAGCTGGGCGCCATCGAAGGACTCTACCATCACCCAACACCCACCACAATAATCGCAAAAGGCTCCTCCCCCACCACAACCGACACTCCCAAACTCACAGCCAAAGCAGCCTCCGCCCGCAAATGGCACGAAAAATTCGGCAAAACCCGTAAAAAATAATGTCCAATTCGAAACCACCATTATCCATCCAGGGTATATCAATATACATATCTCTCTCTTCACATAGGCATCCGCCTCATCTCCTCCACAGACCAAAACCTCCTCATATTCTCCGCGCCCAACTGCTTCACCTCATCATCAAGATGCTGCCACAGCACATCTCCAAACCCATCCAAAATCCCCTTCAACTCTCCTAACCGCAACTCCCTCTCCCCACTCCGACACGCCTCCACATACTCCTCCAACCGATCAAGTCCCTTGTGAATCTCCCGGTGCTGGCTCAGCAATTCCAGTTCTTTGCGAAAGGCTGGCATCTTTTTGGCGAGCACGGGGAATATGTGCTGTTCTTCGATTGTGTGGTGCATGGTTAGGTGGTGGATTAGTTGCGAAATTGAGGAGAGGAATTGGTTGATGGACATTCCAGCTGGGCGTTTGTTATTGGTACACGTGGTGATGAGCATGGTCCATGTCGACCGGAAGTTGTTGTGGAAGTAGTCCATGTGCTCGGCCATGCGATTGTAGATGCGGAACTCGGTTGCGGAGAGCTTGGGCAACGGTTTCTCCTTCTCTTCGCATAGTGCTGCTGAGGCTGGTTTGGCGGGTTCGGGGGCTGGAGGAGCTGTTTCCGCAGACGCTAGCTGCGCTGTTTCGGGTTGTTGTTCTCCCATGATCGATTTACTGCGAAAAGAGTTGTTGGTTTGGGTGGAGATGCTTGCGGTTGTGGTATATCTTCGTATCTGCCTGTTCCTGTCGTGGTAGCTGTAGTCGTTGTGGCGAAAAGATAACGTCGGCAATCGCTTCCCACGAAGAATCTGATAGCGGCTTATGTTTTGCTGCGATATGCGCAAGATCCTCCTCATTACATATAGACAGTAATATAACACGTTCAAACCGAGCTGAGGTACTGATCGATATTTTCTATGTCTATTTATTCCAGTCCTAGAATCTCGAAAGTACAAATTGCCTCTTTAGGCCCCTGTTCTTCGCCTGCGGCTGCAGCCACAGCCTGTAATTTTTCGTGGATTATTAAGAAGATTGGATTGGAAATGCGTACCGCGCGGATCGGGCTGGCGGCCTTTCCGTGATCCGGGCCGAAGAGATGGGAGGGGGGGACCCACTCTTTTGCCACTTTGGAATCATCTACCCGCCCGATTGATGAGATCGGATCGGATTTACAATCTGCATGGCAGTGAGGTTGGCGGTCCTGGGATATAGAGGGCTGCGGATCAGCGAGGCTGTTGATGGGAGGCTGTTTTGGGTGTCTGTGTCAGGGCGAGTACTGCAGTGTACTTCCTTACCTATCTAACCTGGGTAGGTATGTAGTGCGGACATTCTTTCTAGCGACTGGGATTGCTGTCCATGCACAGCAAGGACGTTACTTGCTGTATCGGCTTTGGTATCCGTATGTTGTGATACGCATAGCGGATATGAAATTATTATTTTTTGGATTTTGCATCAGATCCACCTCTAGGGACTTGTCCAGTCTCGATATTCGGACGCCGTGGTGTGGACCAATACTCTTTCTTCAACCCAGCAGCTACGGTTCAAAACCCCCGCAGCATTTGATGATTGTCTACTTGTCTTGAAAAAATCCAAGCCGTAGAAAGGAATTTACTCGGATTCTCCAATTCTTTGAACCGCTCATTGAAGTACTGGAGCGTTTTGAAGGAACTCTTGATGTAGTTGTGTAAGTCAATGCTGGTATTAGGTCTCTGATTTGGGACCTCTGCGCCTGGCGATCACTGTATGCACTAGTACAAAGAAAACGTGGTGGAAATAGACTAACGAGATGGAGATTGATTGCGATCACTTGAAAACATTGGAGTTTCTTACCTTCATTCTTGACAAGTTTGCCACCTTTATCAAACGAGACCATAACTTTGATTTCTAGGGGAGTAGGAGGCTAACATCAGCAATGCGTAGTTACTCTGTTAGAGGTACATGCCACCCCTGTAAGTATCTGATGCTGCAACCATTCCCTGGAGGGAAAATTTTGTACGTTCCTATAAAATTCCAACAAGGGAATTGGCATAAATTTATGATTATTAGATAGAAGCAAAAGCTAAAATGTATTGCATAGGGCTTACCAAACTGTGAAAGACCTTTGTCTCGTCTCTAACTTAGGCGAATCTGGAATGAACGGAGCCAGCGATGTTGATTTTGTAGCATTGACACAACTAGTAAGGACAATTATTGTCAAACAGGCACCTACAAAGAAAAGGACACTCGTAACGGAAAAGGTGTTTGCATAGACTGGTGCAAGGTAATGAAAGAGATGTCTACGGATGAAATTATGCCTGCATGGGAAGTACTAAGATTTCGAGTGCCGTGTAAAGAGTGGCGCGTTTTTCGATACTTTCTACGAAGCTGCCAGTCGTAACACGAGGCAAAATTGTGATAAGTATTATCCGTCCTGAGGTGTAGCTTAGTCGTGAACTTAGCATTACCTACATTGAATTAGGAGTATGCGATTCAGCACTAACGCCGCTTGCTGAACTTCCCGCTTGTATACAGAGGACTTGATTTGCTTCTGGTTAAAACGCTCTGTTCTTTCTCTTTCGATTAGCTGATACAACCCCTGGCACTGGCCTTTGCTCGGCTCTGGCGCATGAAGGTTCCTTCATGTCCAAGTCGTGCGGGTGAAGCCTGGCAACTCCTGCCCAGCCATTCCTGACCCATTCTTTCCTCATGTCGAGAACCTCACTACACAAAGTGATTAGCATATGTTTATTTGTTTACTCGAGTGTCAGGAAAGAGCAGTGAATCAGTGTGGTCCATGCTCAGAGCTGCACATAAAACGCTGTTCATCCTGCACTTTTCTTCTTCTCTTCTTCACTTCTTTCATCCCATCGGGTTTTCTCCAACGCTACACCACTGTTAGTCTCTTGTCTTTTGTTTCTGTCCTGTCGATTCTTAGTGTCAACTTCGTCTTACATATTGTTCGTTCCAATCAACGTCTTTGCCAATACCAACACCCTTACTATCCGAACCACACAGTTCCTGTACCTTGATACCACTCCTCACTAAGACACCACGCCTCTTGTCTCGCCAGCTGTCTCACTGCACGACCTCAGAATACAGTCTCGAAGACTTTCTCATCACTGGTCGTTGTGAGCATGTCAGCCAAAGGCAGGTTGCAATGACGGCCCTTGTTACGATCTGAGCCCCCCAGAATGGTCAATGATGAAACCGAAAACAACCCGTAGCTATAAAAGTCGCCCTGCAAGCCTCTGGCTGACAGCGCACCTTTTTTAGGCTTTCCTTTTTCTGGATCCTCACCCATTTTTCGTTGCAGACCTCAGAACAATCGCCTGGATGTGCATCACCGGTCGGTTTCTTGTTACGATTTTCTTTGTTACGACTTTTGCTTGCAGTCTGGGGAGAGAGAAGGGATCGGAGGCGGAGTGACAAGAGGAAAGCTATATATATTTGAATTGAATTTGTTGAGTCAATTTGAAGCTTGTTGAGCGAATAAGTTGATCTGTATCTGTGATGTTGAGCGAATAAGCTGACCTGTGTTTGTGATGTTGAGCGGGCTCACATGATTCTAGGTCTCGCTGATCAAAATTATGTTATCCCTAGTTGTTTTTTCTAATTCACACCAGGCAATGACAACTACATATCACACATACTATGGTATAAGTCCAACAAGGATGGATATTTTGAGGATGGAAACTCGACAGCAATCTGGCCGATCGATCATCGCCTTGGATGTGTAGCCTTAAACTCATTAAAATCGCCTGTTTGGAGATCCAAATCACACACGAAGGAGTTGATAATCGCTGGTAGGTGGTTGGTGAGTGGTACTGCGGTTTATGTTCGCTACCATACATTTTTGACATCATGATTCAACACACACACACATGTATTTCCGGGTAGGAAGCGGAAGTGGGCCCAACAAGAAATGAAGGTGTTTCTTGTTAATGTTTGGTTAATGGGCGCTGGTGGGCCACCTAGTTTGTTGGGCAGCTGCACTGATTCACGAGATGCCATGGTAACAGCCGTCGGCCAATTGACACAGCAGCCTTCCAAGCATTTAATACTCTATGCATAGTTTGCTTTCTTTTTAGAATTGTGCTGCCTATTCCAATGCATCTCGGATCGTGGTCAACCGGTTCAAGAGACACTTAGGATCTGCGACAGTAAAATGATCCTGTGTCCTTATTGTCCTAGTGTGGTGAAGGGGTATAATCTCCCAAATTCCAAAGCATCTGCTGTGTGCTTATAAAAGATACATGGTGCAGAAGTTGGAGAGTTCTGGTAGGCATCGAACCAATAAATAACTAGGTAATATGAACTACTTTGCTACAGCATACAGGAGATGACCATGCAATGCTTGTCTTTCGAATGCCTACCTGCTGGGTCCTATTTTTTGTACTGTCTTATCCCCGTGGCTGTTTACATATCGTTCATCTTAGTAATGGAGACCGTTACAAATACTCTTCTTCATCAAAATCATCGAACATCCAATGCTCGCATAGCCTTAGCCGCTCCTCTTCCGACTCACCTGCCTCAAGCGCGTCAGCCTTTAGCTTGCACTCACGTTGTTTTACTTCATTATACTGATCCAGGGGCACCCACCCCTCCGTACCAATGCCGATAGCATGTCTACAAGCCTGGAGCTGCTCATCTGCCTCAATCTGCGCAGTATTCATGCGCAAACATTCGTTTACCTCATCTTCCGAGAAGACAATTGGGCAAGGGGGCCTCGCACTGTCGTGCATGCTTGAGTTTGATACCATGATGTTGGGCCAGTTTTTCTCTAGAAAAATTAGGTCGGCTTTGAGAGTGACACTATCGCCTTCCCAGGGATAACTCGCATGATGAAAGAGTCTGCGCCGCAACAGACTGAAGTCATGGGCCAGAGCGTTATAGTGCGTCGAGTTAAACTCAGCCGTGGCCGCGAAATAAAAGTAGTGAAGTTGACGCTGACGTAGAAGCATGACCTGCTTGTGTTGTTCCGTTTCGCCTAGTTCGTCGAAATTACGTGGTAATTCAGGTGGTATTAGCGATTCTGAGATGCTGTCGCCGTAATTTTGGAGACTGTTTGGGATCCCGCATTGCAGGAAGAGCGGAAGTATTGAGCTGTGTTGCCAGTCAATTAGACTGGTGATACTGAGGTCATCTGAGACGAATATATTATTGGGTTGGAGATCAGGATGTCTTAGCGTTGGGCGAGTGAGAGTGTCCTCGCCATTCGGGATGATGTAAGGCACGATCTCTAGGTATCTTTCCAGATTCTGTACATGCTCGTTGGGTGATCGCCTCTGGTAATTGTATATTTCCCGGTGCAGGCGTTGGAAGGGATGAAGCGGCTTCCCAAATTTTGATAAATATGCCAGCTCCTTCTTCGCCACAGCGGCAAGAACCGCGGCTGAATCTGTATCTTTTGAACATTTAGTCAACGTCCTTGATGGATAACAAAATGATGCAGAGCAGGCGAAATATCTGAATACGAATGCATGGATCACAGAGTTTATACATACATGGCCCACGGTCGACCTTGATTTCTAGTCTTTTGCCATACCACAGGTTAAGTCTTAAGTCAGGACCAATACAAAAACAACTCTCGGGTGAGGAGTTGGTGAAAGGAACATTGATCTTGCTGCCTTCCGCGTCCATATCTTTGGTATAGTACAGACTTCCGCTTGCCGGAAAAGGAAGAGCAAACAGTCGAGACTCTAGCTCCACGAGTTTGGTGACGACGGTGATCCTAGCCTTTTCTGACAAGTCAAACCAGATATCGCCCAGATTTGTTCCACGGACTAATTCCATGAATATGTATTCTGTACCAGCTGGGTTCTCCGATGTAGCTGAGTAACTGTAGATCTTAGGTACAGGTAAACCATGCAAGCGGAGGAAGTCCACTGTCGCTACTTCGCTAGCAATTACGAGGTGCTTTGGCTTGGTAACTGGATACGGGACGCGTCCCACGAGTTGAAAGCCATCTTGCATAGTGACCAGGAAAGTTCGGTTGAAACCTCCTTCGGCCAACTTTTCAAATCGAGCCACATCTTCTACGTTTCGATTGACGGCTGCAGCTGCTAAGCGCTTCAGTTCTGAGACATTGAAGTGTTGACTTCTCTCAGAATGCTTCAGGCTGTTATTCCACCTCCATCAATAGTCAGTAACGAGATTAGGATAAGTAAGGAAATGGACTAACAGCCATCGCCCCGACGTGTACTCGAATAGCTCAGAGGGTTGATCCCTTGAGTAATTGGCCAGAGAATGAGTCGACAATATAATAGAACTCTTAGCTCTTATGGTTGCAGTGACTTGTAGCAAAGAACAGTAAGAGACCCCAATAGCCAAACGGCTACTTATATATCGAGAAGATGCCATAAGATAATCAGGCGTTGTTGGAAGAGCGACAGGCAGAAAGAAGGAATCTATTACTCTAGTAGATTAGGTGGCATGCCGAGATTGAGATTGAGATGGAAATGGAGACGGAGATGGGTATGAATGGAGACGGAGGCGGGGGGCCAGCAGATAGGCGTCCTTCACATATGATTTTCACATGAAGGTGTTGAGCGACTTATAATGCATTAATCATTCACAGGAAATTTAAATTCAACACAAGGTCTAGCATTTAAAGCGTTGGAATTTTATTGAACAGGCCAGTAAAACAATAAAAACGTTGAGTGACATGTTGGTAAAATACTAACAAATGTCGGGACTAGAGACTGAAAATATAAGTGGTGATGATAGCCGTGGGACTTTGATGGGGAAGTTTCCAAAGAAGATGGTGTATATAACAAGTTCCAGATGCAGCCTAATGCTGGAAAGATCCCGGCTCCTATCAAACAGTGGAGGGAAAAAAGCGGCGGTACTCATTCAGTAATGGCTAGCGCATTGGTGAAGAAAGGAGGCACAAAGGATGATGTCAAAAAGGGGTTGGAGGAGGCGGTAAGGTCGGTATAGATTTGGTCTGAAGACTTTATATGGGTGTAATTGGAAGTATGTTAAAATTCGGGTTGGCTCCGAGGATTAGGTAAGAGCTTCTTGTCGGAAGTATATGTTTGAGCTTCCCCAGGGACGACCATTTGCTTTACCCAAGCAGCTCGAATCGATTGCTTTTTTACGCCGCAATATCACCGAGGTAAGGCCAGGCAGAATTTACTTCTAGGAAGCACGTTCGCGTTTGCATAAGGCTGTTTTTGCATCTGCTTCTAAGAGTTATCCACCATACCCGCCAATAAAGCAAACGGCTATACACCACAAGATACTCTCTAGCTCTCGGAGCAGCAAGGCAATAGTGCCTGGAAAGACCATCAGAGAATTCAATCATAGCAGCGAACAGACGTAGTATGGTCACGGCAGTAACACGGCGCCATATTGGCAAGAACCTTTTACTATTGTGAGCTCCTTTTACCAGCAATGATCGAAGAATACCTAAAGGTGTTCGAGTTAGGCCTACCTTAGGAGCCCTCAGTATCAATGTTTGACTTCTGGACTCTTTCACCTAACAACTTCGGCCTTTTTCACGCCAATACCTCGGAGACCCATCTTGCTGCTGCTACGGAAACTTGGTTCTTTTGAGTGAGCCTCAGAGAGATCATTACAATATGCAAGCAATCAAGTTTTGGCAAATTTGGCGTTTCCCACTTTACTTCTGTCAGCAAAACTATTGCAGCCACCCCCAGAGTTACAACTGGAAGCGACCCCAACCTTCATCTTCGAGCCAGGAGGACTAACTCCGATGACACGCTGAACAATGGAGATAATCCAATTGGATTCTTTCACTGATGATAAGGGGCCTCCTGTTAGAAGAGGATGCTAATGGCTACGGAAGAGATGAAGAACGGCAAATTCACGCAGTCACAAAGAAACAGAGTAGTCGACCCGTGCTTTTTGGGACGAGAAGGAGACGAAGGACTTGCTATTATCACGGACATGAATACAAAACCCGATTGTTAGTACAACTCTTTACTAGCCTAATCTACAGTAAAAGTAGGAAACTTTAGTTGTATAACCCAATTTTTAGTTTGGTAACTTATTCTGATCTATATTAATAAGCTACCAAGAAGATGTTGTCTACTAATTCCTACTTCACACTTTGCTCCTAACACTAAAGTCAAGTTAATGCTCTTGTTTAGTTAGGCCTCAGCACAATGCAAATCCCCGTACTCGCAGACAGCTTCAACAGTAGATTCAGCAGTAATTGAAGAAGCAGTAGGAGTGATAGTGAAGAAAAGACACCACTGCTTACAGCAGATTAAATAAGAAGGAAGGCAAAGAATCAAGCATCGAGTGTGAAATAATTGATCTGAGCCTACTATTTAAGTGTTAATCCATGTACAGTTTACAAGCATTCCGTGAGCGTAGGCAGTGTTATGTAAGCGGAGTTGAAACGCTGAGATTCATGCCCAGAGCCCCGCAATGCCGTGTTTTCCGTATCTATTAGCTTCATAAATTGGTGGAATGCCAAGCTATTCAGATACATCCATCAACCCACTGCTTTTTTTGCAGCAAGCTAGAGAGGGTAATTCTATATAGATTTATCTCTTTTTTGCTACAATAAGTAAGTACAAGCTAGATCTTCTATCATGACTATTCTTTAATAGCATGTCTTGACGTTATGTCTACTATTTTCATTATATTATTACCCTAATTACGCTAAGCTATTATATCTATAAATCAGTGGAATGCCAAGATCTAAGCGAAGCACAATTGCCTAGCTACCTGCCAGAAACAAGGGGCGAGGCAGGAAAATAGGGACATCTTGGCGTTCCACTGATATATGAATCAAATAGATGGAGTCCTTTCAGTAGCATCACCATAACGGATTTACTTCCCCAAAGCTCTGCTATCAGCACCCGCTAAAGGAGTATGATGAAATTAAGGCGTTAAATTCGAAACACGGCCCTCCGCAAGAATCTTATTGGTGGCGCAGAAAATTACGGGATGGAAATTTGATGGTACGTATGCTACGTGTAAGCGAACATGACAATGCACAACATTTTTCGCGAGTGGCATAATGTCTATAGACTAACTCACCATTACGACGACTTTTGAAGTGAACCAAAGCTGGTCTGATGCAGAATGATGCACCGAGCAGCTTCTTGAGTCGTTGCATTCTCAATGGCCGAGGAAATTGGGCGCTTCAATGTAGCTGTGTCAGTATGCGAGCCATGAGGTGTAATAAATACTGCATCAACGTCCCTTCAGTGCAATCACCATTATTTTTTATCTTGCCAGTAGCATCCCTTCGCTTTCATTCTCTTCATTGTACCAACTTCAGTCGTTTTCTACAATCTTTGCCTCTCGTCTTTCTCTTCAAGCCACGCTTTATTCTCGAAAACTAAGGCCAAGAAATTAGAGCGACGCTATTCGAACTGCCATTATCCATTATGTCACCCCATTTAACTATCCTGCTTACCAGTGGCTTTGCAGCTCAAGTGCTTGCCCATGGTATTCTAACTGAGTTTACTGCGAATGGAGTCAGGTATGAAGGCTTCGCAACTGAGTCTATCTACAAGATTCAGAACGGTAACCCTGTTCCTGACGTTGCTGCGTGGTCCACAGAAGCACTGGATAGAGGCTACATTGAACCGAATAGCATGAGCACTCAGGACATTAACTGCCATAAAAATGCGGCCCCGGGCGTCTTGACTGCCGAGGTCGCTGCAGGAGGTACTATTGACTTCTTCTGGGCAGATTGGCCACATAACCAAAGCCCCGTCCTTACCTACATTGCCCCTTGCAATGGAGATTGTGCCACTGTCGATAAGTCTACTCTGGAATGGATCAAGATTGATGAGGCAGGATGGGATGGAGAATGGGCGGGCCAGAAGCTCATGAACAACAATTTTACGTGGACCACAACGGTTCCCTCGACCATTGCCGCTGGGAACTACGTTTTCCGAAATGAGATCATCAACCTTCACAGCGGTGTGAAACCCAACGGAGCCCAGCTTTACCCTCAGTGTATGAACGTCAAGATCACCGGCAGTGGCACCGATAGACCGAAAGGTACTCTGGCTGTTAACTTTTACAAGCCTGATGACGCTGGAATTCTTTTTGATGGTGCTTCCAAAAACATCATCGAATACCCGATCCCAGGCCCTCCTCTGTACATTCCTGGGGATACTGCTGTCTCTGTTTCGGCCAATTCGGCAAGCAGCTCTACCCAGAGCCCGTCCGCCTCCACTGTAATCGCCGTCAACCTCTCATCGAACGGCCCCATGGGCACTACTGCTGCCAGTACCAATGGTACACCAGCTGTTTCTGCCGTACCAACTACATTTGTTACCCGCACGACTGTTCGCCCAACTCACACAGGGCGTACTCGTCCTTCGGGCTGCAGGGCCTATAACGCCAGTAAGTAACTTTTCGTACTATGACTAAACGAATTGTCACTGATTACACATGTCACAGAAACTTCGCACTGCATTCCTACCTAATACGAATTGACATGTGGGCAAACCTCTTCGATGTCATGCGCAGCTAGAGCAGCTTGAACTTCTATTTCGTTAGTGGAATTTGATGACTAGGCTCTGGACCTTGGCATTTCATTGCTCACTTTGTTTTATCCAGTTGCTGCTAATTCTTTGTTTCCTAGGAAAGAGGTGCAGCTTATTTAAGTATAGAGTTAGGTATCTAGAGTACTTTCGCTTTACATTGTAGAGTAGTTAAATACTATTTTAGTGCTTTACTCTCCTTCTTGCTTAAAAGCAACTTAATTATTTTCACACGTAAAGATATATAGTGAATAAAAATCTTAGATATCCGCGCATTTAAATGCCCTGTTCGATAGACTTCCAACGGTACAGCGCTGGATCAAGGGCATTAAACTGTGAGAAGCTTCTTCCCTGTTTGGGACAGTTCAAGCTCACGAAGCACACAACAAGCGAAGCGGCTTACCTGTTATCTAGTGCTAAGTAGCCATGAACGTAGGTGCGCAGTTTGACCCTAGTTTTGCAATTTCCGTTCCGCTTTTTGTTCAGGGGGTAAATTCAGGGTTGAAGAAAGCTATCGACGTGCTGGCCATCGGACTCGTTGTCAGCTTCGGGACCAATAGCTTTCCGAACGGCCTCGTGTTCGCGGAGTAACATAGTAGTAGTATTGTGAGATGATGTTTTTAGTTTGTTCTAGGATCCTAGTGTTGTTTAACGCAACAGTGCCAAGACTGATTCTGGATACTCGGTTAATAACCAGGGCATTGACAGGGTCTTGGTGCTGATGTTGGTACCGGCTACTCGGTGAATGCTCAGGACATTGGTAGAAGCACTAATCTAAGTTTTATGATTACTAATTGCCTTCTCAACCCAAAAGATCTGGGTAAGGATGTACATTATAACCGCCCTCCTAAAGAAAATACCGAAAATGTCAGCCCACTTCTTCATGGGTACATAATTTGGAATTCAATTAGAAAAATGCATAACAACAACTCGACTCATGACTTGAATCTATTTGGCCCCACCCACGCTATAGGCTATTATACGAATACCAAGTTTGCTAGCCATAAAGAGGAAAGATATCACATAATCTTGGCATAGGATTCCTACCATAGCTGCAAAGTTACGTGGTTAGTCGTACCACAAGTAATGGAATTAAAGCTTAACAGACTTTTGCACAATTTCTGGTGCGCATCTGTAGCTAAATAGAGTAATTCTAAAGCTATGCATTGTCAGCAGTGTTATGATTATTTTTAAGTTTGCAGCCTTTTAGAGAGCTCCACAATATTACCACTT
Source organism: Dendryphion nanum (assembly GCA_020744415.1). NCBI lineage: Eukaryota > Fungi > Ascomycota > Dothideomycetes > Pleosporales > Torulaceae > Dendryphion > Dendryphion nanum. The sequence goes on along the minus strand of JAGMWT010000004.1, from coordinate 1,392,530 downwards.
TACACTCTTCCAAATCATGTATGATTGCTTTAGCATTGCAGCTGAAAAATATAAAGCCCTGTAAAATCTCCCTCATCAGAAACATTAATCTAATAAGCAAAAAAGAAAGCATCAAATCAAATTAGGATATTCTCTTATCATATCTTTTACCAATATGAAGTTCACTGCTCCCGCTACTCTCCTGGCCGCCAGCGTCCTCTCCCCCCTTGTATCCGCTACAGCGTACCTCAGTTATTGTCAAGTCAGCCATTCAAGCAACGGCAACGATTTTTTAATCAAAGTACAAAGCATTCCTGATGTCTCTAAATCTTCTATCTGCGGTTCTTCCGACAGGCAGATCCGAAGTTCTGCAAAAGGTTGGAGCATTAATGTTAAATACCTTACCTGTGATACGTAAGTGAATATGAGATGCATTGCTATCTATGAAAAATTCTACTAAATACAATATAGGGGTAAAACCACGCCTGATATGCAAATATTAGTCAAACTAGACAAGCAGTCTCCGTCTACTCAGCGTACTGCATTGTTTAATGGACTTCAGGCAGCTTTTGGAAGTCAGGGCTTCAACTGGAACGCGAACCAATGTAACCTTGCAGGCATTCCAACTTAGCAGTATCAACCAATCTCACAACACAGCTTGGATTAGCCGATTTAGAATGGCGGGGATATGAGAGTAATTGATGACTCAAGCTGTCAGGTACTTGATTAAATCATTTGGTGAAGCAAACTAGGACAAACTCAATGCAGTCGTTACATGGGGGTTAATTATATATACATTAAAAATGGAAAGGCATCCGTTTGGAGGGGGCTTTTGCCGCCGCCTTTGGATGCCTTATTACCTTGCCTAGACTCTGCTCGCTTTGCCTCCAAAGCATATCGTTACTGCAATGTCCAGTTTCCCGTTTTTCTCAACTTCCTAAGCAAACCAGCCAGTACTTCGTCGATCTAAATATGGCACATCTTCTGCAGCCGCCCAAAAGTCAACACCTACTTGAAAGGATAGGCCACTCACTGTCACGTTGCTCCCAGCCCTCTCCACTAATTCTTTACAATCCCACCACTCAAAGTCTACTTTCCTTTACTTCTCCCATATCAAGCCTATGCGAGACAAACTCAACAGTGAGGATGCTCTAGTAACAGCTACCGCTATTCATAAAATGCCTACAAAAGGTATAGATAGAGCTTGAAGGTCATCTTTGTACGCTGGCAGTACGTGAAGTCGCCACCGCGGGCAGGGAGGAAGGCCGATCCGCTCCCACCCAAACCTTGTCAAGGAGCGCTCATTGTGTAGAGTAAAGAAAGAAAGATGTTGAGGTGAGTGTTCTTGTCATCGACGATTGGGAAGCGGTCATCAAGAAGAATAAAGCATAGGCCATGATTAGATCTGGGAGGGGCAGGTTTGAGATTTGGAACCTGGTTTGGAACCTGGTCCACTGTGAGACCAAACACGAGTTCATCTGATCGTCTCGGTAGCAATGAATGCTTGGCGGTATTGCCGAGTCAACCAATGCGCCTATCAGCAGACATGATGCTGGCGGGAACTTCTAACTATCATTTAGATAATATTGCATTATAAATTCTCCAAGCGGGAAGAGCTTTGTAGGGGCGGTGTAGAGGAAAAACTATGTTACACCCCACAAATCAAGCGAGACAGCAGCAATTTAAGCGACTTACCCAACGCTTTAGTGAACACCTAGTTGGATTATATATTATGGGATTCCTTTGCTTTGCGGTCGCTACTCTCTCTCTCCCTCCCCCCCCCTCTCTCCATCTCTCTATTTAGATAATCTAACGCTACTATTTAGTCTTTGGCAACCGCGTTGGATAAAACATGTAAACATTAGACGACTTATAAGCATGATTGAGGTAAGGAAAAGGAATGTACAGCGCCAGGGTCCAATGTCCAGCATGTTGGAAGTTTATCGAACAGGTTACTAGTCTACCACGCTATTACTGATGCTGTTAGATTATAACGAGTATTATCCTACACATGTCAGCTCTTACTTGATGTTCATTCAAGTTTAGATAAGAAATGTATCCAATAATCGCTAACATTTTGCTTGATTTGCGAATTGAATGCATTGAAAGGGATTGATTATTAAGCGTGCGGCAAAGTGAGCGCCCGCACCACCTGCGCCCGCGCACAGCAACTATGTTGCACACTTACCACATTAGGAAAAGCGTGGCGAACTCACGTCAGCCATCCTCCACCGCAAGGACACTTGGATAAGACCACACTCCCTACCTCGTTGGCTACTAGGAGAGTAATTTTCCAGTACTCATAGAGATAGTCTGGCCGCATGTTCCAATATTATTTTTCTCCTGAGCAGCTGTGCAGGTAAGCGACATAGGTGTAGTCGCGATCAGATTATCCTGCACGCGTCGTTGTTCCCCTGCCTTGTGGTTGGTAGTCTCAATTTGTTCCCCAATGGATCACCTGCCCACTGTAGAGGGCGTTTGCAGTATCCACCTCGAAGTACCATATCTTCTTCCAGGTCGATGGACATACGACTGCAAAGGTATTCATGGGTTTCCAGAAAGGATGAACTTCAACACGCGGAGCCTGCAACAACGAGGACATCTACAAGGCTATAGTCACGAAGAGTGCTTGTCCTTTATACAATCATGGCTCTTTTTTGGTTTAGTCATTGATGTTTTCAGCGTCATCGGCATTCGCCTGCAGCCTACCGACTTTATTCGTACCAAGCCCGATGGTACAAATATTATCACCTCGAGACTCTTCCCACAGCTTGTTATTGCCTGGGAGCTGGTGGAAAGAGGGGCCACTCAAACCAATAAGCTGAAGCGGCTAAAGCAAATCGACAGCATAATCGCATTGGCGCACGAATTTATCAACCACTCTGTCATTTCCGACTGGACAGACCTACCTCCACGAATGGACAGTGAGAACGAGGACTTAAGCATAGTACAATCTCGGAGTTCTTCTTTCCACCCGACTACGAGTGTCAAGGTCGAGCTCTCTATTCTGTGGCTTGGCGAGACTCTCAGCCATGCCCGACAGATAGCTTATTTTGATTTTAGCGCCCCAGATTCAAGAATTCGTCAACAAAGAGAGAATTTTGCCAAGTGGAAACGTCCCGAAGCCCTCAAAAATCTCCTGCTGAACCGTGGATGGTGTCCTTTTGAGGTCGAGTATTTTCATACTTACTCAACCAATTCGACAATTTGGTACTTCGCCAGCTTCAGCAGAGATCATGAGCCGGAAGACCACAGAGGCTGCACTACACAAGTATGCGCTCTTAATGTGTTAACAAAGGAAGAGTATCGCACGCGACACGTAACAGAGGGTTGCGATTGTCTGTTACTACACTCTATATCAGCCGACGATTTAGGTGACAGCGCCTCTCAGGACACATTCTCTGAGATTGTCAGGCGAGAACATATCCCACTCGCGCTCGTAACAGGATCTCCGGGCAATGACGAGCTTCAAATTGTATCAAGTCAACGCAAAGGGTTGTTAGCAACAATTGATCATAACCACCGTAATAGTTCAAGGACGAAATCCGCACAATGGCCCGTCTACGATCACGATGTGAAGCCAGTCATACAATATGTAGCTATATCACACGTATGGCGCGGCGGATTGGGTAATCCCAAGGCCAACGCACTCCCTCGTTGTCAACTGTCTCGCATTCAGGCACTGGTGAACGCACAGTATCCTCCTGAACTTCATCCAGTTCCATTTTGGATGGACACTTTATGCGTACCATTGAACGACTCTATGCGGAAAAAAGCTATCGCGAAGATGAAAAGTATTTACCAAGAAGCAGACAAAGTGCTCGTGCTAGATACCGCGCTTCAATCTGCAGCGTTGGCCAACGACGCACTAATCAATTTGACCCGAATCCGATATTGCTCATGGACTCAGCGACTTTGGACTTATCAAGAGGGCATCCTGGCTTTTCAGCTTCTGTTTCAATTCCAAGACAAGGCCGTCTTTGGCGAATACCTCATTCGACAGCAAGAATCAGATAGCCGCAAATATTACCGGGAGAACATCGATCAAATTCGGGCTATGATCAAAGACAGAGCATCGTTTTTGATCAACGCACATGTCCTCTTAAACTGCAGCGGGATCCGTTTCATGCCCTTCAACGTGGACCATCCTTGGATAGGTCGTGGTACTACTCTCCCAAAACAAGTAGATCTTGTACAATATGGGGCAAGGATGTCATTTAAACAAGTTCGCATTGCTCATTCTCAATACAGTGGCACCTTTTTACGGAAAGACCGCGACTTCGAAGCACTTTCCAGATTCAGTGCGCCTCTTCAATGGAGAAGAACAACAAAAATAAAAGACGAAGCACTCGTCTTGGCCAACCTGATGGGACTCAATCTAAAGCTACTTCTGGATCCTCGGAGGGATCTTACGCTGAAGCACATATTCCAAAACATGGAATTTGCACCTGTGGATGTGTTGTTCGTAGCAAGAGAACATTTTAGCGAACCAGGATGTCGCTGGATGCCAAAGTCTTTGATTGATGGACGAGGCTCTACCGTCTTGAGCAACAAAGGTGGGAAAGTCACGCCCAATGGTTTTGTTGTCAGGCTACCTGGTATATCCATAGCAATAAGCGATTTACCGCCCATGAACGAAACTACTTTTGCACAAATCCAGGGGACCTTATACGAAATCAAGACTGTATTCAGTCAGCCAATAATTATTGAGAGCCAGCAACATCAGACCGAAACGCAATGCGCTCTCGTTTATAAGAATCTGAATCTTCATGTGTCGTTCCCCGGCGCCATTCTGAGGAACATAAATGACCGTTCGCGGATCCCGGCAGCCACGTGGTCTGGGTGTGTAAAGATCACCCCGATGAGACTAAATTCAACAGTTCCGAGTTGCACCACAATTGCCCATGCACCTGCCCTGATTAAGTCACAAAGCTGGTGTATAAACTAAAAACATCAATCATCCTATCAGCGCGAGATCTTCATAGAACCAGCTCACAATGCCTATAACGCCGCAGCACTATCTATCCCCACGGCAGCCATGTAAGCTCCAAGGCTTTTCGAAAATTTAGGCGACTTATAAGCCTTCTTGACTTCGATCAACGTCATACTGTTGGGCAAACTGATAGATTTCAACAAAGCCTCCTCCTGCTCGACAGACTTTGCGTGCAAATAAGGTCGGCATTTCTCCATATCTGCCTCCCACATCCTCCTGCGCTCATTGTTCGGCATAAAGACATCTGCCCAGGCCCACTTGTCTGCCTTCGCCGTCACGGGCAATTGCGCAATGAATGCCATCGCGGCTTTTCGCCCCGAAAACACCATCGAGGGGAGATTTGATGCTGTCCCAGGCTGGTGGTCCAAGACGTTACAACCACATAGCACTCCGTTCAACCAACCCGCAGCAAAGTTCATCATAACATAAAGCGCTAGCCATATTATAGAACTAAGGCCTTGTTTAGTCCCATTACCGACCAAACTAAGAAGTGCCGCTGCTTGGACTACCAAGGACATTAAGAGGCATCTAGATGCTCTACGAACCAAGCGAAAATTGCTCGTGCGTATCGGAATATTAGTCAACGAATGCAACTGGCTCGAATACCCGCAAAGAACATTGATCTCGTCCGCATTCGCATGTGCGGTCACGATATGCGTGTCCAAAGTCGCGCCTCCAGGGACTTTTTCCCGTGAAGCCGTAAATCTCGAAGCGGCCTTGCCAAAAACTGGGTCCGCTTTGTGATGAATGTAAAGCAGCACCAAATGGTTAAATACCATACATGTAATCATAAGTGTGCACACATGGAGCTTGTATATCCCACACACAGCGGCCACGGCGAGCAATATGATTACTTGGATACAAGTAGCGATTCGGTACGTCCACTGTATCCCACCACCTTGTTTCTTGTAGTCTGTGTAGAGGAAGCTGACGTTGACGACCGTAGATCGATATAGCATGCCGTCGTGTTGTGTTCCATCTCTTCCTTTCCCATACTCAAGTAAACCGCCTAGGTTCAAAACCTGCATGTTGACTAATGGAAACATGTTTCCGTGTCGCAGACTAGCTACCGTGTAAGGTAGACTCTTGTTTAATTCGCCATATAATTCGCTTTCTCGCATGTTCCATATACGGTGGATGTCCTTAATGCATCCTGTCATGGGTGTCGAAATGTAATTCCGGCCAAGGATCGCATTGAGCAGTGTGTTCTGGACACGCAAATCCTCCGCGTAAAGGGCGATTGGCATGTAAGAAATTATAATGAGTATTTGAGACGTGGAAGAATCAGCGAAAGCATCTTGTTGGCCCGCGGCTCGTGAAATGTCGGTACAATTGCATGCTGCCTTACAAAGCGTAACGGCGAGAGACACTACAAAAGCATTTCGACTGAAAAGTCGTGCAATCGAGATAATTTCAAGCGGCATCAGCGAGTATTCTGGATTTAGTTCTGCCCGCAGGGAGGTATTGAAAATAAAAATCTTGTAGAGCAAGCCGGAACGTAGCTACACCTTTAAGACATCGATTCACAATATAGACCATCGGTTTTTAGATAATGTCTTTATGTCTTAATACATACACAAGGCTGAATCCGCAGTTCTTACCAGTTTGTTGGCCTTGAAACCGGTGAGTGTTTTCTGTCAGCCTTGTGAGTAACCTGCATGATGCATCTCATCGATATTCATACTATTTTCCGTGTCAGCCTTGCTCAACATCCTTGCGTCTTTAAAGCAGGCTATGTGCGAAGAAGTCCACAATCTTTCAAGCTCGTCATGAAAGCTATGCTCAGATAACAGAAAAGAGAAACAGTTCGAAAGTAACTTCTCTCTCCTTATAGTATTCAATTATAGGTATTTTCATGATGTGTGAAAATTGTTTTACGGCGTAGAAAATTGCTTTTTTGGAAATAGATCTTGCTCAGCGTAAGGCTAGACCGTGACATCATGATATATATCCAAGGAATACAAGTACTGATACAAAGACGTTCTCTCAACAATAGAAGTTGTCGAGATGTTTCCCCAAAATTCTCTAACCCACCATATCCCTCGCAAACAAAACCAAAGAATTCAGACCCATCCCAAGAAAGAATCAAATCACCATCCTGTTAGAAAGTAAACAGGATAAATTTAAGTAAAGAGGGGTTTCTAAACACTAAACAGTAGTTATCACGCAATGTAGAAAGTATATAAAGAGAGTAGAGCATAATGCTATACAAGATGTGAATATATACATTACATGCCTTAATTACCTATCTTATAAAACTACCTATAGTATAGTCTTAGTGCTCCTTAGCACTTTAATATACTCTAGATCTACTTAATTTGCTACTTTCGTATACAATATCTAGTTAGAATTTGTAGAATAAATAAAGGTAGAGGATTAGTAGTAGAGTTAAACGCCTAGCACACTTCTCTCTAAAGGAAAAATACTAGTAGAGCTAGAGATTATAAAAGAAACATAAGATAAGATACGTAAACTATATAATTCTAATGCTATAGAGCTATGCTAGAATAGCAATGTGCACTTTATAATGCTTTGCTAGGTCTATATGCACCTGCTAGGAATTACGTAATAGAATATTGTATTAGCCTAGCCTAATTCTTGTCTTGTCCTAAAGACAAGATTTGATAATACTAAGTTAAAACCTGTTAATTATGCACTGTTTTGTGACAAGACTTTAATTCTACTACATCTTGTTAAGCAAGTCCTTGCGGATCCTTACAATGGTGTTGACAGTATTAATCACACGAGCGCGAGTGTGCAGAGCCTAAGACGCAACCTTATTGCTGTCTCTATTAAACGAAGACTCCTAACAGCAGCGAATTAGTTGCGCTGACCTGACTCTAACTCTGGGCTGTGACTTATTTTAACCGTCTACGCACTCTCCTGTTGCCTAACAAACGTGATATTGTTCTGATGCTATTGCTGTTGGTGATGGGAGTTAGTGGACGCTATAGTTTATTCTTTGCTATTAATAGTGCTGCTGCTGAAGGTATTGCTATTGCAGGCGGCAAGTCTGTGTTTGGAGACTGTGCGATGCTTGAGGGATGCTATCAGGTCCTTGCTGGTCCATAGGTGGCGGGGGCTTGGGTTAAGGAGGTTTGGGTGCCTTGGTTTTTGAAGGAATGCCTGGGCGCATGGGTTGGAGCTTAAATGAAGGATAGCAATAAGTCTAGCATTTTTACAAATTTATTTAAGATACCCTCTGTAGATAGTGTGTTTAATGATAGACTTGTTAATATCTCAACAGCCTTGTTGTAAACGATGTTTATTTGTTACAACTTTAACTTGTGCCTTAAAAGTTTGAAACGTCTGAATGTACACATTATGCTTGCGCTTAATCCTTGAAGGGTTACGTAGTCAAGAGCTATTGGCATAGATGTGACATAGTCAAGCAATGTTTTCTAGTGGGTATACTAGTGGTGACTAACTAGTCAAGTGAACCAGACGGAATTGCTAACGATTTTGCTGCGAATACATTAGTACTTGCGCGAGCAAACGAAGTACAGGGCTAGGCATCCGCTAACCCCAAGGCAGCGCCTAGCTCCTCTTGAAACTGAAATTAATGATTCGCGATGCTTGTAAAGTGAACTGAGACTCGCTGCTGGTTACTCTTGTTGCTAGTGCATATTTCCAACCAAGTGTGCGCTTTAATAGCCTGTTCGATAAACTTCCAACGCTAAGTCCAACGGGGTCCAACGCTCTAGTGTTCGCCAAACTCTAACGCGCGTTGGATAAATTGCCCTTCGTTAGAGTATTTTAAAAATATAAAAAACATGCTTTTCTGCACCTATTAGAGGCCTCTATTTTTCTAACTCGTTAGACCGTTAGACGATTTTCTCCAACAAAATTTCTGGTGGGGTCTGAAAACGTTGGATGATTTTGGGACACCTATTCAAGCACCTCGAGCATCTATTCGAGCACCTCGAGCACCTATTTGAGCATCTAGATGATGAGTTCTAGGAGATAGAATAGTATCTCCATCTCCATCTCCATCTCCCTGAGTAGTCTCCCTATGGAAATGGAAATGGAGAGAGATGGAGATGCTGTTCCATCTTCTAAAGCTCACCTTCAAGGTGCTCGAATAGGTGCTCCATCTCCTAGAGCTCATCTTCTAGGTGCTCGAATAAGTGCTCGAGGTGCTCGAGGTGCTCAAATAGGTGCCCTAAAATCATCCAACTCTTTCAGACCCCACCAGAAATCTTGTTGGAGAAAATCGTTCAGCGGTCTAACGAGTTAGAAAAATAGAGGCCTCTGATAGGTGTGGAAAAGCATGTATTTTATATTTTTAAATACTCCAACGCAGGGCAAATCATGCAGCGCTCGCTGGAGCTGTGCCAAACACTAGAGCGTTGGATCCAGCGCTGGATCCAGCGCTGGACCGTTGGAAGTTTACCGAACAGGCTAACAATCTGCCTACGATCTAAGTAATAAATAAGCGCGAAGAAGTAGCAATGACTTCAGAAAGCGCGAACAAGAAAAGAAGATAAAACAAAAGCGTTACATAGGAAAATTCCCCAACTACAGCAACAATCCCGGGCAGACACCCAATATCCATCACAGTAGCAAGGAGCCATGGGTAGAACATTTTCAATCCAAGATTGGCTTGAAGTGCTCAAATCTTCGAAGATGTGTCCCTAGGAAGCCATGGTAGACTGGCCTCTACTAGATATCCGAGTTGACATCGCAGCCCCAAACTTCGCGGAATTTGTTCAATCCACGCTGGATACTGTCAAGGTATTGACCATGTCCAACAGGACCTTGGATGAAGGAGACATCGGCGGCCCAGGTATTCAAACCCGGGTGAAAAAAGCATTGTGGATTGCTTACCGGGGCAAATGATCCATAATCTGTTATCGATTTCCGTTAGGTATGATTTGAATGTCAATTCAGGAATCGAGACTTACCAAGCCAGAGGTGGCAGAACCTCACGGTCAGATTGATGTCGGTGTCCAGAACGAGCCTGACACGATAACGCCTTGCAGCATTCTCGACCCAGTTCGAGTCCCACTTGGCCCAAAGGGTGCAAGCAGCTCGTTTCTCCACGTTGCCATTCGGCTCATTCAGTGGCTCGACGCCTCTTTCCTCGATCAGTGTGGAGTTTTGAACAATAGGCCATCCACTATAGACCTCACTGGTGGCCTTCACAGCGTCGACGCCTGTTCGATGGGGATCAGTGAATTGACTCTTCTATGAATCAAGAGTGAGAGGATATACGTACTGCTGTCTGGAATAGCCGCAGCGTTTGTGGCCAGAGGAAAGGCCAACAGGGCATGGAAAAGGGCGGTAACAATAGTGAACTTCATGTTTGATAGATGGGTGTTGACGAAGATTCTTCGAATTGTTGTTTTGCAGAAAGAGAGTTCCGGAAAGGACTGGTTGTGGAGATGCCTTTGGAAGTGAAGTAGACAATGAGTCGGTATGAATTGGTAGTCTGTGAAGATGGATGGTTGTGATGAATATGAATATGGAGGTGTTCGATCATGACTTTATACTCAAGAGCCCCATAGACATCTTGATATTCGTCTTTGACTACAAAGGGATCCATCCAAACCCAGCAATCAACCGAACTAGCGAAGCTAAAGAAGAATCTCCAGTATTACTCCCTTCATGCGCATTGACTGGAGATTTGTCTCCCAATCGAGGCGAAGCTCGGGAACATTCAACACTTGAAACGTGAGGCTGTTTTCCAGCATGACAGGGAGGCTATCGTAGCGATCGAATCGTTGCGTCGTTTCTACATACCCAAATAGAATTGATATATTAAAGAACAATGCGCGGATGCTGATAATCCCTGCACATGTGGCGTCAATCGGACATCAGCCCCGATGATTGGACGGTTTGTACTACCCTCCGTAGAACCCTCAGTTGAAATCCTCTGATGTCCGTCGCCCCCTTCCACGCGCCCTCTTTTGTATTACCTCTTGTGCCATCCCTCGCATAATGGGACCGATTGTAGTAGATTCCAGAGTGTTCTTCTAGACCCCATTTCGATTTAAGCCTAGTGATGCAACTTGGCCTCACCACGACTCTTCTTCTCCTTCCTCGCTTCAACTCAATACCTTGAACATTACTGCGCTTTTCTTACACTGCCCTACTTACCCCACGATCCTTTGTTTTAGCCTTCGCATGAAAGAACTGTGTGTAGTAAACTCCCGAATGTTCGTCTACTACTCCGTTCCAAAACAGGCACGAAAGCGACCTCTTCGAGCGATGGGAACTCGAGTCACAGGATCCTTGGGCATATAGCACAGACTTCCAAGAGGGACTACGGTGGATCTATCCCGTCAGCCAGGACACATACCTGGGTGGCAGTCGGGCGTTTTCCTTTATCGCCAGCCACAGCCATCACCTTCGTTCCAACACGCTGTCTGCTCATTTACGATTGGCAGGTTCTACTTTCACACGAAGAGATAACTTTGATCATCTACTTCCCCTCCATCATCAACGGATCATAGACTCTTCAGGTTTCAGTGCCGGGTACATCTACACGCCCGACCCAACTCTCATGACCACGAAGCAAAGAGAATCGTTCCGTGGACACTTGGAGTTTGTAGTTTTGAGTCGCGTAAGCATTAACTCAGACCCTCGAGTTGGTGCTCATAATCTTGGCGAGTCGATCTTTTATAACATTTCTTTTCGTTCACGAGATGCTATATTGCCGCCAAACAGCACTAGACCACAACACCATAACGAGCACCTGCACGATTTGGCTTATTTCAATACCGACAGATACGATGATTCTGATCCATGGTGTCTATTCAACGTGTTGATGATTGAATGGAGGGGTAATGTTGCTCAGCGCGTTACTGTTGGACGTGTTCATATTAATGCGTTTCTCTCGGCTGATCCGGTTCAAAAGCACATCTGCTTGGAATAATTATTTGATCATCTACCTGTGTAACACAATCATATTCAGATTGATTACTGTTGACTGTTAGGTGAGTAAGCTGTAATATGTGTATATATTTCTTTGTTCTTCACAATTTGGACGATTTTTTCCCAAGGTTGTTTATGATGAAGTAGGCGCCTGTTGAGTCCAATATGCCGAGGCATGTTTCCCATCTCCAGTTCCCATAGCCTGTACATATCAACACCACTACGACTTTCACAATACTCACCTGAACATGTCACGAGAGTGATTAAGGGGTGGGTTGTGGTTACGTAGGTCTAAGGAGACTGCCAAATGACAAGTTTCATGCGCGTGCGACAACGGAGCTGCACGGGCCACCACCACGTAATTGTTTCCATAGCTGACAACTTTGGAACGCCGTGGCCGTCTTGTCCAGTGCACAACACTTTCATCATTAGACTTTCTTGGAGTCATCATCTCATGGTGTGGAGGAATTCAGTTCAATGTGTCACCCCCACGTTATTTGTCTTCGTTTTCGGACCGACGTCAACCAATCCAAGTGTGCACATGTTGAATTCTGCTTCAATCTTAACAGTCGAGCGTCTTAGTATTCATGGCGCGGCATCAGGAAACGACCACATGGACCAAGTAAACGGCGCTTACACCAATCAATGCTCGCTGATCCTTAAATTGCCACGTCCCAATGACCTGGACAAGACCATCTACTCTGGAGTTTCCCAGGCTACTTTCGCGAGATCGACGACCGGATCCACAGGGTTCAACTGGATATCCAAACCACAGGGCCAGCCTTGGATGCTCAAAAAAGAGTTAGTTATTATGGGTAGGCGCTGCTATGGCCTAAAAGATGGTTTGCCAAACAGGAATTGTCTCCGTGAGCATTCCTGGGAACAATAACTTCAATATGCATAGCAACTCATGCCACATGACGGCACATGAAGCTTGACAACCACATTTCAGACCTGTCTTTGGACACACTTAACCTACTCTGAAATGCTTTCAATGCCAATGAGCCATAGCCGAGGTTGAGGCCTACAGAAGTCGTGTGTTAGACACTGGATGGTGAAAAACTTATCAGATGGCCATGGCCATGGCCTCGGGGGGTTCCCTGATCTACTCGAATGCCAATGTTGCCAAGTCCAACGACCCAGCGACATGAATCCGATAGACCTCTAGGGCTGGGAAAATTTTCAAAGGATTGCCGATTTCGGGACTACGCTAATGATCTGGACGAAAAGCAATGCAGCACGGTGCCACACTAGTTTCCAAATTACAATTGAATAATTAGGTGTTCAACTATACAAAACGATTATGGAAAGCCACAACACCCTACTTTACAAGATCCCAACATCACCAAGTTCAATCTTTGGGCCTGATGACTTCAGCCCCCCTCCCGCTTGAACCGCCCTGTTCGCCACCTGAAGGTCGATCTCCGCCATCTGAAGTATGGGTTCCTGCAATATGAGCGGCTGGGATCATGGCACCATCAGAGTTCAACTCTTGGCGGTACATGCCTCGTGGCGGGCCAAGCGGGAAAAGGTGGAAATTCCGCCGCGCCAAGATGGCTACACCTTGCCTAGTGTGGCACTATGCTGGGAAAAGTGGAAACTTGGGAATTGAATGATCTTATCTGATCATCTAACAAATGAGAAGCTCCTGGCCCACCCGAGCAATGTCAAGTTGCTCACAGTACACCAACCTCGTTGGGAGGTAGAAAGCATGGGGTGGAGAATGGGGGCAAGAATTTGCATCGACTGATGGGACAGCGGAAGGGCCCAGATGGCATTGCTACCCGTTGTGGGACAGTCTCGAAGCATAACACCCAAGTATGCGTGCAGTATTTAGAGCTGGCTTGATGCTCCTCAAGCTGCCCTTTTTCCTCTTCACTCGTCGGACTCCGCCAATTCGTCTCTCCTTCGACAACTGTCAATCGTAAGGGTCAATAACGGGTTGTTTTGTCTTATTTGAGAACCAACCGTTGCTCTTCAACCATGAACTCGCTCAAGCCTGACGGACCACTTCCTGTGGGAACCACCCAGAACTCGTCAAAGGAGTTTGATACCGAAAAGAACGTCGACTCAAACTATAATGCTCATGAACTCTCTAGCGAGGGTGGGCATGATACCGATGGCTCTTCGGAATATCAAAATGGTGTCGAGCGTGTGAGAGCAATTACCGCCATCTGGTCGAAATCTACCCTCATTAGCATGTTCTGTTTGTAAGTCGTCCCCTGTTTTCTCAGCCCACATCCCTAAAGCAACTACATCTCCACAGCTTTGAACAACACTGACTGACTCGTATCCAGGCTCTACCTCATCGACTTTGTCGGCTTCCTACAAAACTCCGTCGATGCTGGTCTCAATGCGTACATTACTTCCGAATTCGGCAGACACGGCCTTCTCACAGCTTCAAGTATCATTTCGACTGCTTTGGCTGGATGCATTCCCCTCGCTACTGCAAAGGTTATTGATATCTGGGGTCGTGTCGAGGGATTCCTACTCATGCTCCTCATCGTCGTGGTTGGAATGATCATGAAGGCCGTGTGCAAGAACGTCCAGACATATGTCGCAGCTCACGCCCTCTACTGGGGTGGTCATATCGGTGTCATCTATGTTATCAGCGTCATGTGCGCCGATATGACGACGCTCAAGAACCGTATGATTATCTTCACCATCAACGGAACACCCAGAATTGCCGCCACTTTTGCCGGTCCTCGCATTGCTGAGCTCTTCTATACCAATCTCAACTTCCGTTGGGCATTCGGAGCCTTCGCTATCATCTTGACAGGTTGCAGTATTCCCGCTATGTCGCTCATGATTTTCATGTATCGCAAAGCTCGTAAGGCTGGCCTCGCCAAGAAGAAGAGGTCGGGTCGCAACTTCTTCCAGTCTTTCATTCACTATTCTATTCAGTTTGACGGTATGTACTCCTACTGCCCTTTTCTTAGCTCAAAATTTCCCTCCTCGTTTCAAATATGCTGACAGTCTTCCAGTCATTGGCATAATCCTCGTTATGTTCGCTTTCTGTCTCTTCCTCCTGCCATTCAGCTTGGTAATCCACGCACCCAATGGATGGAAGACGCCCTATATCATCGCTATGATCGTCGTCGGAATTCTCCTATTCCCCGCTTTCTACTGTTGGGAGAGGTTCCTTGCACCCGTCCAATTCCTGCCCTGGGTCTATCTCCAAGACAGGACTCTTGTCGGCTCGTGCCTTCTCTATGGCGTCATGTTCATCTCCATCTTCTGCTGGAACGGCTATTTCTACTCCTACCTCCAAGTTGTGCACCGCCAAAGCATCAGTCATGCCGGTTACATCCTCAACGCCTTCTCTCTCACATCCTCCGTCTTCAGCCCGCTCGTCGCCGGTATTATCAGCTACACCGGTAACTTCAAGTGGACTGCCTACTCCGGTGTGCCGGTTGTGCTGCTCGGCACCGCGCTCTTGATCCCCTTCCGAGCCCCTTCCACTGATCCTGGCCTTTTAGCCTTCACTCAAGTCCTCGTCGGTCTCGGCACGGGTATCTTCGCCACCTGCTCCCAGCTTGCCGCCATGTCCACCGTTACCCACCAACAGATCGCCGTCGTTATCGCAATCTGGGGTCTCTTCGGCAGCTTCGGCGCCGCCATCGGCTACGCCATCGCCGGCGCAATGTGGAACAACATCCTCCCCGAGCAGTTATACCAGCGTCTTCCAGAAGCAAGCAAGAACCGCACCATGGAGATCTTCGGCGACATGGTTGTTCAGATGTCATTCTTGGACGGTTCGCCAGAGCGCCAGGCCATCCTCGGTGCGTACGGTGACGTGCAGCGCAAGATGGTCATTGTGGGCGCTTGTTTCGTGCCGCTTTGCTTTGCCTCGTTATTCATCTGGAGGAACATAAATGTCAAGAAGCTCGAGGAGGAGCAAGGAAAGCAGACCAAGGGTATGGTCTTCTAGATGATCGGAGAGATTAGAAGATTTTGGTGTAGTATACAGCCGGCCCAGGGGGTGATATAGATGAAGATACGATTAGAGTCAATAGAGATAGACACTCGCTAAAAAGTATGATTGTAATATTAATATTTTTACAAAAGTTTACAAGAGTTGATGTGTTTTCGTTCTGGTTGATGCTGCTACGACGAGTGCTCTGTGTCTGGAGGATGAACATACCGGGTCTTGGTATGCTTAAGCAATTGATGAGACTTCTTGTAATTAGGGATGCCTATATGACTATGTGTTCGTATTGGAATGAAATCACGAAAAACATGCATGAGATCTACAAATACGAACAAGGGGACTTTTCCAAAATAGTGCACGATTATGAGGATAAATGAAGTCATTGGTAAACACTTCACTTCTATGAAACCGTAGATTTGATCAACTTAATACTAAATACAATTGTGATGAGAAAAATACCTAATCTACCAGATTAATACATGATTGCACTCACAAAACCCACGACCCTACTAAATCAAAAAGAACGGCAAAAACATCTTCAAATACTGATACCACTTCATCTTTCTCGTCGGCGTATCCTCCTCCTTAATGTTATGTTTCTCGATCACACGTAAGAAAACCTCATCAAACGTCGACGGACTCACAGAGTAAAACTCTAATCCGAGTTTCTGTTTGTTTTCCTCAAGAAGAACGAATAGCTTCCCGACGGAAAGTTCATCTTCTCCCTCTTTGTTGTCCGAGATATTCGTCTCATTGGGTTGAATGGCATCTTCGTCCGTGACAATATGCGATGGGGATTGTGAGCGGGTAGCGGGGATATTGTAGCGCATCTGTCCGTGGTAGGCGAAGCCTTCGAGTTTTGCGCCGGGGAGTTGTTGTTCGATGAATGTCTTCACGATTTCCATTTGTTCGTTGGATGTGTGGGGTGCTGAGGCGCAGATGAGTTGGACATGGAAGCCGTAGCCGTGTTTGGTGCGAAGGTGGGATGTGGTGCCGATATCAATCATACGTTTGGCGAGGACGCCGACGCGGTCGGCGAGATGGTCAGCTTCTTCCATGGAGTGGGTCTTTGGAGGAATTGGTTAGCCAATGGCTGAATGCTGGGAGATGGGTTTGTGAGGGGTTACTTACTGTTAGGAGGACACTTCGTCCAGGCACAAATTCAGCGAGCGTTTTCCACATTGTTCGCTTTGCTAGTGGATCCATGCCAGAGCTGGGTTCGTCGAGTAAAACCAGTTCTGGGTTACCAATGAGAGCAATACCGAGACTTAATTTTCTCTTATTGCCGCCAGAGAGCTTGCTTGCCATGCGGTCTCTGAATCTTTCCAGGCCAACTGCTTTTACAATTTGTAAGGCATTTCGCTGGGGGTCGGATACCCCCCTGACTCCGGCGTAGAATTCGAGATGCTCAAGAACCGTCATTTGATCGACGGCGTCAAATTGTGGACAAACACCGAGACGAGAGCGCGCCGCACGGCGATCTTTGAGAGCATCGACTGAACCAAGATGAATTGATGCACCGGATTGCGTGGGCTGGATTTCTCCGCGGAGCATGCTGATGGTTGTTGACTTTCCAGCACCGTTGGGACCAACGACAGCGAAGACCTCTCCTTTCTGCACGCCGAATGTGAGATCTTCCACTGCCGTAATTGGACCTTGAGTCTTGGACTTGTAATTTCTTGTGAGATGCTGTACGCGAAGGCCGTCGGTGGCGTTCGCGACGCGATCGATTTCGTCAGACACTTCCTTTTCGCGGGTCGGTTGGTCTTCCGAATCTGTACGCTTGACCTTTCTCCCAAACCAGTTTGCTGCCCATTTATGGTCGACGGTCATAAGTATGCCGAACATGATGAGGGACTGACCGATGAGATAGAGGATTGGGGCACCAAAGAGTTTGAATTCTCCTGGGTAGGTCGCAATGCGTGGAGGGTTATCTCGGCAGAGAGAGTTGAAGAGATTCATTGAAATAATAAGGGATCGAATGAGATTTCCGATTGGAGTGATGAGGGTAAATGTGAGGTTGAATATATCAAGTGCGTCGTTGACTCTGCTTGCTTCGATGTTTGACTGGATGTTCATCACGCCTGTAAAGTACATGAGAAGAAGAAAGCTAGATCAAATTAGTCGGGTATTCATAAATGTTGTATTGAAAACATACGCCTGCGAGCCTGCCGCAATGGCAAATGCGGCCAATTGCGACTTGGCAAAAAGTGAGATCATGTACGCCCATAGCACTGAGGCCAGGCCGTATAGGAAGAGAACAACAAAAAGATATCCAATATTCCACCAATTATCAGGGGTAGCCCCAGCCAAAACTGCCGTCATGATGCCACTCCCAATGATAATGTTGAGCCAATCGAAAGATAGGTATGCGAGCCATAGGGGCAACGGACGAGCTCCTGGAGGGCGCAAGATATGTTAACATACTGGGACAAAGTGTTCAGAATAAGACCACACATACCGTTACTGTATTGTAAAGCTCTTATTTTGAGTAATCTCTCTCTTGTAGGATACAATGCGAAGAACGCAGGGTAACAAGCCATGATCAACCCAAAATAGAATATGAATTGAAGTTGGTTGCCAAAGTCGTTGCGCCACGGGTAACTGAATGACCTATAAGAATTTAGTAAAATATTGACAGTAGCTTTTCACTCTCGTTGACCTACCGAAAACTTGTTGATATTGTAGTGTTGGTAAGAATTACGTCAACAGCGTTTTGTGTGAAAAGGGCTGAGTATAGACCTAAGAAACCCAAATTAGAGTAGAAGCTGAACACTGGTTCGTCTCCAAGGAAGAAACCACCAGGGGTAACTTTGCTGAAGTTTGTCCGGATATATGCATGGAATTCCTCTACAGTATCCACAACCTTGATGTAATTCTGGAGTGTGGAAACATTGGATGAGGCATCTCCAAATTGTTTAGGCAACATGGACTGGAAACTTGTCAGGCTAGCATTCGAGAAAGCTCTACTCGGGCCCACAACTAATAGAGGTTTGTAGTTGCGATTGTTGTTGAGGGTCTCAAAAGTACTATCATCAATCTGCTGGGACGGCGAACAGCCGCCATATTTCTTGTTCTTGAGTAAAAGGGAGACCAAGCCAGTGGCGATTATTGGAATGAGAAATGCGAACGCGTAGGGTAGATAGTTCCTTTTAAGCACAACGATGCGTTTCTTGAATAGTATGAGAGACTGCTGCAAGAAGCCCAGATCCCTACCGCTCATAAGAGGCTCATCCTTCGACGCTTCACGAGAAGAAACGTTGGGACTCTTCTCATGGATATGCAGCGTGGGGCTAGTACCTCGCTCAGAAGACACTTTCGATTCCGAAGGATTTAACGGAGCCTCAGGATCTTCTGCAAGCTTCATGAAAACCTCTTCGATTGTTGGACCAGTGACTTGATACTTGGTGATCCGTCGACTTTCCAGCTGTTTGATGATTCTCGTTGAGCGCTGATTGTCAGCGACAGTATAAATCGTCTGGTCAAACAAGGTCTCCTTTGGAATGCCAGTAAAGAGGTCTTCAACGTCCGGTAGTTCACTATAGCCAGTTCCATGGAGGAAGTGAAACCGATAGCCCTCCCCCAGCATAGTCTTGAGTTGCGATACAGAGCCCTCTGCCTTTAGGCTGCCTTTGGACATGATGACCATATGATCGGCGAGAAATTCCGCTTCGTCAAGGAAATGTGTCGTCAACACTACGGTTCTTTTCCCCCTCTCGGCGAGCAGAATATCCCAAATCTTCCTCCGGGATAGTGGATCAAGCCCGCCTGAAACCTCGTCGACACAGCACACTTGACTCCCTCCAGTAAGCATCATGATGAGCTGCAATTTGCGCTTTTGTCCGCCAGACAGTGTATCCGCGTATGATCTCATCTTGTGGCTCAGTCCACAATCGTATATGAGTTGGCTAAGATCTCCCATGGCAGTTGGTCCTATGGTGGCTGATTTGATGCTGTTAAATATCTTTGCGTGTTGCGATACGGTTAGATACTCCCAAAGAACATTCTTTTGAGGGCATATACCAATTCCTCCAGAACCATTGACGGTGATCGAGCCGCTAGTGACGTCTCCTAATCCAGCAATTGCATTGAGGGTAGTGGATTTTCCACATCCATTGGCTCCGACAAGAACCATGATCTGACCCTTCATGGGAGCTATCGAAACATTGTTGACTGCCTTCACAGTACTCTTCTGTACTCCAAATAATGGTGCTATGATCCGGAACCACCAGTTTGGGCGATAATTTTTGGTAAAATTGGCCAACACGACAGGCTGTGCACTATCGCTGTACGTGATGTTTCTCCCATGAGATGAAGAGTAATGCATCGAGCGCTCTACCAATGCAGCAAGAACCGGATACACAAAGATCTGTATCAGCATAAATATCCAAAAAACCAAACCTGGTAACCGCCAGGGAGTATCTGGCGCGCCCTTGATTAGGTTGGGAGAGATTTGCTTGTGTTCGTACCGAGCCATCCAAATCATATGAAAGACGAATGTCATCGGTGTAAAGAAAAGACCAAGTATGGCGACGGCGGCAGTTGACATGGACTTGGCGGATATTTGTGCTGCAATTCCGAGGACCAAAGCCACTACTACAACGGTGATGCCACTAAGTTGAGCCCGCTTGAAAATCGAGGCACCAAGAATCGAGAACGAATTAAGCGAAAGTCCGGTCAGAATGAAGAACAAGATGAGGATCGCGGGATTCGTTTTAGGATAGAGGCCAATCTTGGCGATAATGGCGATGATGATCCAACTAGGGAAATAGACCTATCGGTACGGGCTTAGCTAAGATAAGGTTTGTGAGATTGAACACTTACAAGAGTGAAGGCAATCCAATGTCCTAGCAATCTCGCTACTTGAGGCTCCCATCGATTGGCATTTGGCATCATGGATTCCAGGAGATCGGCCATGCCTTCCTCACGTTCCTTCGCCATGACACCCACGAGTTGATAACAGAGGCCAACAAAACCAATGTACCATACAACTCCAATGTACCTAGCGATGACATTCTGGATTCCAGTTACTAGTTTCTTATCCCATTCCTTTTGAGTTTCTGAAGTGTAAGGATAAGCCTTGATAGTCGTGGGTAAAGCTTTCGCACCGCTCCCGGAACCAAGTTGGGCTATGGCGGAGTTGATAGCATGCTGCAGAGGAATGGGAAAGATCTCGGCGTCATTGTTGTTCTTGTCCACGTTGATCTTGTAACCCAGTGATCCATCAACACGGATGCTGTAGTTCCAAATGCCGCCTTGATCAGGGGACGAATGGAACTCGGCTGCCCCAAAGCACTTCGTCACACCTGACAAAGTGCTTCTGCAGAGGGAGAGCAATTCTTCAGGGTTACGCAGGACTTCCACAACCTGACCAGCATCCCCTTTCGCTTTGGAGGTAACAAGATCTATGACTTGGTCGACATCTCCCCCCCTTGGTCCATAGTTGCAAAGAGCCAGTGTTCGTCGTCTGCCGGGGGCGTCCCTAATCGCCTCTGATAAGGGTCGGATAGTAGCAGGTTTTCCAATACCATATATCTCAGTGGGCCAATATACCCGAATCAGAATGGCGATGTAGACCACAAAAATGGTTGGAATGGTGAAAGCCCGGATAATGGTCCATATGCGGCGTTTTTGATTCAAGATGACAAGGAGGTCCTTCCATGCCAGCGTCCGGGTTTGACGCAACAACAAGGACAAATTCATGTTCTTCAAGCAATGGCACCGTAAGAGAATGGAGAAATACTGTGAGATTCAAGTTCAACTACAACATGATGAGATGGGGGATGTATGAAATGTGATGAAATTTGACTTCATCAAGAATGAAACAGATGCGCCGAATGCGAAGTATGCGATGAAGCTGAGGCTGTGAATTCTTGGGCATTCGCATCAATAAAGGCTGGATCTCTGCCTTGCAGCCCTCGTATTCATCGCAGCTGCTGGCGCCGAGTTTCAGGAGGCGTTTGCGCGTGATTGGACGCCATGGCCTTCGAGGATGTTTGTCTTGGCCACGCGTATTACCGGATTTGGATATAAACGTGCATGGAGATGGAGTTGAAATGAAGAGATCGCAAGCACCACCGTGAAAGGAATGCTGGAACTGAGCGAAGGATGAAGAGTAAATGGAATATTGCATTGAAGGTGTCGGGCAGAAATGTTGGAATTCACAATTAGCCCGTGCATACGCCCTTCCACTTCGGTGCTAGGGCCACATCCCACCAGTCGTCACTTTTCTGTCCCTCAATCAGATTTTGGCTGCTCTTCGCTGCGCCCACAGCCACGCGTCCAACACACAAATGACGAAACCGGTGAACAACGACAAGAATATTGACACCCGTTTTTTACGATCCAGGTCTTGAATTGCGCCTTACCTTTCAAGGTTGCTGGTTTGCACAGAATTCTTAGAGAACAAGCGGCCAGCCCGCCTAGAGACACACCACCATGGCTCCCTCCCGCCCAGAGAAACGACCAGCCTTCGCCCATCAGTTGCTTCAGCGCGCCCTCTCTCCCGCCGATGCCGATGCACGATACGAGGAGCGTGTCGTCAAACGCGCCTTGCTGTTGCGTCCGACCTCACCTGAGCCCTCTGCGCGCGCGTTGCGCCGTCGCGCCCTGGATGAGAAGAAGGACAAAGCGAAGCAGCGCAAGGCCCTGAAGCCACGCCCATTATCCGCCACTAAGAAACGCCAGCTTGGTTTACTAGAGATACCGAAGGAGCAAAGAAAATATACTATCTACGAGCCACTACATAATCTATGGCTGGGCTACTTGCGAGAGATATTGGGCGTAGCATCATCTGAGGGCAGTCAGCAACGGTGGTATGTTCACACTGAGAATGCCGGTAGCATGATAGCCAGTGCGGACATGCATGGTGCTCTGCTAGAGGTAGTGCGGAGTCGCTGTGTGAGTCGTGTGGGACTGAAGGGTATCGTGGTGCGCGATTCTCAGTACGTCTTCGAAGTTATCACAAAAGGCGATGTTATTAAAAGTAAGTGTATTTCAATCTCGTGAGAGAGCTGTGATACTGAACTTACGACTATAGCTATACCTAAAGAGCACACCTTGTTCCGTTTGGAGATACCTCCACCAGAAAATACCGATATACCGCATACACTGAAGCCTCTTGTTTTCGAGCTCAGTGGTGACCTACTCCAAACTCGAGCGCCTGACCGAGCGAACAAAAAGTATAAGGCGCATTTCCAGCCAGACAGATAAGGCAAGAAAGATTTGGAGACAAATGTGCTCCTACAATATACTACAGTTCTAGTATACGTATGGTACGGTGTATAGACCGGGCTACGCCATACCCTTGTCCCAATTTTTGACAAAATCCTAGTCGGATTCACTTCAAGTCAAGCTATTCAGGCAAGAATTGCAGAGTCACCTAATCAGTATCAGGGCAATCCATTCCAGTACGATCTAGAATGGCGCACCAAAAAGCTGTGCCAGATGACTTATCGCCTCTAGGGTTGTAGTATATACATACTGTATCGTCTTGTAAGACCTGACACTACATACAGGTGGAATACAAACCTAACACCGGTCTCTTCTCTCGAATTGTCGAGTGAGAGACGTAGAGGATGCACGCCCTCCTGCTTGTATGCATTGTGCCAATATAACTCATTAGCAGCTACGCGCTTCTTAGATCCCAACTGTCCACAGAATAGCATCTAGGACCCATAAGTATCCAATATATTTCTATTTCCGTCCATCCCTATTGTTTTGTAGACAAAATGCACTGAGATGTGATCCACAACGTGCAGTTTCACGTGTTTTCTATACATGCCGAAATCGGAATCATCCCAAGTCCCAACCCCCGAATATCCATCAATTACCGTATCTCGCCGTCTCGCTCTCCCATCTTGTCGTTTTGTTGCAGCTTGAACATGGTCTGCGATAACCTTGAAAGCCGTGTTATGCTGCTCCTGGCGAGGATTCAGCCCCGCAAGAAGCCTAGCTCTGCAAGTGGTCACATCGAAAGCACGGCATCTCGCATACTTTTCGGTTATTCCCGAAACACTACCACCACGCGAAGAATAACGTACGCCAGCTTCCGATTGTTGTAAGATTATCGTAGTGAGTCATTCACAGGGCGTGTCTAATACCCGGGGATATCCACTGTAATCAACTTCAAGGTGTAATTGATATAAAGAGGCGTCGGTCACCTCCTTTTCCGACAGACAACAGCATCTCGCATCAACGAATACATTCGTCTGTGGTACAACATCAGAATTCTTGAGCACAAAAAGTTGATACTATACCCAAAATACCAAGATAACAATTACAAAATGACCGACCAGAACTCCACCGCCCAAATTCTTAAATCCATTCATGTCCCCGGCAATCCCGTAATCTTCACAAATGTCTGGGATGCCATCACCGCGCGCGCTGTTGCCTCTCTTCCCAGTACGAAAGCCCTTGCAACCGCCTCATACGCTATCGCCGCCGCAGCTGGTCTTGAGGACCACGAGTTGACACTAGAAGTCAATCTCACTGCAATCCGCGCCATCGCCAAAGTTGCCAAAGAATTAAACAAACCTTTGACAGTCGACTTTCAAGACGGGTTCGGATCACGCATCGAAGAAGGTATCCGCGAAGTGATTAGGGCTGGTGCTGTGGGAATCAATATCGAAGATTTCGCGCGGGAGCTGGGAGAAAAGGGGGATCTGTATGATGTCCCTACTGCGCAATCCCGTATCAGAAGAGTGCTTGAAATTGCTCAAGACGAAGGTGTTCCTGATTTCGTTGTCAATGCACGCACTGACGCTTTGTTGGTTGGCCGTCCATTGTCCGAGGCGATTGAGCGTGGAAAGGCATATCTTGAAGCGGGTGCACATAACATCTTTATTTGGGGTGGCCCGCAGAGGGGTGGAACTACTAGGGCTGAAATTGAGGAGGCAAGCAAGGCTTTGGGAGGCAGGTTGAATGTAATTCTTATCAGAATTCGACCTGGAGGATTGACAGTCAAGGAGTTGTCTGATATCGGCGTGGCAAGGATCAGTATTGGACCACAACTGATGCATAGAAGTGTGCCAGCCGTGGCGGAGGAGGCGAGGAAGATTTCTGAAGGAGA
Source organism: Dendryphion nanum (assembly GCA_020744415.1). Classification (NCBI taxonomy): domain Eukaryota; kingdom Fungi; phylum Ascomycota; class Dothideomycetes; order Pleosporales; family Torulaceae; genus Dendryphion; species Dendryphion nanum. The sequence goes on along the minus strand of JAGMWT010000004.1, from coordinate 1,367,681 downwards.
GGGACTGTAGGTGAATTTTGAGAGAGCAGATCGATCAGTGAGTTAGGTGAATCAGACGCCTATAACAATCAATTATTGAATAAGTCTAAAAGTTATGTACTAAGAAGAGAAGAGTTGATAAATACACTTTTCCCAAACTGACATCCTCACGACACCCCGTCCACAATGATTGTCGGCACCGAGACATTTCCTGTCACTTCTCCACAAACAATCTGCCCATACAACCTCCTCCCCTCAACCGCCAATGTAACCCCTGACACAGCAACCACGTTCAAAGAGGTTGTGCACTCACTCCCAGCACAGAACAACCCCAGCAATTCTCCCCACAACCTCCCCAACACTTCGTGATTTGACACCAACGGCAGGGCAAACAAGCCTACGGTCCAAGCAGCCCAAAGCTTCCAAGTCAACTTATCACTCTTCAAATCCCTCCACACAACTGTGCGCCCCGCAACCAGTGCCCCCATACCCAGCGTGATTAGACTCGCACGCACCCCCAGTCCAAAGAACGCGGGGCACAAAACCGAGCATACAACGACCGGAGCAGCAACACTCCACCTCACCATCTCATCGCCCAGCACAATCGGCGCCGACCTACGTCCCCTAATTCTATCCCCCTCCACATCCTTAATGTCACAAATATGCTGCGTAACAAACATAACCGCCGTAACAATCCCGACCCACTGAATCCCCATACCCGTAACACTCTCCCCTCTCCCAACCACAACCCTCAACGCAGCCGAAGAATAAAGTCCATATCCCAGCGCAATCAACGCATTCCTCAGTACCCAATCTTCATCGCACCCCTGAAGGTCGTTATACATCCATGTCGCTGTAAACAAAAGGAGCGTCTCCTGCCAACACTGCAACGCCCATCCGAGTGCTAGAACAAGGGGGATAACGCAGAGTAACAGCCTGCGTGACGATTCCGTGCTGATGCGACCGGACGGGAGCGGGCGGTGCGGTTTGTTTATTTTATCTTCTGCGACGGCAGTCGGGGTGCGTTGGTTGGAGATGTTGAAGATGAGGAGGTTAGCCCAGACGATTAGGAGGGCGGCAGGGAGGCGAGAGAGGATTGGAAGGAGGGAGGGAGAGGGATTTGTTGTGAGGAGAGGGCCGGAGAGGGAGGCGAAGAGGGCGAAGAGGGTTGTGGGGATGGCGAAGGTGGTGAAGTCGTTTGCAGTGAAGAGGTACAGGGTTTTGAGGAGGGTGGGAAGGGCTGAGAGGTGGGTTGTCTAGGGTTGTGTTAGCGGGAGTTTTGAGTGGAAGGAGAGGGAGATGTACGATGGTGTGGATTGTTGGGTTGGGGGATGTGGATGTTTGGGAGAGGAGTTTGGCGGATTGGAGTAACATTGTCGATGGATGTAAATTGAGAAGTATGATTTGAAATGAGGGGACGGAAAAGCTTGAAGCTTGAAATTAAAACACAGTCTGAAATGAACGGATTAAAAAATATTCAAGTTCACTTTGCAGTTTTATATCTATCGTCTCTATTACACTATCTCGGTACCTCTCATATCTACACCTTGGCGGCTGTGCACCCCATGTGGCATATGCAACCATTCAAGACACACCGTCTAGCTGAGGCACAAAGCAAACTGCAAAACTTATTCTTAGACACCGTACTTACTGAAAATTAGCAGCTTCTCTGCTACATCAACTATGGTTGACACTACAAAGATTCTGATGGGGTGTCGGTGTAACGACGCACTTAAACCTGCCAAGGTATATCTCAGCCCGCCACAGTGCAGGTACCGCGGCGCCAGCGATACAAACAATGGGGTACCATCCTTGTCGAGTAAGCACGATAGGGCGCATCGATAGAAATATCCAGCGGGGAAAACACAGTAGGGCGTTCAGCAGATTCATGGTGCTGAGAGTTCATATAATAGTTACTCCAGCATAGCTAGTTGATCAAAGGAGATTCTTGAATGAACAAACATTCCGTATCATGGGCATCAACGGAGAAAATCCACGAGCTCGCACGACCATTGAGGATTTTCACCGCGTTGGAAGGATCCGGAGGTGGCGGTATTCCTCCTCTCTATTGTGCGCACTCTCCAAGCAAAATACATGGCCATAGCTTTAGGCTGAGATGCAAACGGATTTGTGGCTGGCGGTCAGCCCAGGATTAGCTTTGGTACGCTAGAACAGGTCTAGTCACTAGAACAAGATCGGGCGCTCCAGATTTTTTCAACTGCCTTTAGACGCCATGCATTCGAGGCGCAGTAAAATAATGCGTGACTAGCTTGGTGAACGTGGCTGCCATTCGTAGACCGTTGAAGGCTTGGCAAAGCCACATCGATTTCCTTGCAGGAGGGCTGCATAAAGAGATGTTCAGCTTGCCCTGGAGTATCTGGAAATGCCACTGTCTTAGTCCATAGGCCAATATTCATGGACTCCTCTTTTAGTTTTCCATCCTACGGCGCAATGTTAGCTTAAGTTCGGCAGATGAAAAGAAAAATGACTCTCAGCCTGCCAAGCGACTTACTCTGAAACCAGCAGCAGAAAGGGAAGAACACTGTATTCACTGCTCCCCAAGCAATCAAAACTCCAAAATCCAATCCAATTCGAGAATGGAGGTCAAATAGAATTTGACGACTTGCTTCGACGACATAGTGCAATGGCCAGGCATATCCGTAATGATAAAATCCGGGCGCAATTTCAACATCGTAAAACGCCGTGCTCACGTTGGTAATGACCCAGAATATCAGCCAGCATCCCATCCACGGCGCACCAACGAGCATGGCAACATTCTCACAAGCCATCCCAAGCGCTATCATGCCAAAGAAGTTTAGCATCCAATATACGAGGAACGTTGCGCGACCATAGGCGACAGGGTTGCCGTAAGCGATGTCAGTGACTTGTGCCTCAGAAGTTATCGGACTCAAGTGCGAGAAATTGATCTGGAAAGCTAATGAAACGAGGGAGTATGCCAGCGAAAGCATGAAATAGGCGCTGACAGTAGCTATCCAGCGCCAAATGATAAGCTGCCTGAATTTGAGAGGTGGATGGCCCTTGGGATTGATAAATTGCATGTGTATGGGCAGATAGAACGAAAACGAAAAGAAAGATATGATAATCAGATCTAAATATAGCTGTTAGCTGGACCTTTTATGGATGTGAACCATATGTACTTACAAATCAATCCGATGGAGACAGCTGGAATGCCAGTGTACGGAAAGAACGGTCGTAAATTATACTCTGAGAAACCGATTGCTGGATTTAAAGCCTGAGGAACTGCTTGCATATTTGCCAGTGTGGTTGGATCAGAAGCGTTCCTTAGGACCATGCGAGCCCACTCTGTTCCTACCGTACTTTGCGCCTGTCGAATGAGAGTGCTGATCAGTGGCAGTATGAAGTCGAACCAATTGGTCTCGTCTCGTGAGTCTTGATAAATTAACTGACATGCTCCCATTGGATCGTAAGACATGTTCCCTGTAGCAATAGCTGAGTACAGCATCGCCGTCGCATTTGGATTTATGACAATAGCTGCCCATGCATTGAAATCGTAGACTGCTTGTCGTACTCGCAAAGGATCGTTTCCAAACTCTGATGGTGGTCGAGAGCTATATCCTAAGGTAGGTTGACCGGAATTGAGAGTTTCTTGCACTAACCTTGTGATCATCGGACCAACGAACGGTGCATTGCCGGAATCGTCTGGGGCTATCCCATCGAAGTCTACCACAAATACCGATAGGTGTGTTAATCGATCCTCAACTTTGAAGAAAACGCCCCAGTAGATAGATAAAACGGCTAAGATGAAAGCCATCAGGATAGCGGTGGTGATGGTCCATTTGACAAATGCGCGGTTCCGAACCTGTCGTATGGACGGATGCCAGAACCCGACAGGTGTGTTGTGCGAATCAGAGTGTGTTCTCCCCTCTTCTGATGCTTTCTGGTTATCATTGTGGCGACTGTGTTCCTGTTCCCCTTCTCCTTTTTCCTGACGATTCAGGATTCCGAGCGGCCTTTGAAGGGGTTGGCGGAGCATCTTTGGCACGAGTGGCGAAAACGGTAGGTACTGGCAATTTTTAAGGGTATTCAATGGATTTATCTTTAGGCTACATGCCTAAGGATTAACAAGCAACATGCCATGGCACTTGGGGTGGGGGGGAACCGGCGCTATTTAAGGGGGACGATTTGGGATTACTATCAATGACGCCTGGAAGCTTTCGACGAACAATAATGACGTCCGTTACCGGTTAAATTTCCATTTGTGAGAAGGGGGGTTTACGTAGAGTTTGGATACATTCTAGATGTAATTTGTAAAGTGTTGTAGCACCGCGGAAGGTATTGTCAAGCTTTGTGAAAATGCATGAAGCATTCACGTGCTTTCGTTCCGAGTTCGTGGTTGCCAAGGCTAACTTATGCACAAGTATGTTGGCAAACACATTCCGAGGTCGGAACGCCTACGCTTACGCGAAAAATATGTAGGCTATATCATAGTAAGCTGGAAACTAAGCTAATACTCAGTTTACTCATCAACGTCGTTCACCAGGATCTTCGTGATTCAGGTAAGAGGTATATGTGATTGAATCTACATAGGGGGTGCGCAATGGGGTATCAGTAGGCATTTATCATCATCCAGTCATCTAGGAAAATCATGATGAGTGTCGCCAAGTGTAACAAGGTAATCGAGGCAATTAAACTTCCAATCCGCTACGACGATGCCGACAGATTGTGAGCTGCAAGAACCAGGCATGGCTCGAACTCATTCCCGCACTACCAGAAACGTCGTGAAGCGCGAAACGGGGCAAATAAAGTCGGGGGTATCGTGTGAATGCATTCCCAGAACGCCAAAAATCAAATCATGATGTCGTCGGTTATTCTTCTTTCTCCATCGTACTCCTTATGCACACAGTGTTCGGGAGTTATTGGAACTCTATCGATAGAGATCAAAACGGCTTCCGAACGGTGGGTGAGCACATAAACAAGGAAAGTGCTAATGTTTACGTGAAGTCGTCCGCAAGCACAATGGTATAGCCTGTTCAAAGGTCGGGGTCGGAGATCTCGGCAGTCTCTTCAATATAAGGCAGAAAGTCCTGGAGCTCGATCATGCGATTGCGGCAATGAATGACGAAGATGGCGATAGCCAGCGCATTCCAGACATCAAACCCTTCTAGGCCAAAGTCGAAAATGGCAATAGTGCGCAATGGAGCGTCGGGCGTAGCAGTATCGTAGCTAATAAATGCCATGATAGTGTGGGACACCAATATACCGTATAGAGTAGGAACCTTAGGGATATTGGATTCAGAAGGACCTTCAGCAACATCGTAAGTCTGGTCCTCTCGAACACGCAAGGCTTTTTTCCAGGCTGCAGCGGACTTTTCGAGTCGTCGGCGCATGTTCCTTTCCATGACTTCAGTTCTAATCCCTTTATCGGCGCTTAGAACCTCGAATAAAGACAAGTTGATATTCTGAACCCTGCCGTCCTTGATGGCCCATCTATCGTATTCTATGACGGCACGACGAATGTGCCATTCGGGGGTTCGAATAGCGACCTTTTGTTTCACGGCATCGCGGACGCGACTGCCGAGTTGGAATAACTCTTCGAGAGCCTTGAAAGCTAGAAATCATCAGTCTCAGTAGCAACCTGGAATGTTTGGGACAAACTTGTCTTACCTCGAAAGTCTACAGTGGATTTGAGAGTGTCGTACGCTGGCTTAATGAACGCCTTGTCCATGTTCCTTGTGAATAGGTCCATCGGAAGCGATTTGAAGTCTTCAACCCACGAATACGGCATCAGTGGCTCGAACCCACGCATTCCAAGCTTCTGAAAGAGAAAGATAGCGTCCTCGGTCCATCCGGCAGCACGAAGATCATTCCCTTGGGCCTCACGACGCATGCGCTCCTCCTTGCGATCAATCGCCTTATGCTCTTGATAGCGATCTTCGTCTATAAGTACAGTCTCCTCGTTCGCATCCCATTTTTCGTCCGCGTCGGTTCGAAGAAGAGCCTCGTCGTTGCCTTCGCTGTTAATCAAGGTGTCTCCTTCAAGCTCAGCAAACGAATGATTCAAAGAAGTCGGTGGTGAAGGAGGCATGTCCACGGCGGTATCCACAGCATTCAAAGTTTCGACAGACCAAGTCTTAACTTTGGACAAAGAAGATGTCGCACCATCGCTAGCTCCAGCACGACGGATAGAAGGAGAAGGAAGCGCAGCAACCTTGCCCTTGAAGTCCTTATTGCGACGCTGTTGAGTCTTGCGCGGAGAAACATATTCCCACAAGCGATTTGCAGCATTCTTGAGGAACACCATAGTGGCAGTGTGCGCGTATTGTGAAGGCGGTGCAGGCGTTGGAAGAGATTTGAGGATGAAAGGGTGGTTCGACGCGTGGATCGGGTCGCAATCTGATACTGCAAGGTATCGAAGTGAATGGTTGCAATGTTTGGAGGGGATGACAGAGACCGGCCCTGGGATGGCCTAGCTTACGCGACACAGATGGCTGGAAAATTTTGAAGAGTAGGTTATTGGATGTTGAAGAAATTCGTGCTCATCGTCTTGCGATAGTAGAAGCGGAAGCTCTTGCAGAAAACGGGGGCTGGAGAGGTGAGAGGTGAGAGGTGAACGGATGGCTGGTGGTCTCGGCACGCTAACCGCAAGAGGAACAATGGGGCGGACCCTGATTTCTTACCGCCTGGGTGCCATAGGCACTATCTAGACAATGGAGTCAATAGACAATGAAGGGAAGTTGATCTGGTTGTTCATGTATTCTGGGCATCCCAAAATGAAAGAGCTGATTAGCTTTGTTGTACTCTACACTTTGCAGTGAAAAGAGCGATACTTTAGATATAAAGCATTAGACAAAGAGTAGTTGCGATACCAATTGGACGTGTCTCGAGACTAAACCTGTCTAGCGACTATCTTATCAGATCAAATTTGATCGCGGGGAGACAACCCCACCAAAAATTTCAATAACGCGTCCAGCAGACAGATGGAAGAAAGTGGAAATCACCATACGCTGCACCAAACCTACACTCCTGGCACACTATCAAACAAAGAAGCATCATTCAGCATGGCAGTCACAGAAAAACCATCCGAACCTAATGCGCAGGTCGCTGCCCTCCGTAAAATCATCACCTCTGAGGACGAGGCACTCGCGCGCCGCTTCCGTGCCCTCTTCTCGCTGAAGTACCTCGCATCGCTCAAGCCGCCCACTGAACAGACAATACCTGCTATCGAAGCGATCGCCGCAGCATTTGCATCGCCTTCGGCGCTACTGAAGCATGAACTGGCTTACTGTCTCGGTCAGTCCCGCCATGACGCTGCCATTGCTCCACTTCGGACTGTGCTTCAGGACAAGGAGGAAGATGCGATGTGTCGCCACGAAGCTGCAGAGGCCCTCGGTGCATTGGGAGATAAGGATAGCCTGGCTCTGTTGAAGGGAATGCGCGACGACGATAGTGAAGTTGACGTTGTACGAGAGACGTGCGATATTGCTGTTGACAGGATTGAGTGGGAACATGGTCTTCAAAGAGAAAAGGAGCAATTGAAGAAGAGGTGAGTAACTGGCACCGCAATCGCGTATCTACAACAAGTGGAACTAATACCCATGGAAGTGACTTTGCGTCGGTGGACCCCGCGCCGCCACTCCCACAGTCTTCACAGGCGCCATCAATTGACGAGTTAGAGACGACGCTTCTAGACACGTCCCTCCCACTCTTTCAACGGTATCGAGCCATGTTTGCTCTGCGCGACCTATCCTCACCACCAGACCTCCCGACCGCAGTCCCAGCTGTTCAGGCACTTGCCCACGGGTTCAGCGACCCGTCTGCGCTATTCCGTCACGAGATCGCTTTCGTCTTCGGGCAGCTTTCACACCCCGCATCCATCCCTAGCCTTGTCGAAACTCTCAGCAACACAAAGGAGGCAAGCATGGTCCGACACGAAGCGGCGGAGGCACTCGGAAGTCTAGGTGACGAGGAGGGAGTTGAGGACGTTCTTAGGAGGTTTTTGGATGATCCCGAACAGGTTGTTAGGGAAAGCGTTATTGTGGCGCTGGACATGGCCGAGTTTGAGAAGAATGGAGAAGTGGAGTATGCGATCGTTCCAGAGGTAAAGCCAGTCGAAGCCTGATCTGGTGGTGGTGGTTGCATGCATATAAGTGGCGTTTTAGGTTAAAGCGGTAGAACAAAAAGTAACAGGATCATGCCCAGCTCTTAATTGTTCGTATTCCACCTGTAGGATAGTGTGGTTAGCAAGCATTCTCAATCCGCATGGGACAACATTCAACATACTTGTGTCCACAGTCACACTCGTAAAAGACTGTGCTACCTTCGTCGGCACTCCGCAACTGTTGCGTATAGAAGCGCACCTGCTCTCTCCCACATTTTTCGCAACGCTCGTCGATGGTGGCATGAGTTTGCATGTCGGCCTCATTAATCGTTTGCACTTCAGACCGCTTTGCGCGCAGAGCAGACGGGAAGGCCGTAGGCTTGGAACGTGTTACGATTGTCTTGGAGGATGTGTCTGGATAGATAGTGTGAGCAATGTTAGGTACTTTTGCTTTGAGGACATCATGCTACGCGTTGCGCAAGAGTTGAGATGAAAAGCATACCTTTGCAGGAAGCTCCACACACCGCGCATGTAAGAACTGCGTTTTGTTTGCCTGCACTACCATCAAGCAGATTTCCGCAGTCGGTGCAAAATACTAAGGAACCAATGGCAGCCATGTTATGCTGCGTAGTCAATAGAGAGTCTAGGTGCGAAAGTTGAGAGAAAGTTTGGTCCGACTATTGGAAAGGAAAAAAGTAATCTCCAGGGTTGGCCGTCACAGGCACACCGTGACTTCGCGGAAGCCAAGGCCCTAATTAGAAGGCGGTCAGGCACGACAGTATTATGGGTCGTTCGGTGCTGCACCACCCACGACATTCTGGATTCAACTGTTCCTACAAACTCCAACTCTGAATTCACGATTATTACGGTCCATCGTCATCTACAGGGACCTTCCCCAATCACTTCTCCCTAATCATATGACCATGCGCTGTCTCCTTCTACCTCCGTAGCGACCGTGCCTTCGTCTCTTGCTCCACAGCACGCGGGCATCCCCATCTGTAGTCTGCATTCCCCCTCAGCACTCAGTGCTAACGGCCGATCACTTATCGTCTCCAAGATCCAAAGCTCTTTCGGATAGGATAAGCGGAAGTCGCTCTGACAATCATGTCGGGATATAATAACGGCCACTGGCACACGGCTAATGGGGGCGGCCTGCCCTTGCGCCCGCCAACGGTAGATGAGGCTCTTCCATACTCGCCTTTCACGTCTCTAATGCCTTTTTCTCCAGGTGAGTGGACTGGGGGCTATTTTCTTCTTACCTCGTACTCAATAGACTTCTAACCGCCTCCAGAAATCATACCATATCCCTCCGCTGAACCTCCTACACCCCCGAGCACTTTGACTGACGAACAACGAAATGCTGGAAAGCGGGTCATGGACACCTTGAACGAAGAAGCGAAGGCCCCTCCAGGAACCTCATCTACCTTGCGAACAACTATGATGGAACTACGGAGTCTACTAGATCCGAATGACCTCCCCGAGTAGTAAGTCCTCCTGGCAGTAACTCCGCTCCAAAACACACCCTTTAACACATTGTCAGTAAATTTAAAGCAACTACGCAACTATCAACGCCTCCTCCTGATAGTCCTGTCAAAGACTCAACGACGCCTACCTCTACGCGTGCCCCTACACTCAATCGTTTCGCGGATCTGTTATTGAGAAACACCGACATAGCGTATCAGCATCCTGGGCTCCACCCAACCCAACATGCTCATTCGAATCGTTCATTACCGACGCAACCAACACTCCCAACTCCGAATCGAGCCACGCCACAACACTACGCGCCTAGTGTGCCTAGTTTGAGCCAAAATATTACCCCATCATCTACCTCGAGTAGTACTCCTCAACGAGCTGGCCCGGCTATAGTGGTCAAACCACTCCCGACGAACGCACGACGAGAAGAATACCAACGCTACGATAATATCACACCCAGCAATGGCATGGCAGCTGCAAAGATCGCAGATCGTTCAAATGACAGGCTTTCGGCTATGAAACCCCAAGAACGCGAGATTGCTGAACACAATATCAAGAAACTCAAATCATTTGTTTCGCGGCTTGTCACTGAGCGAGATGACCCTGATCAATCGAGTTCTTTTACGACACTGGTCACCGATGAAGGAGAGCGAGTCGTCCTCAATGGAAGAGGATTCAGCGAGTTGTCCCAAGCTGTCCGCGCTGTAATGGACAAAGACTATTTCTCTGCTGTCTCGGTCAAGACTGTTTTGCTGATACAGTCCCTGTGTGAGCCGTTAATCACAGCAACTACGCAATTGCCGTTGTTTCTGCTCGGACAAGATCCAAGAGATGCAACGGACCGTCTCTTACATGCACTTACAGGTGTCAAAGCATGTAAACTGGCTCTCGATACAATGACTAAGAGCCGAGATGATCATCAATTGCGCTCAGAGGATCTCGTTCAGAACATTGTCAGTATTTTGAAAAATGTACTACAATCTTGCATTATCCCGATCACTCAATCTCGTCCCAGTAGCGATCCCGAATCAGAACAATTGTTCAACTGGGCAACACAACATAATCAAGACACGAAGGATCTTCTGAGACTCAGCGGAGATATTTTTGAACTCATCACTTCTCTTATCGCCAAAGTCAAAATGGATGAGTCAGCACTAAGTGCGATCGAGTCGCTTTCTGTGGACATTATCTTCGCACAGGGTGGCGAGAAGGAATCCGAGTCGGCTTTTGGAACCAAAAACTTTGAGAGCTTCCGCCAGAAGTCAATGGGCGCAATCGTACAGATCTTTGCATCATCTGATCGATTACAAAAGCAAAGGATCACTAGTGAGGTACTCAGCAACCTTGACCGACTTCCGGAGAAGCGTGCAAGTGCACGGAATTTCAAAACACCCCATGGATCCATCATGCTCATATCTGCTTTGTTTATGCGTTTCGTACAAGTTGCAACGCATGACGATGCTTCTCCGAAAACTGCAAACGGATCAGACCATGCGAAGGCTTCTTCGGAAGACGATTCTGGGGATGATCATGAGCTTGGCATGGGGCATTCCAAAGCTACTTCCCCCAAGCTCAGCCCAAATCAAATCGTTGAGCAGACATGGAATTGCGCTGTAGCTACCGCATGGCAGATAGCAAACCACCTTGTCCTGCGTGCCACTAATGTTTCTAAATCTGGAGACAAGCCTTTTCGGATATTACTTGATTATTCTATTGAAGATTTCTGCAATCTTTTAGGCTACTCGGACTGGCCAGCAGCATCTTCGTTACTAGGCAGCATTCTGACTCAGATGGTGAAAATAATGAGAAACCCCAAAAAGGAAGGGGTACAAGCAGCAGATATGGCACTCGCCGTCATGAGTTCTATGGGAGCTGGCACTATCGACTTGCAGAAACGTTTGAAGGATCTGAAAGGGAAAATGAATGTCGCCCAATCCGAATGTTCCAGCAAGCTTGTCCCATTAGCTGATGATGCACTGAACAGCAACATCAACAATCACGATATATTCGGTCTCCAAGGGCCGTATAGGGCTGTGCTTGATTCTCTTCAAGGCGATCTCAGTTCACACGAATCTGAAAGCGAGCGAATGAATTCGTCGTCGCTACGGAGATACTACATCACTTCGTGGGCGCACAATTGTCACGAGGCTTTCCAACCAAAAGAAACCGACGAGGTATTGCCCAAGTCCGTCATCGAGCTGCAAATTCAGCTGCAACAACTAGTGACCGAACCAAATCGTTTCCTGAAAGAAATGTAAGTTCATCCACCTCCCAGTCTTCAACATTATTGATTATTCTAGTTTCTTTCCGAGAATGTCAGACAACGAAAGACAACTTGCTGCTGGTATCGTTGCATTACAAAGCCCATTCTGCAAATATTTCCCCCAAATTCTCAATACGTTCCTCAGCAACATCAAAAGCGACACCGTCAAGATTAAATCACGAGCAGTGTCCAGTCTGTCTTCATTGATTGAGAAAGACGCACATATCCTTAGCAGGCCCATGATTCAAAGCTTCATCTCCCTTCTGGACGATCCATCTCCATCTGTCCGCGAAAACATGCTTACACTCCTTGGAAAACGCTTGGAAACGGATCCGTCACTACATATTCTCTGCCTGCCTAGCCTAGTCCGCCTATTGAGAGATGAGAAGAACACTGGGCCTAAGAAGAAAGCAATCAAACAGGTGAAAGAGATATACGAGGCTAGAGCTAAGAGTGAAGACAAAGTCGCAACGAAGAGCGAGTACAATGTCAGAATTGCTACCGCTCTACTCCCACTGCTATTTGACGAGGACAAGGGTATTGCCGAGCTCGTCCATCAAACTTTCGAAGACATGTGGCTGGGCCCCTTCGAAGCGACTTCCAAGACAGATGAAAATCGGACTAAAATAAACCGTACAAATCGTGTCTTAGTTTTGGTCGATACCGTCCATGGCATCCGCGATCAAACAGCTAATCGGCAGGCATTCGAAAGCTTCTTCAAAACAGCACTGTCAGTAAAATCCAAGAACTATGATAAGAACATAAAGATTTGCAAAGTATTATTGGATGAGTTGGCCGAAAGCATTATTGGCACAGATTCCCCTTCCATGGAAAATTCCCAATCTCGCTTCCTACAAACCATGAGCGTGTTCGCAAAGGTCAATCCGAAACTCTTTACGGCCAGCCAAGTACAGATGTTGAAACCTTACGTTAAGAGCTTCAAGGATCGCACCGACATCAGTGTTTTCCAGCCTACAGTCGTTATTTTCCGCTACGTGATTCCATCCTTGTCGTCACTGGAAGATGCGTTCTTGGAGGAGGTACGTATGGCTCTCTCACAAGCCATTCAAACGACTGCATCCGGTGCTGCACAAGGGCTATCCTCGGATTACAGAGACACTTTACTAGACATTGCACATTGTCTTTGGACAATCAGCCCTTTGCTTAAAGGGGAACCCGGTCGGAAGTCTGGCTCCGAGAAATTAGTGACTATGATTGTCTCTACCGCCTCACTGCTTCAACCACTCAGCTCGGTCCCGATAGCTAGTATTTCGGCCGACAAGATCGATCCTCACAAGAGGAAGATCAAATCATTTCTGCTCATCTTGGGTAGTTTTGGCCAAGCTTCTGACCTGGACGTTTTTATAGACACGTTCAAAGCAGAATGCACCAGAAAATTCCCTGGCGCAACCCCAAAGGCAGATCGCGCCAAGCTACCGCCAATTCAACGATGGATCGCTTCTTCAGGATCTTCAGTGGCTGTGCTCCTTATTGACCTAGTACGGATGTTCACTACGCCGCAATGGGAAACTCCTATACGAGCGCATGCGCTTCGTTGTCTTGCCCAGATATGCCAGCAAAAGCCACAACATTTTGCGCGTGCAGACATTGACAAGGTGTTCAAATTACCATTCATAAATGGCGATGTCGAACTGATGAGAGTCATACTTGGGCAATTCTGCGAGTTCTTCGTTGATGCTGAGCGTCGCTCAGATGCCGCCGTCGAAAACGCAGGCAAAGAAGGGGCAGTCCAAGGTGCTGCACGTATGGAAACATCATTCACCGCCAGTGGACAAGATACTGCAACGATGCATCTCGCACGTGGCTTTCTTCAAAGTATTGTGGATGTTGCTTTACATCGGTCGGATGACTTGGCCCAACGCGCAACTGAGATCATCGGTAGCATCAGCCGGCAAGGTTTAGTTCACCCGAAGGAATGTGGACCTTCGCTTGTTGCATTAAGTACATCCCGAGTGGGTACAATCGCGAAGATTGCAGCTGCTGAACATCTGAAAATCCACCTACAGCATGAAACTATGTTTGAAAAGGAATACGTAGAAGCCGTCAAATTTGCTTTCCGATACCAGCTTGAGGTGTTCAACGACTCACGTGGTGCCGTTATGGACACCACCCAATCAACGACCCAGATCCGGCCTAAGCTTTATGCCTTGTTTGAAGCTTTCAAGAGTGGAACTCGGAAGGTACTCAAGAAATTCATTACCAACATGTTCAGAGAAATCAACTTCACCCCTTCAACTCTCGAACATAAAGGAGACGCTCCTGAGCCCCTGCTGTTTGCAAGATTCTGTCTTGACAACTTCGCTTCTTTCGACTACAGTCGGAACGATGATGTAATACTTGTTATCTCTATCATCGAGAGCATCGTTCTCAAAGAAACAGGGCCCTCTGTGGCCCTTGAAGAAGACTTCCCACGATCAGATATTACAGAACAACAGCCTCAAGAGACGCTCATCGAGGGAGTACCGGCGGAAACTAAAATACCGCAACCAGTTGGTCCTGATGATAGCCTTCATAAGCCTGCAGTTGCATCGATCATCCTACGCCTGATGTGGGACACTCGATCACACCTAAGACGATTTTATAATCTCCCAGGGAAAATAACCGCAAAAGATACGCAACGACCGATCACCAAATTACACTTTTTGACGACAGGCAAAGAGCTTTGGGAAAACTTTGATACAGTCATGTCATCCTTGAGTAGCCGTGAAGGGATGATCAAAGCATGTAATGGCCTGACAGAAATCATTTCGGTCGACGCAGAGCATGCCGTTGCGGAAGGTGCCGCGGATGCCGAAGCAAGTGAACAACTCGCAAAGGCCGTGGCCGGCTACGAAACACCAGATGAGGACGAGGAGGACGGCCCTGTCCCGACCAGTGGGCGTAACCGAAAGAGAAAGGGCAGTGGAAATATGGGGAACACTCCTAAGAGAGCTCGGGGCCGCCTATCAGGAGGCAAGAGTAAAAAGAGGAGTTCCAAAACTCCCGATGATGACGATTGGGATTAAGCGATGTTTACCCAAGTACGACGTCGACAGTTCGACGCTTTCGAGACGCTGCACCGGCAACGTCTTTGGGTGGAAGATATCGGCGTTACGATTTATATTCATCGGCATCATTTTCAGCTATTACCTTTTGGGCATAACCGGAAGGCATTCTTTGTATTTTGCAAGCACTTTTGGCGTTTATGGTTCTTTTTTCCATAAGATACCCCTTGGGCACGGGAATGGGATTCTCTACCGGCGTTTGTCAAGATGGGACTTGATGTGACACGGGAATGGTGGCTTTTGGCGATTTAGTGGCAGTGCAGTGCAAATAGGTATTGAGCATCTATTCAGAGAGATGCGCGGCTAAGCTGAAGAATCTACATCGCCATTATGCACTACTTCATATGTTATGCTGTTCTTGACATCCATGAGGTGAGCTGATGTTTGTTCTCAAATTGATGTAGCCAAGTTACAAACTTCATACCAATCCCGCAAGAAGCCAAAACTGAACAACTCCATCGAATGCTAGGACTCCATATCTACATACTTCATGGCACACAACCTCTCACCCCCCTTCTTATCATCTCATAGGCAACTGATTCTGCCACTCAGGATCCACTTTACTCTGTTTAAAAAAGCTCTTCCCCTTCAACCACTGCCGATAAGCCTTATACCTTTTCTTGCCCCCATCCTCCTCCAACACATCTAACGGATTCTCCTGCACGCGCAAAAACTCTTCAAACTCCTCTACATCCTCGTCAGCCGTGTGGAAGCGGGCGTTCCATTGTGTGGCCGGCGCCGTCGCCAACGCCGACACCGATACTGGCGCGGGGTCCGGGGGGAGTGGCGCGTAGTGAGAGAAGGGAATTTGCAAGGAGAGTGAGGCGGAGGTGCCTGGACGCGGGGTTAGGGGGTTGAAGGAGCGGATGGAGGATGTTTCTGGGTAGTAGGGGAGTGGGTCATAGGGGTATGGGTGTGGGTAAGGGTGGAGTGCGGAGTTTGGGAGTGGTATTTGGAGGGCGTCGGTGAGCGAGGAAGTATCTGTTGCTTTCTTTGTGTTTATTGAAGTTGTTTTCGGTCCGTCCTCATTGATACAGAGATATTCATAGTACTCTAGGGCGCTGGGATCTTCAGCGGAGGGGGTTTCGCTGCTTATAACCAACGGCAAGTTGAGCGGGTGTTCGATATAGCGCGAGTATTCTTCGATTTCGGAGTTTGTGACGGAGGGATGTAGACTGTTCTCGAGGAATTGGGGGAGCGTCCATTGGGTTTGAAGGGATTTGTCGGACGGTTGGAAGTCTTTGGGCATGCCGGACGGGTTGTTGGATATACCTGTTGAGGTGGAGTTGGAGAGGGAGGAGCTGGCTGGGAGCCAGGTTTCAAAGTGGGGATCGCGGAGAATGGAGTGTTTTACGGGAGATGAAGCGGATTCAGGGACATTAAGGTGCTGGGCTTGGCGACGGCGGGCGAGGAGGGACATGCTCTGGGATTCGGGTTCGCTGGCTGGATCGACGATAGTTACGCGGTGGCGAGATTGTTTCTTGTGGTCTTTTCCCGGGGAATCTTGATCGTATTGTTTCTTGCGGATAATGAAAGGAGAGAGCTCTTCTGTGCGTGGTTGTGCGAACTTGTCAACGTGTAAACTATCGATAACTTTCTGGCGACCAGCATCAGATGCCTTGTTAATACGAAAAGCAAACAGCTTAAGAAAAGAAGACAGCGCAAGAGGTCGGTAGTACTCCAGCCAGTAGTCGTCATGCCAGCTGATAGAGTCTTCAGAGTGCGTCAAACGCTTCTGCAATAGCGGTATAGGTGGAGGAAGTGAACGTGGCTCCAAATATAAGGGTGTATACCAACTAATGTAGTCACGTCGATCCCTGTAGAGCCAAGTCTGGGGATTTTCGTGGTGGAGGTAATAGTCTGTGGTAAGATCCCAAAGCATCGGCTGATCAGGTTCAAAAATATAGTTACCCAAGAAGAGATTGTATGCTTCTTGTCGCTGTGAGTCAAGGAAAGAGTTGTGATAGTAGCGTTTGAAACTTTCTACCATGTCCCGCGAACTGCTTTGCCAATGGTTGATCTTGCGATATGTAGACATCGTGTTGACAAGATGGGAGCCTCCATACTGAATCGCGATAGCATCGCCATGGTTGTGGAACATGTGAGTAAAGCAGTCTACACAATCGGAATCATACTCAACCGTGTTTCCTGCGATAACACCAAGAGCTTGGAGTTGTCTTCCTAGTGCCCTTTTTCCAAGAACGAATTGAGCTGCATTGGTACGATCAAGACAGTCGATACAGTTCGTCCTTGCAACCCCATTTTGGACCTGAGGAGTGTGCTCATCTCCATCTCCATTATGAAAGAAGTTTGTCTTCCTCAACACTTTCTCTGCCAGATGCTCAAGAGTCGCAATGACATCTTGTCCACGAGTTTTAGCAGCCCTTGACATATCGAAAGCTTCGTAAATAATCTTCTTATCAGCTGGCAACGATTGGTTGAGATACTTGATGGCGTTTTGATATTCGTATAACAATTTGGACTCTCTTGGCGTTCGTTCTCGAGCTTTGATCAAATTTAAAACGTATATGGGGGTTCCGTAACGTTGAAATAAATTATCAAAGTGTAAAGCTGCAGCACTGTAGAATGGGTCAATTAAATTCAAGTCGATATCAGGTTTCGGCGTAACACCAGTATTATCTTGAGTCCAGTACAATGGTATACTGCCACGGTGTTGAACATAGGACGTGTAAGTTGGACTAGCGTAGAGCTTAGGTCCAGGTGCATGAAATGAGGTATTCAAACTTTCCGACACGATCTGCTCAGTCTCGACGTCGTTCGCGACATATCCTAGATCATTCGCACCGCGCTTGAGAAAACGGGCTCCGGCGAAAAATCGTGACCGTCTTGCGATGATGGTGATGAATACCCTACGACCATACACATTAAGTGAAGACTGGTCGATGTATCCGTGAATGATTGGATGACACCAATCATACATATTCTTAAGCGCTGCCTGAGCAGGTTTCAGCAGGTGCCGATTCCAGACGAACATATCCTGGAACGCATGACGAGGTTTCTGCAAACCTTCGTTGAGTGCAGCACGCTCATGAATAATGTTTTGCTGTAAACTTTGCGTGATGTTGTACGCATAGCTGAAATAGAAAGACCGAGTCAAATCTAAATTGTTCAGAATACCCAAAAATCGTGCTTCATCTGGATTCCGATCCTTTTGAAAACGTGACGTCGATCCAGTCGTAAGTGGGATAAGTTCTGTGCCATCAACCTGGTAGATGTAGTGACCACCAATCATGGCTACCTGAGCTCGCTTAGTGATAAGAAGCATGTAATATGCTTCCGTGAACCTGATAAATCCGAGAAGGCCCCAAGTACTACATTTGAGCCTCAGACCTCCAGTGGCTTTGTTTCCGTCATCGATGGCATTCAACAGCTGATTCATTTCCCGCTTGTCGTATACGATATCGTCTTCAAAGATGTTCAAATGGCCTGGTGGTGAGGTGCGATCGATCTTCAAGACCCGATAATGAGTATCCATTATGTCGGCACCAACGAGATAAAATCGGGTACTTGTCTCGTAGAGAGAAAACTTGTGCATCCTGTTGATTCCCTCTTCTCCGACTTTTTCATACGCGGCGCCCTTTGCTTTCTGCATGGTAGTTGGGCTCGACGATCGGGCAAAAGACACAGGTACAGCAGGGTCCTCTTCTTCTCCATCAAACTTAATTTCTTCCGTATCTCCTCGCGGCATTCCCGGCTGCTTCTCTAGGTCGGCCTCTGGCTTGAAGTCGTTGATGGGTAACTCATTGTTGAACGAGGTTTGTGAGCCTCGAAGATCCAACGAAGGCCGCTCGCCATCTTCGGTGCCATTCTCTGCGATGCTCTCTAAAGATTCCCATGCCTGCACGGATTCGGCTGCAGAGCTCCCTCGTCTATGCTGATGAGACTTCGCCCTCGAGCCCTCCATGCTATGCATTTTAGATTAAACTTGAAATGGTGATATGCGTATACGTCGTAACATGGGGGCCAGTCATGAGGCCATGATCGTTGCCTCTTGCGTGTGGACCTTTCGAGTGGCGAGGGCGTCAATGAAGTTTGCTGCAGGAACGTCCAGATGCCGAACTCTACCTTATAGATAGCTTTCTCAAAGAGTGTCTAACTTCAGTATTGCCGGAGAGGATATCTATCGCGCGGCTGGTGATATGCGCAGGTGATGTTGTTTCAGAGTTTAGCTGCATCAACAAGCCTGTGGTTGCAGGCCCGGTCCGCAATTGACCTACGTCAGTGCGCAGCGGAACAGCCCTCAGCGCCGGGGGGCGTGGGGGTCAGGTGACGTGGGGGATTCCACCAATCCATTTGTGTCCTCAATTCTAATAAATAAACGAAAGTACCAAGGTTACACGGTTTAAAACAGTGATGTGATGATGTTCGGAACAGTTTATCCAAACATTATAAAATATATTCAAACACCTTCCTCTCCACCTGTGCAACAGCACCCTCCTCGAGTGGGATCCCCGCATAAGCTCCACTTGTCTTTCCCTTGCGCAACCTCCTATTCTGGATCTTCAAAACACATCTCAAGATAGTTGCGAGGATTCCAACCAACATCATGAAAGCAGCACAGATAGTCATGCCTCGCACATACCACGGACCATCCTCTTTAGGGAAGATGCTAGTCCCAACCAACGGCCCGCATTGCCCGATTATATTCAAAATTGCCATCCCAGTCCCCTTCTTGCTATCGCTTTCTTGGTTATTAATAGTCCATGTGATGATTATGGTGATGGCAGAAAAGAAGCCGGCGACGGCAGGGTAGAGAGCAAGATATCGAATTGAGGTGTTGGGGCTTTTGTAGTATCCAGATAGCGCTATTACGATGTATCCCGCAGATGCTAAGAATGAATGCAGTATGATAAAGGCGGATCTGCTTTGGTAACGGTCGGACAGATAGGCAGTGACTAGGACTGCAACAAAGGCGACAAGGTATGGTGGCGCTGAGAGAGCCTGAGCTGTGAGAGAGCTGTAGCCCATGTCCTTAATTATGGTTGGTAGGAAGACAGGCATTGAGCTGAAGGCTACGTTGCAGCTGAAAAACATGAACTACTTTGAGTTAGCTTCCAACCAACTCCATATCAATAAATCGTTGACATACAGCTGTAAGGTAACATTTCGGATCCATGAGAGTCTGCAAAATCTCTCGGACGTTGATCCCGTTCTCAGGTCTTCGATTCTGCTCATGCTTCTTCCTAATTTGCTCTTCCTCGACGTCTTCCCTCTCCTGCCTCAGCCTCAAAACGGCCACTTTTCTTTGCCTCGCGGTCAACCATTTCGCCTCACCAGGACCATCAGGTATAAAGTCCCAAGCCCACACCGCTACAAGCACACTTGGGAACCCTTCTAGCAAGAAGAGAAGTCTCCAAGGACTGATGGGACTATGCTCTCCGATCTTGGTGATCAACCATGCTAGAAACCCAGCGAATGACGCCGATAGCGGGCTGGCTGAGATGAATAGTCCTGTACGATAGGCCAACTCATTTCTTCGGAAGAAGAACGAGAGGTAGAAGGGCACACCTGGCCCGAAGGCCGCTTCTCCAATTCCAAGCAACGCTCTTAGGACTACGAGGAATCCAAAGGAGGTGGCTACGGCTTGGAGTGAGGCGACGATACCCCATGATAGAATACATACAGATATGTAAATATGAGGAGGTACGAGTTTGTACCTAGATATGTCAGCGTGATCATTTTAAAGACTTCCTCAACAACCAAATTCACTAACATGAGCGTCATCCATTCAAAAACGATATACGTAATATAGAATGCCCACAACAACCACTCGTACTGCTTCGAACCGAGTTTCAGGTCATCTTCCAGACCTGCAATTCGAGCGTTTCCAATATCTACTCTGGTGTCAGTACCCATCTACATGTCCTCCGCATGCATTGCCTTCATGCCCTTTCATTGACAATGCGGAATTACTCACTCGAGCGGTCCAAAAACGACAAGCAATACAGCAACGCCATAAACCCTACGAGCCTCTTGTCCAACTTCTTCAACACTGCTTTATCCTCATCGGGTGTATACAGCTCATAGCTTTGCACCGAGGCCCTCGAGGCGCGCCTTCGTCGCTTATCCTCTTCGTCAAATGCATCCTCCAACTCATCCTCCTCACTCCTCACAGAACCCGTCGCAGATATAGGCCTCATCTCATACGCATTCCCACCCTCCACCATTGGCAGCCCATGCTCAAATCCATCATCCGAAGGCGTGAGCTGCGTCGACGCATCATCGGTGCTCTGGGACCCCGATTCGCGGGGTCGGCGGGGAATCTCAGGGGCCATGACACGCGTGGGGTCGCGGCGCTTCGTGCAGTCTTAGGCGCGATAGCGATACTTGCGAGCTACATTGGATGTAGGAGGGAGGAACTGGAAGGTGTGTTGTTCGATGTTCATGTTCGAGCCGCACTGGCTGAAGTTGTCTGGACGCCATTTACGAAATGGGATGGGATGTTCCACCAGATGCAGGCAGGGCGGGCGGCTCTCCAGTGACGCGGACTGGGGCACGCGAGGTCTGTGCGCGTGGAAGACGAGCATTTCGCAACCCTACCATTGCTTTTATCATGGTGGAATTTTAACTTCTGGAGACATTAAAAATATGATGGCAGATCTGAATTGCATGACCATCATTATTTCATATTATTTATGTTTGGTGAATGATACATGCTGTTGACTTCGCATGCAGACACATCCATCAAGACATCCCGCCAAAGACACAAGAAAAAGAAAATCAATTGTTGTATTTTGTCACCAAGGTTTCTAACCATATGAACCACATGAAAACCGATCATTAATCCTACAGAACACCAATTTTGGGTCTGTTCTCACATCACCGATACATGTGTCCAGAACACTAACAAGTATCTGTTACAGCCCAGGACGATTCTCTGGGACGAGGCGTGTAGCATGCCACTCCCTTTATCTCGATTGTACAAATCCAGGTAAGATTAGGCTGCCTGATTGGGTTTGACAAGAGGTTTGCGCTCCCCAAAATCAAAGGCGGTACTGCGGCCATCATCATCGTCGCTGCCACTGGTGCTGGAGCCATCCTCGGTGCCTTGAATTACTGGTTCGGTGGCCAAGTCTCCGGTTCTCTTCTCATTTGAATCTTTCATATCAACCGTCTCCTGCCCACCTCCCATGACATCCTGGGGTTCAAACCCCTCTACGCTAGTTTTCGCGGATACGGGCGAGTCGGGTTCCAACTCCTTGAAATCGAAGCCGAGAAGGACAACGCCTTCATCCCTATCTGCGCCATCTGCTTTCAGGTCGTGATAACCGATATTTGAGTGGGTGCGGAGTGTATTGTTGTGCCTACGGGTGCATTCCCAAAAGCCCTTCATGCGGTTATGCGCGGATGATGAAGGGGCCGAGTCGGTGTGTTTCTGGCGTGGAGGAGTTGGTAGGGTGCTAGGAAGATTGGAAGATGCGGAGTTTAAGAGTGTTACTGACGGGGAGCGGGAAGGCGTTGGCAAGGGAACCGAGGAAGGTGGAAAGGAAGGCGGCCGGGTAGGAGGATGAGATGACAGGGACATAAGCCGAGCATCGGTGGATGCTTTTTCGCGGATGAATGCTCGCCTGATTGGTAATTAGCTAGCTATAATTTCACTTCTACACAGGAGGACGATCAGGGCGGGCAGATATATCTCGAAGAGAAGACCGGTCCCATAGAGGTGTTGAAATTTCCATAAATTCCTGAACTAAAGACGGGACTAAACGAACAGCAGCATAAACTTACTGTTCCTCTGTTAGGCCAGGTATATCCAACACACCCTTTCTTATATTGGTTGGAGAGCTCTATCGCAGTTTGTTAGTTTCCCCCCATGGTGGTGGCATCGGTAACCTACGATATCCAGCGAGTGATTCTTCTCCTCGGCACCACAGCATAGCAATGCTCGCCTGCATTTGCTCAAGATTTTTTTGAGATTCATCACTGTTACGTTATGGCAAATGAACTCCTTAAACACAAATTGATCTAAGAAGGGGTATTTGAAAGCAATAGCCGCATGCTCAAGATATAATATGATAATATAAGGCACTGAGATCCACGAGCAAAGTAAACAGGAGGAACGATGTAAGAAAAGAAATCTACGGTTTACACAAGCTTCTTGGGCATTGCGTCCTGGAGTGAAAGATAAGGAGGATTGACTTTCGATGGGGAATTTGGCATATAAAGAAGTGAGAAATGAGTATCCCCGAGCGGTGCCATGGATATGAGCTTCCAAGTTGCCACGCGACGGCTTTGCCATTCCTTGCTGCAAGAGACAATGGCTTGTTTTACATTCCAAATCAATCGAATTTGACGCATAGGAGTCGTTGGAATGCAATCTTTGCGGAACTTCCTGCAGTTTCCCAGAGTTGTTCCAGGTGGTACAAATAGTCTACACCCGAGCAGCTTCATCTCTACTAGAACGATTTAAACTCAGAAACGGAATATGATGATCGCAATAGCGGACAAAAACTATGAGATATATCGAAATTGCGAAAGGTTCGATGAGTCGAAAGTCGTAGATCGATTCGTGAGGTGTTTCCAGTCGTCCCATTGTACCACCAACCTTGCATATGGGGCTCACATTCTCCGTTCAGGTACTAAAAAGCGTGTTTGAGACGCGACAAAAAGAGCATTGTGCCTTACTAGATCCCATCTTAGTGAACATTATGAGACACTAGCGTCCCCTTCAACAAACCGAGTAAGGATTTTGATGTTCGTAGCGGCATGTCATCGTTGTACAATTTACGCCTTAGAGTCTCAGCTGCAGCAATCAGATGTGGTTGAACATAGGCAGGTATGAACGCGTTCATATTTAATGCTCGCCTTTAATAGATATCATTGACTGGGTTCTTTCTATCACGATTACATGTCTTTCCAAGGAATCGGGAATTGATTTTATTGTCTTTTGTAAGGGTGCTTTCTTCAGAGCAAGGACCGAAACGACCGCTGCACCTACATCTATTTCGGGTAATCTTTGACGTGGTAGCTCTTGAGCTTCACAAATTGATCAAAGCCAAATCTACTCAAAGTTTGTCCCTTTCCTGAGTCTTTCCATCCAACCCATGCAAGATCCTGTTAAATGTTAATTTGGGTTATGAAATTCGTGTAGTTGTACGTACTGGAGCGGGGTAATCGCAACGATTCACAAAGACCGTTCCAGCCTCGACATCGTTGATGAGTTCATGTCCCTTCTCAACATCTTTAGTCCAAATGCTCGCCGTCAACCCAAACTGACTGTCATTCATAAGTTTAATGGCCTCCTCGTCACTCTTGACTTTCATAACAGGAATGACAGGACCAAAAGTCTCTTCTGTCATGACAGCCATGCCGTGGTTTACACCGGTCAACAGAGTCGGAGCCAGATAGTTTCCGTTTGCGGGTGGCGACCTAAAGGTCTCATTTTCGGGAGTCGCATCTTTCGCCCCTTTATCTAAGGCGTCTTTGATGTGGGCCTTGATCGTATCAACCGACTGTTTGGAAACCACTGGGCCTACGTGTGTCTTAGAATCGAATGGATCTCCAAGTCTGTAGCCTTTAAGGACTTCCTGTACAGCTGTCACGAATTCATCATGAATCTTCTCATCCACATAAACACGTTCGACACTGCAGCAGCTCTGGCCAGAGTTGAAGATAGCGCCATCAACAATCTCTTCTGCGGCCCATTTGATGTCGACATCGGAACGGATATACGCGGGATCTTTACCTCCAAGCTCAAGTCCCACGCGGATAGGTACTCGGTCATTGGCAGCACTCTGTACCGCAAGACCTTTCTCCACGGATCCAGTGAAGCACACAAGTTGAATCAACGGCGATCGAGCTATTGACTCGATCTGAATAAGGGAGCCGGAGTGGAAGACCTGGATGACCTCTTCGGGAAGCCCAGCCTCGACGAAGATGCGCTGAATCTGCTCGCCACTAGTTGGCGTCTGAGGTGAGGGCTTCAGGATGATGGAGTTGCCTGCTAGCAAAGCCGGTACTATCGAATTCACCAGGGTCAAATACGGATACTGCAGTAATAGGTCAGCTTGTGAAGATGCCGGACGAAGGTATCGCCACACGCACATTCCATGGAAATAGAATCAAGACGGGCCCAATTGGAACTTTCCTGATATAGCGCTTGAAGCCTTTCTCGGCCTCTCCCGGGGTATCTGCGAGCGTCTCTTCACTTATCTTGAGCAGATACTCACCTCGGGCGACCGCAGTGGTGATCTCTTTGGGAGTATAAGCAATGGGGCGGCCCATCTGCTCTGTGATCTCCCTTCCAAGCTCATCTTGGCGGTCGTTGAGCAGCTTCAGTGCTTTCTTGACGATACTCTGCCTTTCTGCAAGAGAAGTGTGTCGATACGACTCGAACGCCCGTGCGGCTGTCTTGGGAATGGTCTGGAGATCAGCATCGGATGGGCCGTTGCGCGTCAGGATTGCCTTATTGGTAACAGGCGAGATAGTGGTGATGGCTTCGACAGACATGACGATGCTGATCAAGGCGTGACCACGTTCGTATATTAATTGAGAGGCGAGGAACCAAGGAGGGGAATTCAATATCAGCTGCAGTGTTTGCAGTTAATTTTGAGGTTGAGGCTTGTTGCTGATGCCGCTTGACGTCAACTGGTCCATGGCCACCTTCGCCCCGCCAAAAAAGGCCGAAAAAGGAGGGGGACTTTTGCCTCTGCCGCTATTCTTTCCTAGGACTAGCGTCCACAACAGAGCGCCATGCTTCGACGACGACTCTCGTCCTCTCTCACACATGCACTCCTCGCTGCCAATGCTACCACATTCCAACATACCACGTTACGACATCATCGTCAAATCTACCCCGAGAAAAGTGCTTACTACGGTAGACACTATACCTCCGCTCGCGCGGGGCTCTTGGAGAGCAGCATGCCTTGGTGGCCGTGAGCCCCCTGCTCAATGGGCCTCAGCGTTCGCTAGTCTACCATTCACATAAGGCTATCATTCATCCTATGTGTACGTACCCCGCCGACGGGGTCTATCATTCAGTCTTCTCTCGCGTCTACTTTCATGTTACCCAGACCAGCAGCCGTTGCCAGAAGAAAGGCTACCTGCGACAAACTTTCTGTCAGAGCGAAGTCAGGGTCATTCTCCAAGAGGTGGCTCCCCGTACCAGACATGGGACCTGGAAGACAGCACATGGTATCAAAGAATGCCGCTCTCCGAGGACCTGCTCGTGCTTGCGCTGAGGACGTCTGGAGATCCGAGTCTCGCACCGTGCGTAAAGGAAGGAACCAGGAATCACGGTGACACAACAGTCTCCCCTCCAACACCAGGCGCCTACACTGCACTCACTGCACTGATTGCATGTGTTGGTGGGTCGAAGCCTACTGCGAGCCCAGCTACTAGGCTCCTTCTCTCTTTATCTCTGCAACCCAAGTATAGAGGAATGAGGGCGGAAATGAACCTATGTTGGTGGATCAAGAGGAGGACTGGGGCCTGGAAGTGGCCAAGTAATGCCGTCAGCGAGACGCCCAACATTCCCAGCGACTCTCCCCCAGATCTCGCCATCTTCCATCACCCATCTTCACGCTTCATCTCACCAAGCTCACCTGACATCGACTACCGCAGTAGTACGGCTGTCGACCAGTTTACCAGGAATCGAGTCACATGTCTCTGTCTACATGGTACTGCCATATGTAGGTGGCGTGCAGTTCCTCATTACTTGTCACCTGCACCCAGGGGGCTATTCGTGTCTGGTTGCGCTTCTCCACTAGGCCAAAGCGTCTGCTGCACAGCAATATCTGCGCTTTTCTGGGGGATCTTCAAGTCGAATTGGCTCGGACCTGGGGAGCCGTGACTGCCCTGCATCTACTTCCTCATTGAGCTCTACTTCTCCAGGTCAACCATCTATCTTCGAAAACGCTACTGCTGTTGCCAATTCCATGTACCGAGTGATAAAAACCGAGCCAGATTGATGGACTTTGACAGCTGGGTTGTGGGTACCATCAACCCTGCTGACATCCACCATTTGTGAAGTGGCTGAAGGAAGATGGATCGTCCGTCTGAGCAAGGGTTCAGTCCATCGTCGTTTTCCGAAATTCAGCTCAGCACCTGGGCAATCGACCCACCCTCCATACTTCCTCAGGCGTATTTCCTAGGGCCTGTCATAGGTTGGCATAGCCCACAAGTAGTTCCCAGGGTGCTCGAATCTAGACAGCACCCCCTACCCCCATACAGACGAATACCCACAAAAATGGTTGCTATCGAGCCAAGCCAGTTTTGTCATTGCGTCGACATGGCAGTGGAACTGTTGCCCCCAGAAGCGGTAGCCAGTGCCACCGTACCACTCCATTGGTGGCGAGCTCAAATCACTCGGCTTGACTGAGAATAGAGATCCGCACTGTGGATGTGGGTGAATCGTGAGAGTGCTTGAACGTGGACACAGTATTCCGGGACTGACATCTGCACAGGTGGCATTGACTGCCTTGCATGCGGCCATGATGGCAAAAGACCAACCCCAAACAGCCCGTAAAATTCCAAAATGACCATTGGCCGACAATCAATGCACGCCTCTCCTCGAGTTTTCGGGGGAATTGAATTTTTACTAACCCACGTGAACGTTCCTATCGTTGACTCTCGATCAACGGCCTGTTCGCAAATTGGGGTAAGCGCCAAAGTGGCTTGCAGATGCGAGGTTCTAGGGCGCGCATCCGATAGCCTTCAGGTCCACATCCTGTTCACTCTCCAGGAGGGTGTCAATACATTTTCAGTGGCTGGTAGTCGCGCAAGACTGATGATTGATGCTCGGTTCGTTTACCGCTTCACCGATGAACGAGTCCTTTTCCACGCAAGAGCGGGCAGCCTCAGCGCACCGCGATGAACCGTTCTGCTTCAACAAGACTTGGAGGCACAAGTGGTGAGATGGCGCGCTAGCGGAGAATATCGCCCGTTCCGAAACTGGGTTGGACTCGACTGGCGTCTTACTACCCCAGTTCCAGTCCAGTTCCCTCGCAAATCTTGCTGCTGGTCGAACGCCTTCCCGAGGAACGCCGCTTCCAGGGTTCGTTGCCTCCTTCAGCAGTAGCATTCATATCGTCTTCACAAGTTATGCTATCACTATCAAGAACCGGTATCCCTGTTATGGAGACCTCGGAAAATGGCCTTCCTTGGGAAATTGGTTCCAAGTTGATCTGGCAATTAGATGAGAACTCGTTTTTCCTCTCGTTGCTATTACAGCGATTTTGCTATTGATCGCCTGGAGGGATATGCCGGCCAACGCAACCAAATTTTCTCTAACTCGACATGGACGTTCCTGCATCAGGTGTCGCCAAGCTGTCGAAGGTGCAATGGAATAAATGCGGAAAAGGCCATGGATGGTCGTTGACATGCGGAGCGATCCGCTGGCTTTACAGAGTCGACCATCAGTCCAAGATTATCCACTAGCTGGCGGTTAGACGTTGAGCCGCGTCGCATGCCAAGCGCCAGCATCTCCTCAGTCGTAATGGTGTTGACAAGGTCATGACGAGGGAGTATTTCTCGCTGTCATCAGTACAAACATAGGTTATACATTGTTCAGATCGGAGCAAGCAGCGCCGTGAAGGACTCAGAGAGGATGGGCCCTTTTAGCGCAAGCCGTCTGCAATGCTGGCCGCCACTCGCCCTATGATTGGCCAGCATGCACAGGCTGGACCAGGCACGCTGACTTGGCCGTGCCGTAACCTCTCATTTTGGACTTCCATATCATAACACGGCGTGTTATAGTCTAGAGGTTGCGCTTCACGGTCTTCCCCAAGCCCAGTTGGGAATCCAGAAGCCCCCTCTAACTGCAGGTGACGAGCCCCAGTCTGTTCATACTGTGGAGGACTTTCATAACATGCATTACCGAGCCTAATAACGGACGACATTATCATGCGAAGGTCTCCAGAATTTGACGTAAGCGATTGTTTCTGGGGTAGCCTTGCCGAATCTTCTACGAGGCCGGGCCGTCCGAACGATGCTGTGGAAGCGTTTTGGAATTTTGGAAGGCTCTGAGACGACATTCTATCGGCGCGACACTGGCATTGACTCATGCTCGCCGGCTTCTTCTGGTAGAATTCTGGATGAAAGGCTGATCCGCACAGGCTGGCAGCGGATGGCTAGTGATGGATGATACTGGGATGCAGAATGACTGGCAGGTGGCGGGCAACGGCGACCATGTATTACTGGGGGAAGGTCTTAGGACTGACCTTTGCAGTTTGCGGCCTCGAGCAGCCCCGGACGCACGCATTCGTACTGGAGGGTAGCGGTCGACGGCGGTGGGCGAGATGGGTGTGGTGGTCCCGTGCCATCAGCTGGCGTTTTGCTGGCGGACGCGCGAGGAGTGGGTTCAGAACGCCAATCACGGTGCATCTTGTTTCTGGATCGCCCAGACGGTCAAGCGCAGCGGGCCTGGTGGTGGTACAGTTGTTCAAAAGGTACGAAGGTGTACATGGGCAGCCGATGCCGGTACGCGGCCTCTTGCGTTAAGACGAGCGCATATAGGGCTGGGATCGCACCGATCAACCAATATCTTTTGATTGCGGGCCTAACCCGCGGCGAGCACTTGGGGTGCATCCGTTC
The DNA here is from genome assembly GCA_020744415.1 of Dendryphion nanum. Classification (NCBI taxonomy): domain Eukaryota; kingdom Fungi; phylum Ascomycota; class Dothideomycetes; order Pleosporales; family Torulaceae; genus Dendryphion; species Dendryphion nanum. The sequence goes on along the minus strand of JAGMWT010000004.1, from coordinate 1,338,268 downwards.
AAGCTTGCGGCACCGACGATCCAGCGGCTTTGTGGACTGTGCTCAACGTGGAAGCGTTGCTACTACCGGGCCCCCTGGTCGCTCTACTAGGGGTATGAATGCTGGTGAATAGTATACTGGAGCCATGCTGCCATGCTGGTCGACGCTGGAGCCATACCCTGTCAACACACTGTGATCACTGGTGAATGCTGAGGAGAGGAGGTTCTGATAGAAGACTGGGGCAGATGCAGATAGGAGGACGGGGGTGGTCAACAACGGGGGTGCGTTCGATGCACAGGACGTCTCCATGGTCTCCACGGTCACCTCCCTCTGCTCTTGGACCTCCCCTTGGGGCCCTGGTGTGCACCGCAGACAGGTTGGCTACGGCCTGCTCCCATCTCGTTTGCAGTAGCCAGCCCATGTGGCCCAGAGAGACTTCTGACGCGCGATGCAGCTGGACCCGGAGATGGGACAGCTCTGCCCATGCCCTTCCGGACCGGTATTACTGGCCACCCTGCACCCTTCCACTGTGTCCAAGCACCTTACAAGCACCTGCAAACCGTGTGTTATACCCCGCGGGCTCTCTTAAGCAGTCAACATCGGCCGGCAGCCATTATATTGTACACTCAGGCACACCACACCCCAGATACATCAGTTGACGACAATCCTCCCAGCCCGGTGCTGAGCATCCACAGTACATACATCTAGTATCCAGTCCACCCTCCTCGAGCACACATCCGTATATCCATCCATCCTTCCATCCATCCAGCTTGCTCTCTAGGCCTGCCAGTCTATCTATCAGACGAGTCAGCCAGCATCATCCTCCAGCTGCCCGGAATCTTCCACTCGTGGTTGTCACCCTCCCGATCCACTGAGTACGTCCGACGACACCTGCTATCATCGCCATTGAGACTCCATCGCTGTTGTCGAGAAGTATATTGTGGCCGAGGCCACGACGGACGCTAGCAACATGATTTCCACCAGTCTCCATCAGCCATACCAGCAGTTTGGCCATCTGCCAACGCCGAACATGGTAGACCAACATCAACATCTCGCTGCACAGCACATGGGACATTCGCCACTCGATACCTTGGCCCACACCTCCCAGTATGCGGCCTTGCAGTTCCAGCAGCGTCATGTTCTCCCCAATGGCAAGCCTCATCGCCTTGGTTCCTACACAGGTCCCATTGCCCCCCGCGACCAGCGCAACCCAATGCTCCACGAGCGCGCTGGGCGCATTGCTGCTGTTTCAGGCCCCGTACGACGCCGTATCAGTCGAGCGTGTGACCAGTGCAACCAGTTAAGGACAAAATGTGACGGAAAAGCGCCGTGCGCTCATTGTATAGGTACGTTTTACACAAGCTCCACGAAGCGAGTTTGACAGCCGTGGCGCCGCCCAAAGCAAAACGCATGAATTCGAAACAAGACTAACGCCACGACAGAATTCGGCCTGACATGCGAATATGTCCGTGAGCGGAAGAAGCGTGGAAAGGCTTCGAGAAAGGACATCGCTGCCCAGCAAGCTGCCGCTGCCGCTGCGGCCTCTGGAGGTTCTGGCACCGTTGCGCCTTCTGGCGACTCGGCATCAGGAAGCCCACAGTCGCGCACCACTGGCTTCGCCGACGACCAGAAGAATGAAGCCACTCATAACGGCGTCGAGTCGGTCGAACAGCGCCCGCTGCCCGACCTGCCACCCAGCCTCCCCCCTCCAGGACGATCGGCAAGCATGGCGACAACTCGGGGCATGGAGGGAACTCCCATGTATCAAAACGTTGCTCCCATCTCCAGGACAATGAGCATGAGCGCTATTGATGCCATGCCCGAGTCTAGTGTTCACCATTCTATGTCGGTTTCCAACGACGGTATGGGTCCGATGCAGCCTCCACGGATACAGACGCAAGGTCTGTCAATGCACAACCCCATTCCCGAGTACGCATCCATCGACGACTTTCACAGGAATCTCATGCATCACTCGCCCCATCCTATGATCCAGAACGGTATGCATCACCAAATAATGCCGTCCAACGGCATGCCAGACTATACCGACAGTCCCTACTCAATGATTAGCCCACAAAGCGCGCAAGCACCACCCAACGCCTTCAGGATACCTTCCGCAGAATCACCAATGCCAAACTTCATTGGCCATTCACCCGTCTCTGGCTCCCCGGGATGGCTATCACTGCCATCGCCATCGACAACCATGTATCCACCAACTGCACCACATACCAATCCTCAACAACTGCGGTATCCGGTGTTGCAACCCCTCATACCACACCTTACCAACATTATGCCCATTTCATTGGCTTGTGAGCTATTGGAACTATACTTCCAAAGTTCTTCAGCGGCTTTCATGCAGCCAGTATCGCCTTATATTCTGTGCTTCATCATGAGGAAGAACTCGATCCTGAGGCAACATAACCCCCGTGTTTGTAGCCCAGCTTTGCTCGCCAGCATGTTGTGGGTTGGGTGCTTGACCAGCGAATCCCCCTATCTTGCGTCTTCCCCCTCTGCTCGCTCACAACTGTCCGAAAAGCTGGTTAACCTTACCATCAGTCTACTGAAGCCACTTGTGCATACGTCTCCCGGCGAAGATGCTAGCCCAACATTCAGTAACAGCACTGTCAATGGCGTTACGCTGGGCAACTTTGGCGAATCCGAAATTGGACTACCCGGTGCCCCAGGTGGCTTGGATGACGTTGCAACCTATATGCATTTGGCGATTGTCATATCAGCAAGCGAGTACAAGGCCGCATCGTTGAGGTGGTGGAACGCAGCATGGTCACTCGCAAGGGAACTAAAATTGGGCAAGGAGGTCCCTGATCAGCAGGCGAGTGACGATGATGCACCCGGCGAGGTCGATTTGGAACACATGAATGGAACGCAGCCGAATGGCCAGAATTCTACTATTAACTTGTCTGAGGAAGAGAAGGAGGAGCGCAGGCGAATTTGGTGGGCGTTATTCGCCGTCGACAGGCACTTGGCCCTTTGCTACAATCGTCCTCTCTCATTATTGGATATCGAGGTTTGTCTTGCCCCCGTTCCATTTCACCTCAGTTCTGCAGCAGAAGGTTTCTTTTGAGTCACCTACCGTTGGAAAGTACATTTCGCTGACCTACCACAGTGCGATGGCCTTTCTCAACCGGTAGATGACTCCCTCTGGCAAGCTGGCGAATTTTATAATGGGGACTGCGCTCAAACGTGTTCAGATCCAAACTCCCCCTTATTCCGACGACGAGGGCCAATTTTCGAGTGTACCGGAACTTCAATGTTTCAATACTACGTACCTCTGATGACCATACTGGGGGAAATCGTCGAGCTCAACCACGCACGCAAACATCCTCGATTCGGCCAATTTCGCAACGGGTCTGATTGGGACGACCACGCAGCCGAGATTACGCGCCAGCTCGAAGCATACGGAGAATCTCTTCGACATCTCATGGGAAGAGCCGTCAATGAAGCAAATGCGGAAGCCCATGAGTTGCAGCATCCCGGCACCCCAAGATCCGTGAACTCGACAGCGACTCGTGGACAGGAAGCTATGATGCGGGCCAAAATCGTGATCGCTTACGGTACGCATCTGATGCACACGCTTCACATCCTTCTCAATGGCAAGTGGGACCCGATTGCTCTTTTGGACGATAACGACCTTTGGATATCATCTCAATCCTTCATCGACGCAACCAGCCACGCTGTCAGCGCCGCGGAGGCCCTGAACGAAATTCTCGAACTCGATCCAGACCTTAGCTTCATGCCGTTTTTCTTCGGCATCTATCTACTGCAAGGAAGCTTCTTGCTGCTTTTGATAGCCGACAAACTACAAGGTGATGCGAACCCAAGCGTTGTGAAGGCATGCGAGACGATCGTGCGTGCGCATGAAGCTTGCATCGTCACGCTCAACACGGAATACCAGGTGAGTTGTTTCCAAGGCATTCAGCCTTTGTTTCCGTTGTCGCGTAGTTCCCCGGATCTTCCTGTCTCATGATTTTTCCGAGATGAGTCTAGTTCATGCTAACCACCCATTACAGAGGAATTTCCGAAAAGTTATGCGCTCTGCTCTACAACAAGTGCGCGGACGAGGCATGGACGAGCATGCTGAGTTCGCGCAGCAACGCCGCCGAGAGATGCTCAGCCTGTACAGGTGGACGGGCGACGGGCAGGGCCTCGCTCTGTAAAGCTCAGAGCATCATCTCGTCGGCTTGATTCTTTAATGCCGAATCTTTCGCGACTACTACCGGCCAGACTACCGGTCACAGCGTGGTCAGCACGTGGACATCGCATGATTTGCGTTTTCCCCTTCTCGCCTTTACCGAGATTTATTTCACTTTACTGCACACCCAGTTGTTATCACGTATCATTATTGTAAAACCCCTTCTTTCTTTCTGAAAATTAGCTATTGTTTATTTCATGATATCGCTTTCGCGGCCTAACGGAGGGAATACTACGGAAATACGGGGCTTGGGGATCTCAAAGGGCTGGGCGGCGTTCAAGGTTGGGCTGCTTTATTCATCACCGTTATGAAGTGGGGCGCAGGATGGTTGGCTGCTTCTCATGTATCTTGTTTCGCAACGGCGTTCCGACTCCCAACAAAGTGAACTTTTTATATCCTCATCGTTCTTTTCTCTTGTTTCGGCTGGCGGCGACACGGGGCTTTGTCTGTCTGGTATATCGGTATGGACTTATTCTTTTCTTAACGCACAGCTCATCACATACACATGCACGCATATACACCCCTTTCACTTTTTTCTCCACTACTGTCCTCACCTTTGAGCAAGCGAGGCGTCATGAGTCGGGTCGCAAAAATTCCACACAGTGCTGACAATGTTTTGTTTTTTTTCCCTCTTAATTCCTCTTTGTTAAGGCGCGCGGAAGTCGGGTCAACGTCCCTTCAGCTATAGTACCCACCGTTATGATTTTCTGTCTAGTCCAGTGGAGAGATAATTCGGAAAGAGGGAGGGGTGGATACATAGTATAGGGTATAGCGGGCGTTGAGCAGGGCTGTGACTCGCATCAAGGCGCAGGGCCACCGCAACGCGAGCGAGCGACATCTGGCCGCGGCAGAAGGCCCAAAAAAAGTTTAAAGCTATTATTGCGAATACATGTCAATATCAAACTTTAAGCATCCACAGGCACACTTTTGGTGCAATAGAGAACGATTAATCCTGACCAACTGTCTAATCCCCACGTCTCGAGTAGGCCTCTCAGAAACCGCTCTTTACTCCTTTTGTTTCATCGACATCTGGTACTATAACTCGTTTTAATGTTTCACCATTTCTATCCCTCCGCTAGGCTAAGGCCCACGGTCCACCACACGCCGTCCATCCACGACCTCACGACTTTTGCTCGGCCCACCTCAACCAACAAACTCATCTCAAGAAACCTTGAATCGTCGACAACCTTGACAATCGCCAGTCTTAACATCCTCAACTACTACTCAGCTAGCTGCCCCCCCAGTGAAGATCAAAATCATCACATGCATCGTCCCCCGTCCCCCTCCCTTCCTTCTTGCACCCCCCCCCGACCCCCCCTTTTTCCAACAATCCCCCATCCATCCATCCATCGCCAACAGAACCGGAGATATCACTACCTACAGTAGATACACCCATGCCGTAAGCGCGCGCGAGGGGACAACGGCGCAGCACCACTCACACACACACACACTCGCTCGCTCGCCCGGCCCATCCATCTGCGAAGCTGATGTGCAGGACAGGACAAGGACACGCACTCCAGTAAGGAAAGGAAGTAGTCACCAATGAGCCAACTAAATTCTCTATCAATGTATGACGGACGCAGGGCCGACGGGATCCACAAAAAGAAAAGGGATGAACGATATATGGAATCTGTTGGACTAACCAACGAACGATAGGCTCAGCTCACCCTCCCGTACAATGTCCTCCTCTCCATCCCTCAGACTTACACACATGTGTATCATAAGTAGACAGTCCCAGTCCCAGTCCCCAGCACCACACCATACCACACCACACCACCCCCACCCCCGAGAAGCCGAACCGATCCGGGCTGGGATCGGGGTCCTCGGTGTTGTCGGCCGCTAATCCAAAGAACACGGTACAGATATCTCTGCGTCCCTTTCCTCTGGAAGGAAAGTATTGGTTTCCTTTTACGCCCCATTCGTTCGAGGCGAGAACGCAGCCTAACAACAGAGGCAAATCCTCCCAAGCTTAGCTTCCAGACACAGAGTTCTGTGCCTCCTACCTCGTTGGAACGTCTAATTCCCCGTTCACTCAATGATCAACACTGCTGAGACGAACTTGGTTGCAGTCCCGCTGCTCTGAGATGATGGTGTGATGCAGATAATACTTAGATGCCTAGGGCGTTTTCCGCTCGGCCGCTATACATATTGGATCTGTGATATGGCTGACTCGTCTTATTGAGGTGAAAAAGCTCCGTGAGGGATGATGGGTTTAGCGGGTGGCTTGGTGGCTTGTTTACTTATAACTACCTACTCTATCAGAGGGATAGACTTGCCTCTCGACGATTTGAGCTGTGGAGACTAAATGCTGTGTTTTAGGAGCGGCGGAGTAATGTCGGATTCGGGGAAGGCGAATGCGAAAGAGAGACTGGGTGAGAGCTGGAACCCGGGAATGCAATCAAGTGTTGGGCTCGAGCGTAGGTAGTAGGTGTGTCTGTGTCTGTGTCTGTGTCAGTGTGTGGTGCCCACTACCGTACCATGAGAGTCCAGAGAGTGCTGTGTGATTGAGCTGCACTGCTGCAGCAGAAGAAGAGAAGGGCGACATTCTGGTACTTGGGCCCGCACGGTGGTGAGGGAGGGTCCCCTCAAACGAGCGATGCACTCCCGCTACCAAACACTCCCACTCTGCACCGCCTGGCATTTGCAGTCGCCCTTCTCCTCTTATCTCTTATCAATTATGACATGTAAGACATCTCACATTCAGCCAACAACCTTCAAACACTGCTTTTCCATGGCTCCTTTGGAAATTTCACGCTCACTTCGCACTGTCCGCAAACGTCTCGGATGAACCACTTCCCTCCTTGATGCACTGGAATCAGGCCAGGACAGTGGCAACCACACCGGTTTACTGATCGACCTAGCGGCCCTGCTGCACGGCAGACACGAAAGAAATATATGATGCTTGGCAGGGCTAGTTAGAGGGTGTCTTCATGTATGTATGGAAGGCTGTCAAAAGCTGGACAGCGACTGTGCACGATGCACAAGGTTGGCCTCAGCACTCGTCTGCTATGCACCCCAGATTCATATCATATCTCTCTTTGGCTGAAGGGCCGGTCGTTGCAGCTGTCGCAACTGTAGCAGCTGTTCCAGGCCATGCGCGATGGCTCCCCGCCTACCTTCTGGCCAACTGATCGCTGGAAATTCTATTCCGCTGCGACATCACGCCAGGTAGAGGACGAGTCTCATGACTTTCCGTCCTGCACGATGTGTCTTTGTATGCGCTCGTTCGCCGTGCTGCTCTTCGTATGCGGCGGAGCTCTTTATGTCGGCCTGGTTGAGGTATGGTGGTTGCAGTATAGCATCCCAGCTTCATCTTAATACGTCCCTATTAAGACGAGCCGTCCTCCACCACGCTTCAGTCTCCCCACAAACAGCACCACAATGACGCCCAACTTCTTCTTCGATTGCAACATGCAAGTTGGCTGTACCCCCCCAGGAGTTGACTACCAACCCTCTACGCAAGCACCACGCCTCCACAACATGGCCAAAGCGGAACACCGCCGGAATCCCTCTCCTACTCTCCGCTCCGCCGGGGTCTTCCGCATCGAAGACAGGGAAAATCCAGGTCATCACATATTCGATGGTGACACCGCAGTACGGCAAGGCTAGGTTCAGCTACCGGTGGTGACCATGCCACCAACTGAGACCTGCCACATACTGTCAGTACATGCCCTCCACATTCTTCTCCACACTTTCCAACCTTTACTCCTTCTTTGAGCACTTAATATGAGGGTATATGAGTCCAAAGGTCAAACCTGGGTTGAAAAGCTCCACCCCACAATCCTACTTCCTGCATAGCGGCACGGACGGGTGCACGCGGAGAATACTTTTTCGAGTTGGTTGTTGCGCACCGTGATTCCGTTTTCTCACGTAAAAGCTCATATTAATCAGTCGTGAAAGGGACTAAGATATTGATGGCGAAAGCCCATGATTGGCGACCAAATCTGGGAGTTGCGATCCGCATATGCGGAAGGCTTTTCGAAAAACGGGCGACGACAATCCATTTCTCGCAATGATCGCCGGCGAGCCGTCGCGTTAGCGTCCTTCTAGAATCCAGTTTTGATTGTGTTATGAGGTAGGCCAACATGGGCCCTTGAGGTCTTTGGTTGATGTGCCTACGCCATCGTCATGGCCGAGGAAAAGGAGGGCGATGTCGGCGCGGCCTTGACGACGGAGGGATGATGCCCGCAGGACTCGACTCGCTCACCATGGCGTGAAGGATGCCGCTGAGGCTTGCAGTCGATGTACAAACGGTCCGCGTTCTTGACTCTGGAGAGTATAGCTCCGGAGACCAAAATCGAGTCAAGGCGAGCATCACTGAGCGCGCACGATCGCGCACGCGACGCCAGCGTGTACTCGACCAGAAACAGAAGCGACTTTCAGGATCTGCACTTGTACATTGTGGGGAAAGTGAACTCAAGGCCATGGGTACCTCGTCCGACGGCTGTTTGTACCTCAAGGTACCCTTCAGCTCTTGCGTTCCCCGTTGTGATTTGCTACATTTCGAGAATCATGGTGGAGCAGGGGTGTTTTCTCAGGTACGTTTTGGGTACCTGGTGATCTGTGATGTGAACAGTCAGCCATTTTGGGACACCAATTCAGGTTTTAGGCTAAAGAATCGCTTGGTACTACAAGCCATTTGCTATAGTAGACGTCAGCTATAGCCCTCCCACCTGGATGCAGTGGACTAGGAGAAAGGAGGATTCCAAATCCAGTGCGGGAGACTGACTTTCCAAAAGCCTCGTCGTGTTGAAGGGAGTTCATCTGTTATGCTCGAGGGCCGTCCCGCTGAATGCGGCTGCTTACGCTTACTTTGCGTCCACGATGCAGGTCGAAGAAATGAGCCTGCCACTGTACGGAGTTCTCCCCTCAACAAACGCGTAAAGACGTCGATGGCTTCATGATCAGGTTCTTGATTCTACATTTGGAATGTGGACGAACGGTGGCGCCATGATAGGGGAAGTCATAGTGCGCCCTCTACAATCACCTGTTGGGGTCGAGCGTTGACGATGCAGCTTGTCGATAGCTGGCATTAGAGCGGCCAGTAACCTTGTTGAAAGTCAGTGTTGAACACCTTTGACTCGAGATTAACGCTCAGATCGCAGTGCGCCTGTCGCTCAGTGATTGCCGACTTGGAGTTCACAGACAGTTAACAACTAACGCCTTTGCTATATGCGGGTGACGATGGTGTTCTGATATCGGTGCGACCGTATTCGCTTTTGTTCCGAATGAAGTCTCCCTTCTGATCCGGCAGGATGTGAGCCTGGTAATGAAGAAGCGAGTATGCAATGTAAGATTTAGCGATAGTGAGGGCGTTCTTGACGCTGTGCAGCTGCAGTCGATCACGACAGTTGTCCGTACGCACAGCAGTAAGTACGTGCAGGAACTCCTCCTTTTTCAGACGGTACGTACTCGGCGGTTCCGCTAATGCACTGTAGACGGCAACACTCGTACGAACTAAGTGTTTTTGGGTCGGCCAATCAGAGGACGCTGGTTGACGATAATTGAGGTGAATTAAATGACCAGGATACAGCGCGCTTCTCGGGCTTCGAGTCGTATTGAAGCATTTGCTCCGACAATCCACGCATACCTATGCTCATATCATATCTGATCTCCAGGAATCAAGATGCTAGACATACGAAGGCGCTCAAGGATTCGAAATCGGCAGTGCACATAAGCCCAGACGGAAACGTTGTTCGCTTGAGTTGAGCAGCGGAACTTCTGATCCTCCCGTTGCTCGGATACGGCCTCTGCCGTTGAAGTGATTCGATAGCCTCCTGCTTGAAGATCCACTGAGTTAAGTACTCTGCACTGATCGTACCATCATTGGTGGCTACTCCACATTCGTATGCCCTTAGGCTTCGGCTATTCATTGTAGCCACGACACAGGTAAGCCTTGCGTGGACGGCATATAACGAGTAAGGGTCCAGAACTCCTTGTTCATGATGATCGCAGTGACCTTACGACGAACACAGTTCCCGTGTTATAGGCGGGGAAATCTGGCAAGGAAAGAATTGGCGTGGCTCCAAAAACGCGAGGAGGGATGGCGCATGCGAACGTGTCTACCCTGCTCATCGAGTCAAGCGGCTCTTGGTAGGCAGATCGCATAATGCAAAAGCTGCCGACTACATGTAGAATAGCCTTCTGCAAGGTTGACCTTAATACAGTTGCAATAACGGCACAGGATATGGGAGTGCCGGCCCTGTCGGCCATAGGAAAGCCAAATGTTCGAGAAGCTTTCTGCATCATGCTTTCCGCCCAAACAGCAGTACTTTATCAGGGAAATTGAACTGCTAAGCATGACCCTCAAGCTTTGTTGATATTGGCCATCCTTGATTCTGGAGATTGCGGGGGAGGCGAGGAAACGGAAGCAAGTTCGGCAGTGATTGCCCGAACCATGAAATGGAATTTGTGATTGATGGTCGACAACTCGTGGCAAGGGATCTGAACTCATGCATTGTATGACGAGCGCTGAATACGCAACGATGCTCAAATTCTTATTTCAGTGTAGACAGGCTGGCAAAATGTTTACGGAAGTCGTCGTAGTGCCCCGACCATGAAGCGAGCCGGTGGCTTGTAAACTGCTGAATACATAGAGGATCTGCCGTTACACAAAGTCTACGAACGACGCAGATACCCCGATCAGTGAAGGGAGATGACGCAAGTCGCTTCTTTGGATTTAAAGCCGTCGACCGTTGGGGAAAGCAGGTCAATGCGGAGGCTCGATGCCGGCGGGGTCAATTGCTGGGGGTTAGTCGCAATGTTACAGCGACCACACCAAGCTGCATGCAAGGCATACGAGATAAAATTTCTCCAGATGTGCAGGGGGTACACACGCAAGTTCCGGGGAAGAAATTCTGAGTCCTGACCCTTCTGCACGGCAATGAACGACCCCGGTTCTCCGTTCCATTTTGGTATGTTTCTCCTGCAGCATCTCTCCGCGTTTCGAATTCCTTTTAGCTGCAGGTTTTCATCGGCCCGGACTACTTTATGACAGCTGTCAATCTACGCGCCACTTAGAACCCTCTTGTAAGTGGCTCAGGTGAGGGGAAGGCAATTACTCCAGGGGTATATGTGAGAGACTGGGCTATAATACCGTCACATGTTGTGTACTTAGCAGGGAGCCACTGCAGTAGTTGATGCTGAGCTGTCAAACGCGGGCGCACACGCGTTGAAGACGGAGAAGCAAACACCGCTGAATTGCCAATGTTGGTGGCGGCCAGGCACCGGCATTTCGACTTTGGATAAGAAAAGGATTGCAGTTTCGAAGCGAGGAAACGGCGACGTAAACTTTTGTTGAGATATTATCTGAGTACCTTGCAGCATGGGTCGAGACCGTACAAGATCATAAGCGAGCGATGGACCTTGTTGGAGTTATCGCTTGCGTTCGGAGTGAGCGATGTATACCTGGCTTATTGTGGACGCCCTGGTAGACGTGTCAATGAAATGTTCAGTGACGAATGATAGCGGAGACCCTACGTATTGAATAAATATTTATCCCATCCTACCTATGCCTAGTTGGCTATGCTGACATCCAATGGCCGTGAATGGATTCCCAGGTACCAAGTTCTGAATATTCTGTTCATTTGGGCCTCCTAGATGTTCAGACATGGAGGCTGTATGAATGAGATGGCATCGTAAACACATCTTATCTGTGATAGAGAAAGCAGCACACTATACCAAATGCATCATAAGATTTGTTCTTAGAATCGCCTAGTCAGATAAAATGCATCAATGAACGTTTCTATACCATGATCAGCGCATCCTTCCTGTGAACACACGTAAGCAGATTTAGTGTAAGGTGCAAAACGCGTACCAGATCTTGAATGTGATCAGTCAGACAGTTTCATGACAGACATGTAAAATAGAGGGAACATTCCATAATGGTCCTTGAAAATCACACTCGTATGAGCAGTACAATGACACACTGTAGAGTTCGAGAGACGGCGCGAGCCGAAGGAGCAGCTGCAGGCAATGAGCTCAAGAGAAGCTTCAACAAGCACCCGTACGTTCCATCATCCCCATGGCCGTCAATGAAGTCGACTGAGAGAATTTGATAGCAACTCCTAATGGAGAATGATGATAACACACTGCCCAGTTGCACTTTGCAAAGTTCCGAGGCGAGATTACTGCCCAACCCCAGCCCTCCCGAATCGAATTCACGCACGATGAGCCAGAGCGCGTCCGAGAACTGATCGATCCCTCCCGCTACATATTGGTAACGGATACCTGTATGTGTAATTGCAATCAGGTTAGAACAGAGAACTACTCTAACGAGTGGTGAAGCCATAACGAGCTTCAGAGAGTAAATACGCCACGATACAAACCACTGGGTCGATACAGATGCTCGTGATTAAGTCTCCGCTCGATAAGCGATGCAAGTAAGGGAAGATTATATGTTGGACATATTGCAATTGTGAACAAGCTCTCTCTCCTGCACAGCCTGATATTGGAGAGGACCGTTTCTGAGGAAATTTCATTTGGATCAATCGAGATGCGAAGAGCGCTACCCTCTTCACGATCCGGCTGATTTCGAACTGCGCAATCGGCACCAAGTACGAGATGCGCGTTGATATCGCATCATATCTTAGTGTTCAGTTTGCTTGTGGTTTACTTCCAAGTGTCTTCGGCCTGGTATTGCGCAGTCTTCTGCACTCAATACCCAATGATGAGCCTAGATTTGGCGTTACCTCTTGTTCGCAATAACTGTATGTTTAAGTCTTGAAATTTCCATCTGTCCGTGTACGTATACTCGTTGTGATGCTGACGTTTTTGATCTTTCGCATGCCGCAGAGCCGATGTCGAACTGGACCGCAGTCAAAGATGTTCGGACCCTTTGTGACAATCCTTTGTTTGGTTAGAATGACACATGTCATGGAGGTGGAAAAGTTCACCAACCTTTGATGGCAAGCGTCGTAGGTTGAGCTCATGGACACTCCGAGGATTCGGCTCCCACCAAAATCAAGATGTTTGCCAAATCTACGGGTCATCTCGGTCCACACAAATTCTCCGCAATTGTTTGCTACGAATTTAGGAAGAACATGGTATTTATCCCATTTAAGAGGCATTGACCATGGAGGAGGAGCCGACCTTTTTTTTTGGCTTGTGAAGAAGTTCACCATTTCAATACCGACCGAGGGCTTGAGAGGATGTTAATTATTCGCGGGACACAAAATTCCATCGAACAACACGATACGCCGACTAGAGTGATCCTTGGAATCCGATTGAGGAACAGAAGGAGTCCATAGGTGTGGAAAAGACGTATTTTCGAGAGGGGAGTCCGGGAACGTATTCGTTTGTGCAGAAAGTTGATACTAGAGGAGCAACGTATCCCCCGAAGTAAAGAGCACTTTATATCGGACAAAGAACTCAGCTTATTTTCAAGACATATCAGTGATCTCGGCGCGTTGAAGCTTAGTCTGGATACTCACTGCATCGGCTATGGACGCCAACAAATTGTCGGGTCTCAACCGGAGGCATCCATCAATGAAATAGGTTCGCGAGGTCACCGAAACACGGTCGAAGAATCTTTGTGTAGGCGAAATACAAACGATGCCTGTGAATGTCGGTAACATTGAAGCGTGGAGTGGGAAACGAAGCTTGGGCCGGTGTTTCCACGACTAGCGTGCCACGGCCCGACGCGTCTTCACGTGCAACCCTCCATACCTTTGAAGAATGGAGTGTTGCCTTCTATTTCTTTGAGCCATCTTGCGAGTACTTTCACTGTACACCATCAGCGAACATCATTCGTGTTCCTGGCAATTTGTCAACCCAGACCCTTCGTAATTGGGCTTCGTACGCAATACGACTTGCGACCACTTTCTACGTCCCGAGGACAAACACACTTACACTTCACCTTCGACCATACCATAACATTGCCGGCACCGATCCAAGATTATATTCGAGAACAACCAACTGCTACAGCCCCTTTTTCCTGATGCTTCTCTGGCTAATACTCGTGGGATACTTCTCGTTATTTCGATTCCATTTAGTTCTTGTCGTCTAGCCATTTCGTTGGGAGATTCAGCAACCAGAGCACGTTCGGCACATGTAGGGCCCCAGATCTTACAGTCCAATATCCTGTTTATCAATTGTCCTCATGCTCTGTTTCCGTCCTTTGCATTTTCGTCTCGTCATTCTCATTTTCCTGTTGATATTCATTCACGTTTTATCCAACTTTCCGTCCTTTCGTTCCTCCATCTTGGCATGTCCATGGGTCGGTCTCCTGTCCACAGGATGCAAAGGTCAGGTCGTATTCAAAAGGTGGAATTCGGTCTTATATATGCAATCACGGAGGACACAAGCACATGTACAGGACTGCCCCTTCATCAAACCTCGGGAATGGCACCCCCTCCGCACCATGCCCGATTGTTCCACAAATCACACGCGAGCATCTGCACAACATGCACTAGGCCGCGCCACAAAACCACACATTTGGGATTTGATCTGAACAAATTTCTCTACAAAGAGACGCCGAAGGAAGCAGCACAAGGATCCCCGGATCTCCTTCTATTCGGTTGGAAAATTACTATTTTGAGGGTGATTGTATAGATGAACTGCATCGCGATCACCTAACACACTCGGAGGGCAATACCGTACCATTCATTTCCGCCGCATCTAACTTCATGTGTTTTCCATGACTAATTTACTTTGCAGGTTCTCGGAGTACATCGCACAGGCTACATCGTATACGAAGCGCTTACACAGACTTCTAAATTCAAACACCATCTTGTATACACAATTTTGGCCTCGAAGACTGACCTCCACATTCGCGTACCATGACCAAACATTCGGCATTAGAAAAAGGACAATAAACATAACGTAACTATGTCTGAAACAACTCGGACACATCTCCCTGGAGTTGATTCTTGTGTGGTACAGCTTTCACGTTGACACACACCGGATCGGATTAGAACAACATTGTCCAATAAGGACCACCCCTATCTCCCTAGATAAGTGACTTGCAGTATCATATCGAAACCTTCCCGGCTTGCTCGCTACTTTAGACTAAGCATCTACATGAGTTTTAATATTGATTGGAGTGACTAGCTATTCCATCAAAAACGATACATTGCGACACGAGGCTACCAGCTCTAGACGCCGGGCTTTTGTCAGCGGTACACGGCGCTTCAGGTGCACAAATCCTGTCGCCTAAGAATATGGAATCGCGGACCGAGTTTTCGATAAGAACTGGTCTTGGGAAGCAGGATTAAGCGATTCTTTAGGCCAATCTCACGTCTGTTCACATGTAGGTTGCGACATGTATCAACATATTCTACTTACGTCTCGGCGACGACAAAGACATGCTGTGGACGATCGTTCGTAAAGGGTTTCTCAGATGCTTATTTCCTTTTTCTTTGGCCCCCTGAGGCGATCTGAACAACAGCCTCATCAAGCCTCAAGACGTTATTCGCACCGACAGCTATTTATCGATATTGAAAAGGCCATTCTGTGTGCTTTTGAACCACCCTATACAAAAGCAATACAAGGCTTAATATTTCAATTCCCAATTCGATTGGTAGAACGGTTCGCATTCGACTCGAATAGGAGATACTTTTATCCACAGAAGGTGATTTGAGGTAACATCATGCATCCATTTTTTTCAACTCGATACTAAATATCCTATCAACAATCTGAAGATTAAGTTTCTAAAACCCCTTGTTATCCCCATCCCACTCCGGATCCGCAAGATACGCTTTATACAAATTATTTGGCCAACTCGCCGCAGGAGCCTTCTCCGGCCTCCGAACGGCCTGCTCGACCACCGCGTCCCCGAGAACCTTTTCGATCCGCAGCCTCGGCAACTTGCCCTCTAAATCCACCGTCAGCTGCTCTAAACGTTCAGGACTGCCTCCCACCTTTCGTCCGAAATCTATCAGGACCGCTCTCCTGACTATGCTCGTCAACTCGTTGATTCTCTCCGCAATCCCTGGCGAAGTATGCAACGCGATTGCAATCCACGCCTGATGCGCATCCGATTCGGAAACGCCGTGGGAAATGAGATGAGCAACGGCAGCGTCGGCTCCTTCGACTTCGAATCGCTGGGGACCGTCATATGTAGAACTCGTGCCGATGTCGTGCATGATGCAGGCTGTAAAGAGGATGTCGTGTTTAGGGGGATCGGATACAAAGAATGAGTGGGATTCCTGGGCCAAAGCTTTCGCATAAAGATATACGCGCAAACTGTGGTTTAAGATTGCGGGAGATAAGAGCTTTGATGCAAGTTGGAAGGCAGTTCTTGAGATGATAGTGGCGGGAACCATGTTGAGGGGGTCGAATGATGGATCAGGGGTTTGAGGAGCGTCCATGTTCGATGATGTAAGAGATGATGGTGGACACATTGTGAAAGAAACGTTAGTTGAGATTGCGGAGAGAGAAGTTTGTGGCGGTTGGATATAAGTTCAGGTGAGTATTTGTATTTTTTCTCCACGCCCTATTGTAGAAACTTCCTAATCCGGGAAGCGCCGTTTACTAATTAGCACTCGAAGCCCTAACACTTCAGTCGCATGTGGGTGAAGTCTTGTTTCAGAAATGTTGTCATTAGACTTTTCGTTATTTACATTATGTACATTATTCGTCTCTTCTTTTCTTTTCTTCTTTTACCTATTGCGGGATAGGGTAGCTCTTCGCGAAAGCCTGCCTAATCTGATCTGTCGAGTAGCCCGTCGAAAGAGCAAGCTGCAACAAGATCCTAGCCTTCTGCGGGTTGTACAAACCACTTGCAATAGTAAAATCACCGGAACTACTGGGAACGAACCCGTCCGGGGACCTGTGGCTTGCAACAATAGGAATGCCTGTGGCGTTATAGACACGCTCCAAGGCCTGTCCAGATACACCACTGGTTCCGCCAGCGCCAACACCTGCATAAACGAGACCCTTTGCACCGGAATCAACTGAAGCCTGCCAAACGGCGGTGCTCATGTCCTGGTGCGAATAATGGATGTCGACCTGAGCAAGGCTGGTCAAGTTGCTGACGTTGAAGACAATGCGACC
The DNA here is from genome assembly GCA_020744415.1 of Dendryphion nanum. NCBI lineage: Eukaryota > Fungi > Ascomycota > Dothideomycetes > Pleosporales > Torulaceae > Dendryphion > Dendryphion nanum. The sequence continues at coordinate 1,321,089 of JAGMWT010000004.1, read as the reverse complement.
AATTGGCTCGGCCGGGGCATAGTAGAAGTAAGGAACCTGGTTGATGAAGAATCCAACCTGGCCGGCCTCAGCGGAAAAGAAGGTGTCGAGCGAGTTTGCATTGTTCTTGGTGGTGTAGAATGCAGATCCAATACGGCTAAAACATGTTAACAATGGTCTCCAAAGCCATGCCAAATCAAGTTGAGACTCACTCGTTCAGGGTAATCATAGTTCCTCGATGTCTTCCGGCCGAGGAGGCAGCCAAAGTAACAGCCTGGAGTAGGTTGAGAGGACCATCGGCACTGAGTGCGGTGGCCGGTCTCATGGCGCCAACAACGACGATGGGCTTCGTAGAGTTGACTGTGGACTCGAGAAAGAAAGCAGTCTCCTCAAGCGTATCGGTGCCGTGAGTGATAACGACACCTGCAATCTCTGGTTTAGCCAACTCTTCATTGATCTTCTTGGCCAAAGTGAGCAGAATCGTTTGGTTGATTGAAGGGCTTCCAACGTTGGCAATCTGATAGCCTTGGATGTTGGAAATGTTCAAGATTTCTGGAACAGCATTGACGAGTTGTTGAACACCAAGTCCGACTTGATAACCGACAGTTTGGGTACTTGAAGAACCTTGGCTGGCAATGGTGCCTCCAGTCGCGAAGATGGTAACATTGGGCAAACTGGCATTGATGGGCGTCTTCAAGTCCTGGCGAGCGATCAATGGAAGGGAAGAGAGGTCGATCGGCGACGCCAAGGCGGCGGCCGTGAAAAGAGATAGCTTTTGGAGGAAGCCCATTGTGAACGATTGAGGCTGAGATCAGAAGAGTACAGGCTGACCACTTCTAACGATTACTTCGTCTTGGAGAGCAGCCTTTATAGCTGAGCAAACAAAGCAAGACTCTTTTGCACAGTGTACGCCAACTTCCTTCTAGCAGGTGGGCTTACCATCTCCAAGGATCGTTATCTCTTCGCCGTTTTCGCCGACGAATCCGGCTCATGAACTATTGACGGCCGGCGGACAAACTGGATTACGCGCCCTGTTTGATGGCACTGGCAGTGGTTGCGGCGCGACTGCGGCACGAGGTACAATGCAGCATTTGTAAAAACAGTCAATTGTTTAATGTAAGCGAGGCCCAATTCATTGCGCGTCAGAACCGTTATCAGTGCCAAAGGTGGAGTATCTCTCGTGATTGCACGCAGCCAAGATATGTTAAGCTGCACTGGGCAAGATGGCCAAGGCTCCACTAACCTGGGTCGCGGGACCCCACGGGCAGATATCTTTCGAGAGCACTGCCGAAGGCGGATACAGACATGGAAATCCGAAAAGATTATTGCCATTGGTAAGCAAAGTGATGAGCTGTTGTGTGCCTGAGACTCGGTGTGTGTTGGTAGGCCAGCCGACATGGAATTTGTTCAAGAGGCGGCCACGTGCTGTACCTTGCCGAATTCAAGGTACCTCTAGCGCTTCGATTGTGACTACGTCATAGACTCTTACAATCGTTCACGACTCAAAGATACACACTCTCGCGGATCCGTCACTAATTATGCGCACGTACAATAAACCCATCCCGGTATCGCAATGCCGAACTCTACTGCTTCTAATCGCTCCGCCCTGAAGGAATTCCTCGCATCAATCGCCACTATCCAAGGCGATCTAAGTAACATAACTGCTCCGCCATTCGTCCTCGCGGAGCATTCAACTGTCGAACTGCCACAGTACTGGGCAGACCATCCCTCCCTTTTCGTCGCATCGGCCTTTGGATCCTCACCACAGGAAAGAGCACTTCTTGTATTGAAATGGTTTCTCGGATCTCTTCGAAACCAGCAATATGCTGGCAGGAAGCCGGAAGAAGGCGTCAAGAAACCCCTCAATGCATTCCTAGGCGAGCTGTTCCTCGGAACATGGAATGACGAAGAGCTGGGCGACACAAAACTTGTTAGTGAGCAAGTAAGCCACCATCCTCCTGTGACTGCCTGCTATCTCTGGAACGACAAGCACGGTATCCGAGCCGAAGGATTCACGTGCCAAGAGATTACGTTCTCTGGGAGCGTAAGCATCAAGCAGAAGGGCTATGCTGTTCTACACATAGATCGGTACGACGAGGATTATTTAATTCCTGTGCCCAATGTCAAAGTCAAAGGCATACTAACGGGATCGCCTTACCCGGAACTAGCCGGGACCTATTCGCTTGCATCCTCTACTGGTTTTGTATCGGAAGTAAAATTTGAAGGTAAAGGTCTCCTTGGTGGGGGACACAAGAATGGTGTTGACGCGAAGCTCTTCCATGTGGATCAGCCAGAAGTTACATTATTTACTGTCCAAGGGTCGTGGAGTGGAACTTTGACCTTTACCGATTTGCAAAATGGGCAAACAATTGAAACGTACGACGTTGAATCTGAACAATCTATGCCAATCATCGTGCAAGATTTGGTGGAACAAGATCCATGGGAATCGCGAAAAACTTGGGGTGGTGTCATCAATGCTTTACAGCAAGGAGACATGAAGACAGCAGCGGATGAAAAGTCGGTAGTAGAGCAAGGTCAGCGGCAGATGCGAAAAGAGGAAAAGACTAGAGACGCGCAATGGGAGAGAGTGTTTTTCCGAAACCTCCGTGAAGACCCCATTTTTACGAAACTCTCCAGTATTGCTTCAGAAGGTTTCATGATAGATGCTGGAAGTGGCATTTGGAAAGTGGACAGAGATGCAGTTGCGAATACCCGAAAACCATATCACGGAGATCTGTTACCCACAGGAAAGCATCTGGAGCCTGAGGCGGAAGAATCATATAGTTTGACTGGAGAACAGCAGCCGAAAATTACTGGGCGAGACATATCCAACGGGCAGGAGTCTAGTGATTCAATCAAGCAGAAGGAAACAGCCCCGGCACCAGCCCCAGTGCCACCGAGAGCATCACAGCAAAGAACAAACGAATTTAAACAGGTCGAAGGCCAAACCATCCAGAACGAAGGAAAGCCGGCAGGGGCATCATATCAAGGGAAAGACGGGATTGACAACAATCAAGTGGAGGAGTTCCTGCGGGAGAAATACAGCTCAAACAAAGCATAGCCTAAAGGAATCGCGAACGACATGTATCATCGAGAACATTCGCAGGGGTATATCAACATTTTCCATCTCTTTTCCAATCCAAGCGCCGGTAAACGAACACGCTCGCAAAAATTTCGTACCTAACGCATTAAGAACGCAGGCACATCGCTATTTCTTCGTTCGACTGTCCAGCTCGGAACTCATGTAGACATCGGTTTGCCTAGTGATCCCTTCATTATTCAACTCTTCTTCGCTCCCAGAGCCGACTTGTATTCTCCAACTCTTAAATCCTTTCTCACTGACTGGTCTCCCCTTTGAATCTCTATCCCCCACCAAATCGTCCCTGAGTTTGACGGGCTTGCAACCCTCCAGATTATACTCCTCTTCAGATGCCGTTCCGTCATTCCTTGTCATTGTAATCAAGCTAAACGGGCCGCTTTTCTTTCTTCTGGCATTTCCTGAGTTGAGACCCGACCGCGCATATGGAGCAGAACCCTTATTATCACTGATCGGTGTAGTGGAGGACAGCGTCCAACCAAGGCGAGATGTGATTACTCGGTAGAGAGGGCGTAGGGTTGCCATAGAACCTGCAGTGATTGCGAGACCTTGTTCCGTATCAGACCAAATGGCAATATCGACGGTGTCACGGAGGAATTCGGGACTCCGGAAATCCAGAACGAAGGCCATACGAACGATGACAGCTGTACTGGCACTATGACAACTATCAGCATAGTTCTTTATTGAGAATGAGAAGCGACAACTTACATACATCCCATGCTTAGAATTGGGATAAGCGCCATCTTTTCACTCTTCCGCATGTTCAAACCCCAGACCAGCCAGAACGGCATCAGCCCGAAGGTAAAATCGCACAACGCACTGATAGCGCTGTAAAAAAATGTTAGAGCAATAATAACGTCTATGTTCAAGCAGGTTCCAGTTTGGTGCTTGTTCCAGAAGAATGACACTGGAGAGCACTGCAGCAGTGTGACGAAGAAAAAAAGGACGCCGGTCAAGACTGTTAGACCCATAGCTGTGTATATAATTCGCCGTTGGATTTGAGACACAGTAACGCGGAGCAGAAATAGGCCGATGGAGATCTTCGCTGCAATCATGGTCAAACAGTAAGCAATGTAGCAAAGCCACCAATACTGGAATACACGTCAGTAATCATGGGTGTGGTGTGTTTGATGTCTTCGACTCACTCTCATGGCCTTGTAGATTTCCTCATCGTTGAGCTCTTTGAAATATCTGCCAGTGCCATAATGAACTCCTCCAATGGCACAAGTAGCAAACATCACATGCGTACACTATTCCATCACAATCAGTATTGCATCCCGATCGAAATGCGACCATACAACATACCATAGCGGCCACCATCCAAGCATCATCCCACCCAAAGCTTCTCACAATTCGAAGGCGGACGTAAACTCTCAACGCCGTGGCTACAAAAGCCATCGACACGAACACCGAGCATACCTAAGCACGTTAGCAATTAGATAATCAACAGGAGATATTTTGCATCAGCACCCACCGCCTGCAGCTCCGGCCCTCGATTCGCAGCCATCTTCAATCGAATGACCAACAGCAGTATCTCACATCAAGCAATCCAAAACAAAAAGCCGCCCAAACCCAGTACGTGGAAAGAAAAAAGTGAAAAGGTTCGTCAACTGTAGCAGTATGTAGTCTCAAGATACTCATCCGAAATCCAACGCGGGACATGCACACTTTTTCTTCCTCCCACTCAACTCCCTTCCGAGGACCCCGGACCCCCCTCAAGCAAAGTCCCTTCCTAGTGTGCAATTACGCAAACGCCTCCCACTCATGCAAGGAGAGTCGCAAATGACAGCGGGTAGCCTCTCTGGTATCGGGCCCTGACAGGAACGGGCATCAACGCCGTCTTCGCGGGCCCGGGCGCCCCTTCATGGGTGCTGGGAGGCGCGCACGTGCGCTGGCGCCATGCTTGGGATCGCCACATGTGCGCGTGGCGATTCGCGAGGTCGCAGGTCCTTGAGGGCAGGGGAGAGGGGGTTTGGTCGGCGACGCGGGTGGTGGGATATTGTGTGTATCTAATGTAGAGGGGAGCGGAGGATGGGGAAGCATAGTGTTTCGAGATTGAGGCATGGGAGATGTGGTCGAGTATCTGAAAATGGTCTATTTCCACCAACCATGGAGATTCTTCTGTCCCCAAACGAACATGCCATAATCATTCAACAGTGGTACCGAATAACGGCTGTCTCCTCCTCGGATCTGGAGTCAGCCTTTCTCGAACATGACGGACTCCCTTCTACTGCTTCGAGTATCTCCACTTCACCCATACTACCTAACTTGTCATGTACAGAGTACACAGTTACAAACTTTCGCCTACACCCTCAACGGCCATAGCTCCTCTCCTCACCATCATCTCCCCATTCTCCCTCCTCATGACCCGCCCTCATCACCTTACCTTCTAGCGCCAGACCCACCGCCGCATTTGCCCGTCTCACGCGCTCTAAAGTGTCTAAACTCCACTTTCCTCGCGTGTCTCACGGGTCCCTCCGCTAGAGCAAAAAAAAAAAAGAAGGGCACAGGAACACGAGCACAAGTCATGCAAACTGCCAATGTTCCTGGACCTCTCTGCTCTGTTCCCACGTCCCCAGTAGCCTCACTCCACTTCACCCCATCCGCATACATGTTAGCGAACACCACCCATTCATAAATCCAACGCCCCATCGCGTGGCACGCTACCGAGGTTAAAAGAAAAGTGGGTAATCAGAATGGCCAAGCATTGTTGAGCCCCGAAATTCCTGTGACAAGCTAGAGCGGGGCTAGAGAGGTGCTAGCCACGTTTTGGGAGTGTGAGACCCGGATGCGTGGAGACGCGTGGATCATGACGGTGATCCAGGCTCTGCTGGGTTGAGTGCGTGAGTGCTCTGGGTTGCAGGATTCCGAGGATAAGTGCCGGTACGCGGAAAGGTTTTTTTATTGGGGCTCGAGAGGGTGGTGAGGGGAGGATGGCAAAGGGTATGTTGGGATGGATGTTTGTGTTGTGCGGAAGGGTGAACTTCGGAGGCGGTGGATGAACGAGCATGGGTTCATTAGTGTTTGGCTGTTTGTCAAGAGTGGTGTAGATGAATTACTGCATGGAGCGATTGAGAGCATGGACCGCGATCGCATTTGGAAGTTGAGCTGTGCAGTTCACACTGTCGTGGTCCGCAGGATTGGGAAACTGCGGTGTGAAGTTGTACCATGCAGTGTGAACGCAGAGCATAGGGCTGATTTGCAGTCAACCCTGAAACGAGTCATAATACCATCACAGAGGGACTTGGATTAATAGGACCGAATAACACCCTTGATAAGGACGATCAATGCATCCTCGCCGCCAAAGATTAGGAGGGATATTCATTGCTACTGCCGTTCTCTATTAGCCCTTCATGGGCTTTATATAGCAAACCATGGGTAGATATGCCATACTCACATCCAATCCCATCTTCTAGCCGTCGCATACAGCATTCCGCCAAGTCATTTCGTTCAGTTCATGCATCTGCCGAACCGTCTTTCACTCCTTTCGTCCCGCGGAATCATCCGTTATTACTACTCAATTGATATTCGTGCCATGCATTTTTCATCCTCCATCGCTGCGTTCAAGAAACCCTGGATCCCGCTCGATCTTATTCTCAAACTTTGTCCACCAAGCCTGGAAGGCCTTCAGAGGCACCGTGTCCCCGCTTCCCCAACTGGTCAGGAAGTCGTAACAGTTCTTGATGATTCGCTGCGCAAGCACCTTCCTGTCAATCGTGTTCTCTCCCCTTCTCACTAACTCTAGACCGGTGCTTGGTGTTGCGCTTGCAGCCGCCCTCTCAACCTTCACCTGCTCCAAATTCGCAGCCACTACCTGTGCCGACTCCACAGATATGCCTAACATGACATTCCCAATTGCGCCCAATATTGGAGCTGCTAGGCCTTCGTCTACCATCGCGTCGTCGTCGCCGCCTATTCCCCCTCCCGCAGGCCCGCCAGCCTTGTTGTTGATCTTGAAGATCGCGGAGGGTTTTTCGTTTGCAATAGCGCCGAGTAGCTTGTATTCCGACGAGCCTGCCAACTGGGCATAAACTGCGGCTGCGGTTCCATCGGGCAGTGATGTGCCGGGGAGAAGGAACACTACGATGTGGGAGAAGGAGGGTTGCGAGGGTATCGAGAATGCGAACTGTGTCTCTGACACGGGTTGGGAGTCCGTGAGGACGGGTCGGCCAGATACAATCACGCCGAACATGGCGACTATCGCGTGGAGAAGAGCTTGTGATATGTGAAGGCTATCGTCGGGTGCATTAGAGCTGTTGTCTTGGTGCGGGGTGGTGAGGCTTGTTATACAAAGTTCAAATGTTTGGTGGGATGTTTCTCGCGACTTCGGAGAAATTCCGTGGATCCTGCGGAATGGTGACAAGGATGTGTTGCTTGGCTCACGTGCTTAAAGGTCAGCCTTGGAACCTGGGAACTCACGTGCAGAACTTTTCACTTCTGAATATCACCTGATACAGAATACCACGAGCGGAGATCAACCTTGGGATAAGAGATCATGCTCTCGCAGGAACATATTGTTGGGTAGCAAGGCGTAGCACTATATCCATATTGTAGGTCACGAGGTGCGACGTCTTTCCCTTTGAAGGTTGGCCGCCCTAAGACCAGCCTCTGGGCGAGCTCCGACTCCCCTCCTGATTTCCTCCGATCTTTCAGCTTTCCACGTCCATGTCTTTTCCATCGCGATAAGCAACTAAATTCAAATCCTTCAAATCGTGTGCATTCAGTTGCCCTTTTGGAAGTGTGACCAATGGGCAATATTTCTTTCAGGCCCAATTGCTGTACCACGAGGTTGTTCACCCACCAACTTCCCATTTGAGAAGCCAGTCAACGTCCTTGAAGGAACGGAAGGATCATGCATTTCGTCGCTGGCTAGGATGCGATACCCTACAGCATCGGCAATCAAGATGATTAAAAGATTATAAATCCATTCACATGCACAGTCGATTCGGAAAGCTCCGAGAATCTTCGCAATTCCACACATTTGATGTTTATCTCCTCTACTCAATAACTCCAATTGCACCGAGTCTCTGAGAACCAGGAAAATGGGAGCCTCTACCGCACAACAACAATTGTCATCGGGTCTCCAACCGAACCGTTCCTTGCTTCCTAATATCGCTGAATGAAATCCTTGTGCATATCGCAATTTAGCCTACTTCCGCATGTCCTCCGCTCCAGGTTCAATATGCAAGAGATAATATCGAATATGCGGGGATGGTCGTACCACAACGTGCTCCACGGAAGAAGCAGGACACAGAAAATACAAATACCTGAACACGAATGTCTATCGAGTACGAGGCGTGCCACTTGGACTAATGGGGAAATTTTGGGCTCAAATGGAGAAAATGTTATAAGAGAGGGAGGCTTCCGCAAGGGGAAACCACGAAGTTCGAGAACGCACTTAGGTACTTCAGCTACTTGACAACTCATTTTTGAGTGCACATACATCACAATGCTTTCCGCTTTCGCTCTGTCACTGCTATCTGTGGCGACTGTTACCAGTGCTAGCCCTATCGATGCCAAAGTTCAAGCACGTCAAGACTGGTATCCGCCATGGACTTCCTGCTCGACATGTTTTCAGAGCACTTGGACACAAGGTCCAGGTCTGTGATGCCCATACCTTCCAGCATCCGGCGAAATACTAATAGATATCAGAATGCACGACCGATGAAAGGTTGCGCTCGACTATAAGTCGCATACAGAATCCGTACGTTTATTCCCGGTTACACAATGAACTTGCTTCACGAATCTAACTCAAGAGTAGCCCAGCCTCAGCCACCCCAACATACACCCCCTCTGGATTCTGCTCCTCGCATCTCCAACATATCGACTGGAAATCCGAATCCACTACAAGCTCCGGCACTTCCACCTACACCGACTGGACCATCACGCACATCCTCGTGACCAAAACCGACCTAGAGTAAGAGTCTCACAATATATTACATTACATGATCCTAAAATTATGCCCATGTAGTCATCCAACCTCGACAATGTACTGCCCCATCCCATCTGCCGGCATGGAATGCGGCTGGGACACCAACACCATCGCGCCCATCGAACAAGGCGAAGACTGGAGCATCGAGCATTATTACAATCCGGAAGAGTGCCAACAAGTTTGTCTCGAGCGAGATGCCTGTCGCGCATATCGCATAGATGGCAGCGCGCAACGCGGCTGGAACTGTGAGATTTTTAATGTTGGTCTAGGAGCGAATGGGACGAATCTCATCAGCCCTACCCCCAACGGCAAACAGTGGTGGGATAGGAATTGTCAGAAGCATATCCCGGTATAGGTCATTCAATGTCTTGAAGATCACGTGGAGCTAATATAAATCCTAGGCCCCATGTCGAGGCGTCCGGGCTCCTGCGCCTACCCCAACTCCCCACATCCAACCTGTCCCAACCGCAAAGCGTAACTTGCCCAACGAAGTCCGCGCGATCCCCACGCCCGCAGTTGCTCCTCGCGCAGAAAATGGCTTATCTAAACGCGATGTGCCTTTGCCAGATTATCTGTCTGATCTAGAGTATTTCTGGTCCAAGATCTACGTCGAGCCGGCGTGTAGTTGTTTGATTAATTCGGCACTGCCTAAGACCGTGAAGACGACCACGACGACGTATACAAAGTGGATTGCTACTACTGTAAGTGTGATTTTGAAATGTTTAGGAAGTTTGGAACTGACAGGAATGTTATAGACCTCGAGCACGACGTATGAGGATATTTTCACAGTTACGACAACGCCTAGACAGACAACGGTGTATAACAGTATTAAATGAAGAGGGTTGATGGGATCCAACTCATTGGTGCACATTTGTTCATTATGGCTAGGACGGAATACAGTTCATTCATCTCCCTATCCCTTCCCAATCCCATTTTCCCTCTTCATTTTCGAATCAAACGCCATCCCGTTTTACATCCACACATGTAGAAAGCCCTGGTAATTAGACTTTATCTTTCTCTGCTTTGACACTCGCCGCAATTTTCATTTCCTCCAGCTGATCTCCCAAATCCTTCACCTTCTTCCACATCTTAAACTCGTTCTGTTCTGCCCGCACAACCCTTTCCTCCGCCGCCGCAAGCGCGGCCTTCAAAGCCCTCACCTCTTCTCCCGCTCCCTCATCTTCACGTGTGCCGGGATTGAAAATATTGGAAGCAGGTGGCAAGCTGGGAGCAGGCGTCCGTAGTGACGTGATTTCTTGGTCCTTTTCAGTGCAGTTCTGTTTCAGTATTGTGATCTGTTGCTTGAGATCTGAGTTCTCGGCTTCCATTTCTTCGAATCTGCGGGTGAGGATGTCATACTGTTTTGCGGCTTTTCTAATGGCGATGCCGAGGTTTTTGTAGTTGTCGTCGAGATGTGAGGTCTGGCGACGTTAGTGCTTTGTGAAATGGAGTTGTAGGGTGGGATGCTTACGCGGACTCTCTTTGGATGCTCTGGAATCATGTTAGTTAGTTTACTCTGTTGGATATATATATGAGAAATTAGGCGTATGGAATTAAGACTTACGATAGCTGTCGTCAACATCACTGTCAGATCCATCTCTCATGTTTTGTATTCTCTTAGCAGTCTTTGGCTGGATCGACTTGCCGCACCTGAGCTTTTTCTTGAATGCGTTACCGGCCATGTTTTTGGGCTCTTGACCCTCAATCTCGGGTTCAGACGTAGTACCTTGTTCGGTAGTTGCTTCCTCATTCACTTCTTTGATTTTGCGGCACGCATACTTGAAATCGTTTTCAAACGCCGCGTACCCTTCTGCACCTTGGATATAACCAGCTGCCAGGAAGTAATACAGTACTAAAGCTCGCAGCCGAGACCGAGCAAATGCCCAAGTGAGACTGCATGCGATGTCGGCAAATGGATCTTCGAATTCCACGTGCTCCATGAACCCACCTGCAACGAATCTCTGGCAGATTTTGATGTAAGAGTGTGAAGATTCTATGAGGTAGACAACTTGGTTCTCGTTATGAATATATGTCCAGACCCTTTGGCCGTGGTATTGGCTGCCTTCTAGGTCGTAGACACCTACTAGGAGGAGCTTTGTGATCATCCCGGGCGGCCAGTCGATACGTTCGAGTGGACCATCGCATCGTCGATTAGCGGGCTGTAGGCATGTGAACCTAGGTACTAAGTCTTTGAAGATCATCACCGTGTGGTCCGGTAAAGCATTGAAGGCGTCCTCGAATTTACCCAGGGTATCATGCTTGATCTTCTCGAGAGAAATACGCTCACGCGCTAGGGAGTTGGTGTCCGTCATGGTCATCGACAGCGATTGTCTAGCCTTGAAATGGGACCGCATGAGACTTTGTGAGAATCAGAATAGAGAGTTTAAACAGACTGCAGAGATCCTTCTCATATCAAACGCGAGTAGAGGTAAGTGGTAACGTTTGTTATGAGTTTGAGAGATCACGCGAGTTGGCGATTGTAGGTGAACGAGCGACTACACTCTCACCGACTTGAACTCTACATGCGTCCGTGCACGACCCTAAAGATTAGCTGGATATATGGTAACGGGCTGATATCTTACGCAATGACGGACCTGGACAAAATTGGTGACAAAATCGGACACTGGTCTCAATGAACAACGGCGAGATGAAATCCCATTATGGAAGCATCATGACTTCCAAACCTCAAATAAGACACAGGCAAAACGATAATTCAAAATTTTGCAGAAAACGGACATGTTTCTTACGTACATGCATTGAGAAGCGGTAGGCACAAACTAAACCTCGGCGGATCCAACATGTGAGAAAGCCACGAATTGAGGAGAACAGATTTGTATTGTTGATGCAAATGAGCGTCAAGGCTGTAATGTAGACTAGAGTGAGTAGAATTTAGTAAAACTCAAGAGCAGGATGAGTTACCAAGGTATCTGATGACATATGTTACCCGGGGACATATCATGATGGTCGAACTTAGGACACATCAGAGACTCCCCATATGTAATATAAATATGTCTCTCACGTCACCGCTCTATCATACTTAAACTGAAGAAAACGAGTAAGCTTTGGATGCTGGCGACAGGTCCGAATGAATGGAAACATGTACATTCGACACCGTTTTTTACCATTTCTCACAACTTACATGTATTCAGGTTCCGAATCGTTGCTTCTAACGGACAGTCCGACTATCTTGCTCGACCCCTAACTCATCGTTGTAGGAGTAGTAAGAATGATAGCATTCTTAAAGCAATAAGTAGATGGCGCCAGAATAGGTACTTATTGCAGTACTACTGCAGTAACTACCTGGGATTTAATAACTCTCAAGGTCCTTAGAGGTGCAGATGAAGGCCTGTTAGATAGGCGAATTAGGTGAGCTGGTGACCTGCACGAGTTTTGTTTGCTACTTAGAATGATAACAGGAACGTCCTATTGCTGTTCACAATAGAAGCCCTTCAACTCTAACGCAATTAGCTCCTCTAGTAAGTTATCTAGTTAGAGCTTCCTACTTTAGGCGACTTTATATAAAAATGAAACACGTCTCATTGTAAAAACAAGCGTCTAAACACCCCACTACTTTGTTAGTGGGGTTAGTTACTAATAGAAAATACACTAAACAGTATCTTTTCCTCTAAGACCCTTGGCAGTAACTGTTACTAACAGTAAGGGCTTAATTTAATAGTGGGACAGTTAGTAAGTTGAGTCATCTCTGTCAGTAACTGTTGGAAGCGATGCTCTGTATGCAGGTCGCGGGTATATCGGCGAAGTTAAGTTCGATCGTGTAGGGTCGGTGGCATGGAATAGAGACAGAATAGCGCGATGATTGCCGTAGCAGAAACTTTAGCGGGGATAGTCGATTCAAGGTTTGTATTAGATATTAATGTGTGTTTGAATATTAGTGTTGGAGTATTGCACAGAGTAACCAACCGTAGGATTTCCGCCTCAATTCAATGCGCGCCCCTCCCTTCTCCGATTACTCCGCGTCTCGTTGTCCTTTCGTTCCTCCGTCCTTGTAGACACAGCATGCGTGGCAAGATCCAACCCTGAGAGGCTTCCCAACAAAAGCAGCGATTGTCGCGACGCCACTTCAAATATAGGTGCCATTATTTCGCACTTTTGAAACGCCCTCCAGTCCACGTTCATCTCGCGAGAGAACGACGGCCTCCTCTCCAATCGTTTCATGGGGTTGGCTTTCACAGCTTTATATATTGTTTCTAGAGAATGGCATTTCTCCTTTCCCCATACTAATTCGCTGACTTGTGCTGCATTTCTGTCATCGCGGTCGCTTTCTTCCAGAAACTTGAATTTGGCTTTCCCGTTCTTGCCCACCCACAGTGTGTCGTGCATCGCTCGCTCGTAAATGTATGCCTAAGGAGCATGTCAGTAGATGCCCGATACGACAAAGGCAGGACTTTTCAAACCGACTCTGAACTCTTCGGGACTGCTAAAATCAAGCGCTACGCAGTACGGACACCGCTTGTGGGTCGACTCCTGTGTTATCACTGTGCTAAACGTTCTGTGATGGCGTTTGAAAAAAGGATTGGGGATTCTGGACCGTTTCTTGGTGGCGTCTTTGCAGCGTTCTGTGGGATGGTCGGGGGTACGGAATCGACAGCCGCAGCCGTTGAAGTCCATTGAGAAGTATCTACACATCTTCCCAAAACCATGAATACTATTATGGAAGAAACCGTTGGAGCCTGTAGATCATGAAGGTAAAAGTTATAGTTGTTGAAGTTGACAAGCCAGTGAACAATTTCTAACTCAGGAATATAGAGTGCATGCCTCATTGAACATAGCTACCAGCATTGGGCTGGATTGGCGCAATAGTAACAGTCACCAAGACCACAAAGATGCCATCTTACAGCTAATAGGCCCAAATAAGGACTTGTTGGATCCGGAATCGATTCCCAACACCCTTCAGGTGTGATTTTGATGAGAGAACCTACGTGCCAGTCAACTCGGTATTTCCATTAGCACAACTGTCTCTATCCGCATTGGTAGGAATATGATCGATGGTGGAACTTTTTGCCACGTTGATAGAGATTACCGACAGCTTTCGTAGGACAATAAGGGCCCCTTGCCAGGAATAACCTGATTATAATTGGAAGTTGAGATTCGGATCTGTCAAAAGCTCAACAAACACAAAAAAAACATCGAATTAAGCGCCGGAATCAAGACTCAACTCCCCATTCAACAACCTCACCAGCAACCCCAACACCCCAATCCCCCCATGATCGACTTCCAGCCCTGTATGCGTGTTCACCTGCAAAGCTACATCACGTGACACTACCCCGATCACCCGACTTCCTAAGCCGCCCCGAAATATCAAGACTTAATTACCACCGGGACAAGCCCAGGACAAGACAAAGCCAAGTACCAGGACAAGTCCACCTACAGCGTGCCAAATCCGGGGTGCACTCGGCTGCGTAGACAATTCATCTATTGCTCAGACGCTATTGGCTCCAAGTCTTCCCCGGATTCATGAGAGGCGTTTAAATTCTCCGGGACCCCGGGACACAACGTCGCATGGACCGGCACTTCAATCTCTGAGTCCATCACGAGATGAGGTGTACCCCGGGGTTACGTGGATGCTTGGACGGCTCATTGGGCTGCGGACTCAGGGTTGTGGGGGAAGGCGGATGGGATGTTTGGGGGGTGAATGCGATTGGAAATGGGGGGTTATTTGACTCTTGCTGGGCACTCTCGAAGCTGGTCCTGGTTGCTGGAGCCAAGAGGAATTTGATATCGACTAGCTATGATTGGGATTTCGTGCGAGACGCGATGAGGCGTAGGTATACGAAGAGGTAGTGTAGGTAGGTGAGGCGATGGCGGGGAAGAGGGTAAGGGTGGTCGACTTCCAGGTTTCTGGTCGAAGCCCAAGGCTTACCGTCGGAAACGGGGGATATCAACCGTAGTCAGCTTTTCGAAATCCGTTTAGGAACAGGAAGAGGATAATAAGAAATCGCATCCACGCTCCCATGACTATCGCCGGGCTCAAGTGTCGTCATGTCGGTGTTGTTCTAGATTGGTGGAAGTCCTTCGGTGGAACTATGCCAAACATGTTCGCTAGTTCGTTTGGAACCCCCAGTGCATAGTAACAAAGGAGTTTAGTCTGGCTACGCTGTGTGACCTCCAAAGAACCAAAAAGAAATCTAGCCTTGCGCAAAAAGTTCGCCTCGGAGGCACTGGCTTTTGCGTGTCTGCAATAGATTACTTCGAGCGATGATTTCCTCATCCAAGGCGTCGTGCTGCACACGTTGTGGCGTACTGCCAGACATCCCGTCTCCCAATTTCTACCATATCGCCATCGCCAAGTGACTCTTTAACCGATGGTAGAAATGCGTCGTCGTGATGTCGAAAAGATTGGTGTGCTGTGAATTGGCTCATCCCCTCCTTACCATGTCGTGCACCGGCTCTTCTCCACCACGGGCGATATTGAAACATCTAACTTAAATGACAGCACGGGCTTGTCCTAGCGGTGCCGATTTAGTCGAACAGTCCAATCAATAAACCCCGTTTTTGGAAACACTGGAGTTCCCGATTTTTAACTGGCCAACTCCCCATAATATTTCCTGTGTTTTTGCCCCCAGCCAAGGCTATCCCAATCAAAGTAGCTTCACAGAATAGCTCACGACATCCCTTAATTCTACTTTCGTGGTTACTGCACCGAGGCAGAGCCCACTTGCCCCTGTCATTCCATAAACTAGAGGGAAAAGAAACCAAATGCGTTGTGCAGCACCGCCCAAACATCCGTCTAGGGTCCCCGATGCCCAAAAATATATAAAAGCACTCTGAAATCGCCATGGAAAGGGATCACCACAGATCTTCTCCACTGTGCCTCGCCATTCTCCAAATTTCTCCAACAGAAGTCTCTGTCCGTCAATAGCCCCGCTGATCATCATGGTTGCCTTCTCATCTTTCCTTATCGCCTGCTCTGCAGTAGCAAGCGTCATTGCCATCCCCGCTACTCCCGTCAAACGTGAAGCTGTCGACCTTCAAGTCCGTGCCGGTACTCCCAGCAGCACCGGAACTCACAACGGCTTCTTCTACTCTTTCTGGACCGACGGCGGTTCCGATGTCACCTACACCAACGAGGCCGGTGGTGCATACTCCGTGAACTGGAAGTCTGGCGGCAACTTCGTCGGTGGAAAGGGATGGAAGCCCGGAAATGACAAGTATGATCCTCTTTTCAATCGATAATCCCATACTAACCCAAAATTTAGGTCCATCACCTACTCCGGCACATACAACCCTCAAGGAAACTCCTACCTCGCCATCTACGGCTGGACCACCAGTCCTCTGATCGAGTACTACGTCGTCGAGAACTTCGGCAACTACGACCCGTCGTCGCAAGCGACCAACAAGGGCACCTTCACCGTGGATGGCTCCAGCTACAAGATCGCACAGAGCACCCGTGTGAACCAGCCTTCCATTGAGGGCACCAAGACCTTCGAGCAGTTCTGGAGCGTCCGCGTCAACAAGCGATCCAGCGGAACAGTCAACGTAAAGGCACATTTCGATCAGTGGGCTTCCAAGGGCATGCGCTTGGGCAAGCATGATTACCAGATCGTTGCTACCGAGGGTTACTTCTCCTCCGGCAATGCTCGCATCTCTGTCAACCAGAAGTAAATGATTAGAGAGTGAATGGGGTGGAAAATCGAGGGCCTTGAGCTCTATGAGCTCCGAGGATTTTTGTATCGGGTACGCTCGACGAGGGAAACTTTCTCTGTTCATAGTTTAGCTTTTCGAAACGACATATGGTGGCCACCATTTCTTCATGACCAAGAAACTGTTCCTCGATTGATATCTTGCTCGTCTGTGTGTGAAATCCAAAACCAAAGATCAACGATGAAACAAGTCGTGATAACAAAGCAATTAGTAATGTCACTGGAGTCCGAAATTCTTGACTCTTTCTGGGCGAGCATTGTGTCGCACCCGTGAGTCACCTAGTCTTTGGAGTTAAAAGGCGAATGAAACAGCTAGACCAAACAGTCCACCAATATTCGGATTCTGTAACACATTGTAAAAATCCACAAGCTCTTCTCGAGCTTTATCACGCAAAGAAAAAAAGACCTATCGTCTAACGTCCGTCATATGTACAGTCCAATGAATTGGGATGCTGTGTGCTCCTCGAAAATTGTATGACTCTTAAATTGCCCCGTTCATGCGCAATTGCATCGTCCTCCATCAAATATTTTACTCCTTGGATTTTGTATCCGGGTCCGGCAAGATGCCCTCAGCTTCCAACCGTCTTCGTGCCTCTTCAAGGGCCCATGTTTGTATGCTGCACACTCGTCAGTTCCCAATTCGTAAATTCACCAAAATCCCACAAGACGCTCCAATGTATCTCCATGATCATGATCTGACATACCTCGTGTCCGGCTTGAAAGCATAAGCTATGATTACGAATGCAAAACTTCCATAGAATCCCCAATACCAGACCCCCTCCCACCCCTCCTTTTCGTACTTCTCCCCAGGTTTGACGCCAAACAGCCATCCGGATGGCGGATCGTAATGGCTGCCATGGTCGCCCGCACCACCATTGACGATCTTGGATTGCGAGAAGGGGCGTATGGTTGTGTTGCGGAGGGAGAGCGGGAAGCGGAGGGTGGGGCGTTGGAGCGCGAGCGCCCGGCTGCGCAGCAGTGGATTCATCGGGATGGATGTGGTGGTGTGTATTTACGTAGAGTGGAGAGTGGAGATTTGCTGCTGGCTCAGGTGGTGACCGAGATTGAGGGCCGGTAAGGTTGTGAGGGTTCGTTGTCGTGATGTGAAGTCGAGAGAGAGTTGGGCTTGGCGGTCCGGGCTTAGTCACCGAACTTCTTCCGATAATCGAATCTGGTGGCGGCTTCCGATCATTGATTGGACGAAATGCTTTTTCCGTATCAAGTCGGACAATTCAGAATCACTCTCGGCTGCATGAAGAGTTTGAATGATTTGAAAAATGGCGCTGAGCGCATGATCATTTAAACTTGCTGGGCACACCATATCGGAACAATATGTACGCCTAAGTAACATTGCCGACGTCGCCATGCCCTGGCATGCAAGTTCCCATATGCAACCGAATTATATGTAAACACCATCGCTTAAACACCAAAATAATCCACAACGAATCCATGCTAAGATCTAAGAATTGTTTACGCAGGTAGTGGAATCCTCTCCTTTTCCTTCTCTTGCTCAACATCATCTTTGTCCGACGACTCCACAAATGATAATCGAGCGAAGCTCGCGGATGCTTGATCGAGCACCTTGTCTTCAGTGGATGACGTTTCGGCAGTACTCTTCTCCTTCTCTTTGTCGGCAAGTTCTTTGGAGGCTTTATCCAATTCCGCAAGTCGTGCAGCAGTTTTGAGAGCTTCTTCCTGTTCCCTTTTCTCCCTCTCTGCCGTCTCCACCTTCTCCTTCTCCTCCCGTTCGGCCTTTGCCTTTTGCTCTTCCTTCTCTTTTTGAGCTTTCTCAAGAGCTTCAAACTCATCGTCGATTTCGAGCTCATCGACATGCTGTGCAGATTCGTTGATGATGTTGGTGATTTCATCAGCAGTATCCATTTCGGTTCTTAGAGTATCAACAACGTCAGTAACACCCTCTGCACCACCAACTTTGCTGTTCAGACCCTTGAGAGCAGCGGCACTGAGCTTCATAGCCTCAATAATCTCCACCTGATCTGCGGCTTGTTGTAATCGGTGGAACACCTCCTCAAGCTGCATGACTACATTTGAGCGTTCTACAAGAACAGATTCCGCCATCTTTTTCGATCGAAGAGCAGCTTTTGCCCTCGCGTTTTGCTTGAGCTTGACTGCTTCCCGTGCAGTAGCATCCGCAACTGCAACCTTCTCTTCCAGGGGTAAAAGTTGTGCAGTGAATTTGGCGAGTGTATCTCGAAGGTTTGCGATCGCCATGTCCTCTTCGGAAATTGGCGCCGGAGCATCCTCGTTTTCCGATTTGAATTTGATCGTCCGACCATTATACGATAAGACCTGCTTATCCCTCGCCATATGTACCAAAAGTACATTCAAATCCTGTGAACTCAGTTGAACCACTGGGTTCAGCACGCGCGCAAAGCGTTTAGAGAACTCCGCTCTCGATAATATCCGGTCCACATTCGACGTCTCTGGTGTCATTTGCTTGATAATCTCATTTGCAGCAGCCTGTGAAATTCCGTCAGCCAAATCCCATTATTGAGCACCATGCCTCAACCTACCTCAACATTCCCCAACACCACAAAACTCCCCACCTCCAACTTATTCCCAAACCCCGGTTCTCCTAGTACCCCAATCCTCTTAAGCCCCCACCTGACCACCGACCATGGCGATGGCACCCAAGAAGTCTTATAAACACTCGTCGGCGAGTTCACAAAATCTGTAAGCGGCATAAACTCCTTCTTCGCTACCGCATCGTGGAAGACGACCGGCAAACATGTCGGTCGTCCAAAAGTAGGGTGTTGCAATGCTCGCCCGAGTTCTTCGCCTACTCGGATGTTCAATAGATCGGGTGTAGGGCCTTGTGCAGGTATTACGCCTGCCCGAGCAGCGTCTGCGAGGGCTTTTTTCCATGCAGCGATGTTGGCGTGATAGCCTTCAGGGTTGGTGTCGAGTTGGTGTCGGAAGTCAGCGTAGAGGGAGGCAATCCTGTTGCGACTGCATGAATGAATGATTGTGTTAGCCTCGTCTTTGTTCTCGGGGGTCTTGATAAGAATGCCCGAGAGGAAAACTTACATTTTAAAGGCTTCTTCATGGGTGAGTATGAAGTCTAGTAGCTGGCTCATTTTGGATTCCGGGGGCGGTATCCAGGCTCTGGCGGTGATGGTCTGGGGGACTATGGGTGTCAAGGCGGCGACAATGTACCGTTTCGTCATTCGGTAAACATCGTCGCGTGGAGGCGGGCAAGGGTCGAGGGCGATGCCAAGAGTACGGTCTGAGCGTTTTCGTTTGAGATTCATCATGTTTGACTATTGAATTTGCATATGGAAGAATGTCCTAGGTTGATGGCCATGGCAAGTGTAGATATGGAGTGTTAGTGCTGCAAAAGTGGAATTGTTGGAGTTGTATCTGCCTTGGTTTGGTGGTCGCAGACGCGGTCAGTTTCTCTTTGCGACGCGTTACTTGTGGTGACGTTGCTGTGTTGCCCCGCACAAATACGTGTATCATCTCGCGACTTCTCTCACTATATTATCAACTGCCAGGGTGATTATGTTCATGACTGGCTCAATGCCTAAAATTGAGGATCTAAGGGTATATCTATCTTACACTCGTCCCCCAGTGCAGCTTTCTATTGATCACTTTCGCACCACCTTCACCCCACTCTCTTTCTTTTCCATGAACTTCCTCATCTCCTCCAAGTCTTCCATATCGTCGTCGTCATCGCCGTCGCCAGAGGATTTCTTGGGAGCTTCTTTCTTGGGCAACGCTCCATCTTCGGGCCACTGATGGGGCAGGTCGGTCATTGGAGGTGGTGCTGGAGGTCCGGCTTCCTGTTCCCATGCTTTCCTCTCCTCCTCGTCCATCTCGTCCCTCCTATCCAACCACCGCTCCTGCACATCGCGCGCATCCATAGTGACTGCGTCTTGTCGCATGGCCAGTTGCCATACAGTGTCATTGGCACCCTTTTCCGTCCCAAATGCATAGCCACCCGCTCTATCAATCGCCCGGAGTAGTGTCATCATGCTTTGTTTGTCTTCTACCGCCAGTGTCTCAAAGCCAACCAATGCAAAGTCCGCCACCAAGTCGACTATAGCCTGATTTAGAGCCGCAAATTTTGAAGGTGGTGCATCCTCATCCTCATCAGTCGCTGTTTCCTTCGTGCTGCCGCCTCTCGGCCCGGGTATACCCGAAGTCTGCTCCTTATTCAAGTACGGCAGCAAATAATCCAAATCTTGAACCTCCGTATAGTAATCGAGATTAAAAGGAAGGTCGGGATAGTTTTGCAAGTTATCGATTTTCGTCAGGACATTCAGGTGTGGGAGGTCCATTTGCAACATTGCGCGCAGCGCAAGCAGTAACGAGGAAACGTACAACGAGGGTCGCGTAAGTACTATCGAGTCAGTCAGATGTAACACTACGAGCTGTATCTCTATTAGCGCATGTCTATGGGAATGAGTGGGTGGAGAGTACTCTATACCCCAATTTTTGAAGGCGGAAGAAGATATTGCGAAGCGAGGCATGGTGAGTAAAAAGCTCGACCTGGCCTGGACAATCGAAAAGAATATAATCATCTATAACCAATAAGTACTGTGTCCCAAAGTTATATATTTCGGAAGAATGCGGACCTCCGAGCTCCTTCAGTCCTTCCTCGAGCCATTCAAAGTTATGTTCCAATTCCTCCAGCGCATATAAAACGCCTCCGTTTGGACCCAGTTCTTCTTGTTCCATTGCCTCCTCGATAGTGACTAGATCCCTCACGTCGAGCGCGCATGGGTACGTTGTATGGTCATTCGCCGGATCCAGGTTCACAACGGAGCACTTGCGCTCAATCGCCGTCATAAATTGCTGCATGCCATCGCAATAAGTCGACTTGCCTGATCCAGGCGGTCCGATGACAAGCTGCGCGAACGGCATCTTTGAAATCAGTTTTGCGAAAAGTTTTGGTGAATGAACAAGGAATAGGTAGAAATCTAAGGAGCTTGCTTAGGAATGAGGGGAGCTTTATTGCGGGGCGCGAACGGCGTCCCGGCAAAACTTTGTTCCACTACAGTTGTGTCTGCAAGGGGCCTGGTGGGCGATACTTTATTTGTTTGCGCGGAGCTTCCCAGAGCTCTTCCGACATCCACTCCCGCAACTGTGTAAATCACCTTCCCCGCCGTTCAAAATGAGCAGTAAGTCTACCCTCTCCTGCATCAAACCGCAGCGAATACTAAACATTCACAGGCCAATTCGAGCTCGCCCAAAACCCCTCCGACGTAATCTCCGCCGTGAAATACGCTCCCAAAACACACACACGCCTTCTAGTCGCTTCCTGGGACAAGAACGTATATCTCTACGACACCCACGCTGAGCCTGGCGGCAAGCTCCTCCAGAGATACGAACACCGCTCTCCCGTACTGGATGTATGTTTCGGGCGCAACGACGATGAGGCCTTCAGCTGCGGTCTGGACTGGGAAGTGCGACGGCTAGATTTGTCCAGCGGCGAGCAAACCATCCTCTCTACCCACGACGCCGGTGTGCGCAACGTGGTCTTCTCACCTTCCCACAACCTCCTAGTCTCCTCCTCCTGGGATTCAACACTGCATTTGCATGACCTCGCGAAGCCGGGCGAGTTCTACACGCTAACCTTGCCATCAAAACCGTTCTCGATGTCCCTGTCGCCAACGAAACTCGTGGTCGCTATGGCGAATCGCCATGTTTGGATCTACGACTTAGCGGCTCTGGCGCAGGCGGCAGCGGATCCAGAGGGTACGGGAGAGGTCCCGACGTGGCAGAAGAGGGAGAGCAGTATGAAGTACATGACGCGCGCGGTAGCCTGCATGCCGAACGACGCCGGGTATGCGAGCAGTTCGATTGAGGGCAGAGTAGCAGTAGAATGGTTCGACCCGAGCGACGAGAGCCAAGCGAGAAAATATGCATTCAAGTGCCATCGCCAGCAGCAGGATGGTCAGGATATGGTATATCCGGTACACGCGCTAGCATTCCACCCCGTATACGGCACTTTCGCATCAGGGGGCGGTGATGGCGTCGTCGCGCTCTGGGACGGCGTGGCAAAGAGAAGAATTAGGCAATATCAGCGATTTCCCTCCGCGGTGTCGTCGATTGCGTTTAGCGGTAATGGAAAATACGTTGCCATGGGTGTGAGCCCTGGGTTTGAGGATGGACAGGAAGACATCGCCGATGGAGCGATCAAAGTTTATATTCGCGAGCTTTCGGAGACGGAGGCACAGAATAAGAAGAAATAGATGCGGGGTAATTGGGACGGATGGAGTATGGCGTTCTAGCGGGATTGGATTATGTAGGAAGGAAAGCCTGCGAGCCTTCAGGAAGTTCTTATACTAGGTCCACTATATCAAGAATGATTGTCCCCATTCATTCATACATCCTACATAAATCTTACAATGCTATCTCACCAAACCCAATACCACTATCCTCTCCTCAACCTCTCTCCCTCTCCCATTACCCTAATCAATTCCTCCCAAACGTCTTTCCTCCCTTCATCTCCATCCTTACCCTCAAACTTCCTAACATACTCCTCCAAATTCCTCTCAATCCATACCCACGCCGCCTCCCACTGCAACCTTCTCTGAAACTCATCCCCTCTCATACCATCACTACTTCCGCCCTCCGCATTCGCAGCGCTCGCTGTATGCGTGTCCCTGGGTACGGCTTGAGATAGAGAGCGTCGGCGGGCGACAGTGCCGGTGGGAATGTGGCCTTTGCGGGGTCCGAAGGTGGGAGAGAGGGGGCTGATGTTGATCGGGGAGGAGAGGTTGAAAGGTTGTGTTGATGGTGGTTGGTCGCTGGAGCCTGGGGGTTGGATGTAGAGGTCTGATATTCTTGGCTTGAATTGGAAGTTTGGGATGTTGTGTTCTTGTCCTGTTGATCGCGTTGCCTGCGTTGTTTGCGCCGCCGCTAGACTCCACGAACGAGGCGTGCCCACATCGTAGTTTGGGAATTCAAGAGAGCAGACGCGGGATGGATCTGGCTTGTTAGAGGATGATATTTCGTATTGCAGGATCTCTAGTTCTGCGGTTCTCTTGTCGAGCGCAAGGAGTAGGAGGGTCGGGGCGATTGTGCGGAGCCAGGTTGGTTTGGAAGCTTGGTTTTCAGAGAGGGGGAGAGTGTGGAGATAGTTCTCCAAGATACACCATTGGGCTCGTAGGGTTCGGGATGGGAGGGGTGATACTCGCGTATGCGATGGAGGAGGAGTGACTAGCCCCATAATCGGTCAGTGATGAATGGACCAACGATTGAATGCCGAGAGATGCGCGGTTCCGCAGCCGTGTGCATGAAATGGGTCGATGCAAGCGGACACGGCGACTTTAAGCATTGAAATGCTCTCCTCCTGCCGTGCTGATCGTTTTTTGAAATTTCGTGGACAAAGAACGAGACGAAACAAGATGAGCCATATACAAACCCCCTCTTGACAAACATCAGCGAACAGGCGTGGAGCAAACCGATTCTTTGTCTTCGGCAAAGTCCTTCATCCCGATTCAGTATTTCCCCAATCTTGAATCCCCAATCTCCAATTTCAATCACTGTCCTCCTCCTCGCTCCCCTCCGCCACCAAAACTTCCTCTTCTCTCCTCCTCAACGCCGCAGCCGCATTAACAGACGCCAAAACAAGTTCCTGCACCGAATTCTCACTCTGATTCTTCTCTGCAATCCTTGCCCTCATAATAACATCTTTAGCCCTCCGTATAACCTCCTCCTCCGCCTTCTTGATTGTGCCCGAAACCCGGACCACTTTCACCACGACAGGGACATCTACTCTGCCCAACCTTGTGATAAACGTCAACGCCGACCATATCATCTGGTAATGCGCCTGGGGACATCGTATTATCGAGGTGGATGTAGCCGTGGAATGATAGATGACTAGTTACAGCATTGTTAGTGACAGAACTATACCGGATATATGTGAATATGGTGATACATACTCTTCAAACCCTGAGACGTCATCCCCGACCCATATTCACCATAAAGATCCAATACGCCATCCTGGATCGCTTCGCGCAGTGCCCGCTGGTCGAACTTGTCGGGTGTTGGGCGGTGGAATTGGATGAGGGCGGGCAGGTCGTCCGTGGCGCGTGTGTGGGATGTGGATGTGATAGTGCTTGGGTAAAGATAGTTCACGACTAGGTATCGGTGCTTGATGCGAACCATGGTGACCTGGAGTTTCTGGGTTTGAGGATCGCGCGGTCCTGGATGCGGTGTGGGAGCTGTTCTGGTAATGAAGGAGGGGGTTATGAGCCTGCGAATCAAGTGATACACGTTGTGGAGATCTTAGTGCATGGAGAAATATGTGAGCGTGCTGCAATATATCTCGCACACCTAACAATATTCGTGGTTGTATGTATGAGTAAACTATTCGTGTTGTGAAGCCCGCCTAAGATCCATCTAAGATCCGTGGTTGAGCAAGCTCGAACAAATTGTCAGCCCTACGCGTCAAACCGCGGCTCCAAGCGCCCCCAGCTTGCTTGGCGCTGGTGACGTTGCTCGCGCTGGTCAAGGCCCAGGCATCTGCAACTCCCCGAACCTCTCTCGACCCACTTCCACTTCCACTTCCACACTCGCGCTCCATCCTCCAGAACCACCTCCCTCTATCCTCTATATCACCGTCGCTGTGACCACCACCCCATTGAATTGACTCACATACAATCCCCGCGCACAGAGACGGACCACTCCGCCTCACTCACCACCTTCATTCACAATGGCCTCCTCATCCGCCCAACCATCACCGATGGTCTAGTACGTCTCCTCTCAACCACTACTCAATCTACCCTTAAAATCCAAACTAACAACTCCCCAGCGCCTGCATCCTGCACAACGAAACCGTCCTCACCGAACACATCGTCACCCCCTCCCTCAAAACCGCCGACATCCTCCAAGAACTCCACCCGCACCTTGACCACACCCTCAAGAAACGCCACCGCGAATTCACCGCCGGCCCCGTAACCGTCTACGCCCTCGTGCGTTCCCCCTCCGAATTCCCCGCCTCCCAATCGAGCGCTGGAAACCTCTCCTTCCTCGTCTTCGCCCACAGCGGCCTTGGAGAACGCATCACCTTCGGCTTCTTGTCCAGCGTTGAGAAGAAGTTTTTTGAGGAATTTGACCCCGCGACGACGGATTTCGCGGAGCTGCCTGTTTTTGGCTGCGCGAGCTTCAACGGCACGCTGAAGAGGATGTTGACCACCGAGAGCGGGAAGCAGGATGCGTTGCGCGCGGCGCAGAGTGAGTTGGATCAGGTGAATACAATTATGAGGAAGAATGTCGAGGCGGCGCTGGAGAGAGGGGGGCAGATTAGTACGCTGGTGGATAAGACGGATCGGTTGGGGACTAGTGCGCAGGACTTTCGCGTTCGGTCGAGGGGGCTTAGAAGGAGGATGTGGTTTAAGAATGTCAAGTTGATGATACTACTCGGGGTGGTCGTTATCTTCTTGGTATATCTTTTGATCGGCATGATTTGTGGACTACCGGGTTGGTCTAGATGTGTGAGTCGTTGAATGAGTCCCCAGTCGCGGTGGTCATTCTGAATATGACACTGAGTACACACACTTCGAGCTTCCAAACCTCGGAGTGAGCTGTGCGTGACTGTGTCAGAGGAAGACACATAGTTCCTCCAAGCGGATGAGTTGTCACCACCATCTTGCATACGACAGGCATAGCACATACACATATTTCTCTCGAGCCTCTTCTGTACAATATACCAAACGACCACTATCTGGCGACGGCGTTGGGAAAATCTCATTCTGTAATCCATACTATAGTCCCATTTATGAAAATCAATTTCAATTCTCATATTCCAAAATTCAACCAACCCCGACTAACTACAAGGAACGAATAATAACGCCGACCAATGCAATCCCACTTCCTTAATTAGTCCCATTTTAGGGTGCGGAAGAAATATCTACCTAAATGCGACGGCACCTGACCCAAAAGACCACCCAGAGTCCGTGCACCCGTCCAAAAACCTTAATTCCAACTCCGAAAAAAATAAAATAGGTTCCCCCCAAATGCTCGTATGCAAAATTTTGTTACGTAAATCATCCTCGAAAATAGTTAGCCACTATGGCCGACCCAAAAATGACGCCTGTCTAATGCTTTTAGATGACTATAATGTCGACATCTATGTGTGGTGCGTGTAGTATAATATGGATAGTAAAAGAAAGACAGAAAGGGACAGGAAGATCGCTTCTGATGCACATCTTTGAGGATGAAACGCCGACAAACCGGTCCTGAGAACTACACAATTTTGCTAAGGAAATCCAAGTCCGAGGTCCTATGTACGGGTATTTGCGCTGTCTCAAGTAGACATAACCATGGCGAGGAGTGCCATGCGGATATACAGGCCGTACCTCATCTGTAGAGCAGTTAGTATTCAACATCATGAAAAAAAAGGCCGGAACACTTACTTGTCGGAAATAAGCAGCCCTAGGGTCATAGTCCACCTCCTCGTGAATTTCATTGTTCCTCGGCAATGGGTGCATGACGATCATGTTTGCCTTCGCCTTCTTCATGAGCCTGTTGTTCACAACAAAAGCATCTTTAACCGCCTCATAAAGTGCCAGGTCGGGGAACCGTTCCTTTTGGACTCGAGTACAGTACAAGACATCGGACTGAGCAACGATGTCGGTTGTAAGTTCGTTGGAGACTACCGAAAGTTGACCGCGCGATTCGAGTCGCTCACGAACAGCCTCGGGGATGGGGAGCGATTTAGGAGATACGAGCTGGATGGTAACGTCATAATGCTTGAGTAGCTCGCACAGCGAGTGGACAGTACGGCCATATTTGAGGTCACCAACAAAGGTGATGGTGAGCCCATTCACGGTTCCCAACTCTTCACGGATAGTGAAAATATCGAGTAGGGCCTGGGTTGGATGCTCGCGACTGCCGTTTCCTGCATTGATGACAGGAACATCTGAGAACTTTGCAGCAATGTCGATTGACTCCTCGGAAGGATGACGTAAAACGATGGCATCTCCATAACAACCCAGTGTACGTATGGTGTCCGCAATTGACTCGCCTTTCTGGGTAGATGAAACTGTCTCATTGATGACAACCGTTTGGCCGCCGAGTCGCTTCATAGCAGCGTCGAATGAAGCGGAGGTTCGTGTTGAAGGCTCAAAGAACATGGTGCACAACACCCGGCCCTTCAGCAGGTCCAGACATCCCTGGCGTTGGGCTCCTAGTCGCATTTCTTGGGCGATTGTGAAGAGGAGATGAAGATCGGCACGGGTGAATTGGTCGACCGAGACGATGTGCTTCCTCTTGAAAGGCGATTTGGCAAGCAACTGTGACAATGACAAAGATCCGTTGAGCCTAGAGAGTTGCATATGCTGTTCCGCGTGGTCTCCGGGTGCTGGAACGAATTCTTGATAGTCAACCTTGCTGATTTCCAAATCGTAATGGCGGGCGATAGCTTCGATCAAGATTTTAGCATTCTTAACGTTGGTTACCAGTGGTGTTTGGTAGTCCACAGCCATTCTTCTGGTTCGATATCCCCTGCTCATGTAATTTGCAGGTCTCCTGAAACGATTGCTTGAGGGCAAGTTGATGTAGAGATCGATGAGGTTGTTGGAAAGATGCTGGGTCAAAGAATACTCAGGCTTCTGTTCATCTTGATCGCCACTGGGGAGAACCTCCAAGAACTTTACTGGAATACCGTGCTCTTGAATGTAATCAGCCGTACCTGCGGTAGCGTATAGATTGAAACCCATCTTGTGCAGACGCTCGATTGAAGGCAACATCTCCAACTTATCCTTGAATGAACCAATAGACAAAAGAATGTTCTTGTTTGGAAGCCTGAAACCAGTAGCGAGCAGGCCCTTGATGTAGGCTTCGTACTTAGTTCGGCCGAAACAAGCGACTTCACCAGTGGATGCCATCTCTACGCCGAGGACCGGATCAGCACCCGACAATCGAGAGAACGAGAACTGAGGTACTTTGACACCAACGTAATCAGCTGGTATGTTGACAGGGGGATATTCAACCAGAGGAAGACCCGCCATGGCTTTCGTAGCCATCTCGATAAGGTCGACGCCCATAACCTTAGAGACAAAGGGGAACGATCGTGCAGCTCGTACATTGCACTCGATAACCTTGATCTCGTTGTCTTTGGCGATGAACTGAATGTTGAACGGCCCAGTGATATTAAGAGCATTGGCAATTTTTCGGGTAGCATCTTCGATTTGTCGAACAGTCTCGGGGTCCAAATCTTGAGGAGGGAGGATCAAAGTGGCATCACCAGAGTGAACACCGGCATTCTCCACGTGCTCGGAAATAAAATGGCCAATCATTGTTCCGTTGCGAGCAACAGCATCCATTTCGATCTCTTTGGCATTTTCGATGTATTTCGTGATGACAACGGGATGGTCGCGGGAGACGTCGGCCGCTTGATTCAGATAATTCGCTAGATCGTGCCTGGAGTACACTGTATTCATGGCCGCGCCAGAGAGAACATATGATGGGCGAACAAGGACTGGATAAGAAACTTTGTCACAGAATTCGGTTGCCTCGTCAATGCTCGTAAGCTCCTTCCAAGCGGGTTGATCCACCGAAATACGATCAAGCATACGAGAGAACTTATATCGGTTCTCGGCCATGTCAATCATCTCAGGGGATGTTCCAAGAATATTGACGTTCAAGCGATGAAGTGGCAGTGCGATGTTGTTTGGTGTTTGGCCACCCATGGAAATGACAACGCCGCTTGCACTCTCCATCGTGTAGATGTCGAGAACAGTTTCCAGACTGATATTCTCAAAGTAAAGTCGGTCTGCCTCATCATAATCCGTGCTCACGGTTTCTGGGTTGTAGTTGACCATAACCGTCTTGAAACCCTGTTCACGCAATGTTCGGATGGCTCGGACAGAACACCAATCGAACTCGACAGAAGAACCGATACGGTATACGCCAGAGCCGAGAACCATGACACCACGATCGTGGAAGGTAATATCATGCTCGGTACCGTTGTAAGTCAAGTAAAGATAATTCGTACTGCAGGGATACTCCGCAGCAACGGTGTCGATTTGCTTTACGTATGGGACAATGCCAGCATCAACTCTGGCTCGGCGCACAGCAAGCTCGTTGGAATCCCAGAACTTGGCGAGTTGACGATCTGCGTAGCCGAGTTGCTTTGCCCGCCTGAGAAGTGGCTTGGTAATGCTTGCCGTGTTATAATTAGACATGAGCTTCTCGAATTCGCTCAGTCCTTTAAGCCGACTCAAGAACCACTTGTCGATTTTTGTCATCTCCCAAATCTTGTCCACGGTGTAACCGGATTTCATAGCATTGGCGATGGCAAACAGCCGTTGATCAGAGGGCGTTTGGAGCTCTTGATCAATTCCCATCAAGGCTGCCGTCTCATTGAAACCGAGATTGTGGGGGTCGATTTCTCGAATCGCTTTCTGGATAGCTTCTTCGAACGTCCTGCCGATACTCATCACTTCACCAACACTCTTCATGGACGAGCCCAGGAGTGTAGACACACGAAGGAATTTCTTCAAATCCCAGCGAGGGATCTTGACAACAACATAGTCAAGAGATGGTTCGAAGCAGGCGCAGGTTACACGGGTAACAGAGTTGGAGATCTCGTTGAGTGGTATGCCCAATCCTAGCTTTGCAGCAACAAACGCAAGAGGGTAACCAGTAGCCTTTGATGCCAAGGCAGAGGATCGAGAGAGACGTGCGTTCACCTCAATGATACAATACTCTCGGGAGTCGGGGTTAAGTGCATATTGAATGTTGCACTCTCCAACAACTCCGAGGTGTCGGATAACGTTGACTGCTGTTGTTCGGAGCATATTGTAGTCTTCGTCAGAAAGGGTTTGTGATGGCGCAACGACGATGGAATCGCCAGTGTGAATGCCGAGGGGATCGAAGTTTTCCATGTTGCAGACGGTTATGCAGTTGTCTCGCGCATCACGGACGACTTCGTACTCAATTTCCTTCCACCCTTTCATACTCCGCTCAATAAGAACTTGAGGACTAGCAGCGAAAGCCTTGTTGCAAAGGTCCACCAACTGGGGCTCATCTTCGGCAAAGCCACTGCCGAGACCACCGAGCGCATATGCTGCTCGAACGATGACGGGGAAACCAATGTCTTTTACGACCCGTTGAGCCTCTTCAACTGAGCTGGCAGAAGCAGACTTGGCGCACTTCTCTCCAATGGACTCCATGCTACGGGCAAAGAGCTCTCGGTCTTCGGTTGTGATGATGGTATCAATGGGTGTACCAAGGACTTTGACGCCTAGTCCCTCAAACTCGTCTTTGAGCTGGATTCCGACCTGTAGGGCTGTTTGTCCTCCAAATGTGACATAAATACCATCTGGACGTTCTTTTTGGATGACCTTGCGAACGAAATCAGCAGTAACAGGAAGGAAGTAAACCTTGTCGGCAAGGCCCTTTGAAGTCTGGATTGTTGCAATATTCGGGTTGATCAGGATGGTGTAAATGCCTTCTTCTTTCAGGGCTTTGATAGCCTGACTTCCGGAATAGTCGAATTCGCCTGCTTGTCCAATGCTCAAGCCTCCACTGCCGAGAACAAGGACCTTCTTGACGTCGACACGGGGAGCCAGCTTCTGGTTCTCCTCCAGGGTACCGCCGGGGAACTCGACAGGCCTTGAGAGCACATCGGACGTTTCCAGAGACTTTTTGATCGTGCCAATGAAGACGTCGAAAAGGTACTCAGTGTCGCGTGGCCCAGGTGTGTGTTCTGGGTGGAATTGCACACTGAAGTAGGGACGTCGGACGTGTCGAATACCCTCGTTGCTGCCATCGTTGGCATTGACGAAGAGCTCCTCCCATCCGTGTGGGAGTGTTTTCGTATCCACAGCGTAACCGTGGTTTTGAGAAGTGATGTGGCATTTTCCTGACAGCAAATTTGTGCAGGGAATATTGTGGCCACGGTTACCGAACTTCATCTTGAGTGTGCTGGCGCCGGCAGCTCTTGCAAGCAACTGATGACCTAGACAGATACCGAAAATTGGTGTTCGTGCCTCATCCATTGCCGCTTTAATGTGTTTGACAGTTGGTTCCATCATAGCTGGATCACCAGGGCCGTTAGAGATGAACAGGCCATCGTACTCTTTCCCAGCAAGCTGAGGAAAATCGTAATCCCAAGGGACAACTTGCACCTCAACCCCCCTTCGTACCAGACATCGCAGTTGATTATATTTCAATCCGACATCTACGCACAAAACTCGGACTGGGCGGCCGGAGGGATGTTTGAGGGCCGTGGAGGGGTCGGGCGAGTAGATCTTGGGTTCTTTGATTGAGACTGCCACAGTGTTAAAAACATTTGATCAAGAATGGGGGAAAGTAGCTCGCACCCTCAGCGACAAGGTTCTTCTTGTTTGGGTCCACCCACTCGATCTGCTCGAATCCAGTCTTCCAGTCCTCCTCAGCATGGTCGTCAGCCGAGTCGACTTGGCCATCGGTGGATGCGATTAAGGATTGCGATGGAGTTACTCTCTGCAAGAGACGTCCCAGCATGCTTCCTTCCTCGCGAATGCGTTTTGTGAGGGCTCGCGTGTCCACACCAGAGATGGCTGGAACTCCCTGCTCCTTCAGCCATGTTCCAAGAGAGGAAGTGGCCAAATGATGGGAGAATTGCTCATCGGCATAAGAGGCGACCACGAGACCAGCAATATGAATTTGCTCAGCTTCAAAGTGAGCTGGAAGATCTTTCAGCAGGCTGTCTCGCTCCTCTCTCGAGGGCACACCGTAGTTGCCCACCAGAGGAAAAGTGATGACGAGGATTTGGCCACGATACGAAGGGTCAGTGATTGATTCTGGATATCCCACCATGCCCGTCTGGAAGACCAATTCTCCGGCAATGCTCTTTTCTGCACCGAAGCTCTGGCCGAAGCATACATGACCATCTTGGAGCTCGAGGGCCATGTTCTCGTCACCGAGAAGTGGTGCGGCCATGTTGAAAGTAGGGGGGAAGTGAGATGAAAAGACTGTACAGACAGCTCGCGGGCTCCAGCAGCCTTTGGATCGAGTCTGTCAGACGAATTGCTGGAGGAGAAGAAGAGAAATTGGCCGTGGCAGCTGAAAAAGTTTCTGGTGACGGTGCTGCAAGAAAATTTAGTGGGGGTTCCGATTGGCGGGGCCCTGGCCTGTGCGCCCAGGCGTCTTCTTCTCGATCCTGCTGTTTTTGGTAACCGATCTCACTCGTCACGTGCAATTGGCCGTCTTTCAATCTTTGAAGTTCCCGATGCCAAATGGTTTGGACTCGGCGGGGGGGCACGGGGGGAACCAGCTTGGCCGAACATCGGACAGTTTCTTACGCTACTCTGTGTGAGCGCCTGAGTAGAGCCAGTAGACACTGTGGTGCCGGCCTTGTGTTGACGGGGGAAAAATTCTTC
Source organism: Dendryphion nanum (assembly GCA_020744415.1). Lineage (NCBI taxonomy): Eukaryota > Fungi > Ascomycota > Dothideomycetes > Pleosporales > Torulaceae > Dendryphion > Dendryphion nanum. The sequence goes on along the minus strand of JAGMWT010000004.1, from coordinate 1,288,077 downwards.
ACATGGTTACCCAATCCCATGCTATTGCACCCTCTGTGTGTCGTGCAGTCAGCACCCCACCTGCTTGCTACGCCGCTTTGCGGTGTACACATATCGCGTAGGGAGTATTATGCTGCTCCACTCGCCTCGCCCAAGTTGCCCTGTCACATCGCTGCCCTTGGCCCATGTACATTCATGTACATTGTCACGTGCTTCCGGCTAGTAATCCATTGAATCCATTGAACCAGGGCAGCCGAACCAACCAGCCGTCCATCCAATGGCAATGGCATGATCGCCATGCATCAATAAAACGGCCTCGAACGACATTCGATGAAATGAAGGATGGATTTGTCGAGATTCTGGATGGGATTTGTGCATCTGCGAAATCCCCCAACCCACAGACCAAGCACCAGTGTTGCCATGTGAAGGTGGGATATCGTAATTGGGGGAACGGCGTACGGACGGGCGTGACAGGGTCAATAACTTGGATGTTGCTGAGTACATACTGTGGATACGAGATCTGGAGAGGGGAGGGGGGAACAATAAGCTAGGAAGCCTTGCACATGTCACGCAAGTAACACATGGTCACCAACCTTCTTTTTGCTTCTTCTCTGTTGGAACTGGAGAGGAATAAGCTCAACGGGCCGTATGTTGGCCAGCAGCCTTTTCCTTCATTTTCCCTCTCTAGCAGCAGTCAGTGTGCCAGTAGCACCAACAGAAGTCGCTCCTCTGCTGCATTTCATACTTCACTCCTCCTCGCCCATGTCCGCACAGCACCACGGCGTTCCCCCAGATGGGGATATCCAACTCCCATGGTGTTTACGCCATGCATCGGTAGTGCATTAGCTGCGGCGTGCGAGTCTTCTGTGCTGCTGCAGTGTGCGGCCGCTTTGTCCCATGATTGGGCCGCCAGGCACCTCGAATCGTGGGGAAGACGCGCAGAGATAAGAAACGACGGGCATCTTCACCTCATGATCACCCACAAGCCTACACGGCTGCTGCGGCGGATCTGGGGAAGCGGTGAGGCCATCGCAATTGTGGTGTGTAGGACAACTGACTAGGGGAATTGTTTCGGTGGGCAGCCTGTTCCCTTATCAATTTCCCATTCTCCACTTTGTGAAACTTCGACCTCTTGCGCCTTCACGCCTGCACGCCTGCACGCCTCCTCTCCGCCTCTCTCTCACTCTCTCTCGCTCTACTGCCAACCACCCCCAGGGCTGCCTTCAGGAGGAACGGAACGTGTGAGGACGACCAGGGACAGCCGGGACGGATTCTATGTTTGCCTCACTTTTGCGCACTCCAAGAGCCCGTCAGTCGGAGCGCACCCCGCTCCTTGCTGCTCTTACGCGCTTTCACGGCCGTTACGATGACGGCGAACACAGCGCCTCAGACCGCGACGACGAGAACAACGACGAGGTAGCCCAGTATGACGGCGAGGATGAAGATGAGGATAATGACCTTCGACGACAACAAGACGGGCCTTTGCTGCCCGTCTTCTCGGAATTTCTTGGTATGTGGAAATGCGTTGCCCCCTGTTCAAATGTTTGTTTGCTGCCTTGCTAATATGTCTACTCACTAGACCGCATACCCATCTACAACACCACTCACAGTATTCGGATAATCATCATACAGCGATGCGAGACGACCCTCTCGTGGGACCAGTTACGCTCGCCCCAGGTCTCCCAGTTTCTTGTCAAACCCATCCAGCAGCAGATCCTCGGCGACAACTTCTCGCGCGGCACCTTGTATTGCTTACTCGCCAACTGTCTACAATTTCGCAAGGAAGGAGAGATGAATCCTGGAAATATTGGTGTCAGTAAGACGAGAGCGCTGATGTGTGAGCTACTGGCCATGCGTTTGTTGAAGGAGTTCTCCACCCGCGAGCTAATCGACGCCCTGTCCTACGACTTCGACCCCCTCCAAGGACTCTCTGCCCCCGGAACTGGTACCGCTACTCCTGGTGGAAACATGATGCGACAATCGCCTCGCCATGCGCGCATATCAACCCTCGAAATATCCATACGTGCCCAGGCTAAGAAGTTCCTCGCCCATCCTCTGGTTGTTCAACAGCTCGAGGCTATCTGGGCGGGGACTATTGTGTTCCATTCCATGGCAGATAATCTCCACCGCAAGCCAGCTCCAACGCGTACGCGCCACTTCAGTACCTTCACTGAAGATGTCTCTCCTGGTAGGGGAGGCCCATCTCGGCGACTTTCGCCCACCAAGCGATCAATTGGTCAGACCCAGCTCTTGTCAGCTCCTCTCGTCCGACGTACCGTGACTTTGTACGACCCTCATGACGCTTCATTATTCAAGCTTTCTCGCCTTCGTGTCCCTCGATACCGCAATCTGTTCTCAACCATCTCCTTTGCCATAATGCTTGGGCTGTTTCTTGCTGTCTTGGCTGAAAAGTCGGACGACATTACAGCCCTCGAGGTCTTGTTCTGGTTCTGGAGTGCCGGATATATGCTTGACGAAATTGTTGGCTTTTCCGAGCAAGGTTTTGGGCTGTACATTATGAGTGTGTGGAACGCCTTTGATCTAGGCATTCTGCTAATGTTCATGGTCTACTATGTCCTTCGATTATATGGTATCTTGATGCCTGATGTGGCTTCCAAACATAGCATTGCCAGGATGGCTTACGATGTTCTCGGTTCAACTGCAGTCCTCCTCTTCCCTCGCCTATTTTCATCTCTGGATCACTACCGTTATTTCTCCCAGCTACTCATAGCCTTTCGCATGATGGCCATGGATTTGATTGCCATCTTGATGCTGATCATAATAAGCTGCAGCGGATTTTTTGTCGCTTTCACTCTTGCTTTCAAGAAAGACTTAGGTGCTGGAAACGCAGCGTATGCGCTTTTTCAGTTGGTCATGGGCTTCACTCCTGCAGCCTGGGACCTCTGGCCGGAATACAATCTCCTTGGAAAGGCCTTGCTGACTCTTTTTCTCTTCATCTGTCATTTCCTCATTGTCACCATTTTGATCACTGTCCTGACAAACAGTTTCATGGCAATCATACAGAACGCCAATGAGGAGCACCAGTTTCTCTTCGCAGTCAACACCATCTCCATGGTCAAGTCGGATGCTTTGTTCTCATATATCGCTCCGACGAACATAATTGGCTGGCTTGTCATACCGCTCAAATACTGCATGCCATTCAAAAAATTTATTCGAATGAACCGGATGATCATCAAAGCCACCCACATACCCATACTGTTTTCTATTTTCCTCTACGAACGTGTTCTGCTGTCTCACTTCGCGTATGGGCCCACTGATCTGGTTGAGCAGCGTGGTCGCACAAAGTCCCAGATCCCCGCACCCGCCTTCAGTCTCCGTGGACCTATAGACGTTTTTAGTCCTGGCACTCGCTTACGTGAACCTTCTATAACAACATTTCACAAGGATCGTGCTCTTGAGGAAGTTTTCCGCCGGCCATTCCGAGATCCTAGTGTTCAAGAATCATCGCGTCAACAGCCTGGTCGGAGAAACTCTAGCAATGTGGTCACGGATTGGATGAAAGGCATGGGCAATGATGAAGAAGCATTTCCGCCTCAAGAAGACACCCGTTCAGTCCTGGACCGCTTGGAAGCTCGCAATAGGCCGGCGCTACGTCGCACAAAAACTGCGGGACACATGCAGTACAGACGTAAGCATCCATTAGCTACAGGCAGAACGGTGACATCTGACCCCGATGATATCAAACTGGCGATAAATAGAGCAATCTTGGAAGAAGAGGAACCTGATGCTGAGGATCTGCCCCAGCAGACAGACGCAGATGGAGACGATGAGCTGCTGACGAACGACGAGGAGGATAGGCGACATTCCGATCAGCATACTCGCAGTGCCAATCAGGTATCTGATAAGGAGAATAGGCCCCAATTGAACTACGAATCGTCTGAGGACGAATTCTTCCGAACACCGATGGCTATCAAGCCCCGTACTCCAGCCAGGACCCCAGCTCGGACCAGCCCTCCTTCTCTGGCCGGGTCGATCACATTTGAGAATTCACCTAGCAAAAGACATGATCGATATAAGCCTACGCACAATCGCAATCTGTCAACCAACACTGTTTTATTCAGTCCCACTAAAGAGTCTGCCACGGAAACATCGCGGTCGATATCTCCAGCACGGCGTCCGCAAACGAGTACTCGTAGCGGTACCGCAACACCACGTGTTACTGATGGTCGTCGCACACCGAAGCGCCCTGCGATGCCGAGTGCACCTGCAACTAGACCTCGAGCGATCATGCCTCCCCGCGAACTCAATCGTTCCACGCCCAACATAGCGAGTTTCTTATCGATTGATCAGCGCAGAAGGAATCCTTCATTCAATGCTATGGCTCTAGATCTCGCCTCAGATCTTGGAGATAACCGGCATGTACCCGACTTTGGAGGCATTAGTGGTCTACCTGCATCGTTCACCACCCAGCTTGAGATGGCTGCTAGGGCACGGGTACGACAGGGTAGCGACGAAGAATCAAATCGTATGAGCAGGATCATGCTGGCACGCATGACAACCTTGGAGGAAGGCTTCAGGGATGTTCTGAAAGAAGTCAAGGGTCTGAAGAAAGACAGCGAGGACGGTAGCAAAATGGGTGGACAATCTCCACCCAACGAACTTCTGAAGAAGAAAGGCAAGGGGAAAAAGAGAATTTCGAAGAGGGGCGATATTATGGAGGAGCGTATGGGTTCTAGTTTGTGAGGTTGTGTGCATTATCTCGTGTTTCTCTTCTCTATTGTCTAATATCTCTTATCATCATCGGGTCTCAAGAAGCGGCTTTCTGCACGCATAGTATCTGCATAGCTGGCGGTAGGGTGTCTGTTTTGTCTTTGAGCGACATATCCACATCGGCATTTCGGTCTTGATTGCGGGCGCATGGGAGTTTCTCAGGAGGCATCAGTGCGAAGTTTCTGTATCATATTTCGTTCTCAGGTGGTGTGTGCATCGAGTGCATATTTTCATTCCTGCTCTATCTTGACAGTCTCATGAATGGATATTTGGAGCGAACACGACATGGATTTTCTTTCAAGCCGATGATGTAGGCGGTGACAGTGGGGGTACCTGCAGACAGACGGGCATTCGAATCACGACTAGGCCTCTGATTGGGGCAGAGTGTCTTGTGACCTGGCGTCGTGCCTCGGTTGTGAATCTTTTTCGCGTCATCCGCCAACGTCAGGCATTCAGCCACTTCCTCATCACTCCTCCGCTTCCGACTGGATCGTGAGCACACTGGCAGGCAACATGGCACAGCGTGACACATGGCCATTCCTGCTTGACGGTGATCGTGGTCTTCCTGCCATACATTTAGGAAGAACGACCTCGTCTAGTCCCGCGGAGGTCTGGTTTCTTCTCACGAAGGCTTCCGAGAACTGACGTAGATTCCGACATACTCCTCCTACTATGACCTCCAGTATCCTCTAACAAAGAAGAAGTTGATGTGACGATACAATTCCACTTCCAATTACCCCATTTTTCTCAAGCTTGTACAGTTCCACAGTCATGGCCTTACTTATAGCCTACTTTCTAGTGGCCTCTGCCAGCATTCACGTCTCCGCTTTCTCGATACCATCTCTTCCACACATTTCTGCTTCTGCTTTCCTTGGCACTGGAAGTTCACAGCACACACATGCACAGGCACCACTCCAAGATGGACTGGAAGCATGGCTAGCTTGGGAGGAGAAAGTTGCATTGCACAACTTGCTGGACAACATTGCGCCTAACGGACAAGGCCTCGAAGGTGCAATTAAAGGAAGCGTACTTGCAAGCCCGTCGCGAGAGCATCCGAATTACTTCTACCAATGTGAGTCGAGTCAACTTCCTTCGAAAACTCTTGACTTACATATGTACTAGGGGTACGAGATGCCGCTATTACAACATCTACCCTCGTAGACACATACGCAGACGATCCATCCTCCAAACTGTCCGCAAAGCTCTCAAGCGTCATAGACGATTATGCGGTCCTCCAATCCAAGCTTCAGCACACATCAAACCCCTCGGGTACATTCGAAGACCTGTCAGGACTCGGAGAACCAAAATTCGAGGCAGACGGCTCCGCATTTGTCGGTTCCTGGGGACGTCCACAACGTGATGGCCCCGCTCTCCGTGCCATAACATTGATGGCCTATCTCCGAGCATACAACGCCTCACACCCTTCCCTCTGGACTAGCAATCACGGAAGCAATTTCTTCGGCCGTTTCTACGAAGCCTCACTTCCTGCGAACAGCATCATTAAAGCCGATCTTGAATACACATCGCACTACTGGAACCACGACGGTTTCGATCTCTGGGAAGAAGTAGAAGGTTTACACTTCTTCACCGCAATGGTCCAACTCCGCGCTCTTCGCGAAGGTTCCGACTTCGCCCTCGCTTTCGGCGACAACGGAGCCGCCAAATGGTACGCTTCCCAAGCAGAAGCACTGGAAAAATTCGTGACTCTGTTCTGGGACAAAACAAAAGGCCATCTCGTCGAAACACTAAACAGTCCGCGTTCCGGTCTAGATTGCGCACTCCTACTCGGCTCCTTGCATGGTTATCCCTCGGAGCAATCGTCTCATGAACCTGTCTATGCTCCGCACTCTGACGAAGCGCTTGTTTCTCTCTTAGCTCTGATGCGCGACCAGCGCACACGCTTCCCGATTAATATCGAACATTCGTCATCCGAGAACGAAGATGATGTGCTCGAAGGCGTCGGGCTAGGCCGATATCCCGAAGACGTCTACAACGGCTATGACAGCGACCACACAGGCCATCCATGGTTCCTGTGTACTTCCTCCGCCGCGGAGATCCTGTACCGCACCGCTTCTCACATCTCCACAACCTCCAATCTCACCATTTCGTCCCTAGGCTTTCCGTTTTACAAATCGCTCCTCTCCTCGTCCTCGCTCGTACCCGAGATTGGCAGCACGTATGGTCCGAATGATGCAGTTTTCCATTCTGTAGTAGATCGGTTGCGTGATTTAGGAGATGGGTTTTTGGAGGTTGTGAAGAGGCATGCGAGTGCGGAGGGGAATATGAGTGAGCAGTTTGATAGGAGGACGGGGTTCCAGAGGGGTGCAAGGGACTTGACATGGAGTTATGGGGCATTTTTGCAGGCGGTAAGGGCGAGGGAGAGGGATGGGGAGAAATGACTGGGCGGGTTACATGATGAGTTGGTGAGGATGGGGGTTTGGGTTTGGGGAATAGAGAAGGTTTACGATGGTGTGGCTTTGTGATGGGTGTTGGGTTGGTTGGGATTAGGTTTAGGTTTAGGTTTAGGATACCCTCGTTCTGGAATTGGATTACTATTTCTATTTTTTCAACGATTGTTTCTATGGAGCTGGTCGATCGTGTAGTTCACTGCGATGCCAAGTAGACCTCTGGGTCACTGAAATTAAGGACGTGATGGATTGGTGTTGGGGCAATCGCGAACAGTCGACATACTTATCCGGCCACGCCTTTTCCCATCTTTTCGTTGTGGGAGGTTGGGGTTAGAGCTGCTAGAGCTGCTAGAGTGTAAGGAGAGGTTAGTTGGGTGTTTTGGGACTTAGGTCGGTGGGCTGCAATTTAGGAACAGTGTATTTGGCTTATTGGAAATGGGGTTTGCTGCTTGGATGTTACGGTGTATTGTAGTGCTATCTAATTAGAAGCCTCAGATGTACAATGGGTACTGCTGTTTAGTCTTTTGAATATTTGCAATTGTGAAGTGAAATCGTCTGGTCAATGACGTAGAGGGACAATTCAAAGCAACGCACTTTCATGCATTGTGGAAGTGTGTGATCCAATACTAGAGAGTGATGCACTGTGAACGAAACAAGATTCGAAAACAAATAGCAAATGGGATCTTTTCACGCGGGGCTAAATAGTGAGGGATCGGTTTTGCTGACGGCATACATACTGCATGAACATCCTGTTGAGTTTCAGGACTGTCCGAGCGAGCTGGTGAATAAGCACGAACGACACGGCATTGTCTAGGTCTAATCTCACAACTGTGGATGCGTAGAGACTCTCAGGACAGGACCGAGACGTGTTTTTATACCTATCTTCCCCTAATGGCGCAATTCCCTCCTTGCATGTCAACAGAGTTGGGTTCCTGCATCCAAAACATCCCGTCGTGCGTAATCGCGCTATCAGACGCACTTCGCTCGTATCGATCGAGGTACGGTACCTGGGACTCAGGATTCGCGATGCGCCGCATTGCATTTTTTTTTTTCGTGGGGCCGGTACCAGCGATCTTCTGAGATCTGGGGTACATGATTTTGTGGGGATGTTATCTTTTTCTTGAATTTTGGTCACGGTCGTGGTTTTGTTTGAGGTTGGTGAAGTCCCGAAGAGCCTCATCCTTGGCTTAATTATGGCACCGGTCGGGACAAGAACAATAGATGCTGTTATGAGCGGGGGCAAGAGAACCAAGAGTTCTTGTTCTGACCTGTGCGGCTAGGACTTGTAGACGTCAGTATCTTCATGAGGTGGTTATGAGGGCTCGTTTGAGTGGTTTCGTCTTTTCGATGATGCAGATCCTATCCACTGAGTCGCTCCACGATAAGGATTCCTCGTGCGTCTGGATGGTGCGTTCTCGGATGTCTCAACCCGTGCAAATTGCCTGTGTCGGGTACAAAAGGGTACCAAGGTTGGCTGGACCTGTTGGCACGAGGCTAGGCTCGAATCATAGTCTTCGTGCTGCTGCGATTCGCCTCATCCATCAAAAGAATATACAATGTTCATCCATACTCTTCATTCAATGTTGATCATTGAGCCCTGAATGCACCTGGTTAGAGTTTTGTGCAGGCCAGCTTCGGAGTGGTGGATGACAGGACGACTACCCCTTTCGGACTAGTGCCTCGATGCGACTTCGGTGTGCACGTCTTCTCCGTCACGTACACTATCACACTGCACTTCAGACCTCACATCTAACATATCCACCTGCCGCGAAACTCGCTGGCGATATGTGACCGGCATATTGCCCACCACTTTGAGAGTGGCTGGTTGCAGAATGACGCCAAACGCAGCCAAGATTCTCTGTCGACATAGATGAATGCACATCTGGGCACTCACGACCTACATGCCAAGATCATTGCCATTAACACTCCGCGGTGTTTTATGTCTTTTCAATGCGTTCTACGAAGTTTTCAAGGCCTCTTCACCTTCATGGAATTATCTCTACTTCCCATCTCTTGAGAACCGGGAAGCAATCCCGTAAACTTGCTCATTGTTGTCGGTTCGTATCTCGATCACGCGGTACCTTCAACATCCACGAGGTTGACTAAGAACCGGTCACACCTCCACTTCCGCTCATTGTACCGCAAAACGCGCGCTATCGGCCCAAGATAACTATTGGACTTCTCCTGAATCCTGATTGCTATGCCTCGAATGCAAAGTAGCTGCAAGCTTTGCGGTCAAGTACTTTAAGTCAGATGGCGAAGGAACCTATCCGGCACGGGAACCCTATCGGTACGCACAAATACCTCACGCTGAAAAGTCATCTTCAGCTTGGCTCTATATATTCCATACGTCGAGATCCCGGCCCTGTCTTAATGGTGGCACTAGATTGCGGCTTGCAATATACATCCCTGTCGAGGCTCAAGACCACGTCTCCCATTCGCCCGCCCAAACCGACAACGAACACAAACCTGGGTTTGACCGTCCATACCCCGTCCAGTGACCCTGAAAACTGGTGTGAGCCTCAAGTCAAAAGTCCCGAAATATATTAATACCAGCAAACGCGACTTAGCCTGAACTCACCGTTGAGGCAACATCCAACGATGTCGCATTGATCTCCTTCATCCCGCGGCACGGAGCCATAGCAAAATTTCCATGTACCTTGAAGTCAAGTAGAATGGATGAGTAGCTCACATGTTTTCTCCATCAGCCAGCTTCGATCAGTGACTCAAAGTTGCATCTACACTTCACCAGCGTCGATAGAAAAGTCACCACCGTAATGTAAAGATCATATGAGAAGCTGCTCATAGAGCATCCGCATCTTCATGGAAGAAGGCAATGCAGATGCAGATTTGAAATTCCAATATTCTGGGACCAAGCCACTTAATTGACGATCATAAGAATTAGTGGCTCATAACATCGTGCTGCGTCTGCATGAAGGGCAGGAAGTGTTCCCGTTTACTCCGGAAAGCTGACTGCATTCACTGTCGGCCATGACCCACACCTATGTGTCTACTATCAGTTTGAGGTAGTAGGCGCTCACCCGATGTGGGTACATTGTATCCTCCTTTTTATTTTGATGATCAGTTCCAGCTGTAAGATGAGATATCGCAGATCCAGAAAGCAGAAATGATTCTTCGATATTGCAGATTTCCAAGGGCTTCAGCGGCAATGGACCTCTTCACAGTAATGATAGGTGTATGGCAGATGTTCCCATTGGATTGAGAAGTAGATCTCACACATTTCATCAATCCAGGGCCGAACTATACCCATAAGGTTAAGCTAATGCCTCCACTATCCTGGCACGAGGTCATGAGGCTGCGAACAAGCGCTCTGGATGCTCTTCCATATGCGACCTCGGCATTTCTTCTGGAAGCTTCTCCAAAATGTCCAAGCATGGCGAACCGCTTGCAATATCGATGTACCGGGGACTGAAACGTCGAGAGCACATTGGCAGATGATCTTTCAACGCCTCTGCCTACAGTGCAATGCCGATCGTATTACCCCGGAGTGGAGAACTCGGCTCCTAGAACGGCTTACAGATTGAAGCCCGAGATCAGTATCCTACAGAACCATACACTGGACGACTAAACTCGAAAAAAAAACATGTATCTTCCTCTCCGATTGTGTTCAAAGGTACCGAATTTGAACTCTATCCGCCACATACCGTTCGCTACGAAAATCTGTCACTGATTGATTACATTGTGGGTAGCCATTTGGCCTCGCTACTTTAGCCAGAGTGCATCTCAGGGTTTGTTCGATATCATTTCCAGGTTGTCACGTTACCCACATTCTTCTAGAAGCAGGGGCTTCGACATAGCGCCGCACAGATCTCCGCAATTACCCCAGAAACACCCCACGATGAAGAGAATCTCATCTATGCTTCATTACGTCTCCACTAGTCTCTCCCCTCAATACTCCCGACGAGCCGTAGTCCTTAGGGGATTGGTGGCAATATCAGTCCACACAGCAATGATTGGGTCAGGCCAAGGCTTTGGAATGAGCTCAAGTGATGTTCGATATATCGAAGATGGTGTCCAAAGACAGTTGAAATAGTGTATATAAGGGGAGAGGCACCCCGACATCTCAGATTCTCCAGCATTCGACAGCAGTTCTTCAGCTCAATCTTCATCATGCAGTACAAGGCCCTCGCCCTCGCAACCCTCTCGCTCTTCGGCGCTGCCGCCGCCCAACAGGTTGGTAAGGAGACCACCGAGACTCATCCTAAGATGAGCTGGCAAACCTGCACTGGAACCGGCGGAAAGAGCTGTACCACCAAGAGCGGCTCCGTCACCCTCGATGCCAACTGGCGATGGACTCACGTCACCGGCGGCTACACCAACTGCTATGACGGCAACAAGTGGAACGAGACCTCTTGCAAGGATGGTGCTGCTTGCGCAAAGAACTGTGTCGTCGAGGGTGCTGACTACTCTGGTACCTATGGTATCTCGACTAGCAGCAATGCTCTGACCCTGAAGTTCGTCACCAAGGGCTCTTACTCCACCAACATCGGTTCCCGAACCTACCTCATGGAGTCCGACAGCAAGTACCAGATGTTCAACCTCATCAACAAGGAGTTCACCTTCGACGTTGATGTTTCCAAGCTTCCTTGCGGTTTGAACGGTGCTCTGTACTTCGTCGAGATGGCCGCCGATGGTGGCATCAACAAGGGCAACAACAAGGCTGGTGCCAAGTACGGAACTGGTAAGTCCTAATCATCACTCATTGTAGAATGGAACAAGGACTAAATTTCAGCCAGGTTACTGCGATGCTCAGTGCCCCCACGACATTAAGTGGATCAACGGTGTTGCCAACTCCGATGGCTGGAACCCGTCCGACAACGACAAGAACGCTGGACGCGGCAAATTCGGCGCCTGCTGCCCTGAGATGGATATCTGGGAGGCCAACTCTATCTCCACTGCCTACACTCCTCACCCTTGCAGCAAGAGCGGATACTATGCTTGCACTGGTACCGAGTGCGGTGATGATGCTGAGCGCTACAGCGGTGTCTGCGACAAGGACGGCTGTGATTTCAACGTAAGATGACTCCTTTCTTCTCTTCTTTCAAGGTCATCAATCTGACATCGATACAGAGCTACCGCATGGGTAACCGTGAATTCTACGGCCCTGGTGCCACCCTCAACACTGCCAAGAAGATGACTGTCGTCACTCAGTTCCTCGGCTCCGGCTCCTCTCTCAAGGAGATCAAGCGTTTCTACGTCCAGGACGGCAAGGTCTTCAAGAACAGCGACTCCACCTACCCCGACGTCCCAGGAAACTCCATCACCGACGCTTTCTGCACTGCCCAGAAGGCTGCCTTCGGTGACCAGACTCACTTCACCACCCTCGGTGGCCTCAACGGAATGGGTGCTTCCCTCGCCCGTGGCCACGTCTTGGTCATGTCCCTCTGGGACGACCACGCAGTCAACATGCTCTGGCTCGACTCCACCTTCCCCACCGACAAGGACCCCGAAGCCCCAGGTGTTGCCCGTGGAACCTGCAGCATCGACTCCGGCAAGCCCGAGGACGTCGAGCGCGACTCTCCCGGCGCCACCGTCATCTACTCCAACATCAAGTTCGGTCCCATTGGCTCTACCTTCGCTCAGCCCGCATAAATGGATATTGAGGACGAGGAGGCGACGGATTAGATGGTGCATCGGCTTGGCTTGGGTACTAGAGCTGCGTCACATGGTATCATATCTCTGATTCTCTTCTGTATATTTTTTGAGGTCTTGGAGGTGAGGAGAGGTAGATGGTCTAAACTGTGTATATGAACAAAAATTCGATCATTCTCTCGCTATTATAACTACGTCTTTTGCGTGAATTCACTGCTTCATTTGAATATCCTTTGGCTAGACGAGATTTGTTTTCCGGCAGTCCTTTCACCGCTCCTAAATCGCTTGGTATCGATGGCGACAAACACAACATCGTGAAACTCATCTTCCAAGAAAAGCCACTTCTGGATGCAGGATACCACCTAATTGATTTCGCATTCCTATTCTGCCACGTCGGAACTCGGGATCTAGAGCGTGGAATCGAACGACGGAGAGTCGATGCGATGATCATATTCTATTTTATGGCTTCGCTGTCGCGGAAAGGTCTGAATAAGACGATTCATATCGACGAGGAGTTCTGGATCCATTTCAGGGCTGCGGCGATGGCGATTGTGGAGGCGGAGGGGAGGCTGAAGAGGGATTTAGATTTGATATTGGAGAGGTAGAGTTTGCCGGTTGCTAAGAAAGAGTCTTTGGGTGATCGGGATGGTTAAGGGGATAATAATATGGAGGTCGCGAAGAGCTTTGGGGCTTTGGCAAAGGATGGTGCGGCAGTGAGGTCAACGGACGTTTTACGGAGTGAATAGATATGAGATGGAGCGGCGAAAACGACAACAACTTGACCCCGATCAATCTAGGACATATCACCATCAAGTACGTATCCTCTACACCTATCCATGCTCTCTGCAAGCTCCCAAACTCACTCCACTACCACATTTCGCAAGCTGGTCTTGAGTTCGAGAACTTGCGCATACTGAACACGGCACTGAAAGAGAAACAGGCGAGTATGACGCGGGATCTACAAACAGCTACGAAGCTGTTTGAGTCTGCGAGAGAATGAGAGGAAGTATAAGGGGGAGGTTGAGAGATTGGGGAGGGCTATTGAGGGGGTGGGGAAGGGTGGTGGTATTTTTAAGGTGGAGGGGGGTGGAGGGGGTGGAGGGGATTAATGGATGAGGAGATAAGGCTAGAAGCAGAGACGGGACTGGACGGGCAGGGTATGGATGTGGAAGCCAAGAGAGGGAAGGCTGCTTCTCATTATGAACAGAGGAAGATGCAGTCGGGGTATCCGACACCGAAATCAGTATGATTTGAGAACGGGTTTGGAGATTAGAGTTAGTAAATTCTTGTTTGTCGAAATTGGATGGAGGAAATTGGGTGCTTGCATGAGTGATATGGATGGCGTTATTGGGGTGGAGTTGATCAAGTTTTTTTGTTTCAAAGAACGGATCATCTGCATGGCTTGAGTTTCAAAACTTTGAATGCGGGTGGGTATTTTGATGTGTGGAAAGTCGTTTACCAGTCAAACGAATGAATGAAGGTTCTACTCTGATGACGTAACAGAGAAACATCCATATACTGTGAGAAATCCCTTCAACGTGTAGTGCTTGCTTCAGGGTGTAAACAAACATAAATCATTACACCAAGTCCTTTTCAGAGAATTTACACCGCCATTAAAGCAGCACCGATTTATCTCACCTTGAGGCACTATTTATGAGATCAACACCCTTAGTTTCTTCCTTCACGTTTACTTTGATTTGATATCAAATACTTTGACCAGTTTTTTGTCGCCCAAATGTCTCTTATTTTGGAACGATAAACCACTAAACTTCTACGAGCGCATTATAAGCCTATAGGTTCGTTCCCAGCTGGATAGACTCAGTCACGAACAAGAGAGCCGTCGACAGTACACTGCTTGATAATTGCAGGCCACGGTTATCTTTTCCATCCTCCACCTCAAATCCATATATCGGAGGAACGACTGGACATGTCCCTTGGTCTTTCCTCCAGCATTTATCTGCAGAAACCACGAGTAAGCACCGGGATGCTTCATCAGGATGCTTCACTTTTCATTCACTCACTGACAGGCAGTTGCCAACCTGGGACCCACATTGGCTTTAACGAGGGCTCACACAATTAGAAACTCGATCTTTCAAAATCGGATAAGAACTTGAACAAACCACCGCCACCCATCATCAGCAGAAAATCAACATGGAGAAGGATACCAACTCGCACGTCGCCGATTCGGATGCTGGGAAGGCACTTCCAATAGTGAAATCGACCAGGGGCCAACGAGACTCAAAGAGAATACCGACTGCTTCGACCCCAGCGGTGGCATCTGGAAGCAAAAGGAAAGAAGTGACCGACCCATGTGAGGAAAAGTCATCAAAGCTCGCAAAGGGCGAAGAGAGCAACCAAGTACGTAATGAGAAGTGATCACTGACAGATACCAGAATCTATACTGACCCCAATCAGGACTTCGAATATCAGGTTACCCTGGCACAGCGGGAGTCCATGATGTTAAGAAACCAGCAAGACCACTTTGAGAAAACGATGCAGACACTAGCGGCGAAAGCCGGAGATATGATGCGGGATTTGGCAGTCGAGAAAAGCACAGTACGAAATCTGACAACCGAAAACAAAGCATTGAATAAGAAGGTTGGAGATTTCAAAGAAGAGAAAGCTGCACTTGTGAATACGCACCGAGAAGAAGTTAGATATCTGAAGTTTCTACTTGGTCATATGCACGGTCGGAGAACAAAATGAATGAGAGAGTTCTAGGTATCAAAGGACTGAGAGAAATTGGAGAAATGCAAAACAGATAGTGGCCCGAATAAAATCAACCAGAGGATGAACATATCATAGGTAAATATCTAGAAATCTTTTTTGGCTGACCAGAGCTGATGCTAGGTTGAATAGAACAAGAAATTGTGAGTGACTGTAGGCAATATCTCGAGCCCATCCAATACAAACAGTGTATCAATGCCGAACTCCCAAACGCCTCGCTCGCTAAGTTTCATCAGAACATTTCATCAAACACATAGAAGTCATCCAATCATCAACACCTCAACCACTCAACACCGCCAGGCTCCGTCCCTCCTCCCCTCCTCCTCCTCCCTCTGTACATCATCAACCTCTTCTACATCACACTTAACGCTCTTCACCTCCAAACTATCGACCCTCGTCACACTCGCCCGATCCACCGACCTCGTCCCCTCGGACCCCGACTCATTCTCACTCCTCAGCCTCTGCGCCGCCCCACGTCCACTCCTCTGCCTCCTCACAAAAGTCCTCAAGCTCGGAAGACAAATGGCCAAAATGGACGAGACGATCTCCACCAGCGCCCACACATCAATCGTATGCGTGATCTCGGCCCTCGGCACCGCCTGCACAAGCTTCAACGTGATAAACCTGACCAGCGCCGCAACAATCGAGACGGAACCCATGAGGAAAACAAAGATCAGCCCGGCCCTCTCCTTGGCCCCGAATTGCGTCGCCATGAGCGTCGAGATGGGAATCGCCAAGATGACAATGTCGGTCGCGACATTCGCAAACGTCGAAATCGTCACCGAAGACATGGAATGCACCGCCGAGCACAGATGCCCCCCAGGCGGCGGCGCCCAGTTCGCGCTCACGGGCGTGCACCAGAAGGCAATGAGAAACATGTGCAAGAGAAACGTCGCGAGCGTAAACGCACTCGCTACCGCGAGCGTGATCCGGGCTCTTCTTCCCTGCAGCGCGAAGATGCTGTAGTAGAAGGCCAGGAAGGCTGCCTTGGCGGCCCACAGAGAGATGTAGATGAAGAAGAGCGAGATCCACGATACGTAGAGTAGGTGTCCGGATAGGGGTTTGGGGACGCCATAGTACAGGGTTGCCGGGTCCAGGTGGAGGTATTTCATGCGCAGGTTGTTCTTCCACGTGTTGATGGCGATGAGGACGGCGCCGGAGAGCCAGGCGAGGACGACGAAGATGTCGGCCGTGTTGGTGGCGATGGTGTTGAGGCCGCGGTTTCGGGTGCGGAGGGAGAGACGCAGGATTATGGGGATTAGGGCCAGCGTCATGAGGGTCCAGTCTAGGGCTATGAAGCCGGCTTTTTATGAAGGGTTAGTTGGGTGGGAGGGAGGGACGGGAGGCTGCGGGTGGCGGGCTTACGGAGCGGGAGGTGGATGTCTGTGTAGACCATTTTGTGTTGCTTAGGCACGTATAGAGGCGTTTCTCCTCTTGCTTTTCGTAGTGGTGATGGGGGAATAGGAAGAGTGAATAGTGGGTCTCGAGATGACGGATATCAAGAGCTTCGCTGATGGTGCAGCTGTCGAAGTGAGAAATCTGGTTCAGATATCCACTAGCGAGGTCTGTGGTCTTATAGTATATAGGCAAGCTCTGTGCATGGACGAGACCCCCAAATAAGACGGAGGCAAAGATAGATGGTAGCTGAAGCTGAAAAGAAATGAGATGATGACTATGTCTGTCTGTCCATGTTATAAAACTCGCAGCCTGGTTCCCGGGACCCTTTTTCATATAAACCCCGCCCCGGGTGGTGGATTGTAGCAGCGTTGGAGAGACCAGATTGGGTGGACACGCACCCAGTCTCACGCACCCAAAACCGAGATGCATCTAATTGTCGGCGACTCCTCGTCGGTATTCGAGATGGGGTCTCTTCAGCCCCACGGCCACGTTCGTCCCGAAAAGGACTATGTGTTGACCAATCACGGACCCCAACCTGCACGTCAGCATTTTGGCTTTGGGCGCTATGCTCCATGCGGGCTAGCGCTGGCTGGATCTGATTTGACAGACCCTTCGCTAAGCCTAGCATGCCTAGCTCCCGTAGCTTTTTTCCGATTTAGCTCACACTGCCCCCCCCGCCTGTTGATGAGTGAAGTCAGCGTAAAAATAGAGATGTAAGCTAACGCGCACGCACTTGCACCTACAAAGATGCAATCCGCTGCTAGGGCTGCATCTCGGCCACGGCCTTAATCATCGAGTCGCTGGATTATGACATTGGAAAGGGTGCCGGGGCGGAGGGCCATGCCGTTGGCCCGCACCTGTTTTCCTTCTCTGCTGGCGCTAGGTGTCGCGCTGTGGATTTGATAGGCGGTGGAGACAGACAGGTGACCGTTGAATGGGGACTCGGTTCATGCCGTCGGCACGGAGACTTCTGGAGGGGAGAAGAATTTGAAGCCTTACCCATGGAATCGTCTGGCTTGACCGCTTGTCTAACATTAGTGCTGCGAGTGACCGGCCAACATGTTCGGTCTTCGAAATAGTCATGGCAAAAGAATCGGCCCGTAGAATACATTCGATAGTCCGGTATGCAACTATCTTCTGAGGACATCTAAAAATGTTCCGTTTTCTTCATGTTTTGGTAAAGCAAATCGGCAATCGTTGTTCTGCGTTTTCGCACTAGAGATCTGTAGCAGGGTCGAGATTCTGTGCGGGGAATCCGAGCGCAACAAAGCGCTGCGGTCCCTTGCAAAGCTGAACATGTCAGACTTCCCGCGGTTACCTCAGCAAGAATTCTTCCTGTGGAACGGTATGAGGTCCGACTTATGGTCTCTCCAAGGACGGTCAAATCGCAGTGTGTATTGACTCATTGTTCTACGTCTTTCAGGCAGAAGTTCGTGCAAAACATTATGCAGCAGTTTACGACTCCAAAATTTATTCTTGTAATTCGGCAGCTTTGGACATAGCCGAAGCATAGCCAGGCTGTCGGCAATGCGTCTATCATTCCTTTTGGTGGTGTTACAATTATATACGTACAGCCTGTTAGTCATACATGGTGGCGTGTCAAGTGATTTCCGCGCCGTCAGAGAGTACAGTTCGACGTTTGAGATGCGCTTTCATAGTACTCGTCGTTATCCTTTCGGAGATTGGGGTGTCTTGCCAAGTCATTTTGATCAATCAATTTCATCTCCACAGAATCTGGAGAATGACACCAGTGATAACCGCCCCAGCTGCTGCACCCTCGAGTACGAGGTTTGTCAGATCTCTCTTTCGGATGGATATGTACTGCTCGCTCACAAGGTCTTTCGCTTGAGTTGTGAGCCTCTCTTGCCAAGCAACCTTTTTGCTGACCTCCACATTGGTACCTAATGTGGAAGCCAGTGCGATTTCTTCAGCCTTTCCAGAAACTGCCGGAAGGACTTCTTCTTTGGCATTGGCTCGCTCAGAAGTGGTATGGGTGGACACACCTGGCTCATGGTTTCGCGTCTGGAGGAGTGGCGGGTCGACTTCGGGATTGGAAGAATGCAATTCTATTTCGGGTATTGGAGGCACGAATGATTGCGGATCAACAAGCGGGGAAGATGCAAGGTCTTCTTCCACAGCCTTGTCGATCGCGGCCTCGAGAGACGATAGTGAGAGAGGTGGAATGGGCGGCAAGGTAGAGGAGGCTGGCGTAACGTCTACAACGGTCTTTTGTGCATCCAGCGCATTCTTAATCTCCCGGACCATTCTCCTCCGCCTCCAAGGTTCGAGGACTAGCATTGTGGCGAGAAGTAAAAAGATATTTACCCCCATGAGGCCGAAGGTGACCCAAGTACTGTTGCGACGAATGGTGTCGCTCCAAATTTGCTCCTCGTGATATTGTGCACGCTCTCTTTTTTCTAGCAGAGTCCGAGCGTCTTCCAATGCGTTTTCGGCAGAGAAAACAGCCTCTTTCGATTCCCTCACGGCCTGATCATTGACGTGCTCCGACCGTATTAAGGACATGTATCGTTCCAAATCGGTGGCCGACCACGAATGTTTCCGTTCCAAAAGAGCCACTACTTCCTTCTGAGCGGCGGCTTGCTGGGCGTGAGCAGCGTCGAGTGCTTGTTTCGCGTGGTCGATCGCATGCCGACGAGCTCTTACAAGGTTTTCTATACCATCGTTAGATACCAACTAATCGTTCTCAGTAAGGTGTTATCAAACCTTGGTCTTTGATTTCCTGCCGTAGTGCCTCGATACTGGAGTAGTCTGTCCCCGTGTACGTATTGACCTTTTGTGTAACGACAGCTAATTTTGGCAGGAGCTCATCCATCATTTCCGTTATTCTTTTTGAGAAATCCCATCTCTGCTTCTCTCGGTGCGAAGGAAGGTCTTCGGCGGCAACTCGAGCTATGGTGTCTTCGGTATTTGTGGTCTCGATCTTTGGACGCGCAGGCGCTGTCGGTTCGATGGATGGTGGGGGTTTGACATGAGGACTGCTCGATGGCGATTCCGACTCGGAGGAAGGGTTCGTGGGCTTTACAGATGGTTCCTTCTCTTGCAGTGCTGAAGAAGAGGATATTTGCCGCTGGAAAACTCGCTTGATTATGTTATTGCTACTCAATCGACGTTTATGGACGACGAGCGATGACGTTCGGAATTGACATTTTTGACATATCGCAGGTTGCGATGTTGTCACAAGGTCCCTAAACGCGCTCCTATTTGTCTGCTGTATTATCCGGGGCACCGAAGGAGCAAGCAAAGAGCGCGATGCACTCTGAAGCAGCGGTCGCATCCTCACGGTTAGAGGCACCTAGGACATAAAGCGTTGAGGGAAAAGAAATGGAGCTCGAGGCGAGCGTGCACTGCCAAGCACTGCCGATCACAGATTCCCTTTCCCGAACAACCGGGATGCCTTTTCGAGATTTTTCCCAACGTCCTGGTGAAAAGTCTCTTTTAACCACATCTTACTGACTATTTCGCTCCTGAACTCTAATATATCCATCCATATCATAATCACACTCAAACCTAATTTTTCGTTGTTTCATTTCAGACAAGATGGGTGTTCAAAATGCTTTAGCTGAACTGCCGGCCATGAAGACGAATCCCAAGGTATGACAAAACCTTTGATCCGTGGTTTAGGGATAATGTTAACATCTTTCAAGTTCATCTTCTTCACAGATTTCGATGGAACTATCACGCTTCAGGATAGTAAGTGCACTTTTGATACATGAATCCTGTGGTCCCTTATCACAGCACGCAACCTCATTGAAACGATCGTATTGACGAGTCACAGGCAATGACTTCATGACCGACAACCTTGGTTACGGAGCCGAAAGACGCAAACAACTAACCAAGGAATGTCTGGAAGGAAAAATCACCTTCCAGGAGTCATTTCGTGACATGATGGAAAGTGTCAAGAAGCCATACAGCGAATGCATCCAATTTCTAGTCGACAACGTCCAACTGGATCCTCACTTTGCCGAGTTCTTCCAGTGGAGTCTCGCGAACAACGTCCCAGTAGTAGTCGTTTCATCCGGCATGGAGCCCATTATCAAAGCCCTACTGAAATCACTGATCGGACCCGACGCGGAGAAGATGGAAGTTATTGCAAATTTCGCCGGACCACGACCAGGAAAGTCGCTCGACGACGAGGCTGGATGGGAAATTCTCTTTAGACACCCCGAAAGCGGATTTGGCCACGATAAGTCGGTTATTCTTCGCAAGTATGCTTCGTTACCCGACGATGTACGACCCACCATGTTCTACGCTGGAGACGGCGTGTCCGACTTGTCCGCAGCCAGAGAGACCGATCTTCTTTTTGCCAAGCAGGGCCACGATCTCATCACATACTGCGTGAAAGAGGATATTCCATTCACGACGTTCAAGGACTGGTCCTCTATCCTAGAAGGAGTCAAGGAAATTACATCCGGAAAGAAATCGGTCAAAGATGCAGCAGTCGAGGGGCACAAAGCGTATCTCTCTGGTGCTGCCGGAATTGCGCCTAATTCCGATGGAATCCCCACCAAGAAATAAGTTTTGGGATACTTCACTTGAATACAAGCGAGTCAGTTGTCGTTTACCCCCGCACAACATAAATAGATTCTAGAGACGACTTTGATGAATTAGACGGTAGAATTTGGTCCCCAATATTTTACCCACTCTACACCGCTCATTCATGCACACGAACTGGACGCTCGTATTCCCAATCGCGCAATGATATTTCTCACAGCCTTCGCGGCTCACGTGATCGCAGACATAGCGGGGTTTCCAGGTTGCCCCATGTCCACGGCTCCTGCGGGGCTTTCAAGGTCTGGTCAGCACTGCCTACCAGACCACTGACATATTTATGAATAACATTTGTTTGGGATCAGCTTTGATTGAGAAGTTTTGCAAGTAATGGAGTGCTTTTTAAGCTTTCAGAAAATGTTGTCCTGTTTAGCTAATACAAAATGTGACGGCGAAATTCTGGCGGAGACCCCAAGTGCCCCGCGAGAGCAAAGAGCACGGGTTGGAGCAAGGGAACCCTGCATATCGAATGCCAGCACATCAAAGATCAACCCTACCTGTGTAGAATGGGCGTTGAAACTCTGCCAATCCCTTCACCACGCCGATTCGACAATCGCAGACTGCTGCTGCTCAATCGCTGCGGCTCTGCTCACTTCTGCGACCTCCTATTCTACCCCTTAGTGTTGAGTGGTTGTCGTGAAACGGAAAAGGGACTTTGCAATATTATTGCAGCCCCACTGCTATATCACTGCATCAGCACTCGACCATCGACCACGAAATAATCCTCACAGCCCAACCATCAAACCTCAAACCCCAGAAACACACGCTTGAACTCTCACTACTCCCACAAACACCTTCGAATATTCACAGCCATGAACGTCGACCCCCTAACTGGGGCCCCGCTCCCCTCGACCGCAATCCAGCGCATCCTCTTCCTCGCACCCAAAGTCCACGTCTACCAAATCCCACCCCTAACCTCCACAAAAGGCTACCAAGCCTCCACCTGGACGGCCGACAACAACCAGCGCCAAATCTTCACCGCGCGCCTCCGAATCCTCGAAACCTCAATACCCCTCAACAACGGCGACGACGAAAAAGTCACCACAACCCTCCTCCTCGAAGACCCCTCGACCGGCGACCTCTTCGCCGCCGCCCCTTACACAACCCCCAACACTGTCGAACAAGCCCTCGACTCAAGCCGCTTCTTCGCCGTCACCGTCGTCGGCGAAGGCCGCAAAGCCATCCTCGGAATCGGCTTCGAAGAACGCAGCGACGCCTTCGACTTCAGCATCGCGCTCCAAGACGCCCGTCGCGTCCTCGGCATGGAGGGCAAACCCACAGCCGCTGGCGGCGGGGGGAGAGGGAAATCCCAGTCCCAGCCCGAAGAACCGAAACGCGACTTCTCGCTCAAAGAGGGGCAGACGATATCGATTAACCTCGGGGGTCTGAAGGGACGGCGTCAGAGACCGGAAGGCTCGGCTGGGTCGAGCCCCGGGGAGCAGAAGAGTGAACAGGAGGCGCTGTTCAGCATTAAGCCGCCGCCGGGGCCGGGGACGACGGGAGGGTTTGGAGGAGGCGCGATGCCGTTCTTGCCGCCGCCACCGAGCGCGAAGAGTGTGAAGGAGGAGCGGAGGAGGAGTAGGCAGACGTTTGAACAGACGCCCAAGGATTTGGGGTTCGACGATGGGGAGTTTGGAGAGTTCCAGTGAGATGTTAATGGTCTTTGATGATATGAAAGGAAGGAAGGGGGAGGGAGAGAGAGAATCGGCCATTGCATATTGTTAGCATGGAGTAAGGTTTTGCATCATTTGGTGTTTTTCGTATTCGGGGCGGGACCCCTTGAACTTCGGAAAGGAACGGGATACAATTAATGAATTCTTGAGAATTATAAGTGTCTATTCGGATTATGGAAAATGCGATGGGAATGTGCTGGGTATCATCTCGTGTGACTGCTGGAGATCGACTCCCCTAGAAATATGAACAGAAAAAGGCCTGCAAAAGCATCAGGATGGAAAACGCCGTCTATGCAACGAAAAAGGCCGTTGGGGACAAAAACACGGAAACATCATCTTTAAATCAGTCGGTTCGAGAATGGAGTCGTTCAGTACGTCCAGCCTTGTGCCTCGTCATACAGCTTCTTAATATCGTGGATAAGATCCTCAGGTTTCGAGCCTCCCTCGCAATCCTTGAACTTCCCACCGTCCGTTATACACCTGACTTTGTTGTCTAGCCGCACGGTGCAGCTTGTTGTAGCATTCAAATCGGCACTCCTACGCACACTATCCCGCAGAAGACCCATTCCGTATGCACCGTCGTCCCGGCTCATGCAGTCGTTCAGGGTGTCGAAGTCGAGTCCGTGTTCGAGGGCACAGTCTTGCACCAAATCTTTCTTTGGGATGTTTTGATAATCGTGGAACAAGCACAGGGTGAATCCTAGGTAGATTTTGGGATCGGGGTATTCGGCTGCAGCGCATAACTCAAGGATATTCCCAAGGCATTCGGTTTGCCCGTGCATACATTGGACACCGTCGTCTTCTTCGGTTGTTCTGATAAGCAATTTGCGTTAGTACAAAGCAATATAATTATGGAAAAAGTAGGTGGGAGTCTTACTTTCCAATAAATGAAAGCCGAAAGTCCACCTTGTCAGAAACATTGGCCATGGCGGGCACAACAAATTTCTGTAGACAGTCCCTCGCGTCTGGGCATTTAGACCTAGAAATCCTTCCGTCAGAATAGGCAAGCCGGGGAAGGTCTGCGTGCGCGGGCCCAAACTCACATTATATGAACCTCCAGCGGAACTTTTATATCTTTCTCATCGTGGTGATGTGTCGGATCTGCGCACTGCCAGGACCGCGCGAGCCAGAAGATGCCGACCAGAATCGCGAAAGCAGCTATGTGGAAGCGTCTGGTGCGCTTAGGAGACGACAATCGCCCCATGGTTTCGGCATGGGCGTTGCTCTCGCTGCGTGGGAGGAGAGGGGTTTTGGCGTCCATCTTGGGAGGATGCGGGCGACGGGTAGGGCGCTCCTTATATCGCTCGCGCAGCTTGGAATCTGCTTACTGGAGGAGCACGTACTCTGTAGCGACTCGACTGATAGCAAACTCAGGGCGGGAGCAGACGATGGAGACTGGATTGGAGGCGCACTCTTTGGGCTTGGTCACCTTCCAGTACTTGGTCCGGCCAGCTGCGGGCCCGGCCCAGCGTCGGGGAACATCTAGAAGGTCCAAGCTCCCTGCGGATCAACCCTTTCCCCGTCGCCGGCGGCCCTTGGCCCAGCGTGCCCAGGAGACTTCAGATGCAAGGGAACGATGCAACCGTCCGACTGCGGGATAGACTAGCCGAATCACGCGTTCAAGGGTTGATCGGGTCAACTGGTGGGTGACTCTGCTTATCCTCTACGACACTCTTCTTTCGTGTTGTTCTCGTCACCTTTTCATCGTTGTTTCTGAGCCGTGATTTCGCTGCACTGCTCTCCTGACGGCGTTCCAAGGTTCGGATCTGCCCCTTTCCCGAGTCAATCAGCATTTGCATTGTTAGGGCGCCACGGGGGTGTTTTGTGCAGCATAGCATACGAGATATCTAGCCTGGTTCCCTGATCAAGTCCACGGAGCATCCATGACGACGTCAGCCATCGAGCATCTTCCAACTCAGCATGGAGGCGCGATTAAAGATGCTCTCTCTGCTCTCACGGGCTTCATCAACGAGGAAAGCTTGCTCGACTTAGCACGCCGATTCTCGGAGACGTATCGTGATCTGGCGAAGTCTTCAATCGAGCATTTTTTGGTTACTCCGGTCACGGCGCTGCCCACCGGGAAAGAGAAAGGCAGATTCTTGAGTATTGACGTCGGTGGGACCAATCTCAGAGTCGGTTTTATCGAACTGGTTGGCGAACTCGAGAATGGTCACTCGGACGTGTCTGACGAAAGCCAAGATGTCTCCTTCAAGAAAATCAAAAGATCTCACGACCGAAACTGGCCAATCGAGGATCACTTGAAAATGGACAAACCCGAAGACTTATTCGCCTGGATTGGTGATTGCATTGCCGAGGTCATCAAACAAGCACTCGACGAATCACCCAAGTCTGATCCAGCAGGTTCATCTTTTGGCGACGAGCTTCTTCTTGGTATAACATTCAGTTTCCCAATGGCGTAGGTTCTTCCCCTGTTGATCAAGGGAGAGTCTTACGGAGCTATGCTGATCATGCCCCACAGGCAGACTCGCTTATCGGAGGCAACTCTGTTGCCCATGGGGAAGGGTTTTGCTATCACATCCGACCTCAACTTAGGGAAAATGCTACTCACTGGATATGCTCGACATCTGGAGGAACCATCCAATGGAGATAACTCCCAAGTGGAAGCAAACATTTCAAATAAGAGACGGAAGATTTCACGACTTCCAAAGATACGAATAGCTGCCATCACGAATGACACGGTCGCCACGTTTGCATCACTGGCCTATGCTGTAAAGGCAGCGCCAAATAGTCGTGTCGCAATGGGTCTCATCGTCGGAACCGGCACAAATGCAACTGTGCCAATGAAGCCTACCGACCTTCATCCTTCAAAGCGTGACCAACTGATAAATCCCGAGGGGGTGGAAACAGTTGTAATCAATACTGAATGGACAATCCGTGGGACAGACAAACCCCTGGTGGAACTTAACATCAAGACTCCGTGGGATCTCGAGTTAGACAGCAAAAGCGAGGCACCCGGATTTCAGCCGTTTGAATATATGACCGCTGGTCGGTACTTAGGTGAGATTGTACGACTAGTTTTTGTAGATCTCGTCTCGAACGGACCTAACAAGGTCGATCTACCTCCATCTTTAACAACAAAGAACGCCATAGCAACGAGGTTCCTTTCCGAAGTGGTAGCAAGGGTAGGT
Source organism: Dendryphion nanum (assembly GCA_020744415.1). Lineage (NCBI taxonomy): Eukaryota > Fungi > Ascomycota > Dothideomycetes > Pleosporales > Torulaceae > Dendryphion > Dendryphion nanum. Next base: position 1,261,830 of record JAGMWT010000004.1, on the reverse strand, counting down.
GAAGATCAATTAAGCCAGGCCCTTGAACAGCGATATGCATCAATATCCTCGCCTACCACGTTTTGGATACCGGAACGCGTTCGCCTGCTTCGTGACATTGCGTATGCTGTTCAGCAAAGATCGTCTGCACTTATTGCCGCGGCATGCGTGGGTTTACTCAGTTGTGTTGACGACATCCAATTAGATCGGGGCGTACTTTACGGGAATGGAAATGGCACATATGAGGTGACTTCGTTGGAAGAGTTGGTCATCGCATATGCAGGAGGCACTATATCGCAATACCCTGGGTGGCTTCAAACATGTCAGAAATGGATAGATATTTTGGTGAAGAAGGGCTCACCAGCAAACGCCTCCAAGAGAGTCGTACTTAAGGAGGCATTAGATGGTGGCATCATTGGAGCTGGCGTCTTGGCCGGCATGACTGACGATATCGCATGAGCTAGACATAGGGTGGAAGTGATAGACGTTATCAAAGCGGGTTCGTCTCGCCTGTTCGGGTGGCACAGCACAGTTCATCTGCACCTCACCCTATACAGTGCATGTGGGCCCTACCTGGCCTTAATATGCCTACGTCCTTCATCTCTTGTCTACTTTCTACACACGGCTTACTCTCTAGGCGCAGGTTCCTGGCGCGATGTGAGTGGATCACGCATCGGCTATATGTCTTAAACAGAACACTGTGGCTGGTCATATGCGGCACGTACCCATCACAGGAGCACCATGCATCCCAACCCTCACCCGTGGGGGCGTGAACTATGCCTTTTCTATGTCTTTCATGTTTGTTCTTAAAACAAGTCTAATGCGAAGGGATCTGTGCATTCTTGTTGAAGACCTCCTCATAACAAGCACCTCGCCTCTCCGTACATAGATATCGTGACCACCTTTCATCCCTTATGGCTGTGAGTAACAGTCTATATTATTTCTTCTTTCTGTCGAGATTTTAGCTCATTCTTCTTTCTTTATCTTTACGAAGTGAATCACGAACTTGTCATCAATGTCTGTCTGCTAGCATCTAACATCGACATCCTGCACTCCTTTTCATTTTGGTGCCGATCGCGAAATGTTTCTTCTCCGCCAGCTTGCCCTCCTACTCTTGCCACTTTTGGCAATAACACAAAGTTCAACCGCTGACAATCAACAATGTTATTTCGGTGTGGGCGAGCTTGCCTCCACTGAGTTCACACCATGTTACACCAAATTATCTAGGGAACCCACTTCTTGCTGTAAACGTGGCAACGTGTGTCTTGAGCATAACGCATGTTATGATGCCGGGACCGGCATTACGTATCAATCTGGATGCACTGACGACACATACAAGCACGCAAGTTGTCCGAGGAAGTGTGGATTGGACACCAAGAAGAGTAGCTGGGTTGGTGTGGTGTACTGCAATGGCGCAGATGGAACTCCAAGTAAGCAATTCTACAATCGAAATATACACTAGGATATCTGCTAACATGATGGGAACATTCAGATAATACTTGGGTAAGTGATCATCCACTTCACCCCATCTACAAACACGAAGATGTGATATAGGCTAGTGGCATCAAACGGAGAGTTGAGTGATACGGCTCTGGCTTCAGATGCACGGCGGCCATATATCCCAGAAACAATCGAAGCAAATCAGAAGATAGGAAGTGCTGACTTCATCATACAGATATGCAATCACCCCGACACTTGCAAAAACACAACCCCATGCCCCAACGCACCGTGGGAACCCCTCCTACAGAAACTGCCACCGAATGCAAAATGCTCCAACATGAACACGAACCTCAAGGCGATAGATGCCCCAGGAACTCTATCCGATCTCTCTACGATACCTGCTACGATCATGAGTAGCTATTTCGCGGCGCAGCCTACGACAAAACCGTCGGCTCAACCTGCAACACAATCGGCATCCCCAACAGCAGGAGGAACAGACGTGACAAAGGCTGTGGTATCAACAATATGGCAAACTGTAATCTCAACACAGCCTGGAACCAAGCCTGAAGGATCATCCAATTCTTCGTCTTCGTCGTCATCCAGCAATATAAACGGCATGGCCATTGGACTTGGCGTCTCTGTCCCACTCGTTCTCGCCATAATTAGCGCTGCAGCATTCTTTTTTCTCCGACGAAGAAAACGCGCAGTGAATCCTGAACTCACTACTGTTGTATCTGCGAAAGGAAGTCCTGTGAGCCCGAATGACTCGGAACATGGATACGCGTTCAAGGCAGAATTGCCGGCGGATTCAGCGGCGCAAGCGCGCCCTGCGGAGCTTCCACATTCAAGAATGGATTATGCACCCGGGAATGCTAAAGGAAAACAGAAGAGTAAGGAGGTTTATGAGCTTTCTGGGTAGAGTAGTGAGGTGATTCGGGCGGAGAATGAGAGCCCATTCAAGAAAAACAAAGATCCTCTAAACCTGGTGTTTGGATTAGCTACTTGTGAGTGCGAGTTAAGGGATGACGTCGAAATTAGGAATGATGGTAATTGCGACTGTACAATTTCCGCTTGATGAGCTGAAAGTATCAATCGACAGAAATGACCACAGAAAGGATAAATGTGATCAAAGATGGAAATACTTGGCTATAGTCATCTATGGAAAGCGCTATTTTGGCAATGCCGAGAGGAGCGCATTCATACACATTCCAAAGCTTCGCTTCCTGGAAGTTGAAGTTGACCATACCCTGTCATGTCCTTGATGTGGAGCGCCTAAGAGCTAGAGCTTCCCCGCATTCGCACAATCGCATGATGAGCACTACATTTTTACAAGCCATCCCTGACTTTGAAAACACTGACGGCGGATTGCGGGAACAATCTAGATGATCTTGACCCTATCACGATGTCGAGGCCCCTGTTGTCTTAGCTAGATTCATCTCTTAGGCAGCAGCTTGAGGCGTCTGGCTTGCCATATTCGATAACCGTCCTTTGCTCCGAAGCTACATGTACATGTCCAAACTCAAACCCCACGGATCAAAACCGCAGAGTCGGTTCTATCTTCTCGGCATCATGGATCTTCTCAAGATACGAGGATCCGTGGAGCCTCTTACCGCCGAGTGGACATCTTTGCATACGCTACACCTAACATAGTTAGACAGCTTCGATCTTTTGCTTTTGATTCTTCAACGGGTCCGCACTCAGAGGGGCGCAGATGGGGAAGCCGACCCTTCGTGACCCCCTTTTTTGCGGGGATCGTGGAGGATACACATTGAATTCGCGTTCGTCCGAGGGTGTTGGCTGGAAAGATGGAAGTTTTAGCATGATTCCAAGCTAGGGTTAGCCAGGATGCAGTGGGACATGCACGATAGTCCCATTTCACGATTGGGAGCTTGAGAAACTTTCCCAACAACCTTGGAATTCTGAAAAGCAAGATGAGTTCGAGCTCGTTGTTTTTCTTGCTCGAGCATGATCCAGAAAATCATTTAAATGTCACAGCATAATAGCAGAAGTCGTATACATTCCACGGCCGTGGACAATTGTTGGGTGGATGAGTAAGTTGGAAACATCAGGTGAGATGGGTCTAAAATTGGGAGCTTGGACCTCGGACCTGGCGTGACGTCGAGACCCCGCCTCATCCAGAACTCCCTCCTCCTTCATCGAACAACACCACACCCCAGCCACGCACACAAAGCGAGACTGAATCAGACCACTCCACTAGACTGGCAGGCTTCCTATTGCGTTGCGTGCGCTCGGGACGCACTAGAACATCCCACCTACCCGATGGATCCCTATCGCTGTCTCCAGACATCATCCGACAGCCCATGGACCATACACGCCGCTTCTACCCCTCTGTTAAGGACCCACTGCAAAGCAAGAACTGCTTCGTGGGCCAATTGAAGACCCAATTGACCTGGATCGTCGCTCCGGAGCCCCGTGCGGGCATGTGTGAGATGCTTCTTTTGGTCATGGGTGAGAGGAGCTTGTTGGAGCTTGCGAAGCAGCTCGGCCTTATGTCTTGGAGACCATGGTTCTGATCAAGGTGGACTTGTATAGTTTCCTGTATTTGTATAAAAGAGACCCCTCACGTCGTGTTTGATGATTTAAATCCATCTTCAACATACGACTTTTACCTCCTCAAGTATTATATTCATTTGTGTCCGACTCCTCAATTCCAATTGACAATCTTTGATACTCAAAACTTTTCCCACAAGACACAATGGCACCTCAATTCGAGATTCCAACCGAGCAATGGGCTCAGATCTTTGAGAAAAATGGTGGCCCCGTTGAGTACAAGAAGATTCCCGTCGCCAAACCCGGTCCAGATGAGGTTCTCGTCAATATCAAGTACTCTGGTGTCTGCCATACCGATCTTCACGCTTTGAACGGTGACTGGCCTTTGGTGAGCCCATCCAGTGGTCAATCATATGGATTCTTCTAACTCGACATACAGGCCACGAAGCTCCCTCTCGTCGGTGGCCACGAAGGTGCCGGCGTCGTCGTTGCCAGGGGTGAACTCGTCAAAGACGTAGAGGTATGATCACTATCCAATTACCCCACGCTCCACCCAATTCTAACACCTCACCTAGATCGGTGATCACGCTGGTGTCAAATGGCTCAACGGATCCTGCCTGGCCTGCGACTTCTGCATGCAAGCCGATGAGCCCCTCTGCCCCAAGCCCGATCTTTCCGGATACACGGTCGATGGCTCGTTCCAGCAATACTGCATTGCTAAAGCCGCACATATTGCACGAATCCCCAAGGATGTTCCCCTAGACGCCATTGCTCCTGTGCTCTGCGCCGGTATCACCGTTTACAAGGGCTTGAAAGAGTCTGGTGCCCAGCCTGGACAATCGGTGGCTATTGTCGGTGCCGGCGGCGGTCTTGGATCCCTTGCACAGCAATACGCAAAAGCTATGGGTCTGCGAGTGATTGCCATCGATACTGGTGATGAGAAGAAGAAGATGTGCCTCGAGTCCCTCGGCGCCGAACACTTCGTCGACTTCGCTAAGTCGTCCAACGTTGTCAAGGACGTCCAGGCCGCGACTCAAGATGGTCTTGGTCCCCACGCTGTCCTTCTCGTTGCCGTAAACGAGAAACCGTTCCAACAGGCTGCCGAATACGTTCGACCTCGCGGCACTGTTGTCTGCATTGGTCTCCCTGCTGGTGCTTACCTGAAGGCTCCAGTGTTCGAGTCCGTTGTCAAGATGATTACGATCAAGGGATCTTATGTTGGAAACCGCAAAGACGGAGCTGAGGCTATTGAATTCTACAGGAGGGGATTGATCAAGGCTCCATTCAAGGTTGTCGGTCTTAGTGAGCTCCAGATGGTGTACGATAAGATGCAGAAGGGTGAGATTGCGGGACGATATGTGTTGGACACTTCCAGGTAAAGAGATGTACTCATGGGCTGGGTTTAATTCTGTGGAATTATGACTTATGTGGAATGTACTATGAGGGGAATTGTTTCTTTTCGTAGAATGTAGTAGAGAGGGGATGGATTGGAAAGTTGGGTGGTTGTTATGGGCGATGATAGCACGACTAGTACGAGGTGATGATGACGATGACGTTTCTTGTATATACATACATACCTTTTGGTCAATTTATTCTTTTGCTCAGATATTCTTCCACTCATAACAGTGACTGGATTTCAAATTTCTTGCTCTGGAGAACATTTATTAGATAGTGATTTTGGTACCCATGCGCTCCAATAAAAGCGAAAAGGCGCCGGTACTCGTTATGGTTCCAAAACTACTTCATAAGTCCATTTACGTATTTGCTTTTCGTGCTATAGAGAACAGAAGAAGGATCTGAACTTAGGATGGTCAAACCGGTCCCCATATTACCCCTGCTTTCATGCCATAGAAATAATTCGCATGCAAGAAGAAGTCATATAATTAAACTCCTGAACAACACCCAATGCTCCCAAAAATAGCATTTTTTTTACAATTCTGCACTCCAAAACGCCATATACGACCAACCCAAGTCATGTCATTCCATAAAAACCACCCCACCCTTTCTCATTCTCAATCTACGCGCCACCACAACTAATCGTCACCGCCGGAACGGCCTCGTCAACAATTCATAACTGGGTATCGGCACTCCATTCAACCAAGTCCAACCCACCGTCTCCATCTTCTCTTCCTGCGCCGGCATCCTCTTGCTATTGAAACCCGTACTCGCACTCCCATTCTGCCCTTCCTTTTCCACGGATGACTTGGGGACCACCAAGCCCGCATTCACAAGCCGCGGCGTCCAGTAGGGATGGCGGTGTGTGAAGACGCGGTACATTTCGTAGTTTGTGAAGAGGAGGATTCCGAGGAGAATGCCGGTGGAGGTCGATTGGCGGGGGTTGAAGATACGGGTGTGGGTGTGGACGGGGGACATTGCGGAGGTGGAAGAGAGGGAATGGTGTGGCTATGGATATTTTGGATGCGGGTTGAAGAATGGATTCGCTATTAATATTGTGAAGCACAATCGGCGGTAATTAGTAGGATATAGGCAGAGGCGGATAAAGCCTCTTGTAGTGCAGCTCGTTCACTCTCTATCCGTCGTGCGAGTTTCCCAAGAACCGCGGTGGTTCGACTACCCGCTAGTGAATTAAAGCAGTGGTCCGTGCACCAAAAGTTCAACATCCACCCGTCGCGCCTTCCTCGCTGTTACAATCCCCGCCCATCTTCTTGTCGCCACCCCTCTCTCCAGCCATGGACGATTTGGAGAACCTCGAGCTGCTGTCTCTCGTTTCGAAGGTCACGAGCGAAATCCAGAATCACTTGGGCGTCTCTGACAAAACGCTCGCCGAGTTCGTCATCGCCCAACATGTCGAGTCGGGAGGGTCCGTAGGAAGCTTTCAGAAGCAGTTGGCTTCTATGGGCGCCGAGTTTCCGCAGAGTCTTGTCGATAGTGTGGATCGCTTGTGTCTGACCCTTCATCCGAAGTATAAGAAGGCAATCAAGGGATCAAACGGGCAGCACGACAATGCGAAATCGGGGGACGAGCGCTCGCGCGTATTCAGGGGACTGGCGATTCCGGATAAGGAAGTGGAGTTTGAAGAGCAGGAGGATGCGCCGGAATCTTCTAAATTGGATGCGCTCGACGATACGTTTGCGATGCTGGAGGGTTTGGCGGGAAATGGCGCGGCCAAACCGAAGCAACAGCCTTCGTCGCGGAAGCGGAGCATAAGTCCGTTTGATGAGGATAGAGAGAAGGAGCGGAGTCGGAGCAAACGACACAGATACAGATCAGAATCTCGATCCCGATCCCGATCGAGAAGCCCACGACGGTCACGGAATGACGAATTCCTCTTCGAAGACGAATTTGGTCGCACGAGAACAGTCAAGAAGGACAAGCGTGAGGATCGGAAAAGTCGCAGGAGATATCGTGACGAGGAGGAGTTTCGACGCCCACCCACGCCCGAACTCGACGATGAGCCAGTGCTATACAAGGTCTATGACGGCAAAATCACCGGGGTCAAGGACTTTGGCGTTTTCGTGAACCTACAAGGCGTCAAGGGGAAAGTCGATGGTCTTGTACACGTCACACAAATGCAAGAAGGAGCACGGGTCAACCATCCATCCGATCTGGTGTCCCGCTGGCAGGAAGTCAAGGTCAAGGTCGTTAAAATGGAAGGTGGCAGGCTATCGCTTTCTATGAAAGAGGTGGATCAAGTCAGTGGCCACGACTTGGCCCCACATCGCAGGATAGGAACAGGTGCGAATTCACAAGGTCTGGGAGGAGCCAATGAAGTTCCGGTAGTCGAACAGGGCTTCAATGGACGAAACAACGGGATGCGTAAGCGCATGACTTCGCCTGAAAGATGGGAAATCAAGCAGTTGATTGCATCCGGTGTAATCCCCAAATCCGAATATCCCGATATCGATTACGATTACGACGCGGTTGTTCGGGGCGAGACTTTTGAGGAAGAGGAGGATGTGGATATCGAAGTTCGCGAAGAGGAACCGCCATTCCTTGCTGGTCAAACGAAGCAATCCCTCGAGCTGTCACCAATCCGAGTCGTCAAAGCCCCCGATGGTTCCATGAATCGCGCAGCCATGGCTGGAGATCAGCTCGCGAAGGAACGTCGCGATCTGCGCACACAGGAAGCACAAGAGAAAGCTGCGAAGGAGGCTGCTCAGGTTGATCTTAGTAGTCAATGGAATGATCCCATGGCTAAAGAGAAACAATTTGCGAGCGATTTGCGGAACGCCCGAACAAACCAATCCTCCGAGGCCATGCCGGAATGGAAGAAGATCGCTACGGGAAGGGAGGCCTCGTTTGGTAAACGCACTTCTCTGAGCATGAAGGAGCAGCGAGAAACCTTGCCAGTATTCAAGTTCAGACAGCAGCTTCTAGACGCTGTGGCAGAACATCAAATCCTCATTGTGGTTGGCGAGACTGGAAGTGGCAAGACGACTCAGATGACACAGTACCTGGCCGAAGCGGGCTATGCTAATGAGCTGATGATTGGATGTACACAGCCCAGACGTGTGGCTGCGATGAGTGTCGCAAAGCGTGTGGCCGAAGAAGTTGGTTGCCCGCTTGGAGCAGAAGTCGGGTACACCATCCGTTTTGAGGATAAGACGTCTCCAGACACCAAGATCAAGTACATGACGGACGGAATCGCTCAGCGTGAGATCTTGCTTGATCCCCTAATGTCCAAGTACAGCGTCATGATGCTCGACGAAGCCCACGAGAGGACGATTGCGACGGATGTTCTTTTTGGGCTCTTGAAGAAAACACTGAAACGAAGACCGGATATGAAGCTTATTGTTACCAGTGCGACACTTGCTGCGGATACTTTCAGCAGTTACTTCAACGGAGCTCCTATTTTCTCCATTCCTGGCCGCACGTTTCCTGTGGAGGTCATGTATAGTCGAGAACCGGAGTCGGATTACTTGGACGCTGCGCTGGTCACGGTGATGCAAATTCACCTCACAGAGCCTCCTGGTGATATTCTCCTGTTCTTGACTGGTAAAGAGGAGATTGATTCATCTTGTGAAGTGCTGTCAGAACGGATGAAGGCGCTAGGGCCGAACGTGCCGGAGCTTATGATTCTTCCGATTTATGGTCAACTACCTAGTGAGATTGCCTCGAAGATCTTTGAACCTACTCCGGTTGGTTGTCGCAAAGTCGTTATTGCAACGAACATTGCGGAGACAAGTTTGACTATTGGTAAGTTGATCTTCCTGTTTGCTGTGGTATACTTAAGCTAACTCGTTCCAGATGGTATCACCAACGTGGTCGACCCCGGCTTCGTCAAACAATCAAGTTATGATCCTAAACTAGGCATGGATCGTCTCCAAGTCACGCCCATCAGTCAAGCTCAAGCAAAACAGCGTAGTGGTCGAGCTGGTCGTACTGGGCCTGGTAAATGCTTCAGGTTGTACACTGAGGCGGCATTCCAGAACGAAATGTTGCCTTCTACCATCCCTGAGATCCAGCGTCATAACTTGAGCAACACGATTCTTATGCTCAAAGCGATGGGTATCAATGACCTCCTACATTTCGATTTCATGGACCCGCCGCCAACAGCAACTATGTTGGGCGCGTTAGAAGAACTATACTGTCTCGGCGCCCTAGACGACGAAGGTCTCCTGACCCGCCTCGGACGCCAAATGGCCGATTTCCCCATGGACCCCACACTCTCCAAAGCCCTCCTGAAGAGCGTAGAACTAAACTGTTCCGACGAAGTCCTAACCATCGTCTCCCTAATCTCCGCTACCCAAAGCATATTTCACCGACCCCGTGACAAGCAACAACAAGCCGACCAAAAGAAAGCCAAATTCAACGACCCCTCGGGCGACCATGTCACTCTCCTCAACGTCTACCAAGGCTGGAAAACCAGCGGTTTCTCCACCCCCTGGTGTTTCGAAAACTACGTCCAGCCCAAAAACCTCATCCGCGTCCGCGATGTCCGCAACCAGCTCCTCCAAATCATGCAGCGCCACCGCCAACAAATCTCCAGCTGCGGCCGCGACACCCAACGCATCCGTCAAGCCCTCTGCTCAGGCTTCTTCCGCAACTCCGCACGCAAAGACCCGTCAGAGGGCTACAAGACGCTCGTGGAAGGTACACCCGTTGCTTTGCATCCGTCCAGCGCGCTGTTCGGGAAAGCGGCCGAACATGTTATTTATCAGTCGCTTGTGGAGACGACGAAGGAGTATATGCATAATTGCTCAGTGATTGAACCGAAGTGGCTTGTAGAGGCAGCGCCAACGTTTTTCAAGGTTGCGGGGCTCAAGGGCGAGATGAGTAAAAGGAAGAAGGCCGAGCGGATTCAGCCGCTGCATAACAAATTTGCAGGCGAGGACGATTGGAGGTTATCGTCGCAGAAGAAGCAGGGGAGGGGTGGGGGTGGTACGTGGGGATAGTTCGGAGTCTTTTTGGATACTTTGTTTTATATCATGTTTTGGAAATCTTTAGGATGGATGTACGTGGTTTTGGGGCTATTTCGCTCGCAATTAGGTCGTTCGATTGTGGGGGTGGGAAGGTTGGGAGTAGGCGGAAAATAGAGATGAATCTGCGCTCAATCATCGTGCAAAGTCACACTGTATTCATTGTTGAGGGTATATAACTTTTCTCTCTCTTGTCTTGATTGTCCTCATCGTATACTCATACTCGTGGCCCGTCAGATAGGATTAGAATGGACCTGCATCATTCTACACAGCCAATCGGAATGTTCAGAGCCAGCAAGAACGACACCATCTCATTGGCTCTTGGTTGCCTCTTCTCTTTCACCCATGTATATCCAATCCATCTTACCCCCTAGCAGCTGTTGGGTAGCTTGGAAACAGGATCTAGCCCCTACCGAACAAAATGTCACGGCGGATCCCCTGTCCTTTTCGCCGGTCTCGATCTCCAGATTGACTGGGTCGGGCCTTGACAAACACAGGTAAGTAGGACACTTTCAGGCAAGTATCCAGACGAATAGGGAGAACAGATGCTGTTTTCCAGACGGGATTAAGGGTTTCCCGGGCGGTACAGCCTGGGCATCTATGGCCTGATTTGGGGAAAGGGAGATCAAAACCAGATCTTGATGAGCTCCTCCGAGACAGCAGATGGCGTCAACACACCCGACTCTGTGATGATGCCGGCAATCAATTCAGGTGGCTTTTCATGTTGGTTTAGTTAGTGGTATATCTTAAGTGCATACATAAGCAGTTAAACTTACCGTGAAATCCACAGCGTTCTCGGGAGAATTACCGGAGCACTTGCTTCCGGCCTCTCTAGAAGGCACATCAACCACCGCTTCATCCTCAGCAGTTGATTTCTTCTCATCATCGGCAACTTTGAAGTCCAGTACGTTTTGTTTGATGGGTAGATCGAACTGGCTGAGGGGATATAACCGCACGAATTTGTGGCTCTCGGCGACAACGTAGAACGGTTTTCCCTTGCTCTTGGCCAACAGGCCCATCTGGTAGGTGCCTAGCCTGGAAATGATACCTCCGTTCTCCACTACGCCCTCCGCGCCAACAATAACTGTGTCCACCTTGCCCAGCGCATATGCAACAGCGGAATCGGGGATGGTGGCGACCGGTACGTTATGCGCTCGCAAATCGGCAACAGTCTGGTGACTCTCATGGGCATCTGAAGCCGCCGAGGAAGGCAGCACATATATGACCTTGAAGCGCATGGAGCTCGATTCGGCTGCACGCCTCAAGATTGCGCCCACGACTCGCGAACCGCCATTAGTGAGAACAGTATGTCCGTCCCGAATGAAATGTTTGCCAAAATTTGCGATCTTCTCCCTGCTAGCCTTCGCGCGCTCTACGAAGAGCCGTCCGTTGGACAAAAGATGGTTTCGTATAGCACGGAAGTCGTCTTCAGGACCGAGATTCAAACTCGCTGGCCGATTGAGCGTGGTGATCAAATATCGCTGGAAAAGGTCGGTCCCGGCAGACAACGAGATAGGATTTGGCGTGGAGGCTTTGAGGATTTTGACGTGGTAACTAAGGAGATCGAGTGTCTCGGCGACCGTGTTCACGGTGCTGTTGCCAATAGCTTCCACGAGGGCCTCGATGGCGGCAACAGGCATGGTAATTTCGGGGTCAGAGGCGAGAATTGAAAGGTAAGTCGAGACGATGTTGAAGGCAGGGAAGTTCGGCTTCTCAGCCGTGGGCGTTTCAATGTCCATCGTGAGGTTGTTTGTGACAATTGGTTATTACTGGTGTTGGTATGTTGGTGCGAATTGTGAGTAAATGGTGGGGTGCCATGGAGTCATACACGCCAAGCATCGGCGAGTCGGAGCTATGTGCTCGCTTAGTCATCGGATAATGCTAGAAAGGCTCTGGCGGAGCAGTATTCTTTTGTTCTTTGCCAGCACGAGATTTTTCGGACAAGAGACAAATGAGAATGTTTGAAATTTGTAAAGATTTTTTTCTTCCTAACGCAACCATTTCTAGAATCAAAATGCACAAAGAAACAGGCTACGAGGCAAATCAACACATTTGAAAAACAATTATCTGATAATGTAGGTACTGTTTTTCTGGGGTTCAAAGCCAAAAGCAAGAGATGATAACTGGATGAATCGGCCCATTCTCTTCGATTACCGATACGTAGTCGCGCATGTATTCTCAACTACCGGAAAACCCATTTTGTTTGAATGAAAGCATCCAAAACAAGTCCAATCCCAAGAGAGGTTGGGTATTGAAGGTGAGATAAATAAATGGTGTCTGATTAGACTGCTGGCTTTGGGAAATAATGAAACACGAACTCCATATATCTAGAAATTGAGAATCTCCTTCACTACATGTCGTACTGGGATATCTTCCACCTAGGTAGGTAGTCAGCTGGTGCCCAGATATATACCAATACCAGGCAATTTCTGTGACTACCAATACCAGAAGTAATAAAAGGTTTGATGAATTAAAAAATGTTTGCATTGGAAGATTATTTCGTGTTTGTTCGGAGACTCTATTACTATATCAGGTATTGGGAGCCAAGCAAGGGCGCTGCAGTCTGTTATCAACGGTTCTTTCCTGTAGTCATCGGTTCCACTGAACTCAACAAATATATTTAGAGGTTGCCTGAACACCGACATCTGAGAGTGGAAAGGCTCAGGGACTGCACTGAGAATCTTTCTCAATGTCTAACGCCTGAGCACATATCGAGTGTTTTTTTCCATGCAGTTCCTAACTGTGGTCACATATATCAAATGAGAACAAGTTGAAGCCCAACGTTGTCACCGGGCCACATGCTCCAAAGAAGTGACATATAACTTATTGCGCTGCAACTTAAATGCTATATGCTATATATGGAGGGATCTTTCTACATTATTACTTTCTTCCAGCTCACAAACACTCCCAGTCTCAATACACAAGTATCTTCCGCAGTTAACCAAATTCAACAACCTGTTCTAACTCTGACATCTATTTCGAATTCGACTACCAATCCAAATTCAACTAACAACTCAAATCTCACAACCATTTCAACTCGACAACACAACTAGATTCCACACAATCTCAAACTCAACAACCACAAAATGCCTTATCTCATCTACCCACCAGTTGGCGGCAACGCCTACATCACTTTCGATCCCAGGATCTACATGGACGGCCTCGCCTGGGGATGGCACGTCGAATCTCATCCCTACAACGACCACCATTGCCGAGGAATGATGGAACGCGAAAAGAAACAAAACATTGACGAGAAAAGACATGAGAGACTGTATTCTATCTGGAATGAGGAATGTTGCGCAGGAAGAATTCGGTAGAGCTTAAACCACCTGCAACCAACGGAATTAAGGATGGCGCAGATAGCGTCTGTGAGAAGATCTGGTCAACGGTACCAATCATGGTGCAGGAGAAAGATATGTCTTTGCCCTCGATTGTGCCGATCCAGAACAAAGCAAACTCCATCGGTCTAGTTGAAAAGACAATAACTACCACGACCACACAAGTCGCCGAGCCCGCCGAGGTCATGGAAATGGTGATCATTTGCTTCCATTAAGCAATTTTTTTCGCTTGTGTTTGAAGCTTTTTATGGTCTAAGTCCTAGGAGGGGTATCGGAAAGAAGACTACAATTTATCAGGAAAAAGGGACTGTAGGTGTTTTATAACATTTTGTTAACAGTTTTCTACTTACGGATGAGTCTAAGTAATCACTTCAATACTTTTTCCAATTGCTTGTCTTCTGTTTGGTATTAATCTCGTTTTGATCTGTCCAGACAACTAAATTGAAATTAAAGCCATCACATGTTCGAATTCGAGACGATATCTTGCTTGCACAAATGACCGTCATCGATTCGAGCACAAGCCCGGGAATGCTCTACCCTTTTTGTATGTTTGCGCAAGCCTAAGCACGATCACGGCTCAAACATGACTCCGTTTGCTGTGTAACCGACCATACTTGCAGGATCATACATCCAACACAGACTTCTCCTCTTCAAGTGTTTTGACGACAAGACCAAATATGTGAGTTTTTCACAGACTCTACATTCACATCAAAGTCCGTACACTTGAAAATTCGGCGCCTCCGGCAAAGGCTAGTTGTCAAACTCGGCTCGACGAGCTACTTGGTCCGGATCCGGGTCAAGTTTTGTATCTGCGAGCATGACTATGCTTTGGAATATCATGATATTATAATCTACAGTGTACACCACCACTTTCTCATCTCTGTTCGTTTTGATTCCTGTGCCTACGGTCGTCGCGTCCCCCTGGAACCCACGTGGAGATGGGCACCAAGGACCTTCAGGTCGCTCCAGTGGAGCTGTGGCGACGGCTACTGGCTATGCTTGGGTGAATTTAGCATTGCGCACTGATAGTAAGTGTGTACATAACAGAAAATAGATAAAAATCCATTAGACTTATTCGTTCAGTCAGTGGAAGTTTTCGACATCCAGCTTCATCGCATGGAGCCTGGGGCCATCGAGTGACTTGGAACACGTTGTCCATGGATGAAATTGTTCTACTAGTTTCGTAAGACATCATTAGTATACACCATGTGATATATTGACCAAGTGTGTAGAGTATTCGATAACATCGGCATACCCACTAGAACCCCTGCACAACTCGGCCAACTCCAGACCGCGTCCGGGGTCATGAAGTTCATGAGTGAAATGAAATTGTTCCGGTTCCTATTAGAATCTTCACGATTTCAGAGACTTACCGTATTTGCAGCCAAATAAGCTCATCTATCCAGTCGAGTGGTACCCCGTCGCAGATGAATCGCAACAAAGCAACAAAGAATGAATATGGCTTTCCTTCGAACCTTGAAAGACTATTTGGGTGTCGAACATACCAAACTGTTATTCATTGACGAATGGTCTCGCAGTGGGCTGAAAGAGCATCGGCATCTCTCTTCGACAGAGTAACTTGGATTTGTAAGTGAAGCAGTTGAATTCTTGGGCAGTAACTCACAGCATGCATCCAGAGCGCAAGCAATGCAAAGAAGATGACCCCGATTATCTCTTGGTAAGACGTTACAGATAAAAGCACACCTAGGACACATTTCCCTCTCTTCTAGTATCTTTACAGGTCGGCTGATATGACACCTAGGCATTCAGGCAGGGCTCAATCGAGATTCTTCCAATATAGGGTTAGCGCCATAATCGCTCTCACCAATGTTCATCGCTACCTTCCTACGAAACAAAGGAAACGACCGTGCTAATTGCAATTCAAAAAAAACACTTTAGACGGACGAAATCAGCTACCTCGGCCTCGGCAATAGATTCCAAGTTCATTAATAGAATCTTCCCATGAAAGCGCACAGTCTTTCGCCGACACGCCGACACGAGGGCCTCGGAAATTCCGATCGCGCGAAGTGCAGATGGTTGCACCTTTCACCGAACGCAGCCACTACCCACAGTCGGCTCTAGCTTACGCTAAGGCATACACAGGAAACTTATAGAGATGCTTGAAGCACCGATGCTGCAGGACTGGGCTGCACTTACGGCCGTTGACCTGGCTGATGACGCAGTGGCCCTGGAGCTGAAAGTGCTGAGGGACTTCGGCCGAGGTATGTCGGTGGTGCCATCAACAGCCTCAAAGCATAGTCGGGAGAGACAGGTAAATAATTTTATAAGTATCTAAGGAGGTTACGATGGCTTATTCAAATCCAACATTTACATTATCCAAAAAGGCATTAATAACTCATTCACCTTTGCCAAATCAACGATCTTCTCATTCCACACTCTTCCCACTCTTCACCCCATATTAACACTCCTAATATGGTTTTCGTAGGGATAAGGGGCATCAAACTCCTAAAGAAAAAACCTTCTCTGTCAAATGAAAACAGAGCCACCTTCGCAAGCAGCCAATGGAAGGGAGTCCGAGCCAAGTTCCTCCTGCAAACAACAGCAGGAGGAATCGCATTCATGCTATGGTTTTTAGCATGCTGCTCTTACCTTTTCGGAACTCTTTATGGATCTTCTAGAAGACATCACAACTTCGAAATCCTTGCTGTCAACTATGACGGAGGAGTAGTCGGAGCGGCAATGGAGGGAGCATACCAGCAATTGAAAGGACCCGGTTTCTTCACCCTCAACTACCGAACCCCCGAAGAGTATCCAACTGAAGCGGACATGTACCATGCTGTATGGGAAGGGAAGTACTGGGGAGCCATCTCAGTGACAAGTGGAGTATCCACAAGACTCGAGGGCGCTATCAAGGGTATCAACGCCTCGACATACAATCCCGCGGATGCGCTTCATTATATCTGGAACCAGCAAAAATATACCGCTTTCTCGAACTCCGTTGTTCAGGCTCATATGCAACAACTCGTGGCTCTTACGCATGTTGTGTACAACAAGATGAATGGCACACAAGCTTCACAATTCCTCAATCGGACCGATCCAGCTGCCGTTCAAGTGCTGCTAAATGCCATCTCCTCGACAGCCACCGACATTCAGCAGGCTCCATTCGGCTCTGTAATTCTTCTCAACACCGTTTCCATGGCTATGCCGATTATGCAGCAATTTTTCTTCCTACTCGTCATCAACGGCGTCATGAGGCAGCATTTGTTATATAGCAAGATGACTGTTCGCTCGAGTCTCTTAGTTCGACGCATCGCTGGTGCAATCTTCACTTTGGGAGCCGCACTTTGCCAGACCGGTTATTTCTGGGCATTCAGAGAGTCGTGGAATGTCAACGGCAACCAATTTGTCCTTACCTGGATGACGTTCTGGTTACTCATGAATATCCACTACCTCATTCTGGATTCCATATCGACTGTTGCACCTCTCCCCGTTATGCCATTCGTTGTCCTCCTTTGGGTCTTCTTGAACATTTCTTCGACACTCAGTCCGCTGGAGCTTCAGCCTGGCTTTTTCCACTGGGGCATTGCGCTCCCCAGCTATAACGCTTACTCTATTTTGATAACAATCTGGACCGGTGGCGCCGAGAACCGACTCTACCGTGCTCTTCCCATCCTGTTCTCGTGGTGGGTGCTTGCGAATATCACGACATCTCTTACACATATCCGGGCTTGTCATCTTGCATATAAGCTAGATGAGGAATCCAACCAAGGTCAAACTAAGAGTGCGAAGGACGAGGAGGCTGGCATCTCTTCTGATGGCGACGCTGACAGGATGGTATCGAGGCAGACGACTTTCAATAGGCCTACTACGTTGCAGCGACAGAAGACGTTTGAAGAGGCAGCCATGGAGCAGAGGCAAGTTTATGGGCCTTCGATCCCGCCATTTCCTTGAGGTAAAAAATGTGTTTTTCGTATGTGTTTATCCAATACCCTAGCGTAATGATTTCCTGTACCGATATCTCGATGTAAAAGCATTACATGTGTAATAATATATTCTATAATGATGAAACAGAGTCGTTGCAGTCGATTGTGGTGTGATGTCCCTTCCCAATTCGGCGGCCTTGCCCAAGAAGCTCTTTCCGAAACCAGTGAGGGGTCTTACCTGCGCAGTACTCCCACAATCGCTTCACCTTTCCACCTCAATATATCACCACACTTCGCGTGCCTCCTCGATACGAGCGGCTCTTCGTCTACGAGATCGTTCCAAAAGACGTCACGACTCACCTCTTCGTTCCTCAGCGGCCCGCCAACCTCCAACCGGTCGTCGCTCCCGGCTCAAGCAGGCACCCATTTGTGCGGAACGGCGGGACAGCGGGACAGCGGGACAGAGGGACAGATGACATACTAGCTCAACTTTACTCTAGATCAACTTTACTCTAGATCAACTTTACTCTAGATCAACACCTGGAGTGCTCCTACACAGAATTGAGACCTCGCACTCATAAGCATCTCGATCCTAGGCGGTGCATTACTTTCCAAGCCACGTACCTAGATAGGTACCTACGTAGGCAGAACCGTGCCGTGAAGGAGGAGCCCAACAGCAGCATGAACGAACCATGAGCTAAATGTGCATGAAACAGGCCAAGTGCGAATCTCATATATACAGCAACTGCCGGTTTAAGGGAATCACTTTGATCCAGTGAAAGTCTTCACGATAGGCACGAAGCCAGTGTATACAAAGGCTACAGGGTGCCAAGGCAGGGCAAGTGAGGGGAGAATGAAGTTACCCAAGAGGTGGAGACTGTCCGAGACAACCGTGGATCTTTTCGTTTCATCAACCATGGGAAACTGCAGCGACTCAAAACGTGGCAGGTAAAGCTTAGTAACGTCAAGCTTTTAAATACATGGTTGAACGGGCGGAAGCTGTGACATCAGTGGTAGCAGCTGACCCGTGGACCCGTCTACCGACGAGGAATTGCAAATCGCCAACGACATCTCCAACACGCCAAGTTACGACAATGCGGAGGAAGTACGATGGGTCAATGGTAATACCAGCTATGTCAGGATATAAGCCGCTTACGATGGCTTTGAGACGATTGTTCTACCCACAGAGAGCGAAATGAACGAAAACAACGCTATGATGTCGCAACTGAGGGCGGAGACTGACATCAGTGCGACGAGGAGAACTTTGCATAACCATTATATGAAACAGATCCGAATGTAGTAGCATTGAACCATATCGAATTCCCCATCACGGTTGAATGTCACACGTCTACAAAGTACAGCGGAGTTTTGTTCTCGGCCGAACTGTCGGAACATGGCAAAAATCATTCTCCATCAGCACCACCGGTCAGGCCTAACTTCAACTAAGGGGCTAGTCACCTGTAAGCACCATTACAACGACCCGTGGACGACCTTGGACCCTTCAGTGGTGAAAGATGCGAAATCAAGACTGTGACTCATCCGGTCTTTGTACAATGGCCGGAGATGTTTATACAATCACCACCGACACCGAAGACAACGATGTCGTGACGTCTTCCCGGGTATTACTCAACAGGTGCAGTTCTGCAGCTTCTGCAGCTCCTGCAGGCCCTGGCAGCGCTGTGGAGGATCGCACGCACCCTCCGCCCACGCTCACTCTCGGCGCCACCCAGTCTCTTTCTCCGCCGTCCACACAGGTCCGTCGCCAAAAGTTACACCGAGAAATCCAGACCGGATCATCAGCTCATCCTTCCCAAACCAGCCAAGGAGCTCCCCCTCCAGCCAAGTAGAAGCGATGATACCAAGTTCTCCGCGCGGCGTTAATCTTGTTGCGCAAAGTCTGGACTATTCTTGGCCCGGCGGCCTTGGTCCTCGCGCCCCCGCCCACAAGCACCCACCAGCGTCGACCAGGGCTCACCAAGGCTGGCGGCGATAAGACGCATAAGACACTAACTAATCGCCGCGCGTGCCAACACTCCAGTTGGGACGGGCGGACGGCTAGACCGGAAGGTTGTGGACGGCATGGCGGCATCTGATTGGACAGGGCTAAGTTGAGGGCGGAGGGATGCTGGGCAGATGAGTTATCGTCGTGCAGGCATTGTCGGAGAGAGCGGACGGCGATTGGTGGTGTGGAGTTTAGGAACTGGGGTTAGGGTTTGAGGTCGGGCGTGGGTTGGCGATGAGGTGCGAGGTAAGGAATATATGTATGTGCTGTTCCCCCCCCGTTGGTGTTGATACTTCACGATCTTTTACATCACGATCATCACTCGGAGGCTCATCTCAACAGTGGAATTCTAATTGCCCATCCCAAATTGCCATATTATATATAACTCTTCACTATCATACTATACCATACCAATCACAACACTCATCTCAACAATATAACCATCACTACCACACCAATCCCAACAGTCAACAACGAATCAACAATGTCTTCCCCAACTCCCAACACCACCACCGAGACCATCCAGTACATCTACATCCCTAACCTGGTTGGCAAGCAAATCCTCCGCGTCCCCGTCTTGCCCTGCGAAGAGCAAATCCTTTCCACCACCCCTGGCCTTTCCCTCTCCGCCGACTCCACTTCCGCCCCGGCTCCGCAGCCACTGTCGCGCACTTCGAGCTGGGGCAGCGTGAGCGAGGAAGAGTGAATGGATCTTCCGAGCGGGAGAGACTGTGGACTGTGGAATGATTCAATTGGTTGATAATGGGACCATCAATGCAATTGGACTATACGCTTATCTTCGGGAGAAATAGAGGAAGAACAACGATCGATCGATGATTACGAGAGAGTAACATTTCTTCTTGCGAACGCAGTGGAGATCGAAGATGATCGAATCAAATCGAATCGAAGACTGGACGAGCTGAGACATGCAGTGTCGCGGGACATGCAACACAGGAACACAAAACGGACATCGTGACGATAACAATCCGGGAAGTTTGCATTGGAAATGTGGGGGTTTTATGGGGAACCGGTCAGAGTAGGCAGAAGAATGCCTGGGATGTACCGTGGGGGCCGACTAAGCATCGTGAGGGAAAAGTTTACTTTTTTGATTCGCCGGTTGGAGGGACGAGGGGATTGGATGGGTTTTGGACTTCGCATTTTTCTTTGATGATTGCTTAATCTTTTGGATACCCTATTTAGTTTCTTTTACCTTTCACCTTTGAATTAATTTAATCTTTATGAAGATTCGGATCATACCACTACCTTTGCTCCTCCTTATGCGCAATCACAACAAGTTCCAACAAGATGAAGGTTAACACCGAAAAAAATTATTAGCTTCTTCTCCCCCTCACTCGACTAACCCCTGACTCTACCCCAACTGGCCACCTTCCCAATGCATCCCCATGCACTACATCGTGTGTTCCCCCCCCAATAAACGGGAAAAAAGGAAAAAGCCAAGCATGGCGCACTGCCAATAAATGCCGGGCCCAACGATGATGTATGCCAACTCATAGCTGCATAAACACTCTCTCCCTCCACCTTCCTCCCCGATCCGTGCTCCCCTGTTCCGCTCGTCTTGGTTCTTGGTTCTTGGTTCTCCGCACAGAGCGGCCGAACCAAGACCACAGCGCGAGAGCGGCTACTAAAAATAAAATGGAAAGAGAATGCTATGGAAATGCATAGACGTGCAACACGCTGCACCTAGAGCGAACAAATCTACCCGCACCTACGTCCATGTTCCAATGGGGGACCAAAAGGAAGAGGGGGTTCCGGTGTCGGGGGGTTTGCACGTGAGCACCGACTGCGTGGAGATGATTAAAAGATTAGAAAAAAAAGGAAGAAATGCAGAAAGGAAAACAAGATAGATGCATATGCATTCGTTCATAACGCCGTTCGCAATGCAGGATGAAATGTCCATGTGATGAGATGGTATGTAGGTGGTGCACGATGTTGGGGGGGAGCCCTTGTGGTGCCGGTCTGCGAGAAGGGTTCCAATTGAGTGTGCCCACGATGCGGGGAGTGTCATGGTGCACACCGCTGATGTATGTGTGCTGCGTGCGTGTATATGTACGGTAAGTGGAAGCGTGTGTTGCGATTCATGCCGTGTGTGGTTGCGTCTATGTGGGGGTATCGGTCGGTATGTTTTGTCGAGGTCGTCATCGTTCAGCTCAGTTCCCCACGCTGCGAGTTTTCGGTTGTGTTCTAGTCCGTCGAATCGATCAAGTACTTCATGAGAGGTGTACGAAGCTAGATATTATTACGAGCATTGTTGTGACCGCGCTTGTCCACATCGCTGTGCTGGCTCCGTTCATCATCGTCCAGCCCGCAGCGCTTTTTTTGTTATTGGTGCTTGGTCGGGTGTTGTTGACGGTTAGCACTTCGTTCGTGCCTAGTAGCCATCCTATATTCGCGACTAGGGCTTCGGAGTCCCGCACGGGGATTGAGAGGGCGCCCGTGGAAGATATGCGTATCGTGCGGATTGATCGGTCTACTTTGTTGGTCTTGCCAGTGTCGTTCTGATATTGCATTCCGTTCCACGTTGTGCTGGAGAAGGAGTCGGCACCATCGCCCGTCAGATATGAGAGATAGACATCTTTGTCTGCGAATTGTTTGCCGAGATTGATGTTAAATGTGAATGATTCCTTGTTCGACTGTGAGACGTTTGCTTGGCGAGAGTTGATCAGGATCAAGGATTGCAGATTTGATTGGGCATATGCGGCATAAGCACGGATGCGTCCACGATATTCGCCTCGGGCACCTCCAGTGTTCAAAGTTCCGATCTGGGTGGTGCCGTTGCCGTTGCCAATGATTTGGGCCATAGCAGCATGGGCGTAGTAAATGGGTCGTACAAAGAGGTTGCTCCCCCCCATGGGTATAGGCTGCCAAGCGGAGGCGTTGGAGTTGTCGGTCATGTGCATTTGAACAGATGATATATTGAGACTAGCGGCATAGAGGAAGAAGTTCAAGGTCCAGAGGGCGGAGCCGTGGGCATCACTGACTCCGCGCATGCCGATGGGACCAACTGAAGACATTTCACGTAGGACATATGGAAGACCAGTTTTGAGGCCTATGTCGACTTGCTGTGCCCAATATTTGAATTGAGTGTTGGTAGTGTCCAAATCCATAAGGTCGTCCAGAGTGATGGGTGTAGGCGTGACGCCAATAACTACAGTTTTGGTAAGTTAAATCACTAGAAGTCTCTATCCCTGTGACAGTTGCTCACAATAATAATAGTCGTGCTGATTCCATGTGAACACATAGTCGTTCCCGTTTCTCTTCTCCAGCAATCCATCCGAGACCAATTGCGAGATCTCAAAAGAGGTGCCAATTGTGCTGGCCGTCGCGGGACCTTCAAAGAATCCTGCAGGTAGTCCTTTCGGCTTCAACACACGATTATAAACGGCATCCGCGCGATCCAGAAACTCCTCGGTGTACACATTTCCACTCCAGGGGGCTGTTCGAAACGAATTCTTTATCCACAAATCCGGCTCATTTCCAATCTCAAAAGAATACAACTTGACGTTCTTCATTCCATCGACGGCACCTTGCGCAGATTCCACGATCTTGTCTAGGTAGTCGGGCCCTGAATACGCCATGTTGAGGCCAAAAGTAACCGGGGTACCCTTGGGGAATCGATCTAGCGCTTTAAAATAGCCCGAACCAAAGATGATCGAATCGGCCGCAACGGCACCTTGGGCTGTGGATAAGGGATTTTTCTTCCAAGCAATGTCCGAATAATTGGCATCGTAGATCATGTAATCCTGTGTGTTGCCTCCGAGGCGAATATGCGGTGGTGTCCCGGAATAATCTGCAAGATTCTGGAGCAACTGAACGGTGAAAACATTGGGGTCATCGGCTCCGCCTGTGAAGGAGAAGAGATTAGAAGGTTCGATACCGAAGCCTGCGAAGGACGCGTCGAGTCGATCGGAAATGCCCTGATTCGCCGTCGCGGCAGGGTTGAGTGACAGAGAGGCGGCGAAGGAGCGCGCCGTGAGTGACAAAACGAGAGCGGTTGTACTCAAGGTACATAACGAGTGACACATACTCGCTCCTCCTGGATCGATGGCACACAATACTGGTAAAACGAATGAAAGAAATACGAAAGGAATACGAAATAGAGGTCGGAACTGGACAGGAACTGGACAGGAAATGGGAAACAAGAAAAGGGAACAGGGAAAGGGAGAAGGGAAGTAGAAAAAGGAACCCGATGACTGATACGGATGCGCGAGAGGCGATAAAGGCACATTGAACTCTAAGACTGTTTACGCCGGACATGCGTCAATATTGGGGCTCTTGGGCCACTGCGCAGCTTCCGCAACGCGCCGCTAGTCGCCGGACGAAGATGCGGAACCCCGTGCAAGGAGCGATTCGACTATTTGCTCTATTATAGAACATTCGTGACATCATGACAACAATTGGCAGCTTCAAATCCACTCGAAGCAATGGGATACGCTGGAGCTGGCGTTTGAAACTCGGGCGCTTGAGGAGCTTTGGGGCTTGGGAACGTGCGGGATTATCGTTGAGGGCTGGAAACGCGTAAGCTATGGTGCCGGAAGGGGAGTGGAGATTGGTGGCGGTTGTGGGCGGACGATCATAGCTTCAGGGCTCCCATGGTTTCGATGCCCCTAATCTGGAACATCTCACTATCAATACGAAGGATTCTGCCTCTTTTAGAGCGTCTTCGTGCGTGCTGTCAGTGTGTATGTGTAGATACCATAGTGCTGGCACCATCACCTGGGGTTTCAGGGAGGATGTAACGTGTTCGACTGCGTGGTCTCGGGTTGTTTTCAATTCTGGCGCCCCACGCTGTCTTTCATAAAACTGTGTGTACATGTCTGTGCGCATGATAAATATGGATTTTCCCAATGAAGAAATGAACGAGAGATAACGCAATTCGGCTCGCGAATCTCCCTTCTTGCACCTCGCGTTGCAGGCGAGTCGGCTTCTGTTTCCTGTCATGATGTACAGAAAGCATCTGCTGCTGTTCAAAGAGCCCTGGAGACCCGCTTACAACACGTACCGTGGATGGAATGGAGTCGATGGACCCTCTTGTTCTCCACCATTGTTCGATCGCCCAAATGCCCCAGTTCTTTTGCAAATCCTTCCCGCGCTTCCAAGAACAATGACGTCCGTACTTGTAAGCTTCGCCTGCTTCTTCGCTTGCCTACAGTTGCAGCTCTGGGCGCCTTTGTCTGAGCGCTCGTTTTGTCGCAACCTCATCCTCACTCCCTTCATAAAAGGAAATCATGATCTGTGTCGATGTAGATGTCGATCTAGAAGGCCACCCGCTCTTGGCAATAACAAGTCTCCCTTCCCAATTTCTTCCCTCTGGCTTCTCGCCCCAAAGCATCTGCATATTGTTGTATGTTTCGATAAAAACCGCTTGCACGTCCTCGCGCATTTTCGCAACATCCTCAATGTTCTGAGCTGGGGTTTCCTTTTTGAGATAATAATACCACTCTCCGTTCGTTGACTTGGTTCGTATATACTCTGGGGTTCCAAATTCTAAAAGCGCCTTTTCCCCTGAGATCACTATGATATTAATTGTCGCGTCAATCGTGATGCGCGTCAACCAGCGCTGATATCGTGGCGCCGGAAATATTACGCCCCACACATTCCCTTGGTGTTCTCGGTCTTGATTGCCGCCTTGGCTGGAGAACCATCCTTCTCGAAGATCCTCTTCACGAAGCTTGATTTTCGTACCAGATTGCACGCGAATTTCATGCTTCACGGTACAATAGAATGAATTCGCCGCGTACAAAACACTTGATGCTTCGTCATGCACCTGTTTGCATACCCGAAAGAAAGCCATGCCAGGTATGCGAGTCGGTGCCTGGGGGGTGAGTCGTACGTAACCATCATGAACAAAAAGTTGAGTGTAGATGTCATTGCGTATTTCTGCAGGTAGGTCAAGGAACCCAACTCTCGATTCGTCTCTTGCTTGGCTTTTCAATGGGGCTGAATGCTTGGTGCTCCTAAATCTTCGATCAGTACTGAAGCAGTGAAACTCAACATTTCGTGGTACTGGGTGCGCGTCTGGATGTGTGGTTGGAGACTGCGTCGACGGCAGCAAGGATACAGCTGGAACAGATTCCAACGACTTCTCCGGCTTATTGAATGACTGTAGGTTTCCCATACTGCTGTGTACATGAAGAGATTATGTTTCTAGGCGGGTTGCTGGAAGTTGAAATAGGCTACTTCGCTAGGCAACCAACAGTGGAAGGCTTCACTGGAGCTGGAGAAATGCCAAGAAGACCGTGATATTAACTACGCAGTGAGGATGTCACGAAAAGGTCATTTTTATTCTAGAGAAAACACTGATATATTTGACGGTGAGTAAATAAGTCGCATCGGATTTCTATGGTATAAAACATGGGCCGAAAATAATTATTGTGGCAATATAAAGCGTGCAAGAAAAAATGACCAGGAATGACTCAATGGCTCCAGTCTTTAGATACACCTAGAATCCTAGACACTAATCAGACATTTCCATGCCTAGCTCTGAATCACCAGGTTCCGAGTGACGGAGAAGTTCCATTGCTCTCAGCTCGAACTGCATTTTCGCTTCCACCGTGTTTTGTTTGAAGTCATGCTCATACATCGTAATATCACCATCGTTGCCTTGGATTTGCATTGCCTGTCCAAGAACATCAAAGAAACTAGGAAGAGCGTCTCTGACTTTCTGATCAATGTCCTTGCTAAAGATGTTGCCTCGACGTTGATCACAAATCCTCTTGCGCGCACTGGAAACGAATTCTTCGCGCTCCTCATCTTCATCCAAGATAGCTCGCCTCTTAGCTGGTAAAAGCTTTGCCCATGTTCGTGCGACACCAATGTGGAGGTTGATGTGAGTTGAGAGTGGAGCATCGCCTATGGTCATCGGCTGTGGAAGTCCATTACTCCTCTCAGAACTATCTTGAGTACTAAAAACCTTGGCAAGATGGCGGGCACGAGCAATTCGAACAGTTTCGATGTCATTGATTTCACCGTGTGGACCATGCATATCGTAAAATGGCGTATTGCATGCTTCAAATCCGCAGTGCAGTACCGAACCTCCGAATGGTGTTCTGAAGGGAATCACACCGAGATGCGTCCGAGATATCTCAGAATCAATATCTCGACCATCTTTTTTTGTGAAAATTGACAGTAACTGCGACTGAAGTTCACATTCCGGAATGCGGAGTGCGGGATCCAGGACAGCACGTCCAAGATGTTCGCATCGTTCCATATTATAGAACAACGCTGGAACCGTGTCTTCTTCTGTCTGCCTGAAAATTAACCAGAACAATATCAACTGAGATTTCTGCATGATATTCTCTTGATCTTCAGTAGTCGCCCAGCTTCTGATATCCGCTTGGTGAGTAGGAAGATGGGTCTGAAGTCGATCCAAGACATGGCTAGGGTCTGTGACGAGAGATTGAGAACCCTCGAGATCTTTGGGAACGAGAGCAGTATTGAAGTCTTTATAAATCAACTCCAAATACTTTTGTTTCCAGACAGATACAGAAGGATTGGTGGTGAGACTTCGGGTGGCTGCACGGCGATCGGCAAGGAACGTCTTGGCAACCGCGTACAAGTACCTGGTGGTTCTCATTTGCCTAACCGTAAGGTCAGAGAAGGCCGCAGCCTGTTGTCCCAGATGTATTAGCTTAGGGAAGCCAGCAGGGGGGTAGGTAAGCGCAAGACTCGAGAAGTGATTGGTTGCGAAGTCCTGTGCGATCCAACGCAATGCATCCTTGAATGGAACATTATCCCCTTTTGTAAACCTCTCACGTATCTGAGTTTTTTCCAACATCTCTTTCATCATCCACTGTAGCGTTTGCTGTCTTTGAACTGTTTCCTGTTGATCTCCTTGAGAGATTCTCGTGCCAGCACCAGCCCACGACCTCGTGGTCAGAACTTCATGAATAATTGACAGAAATAACTGAGCAATTTCGGTCATCGCTGATCCAGATGTGAGGGCAGAGTACAGCTGACTGTCGATGTATCGCCGGTTGTGGTCATTATAGCTTACGACAGGAATAACTGCAGTCAATGTTTCCTTGTAGATCGAGAGCCCATTTCCTAGTAAAGCACACTGAAAACAAACGTTTTGACTTGATACAACATTGACATTCCTAGCGCCTTCTGCGAGGGGAAACTTGAGTGCAAAATCTGAAGTGTTCCTTCTGGTATTTTCCGCATCTAGTTCTTTCAAACAGATGGACATGACTTCATTGTCCCCGCAGCAGATGAAGCAAGGAGCTCTGAAAGCGATCCCTTCAAGGTCAAGACTCGTCACTGGCGTAATCTCGGTTTTGGTGACTGGATTTGTTCTCCCCGCTCTAGACGCTCTGCCGGAGAGGATACTGGCATTAAACCCGGAAGTCTCCAATTCCTGTATTACACGCAAAGCTGAGTCGACCCGTTGATTGCGGTTGTGCAGCAAATGCGCCACAGGCGAGTCGCTGAACTCAATAACACTTCTCTGATAGTGTTCCCGATTCCTAACATGAGCTTCACGCAACTGCGCTTGCAAAATCATCTGCTCTTGTTCCGAGGCTCGATTTTGATTCAACGCCGAGATTATACCTGTCGCGCCTGATATATCCTCGAATTTAGGGCCACATTGCTCGATCTTCTGCGCAAGAACAAAGGATTTGAACTCGGGAAGTCTTTTTCGAGTTTTGAACGCCATAGCCAATATGTGAAAGCTTTCCTCCGCAAAAAGGTTACAGGCGTCTTCATTCGAAAGTAATCCGGCCTGGGAGAGTAAATCCATATCCACTCGCACGGGACGGCCTTGTACACTCTCCCACTCTTGTCCGAGATGGATATGTTTTGATTTCCCTGACCTTGAAGGAGCTTTTGTGACTTTGATGTCCAATTCGCTGCATCGTTGGAAGAAATGATCATCATTGTTGAAAACAGGGAGCTTGCCCCAAAGAATAAGATCCCGAGATACACCTGAGTTTTCCAATGGGGCAAAACAACCTTTTCCACAGATCAGATATATTCTTCCCGTTTCTATCTCTTTGAAAAGAACAAGTGCGTCCTCTGATCCAACGAAGAATGAGATCCCGACTGAAATATTGGTCGTAGCTGGGGTTCTACCGCGTGAACCAACAATGAGAAAAATGATTGGTATGTGGGCAATATTGTTTGTATCCACCAACTCTGCAAGCTCGTGAATGGCGGAATCAAATATCTCCCCATCTGTTGAAAGAATCCAAACGTCGGATTTCTTTATTGCTCTCAGAGCGGACTTTTTTTCCAGTATTTTCTTGGGATGAGTATTCCCATGACTTGATTTCCATTGGAGAGAAGAACACTCTCTAACAGGATCGTCGCACTCATTACCCCATAGCGATATTGAGTTCACTTTAGAAGTTGAATTTTTGATCCAGTTTTCAACGAATTCGCGTTCTCGCTTGATTGTTTGCCCGGATGTGCTCCTGGAATCGTCCACTGCGAAGAATGCTTGCGCTTTCACAAGTGGCGTAGTTTCGATTTCTTTCTCGTTGGGATCAGGAGCCACCATCCAGGATGCCATAGTAATAAAAGAAGGGGGGTTCTGAGTAAGATATTCAAAGGCTGTATTTTAGGGCAGTCTTGCAAACTTGGAAAGCAACAATTGAAGGGATGAGTGGAAAACAGAATGTGCGCTGATAGTTTTTGGGTTCTTTCGATTACTTATAACCGTTAAGGGGCATGTAAAGGTTCGACGGTTACCCGAAGGATTCAAGCGTAGGCATCAGCTACGCCGCTTGCCCCCAAGCGGCTAGGCAGAAATTTCGAAGTGCCATTTATGATAGCTTGACAGATGTAACGTGCAATAAGATAATGACCTAAATACGTGGACGAAGCAAGGATGCCTAAGCTAGTGGTTAACAAATGATCAATGCTGGTGTTAGTGATGTATCCAACCTTGAATAACTAGGTTGGATTGGATCGGAACGGTGTTGGGACCGGTTGAATGATCTGTGCATATCTTAGTCATCACTTCTACTTGGTCCGACTGCTTCTTTCCTCCAGACAGCAGTACCTACAATACCACCCATTTCTCAAGAAAGTTTCAATTAATAATCAGTAGGCTGCTTTCTTCTATCCATTAGCCTCTGCCATAGCTTGTGCAAGGGATGTACTCTATCACATGCCTACAGCTTCTCCTCTTGTCTATCTTCTGAGAAAGCCTTATGCCAGCAAATTTCCGGACCTCGAAGCCCCGCGAGAGCCTACCACATGCCTACATCTGACACTCTCATGTTTCTGCGATGTATTATTGTTTATCTCATTTTGCAGAGTTGACGAATGGGAAGCAATTCATCCCCAAAGCAGTATGGCTTACCCCCTAATCCACCTTGCCAGGTACAATAACGCGATCTGTGTTTTACGCATGTGGTCGCGCGCCCTCGTCTGAGCATGTTGGGATCGTTTGGTGTCATTTCTCCACTTCAGTCGTAAATTCACGGTACAGATGAAAATTGGATTGCATTTTTTGCACTGTTGAATGTTTCAACTTCGGTTTACTCCATAATATCTGCGCTTTGAACGACCTATTTTTTTTAATGTGCGTATATATATGATTAGCCATTGGAGGATAGAAGAATTTTGAACTGGAAAGATTGTTCTCTGATAAAGAACACGCATTTTTTTGAGGGTCTAGCACGTACCAAAAACATATATATTCCTAACCACTAGGCATCTCATATTCTGACACCTTTATTGTTTTGCCGAATTTACACCCCAATATGAGCGCTTCCTGCGAGCCAGAGCATGAGGAATTTCGGCACCAATTACACTCTCATCTCCCCGGCGCGCTAAGAGATGACCAAAGTTCAATATACAGTTGCGATACTTCGAATGAGAAAGTTTTCCACTCGCTATTCTCAACAAGGGACAATCAAAGCGCTACCAATGATCTCTGTCATTCTCCTAACGATTGGGCAACGATAGACGATATCCCCAGAGATGGTTTCAGTGTTCCTCCAATAGACGACGATATTCGAGCCGCCACTCATCCCGCGAATGATCCCAAAGCAGACCTACCAGCTGATGATGATGCATATCAAGAAGTTCGAAAGTTTCTTTACACATTACTTACTATCTCTGATTGGGGGATATCTGAGCACCATCCAAGAGCGATCAGGGCGACAGTAGAGAACTGGGTGGGAACTGGATTCGTTTTGCTCCAAAAATATCAGGCGAATACTTTGGTGGACATATGTCCTTCAACGACAATTTTGAAGACATCGGGGATCGAGATATCAATCGAGAAGCTCGTACGCGACTCGATAGTCACCTGTGTTGAACGCGAAGTGGAAATTCGGCTCCAGGCACGTCTGAATCGAGGAATTAATCGTTTAACGTGGTCAGCACTAAATGATGGCGGGGCGTGGTGGTTAAGAAGAGACGCCGAGACATCCACATTCGGGCCAACCAGGCATGCCGACAACTACAACCAATACGATAGTTCAGTGATGGCTAATGGCCCTGCACTAGAACCTCTCTGGTGTGATCATCATAATGAACATGGATTACGAGTTAGGCCCCTATTGCCGGAATCTTGGGGCACACCCAGGAATGGGCCACATCAAGACTGTGGGCCTGTCATGACAATAAGTGACGAAGACAACATCTCTAGAGGGATTCAGCGGAATCATGAATTAGCACTTGCTCGATTGGAAGGGCGGTTTCTTCTTCCAATTGATGCATCCCCGGAAGCTAGGCATGGTCGTTCTCTGAACACTACCAATACCATTGTGAGAATCAATGTAACTGATACTGTGACAGTGCAGGGACCGGTGGGCGACACGCAAACCAGCAATCACAAGCCGCAAGACTGTGCTGTACCGCCACCTTTACGACAGAGTAATGTCATATCGCTTCGTTACGAAGATATGCCAGAAGGCAAGAAGCCAGCACGACGTAATAATCTAGAGTTTGGTGCATGGCGACCTTATCAGCTATCATCCACTATGTCGGGGGAAAACTCCAAGTCCGCCCGTGGATTGAAACGCAAACATCGTTCGACGGGTCAGGGCGATCATTTGAACAACATGTCTATCTCCAGCCCTCTCCAGGTTCAAATGCTATCTGCTGCCACTATCTTAGGCCAGTCCAAGATGAAAGACACGGTTCAAACTGATGGTTCGATGGATGAGCCAGCTACTAAACGC
This sequence comes from Dendryphion nanum, assembly GCA_020744415.1. Lineage (NCBI taxonomy): Eukaryota > Fungi > Ascomycota > Dothideomycetes > Pleosporales > Torulaceae > Dendryphion > Dendryphion nanum. The sequence continues at coordinate 1,230,138 of JAGMWT010000004.1, read as the reverse complement.
GCAAGGTGGAGTTCAAAACTAGAAAATATTCATTCAAGGATAATTTCGCTGCGCATACAGGGCCCTACCGAGAAAAGAAAGAAAAAATATCTCAATATCCCAGCTAGCAATTCAACGATCGAGAGCGGTGGGAATAGAGGCGTTGAAGTGACCAATTCAATGCCTGGCCTTAAACGTAGCAGTGACTCGGTCAATTTCACTAGTTATACGGCAGACGACATGATCCAGCACTTCCAGAATAATGAGCAAGTCGATCCACCAGTTGCACCGACGAAGCAAACAAGTAGAGTGGCTCGGTTCACGCGCAGGGTGCGCAACTCTATAACGCCTAGAAGTTTCATGTGATTGGTTTTTTGTATAAGTCCGTATCGCTCTTAAAAATAATATCTTTTCCTAAAAATTTGTGGCCGCGGAGATGTTCAACTGATGTGTTTGGAAGAAAAGTCGCTCTAACAATTGGCAATCGGTGAGACGTATCACTTCTGCTGGGTAATACATGCAGAAGATGCGGATGATGGGAGTTTTGGCTTGGTAGTTTCTATGTCTTGACTTGGACGCACGAATAATAACCTAGAAGCTGCACAGAACAAGGTCAGAGCGGGGAGGGCCCGAGCGTCGATGCCTTGCAGGTGTTCAGGTGTGCGTTAGTGAACACGTGCCTAAGAACTACTTCGAAGTTCGCGGAAATGGTTGCCTGTATTGAATAGAAAATTGGACAATGTATTTAATAAAGTGAAAAGTAGCATTCTTTGGAACATAGTGAGGAGATTTATTATTTTCCCTCATTTAGCAGTTGCCAGTGAGAACGGTGACGTCGGCCAAACTCTTCTCCGACGCCTGCCCAAGCGTTGACTGGAGTCGGCCTGCTAAACACTAGAAGACCACCACCACGACAACAACTTCACAGCTCCCCCACCCATTTCCATCACTCCAGTTTTACCCAACGCACCAGCGACACTAGCCCACCTCTCCAAATCTCGTCGCCACTATCTGCCCTAACATTTGCGCACTGCTTCCAGCAGCCTGTTCGCCCTCTGCACGCTGCACGCTGCCCGCTGCCCGCAAGGGTGCTCGACCACTTTACCTTGACTTGAATCTTTGTTTTGCTCTACTAGAGCACACACACACACCAACACACACACATCCCTAACAAACAACTTGGATTTACACGGAGAATCCACAAAGCAAATCGTCGTTAGGTATTTAATCTGCGCACCCTGGCATTTCCAACCCATCACTATCATAGCTTCTGCCACGAGTCGAATCGGCCTATCACTTAATTGTCTGTACATCGCGGGCCACATTCACACAGCGCACCGCAAAAGAAGCCACCTGCATTTTCTGCGGGTGAGCTAACAAGCTCACATCCGAATTCTCTCCTACACCAACGTCCTCTTCGGCTCGATACAACTCCATCCTCAATCCCATCCCCCCTGACCCGTCTGCATCCTCCAATTACAATTGTGAGAATGGGTGGTCCAACATACACCATAGAGCAGCTGGAGCACCTCCGCGACTCGCCCCTCGTTCAAAAGCCGGATGGCTTACCTGCAATAGAGCAATGGATGGAGTTGCCCGCTGATCAGAACAACAACATAAACAGTACTACTAATCGTCGTCCACGGTCAGGGAATCATGGTGATACAGCCCCGACTGGCGAACAGCGTTCTGAGCGACCTTCCTTGATCAATGTCGGGTCAATGGGCCATTTTGGCCGGCGCCCGAGCATGCGTAAGTCTTTGCGTCTAGCTGACCTGATCGCATCTATTAATGCACTTTCCATAGAACCGGAAGACACTGTCCTCGGCCCACCCAAGCTATCATTTACCTCGGCGTCTCGTGCTGCGAAGGGTGGTGACAACTCCGAGAAACGAGGGATCACATCCATAGACGGTGATCAACTCGGCGACCGCTTTCCCAGCAGTGTTCGCCAGCGCGGCGAGCGTTGGACACGCGACCGCGATACGGAAGGTACCCGTGAAAAATCCGGCTTCGCTAATGGGGGCCGACGACCGCGAGAGGAAGGAGAGGGGTGGCAGAACGTGAAGGGCCGGAAGAGTCTGGGACAAGAGGATTTCGATCGCGGTTTCGGTCGCAATGGCGATCGAGACAAAGTGAACAAAGACGGCGAAGCGGATAATGCCGACTCTGGAACACGACGCGCGGGCGCTGGCCGCGAGAAGTTCGAGCGATGGGGTCGTCGTGAGGATACCAAAGAAGCCGAGGGAAACAGATTCGGCGGAACCGGGCAGGGCGGCTGGCGAGACCGTGAGCGTGACCGTGGCGACCGTGGCGACCGTGATAGAGATCGAGACCGAGAGTGGACTAGAGGAGGAAATCGTGTTGAGGAGGATCCTGAATGGATGGACACACCACGCAATACAAAAGAGAAGAAGCAGGCCCATACCCAAGAAGAATTCCAGCGCTGGAAAGAACAGATGAGAGCCAAAGATACGGCGCCGGTGGAAAAGGAGGAACCCAAACCGGATTCGCCTGCTACAGATTTGCCCTCAGCCTCGACGGCCCCTGCGAACACACTCTCAAAACCCGCCCTCACCCCGTCCACCGATGTCCTCACAGGAGCTCTTTTTGGTAATTGGGGCACTCGTATAGAGCCTACTGCGAACGCTCCAGAGGCAGTGAAAGTAAAACCGAAGACTGCCCAGAAGTCCAAATTTGCGACTATGTTTGCGAAGCCGGAAGAGCCAGCGGTCCATCACGAACCCCCTCCTCCCAATTTTCTCGCCTCTCTCGCGTCCACTTCTCCGCCACCCGGTGCAAATGGAACTGACGATGAGGATAAGCAAGGCTTCCAGCGAATTTTGCAGATGCTTGGTGGAACCAACATATCTGGAAACCAACAACCGTTACAAGGCTTGGCACCACCAATGAATGGCACACGACACGGTGCTGTTCCACTAGAACATCATTCTCAATCGCCGCCTGAAGAGCGTCTGGAAAATCGACCAAACCGTCAGCCTGCTCAGCGATCTCTTGAACAACAGGCTATGTTGGAGAATATTCTTGCCCCGAGACCTTCGGCGCCGGAGACAAGACCTCCTCAGAACAGATTCAATGTTGCATCACCGGACAATGGCCACATGGAGCAATATGGACTCCCTAGGCCAGAGTCAAACCGCCCACACGATGATTACCCCATTCAACAACCACCATCGAGGAATAGCAGTGCACAAGATGCGAACCTTCATGCGCTATTGAACAGCAGAACGAGGGAGGTTACCAACCGCGACTTCTTGCTCAATCTTATGCAGCAACCATCTCGTGCAACACCCCCACAACCTCAACATCACAACCTCCCTCGTCCTGGTCCTGGTCCCGGTCTTGAGAATCCTAATATGGCTTACTTCGATCAAGGCCCACCTCGTCCCCAGGGGCAGCCCAAAGGTCGGGGCGGACCACCTCCTGGCTTCATGGATGAATCTGCACGTTTTGAGAACGAGATGATGCGCCACGATCGCATTCGTGATATGCAACAACGCTTTGGCTCTGGTCGCGAAGATCCGATGTTGCAGCGTCATAATAGCATTGGTGATGTTCCTCGCCAAATGACCAACATGGGAATCCCATCCCAGCCTGTCCCCGACATGCAGTTCATGGGTGGCCGTCCGCATGGAATGCCTCCAACTCCCACCGAGCGTCCTAATATTGCACCTCCGCCTGGCTTTGGCGGTCCCGCGGGCATGAGACCGCCACCACCTGGAATTCCTCAAGGCATGCCTCCGCTGCCTGGCGGCACACCTCTCCCTCCAGGATTTGGTCCGCCATCTGCTGGCATGCGTGGCATGTTCCCCGGTGGCCCTGGTCCGAACATGCCTCCAGGCCCACCGCAAGGATATTTCCCGCCAAACCAAGGCTTCGGTGGGCCTCCTGATCCCCGGATGATGATGGGACAATTCGATCAATTCGGTGGACCCCGCCAAGGCCGGCCCCCAAATATGTACTAGGAACATCTTAGAAGGATTGGGAGAGGTGCTATGTGACGATTGGAGGGTGTATACACACACCCTGCCACTCGTAAGAGATCCACAGTTAGTTGCGACTTTTCCCCTCTGCTATGCTTTCCTTTGAGCGTGGAGTCATGGGAAAATCTTCGTTTTTCTAGGGCTTAGCACCAAACAGACGTATGGACCAGATCAGTCATGTGTGTGTATTTTCCCAATTAGGGGGTTTCTTCACTGCGGAATATGTGTAGGGTACTCTTCGGGAAATTTGCATCTTGGGATGGCACGGGATGGCAACGGTATGGGTAAGCTACGATCGGACTTGTATTACGGATTTCGTCATCCGACCGGATATGGGTGGCGGTTCGTTGCGAGTCAGTGATAAATATGGATCACCGACTTGTTCAGTGTGGAGGGAAGGTTTCTGTAACTTATTGTAGGGCGGTCGGAATACCCCATGATATGTGTACAGTGAGCATCGAAAGGATAGCAAATGTGAGATTATAGGCGGTAAAATGAGAGGGAGAAAAACGAATGAAGAAAATTTCTAGGTGTGGATACTTGTGCTTTTTGCAGACGTGATGCGTTGAAATGTTTGTGCCTTGTTTGGGGGTTGGATCTCTGGTCGAATTGGAGAGAGGTTGTATATGGGACTGTTGCATGAAGATAAATTGTGAAGATGCAAAATAATAATTTGAATGATTACACAGGGTAGTGCGTAGCTCGAATGCATAGACCCAAATGCCATGTGATATGACCAGCACCCTTTCCCCAATACATCGCAATCGTACTGTCAGTATCCCATTCAGATATCAAACCCCCACAACATCACCGTTCAGACATTAACGCACCTCGAAACTAATCCCATCCAACTTCCAAATACATTATCATCTGCGCTGGAAAAAAAACCTGTTCACGCTATCAACGCAACCACTTCGTCCATAGTCCCACTGCTCCATTTTCCCACCTTCGCCCGATCGCAGGTTTCCCAAAGCCTCTTGCCCAAAAACCGCAACGTCTTGCGCCGTTGATCATTACTATCCAATCTCATCCTAATCCAACTCACTAACCCGCATCTCGTGATAAGCGTAGTACTCCCACCCACCGCCACAGCCCTCAACAGCACGCGCAGAATCCTCTCTTTCGCGGGTACACCACAAGACGCAGAAAGATAGTATGTAAGAAGTCTCTCAAACATATTCCTCGACCGATAAATTTCCATATCCTCGGACGTGCGTAGGGCATCAAGGAGATAGTCCAAATACCAGTGTACTTCTTTGTGATAGGAGCCTTCCATTTCGTTTTCGCCGGTCATGATCACGCGGCTGAAATAACGAGGAATGTTTGCGACGGCCCATTTCGGGCCTTTAAGGAGGAAGGTGTTGATCTTGCCGAAGAGAAAGTGCGCGGGGTCGGAGATAACGGTGATGGCGCGGGCGGCGAAGATGCCGCCTGTGTAGGGGAATGGTTGGTCATAGACGGTTAACTGAGCGGTTTCGAGGACGGTGCCGACGATGATGCGGAGTTGGAGTAGCTCGGGATCATTTGTTGCCTGGTGAGTGTTAGTTTTGTGTTTAGTTAATGTGTGGGAAACTACTAACCTCGATCTTCGCATAGAGCTGCCTAATGTTGCCCAGTGCTTGAAGGCGAATTTCCGTATGGGCGGAGCATAGACAGAGCAAGAGTTCACCGATGTCTCCATCATCAATACTCTCATCGAGGTCTTTCTTTCTCCATCTATTGAGACCAGCATGTCTTTCATCCTCCTGTGGAGGCTCTTCGAGACTGATTGCAATGTCATTGACTACTTCCTTGGGCTGCGCCTTCGGAGCCGGAGAAGCACTTGAGCGCTCCGAACCACTGAAATCCGCGCCCGTTGCAAGTTTGAGTGCTTCTTTTGCCTTCTCTTTTCCCATCTTCCACAGGAAGGAATCTCTCAGAACGTCTTGATACGCTTTGTCGGCAGATTCAACCAATGAATCTCGGATTGCATCCAGCAACTTCTCGTCTTCCCCGATCAGTTTCAGGAGATAGAGTAATTTAGATAACCATTGTGCTAGTGGCTCTGCAGGGTTTCCCTTTTCTGTTTTGCCGCCTTTGAAAGGCCACTGCTGGACAATCGTCATTAACAATGGACTGATAGGCCCGGGCGATGCGTCATCTCCGTGAACACGCAATATCATCGAGCCTAAGTCGTCAAAATATTTGATGGGAGTCTTTATGAAACGGGCACAACAATCATCCAAAAAGTCGAGGACCTGGGGCGATGGGGTTGGCGAGCCACCTGCTGCACTTAGGCTAGCAATGACAGTGTCAAGAGCATTAGGCTGTGTGGTCATTTGTACCATGTCGATCTCTTTCAACACAGCGACAAGCGGAGTTTTGATGCCTACATATAGTTCCGCTTGTGCTGAACTTGCGGCCAGTCGTAGTAGGGTAATGAAAGGGGAATGGGGAAGCGTTTCTAGAACCGTTAATTTGCGTGAATATGTGATGATGAGGATCCAGACTTACTTGTCTTCTGCCACCAACGCGTCGTTGGGGAATATCTGGCCATTTGGATCCAGTGTTCTAATTCCATAATGCGGAATGCTTTGTCTTCGGGGACATCCGCAGGCTTTTCGGCTTCAATCAAAGCATTGCAAAGCGCTACAGACACATCAAATTTCTCTGATAGAGCAGCTTGTGGGATAATCTCATGATACAGTTTCAGTAATCGTGTAATGGCTTCTCGCATAATCGCCTTCATAAAAGAGGGGCGTCGAAATGCCATAATGACGTTACTCATGGGTGGGCAACGCTTGGTGAATTCATCTCTAAGACGTTGGGCCGCATATTCCCAAGATCTAGACGATCTTAAGCTTGCGGCATCGTTCATTTGTTTCAGCACAGCTCGCAATTTATGGAATGCTACCACAAGCAGGCGGACAGCGAAGAAGTTTACTAGATCCGAATTCGTGCTTAGACATTTCGATAAAACCTGTTGGGTTAATGGACGAGGCAATATACTTTGAATCAGAACAGACACAGCAGGCGGATGCTCGCGAAATGCTCTTTTTGCGCCCAAGTATGACGGCACAGGAAGCTCGATGGTGGAGTAAAGGAATGACGAAAAGCCAATCCACGTAGAGGTCAGTTTTGGGTCGAATTGGAAGGTCTCTTTGTGACCAAAGTAGTCAGCTACGAGGTCCGGCAAGGCTTTGAAGATGGCTAGAATAAGCTCCTGTTGCAAGGTGCTTGCATGAGGCTTCAGAGTACGTATGAATTCCGCTAAAATGACGTTGCGGACATGCGACCTGCCACTAACGATTTCAGCGTGATCGATGCTGAGTTCTGCCGTAAGACCATCAACCTCATCTACTCCACCATCGCCGTCTTCATCTAGGTTGGCCGCGGGATAGAAGCCTGACGAAGGTAGCATTACACCATATGCTGGAGAGGTGCACACCGTCATGAGGAAATCGTGCGCTACTTGATCTGGTGTTTGGTGATCCTCCGCAATGGACCCTTCTATAGGCTGGTTCCTGTATAGGCTAGCGATGTGTGACAGCGCTTTCCCATTTAATATTTTACTTTTGACATAGCGAGGAAGGGTCTTATCCATGAAGACGTGGGTTTTCATGACATTTAAGATATCGAAAATGAGCGATGAGTGGTCGGTAGAAATGTAGTCGAAGAGATTGCGCACGATGATCGAATTTGACAAGATGTCTGCCTTTGCAATCTCATCTTGATATTTCAGATGGACAAGCAGATAGCGGACCGCATTAACTCGAACGGACGGTCTCTTGATCACTGGTTCCGACTCGTCTTTCATGTCTTTCCATAGCGAGATATTCCTTCCTAGTATCTTTGGCTCAAGAGTGGAGTCCCTCTTTGCATACACAGCCTTGGCGTGTGCTCCGTCATTGTATCTTGAAATCTCGGTGAGCAATCGCAAAAGAGGGGAGATGATGGTTTCTTTGGAAGGTGGTGCGGATAGGTTACGATTCAATCGGCGAATAATGGTCGAGCGTAAGGTAGCTTTGCACAGCAGTGTTCCATAATTCAGGAAGTCTGGATGTGTTGAAAAGACCTTGAGTAATAGGGCCAGGACAGCCGGAACCTGGGTCTGCAGCGCCTCAAGATCCGTCTCAACTGCATAGTCCCACGCCTGAAATATGACCGGTATAAATTCCGTGTCTCTATCATCTCGTGCTCCTTTTGTATTTATGTCGAGGTATTCGCGAAGAATGGCCCGTTTTCGAGGTAGATCGTGTTCCTCAGTCGAGTACAAGATAGAATCGAGGAATTTTTTCAGAAATTGGATGCCTACAAAAGAGTCAGTAAAATTTATCCACTAGAAAGGGAGGAAAGATATATGCGCTCACCATTGCGATAGCCTGAAGGAGTACTGGCCAATGCCTTTTGCAGTTCATGCGCGGAGGTAACTTCAACAACCTGCGGGTTTGCTCGAGCACCGGGCTGCGGCGAGTTATACTCAGTGGAGTTTTCGATTCTTTGCCGTTTCTGGTGTCGTTCATCGCCAGAAACCTTGGACTCGCCCTCGGGGGCGACGCGCTTGGCCATTTTCCTAGTATACGACACCGGAGTTGGCGAGTTGAAGTTTGGATGCAGCAACTCGAACTTTTTGCGGGACGTAAATTTTGGACCGGGGGTGGCTTATTCACTAGTCCTAATTAGGCATAGCCCAGGAGCTCATATTGCGGCCTTTCGCGGAAATAGAGAAGTTGACAATCAGAGATTCTTTCGGCACAACACAACACAACGACTTCAAAGAAAACCTCGAATGCATATACATGCAAATACCCAGATGATTAATATAATTGTAACTTGTAATTAAAACCCTTTTTCGCTCACTGTACTGTTAGGATTTAAGTGTGTTGGTGAGAAGTTTGTATTTGAATTTCTCTTTACTGCAAGAGCGTGTCTTAACTAGTATCCGCCTACAACCACTAAACGACAGCAAGCACCTTAACTTCACCTCTCCTCCGATTCGTGAGACCGGACGCGAGTGTACCTCCTTCCGCTACATGACAGCCATTGTAACTCAAACCACTTATCTCTCCGGTGAATCATGAGTCAGCTGCTCTCCACAGAACATACGCTTTTGAGTAGATGATATTTCAACAACTTGTGCTCTATAGGACACTCGCACTCCATCATTTCAAAAAACCACTGATCGGCAGTTTGCTCAACTTTAGATCTTTGTCTCTCCTATCATCTGAACCTAATAAAAGAACACCAGTCTCATGTTGAATTTAGGTGTTCAAGTCAACCTATGTACACCACCCAGTGAATTGATGAGTCTTTGTCATAAGATATTTACAGACTAGTTAGTCTTAGTACCGCATAACGTTTTCTTGATTTGGATTTGGATCTGTATCTGTATTTATTTCCCAAGTTCCGCCAACTTCGCCGCCTCCAAGCCGAACCTTGTCTTCCTCCTGATGATATGGCCCCATTTCCAAAACCCAACCAAGCAAGGTACGAAAACCAACGCGAGAAATCCAGGTATGCTACTCGCCCAGTGAATTCCTAGCGTCTCATACATCGTACTTGTGAACAGGGGGAATATCGCACCAGCAACTGAACGCAGCACGGTACTCGCAGCCAACGCCGAAGCTGCATATCCAAGGTACGCGTCAACAAGATAGTTAGTCAGCGACATGTACAGTAGCACCATCCCAAAGCCAAATAAGGTCCCAGCAGAAACAGAAATGAGCCAGAAAGTAGAGGGGTCATTGGTCCAGGCGAACCAGAAAAGACCGATTGGCAGAGCAGCGGAGCCTAGCATTGCGGGTGGGAGTCTGGCTTCAGGTGGTGCAGATCCGTTGTGCGCGGATACCACGCGAGCATATCTGGCTTGGTCGACAAGTGCGACGTAGAATAAAGAGATGACGATACCGAGCACGATTGCGAGAAATGGTAAACTCGCAACACCCTGGGGCCAACCACGCACTTTCTGGAAGACTATGGGGTATGCAGCGAACAACAGAAATAAAGTACCATGGACAACGGACAAGAACAGAGAGAGAAGAATGACGATAGGTTCGAAGACGAGCATTAGCCAGGGTCGTAGGGCACCAACACGGAGCTGTTGACCAATTGGCTTAGGAGTAACCCCTTGTACCACGTGACATGTACCCAAGATATTCGTGAGTTTCTGTGCCCGACGTTGTAGCAGAACAGGAGCGTAAGTTTCGGGAAAGGTAAATGCCAAGATAAGCCATGTTGGCAACGAAGCTGCTGTAATGAGAATTGGAATGGCGCGCCAGCCGTAAGCTTTGTCTAGGAAACCACAAATGATGGGACCAAGATTCTGGCCCATCAGACCAGCGAGCGTGAAGATGCTTAGTACAAAGCCGCGCTCTTGAGCGTCGAAGATGTCGGCTACTACAGCAGGAGCAACGGCTTGGGTAAAAGAACCTGCCAGGCCACCGAAAAACCGAAGAGCGATCACGGCGTTCATCGAGTTGACGAGTCCAGTAGCTGCGCTGAAACCTACAAATGCACCAAAGGTCAGGATGTATAGCTCTTTCCGTCCATAGACTTCGCTAAGTGGTGATAGAATAAGAGCACCAACTGCAAAGCCGAGCACGAAGGTCGAGGTTGTGAGGAGTGCTGTAACTTGGCTGACATGGAATTCTGTTTTCAAGTCCTCGGTTCCTAAATACGTCAGTAAAATTCCAACCAGTCAACGGTTGTCGCCTCGTACCTTGAGAGAAGCCCGAAGAACCAATCGAGACCAAGAAGACTGCAAGAGCAAGAACCATCGCATTTGTCCATTTCTTTGCAGTACTAAAGTTAAGAGGATTGCCAGTATCGTTGTCGATCCACATCACCAGGTATGGGTTGCGTTCCGTTCCATGGCCCTCAAATTGATACTCCATTATCTCTCGAGTCAGCAAGCTCTTGTCGCAGTATTGAAATTGCTCCTCTGACACAGTGGCCTTTTTTCTGAACTTCTCGAGCTCAAAATCGCCAGAAAATCGCTCAGAGTTTCGCGAAACCCACGATGGTCTTCGTTCAACGTCAAACTCTCCAGACCAGACAGGTTCTAGCTGTGCCTTTTCGTCTTCTTTTCGTCCGACCCATTGTTGGTGAAATGTATTCCGTGGCCGTGACTGGGGGAACAGCGAATTGTCTACCATAACGCTCATACGAGCAGCTCTGGCTTCACTTTCGAATGCTCCAGTCCATCTCTTGTTCTGTATTCGGAAAGATGGATTACGAGCCGGCCAAGGAGCACTCAGTTGATGTTCACCATAGCCATCGACAGAGGTAGGCCAAATTGTCTGACGACGGTTCTGGCCATAGGCACGGCTGTACCTGGAGGTTTCTGTTTCTTGGTACATCTTGGTAATCGAGGGTAAAAAGATTGACAAAAGTTGCAAGATTGAAAATATGGCGACCAGCACCTAGAAAGCTAGATGCGTTGCCAGCAACGAAGGAATACCTACACCTAAGAATGAACGAAGAGAAACAAAGCCGACGAAGACACAGCTCGACAACAGGGCTGCACTGTGTACTCATCGTAATATATAGTCCGAAGTTATCTAGAAAGTTGCGTATGATGTACGCAAGGCGCCCACGTCTACAGCCTGTTTCTATTTGGGAGTACGAATCCAGACCCACCTGTCTAGTATCTATGATAGATGAGTAAGTGGAGCCTGAAGACCTGTGCAACATTCTCTTAAAACATGATAGACAAAGGTCCCATGCTCAACCATCCACGGCTTAGTCTAACAGGTTCGAAGATAATCAGTACTGTACGAGATATTTAGTTTCTGATTAGGACATATTGCAAGACAAAGTTAGTTCATGGAGGATGATGTACCAATATGTCAATATCAGTCGACCTCTTTATGTTCATTGATACCGAAGGTACATGTTGTTGTCGAGACCGGTTCCGAAGTTGGTCGTCAGATCGCGGGTGACGAAACGACATGCGCGGCCCGAAAAACTCAAACAAAAAGGAGAGAAACATCCGTCCACTGCGGGATTTGACCGACAGATTTAAAGCAATAAGAGAAGCGGAGAGGAAGGCATAAGAAACATTCTTGAGGCTCCGACGCGGCATTTATTGGCCCTGTCAGTCCCCGAGCTATGCTACAACCGCGTTGACAGGTACGCTTTGGAGTGCGTTTTACGGTCGGTTGATTTTAAACGAAACAACGGTGGCAGACGAAAGCAAAGGTAGTTGTTTCGGAACAATGACTCGTGGGTCAAGCTACGTGTGTTCCAGCTGGAATTGCCCCGGGCATGAGGCTGTAGAGATCGAACGGTATGGTGAGTGTATTTCTTCATAGATGCTAATGTATACTCATCAGTATACATAGACGGAGCAACGGTGCGGAGGTAGGGTTAGAGGTGGCGCTGTTGTGTGTTTACTTGTTCAACCACACTTTTAGATAACTTTAATACTAAACCCCGAACTTTTGGACTTTATCACTAAGCAACGGGCAATAAGAGACTGAAGGAAGATGAAACTTGAAAGGAAATGGATACCCTGGTATGGCGTCGAGCGGAATGACATGCATCGTCTCCAAGGTTCCGGACCAGCTAAGGGGTAGACAGATTCTTGGCAAGGACGGCCGCCCCTTTTGTTTTTAAATCCGGAGGACTCCACTGTCACTCAAAACACAGTTCAATAAAAATTCAATTATGCTTGCGTCTCTTTCCACTCTCAGTGAATATGTTTTAAGAGTTCTTTTTAGAATCGTTCCTGTGTTCCATTCAAAACTCTCGTAAACTTTATTCCTCCAGCTCTTACAAGTGGCGTCAAGAGACACTGCGCCCACAACAAGGGATCATCTACTACTTTATATATTTCGTGCCGTTCTTGGTGCGGGATACGCAATATTCATGGCACCGAAGAAGCGTGTCGCCACATATTGTCGGTGCTGTGTTCCAGATTTTTGGGATCAATGTAGTGAAACATTGGTAAGATAGGAGTAAAGACTAGTTGGTTCATTAGGGATAGTGTTAGCTTGATTCTTGTACACTTACCATATCATGATTTTAGGCGTCACTAAACCAGAAATTAGTGTAGTGTTTGTGCTGATTTACATCATATTTTACATGTCGAATATACAATCTATCTGACTGCTTTCGGACCTAATCCAACAGTATGCAGGCGACGGATCTGCCCCGCCGAACCCTGATGTGACGCCGGAGGGAAAATATCACTTGACGGCCCTCTCCACTTCTGGGGCGAGAACGAATCGCCTGAGGGAAAGGGATCACTGGGGAATCTTGAAGTTGTCGGTTTGCGTGCTGACGGCAGCGATTGTGTTGATGGTGACAAATTTTCCTGTGTCTCAATTTCCTTCTCTTGTTCAGCATCCAATATATCCTCCTCCACGTCCCACAACTTGAGCTTCTCTTCAGCTTCCATGTTTCTCCGATCATAGGTTTTCAATACACCGCCCCATAGAGTTTCCAAGTCGATCTCCACTCGTTTTTCCTCAGTGAACATCTGCACTACAACGTTAACACCGGGTTTCACATCTCGGAATCCAATGAAATTCTCCACATCTGCGCCAGGCATTTCTGTGTCTTCCGGATGAGCTTCCATTTTCCCCAATGTACAGCAAATCCAGCCTGTTCGAATGCCATCATCGATATTCCCTTCCGGTTCCCGTCCACCTACGTTGGCCAGCATCTTCATTCTTTTCATTTTCCGTCGGAGCTTGATTTTCAATTCATTGCGTCCAAGAAGTCCCGCAGCATTGGCTCGCAATCCATGATCGCGCCGTAGCCATCGGCAAAAGCGATCAGCTGAGACGTGAAGATGCTTTTCGGAACGCGCAGTACCAATTATCATAATGAGTTTAGGGCCCAGTGCTGGTGGCGGATCGAGATGGCGGAGATCGAAAAGGGCAAGATCATCAAGACCAGCGGTTATAGATATGTAGTCAAGAATCGTTTTAAGGAGCGGCGGAGGGTTATGCGGGAGATCGGGGATGATTTGGCGGGCAGTAGCCTCGGTTTCGGGGGCAGTGCGAATCGGGGTGTGTTGGCTTTGGAGATACCATGGTATCGGGGCGGACTGTGGCGATGCAACATCTATGGCTTCGTATAGAGTCTTTGACTCAGTCTTTTCGTTCGATATTGAGGAGGATGAATTTATGGCTTTGTCTGCGACTGATGATGTAGCTTGTTTGGTTGATGGCGATGAGGACGTCGAAGTTTTGGTCAACGAAGATTCAGAATCTTCGAGGAAGCCAAAACCAGCATCTCTTTCTTTTGGAGATATTGAATCAATAGATTGAGCATTGTCCTTGATTTCATTTCGTGGTCTCGAAAATGAGAATGATCGTGATGGAGGCGTTATGACGGGACGGAAAGCGGAAGCAGGGCGGGAGAAAACATGTACATTGGGAGAGTTCCGGTTAGTAAATGAACGGATGCTAGCAGCCCTACAAGCATCGCAGCCTCTACTTGAGACCACGGCCCTTGATAATGACATAATATGAACAGGAGAAATGAAGAGGTGAAGTGTGGATGGCGAATTGCGCACATCAAAGTTTCTGGCGGTCGGCGGACCCGCGACCCTTTTTCGCCGACAAGGCTGTGCACGTGCTGATAAGAAACCCAGGGCTTGATCCGATAAGACTTTTACTCCGTTGAAATTTGGTGGGGCAAATTTCAAAGCATTTTGCCTCTGCGACTCTTGTCACTTCTGCTTCCCCCGCTATAAAGAGGTTTTGCCTCCCATAACTCTTCCTCCGCTCCTTACGAAAAATCTTCGACTCGCATTTCATTTACTAGATACCCAAGTAGACGCGATTGCTTACCGCGTCACCCATCGAGTGCCATCGACCCCACCACCTTCATTCGATTTCTTCACGTCAAAACCAGTATTTCAGCAAACGGTCTAAAAAATGGAGGTGGATGCACCTCTACAGTTCACGCCTGCTCCGAAGAGCATGGCAACCATTCTTTGCGCAGACTGTGGTGCCCCCGTGGATGGAACGATATCCGGCACAGCATTCTGTTATGACTGTATCAAATTGAAGACAGACGTTACTGGTGGAATCCAAAGAGAGGCAACCCTTCACATGTGTATGGAACCTTCCGAATCTTCATAGCTATTATTATCTAATACGGATGTAGGCAGAGATTGTGATCGCTGGCTCTCTCCTCCCATGACGTGGCTTGTCGCCCAGCCCGAATCGCGAGAGCTTCTAGCCTTATGCCTCAGGAAATTGCGTGGACTAAACAAGCTAAGGATCATTGATGCAAGTTTCATTTGGACGGAACCACATTCAAGGCGTATAAAAGTCAAGATCACTGTCCAGTCAGAAATATCTGAGGGAGCCATCATGCAGCAGACCTTCGAGGTTGAATACACACAAAACTACCAACAGGTATGATTTCATATACTGAAGATTTAAGAGTACCAATTAACATAACTGTAGTGTCCAGACTGCCAAAAGAGTTTTACCCACAACACCTGGAGAGCCAGTGTACAAGTGCGACAGCATGTTTCACACAAGCGAACTTTCCTCTTCCTTGAGCAACTTATTCTGAAACATGCGGCACACAAGGATACCATCAACATCAAAGAAGTACACGAAGGCATTGATTTCTACTTTGCTCAACGAAATCAGGCAGATAGTTTCGTCGATTTCTTGAAAGCCGTGGTGCCTGTTAATATGCGAAAGAGTCAAGAACTGATTAGTATGGATATCCATACCAGCACAAAGAGCTACAAATTCAGCTACAGTGTGACAATCGTCCCCATATGCAAAGACGATCTGGTTGTTCTCCCGATACCAATGGCCAAGAAACTCAGCAATGTCAATCCTGTAACACTCTGCCATCGAATCGGCACATCTATCAACCTGATCGATCCAACAACACTACAGACAGCCGATATCTCGACCGACATATATTGGAGAGCGCCATTCAAACCACTTGCAGATGTTCAAGATCTTGTAGAGTTTGTTGTACTTGACATAGAATCTCTCGGCGTTTCCAAGGGCCGCTTCTTCCTTGCTGAAGCAACAGTAGCACGTGCTGCTGACTTGGGAAACAACGATCAGACTTATTACACTCGAACACATCTCGGAGCTATTCTGAATGTGGGCGATTCTGTGATGGGCTATTCCTTCAGTGGAACGAACTTCAACAATCCCCTCTTTGACGCTCTTGAGGACTCAAAATATGCCTCGAAGATCCCTGATGTGATCCTTGTCAAGAAGCACTATCCGCGCAAGAAGAAGGGCAAGAGCCGAAACTGGCGTCTTAAGCGTATGGCCAAGGAAGAGGGCGAAATGCTTCCACGCAAACAAGACCAAGAGAAGATCGACCGCGACTTTGAAATGTTCTTACGAGACGTGGAAGAGGACTCTGACTTGCGGGCTGGCCTTGCGCTATACAAATCGGAGCAAGAGAAGAAGCAGGCAGCGGCGGCGCAAGCAGATGAAATGGAAATTGAGGAGAGCGAAGCTGGCGATGATGACCATGGCTTGGAGATTCCGATGGAGCAGCTCCTGGATGACTTCGAGGACATGACGATGCAGGAACAGTAGGGGCCAAGAAGGTCATGAGTATGGAAGTTGCATCAACAGGTTGGGGTAGGGACGATGAGGTTACAGCATGTGTCATGGCGTCTTTGGATCAAAAGGTATGTTTTGCATGATTATTCCCACTAGATTTCAGCACAAATCTAGTTTTACGAATGTTCGGTCATCTCCTTCTTACTTTCGTATTCTTAATCTCGTTTTCATTCAAGTGTCACTCTTTTATTCAAATATTAGAAAAAATAAGGAAGTAGCGTTAAACGCATTCTCGCATCCATTTCTAACCTTGTCTCCTATCTTCTACCACGCTGTCGCCGTTTCCGTAACCCACTGCGTCGCACACTCTCCATGACACCTCCCCCAGCACTTCCTCGTATTTGTCACCGTAGGCGTAGTCTCACATCCCTCTACCTTCCCTGGCGGAACAAGCCTAGTGCTTAACCAAATACAATCCGGAGGCGGGCAACCCAACGAATCCTCTGGGCAGGTGTTTGTCGCAGAAACCGTTTGCGTGTAGCACGGCCTTGATCTTGGAGGAGGGGTAATAGTTGGGTCCGTGGGTTTAGTGGGTTTAGGAGTTTTGGTTGAGGTGAGCAGGCTCGACGGTGGTGGAGGAAGTGTTGGAGCTGTCGGGAGACAAGACGTCGATGCCGTGCTGGTGATGGTTTGTGTTGCGCAGCCCTTTGGGCAGGCGGTTTGGCAGGGGAGGAGGGAGGTTACGGTGGGGGTTTTAGAGCAACGTTTATTGGGGCCGGGAATGATAGTTGTGCTGTGCATTTGTTAGGATTGGAGGAAAGTGAGAAAGGTCAGGTTTACCTTAGGAATAGACAGAGGGGGATAATGCAAGGTTTTGTGGGTTCGAAGGGTGAACATTTCTTGTTATCGATCCAGGATGTAGCAGTGTGGCAGGGACAGGCTTGTGGTTTTGGGTCGATGAGTTCCTGTGTAGTCGCGAGAGTGCTGGAAAAGTGTTTGTTAGATTGCGATAGTTGTATTTGTATAAAATAGTATGTGGGGGGTACCTTAGCAGGAATGTCGCTAGGGCGGAATAACCAATGAACGATCTCATTTTCAAGTTTCTCCTGGATGTTACAATACAGACGTGAAAAAGAAACTGTGCAATAGACTCCCCATCCCAATCTATATAATCACATCTCCCTCATCATATCAAACCGTCTCTAATTTTCTATCGGCAAAAACCTCGTGTCATATATTGTGCAAAGCCCTTGCTTGCATTCTACCCGGTATTTCCTTTCTCATTTTACCCCGGATTCAAATCCGAACTACATGCATACATGTTCTAAACAAGACGGAGAAATCTAGGCTAGCCGACGGCCCGTAAGTGGTGCGTGGCTCGCCCGGTAAATTAGAGTTAATGATCCTACACGAGGTTTTGGGCTAGGAGAAATATCGGGAGTACGAGGGCTATTTGCCAAGTCAATAGGTTTCATGTAACGTTGGGGAAAACTCTTCAATACGGGAGGGTAGGTGAAGGCTAGAATGGGATAGAGCTGAGGCACCAAAGTGATCGGTTGGTAGGAGAAAACGAGGTTGAAAATAGTGGATAGCTAATTTTAGGTGACCGTTTCTTGGCTTTTACGTTTAATGTTTTTTTGAGGATGGTGGCGATATTAGGCTGTTCCGATTCGCTCGTAGCAATACTGACTTTGCAGGTTGGCGAATATACGAGTTTTGGCTGCTTGGTGTCACCTGAAATGCGGAGGCGAAATTGGTAGACAGTGTTAGGAATTGATTATCCTAAGAGAGAAAAAGCGAATTTGAGAAACGATGAGGAAATTCACTTGATATTAAGATAGTGGTTTCTGCCATGAGCAAGTTTCAATTTTCAATCGCGTAGAAAAACAACAAACTAACCTTTCCTAACTCGTCACACAAGTCAAGATATCCGTCCACCACTCACCCCGCAGTCACCGCAGGATATGACCTGGGAGTGCTACAACTTTTAGTTACAATCGTCCAGCTAGTCGCACATCCAGTCGGGCAGCTTCTCGGACAATTCGCAAAGCTCGTATCTGTTGCCGTCCTGGTACAACATGCATCCGTAATGCACGGCTGCGAGATTGTTCGGAGAGCCAGACAAGCCAAGCGTGTGCAAGTCTTTGTGTTAAATGAACAGGATGACCAAGGTGCAGGTGTGTCAACCTGAGTGTAGAAAGATGGACAATGCCTTTCCTGATATTCGGTTGTTGTGATAGTTTTGATAACTTTGATAGGCGTTGACGCAGGGCATGTCTCGGGATATGGTGGACTGTATGTAGGAATGGGAAGAGGCGCAACCGAAGTTGGATTGAAGGGTTGGTTCGGGATGGCGGCGGTGAGGGCACTACAATATTTAGTCTGGGAGTGAACAGAGGTCTGTTATATGTACCTTAAGCCGAGTAACACGACGGCAAAATACATGATGGAAATCGGGCTTAGAGACTAGAGCTTCTTGCGAGATTCGATGGAGTACAATTGTCACTGCCAGTTTTCCTTCATATATATGTTAGATGTGCTCTAGCCATCTGAAATAGTCTAATGAAGTGACTAATCTTGAAAAGGCGACAAAAGCGAAATCGCGAACGGTTTTACGAGGTAAATGAGGGGTCCAAACGAATGTAACATTTCGTATAGAAGCTGGGCTCCTAATCGGTGCAGATAGTTCATTGATCTGTGGCTGGATTTGTCCTTGAGTACCGAATAGGAACGTTGGTCATGTAACGTCGAATACCAACACCAATATCTCATCGTTGCCAACTAGGTCAAGCTTCAAGATTGGCCTCGTGACTTATTCAGAACAGCAATTCAGTTAACCACTGCATACTGGACCAGTATTCTGGCGCCAACTTAAGTTAGTTTTGACCGACTCGTTCGCCTTGAATCCCAAAATCTGAGATGGATTGACCGTAGTACTTACTACTCATCAATTCCATCATCAACTCCATTATGAGTGGCTTCTTGCAATGCATGGATCTTTTTGTAAGATTCATAGACCTCTTCCATCAGAACTCTCAATAAAGCTTCTTCCTGGACAACGTAAAGTTTACCTAGCGACCTTCTTTCGCTTGGTTTTAAATCCAAGAGTCCATGTATTACCGATCTATTTGTAGGCATCTCCTTCTCCTTCAAATACTCTGCCACATAAGCAATGTCACCCGCGTTGGCTTGCCCATACACTCCCCCATCAGCCTCAAAATCCGAGACTACATGTGTGATACTGACGAACCCCATAGGTTTGTAATCATTCACCGAATTACCGGCATCTCTCCAATTAGGGAGATTCCAGACTTCCTTCAACATGTCGTCAAATGACATCCAAAATGTTAACTTGAACGAAGGCTGGCGGTCTCGTATTGAAGCGATGATGGGATGAAAATCCCACCACATGAAAGATTTGTCGTTACGCTTTTGCATTTTGATACATAAGCTCTCAAGCTTGGGAAATTGGAGGAGAACAGACCATTTCTGCCTGTCGTAGGTATGGCTTTTAAAGAAAGACCGACTCTGGCTTGGACTAGCCAGGGTAGTTTCGTATGTTTTGTAGTCCATATTAATAGGAACGCTGGCCTCTGTAACTTGGACCACCAAATGGCGTATTTGTGATTTAGCCAGGTCCGGATGCGGCCCTAGATAGTGGGGATACCGTTCCAGATCCAGGATAAATGAGTTGTGTTTGTAATACGCCTCCAACGCTTCGGCGGCTACAGTCGGATTTGACTGGGATGGGACCACGATATTGTGCGGCCTGATGTCTCTTATTGGGATTGGTTGGTGTTTTGAGACAACATCTGGATAGATGAGGTCGCGAAGCTCCCGAGGAAGAAGGCGAAGGAGAAAGTTTGCGTGATTCTGCAGAGTAGACATTTTGGTACGGAAATATGTTGGTATCAATCTCAGATGGAAATAGAAGACGACGATAAAAGGACCTGAAGCCAAGAGAAATGGGGCAAGAACATAAAAGTAAGAGAGTCAGAATGGGGCTATATCTATGCTAATGAAAACCTGTTGCCTTGTGGACGCAGACCGAGACGCGTAAGACGCAGTGTTTATCGATGATTGAGGATCAAAACATCTATCTGAGACGCTCTGTGGAGCATTTACTTTTCCATCTATACGCAGGATTGATTTTCAAGATGGAATTGATGGGGCTGTTGTAGTGCAGACTTAGTTCGAAGCTGAGGTCTGTTCATAGAAAAGAGTAAGGGCAGCCTATCCTAATCAGGCCTAGTTTATTTCGAGCTACGTGATCTTTTCCACCAACACCAACCTCATCGACACCCCCATAGCCATTGCTCCCACCGCACGACTCACTATGCCTGTCCAGTTTTTCCGGCACCTCGTGCGGCCGAATTCTCTGAAAAGATGCTATGCGCTACCTTTTCGGATCGCTACATCTTTAATTCCACCCCGTGCTGCACCGGCCGCCCTCCGCCTCCGCACTTTCTCCGCCTCCGCACCACGCCCAAAATGCACACTCATACAAGTTGTCCGGACCGGTCGAAATGAGCGAAAGGCGCGCAAACTGCGCTCTCCGGCGCTGGCAAATCGACCGGAGATGAAGGGCGTTTGTTTGAAGGTGGGCACGACGAAGCCGAAGAAACCCAACTCGGGCGAGAGAAAGATTGCGAGGGTTAGGCTTAGCAGCGGCAAAGTCATCACGGCGTATATTCCTGGAGAAGGTATTACATGACACATGGATAAGATCATAGTGGCTTTACTGACGGGAAGAAAGGCCACAATGTACAGCAGCATTCAGTTGTCATGGTACGCGGCGGACGAGCGCAGGATTGCCCTGGGGTAAAGTATCACTTAGTGCGGGGGGCGTTAGATTTGGCACGTACTCTCCGGCTTTTTGTCAGCATTGATTGCTAACAGTGTGTAGGGTGGAGTTGGCAACCGAATCACATCACGGTCGAAGTATGGAACGAAAAAACCGAAGAAACAAGCGGTATAAAACTACTGTAGAACTCAAAACAATATGTACAATATGTATCGAGCATGATCGGCGTTGGGATTTGAAAGAGTATATTGAAATACCAGGCCCTTTGGCCACATCACAAAAGTACAGAAGTAACCATCCATGGAATCATTCAAAACATATAGCATCACAAAAACTATGACTCTCAAACCCCCTACTTACCCCATCACATTTTTTTTTTAATATCCTTCAAAAAAAAACCAATTCGCAAACTCCTGACTCCGTTGAATTAGTTCAGGAAAGAAAGGATTGGGATCTAAATAGAATATTAGATTCTACAGCATATGGCTTCGTGAAGACATACATCTACCTCCTCATCTGTGAATCGTCAGGTACTCTGTTCTAAGTGGAGGGTTTACCTACTACAGCAGTACTCCACTAATAGTTTTTAGCTGTCGGGTTTGTCTGCCAATCTCTGTCCTGGAAACTTGGTCAGCAACTAAGAGCACCTCATCTCGATTATTGTGATATGTCATACCTCAATAAAAGGCTACAGTAAATTTAGACTTCGGGTCGAATGCTGGCTTTGGGTCGTCATCTACTACAGCAGCACATATTCCACAAAGGAGAACAGAGAGGATTACAATGTGCATCTTATGAATAGATGAAACTACTTGTATCCTATAAGTGAAAAACGTAAGGTGTTAAATCCTATTAAATGTAGCGATATACTATAATATGAGTCGAACAGTGGACTGGCACGTTGGAGGCAGAGGGTGCTCATCTATCAAGCACGGCTCGCGCACAGAAGGTAAGTCAAGTATGAGCCTTTAGATCTTCGATGAGAACACAGCGTGGAACTAACTACTATCCATTAAAGAAGCCAGATACTGCTTCCACGAGAAGTCATTCACACCATGCTAAGTCAAAGGAATAATTGATTGTTAAACTCATATCTCGACAATAACTTCATGGCCTTCACCTCGCAGCGTGAATATGATGTGGAATGTTGAAGGCAGAAATGTGACATATTAGACTTCACATAATTCTAAAGCAATAAGTCGAGAACCCCACTTTCCTGCACCCGTGACTGGTTCGTTTCATTGGAATTTATATATGAGCCTGGGTTAATGACCCACAAGCCTCATAAACTCAACCTATCTGAGCTTATGTCCGTGCAGAGTACTTGCTAACCAAAGCCTTGTTCATGTTGAACTTCTTGATGAACAAACTAGCCAAAAGCCCACTGCCAGCAACTGCTGTCATAAAAATAAATACCCCGCGGAAACCATGTGCATACGACTCAAGAATATTCGTTTTCTCGATTCCATCGGTCATCCGTCGTAGCTCGTAGACGTAGCTCTCAGAATCATGCGCAATACTCGTCGGCATGTGGAAGGAATCGAGCTTGGCTGACATTGCGTTCTGGAAGATAGTACCACCAAGTGCGATACCAACAGGCATGCCTAGGCTTCGCATGAAACCATACATGCTTGCAGACATAGCGCTGTCTTCTTCTTTGGAGATGGCTTGGACGCCGACATTGACAGATGTCAACACCATGCCCACACCTATTCCGAGCACTGCCTGTGCTGCGATCATCACCGGCTTCTTGAGATTGGTATCGAATAGGATAAAAAGACCACTACCGATTGTAATAATTACCCATCCGATCCATATTGCCCATCGGAAACGCCCGAGACGTGTTGTTAGCGCCGCGACCATGACGGAGCCAGGAAGACAGAGGAACAGACAGGGGAAGAAGTCAATGCCCGCTTTTATGGCAGTAGCACCACGAACGGACATTGCGTAGAAGGGGAAATAGTACAGAGCAACCAAGAGCTAAAAGAAATCTGTTAGCGTTGATTCATTAACATTGAGAAACCATTTTGGAAATGCTCACAACCAGTCCATTGGCAAATGCACAATAGAACGCCGCCAAAGCTGACGAGCAGTAAAAGATCGATATCGGCAGCAAGGAATGTGGTGCGACATGTCTCTCCCAAAACACAAATGCAACCACTGTGACAAGTCCAATGATGAGAGGTACCAAGACTTGCGGCGACGTCCAGGAATATTGAGTACCAGCCCACGATATGCCTATGAGAGCACTGGTAACTCCACCGATGAAGAGAACAGCACCGATCCAATCAGTGCGTTTGAGCTTCTCAATCAAGGTCAGCTTTGCCATGGAGTTCAACTTGACAAATACTATGGCGAGAATCAGACCAAGGCCGCAGAAGGGAAAGTTGATCCAGAACACCCATCTCCACGAGGTATTTTCAGTGATGAGACCACCAATAACTGGTCCTAAAATAGTCCCTGTATTTTGTCAGTTTGAACTATTTGCATTTAGTAGAAAACGAAGCTTAATCGGTACATACCAATTGACCAAGTGCCCAACACCATAGCGAAATATGTTGGGCGTTGTCGCAAGGGCACAATGTCGCAGAAGATAACCTATTGATGATTAGTACATATATGGACGGAGGATAAATGTTACTGACTTGTGTCAGAGTAATGATCCCACCACCGCCAACACCTTGAATGCATCGTCCACCCAGCATGACTTGAAAACTAGGCGCAAAGCCACACATGGCACTGCCAATGGTAAAGAGAAACAGAGAGAATAGGAGGAGTTGTTGGCGACCCAACGTTTCAGATATGGAGGCTATGACAGGTTGAAATACGGCACTCGTAAGTAGATACGAAGTACCGGTCCAAAATGTATCCACTGAGCTTCCTCCGAGGTCTGCTGCCATGCTCTGTTCAACTAGTTGTTAACGTCGAATAATTGCATGTATTAAAAGACCAGATACACATACAGGCAAAACACCAACGAGAATAGTTGTGTCAAGGGCAACCATCAGCGATATAATAGACAAGCTAACCATGATGAACCACTCTTGTCTTGTGGGACTCCATGCTGGAAGTGTTTCCACCACAACAAATGCTCGCAATTCATTATCAATCTTTTCCAGTGAAGTGAAAGGTGTCTGTATGGGGGACTTTGGCGATGCCTGCGACGTCGGTGAATCGAGCTGGGTTTTGAATAGATTGAACTCGAACTCCAGATCTTTAGGTGTGATGGAGGCTTCGTACTTTGGAGGACTCTCCATGGAATTGGCAGAATCCATAATGAATGTTGAAAGAGAAATGCTCAGAATGTTGGAACCCAACCCGATCAGTGAGAAAAAGTAAGAGAAAGTGAGCACGATGAGCGAAAGACTTTAAGAGACGTAGAGGCGATCATTGCTGAGCGCATACTGTAGTTGGATATGACAGATCATGATGAGGTGGGAAAAGAAATCCTCAACTCTGCCACACCGAGGCGCTTCGCCACGGTGAAACGAGGTTACTCCTACCCTGGCGGTACCCACAGGTCCTTCCTGTTGTGATCCTGCAAATTCGGTGTCCTGATCCCAGGTCGGAAATAAACGCAGCATTAGAAGGTTGGGTTTCAATCACGTGCTGTGAGAGCCAATAAAAGGTGTGACATGGGTAAGATGGGGGCGATGATAGATCCTCTGATTGAATGGATCAGCAAGTGATTTCAGGTGAAGCAACAACCCATATCTCACGGGCGAGGTGGATCCCAATGAAATACATAAGTCGGGGTTGGAGTTGGAGGTGTTGTGTAGGTAGCATGCGGCGAAGTCAAGCAATCTTCAGTTTGGCAGCAGTCGAAGTCTCCGATAGATCCGAAAAGCTGGAAATTGAAATTGTCCAGTGTAATATACAAAATCAGGAAGAGATTGACGCAACGTGGTAGGCTTTTCCGGCTGATTCGCTTGTTTCCGTAATTTTAATTCATCTCAAGTGGCTGGTGTTGGCCCGCCTAAGATAAATGACTGGGGTTTTTGTTGGTGCATAGCCATTCGCAGTGATCAGCATCGCTTTTACTCAACGCCATCTATCCATTGGTTTATTCTTTTCGACTGTTGCATACAGCTTCAAGAGGTGCAATACTTCCAGAACTAAAGACCATCATTGGATCTCGTTCATCGAAATATTGAAAGTTGTGGAACGCTTGTTGCTCAATGGCATGCATCCCTTTGGAGAACCGCGAACCCAGAAAACAAGTGTCAGCATCAGCTGCGAATCCAACATAGATCGCCTCATGTTGCATCCGCAGCAGATAAGCGCCCTAGTTTTCCGTGCCCCTTTGGAACAGCATCTCTCAAATTGTCCACCTGGCGCATCGGGGCAAGAACGCAACATCGCCTTGTACTACGCCTTCGGCCAGACAACAACCCTGGAGAACAGATATCCAACATTGTAACGGGCGTAGAAGGTGCACCAATAAAGGTAAACATCGACGAAAATCAATGCAGATGAATATTGGCAAGGTAAGCAAATCCGCGAAGTTGCCGTACAAGCAGAAGTCCACCGCGACATTCCGACATATTGGTCTAACATGCGAGATCCTGGTCATCCTTCCAACTCCTTAAATGCTCTTTAAAGTCTATGTTATAGTTGGGGGATCCACCAAGCAATAGACTTACTCGAGAAACAAAACCAACCTGCACTTTGTCGGTCCCACGTACCACTGACTACACACTCCTTTGTACAAGTACATTTTTGACGCCTGGTGTAATATCAAGTATTTTCGTGAGACCCATATTGTCACCAATACCCTCGAGCAATACGGTAACAATTCATCTCAAGTACCCGGAACAATGCCTAAACAATCACACGACGCAATCCCAGGTTTCACGTCCGTCGCACCGACGATCTGGGAATGTCCCGCTTCTACAAATCTAAGCTCTACAATCAGCCAAGCGGAGTCGCCTGACCTTATTTTACTCTTCTCATGGACAGGTGCCAGTGGGAAGCATGTTTCCAAATACACGCGACAATACCAGTTCCTGTTTCCCATGTCTCGCATCATGGTTATCACGACATCGATCAAAGATCTGATTCTCCGTTCATCCACCAAAAGACAATCTCGGTTGCTACCCGCGATTGGCCGCATCCTCTCATACGGTAACCTGAACCGTATTCTTGTTCATGCTTTCTCAGAAGGCGGTTCCAACAAAGCGACCGAACTGGCAGAGGTGTATCGCATTAAAACGGGACAGAGACTACCTTGTGCTGCATTGTGCTTGGACAGTACGCCTGGTATGCCACGCTATCTCCGACTTTGCGACGCTTTGAGGAAAAGTCTCCCGCCAAATCCGATTATACGTTGGGCAGGCATTGCATTCGGTTCTTTAGTTTTGGGCGGGGTTTGGATGATCTGGCGTGGCTTCAAGGGCACCGAAAACAATCCAGTCACAAGAACCCGAGGTCGACTCAATGACGATACGTTCTGGGATCTACATGCTCCGCGTTCCTATCTGTTTTCGCGAAACGATGCTATAATCGCGTGGCAAGACATCCATGAACATGCGCAAGAGTCAAGGAGGAAGGGCGTGGAAGTCTTCGAGACAATGTTCGAAAGTAGCGCCCATTGCAATCACACTGTGGAAGATCCTACACGCTACTGGTTCTCTGTATGGCTTACATGGAAGCAAGGGCTACTTGCGGACCGTATTGAGGCGATCGAGACGGATGCGACAGTGGCGAGGATGGAAAAGAAGCCAGAGATGGGAAACAGTCCTGGGGTTGCAAAGGCTCCAAAGTCTAGCAATTCTTCCATCACCATATGCGCTCAGGATGATCCAGACATGATAAAGCCCATTGAGCATGTCGTACATTCCACAACGTTTGAGGGCAGTTTATATGGCGAACTCTACTCCGACACGGATGCATCCATGAAGCAATCCAATAGCGACGCTGGCTCTGGGCGATGCCTTCGGTTCGATGAACATGCTATTAAAACAGATCGAGATGCAGATCGAGAGTTCCGGATCAGGAGTATGTACTTCGGCGAGGACTTCAATATCGATACCTTTACCGGTGTAGATTTGACGATTGCGTGGTAAGGAGTTCTCTCCAAACGTGAATTTCCTCTTCCACTACCATGCCCTTGCTGGGGTGCCTCATTCACCTGTAGATATTGATGAATTCGATAAACGTATATTGAACATAATCCTGAGCTACTTGTAGCTAGCATGCCCCGCAACCGTACTAAATATGAGCGCCGTTGAATTCAATTTGGAATCCAATCGGTGGCATCGCCGGTGAAGTTGGCGACATTAGGCTTTCCCTTCATTCCAGGGACCAACGCTGAACCAAGACTGCTTTATGTTGCTGTAGACATAGGCTGAAGTGGCCGCGAACCCTGATTCTTGTGATTCGGGTCTAGAGGTACTGTACATACGGGTGAAAATTGCTCTACAACCTCTTCTTTGTGATTCAGAATTGGTGATGTCACATTTATAGGTGGAAATGACTGTGGAATCTGATTTTTGTGATCCAAGTCCAGTGTTGCTGCAGACATAGGCTGACGTAACTGAGGAGCAAGTGCTGTTGTAGGCTCGGGGCTCGGTCCTTGTAATTGGGAAAAGGTAATGCCTACCGAATGAGGTTGAAAGCAGGATTTAATTTTTGCATGTGGGTCAAGGTGTTTTTGAATGAAAATCTGAAGAGCCTTATATTCATTAGCATGATCCCCGATGTGAAAAAACCGAAACTCCCACATACCATTTTTTCCGAGCTTCAGCATCGCCTTCGGAAATTTCCTTGTCTACCCGTTCAGCAACGAAACTTCGGAGCTCCTTCGAGGAATACCACTTCTTGCCCTGGACGGCATCTTGGTGATACTTCTTGAACGATGAAATCTTACTCTTCAGCCCGACATAAGCTAGATGTTTCATCAAAGACCTGGCGAAAGAGTTAAATCTCAGACAGTCTATTCAAGGCGGTTGCAAAGAGTGGATAAGGAGTCGCTTTAGCGGGTTTCATCGCTGTGAACAATCGCCCTATGCTATCTGTCCAAAATTTCGGTGATGCAAATTACTCGTTGCGGACGATTGTAAAAAAATCACCTAGTGTAACAGTTTGGTGACAGTTTGACGATTGTTTTGGACTGAAAAGCTCTTCTTTCCGTATAAGAATTATAACCTAATATACGTTAAGTATACATCATATCCAATATTCAGGCAAACAGACCATCTCATGATAGCGATAAGTGTTTCCCATACCCTCGTTTCCGGTATACTCCTTCGTCTTCGCTCTCTGGTGTTCGACTGCCGTAGAACTTTTTTGGCAGAATGGATTTTTCGTTAAGGCCAAAAAACAATCCGACACTCTCCTTCAGAATCGAAACATGTTCCACGATTATCTCAATAGTTTGATATCTGATAGCCCATAGGTTAGTGTAAAATCTGCCCGGCCTCGTCCGTAATCCTGGCGAAGAAACAATATACTCCGTTCTTCCCAGCCAATCTCTCTAAAGTTAACCTTTTACAGCATCGTGACCCTTGAGATTTGAAAAAGAGGCTAGCTTTTATGTATTGGTGCTTCAAGGGATACAGCAGGAACGGATGCTTGCACGCGTTCGTTGGCCAAGATATGAGAAATACGCTCCTGTCGCTTGTACTTTTGTCAAGTCCCGCAGCGGATTGCCTTTACCCATCATGATTCTGAACCAGATTGTACGTCAATACAAAGTGATAGCCAGAAGTCACCAGTTTAATCTCATGTAATAAATCTGAGTACCATGCCAAATCCGAGACATCGAATCTAATGTTGGTACAGTTGGAGATACACAACGTTCTTCTCCGTGCGATAAATGAACCTCGCCGCCGGCATGTTCGGAAGGTAAGCAGATTACCAGTGTTCCACACATTCCTGAGACATTCTCGCTATCTTTGTGCGCATTAAAGAAAGCACTTTCATCACAGAAAAGCAGTTTGTAGGTTTTGGCTCATGTTGAAATTGGGACATCCTTGAGTGAATCGGTCGCTACATTGAGGGCTTGTGTAACCTGGTTCATGATTGAAGTGACGTATTGATCCCAGGCGGAATTTCGACATAAAAACTCGGAAGCATCCAGTTCCTAAGTCTTCCTTGCGGACGTGCAGATTGGAGTATCTGCTCCTTTGCTGAAAGGCAATTATTGCAAATACGGGTGATGTTCTCAGCGCCGCGAGGTGTGAGCGGCAAGCCTATGGGTCCGTTATTTTCGAGAAACAATCCAGGACTGACGTATTCGTTTTAATGCTGGAGCATTGAGAAAGTCTCATCGCCTTCTAGGTCGTCCAGATGTTGTTTCTAAAATCTTGCTCACTCATACAATCGTTGTCATTGCCCATCAACTCAATTACTGCAACGTCTTTCTTGGACGACATCGTGCTGAGTTATCGTGCGAGGAAGAAGGCTTTCTTTCGTTGATACATGGTAGGTGATCACGACCTTATATCTGATGGTAGGCAAGAAATCAGAAGCCCCTCATTCATAAAAGCGAGAACGCGAACGTACCGTGTTGGGCACCCAACTGTGCATGTCAATATGCTTAGTCATCATTCCCGAGGTCTAATTTTAAGAAAGCCTGAGCGTCGATTTAGGGCCAAATATTCGGCATTTTGTCCCATCCTCAATCCCAGCATGACATCGTGTTCAGCCCAAATGTGGCGTCAAGGCCAGTTCCAGTCAATAAAGAGGCTCCAATCCTAATACTACAGAGTCGATGGATTTTAGACCTTGTGCACCCACTTTTATCCAGTCCTCTCGTTCGAAATCGTACAGTGGCTTGCATGCACCGGTCAAAAGCTGCAGGCGGCCGTATACGAGGCGTGAAAAACGCCAATCAGCTATCACAAAAAGTGCCACCGGCCCTGGAATTCGCCGTCCCAATGCAAAATTCATCGCTTCCCCCTGATTTAGAGTATGGAAATGAATGCTGGAAGAGGGAGAGTTTGTTCAGCTGAAGCCCTCGTCGCAAAGTTTGCCCGAGAACGAAGAGCTCGGGATACATATAATATGGATCGCAACCGAAGCTCAACCTGAGCCAGCTGTGTACAGAAGCTAGATTTTCAAATTCTCAGTCTCGACCGCAAAAATGCTCCGTACCCAGCTCCTCTCCATAGTTTTGCTCTTCTTCACGGCTGTTTGTGCTCAAAACCCGCTATTTATCGGCTATACCTCAAGATGTCAAAAGTGCCTCGACGATCTCCATGCGGCATGCTCCAAAACCAAGAACGTCGCTGAATGTATCTGCATGCTTGACGGTAACGAAGGCGCCCTCGATTGTGCCAATGGTGTTTGCGCCGGCGATAGCGACGATTGCTCCAGGCGATTCAAGTTCCAGTGGCAAGCTTATTGCTTGAAGGAGCTTCCACAGTGGTATGGGTCTTTGGTTACGTCGCTTCCAACAGCACTTCCAACTTGTGCACCCCCGACGGGCAGTGCAAGCACATCGTAAGTTATATCATAGATAACGAGGTAATTGCATTTTTCTGAGTAAACGTAAAGTGTACCTGCGTCCACAACGAGGACAGGAAGCACATCTTCGACCCCAACCCCAAGCCGATCTGCATCTTCTTCTGCAGCCAGCTCGTCAAGCTCGGTAGAACAAGAATCATCCAGCCAGCAAGAAACTTCGTAAGTTAATAATCCCCTTCTCATACCAGGAATTTACTCAATCTAACACGGCATAGAACCAGGGCACCAAGTTCTCGTTCGACGACTTCTCCTGCATCAGCGACTGCGGCGACTGCGACTGCACGCGCAGCAACCACTAGTCCTGTCCCATCTCCTACACAAATCCCCTCTGCTGCGAATGCATTGAAGCAAGAAATCAAGGGTATTGGACATGTCATTTTTGTTCTACCATCTGTCTTTGCAATTGGATTTGCCATCGTAGCATTCAGGGGCCATGCATAGGGTTTCGATTTTTTACATTAACGTTTCCAAGCAAGAGCAGAAATGTTATACCAGGTAAATTAATACATTGTTAAGGATTCTACATATCATAACCATTCCACTTTCTCGTCGAAATTGATTCGAATTCCGGCCTTTACGGCACACACTGGCTGTAATGCTCGTTGCTAAGCTTGCAGGTTCCCTGGGCACAAGTAGTAGGTCCAGTCCAGGTCAAACCACCACACTGTCCATAGAGCGATTGTGCAGGAGCCTCACTGACAGGAGGGTTCGGTTGACTTGGTGTCTCCACAACTGGTGGGCTATCATTTCCTCCCGATCCGTTTCCACTTCCACCAGAGCATTGCAGAGGTGCAGGTCCAGGGATAATATATTGCTTTCCACCCATGTATGGGCTACCCTTGTTGTCGTAGACATTGACTGTGATTCCAGGGTCGTTGGCTTTGTACGCTCCCGGAAATGAGACGAAGTTCGAGCCCTTGTTGGTACCGGAACCAGTCACGCGGATCTGTGCGCATTCCATGTAGTGTTGTGCGCCTCCTGAGGTTTGGGCTCCGTGGAGAGCAATGAGCTCGACACGCATGAGATAGTCTCCGGGGGCAACACAGGTAGGCATAGTGAAGTAATGCCAGCCTTGGTTGGCAATCATGGTATCGACAGCCCACTTGCCGTTCGAGAGGCCATCGTGGCCAACTGAGATGTGTTAGATGGTTTGTCCATATGAATGTGTATTGTTACAAACCCTTAAACCACTGCAGACCAGTCGTACCAGCCGTGGCAGCATTGTCAACCTTTGCGAGGTAATATATTATAGGACCTATGATGTTACTCAGTTAACTTGTCCAAAAAGGCTCTTGGATGGTATCACTCACCCTTATGAGACTTTGCGATCGGATGATCAGGATCATTCGCTCCCTGAGCACCACCGATAACATGGCCCCACCAAGCACCCACTTTTGCACCAGCCGGAATGGGGATTACCGTCGAGTCCTTATGCTTAAGGTCTTTGTTGCAAGCAAAGCTGGCATCATTGACGTTCTGAATCGGGTAATCAGAATCAGGAGCTCGGACACCCTTCAACTGGCCCTGATCAACACCATTAACCGAGACCTTCTGAAAGATCGTATGGGCCGAAACGCTCGAGACAGCAAGAGCCGCAGTGGCAACGATAGATGGAACCTTCATGATAACAACGACTCAAAGACCTCTGCTGTCTCACCAAAGCGACAGCACAGCATCACATTTATATTCCCCATCAGCGGAGGCCACGCACCACCTGCACTAGACGCAAAAAACCGGATGCGGAGCCCCTCACTCTAAACAACGCCTCCATCACCAAAGACTGTTCTCCGGGATTTCTGAAATTCAAAAAGCAATATAGGAAATTGCTTCTCGAGCTGGGCAATACGGTGTCAAAATCTTCGATCTCCCCGCGCTACCAGATTCTCCCTAGCCCCGTCGCACGCACCCGCCGTGCATATTGTGGGGGAACACACTCTGGCAGTCTTCTCGAAAATTCCGAGTCCACGTGAGTGCATCTTGGGCGTGAAGGCAATCAGGTCAGCATGAATTTGATTGTCGAACAGCCGACTTCGCGGTCGGCGTATAGTGTATAGTGTATATTTCAGCCTCGAGCAGTACCGTGTTTCCTAAATAGGTAGCTGTCGGTATTTGGGCATGCGCTGCCGGCCAGAACGGCCCAGTTAGATTTGGCATTGCTATTAAGCATGGCTAGTAGAGCTTGGGGTTATGGTTATATATGGAGCTTAGTGAGGAGATGACGGACCTGTGGGCTCCGTGCCTAAAGGGGAGTGACATGGGATCATGAGACGGCATATGGGCGAGGAGGAGGGCTCAGGTATTGAGGTAGCTGTCAGGCTGTGCCAGAAGTATGAGATAAACGATATGAAATTCCGGAATTTGATCGAGGGTGAAATGTCAAGGGTTTTCAAGCTTATGTTGGTGGGTCCGTGTCAGAAACGTGAAAGCTTGCTTCGATTGCTATAAGCTGTATATGTGGGTGAAGACAGATGAGGTCATTCATTTTGATCGGAAGTTTGTTTCTCATCTATTGTCTATTTGAATGTTTTTAAGAAGAATAGTCAGGTTCTGATGTCCATTAAATATAATAGACATTTTCCTCATTCCTCGTGAGTTCTACAGTCTCTCAGTACTACAGCAAATTTAAGTTTTTTAAGCAATTTGGGATAAAATAAATGGAATGATATTCTAATTCTATATGTTGTGAGTCCTAACCATGCTGAGAATGGAAATGAAAATACCACATGGTATTTTACGAAATCAAAATATGTACACGAATACAGGAACTATCAACATGATTCAGCATTCAAGACTAAAAGTCTCTTATGCTTTGGTGGAATCAAAATATACGTCCTTACTAATAATCGTAGGGAACTCGCTAGGAGAAGCTGGAACAGTCTTCAGGTTACTAAAAATAGTGATGTTAAAGTTCTTGCCGACTTCAACCACAACATCATCTTCTTTCTATATTTACCTATTAGTATGAGTCACTACGAGAGATGTGAACGGTGACTTACATCAGACACAATTTTCCACTTCAGTTCCTTCTTCAAGAATTCAGAAACTTCCTTCTCGTCCAGACTCTTAAGTTTTCCAGCCTCGTGTGCTTTCACAACGCCCTGACTGAGGAACACGGGGCCGCCCCAGACAAATTCATTACCGTCTGCATCCTTACCTGCATCCTTATTGAGCACGGTAGAGAAGGTTCCGACCAGATTGTCGTGGGAGGACCAATCAATGTTGGTAGTACTATCACCGAAGGCGAAATAAGCTTTCAATCCACTTTGGAGATGTACCGTAGCTTGGTACGTCCTGATAGTTTCGGTCGTGTTGCCTTCTTGTCGGCGATGGAGAAGAGTGTTCGGTTTGTCATAGTAGAGCTCAGTGATCTTTGCCTTTAAGGATTCAGGAGTTGGGTTGTTGAGAAGCTCTGGGTAAGTGTATCCCAATTTGGAAATGTCGCGAATGTCGTTGGAGGTCCAAAAGTCGCCCTGTGCGTTCTTGTGGAATGGATAGAGAGGAGTATTGCCATCCGTAGGCTCATCCGCCATACCGTTTAGCATGTATGTCTTACTGCGGATATTCCTGGCTGATTCGACCCAAGTCGCTGGTCGGATTGCCTGCCATATTGCGAGTTGACGATCGACATTGGAATGATGAAGCCAGAAGACAGGATCAAAGGCAGAAGTCTCGGCTGGCCTCATATGACCACCTATGAAGCTGTCATGGATCGATCCATGAACGGCCTCCAAATTGCCAATGTCAGGGATGCCCATATAGCTATTTGAGAACCTGTTGTAGGACAGATCGGCTGAAAAAATACTGAAGAGCCTCTCCCGAGCCCAGCCGAGATTATTGTTGAGAGTACGGATAAGTGGTGCTAAGTTATCGGTAGGTGTGGGACTGTCGGTTGGCTCAGGTGACCAGAAAGTTTTGTTCCAAAGATGGTACGGACGAGATCCATCATTAACAAAGTGCTCGGGAATCACTGGATTGAAATGGTACGATCGTAATGGATTTCGGATGTTCGCCTGAGTACCGTTTGGATAGGTGATGGCGATTTGTTCATTGGTCATGAATCCAGGCAGGATGGTATCGCCAGCCGGTGTTTTTTGAGCCCAGTCCCAGTACGGAGCCCTCAATTTCTTTGCAGCTTCTCGAAATCGTGTTTTTGTAGTTGTATCGGAAATCTTATCAACAATTGAAACTGCGTGCTTGTATAGTAGTTGCTCGTAAAGCATCATATACGGTCTATGCCAGGTAGCGAAAAGAGCACCGTTATGGTGGCAATAGCCTACGTCTGGTTCCTCCATCCAGGTGGGCCCTACGCCATCCCATTCTATCCAAGGCTGTCCATGAATGCCTGCCTCGATTATAAAGTTGTTTGCATAAAGGTAAATCATTATCTTACCTGCGACTTGGTACCACGAAAGTTTGTCTTGTTGGTCGACTTCCTGAAGGCTCCGAAGAGCCAAGATATATAGTGTCCATATATCTTTATGCTCTGGTTTACTCTGAAGATCGCGAATGTTAAGACGGGGCTGCTGTCCTCCTTCTGTAACACCAGTGATGACGAAGTTGCTGTTTTGACGTGCAGCCAGGCGGACCAAGTCGAATTGCACAGGAGAGGCGAAAACCACGAGAGGAAGCAAAGTTGAAGCGACAGAAAGCGCACCAAAAGAAAACAGCTTCACCATCTTTAATGGGAACAATTCAAATGACTTAATGATAGTGAATAGCTCTAAGGCAATGACTGAAGGAATGGAGTGCGGTGTTTCTTAGCCTTTGCAGATTTGGCTCTCTTATATGTAATACATGGAAAACTTTGCTTCTTGAACTGAGGTGATTCACGTGCCTACGATGCATGACAGACGTTATCACCGTTTGACAAAATGATGTACTGCGCCATACAGCCACCAACATTATCGACTGTTTTCTTGCGTCTGATGTCTGCCTAATGATGCTTGCGTGGAGGGGTCGGGTTCGTGAATTGTGACGTGCATATAAGATTTCAGGAACCAGATCACTGGTAGTGTGCGACGTTCTTCTGAGGGACGTCGATGAGTGTCTGTAGGATGCAATGCAACCCTTCTAGAAGGCGAGCATGGTCTGTGTTTCTTCATGCGCTTTGAAGTCTGACTGTACGGGATCCTTAACCTGATTTATCTGATTGACAATTGCCCATGTCCATAGAAATGCCACAGCCTGATGAATTAAAGTTATGTATACCATTATATGAAGAGATTTAATGTTATTCTATCGTATACATAACTTAACAACACATCAGTCTCGCCATGACTCTTGATATTTTGCCTGTTGTCATGAGAAATAAAATCATTAGATGTTTGTGAAATATGGTGTTTTACATTTTTCAATAAGCCTATGCCTGTGTTATTATGCCTGCATGTTATCCGAGCTTCTAGGTCACACACCTAATCCAACGTCAGATTTAGATCCCACGGAGCATCCTACAGCGCCACTAAAATCTCAAAACAGAAGAAAGGGGAATTTGCAATTTTTTAGACGGCTTGTACCAATCCGGTGTGTGAATTACGAGACATTCGGGGAATTGATAATCGACGTACCCGGTGATCTCGGCCCGGTACAGGTATGGCGAAGTCAAGAGTTCTGATACTAACCACATAAATGCGGGGATTTCTGATTGGCGTTGAGCTTTCGGATAGCAAGAGGCGTATTACGCTTCTACCACACATGGACCCGCAGGCACACGTAACAACCGGTCTCAAAGCTTGTGTCTGTGGCTTATCGACCTACTCTTCATCCCAAGAGGCTTGCGATATGATCGAGTACCATTTCAACTCATACTTACTAAATCTTGGAAGTGCGACAGAATAGCACGTGACCCAGTCGAACTCTAAGGTTGGTACAGATGCCGGTATTGTTCTTCGCCAATGAATGTTCTTTCTCTTTCTTTTCATATGAGTTTATTATAGCTCTTTCGAGTATAAATATACGTCTTGCTGGAGTGATATTCCAAGTCGGAGTTCGTCATCGCGGATCAATATGCATACCGCCCTTTTGCAAGATTCATCAGCCAGCCAGCCAGCAATCAATCAGCAGGACCGAGTATGCAGTATATCGTAACACTGCAGATATCCTTCTTAGAATACGTATCAAGCGGCTTCATAAAGCTGATGACGAGAAAGAAACCGAATCGCTCCGATTATTCGAGACAGCAAGTACGGGGCTAATACCTATCGACGGCCGCCAGCTTTTGTAGATGATATAATTGTAATGGCAGTCTTTTTGGCGAAAAGGAAATGAACGGAGCTTGTACCGCAGATCATGGTTGGCGCAGGTTGGTTCACTGTAAGCCCAGGAGGTTGACTCACTTGGAGGCTGGGGGGTGGGGAAGATCAAAGAAAAGGGCGGCGAACTAACGCACTTGATCGGTTTGCGTCGCATGCGACTGCCCGATTGGCCGATATGCCGGGCAAGTTTTCTGATATCACTCCTGCTCCCCGCTTTCTCTTCCTCAAACTCTACCTCCAAAAGCTTTTTAAAGCTTCTCTACCGCTGTTGAGATTTCTCACGCTTTCTCTATCTGCAATTTGCGCCGTTTTGCGCATTTAAAACTCGTCATTTGATCTTGCTCTTCTCGTAACTACCCGCTGACCGAAGACTATCGGTGCCCATTGAGAACATGGCGGCGCAGCTCCCTCCAAATGCTTCAGGGAGCTCTGCCAGTGGCATTGCGAATGCCATCGCAGCACAGATGGATTCTTTCACAGCATCGTCTCCTATTGCGGAAGAAGCAATCGCGCGGGATATCGAAGAAGATTCTGAAGACCCGCTATCAAGCTCGAGCTCAGACGAGTCAGATGACTCCACCATCCGCCAATACTCGATGATTAACTCTTATCGCCGACCATCATACGTCAACCCTGGAGCTCGATCATCTGCAATTTTTTCCTCCAGCGTGCCAGAACATAGCTATCTGTCCAAGAAAGAGCGGGCAGCGGTGCGAGATGAGGAGCGAAGTCTATTACGAGATAACAATCTGCTACCTCCGAAACACCCCCGTCGCGGAAGCGAAGGTGTTCTCTCGGGTCTGGGGCGAAAATTGTCCACATCCGCTCTTCGAAAAGTCAGGAGCGCTGCTGACGAAGAATTGGCCGTGGGTTATGAAGGCGTTAACGAGCAGAGTGCGCTACTTGGAGGAGACCCTGATCTTCCTTATGGAGGGCTTGATTCGTCGGGAAATCTTAACAAAAGATGGGGAGAAGCTGTTGCGGCAGGGAAGATCACCACCACATGGAGGAGAGAAGCTAAGGTATTAACCAAATCATCGGCGCCTTTGATCCTCACCTTCTTGCTTCAGTACTCCTTGCCAGTCGCTTCTATATTTACCGTTGGTCACATTGGTAAAATAGAACTTGGTGCTGTTAGTCTTGCCAGCATGACGGCTTCTATTACGGGATATGCAGTGTACCAAGGTCTTGCTACATCTCTGGATACACTCTGTGCCCAGGCATATGGTTCTGGACGGCCTCATCTTGTTGGACTCCAACTACAGAGAATGGTATATTTTCTGTGGGTAATCACAATTCCCATTGCCGTCATATGGGCATTTGGAACCCAAATACTATCCTTGATCGTCCCAGAGGAGGAGACAGCACGTCTCGCTGGTTTATATCTGAAAGTACTTATTGCAGGTGCTCCAGGATACGCTGCTTTCGAATCTGGAAAAAGATATATCCAAGCACAGGGCCTTTTCAGTGCGACAATGTACATTCTGCTGATCTGTGCGCCTCTGAATGCGCTCATGAACTGGTACTTTGTCTGGAAACTTGGCTGGGGCTTCATTGGGGCTCCGATCGCAGTCTCAATTACTGAGAATCTCCTACCGGTGTTCCTCTTCCTCTATGTCTATTTTGTGGACGGATACCAATGCTGGGGCGGATTCGACCGGAGAGCCTTGAAGAACTGGATGCCGATGATCAAACTCGCCCTTCCAGGCCTAGTCATGGTCCTCGCAGAGTTCATGGCATTTGAAATCTTGACCTTGTCAGCTTCGTGGCTTGGCCCAACCCCCCTGGCCGCTCAGAGTGTCTTGGGTTCTATAACAGGTATCACTTTCCAGATTCCATTCCCCATGAGTGTCGCAGCATCCACACGAATCGCAAATCTCATCGGCGCCACGTTAGCCATCCCCGCGAAAACTGCCGCCAAAGTGGCTATCGTATTTTCGGTCATCGTTGGCATCTTCAATCTTTTGTTGCTCTCCCTCCTACGGAACCAAATTCCAAGACTGTTTACCCCAGATAACGAGGTCGTGGAAATGGTGGCAGAATTGCTTCCCCTGTGTGCCACATTCCAAGTTTTCGATGCCGTGGCCGCAAACTGTAATGGTATCTTGCGAGGTTTAGGAAGGCAAGAAATCGGAGGCTACATCGCTCTGTTCGCCTACTATGTGGTTGGTCTCCCAATCAGTTTTGGGACTGGGTTTGGAGCAGGGTGGGGGTTGTATGGACTTTGGGCTGTAAGTTTCTCGACATCTTTTCATTTACAGGAATTTCTGCTGACAAGATATAGGGGCCCGCCATTGCTCTTGGAATTGTAGCTGCAATTGAAGGCATATTTATTTCTAGGACAAGTTGGGAACGAGCTGTTCAGGAGGCTGAGAGACGAAACGTATTGGCATAATAAAGCTTGAGAGATCTGGACTTCTTCGTCTGACTTCTTGAGAAAATGTTAATGGCAGTGATACGGAGTTTTCCTGTTGAAATGGTTGTTTAGTGTAATCTAGGACATGCTAGTACATGCTCAATACCCTCAGATTAATATAAGAACACATTATGGGATGGCTGGGAGGTAGCACAATGTTTAAGGTGTGGTGGTCTTGGGTCTGCTGATTGGTTGAGATGTGATGCACCTCGGCAGCCGCGACGTCACGCCTCGATTACAGCACGCGCGGTACCTGAGCTTACAGCTCAAAGCTTCCATCGTTGCCTCACTCCTCCACTCCTTCAGTTTACACCACCAGCTTCAAACCCCGCAGCCATGAAGTCCCATCTCTCCCCCCGCTGTCGGGAGCTATCCGACCCAGACAAACTCCAGTTCTCTGTCTCAGTGTACGTTTGCCTTGCAACTAACCCCCTTGTAGCCGCGTGAAGTCTGACTGACAGCTGCCAGCTTCATCGTCGTCGGGATCCTCATATCGTATCTACCACAACACTACAAGATAATATCACGGCGAACTTCGCGCGGGCTCAGTCCCCTCTTCGTATTGCTCGGCACAATCAGCGGCACTGCGAGCATCGCGAACATTCTAACCCTTCCAGAGAGCACGCGGGACATGGGATGTTGTAAGGAGATCGGCCGGTTTCCGTGTGCGGCGGCGCTATTGGGAGTTGCACAGATTGGTGTGCAGTGGACGTGTTTCTTCTTCATGTATGCGCAATCTCTTCGTCCGGGTCTTGTGGTTTTTGGAAAGACTTTGCTAACAGATACGACACATCCAGTATGCTTCTATTCCTCATATTCTTCCCACGACATACCCCATCCGGGGAGACGGAATCGGATGTCGACGAGGAGACGAATCTTCCCACATGGAGGGAAGCTGTCCTTGTCCTTGCGCTCTCGCTTGCATTCTTCATCTTCACTTTCATCGGCTCCATAGTCTTTGCGTATCCGCTCCACGACCATGTTCGTGGTTGGGCCAACTTCCTTGGCCTTACTGGAACCCTTCTCGCTGCGATCCAATACATACCCCAGATCATTACAACGTACCGGTTGCAGACCGTGGGGAGTTTGAGTGTACCCATGATGTGTATTCAGACTCCCGGTAGTTTCGTATTCGCGAGCAGTCTCGCTGTGAGGTTAGGGCCTGGTGGATGGAGTGCATGGGGACTGTTCATTTTGACTGGGTGTCTGCAGGGCTGCCTGTTAGTCATGAGTCTTACATTCTTGTGGAGAGAGAGAAAGACAGCGAAAGCAGAGAATGCGATCACGAATGAGAGTGCAAACGACATCGCAAATGGTAGAGCGAATAACGAGCAGACACCGCTGTTGCGAAACGAAGTTCTCAGCGAGTCTTGATATTACAATTGAATCTACAGTCCAGGAG
Organism: Dendryphion nanum; assembly: GCA_020744415.1. Taxonomy (NCBI): domain Eukaryota; kingdom Fungi; phylum Ascomycota; class Dothideomycetes; order Pleosporales; family Torulaceae; genus Dendryphion; species Dendryphion nanum. The sequence goes on along the minus strand of JAGMWT010000004.1, from coordinate 1,189,326 downwards.
ACTAAACAACAACTCTTCTTAATGCTCCAGTCCCACCCAGAATTTTCCTTCCTGTGACCGGATCTCTATCTTTGCCAGATTCCCATCGTCCTTCGCGACTCCCTTCCTCTTTGCCCCAACCGTCGTCCTCATCCTCCTCCCCATCCTCACTTCGTCGGAACCCAGCGGCACCCTCCATGAAAGCAATTTGTCGATCATGTGTACCTTCTACCCAACGATGTATGCACGTATAACAGTATACGAAACCGGTCGGAGAAGCGGTCGGCGTGACGATTTGCTGACTGCACACGGGGCATAAATGTGATGTCTCTGGCGTAGGATGAGGGACTGTCAGGATTGGTAGTAGACTCGATGCAGCGATGGGTGGATCTATTCTTTTCTGCTTTTCAGACGCAGACGAGCCAGGTCGCTTTTCGCTTGCGGGTAGGTCTTTCTTCAGTAACTTTGGGGGGTTCGGGAGGAGGTTCGGTAGTACCGGGGGTGGGAGTTCGATGTTCTCGGCTGCCTTCCGTGATAGCTGTCGCGCAAAGTCTGAAGCGTGCCACCATTCTAAGAACTTGAGCGCAAATATACTAGTTGGGAGCAGGATGCGCATTGAGCTCAACAATCTGGGGTAAGTTGACCTCGCGAGATTTCTTGGACTGAACATCGAACCTCCCTCTCCCGGTCTTGCAGGCCCGACTCTGCGTGGCGCCATCGCAATATCGATGGCCTTGTAGTCTGCCTCTCCCAGCCTCCGTATCCTCGTGCCAATCAACCATAGGAATGGCGAACTGAATTTCGATCCGTCGAACAGATACGCCATGTTGAACACCAATAGTGAAAAGTAATATGCCGCATTCACACTCGGATACACCTTCCTCAGAAACCACTTGTAATAAAACATCAGCCTCTCTTTCATCGATGCCCCAGCTCTTAAACCCTCACGATCCCTATTATACCCCGGACCCAGAATATTCGAATGCGCAGCATGAATATCATACCCCTCGTCCAACTTCCTCTTCAGCCACGGCAACCCCACAAGCACAGCAAGATTCTTCCATACATCTCCATTCGTCAGCTTCACCGCTTCCCGCACACTATCCGCCGCCCCAAGCTGCGCACGCGGCACCTCTCCATTCTTCGTCCTAAACACGCGCGCCCGTTTGAGCCCGTAGAAGTTCTCCGTAAACGAGCCCCCGTACGTGCGCAGGAAATGCCGCTCCACGAGCAACATTACCAGCGCGTAGACTTCATCGAAGGAGTTTAGGATCGGGAGGAGATAACGCGGGTAGCGGTGGGTGGAGACGGCGAGGAGGTAGCGCAGCGATGGGGGTAGGAGGGAGGCGAGTTGTTGTTCGGAAAGGAGTTCGAAGAGAGAGGGCTTTAGGTCGTCAATATTGTTTTGGAGCGCGGGGAGGAACTCCATTGTTTCGGGTTGGGAGTGGAAAGTTGGGAGGTTTGCATTGCTTGTGCGATGGGGAGGATGGGGATGGGGATGGGAGAATGGAGACGGCGTTGGGTTTCGCGATGGGAGGCCGACGTGCTTGGGCCGAGGCTGTTGGTTCGGGATCTCAATGGGAGTATTTGTGCATGAATGCTTAGTCAGGTGTATATGTACATAAAGTTATGCAAGGCATTTTACAGTCTTTACCATCAATCTTTAATAGAGAGATTAATATATTAAACATTAAAGCCCAAATATTATCTGTATATCGCAAGAGAAAATCAACCACAACTCCACATAAGCAACTTCTTCAACCTGCACCCTAGTTCTTTTCCTGAAGCTCAGAGATCGCATCTCTCTTCACACGCCTAGAACGATCTTCCAAGCCAACACCGTTCTTCTTAGCAGAATTGATCTCATTCATTTGTCCCGGAGTCTTCAAAGTCCCTTCATCATGTTTCTATTTGATCATCATACCGAGGGCTGCTGGCGTCATTCGCTCAGCACCATTCTCATTGTCCTTCTTCTTCCCACGCATCACTCGCAATAACTTCTTGTAGCCCTTATCCTTACCCTTCGGAAACAACGTTGTTGACTGCGAAAGTGTACCCTCCGACAATAAACCCCCAATCGCTATCTTCTTATCCGTCTGGGTTGCCGCATCTACCTTTTTGGGTGTCCATATCTTTTCATCTTCGTTGTCAAGAAGAGAGATATACGCGTCATACGTCAATCCCAAATCCTCAGCTCCATCACCCCCATCATCAGACGTCTGGGTTCCTTTGTTCGAAGTCCTTTTCGGTATCTTCGGCCCGAACCGGGGATCTTGTTTGCAATTCCATTCGATATTGGAATAACACTTTTTCTCAAAGACCCTGTCATGTTTCCTGATACATCGATTTCCGAGATTGAACGATGTCTCGACTAACATTATCTCTCCTGGTTCGTGATTTCTACCATCAATTTTGAGCTCTTCTTTAGTTTGTTTCTCGATGTAGGTTTTACGGTCTACTTTAAGCTTCTCTCTGGTTTGTTCTTCGGTGAAGGTTTTGACGCGGATTTGTTGGCGTGGTACGCGGCCGATGTTTTCGAGAACTAGGTCCTGCTCGAAGGTAATGATGGTGGTATTTCCGACGACTCTGCGAGATGTGGCGTATATAGGGGAGATGACAGTTATCTCGGGGATATCGCTTTTGTTAGGATAGATGAAGGCTTCATAGTCGGGAAGCGCCTTCAGAAAAGGGGGATTATTTTCACGGTCATTGGCTGCGCGGGCCAGGCGTTCTTTGTATGGGATAAAGCATATTTCCTGTTGGTTTTGTGGTGGTCGGGGGAGTGGTTTCGAGGATGGTCTCTGAATTTTGTGCTTGGGCTTCATATCCGAATGGAGTGAGCTAGGGGGTCTGGGGACAGGTGAGGATTTGGACATCGTTGGCGTTAGCACTGATGATGACGGACATTCGGTTTCCTCTTCGGGAATAGTTGGCAATTGAAAAGTTATATCGAAGTTAACGTCAGATGATGTATCAGAAACGACGTCGTGGTCGTAGATCTCCCCTTGTGGGTGGTTGTTGAAGCGTTCAGGAAAGGCCGGTGGTCGGGAAATAGGCTGGGTTTTGGGGCGAAGTGGTTGACTTACTTCTAGTAATCCTCGTTCTGATTCAGATACTGATCGGGGAATATGTACAAGTATTTGCGGGGTTTCCCTGATTCCAGGGTTTGACATGATTTGCTCTATGATGCTGGTGTTGATAGGTACGAATCATAAAGCATATACGATGATGTATAGAGTGATGAGTCGACACATACGAGGCTTGAGCTGCGAAGTACTCTGGAAGTGGGCTAAGGGGATCTCAAATATTGTTGGGGCATGCTTGCTGCCTTCGAAATAGTTGACCCGGGGTTGAGTACTGGTGGGGTAGGGTGAAATCGATACTGTCCCAACGATTTCGGTGCTGGGTACCTGGAGAAACAAAAATTAATTATGACTGTTCGGATAAAACCAAAATATCGACGTATTAATAATGTATTATTATCGTCACGTATGGACAGACACATTGGAACGCAAGGTTGAGTTAAATTCCGCCTCATCTACTACAACAAACGTCCTTGATCACTCAAGAAGTCCCGCTTTTCAAGCCATGCTAATTTCTTTCTCGCCCGCCGCTCTCTCATAATTTTTGGTATTTCCTTGACGCTTTTCTTGACCCCCCGTGCAATATCCTGAACCCCTGGTCGTGGACTCTGCCCACTGTTCAGCATACGGTTGCTTGTATTCCGTATGCCCGAAATTCGATATCGCCAGTGACTTCGGTTTATTGGATCTTGAATCGAAGTAGATGGAATGGGATGGGCGGGGTCGAATATGGAGTATGGTGGCGGAGCGTCATCTTGAGTCATGGCGGCTGGTCGATGGACAGCAGGGGTTTGCATCAATCGTTGGAGTCCGAGGATATGTTCGTCCGTAGTGTCATCGACATCGAAATGAAATGATGTATGGTCTGTCATCTCAACACCTTCCATATTATATTCATTAGGGGTGGGAGTTGGTGGTCGTGCATATACCATTTCTTCTCTGAGATTTTGGACTCCATTTCGACGTCGTGGTTGTTGTGTTGGAACGAAGTCTGTTGATTCGTAGGAAATCGTTTGGTAGACGGTCGACTCGGTGGAAGGAAACCCATGCTCATAGCTCTGAGTTAAAAGTACCGGCTCGGGATCGATTGTATGGTATTGGGCATGAGAGAATGAAAATAGCGAAGCTTGGTCGCTTTTCAAATTATGTAAAAGGCGAATAACATCATCCGCCCATTGGCTGGGAGCATCGTTGGAACGCATGCCAGAATGGTATTGAAAGATGATACCAGAGGGCATAAACAGGGTTAGGGAATCACAAAGGTAAGTGAAACGGACTATAAAGTCTTGCGGCGTGTACCTTGATGAAATTTAATATGGTCCGATTGCACATGCGATCGGGGTGAGCTCAACATCATTACTCCCTGCTTTTCGTACCTGGCCCCTGTCCCTTGAAACAAGCTTCAATGAAGAACTGTGAGTGAATGTCTCCTATCCGAATGCTGTCGAATTCTTGCCTATTGACCAAAAATTACCCAGACTCACCAAAATCTATAATCTCCAAGTATAAGCTGGTCTTGCATGGCGCCTCTTCGTATTCGAAATGATCCGGGTTAACAATTGAGGGTACATGTGATACTCACGTCATCGCAATCGGCTCTCCTCTGCTGTTATCGTCCGTTATGTTGACCTCTTCCATCAACTCTACAATGATTGTTAATACTAGCTCGCTTATGATTAAGTGTGGACAACTCACCATGCCAAGTTTCAGCGAATGTCATCAAAGGTAACATTAGCAATACTACTGGAACAATTTGTCCGAAGCCCCAGTCATTTTCCCGTTTCCATTCTTTATCAAACATCCATGTTTTCGCGTCGAGCTTATCTACAACGATCCAATATCTACACAGCGACACTGTTAGTGTGTTCATGCCATAATTTGGAATTCCGCTTACATATTGGCCCCGAACCATATGAACATAAATGCAAGCTCCAAAGTGGCAGAGAATGCATAAAATCTCCACAAAACTGCTCCTTGCTTGATTCTGCGATAGAAAAAGCGCAAGTTGGGTCTGTGTTCTAGACGCTTACTTATCACTCCATCCATCCCTGATCCCCTCACTCTTGCCCAAAGTCGAACCTTCAGCAGCGAAATTAGCTTTTCGAAAGAATGGTCCCTGATCAAGGATACACAATGACATTACTTACTCTTTTCTCCCTATCTAGGATCTTTTCTCCAATCTGCATGGAATACATACTGTAACCAGTCACTAGGAAATAAGTAGTTACGATCGCCCATGCTAAAGATGGACCCCCAAGTTCGTGTCTACCTCGTGGCACACATCTCGCAGGGCAACCATATAGATCATCCCACTCAACCCAAGCGGTTAACCATATTACATAAAGAAGCATGAAGAAGAAAATAAACATGCAAATGAATCTCCACTTGGTGCTGAAGGAGAGTGGAAACCGTCTTTTGGCACCAGATGTCTTGAAGATTTGCCGCTTGCTCGAGAACGAGGTCCAGAGAACGATCAACGCAAGCAGATGTACGTTAGAACTGAGTAGAGCCAGATCCCGAACAACTGAGAAGTGATAAACAGAAATATTATGTTCAGAGTGGAGCTTCACACCTGCAATCAAAATTGCCAACCCAGTGACAAGTTGTTGATCTGCAAGAGAGACGGTGACACGGTAGAAGCATTCAGCCCATACGTCCGCATGTTTTACATGCTTACGGGTCCACGATCCTATAACTCGCGTAAACCAATCGTCAAAAATATTGACACGACGCTCTGGCTCATAGTCCAACAGAACAAGATGGCAAAAGGTGCCAAGCCAGGCTAGAAAAGCTGATACGACAAAGGCAATTACAACCTGCGGAAATTCAGCTAATGCACAAATGCTAGGTCATCCTTTGTTAACCATACGCCGTTACCTGCAATATCAGGTTCCGATTTCAAGGGCGGACAGCACCGATCTCGATAACTGCACGGAAACCCGCTGAGGCTACTATCGAGGCACACCTGCACCGCTCGGCGCACGCAATAACCCAAAGTCGTGTTCGAACAATCCCGCACACTGAATTCACATAAAAACTGTTCGTCGAAGTTCTCACTGGCAAGGTCACACATAGTTTCGAAGGAGTGGCATCAACAGATGAGAGGATTCCGTGAGCGTCCAGATAATATGTACTTGTGAAGCCGCGTGCGGCTGAAGTGATGTGGCTTGCTTTTGCATGGACATGCATGGTTAGGCAGCCTATCACTCTCCACGATAAGCGCACCTAGCATCAAGTGCATCAAGTACTGGCCGAAAAATATGGAAATGTATAAGTCCATTGCAAATGCCGTATTAGTTCGTATAAAGTTCGTGCTATTGCCGTTCTAATTCTTCAACGCTCCTTTCTCAGGGGCATCCACTTCAAACGCGGTCTATTGATTTCCATCCTGGCATTTGGATCGAAGGTTCTTCATACGCCAGATAAAAAAAATATACTATATGTTCTCATGAAGGTTGAGTTCAACGTTTCAGAATCATATGAGGATTCAGGTGTTCGAGGAAGTGAAGAGTTGATGATCTTCTTGGGACGCTGCTTCCATTCAGCTAGTATACATTTGGTCTAGCGCGATTGCGGAACTGTGAACTTTCCGAGGTCGGAATGGAGAGTTCTTCACCTCTCAATGTCAACGAAGAATACCCCATTTGCATTTCCATCTTTCCTGGGCACAACACATCTTTGATTTCGGCATATGTCGGAAGATCAAATCATCCGAGTCGACGGACCATTTCTCGTCAAAGCTTTCCGCTTGCGACATGATCCAATCTAAATGACGCCGCGTCGCTTTGCACAGACCTTGATTTCCACCAACAGGATGCCTTGGCTTTCCCCAGGTTCTCCAGGACCACAAATTCTCCGTGTAAGAATCGTCGCTTGCTCTTTGTATAGCAAGACTTAGAGCGATGAAGCTTGCTTTGGCGTTTCGACGGTAATATTCTTTTGAAAAACATGGCCGAGCTTTGTTTCAAACACTATAGGTGCAAAAATGAATCTAACTTGGGGGGTCCTTAATATTTTGATGAGGGGGCGGAAGAAACGTTTTGCGGGGAGAGTGATATTTGCCGGTATAAGTAGGTAGTATACTTCGGCTTTCGTTGTCGAATCATCAGGCCAACTTGCCGTCTACATTCATTTCAACATCATGCGTTCTGTTATTTCGATTCTGTCTTTGGCAGCGACTGTCCTGGCTGCCGCTCGTACCTCACCACCATCTGGTTGCAAGGTTGTGAGCAAGACTGCAACTTCAGGGCAATACAAGACTGTACAGGCCGCGGTAGACTCATTGAGCGCATCCAGCACTGCAGCTCAATGTATCTTCATCTACCAGGGAACCTATAATGAGCAGGTCTACATTAAGGCCCTCCAGGGGGCTCTTACAATCTACGGATATACAACCGATACTTCTGGATACTCTGGGTAGGCGACCTTACATGATGTCCCTGTAGAATTCTGCTGACTCTGTATTTCTCGTAGCAATACTGTTACTATCACACAGAAGCTGAGTCAGGACGACGTTGCCAACAATGACTTGACAGCCACACTACGAGCGTGGTCTCCAAACTTCAAGGTCTACAATATCAACTTGGTCAACACCAGGGGCAAAGGCTCGCAGGCCTTGGCAGTGAGCGCCAACGCCGACAAGCAAGGCTACTACGGCGTGCAATTTAAGGGCTTTCAGGACACCATCCTTGCTCAGACTGGTGCTCAAGTATACGCAAAATGCTACATTGAAGGCGCAACCGACTTCATCTTCGGCCAGAAGGCAACGGCCTGGTTTGATAGCAGCGACATCCGAGTCCTCGCTGCGTCAATTGGATATATTACCGCAAACGGCAGGGACTCGTCTTCGAACCCCTCCTACTATGTCATCCACAAATCGAGTATTGCGGCTGCTTCCGGCAACACGGTCAAGTCAGGGGCTTACTACCTGGGCCGGCCATGGCGCAACTATGCTCGCGTCATCTTCCAGAGCACCAGTATGTCCAATGTTATCAATGGCGCCGGATGGTCTGTGTGGAACTCGGGAGATACTCGTACCGATAATGTTTACTTCGGGGAGTACTCGAACTCGGGAGATGGGTCCAAGGGCACCCGGGCCAGTTTTGGGAAGAAGTTGTCTTCGCCTGTAGCTATTGATACGGTTCTCGGCAGTGGCTACAAGAGCTGGGTCGACACTACCTATCTTTCTTGAAGCTTGAGTTTGAGTTTGAGTTTTCAACTTTGAGCTTTGGTCTTTGGAAAACTGAGATCTACTTCACTTCTTGTAAATACTTATATTCTGTAAATACATTTTCGATATGGGAGATGCCATGTCAAATTCCTCGGCAGTTGTGGACACCTTCCAGGAAGAACTGACGCTGCATGCAACCGGGAGCTAACTTACCTTGTGTACTTAACCCCACAGCAGCTTACACAGTATAGCATCATCCGATTTCACGTCAATATCGTCAATTCTCAATACACTAATTATGGATCATGGTACGATGATTCTTATCAGAGAAACCCCCAATACCCCCATCTCCAACACCCATCCTTCTCTTCTCAACAACATGCCTCCACGCGTGATACCTACGTAGGTACAGCCTACTGCACAAATCTCTTGATGGAGTTCGCAAACGAGTTACAGTGGAGCATCAAGATCCATGGTCCACGAGCACAGGGAAGACCAACACCAAGAACGTGGATGGTGGGTTGTGGCGCTAAACGTATCCGGGTACACGGATCGCTCTGCGACCAATCACAGTCTACGACCGCTTGTACACCGCGCCGAAAAACAAAACATTTTGTAAGACCGCCAGATAGAAACCGATAAACAGCCACTCGGTAGTGACTCGTCTATCCGACCGGCGTACACGCCATGTGGTTTGACACATGGGAATTGCCCTAACCCCAACCTCTGCTCTGTTATCAGTGGCTGGGCAATGCGCTATTCCCGTTGGAGTTGCCTACCTAGCGGCCCTTATCTATACTACCTAAGACCTATCCTAAAGTAAATGGTCCGGCGATGTATGAGCATCCTCTTGACTGACTTGGCCTTTTCACAAATGCGGTTCGCAGACGACTCGTTCCTTCGTCCTACCCTGATTTCCCCATATCAGAGTCAAGTGCTGAGAAATGCGTGTCTTGGGCTCGTCTTGTCTACGGCTGTCGATCCATTTCCTTATCAGTGCCAAGTCGGCAGGACAAGAAATAATGATGGGGGATTTCATTGAGGGAGCGCGTCGGCGAAAGAATGCCGAGGACCTTGTAGTTGAGAAATTTCGTGTTGAAGTCCGGAGGAATGAATATTTTAATGCTGCCATGCCCCCTGGTTTATGAGCTTTTTTGTTTGTTGCTCTGTAGACTGCAGTGCAAGTTTGACCCCTGATATCAATCTGGAGGGAGTTCAATTTCGCCAAGATGAATATGTTGTCCCGTAGACACGAATTTGTTGTGGTGAGTGGAGGAAGCCTTGAGTATGAAGACCCCCTATACTGACAACGATCAGCCAGAGTATAACCCAGAGAAACCAAATGGAGGAAACTCTCTCGAAGAAGATGTAAATGCTCAATACGTTGGGTTGGAATTTCACTACGCGTATCTGGTCTTCTGCGCATTCCTCGTCTGGCTCATCATCCCCGGTATCGGTCTGCTGTATAGTGGTCTTGCAAGGCGCAAGTCCGCGTTGGCTCTGCTCTTCCAGTCTTTGATGGTCTGTGGAGTGTAAGTTGGGATATGCATACCAAATCATTATGTTCGAGGTCTGATGAATACAGGGTCTGCTTCCAATGGATGTTCTGGGGATACTCCTTGGCGTACTCCCGTTCCGCCAGCGCCTTCATTGGTAACATGGACAACTTCGGCTTGAGGAATGTCGGGGTTGCACCATCGCCCGGGTCGGACGTCATCCCAGAAATTGTTTTCTGCTTGTACCAAATGTTGTTCGCGGCCGTTACCGTGCAGCTTGTCATCGGCGGTTCTTTCGAGAGAGGCCGTATCCTCCCATCGATGATCTTTGCTTTCTGTTGGGCTACTATTGTTTACTGCCCTATCGCATGCTGGACCTGGAACGCAAATGGATGGCTAGCCAACCTGCCTTCTCTTGACTTTGCTGGAGGCGGCCCTGTCCACGTCGCAAGTGGCTGGTCAGCCCTGGCCTACGCCTTTGTCCTCGGAAAGCGCAAGCATAAGGGTGACGCGGTCCATGGCAAGCCCCACAACCCTACCCTAGTCTTCCTTGGTACTGTACTCATCTGGTTCGGATGGTTTGGTTTCAACGGTGGTTCCGCTTTGAATGCCTCCATGCGCTCCATGATGGCCGCATTCAACACCAATACTGCCGCATCATTCGGTGTCTTGGGCTGGGTCACTGTCGACTACATCAGGACCAAGGGACGCTTCTCAGTCGTTGGAGCTTGCTCCGGCGCCATTGCTGGTCTCGTAGGCATTACTCCCGCTGCCGGGTTCGTTTCGGTCTGGCTTGCTGCGTTGATTGGTTTCCTCACTGGTGTTGTCTGCGCCCTGTGCAAGAACGTGGACAAGTGGATTAGGATTGACGAGGGCATGGACGTTTTCAAGCTCCATGGTATTGGTGGTATGACTGGATCCTTCCTTACTGGTATCTTCGCACAGAAGTGGGTTTCTGCCCTTGACGGTTCCTCCGAATACGAGGGAGCTCTTGATGGTGTAGGTGTCCAAGTCGGCCGTCAAATTGCTGAGATCTGCACCATCTCTGCCTACTCTTTTGTCGTCACTTGCATCCTTCTTTATGCCCTCAAGTACATTCCTTTCATGCACTTGCGTGTCAGCGAAGAGGCTGAGATGATTGGCCTCGATCTCGACCAGTTCGTGGACGAGCAGATTGGTGACTGGTCTATGATGGAACAACACACCTACAATGGCATCCGTGGCCCCCAGGGAAGCAGCCAGAACAGTGTCCACCCAGACTCGACAGTTCCAGCTGCTAAGCCAGAGTAGGTGCGACGACAGCTGAGACGAAGTAGATGGATAGGAAGGGGTTGTGGATAGATACCATGGTTTTATGCCGTAGCTAAGGCGGATGGAGATTTACATGTAGATGTTACTGAATGTTAATAGGATCAAATCAAACCGATTGTCGCAGCGTCCAGGTCCCGTATTATAAAAACCGAAGTGAGGTGCATGTGAGATGTCGTGGGGAAAAAGCAATGTCAGGGTGAAGATGCGTCAGACATGGGCCACCACGACTCAAAAGGGCCAAGTGCGAGACGATCACCCGCAGCGACGATTCCGACCTTGCATCAACAACCGCAGACTTACCTAAGTACATCTATGGGTGCGTTTCCGTCACAAGACCGTTGAGTCTATTTTTGCACGAAAAATTCACGGATGGAATGTACATCGTGGTGCGGCTGAATTGCAGCCCATCGCCTCGAGATGCCTATTCCAGACACACGGCAACATCGCAACCTTCAGGCGCTGCTGGGCGACACCGATATCCCGACAATGCGTAACATATGCATGCAACTCGTTCCTTTTCGCGGTTTTCACATGAATGATATATAAACGCATTGACAACCCCGCTGCTGAATAAATTAGACCATCATATCCATCTCAGCCAATTCCATTCATCCACTCTACCCAAGTAATTACATCACACACTCGAACCACATCACTTCTACCACACTTCACATTATGCCCTTCGGCCCATTTGCTCTCCAGTGGCGGGCACCGTCTCCGAATCCTCCTAAACCATCTCCACCTCCGACTGGACTAACACGAACCTACGTTACGACCGCATCTGGCCCTCTTGAACTGCTCTCCGCTCTCCCATCTCAATTAGACCACTCAAAACCACCCCTTTTCTTCGCCCATGGCGGTTTTGGTTGCGCCGAAGTATGGACGTCTTATATGCAATACTTTGCATCGAAAGGATATGCATGTTACTCTATGAGCTATCGAGGCCATGGAAATAGCTGGTATCCAGGACTGTGGCGCATGTATTTCACACCTCGAAATACTGTCGGAGATGATCTAGTAGCCGGGATCAAATACGTGGAAGAGTTAGAAAAGGCGAGACGAGGAGGAAATGTGGAGGATGCGAAAGTGGTTTTGATTGCGCATAGTGCGGGTGGTGCTTTGAGCCAGTACATTCTAAGTCGCGGATTGGTCAAGGTGCAGGGCTTTTGTATGCTAGCTGCAGTGCCTGGATTTGGATCGTAAGTGTCTTTTTTTCTCCCTAGTAGTAGACTTCACATATACTAACTATTGCATAGATGGAAGGTGTACAGATTTTGGGCTCTGACGGCACTAATTCACTTCCCATATCGGCTATACCATCCGCGATACGTTCTCGCCACTACACAGCAGGTACACGACGCATTTTTTACTCCATCAACACCCATATCAGTAGTCAGATCTCTGGAGAGACTCTTGTCTCCCTACGAATCCATGCTCTGGCCAATACAAGCACTTTTCCGCTTTGTCACAGGTCCCGACGTGTTGTCCTCGATTACACGATGGGGTGTTCCAAAACCCACGTCTTCAAATACCAAGATTTCTCCTGAATCCTCAAACAGCGTAAACAGTAGATTCCTCGTTCTCGCCGCAGAACATGATGTTCTTTGTACCCCAGCTATCCTCGAAGATGTTGCACAAAGATATCGCGCCGCTTTCCGCGAATTGGTCTCGAATAAGAAAATTGACGGGGTATCGAAAGATGATTTGAGGGGTAATGAGAATGGGGTATCATTTAGAGTTGTTCCAGGGTTAGGACACCATCTACAAAATCACGTGGAGTGGGAGAATGGCGCGAAAGTCATTCTAGAATGGGTGGATGCACTCTGAGGATTATATTTACGATTAGTATGAGATGCGGGGTCTCCTGCCACGTGTGCCATCTCAAGTTTCAACTAAAATAAAAGATCTGCATTCAGCGACCGGCGCATATACGTGGGGTAGAATTGGAGGCGATTAGTGCACGGTCAAAGGAAACTTGGGACGTACAACGAACCACTTCGTTGTCGCTCGGTATTCCGTCATGCCTTCATTACCCAATGAGCTGCGTCGAAGACTTTTCCTAATTTGCTCGTGCACAGGAAGCAATATTGAGTGATACCCTAATGACATAGGGAAGACCATACTGTGGTGCAACGTTGGTAATGACTAGCAACTCCTGATCATAAACATTTGCGTGCATACATCACAATACCTTCTCGTTGGTTCTGCATGGTTCCGAGAAAAAACTGCATCTAAGTTATGATGTCAGAAGGCACCGTATACATCGATTCTCTGGTTCAATTCTAAAAGGATACTTAGTCACCAAATTATACAGAGGTCTCTCATCGAACTCGAAACTCAAGTCCAGCATCCAACATCCATCACAACAAAATAACCAAACAACCAGAGCGTTCAACTCCAAACGACCAAATCAATCGAACCAAACAATACTAACCATCCATTATGCCTCTCTTCATCTTCTACCACCCCCTCACCGCCTTCTCAACCCCCGAATCCAAGCACGCTCTTGCCAAAGATATCACCGACCTCTACAGCCCACCCCTCCCCCCTTTTTACGTCGACGTAGTCTTCATCAAAGTCGAACCCGACAGATTCTACGTCGCAGGCAGCCCTCGTCCGTCCTCGAACTCCTCCGCTAATAGACCCGGACCTGACACCACTGTTCCCTTCATCCGCCTCGCGATCGAGCACATTGCCCAGAACCCCGTGGTCGACGTAGCGAAACGCTACATGAAGAAAATCGATGTAGTGCTTAAACCGCATATTGCGGATAAGGGGTATGATTAGGAGTATTTCGATTGCTAATTTGGATCGGGATTTATGGAAGGTGCAGGGGATGCATCTGCCAATGCTGGGTACGGATGCGGATAAGAAGTGGATAGCGGATAGTAAGGCGATTCCGTTTGATGGGATGGATGGGTTTGGGGGGAGAGGAGAATGATGGCATCTTAGATGTATCAGTAAGAAAAGGTTGATTAGTTAAGCCACCGGGATCAATAAGTCATGCTTTCAATTGTTCATTTGCTAGACTTCGAGTGACGACTCACAAAGACACCTACGAAGCACATCAAGTCGTGCTGTGACGCAAAAGTAAGCTATATATCCCCCAAGGCCAAATCAAGCTTCCGCATGACTAACGACAGCACTGACACTACCCAATGCCGAGACGATAACTTCCAGAAAGCCATTAGGGTGTCCGTCAAAGAAAAGAGGGTATCTTAACTGCTCCAATAACGCCATTACCAAATACAATACCGGAAAACCCCAGCTGGAGCGAAACAAACCCAGAAACAAAACCGTCGTATACCCTGAGTGAACCAGTGTGCTGTCTCACGGGTGGTGAGAGTGCCTCGGTTTCCCATTTCCTTTTCATGAAACAGGCAAGATCTACTTGTTTCCCATATCCCCATTCATATTCAAGTCCCAAGCGCTCCTCTTGGTTTTCAACTTCTTCTCAGTTCCTGAATCACAAGAGAAATCGTCGTCTGTTAGGACTACAGGTCTCTTCCTAGAAGCACCAACCCTAGGAGTGGAGATGCCGGACTCGACAAGAAGACTAGTATCGGTGAGTGGAGGTGGCGAGTCGCTGTCGTATGCACTGATATCGTCAAAGCGTGGGATCGATTTGTTATTTTGATAAGTCTGCTTGTTATTATGTAGTGGTTCGCGGATCATCTCAGCCTGAAGCTCCTGATTGTCACGTTCTTTTTCCAATTTGCGCTGCATATCGTCTCGACCCTTAAGCCAAATATCGTGTTGTTCCCGATAGTCGTGCTCAATACCTTCCAGCCACTCCTTATGATCCGCGTTCGTGTCAATTCTGTCTTGGCAGGGTGTGCATTTGATAAAGAAAGCCGTTGCAGCTGATTCTTCGCCGAGCATCTCGAATTCGGGGAGACTATCTCCGATCAACTCCACTTTGCTCCAATTTAGGCAATCTTCACAGAAAGCACTCTCGCACCATCGACAACGGTACAACATGCCTCCGGCATCGCTGGCTTTCTTGCCACATTGTGCGCAATCATGTTGGGGGCAAAAGAAGCCACTGAATGTCCGAATCTTGGACTGATATTCTTGACTCAGACATTCCTTGTGGTAAGATCGCGGACAGCTCTTGCAGGGAATAATCTTGTCGGAACCAAAGCAAATCAAACAATGGGTTTCGTGGGCGTGCTGGACCTTCTTCTCTCGCTTAGGATTTGCAAGACGAGGGTCTTTGCCAGCAAGGGTAGGGACAGCTTCCCATTCTGCGCAGCTGATCGATTCTTTACTAACAGCAAAACCATCGACCATTACAGTCATGTTTTTACCCCGCCTCCTATCCTCACGAGTTATAGATTTAGGAAGGATATTCTCTGCTGCATTCCTATCGTCGAATGAACGTTGGTAGCGTTTACCATCAAAAACAGCGCATTCAACACGCTCCATAGTCGAAAGCCATTTGGCTTCGTCAATATCAGTAGTGTCGAGGTTCGATTGCGGATCTGAGGGTTGGTCACGGCACTTCTGAAGCATAGTGTCAAGATCCCAGGACAGCATTTCGGTGGCATTTATCTCAGGATGAGATAAAGTTTGTGCTCCACGTCTAACAAGAGATTTGAGTTGACTTGTATCCATATGCGGCATATCTTCTGTCTCTTCGGAAGCAGAGTTGAAATCACTACCCTTCTCATGGATATTGCGCATCGATTCAGTGATCTTGGTGGAAAGGTAGAGTTTCTTTCTGATACGCCTCATCATTTGCTCCTCCACTGTTCCCTGGGTACAGAGTTTATAGATCGTCACCTTCTTGGTCTGGCCAATTCTATGCGCACGAGCCTCGGCCTGCAGGGTGATTTGTGGATTCCAGTCTTCATCGAGGAAGATAACATCCTCTGCGCTGGTGAGGTTGATGCCAATGCCACCGGCACGTGTCGATAATAGGATGACCTTATGATCTGATTTGACATCATTGAACAGACGAAGTTCCAGGTTACGGCGGGCACGGGCTGTGCGACCATCTAGTCGGAGATACTTGAACTTCTGCCCGTGATCGCTGAGCAATGCCAGAAGATCCTCGCAACAATCAAGACTTTGAGTGAAGCCTGAAAATATCAACACTTTCTTGCCTTCAGTGAAGATAGAGCGGTGGAGGAGCTTCTCCAACAGAATGAACTTTCCCGAGGCGCGAATAACATGTTCACCTAGGTAGTATGGCTCGGGGGCGGCGCCGGGCAGTAGATATGGGTGCGAGCAGGCTTTTCGCAGCTGCATAACCAAGTTCATCAGCTTTAACCACGATGATTGCGTCTTGGTATCGGGTTTCTCATCTATGGCCAAGTCTTCTTTCCTTTCTTTTTCGAGAGCCTCCTTTTCCTTGAGCTCGATATTGGAGAATAGATCTTTAAGGATTCCATCATCGACGCGCGTTAGAAGTCGCATGTACCAGAATCGCTGCATAGGAGTTAATGGAACATGAAGTAAAACCTCTTCCTTTGGCGGCAAGCCAAGGTTAACACCTGGGCTGTCTTTCATCCTCCGCAACATGATCAGCTCTAGGAGAGAGCGAGCATCATCTACAGTTTTCTCAATATATTTGCCTCGGGTGAGATCAAAAGAATCTTTAAAGAGCGCCTCAGTATTTGCAATGAAGACTTGGGGATATAACCATGCTAGCAGAGCCCACATCTCGACAAGGTTATTTTGTAACGGAGTGCCCGTCAGAATCAATCTGTATTCAGCGCTGATGTTCCTCAATGCAGTTGAGACTTGAGTGAGACTGCCTTTGATCCTGTGACCTTCATCTAGTGCGACATATCTCCATATGAACGAATGCTTGAACCATGATTGCTCGGCCAAGAAGCATTCATAGGTGGTAACAATTATCTTGTACGAGTCGGTACGGTCCTCTGTAGGCAGTTTGGAAACACCCAGTCCAGCTTTCCGTGAGGATTTTCTATCTCTAGCGTGTGTTGTTTCATTACCAAACATATCCTCAACGCCGAGGACGACCCTTTTGAGCCGATCGCGTTCTTTGACACTGCCATGGAATCGGAAGACTCGCAAGTTAGGTACCCATCTCTGAGCCTCGTTAACCCACGAGTCCAAAACACTTAAGGGGCAGAGGACAAGGTATGGCCGAAGCTCTTCTGACTTGTATCCAGCTTTCTCGTCTTGCTCCTCTAAGTATTGGAATAGTGACAACGTTTGTAGGGTTTTGCCTAGGCCCATCTCGTCTCCGAGGATGCCCGAAAAGCCGTTGTTATATAGATGTACCAAAAAAGACAGTCCAGAAAGTTGATAAGGTTTCATCGTCGCTTTCACACCACTAGGCTGTTCTGTCAATTCTTCATACTCTACGGCGGTTTCGGCATCGCCAATTACTTTTGACAGGAGCTTTGAAATGTAGTTGTTGGCGGGCAAGAGTGGTAGAAAATATTCCCGATTAGCGATCAAGAAATTGTCGGCTTTAGCTCTAGTCCGTAATGCAATCTCATCCCGTAGTCGCTGGCGAGCAGTATCCAACTTCACACGCTTTGGTGTACCTTTCTTCGGCCCACGAGTTGGTGAAGCCTGTGACTCCGCCGTGTCCGACTCTAGGATATTGTCCTTCCCACGGCCACTCCTTCGAAGTCCCTCTGTCCTCTCCTTCTTTCGATTTTCCATCTTGAGCTCCCTTTTCAGCGCTACAATCTGTTTATTATTCAGTCGGGCAGAGGTGCGCATTGTAGTCTCGTTATTGTTGGGATCGTTGAGGGATTCCGTGACGTCAGGATCGAATTCATCGACAGGTTCGTCTTCTTTCAGCCCAAAGGCCCGCGCCATGCCGTTCATAGCGAAAGATGGTGTTTGCACGTCGTTTGCGGACACAGAGGTAGGCGTTTGCGTACTGTCTAATTGTGACTCAACCTCACATTGCCCGGCGACTTCTACTTCATCGTGCAGCCTACTTCCGGGAAGATCCTCGTTTGTTCCTTGGGAAACTTGGGGTGGGGATAGCGCAAATTTGGACGACTCTCTCCGTTCTTTCGTGACGGAGGTAGCAGAGCTCCTAGAGCCAAATTGCGCCAATAAATCCTGATACACGTGGGTTTTGCGCCTTTGCGGCGTGGTGGGGAGGGGCGAGCCGGGAGTGGTGCGAGGACGCTCCATGGCGCATCAATGAGGTCGGAAGACCACTGTTGTCGAAGTGTACGATAAATGCAGCGAAGGTGGTGGAGATGAGAGGCGAGAGGTCAAAAACTCTAAAGCTTTGGCGCATCGAGGGCGCGCATTGAGCAGTGTAGTTGCCTCGAGGTCTCGGCGATGAGGGTGGAGATTTCCATTTGTTGGTGAAGGTGAGAGAGTGAAGGACAACAACGCGTTCACACAGTCGCATTGGTGAGAAGTTATAGGGCAAGCACAATAGGGAGGCTGTTCATGATAAAAAAAAACGCTAAGGTTGAACAGATTCTCCTCCTCCACCTGTCTCGGGCGAACACAACGCGTTGTCACGACATTTCGTGGTGTAACTGTAACCTCCAGCCGTAGACGCCAAACGCCAACCCGCAAATCACCTAGCGCCGGAGAAAACAAACCCTAAACGCCGACCCATCACCGCAAACGCAGCTGCAACACCTCGACACCAACACGAAGAAAGCTACCTAGCTATCACCGAATCTACAAAGGCCACGGCCCCCTGCCACATCTGCTCCCGACCCTCCTCTTTTTCCCATGGCGCTGCCCGTCACTACACCGTTCTGGCCCATATATGTCCGCAAGTCAGACGGCCATGAAGTGTTCACATCCAAGGGAATCCAGGTCAAGAATGCGCCCAGCATCCAGCAGCTTGATCGCACACCAAATTCTCAAGGACAAAGCGACTATTACCGCCTGATCGAGCGAGATGAACCGAAACACATCGATTGGCGCAAGAAACTGGGCGGCATGCTCCTGCGCGAGCTTGGGGGCAAACAAACAGAAGACAAATGGGCACAAACAATTCTCTACGACCTGCCTGAGGGCTACCAGCTCTTCGAACATATCAAGTCTAAGGCTGATGGTCAGACTCGCCCGGTGAAAAACCACTCTGGCGGTGGTCATGATCGACAAGACGCATATCTCTACGGCTATCCCAAAGGTCCGAAGAAACGGTTTAGGAGCCCCGTGGAGTTCTTCCCTCATTTGCTGTGGTTGTCAACCGACGAAAGCAATGATTACGAGAATTGCACATGTAAGATGTGCTCTCCGTTGCAGCTCGAATCAGAGAAGCCCACACCCAAGCCGGAACCAATGGTTCCCTTGAAGAAGGAACCCAGTCCCGCTACCGCGACTCCCCCAAGTGGCATGTTTAATCGACAACCTGCTGTTCAAATCCCTATTAGAAGACCAAGTATCGGGCCTCCTTCTGCACAGAGTCCCAAGCCGTCAACACCAACTCCAAACGCATATGTACCCCGACCAGTACCCGCTGCGCCGATACCAACGCCCCTCCCGCAACCTCGTTCGATAGATCAGCAAATCGATGGCCAATACAATAGGTTCCTCGCCAGGATAGGAGAGTTAGTTTGGTTTCATAGACCAAAAAACAGGGCGTGGGGCCTTGGGGTGGTCGTCCGCAGGTGGCATATCAACAACCCATCTGTAGATGGTTCAAGCAAATCTGTTGCAGCATACAGAGTTCAACCGCTCTCGCATCCCTTCGAGTCACCCTCCCAAGAAGATATCATCTCAGATGGCGAAATAAAGCCGTGGCTCGCGTGGTCTGCTCCGCAATGCACTTATTCTTACCTGCAGCAGAATCCTGCCCTGCATTATGACCAAGTCGACTGGCAAGCTCTCCTTAGGGGTAATTTTGGCAGCAGTGACAGCGGTAATGCTGAAGTAGATGCTTCTATCCTTGCTGCGAAGGCAATCGATACCACATATACTCTATGTGAACGCCTAAAGACAACACATAACACGGGATACGAGGAACGGCATTGGAATTGCATGTACCTAGGGGCTGAGAGAATCTGGAATGGCGAACCCGTCCGTCTTCGCATAGGCAGCGGTACTGACATCGTAGTCATCACCGACATCATCGAGCGCATCATTCCCAATTCTGCACCGTTCCATAATGGACACCCTTCCTCTTCTTCCGTTTCACAGATTAACGTCATTGGAGATGTATACACCTATGCCACTGTCCAGGTTTCGAATATAAAGGCCCCGCCACCTCTTCCTCAGAACAATGGCATTCCCCTTCGGATGCAAAAGGACATGGCATGGCGAAACCGGGATCTCTTAGAGCAAACCCACACATTAGCCTACTGGAGACTTGTTCAGGCCCAATCACGGATTGACGTGTCTGAGATCAAGGGGCGTTGGTACGAGACCAGCATTGTCTTCGTGGACGCATTTAAAACCGCAATCATTAAGAAAGAGGGTGGCAATGGAGTCTGGATGAACTCTCGTGGAGATGCAATTGGAGCTGGCAAAATGCACATGTTCAGGAAAGATGACCGAGTGGACGCTTTTGGAGATGCTGTTCCCAAGAATACAGTCTTGCACGAAGGTCTTGAACCTCCAAGCCATGATCATGTCAGACAAACTACCAATGACATGCAGGGTTTGGGACTCAGTGCTCCAGTGAGTGGCGTTGGCGATGGGGATTTTCTCGCTGACTTCATGAATCTTGACGGTATGGCGGAGGAAGAGGGCATGGGCTTCAATCATCATTTTGGCTTTCAGTAACTCGTCTTCCATGTTACTGACACAAATATACGTAGAGATTTGATATTGAGGAAGTCGAGTTCACAAGCATTCCAAGGCGTTAGTATTATTGTTCAGACAGATTGGGCTGTCGAGACTACGGGTTCATGATGATTCTACAGGTAAATTTTGTGGCCATTAAAAGTATCAATAAGGCGTGCTCATCTTCGATTGCCGCGGGTATACCCCAAAAGGCGTTCAATATCATTTGACTTTCATCGGTATGGCATGGCATGTAGAACTGTTCGATTTGCAAGAGCAGCAGATAAGAATATGTTTCCAAGTTCTTTCATCGTTCCATCTTTGTCCGTATCCGCGACCTTGTACCGCATCATCCTGCTATGATGGATGGCTTCTAATCGAGTATTGTTTTGTGGGTGGTCGTTCCACACTAATTACCAAGTGTGGGATCAGGCACTTGTTCTGTGCATCGAAGGCTGTGTTCTACCTTTTTATCAGCAGGCTAGAATTTATATGATAGAGAAGATAGCGCTCGTCTTGCTTTCACCTCTTGTCACAATTTGCTTTACCCTGCATATCTTTTGTTCCCCTAGCAACATCCAAAATCCACCCATACGTCTCTGGGCGTACGCCCAATAGGATCGTGCAGAATCGCTGCGGGGTCGATTCTCCCGCATCACACCAGAGTCTCACATGGATAGTCTTATTTTCGTCTCTAGTCGCATCACAACTTCAATATTCCCCACATTAACCATGGATACCTCCTTCAGATATGGTCAACTAACCCAGCAAATTCCCATCCGCGCCCCAACTCAAAACTTAAATCCTAGCTCCACCCCAAACAAAGAAGAAGAGACTCCTCCCCTCCCCCAAGACCCCTCAATTTGCAAAATATGTCACAACCTTGAACTTCTCCCCGGCTGGACACTTGACTTCCGAAACCCTCAAGAAGTATTTAACTCGGCAGCCACAAAAAAGTGTCAAGGCTGCCCAATTCTCGCAGCTGGATTCCAGGTCTTCGGAATCGACTCCAAGTATCGCTTTTCACTGAGACTGCAAAATGGGCGCACGGTATCGGCACAGGTTTACAAGAAGTTAGTGACGAATACAGGGTCAGACTTGATAGGGGAGAAAGTGGGGGATTTTGATTTCTACGCCGGTTCTACTGGTATGTATAATAATAACCTTTTTCCCAAAACATTTCTTCCCCCACTGGATAAAGCCGAACTAAATAACCCACATCTAGAAAACCACCCCTTCCCATCCCTGAAACAATACACCCATCTCCCACCAGGAGACACCGGCTCAGACGCAAGCATCGCACTGATATCCAACTGGCTCAACACTTGTCTCCAATCCCACTCCCCATGCACAACCCCCTCCGCCGGGACCTGGATGCCCACGCGCGTTGTCGAAATCTACGGCCACGAAAAAGTCCGTCTCTGCAGCACGGCATCCAAGACCACGCCAGACAAATACGTATGTCTAAGTCACTGCTGGGGCAAAGACCCACTGTTCCGCACGCTGAAAGAGAATGTCTCAGCACATCACGAGGACATTCCGTGGAGTCGTATACCGAAAACATTCCGCGATGCTATTTCTGTAACGCACAGATTAGGGTTGAAGTTCTTGTGGATCGACAGTTTGTGTATTGTGCAGGATGACGGGGATGATTGGCTGCGCGAGGGCAGTATGATGGATTTTATTTATGAGATGGGGACTTTGACGATTGCGGCGACGAAGGCGGCGGGGCCGAGGGAGGGGTGTTTTTGTGAGGATGAGGGGCTGAGGAGGAGGTTGGAGTTTGAGAGGACAGGTGCAGATGGTGGGGGGACGTATGATGTGGTGGTGGAGAAGGGGCTGGTGCATGATATTGATACCTGGCCGATTATGACGAGAGCTTGTAAGTCAGTCAGTCGTCGAAAGACAAAACACACACCCTCACTCTACATAATTTCGCCCCTACTAACTCCTCTCCAGGGGTCGTCCAAGAACGTCTCCTCTCCCCCCGAATCATCCACTTCGGCCCCTCCGAACTCCTCTGGGAATGTCGGTCTCTCGCAACATGCCAATGCACGCAATGGACCCCCTCCTCCTTCAACAAAATGACTCTTGCCCCCTCTACGCGCCCAGACCGTCTCGAAACCCTCCGCATCTGGCACCGCGTCGTCAGCAACTACACGACTAAAAGCATAACCTACGAGTCCGATATTTTCCCCGCGCTCCAGGGAATCGCGAAATCGATACTGAAAACGACGGATCTGAAGTGGAAGGCGGGGCAATGGGATTTTGCGAGTTTTGCGTGGTACGCTGTCAGCTCAGGTTCGAGGCGGGCAAAGGAGTGGCGCGCGCCCAGTTGGTCGTGGGCGAGTGTTGCGGGACAGGTGGCGTGGCCGGTGGAGGTGCAGAGGGTTGCGGTGGAGTATGCGGTGCTTGAGAGTGTGGAGGCGGAGAGTGTGGGGACGGATGTGTTTGGGGCTGTTAAGAGTGGGAAGATGGTTTTGAGGGGGAGGGGGGTGGAAGGGGTTGTTTTGTTTCGGGAAGATGGGAGCAGTGTGGAGTTGAGGATTGGCGGGGAGGATGGAAAGGGGGATGGGGACGAGATAAGGGCTTTTATTCCGGATGTTGGGGTTGGAGGAGAGGGCGCATTAGCAAGTGGAGAGAAAGTGCGTGTGGTGAAGTTTTGTAAGAGTTTTGATACTGGTGCTAAGGAGGGCATGTTGGATGGAAGTATGATATCTGTCAAGGGGAAAGCGAAGAAGAAACCCATGTTGAAAAGCATCATTCCGAATAAGAAAGAAGATTATTTCTTTCTTGTCCTGAGACGTGCCATTGGGAAGGATGAAGAAGAAGCAGGAGGACAGTGCTGGGAAAGAGTTGGTATGGTACAGTTCTGGGGCACAGATGATTCTCCAATCATGGTGAGGTTTGATGGGCTGAGTAGGGAGGAGAGGATGACAGTCATCTGATCTGTTAGAAGAACCATATTCTTTTATTGCAGGAGTGTTGATATCAATAAATGAGCGAAAAATACTCTCCTACCGCTAAAAGATAATACAGGATCACAAGAACGGTCAAGCCAACACAGACCAGACATTTAACAAACCCAACCTCCTCTTCAATTTACAAATTCTACCTTGTTAGCAATTGCCTCGTATTAATTCCCTTCGAATACCATGACACCACTAACATTCTCTATGGCGGTTCCAAACCCAAATCCCTTGTTCCATTCTAGCAGCGAACAGACACCCAAGCAAAAGGTACCGAAATACAACAACCATACGGAGGCACATGAGACGAGCCTCTACACTCCGGTCCACTCCAAGCACACGCACTGTGCACCCCCTTGAACCATCTCATTAGCGATTTCGGACTAAACAGCAAGCATCCGTTGTCCTCAAACCTAGATGCTTGAGCCATAGAAAATAAGCAACTCCTTCACTCACCCTCCCGACACCGAAATCGACCGCAATTTCTCGAACCGCATGCAGCAATCCCCGGCGCTTACAAAAACAAACCCGGAGTTTCCATCGTTGCAAGTGTCGCCGTTATACGCTGTTACGATAGCGACGTCTTTGCGTGCTACGAGCTTCACGTGGTTGGTTTTAAGGGTGTCTGAAATGGGGTGGTGGTGGTGTTGCTATGATGGGTGGGAAATAGCATGGCGCTGCGGGTGAGCTGGGAGGGGGAAAACTTGTATATTGAGTAGAGATCTAATGGTTGGTGAGGGTTGGATTGGAGTGATGGAGTTCGGGTTATGGAAAGTAGCTGAGCGTGTTTTTATATCCAGTTTGGAGATGGATTTCGAACTTCTACAACAACCATACTTTGGCGAAAGACTTCCATTATTTGTCCCAAACAGTACCCCCAGCTCCGAATTCCTGCCTTTGCCCCAAATTAAACTATGTTGATCGTGAAGAAGGCAAGATCTCACTCCAGTGATGCAAATATGTAGTATACATTGCTTTACTTGTACGTTTTAATCTCCGTGACTACAATTGCAGTGTCATGATATGCGAGCTCTGCGACTGTAACATAGGCAAAATTTTCTTCGCCTGACTTCCGGAAGAGCGGTGATGGATAACGAGGCGCGGCACTATCGTTCACAGAAGTGTGTCTTGGAACTCTAGAAAATTTGGCTATTTGAATACACAGTTACTTGATTAGGCAGTGAATAGTTGTTTAGAAAGGGGTAATGGATAGGTAGATTCCAAACATCATGTTGGACGAAAACATTTTCGCACGCGATAGGAATAAAATCAACTGTTTAGAAAGCCAAATAATCTACTGTCGTTACCTTTGCTTATGGGATCATGCTTATTCATTGCCATAAAACTCAACTACATCTGTAGACTTCACTTCTGCAGAATTGTCATCTATGTACAGCCACCAGACCATACCACTGCAAGACACTTCGTAACCAAAACCTCATCACCATGCCCAGCTACCTATATGCCCTCCAATTTCCAACCAGCAATCGACTATGTATCCCCAAACCTGCACTTTGCTGCTTGACCATATGGTCTTTACCTAGGTAGGTAGGTGCAACGCGCTGGACCTATGTGGCCAACCCAGCTGCACCCAAGATCCCAACAATCGACCCCTTAGGCAATCCCTAGGTAGCCACCAGACGATTCACTAGAATCGCCACAACCCGATATATACAGCCTGAGGGTCTTTGTCTACACTCCATCACAAGCCGGCGCGCCAAATGGCCATAAGTGACTAGAACACACAAACCGTACCCAGAAATCTCTACGAACAAAGCACAATCTCATAGCTGACAAGTCTGCATAATGTTCCACAATATCCCTCAAGACACTGACTACCGAAACTTTCATATCGGTTACGTTGTCACATCTGTACGCCAACAAGCTCCTAGTCCATCTGGCCGCTTGCATAACTCTTATTCGTCTGGAGCAGAAGATACTATTGCAGAGACCGTCCCTGCTTCCCTATCCCTACCTCTCTCTTTCCATGACTGCTCGCTCGCTTGCCCTCTCGATTCGAATCGTATTGCATGCATACACAAACCCATCCGTTCATCGATCCGAACCATCAATATCCCTTGCTTGTCTGCGTGATTGACTGTTCTAAAAACGTCTCTCCCCAGACACTAGCAATCCCAATGGGGACGGATAGATTCGATCAAAGTACCAATTTAGACATCGTGCTCATCCATATCGAGACGTATCCATCTATCCATCCGCTTCGTTCATACATGCGTATACGTATACGTACATACGATAGGCATCGTCAACCTGTGCCTGCAAATGCAGAGGCGAAGCAATGCAAAGGCGGAGCAAGGCAAAGCAAAGCACCGACTCCATTCCTAAACATAGCATTCAACCACGCATCACGCACCACGTATGTACCGCGGAACCAAAGAAGGTCCCTCTCGAATCGCATCGCACGTCCCCAAATCTACGGACATCGATCGGAAACCCAGGTCGAAGCCCAAGTCCAAGTCCAAGACGAAGCTCAGACCCCCATCTCTCTCCATCCGTGATTCATCCATCCATCCTTCCCACCAACCCAAAGCCAAACCAAACCCCATCAGTGACCAATCCATTACAAACCCATTCCCCTCCCCACTCCACCCCAAACAATCCACTACCAAACCCTCCATCGGCGTCCCCGAACCCCCCCACCTAATCCAGCCAAGCGTGCACCCCAATTCGACAAACCTACACTTTTACCCGGTTCCCCCCTCTGCATCCAGTGCTGCAACTCAAGCGAGAATATGCACCAACATCACGTTTTATTCATTTGGTTCCTTCTGAGCAGATCCAGGACCTCGTCATTGGATCCGTGGGCTTTTTGCCGGATTAGCGAAAGACACAGACCATCGATTTTCCCTCTGTTCTGTTCAGTAGAGCCAAAGACACGCAGACGCGCGCTTTTTGATGATGAGGGGGTTTTCGTGGGCGATAAGTTGATGCGTTTGTGGGCACGTGGGCGGGTGAAGAATTCAATTAATATCCATAATATCAATCCACATCTTAGCTTCCCCAACGATCATCCTACTGAGAAAGAAAAAACCCATACTGTCCCATCTCCAAGAAATCTGCCCAAACGCACAACGACGTTGCCAAAACGTTTACACTAGCAGTTAGCCATTAGCAGATCCAAACCCAAACTGAGCCAGAATCCGAATCCGTGCTCTGGGGCATTACCGGATCCGGAGCACGGGGTTCTGGAACAGGATTAGGAGGGCAGGTTTGGGGATGGGGAGCGCGCTGAGCTGGTGGTTGGATCATCGATGTGGACATGGGGCAGACGTGCAGAATCGATAGAAGGCAAGGTAGGCGCGTGCGTTGAGAGGAAGTGAGATGCTGCAGAGGAAAGTTCCGGCCCGTGGAACGATGATGGTGAGGGTGGTCATGATTGCTAGGGGGGTGGGGAGGGGGTGTGTTGGCAGTTCCTTGTATTATGCAGCGGCGGTACGGTGAGGAGGGAGATGGGAGATGGGATGCTGTGAGAGAAGCGGTTGTTCCTGCTTGAGACTATTGTTTGAGACGGACTCAGGGGATGTGCAATGTGGTTTTGTTTTTTCTATGGCAGTAGACTGCCGTCTCTTCGTTTCAGAGAAAGATATCGGGCGAACGGCGACCACACTGAAGATATCGGGCCACTTGGCGGGAGAGACCTGGAAAGTGGAAAGTCCAGGCTTTCAGGCTGCTAACAATCGATTGCTTGTGGTTCGCGGTTCCAACGACCGGTGTTGGGGTTAATTGTTCAGTCCAGGACATCTGGGCACAATAGTTTTGAGATTCCAAGTGTCAGCAAGCGTCTGGCAGCTGTCAGTTTGCGGGCTCGCTCGTATGCATGCATGCATAGCAGCTGGCCTCCCTTGACATGCCTCGATATGCATTGTCCCGATGGCTTCCTCAGTGGCTTACGCTGCTAGTGCCCGCTGATTTCGCATTTGTGCTGCTTTTGACCAATTCAGCATTGCAAGAGATCAATTGCTCATAACCCAAGTGCACATCTTCGTATGATTCGTATCGCACGCTCTCAGCCCTGTGCTATCGCTCTGAATTCATCCGAGAGCACAAGCATGGGGTAACTTCGTATCGAGAGTCATATCGGAGGCTTCAAAAACTCGCCTCGCCTGTGTTGAGGAGCCAAGCAGCGGAAGGAAGAACGGGGTTCTTCGGAGGATTGAGAGGATTGGGAGGAAGATGGTGGAGATTGAACCTGTGCTATGAAGAAGGAGGGTGCAAGTTGATCGGCGATACAAAAGAAAGAGGGGGACGGCACAACGGGCAGACTCCTCGCTTCGAGAAGAAAATCGAACGAGGTTGGGGAAAAGCGCATCAGCAACGCCCAATCACTGCACGTTACTATCCTAAATTTACCTAAGCTGACCGTTTTGATTGGCGCATCGCGAAATCGACAAGGTGCGCTTACAGATGAAATAGATTAAAATGCCATGTCGTGGCCTCTCTTGCTTTTGCGAAAAAGCGCCTGGCCTCTGGTGTCTACGTTGCGCGCGACAAGTGACAGATGCAAGCCACGATATCGATTTCAAGTTCGTTTTGCACGGCACGCGGCATCCTTGAAGAGAGACGAGGACTCGAAAGCCACCAGCTTATGTTCTGCTCTCCTTTTTCTTCATGTCCACGTTTCCATGTCGTGAAACATCGGCAAGAATGTGACACTGACAGCAAAAAGAATTGAATCTCGCGGCCTAGATGTCTTCAGGGGGCGAAGAATTGCTTGCGCGCGTCGAGCCCTCTTGAGTTCTGACCCAGACAACCCTGGAAGCGCTGTGATCCGGGAGCGCAGCCGCGGCCGGTAGCGATTTATGGAAATTCGGACGACATATAGCAGTGTGAAGCAATAGTAATATCGACGAGTGTTGGATGGTCTTGCTCTTCTACTGATATCAGGTGAGAGCTGGTGATGCAGCGAGTCAGGCTATTATCGATTGGCAAAATGTGAAAGTAGGCACAACAACAATAAACTTCCTTATGAACCGCAAAACAAAAGATAAGCGATGTGAACAAAAAAGTGTAACCCTCGTTTCCAGAAGTGCGGCTCTGCGAATTGGATCACTGCCGGCAGGGGAGGCAGAGACGAGGCGAGCCATTATAAGCACGTGCGCATATGGGTTATGGGTCGTTGACAGTCAGGGAGGATCCCGGTGCGAGAAACTCAAAATCAAGGCTGAAGAAGGAAGTGTGCTCGAAAAAAGCAACGAAAGAATTCCGAGCCGGCAATCAGGGAAAATGCAATTCCATGTCTCGGTAACTTTTGGGGTAGGACTTTTTGTCAGAACTGCGTCAGCCCGCAGTGTCGGGAAGACAAAGAGTTGTTCATGCGATGCGAAAAGTCAAAATTTTGTTGGGAAGCGAAAGACGAGCGGGAAGGCAATGATGCGCAGATTGTGCATTGAAGAGGGGGCGGTGAGCATTGAACCTGACCCACGATTGCATTGCCATGCGCATTTGGCTTTCGCGTGTGCAAAACGTGGATTTCAGCTCGGCGAACTAGGGAAACTGGTCTGTTCGACCTGGTTGCCGGTAGCTGGAAATTAGGAACTGGAAGCTGGAAATTGGGAACTGAAAAGATGATGCATCGTTCCTAGATATGAGGAATTCATGCGCAACTTTCGACGTAAAGATTAATTCCATTGTCTAGAGCCAAACGATGTAGGGGGCGTTGCAGCGACGAATTTAGTTGCTAGTAGTTGATCGTATTTCCTCGGGCGGGTGCCTGCCTGTGGTAGACTAGGCGTTCATCGGGTAGTGGCATCCAAAGAACACAACATATCCAGAAACCAATCCCGATTGCAAAAGACGGTGCCGTGAATGTATCGTGACAGTGCGTTTCCGCAACATTCCGTGACGAGATGGCGAGGCGTTACGACTGAGAGCTTTGCGAGCCAATCCATGGCCTGCCGGATTGAATCTTCCCAGCCGACCTGCACCACCAAAGTAACACAGGCATCGCGTGGGACAGATACACAACCGCTGCGACTTCTCCACCTTTAACACGCTGGACAGGTCCCACTGCCACTGGCTTCTGTGCAACCAGTCACGCCATGCACTGTCTGCAAGCAGAAAATCATACGAGAAACAATATCGTTTGTCGACAAGCGGCCCGCGTATAGGTATCACAGCATTTCCTCATTGTCATTTTCGAACCCTTTATTCCTCGATGCGGCGAGCTGGTGTGCGATGTAACGCTCGACAGAAGGTATCGGGTGTATATCTTGAGCGGCGGTATATCATGACGAAGGGTTGACGAATGAGGATGTTTAGGCTCCCACGGCCCACAGCATCGGAGTCTGTCAGTTCTTGTGTAATATTGTAGATGCGCTGGATTTGGGGACAGCAAGCGAGGCAGACCTGGGTAATGTGGGTTGTACTCTGACTGTGTGCGATGGCGTTTCAGTTGAGGGACATGGCGTGTAGCACGGGGCGCGGGCGAGCGGTCGGGGTAAGTTTGAAGGTTGTACAGAGGCGTGAACGAACATCTGACGACAGTCCGTGGAGGATCATGTCGGGAATGATCCGGCGGTGAGGAGCGACATCTAACAGGATTAGTGGCTAAAAATGCTGTCACAGTGAGCGAAATCTGTCATTAAGCAAAAGAGGGATATCACATAAAGTTGGGAGTAAAAAATAGGCCTGTACTCCTGTAAGAAAGGAGACAGCGAAAAGATAAGGTAGTATTGCTGAGGGCAAAGCAGTAGAGGCGATGGCTGAGATCCTTGCCATGTCGTCTCGTGCAGCTTGCTGGCTGTATCGCCCAAAGCTCGCAGAATTTGAAATAGCTAGTAGTGGTAACATCTTGATCGTCGCTAGCTGATTCCATAAAATAATGGACTTGATGGTAAGAATGAGAAATGTGACATATAAAAACATCCCAGGAATGGGGAAGAGCGTTGCCATTGTTGTCGACTCGATTCATGCAAGGGGAGAACGAAGGACTAGTTAGGTTCACGCCCCAGGGCAAGAGGATTGCCCTGTTCGACAGCAAGGGCTCTCAACTTGGCTTCGACCTGGCGAACCACCTCGGGGTCGAAGGCGCTTTCCTTTTTAGCTTTCTTTGCCCTAAGATGAAAAGTTAGTAAAGTGGATTCCGAGGGGCTCTTTGGCAAATGCACGTACGGTGTTCTGGTGCATTTCTCGCAACGCTCATGCCCACACCCCGGACACTGCGGCTGACCCTCGATGAAGTGCGCCTGGCACTCTTCACACTCCCATCGGACGCGGGTTCTCGGCTTCCTCCATATACGGCGAACGAGCTCCAAATCCTTTTCGTAATCCACTTCATTGTCGCTGTCGGGCTCGACGTCGCCTGGATACCCGTGGGGCCATTTGGCCAGCTTGGCGGGTTCCCTGGGACACTTGGTACAGCGCACGTGACTGCATTGTTCACAGGTAGTAGAGGTAGCCGGGATAAACAAAGTATTGCACTTGTGGCAAGAGCGGCGGATTCGTTGCTTGACGGGCTGATAGATCCTCTCTTCTCCGGTTTTGGTGGTTACGGTCAAAAGCTGCTTCTTCTTCTTGGGTCTCTCGAGACGCTCCCTCTCACCATCCTTGCCCTTGCCCTTCTCGGCAGCGGTCTTCTTCTTGGGGTAGCGGGGGCACTTCTTGCAACGCTTGTGCTCGCACTGAGTGCAGACCTTTTCAGCTCCGAAGGAGGTTCCACAGTGGTGGCACTCGCGGTGGACGCGCATGCGGATAGGCCTCTCAACACGCTGGACACTGATGGGCTGGGCAGGAGTGGCAAGCCATTCGTGAGACTCGAGGGTCAATCCGTACTTGGCGAAGAGAAGGCGGGCACGCTCCTGCTGCAAGGCGCTGCGGTTGATTTGGTGGGTAGTAATGACGGGAGGCGGGGGAGTGGTGGTGGACGAGACAGTGGCCTTTGGGGTTGGAGTAGTTTCCTCGGCGGTGGTAGAGGCAGCGGGGCTGGAATGAGGATTAGCACATGAAAGGCAGATGGGCGGAAAAAAGAAAAAGCCATTTTTTGAAGAGAATATTCAACGTACGCAGAGGCTGCAATTTCCTTGGTGGGTTCCTTCTGCTCAGACTCAACAGTTGCTGGGGTGGTGGCAGGTGCGGCGGAAGCAGTAGATGTGGAAGCCGTAGTGGTGGATTTCTCGCGCTTGAAGACGCTGCTCATTCTCTTTACATATTTTCCCAGGCTCCTGCGCCTGTCCATGTCCTTGCCGTCGGACGGCCCTGTGCCACCTGGAGTCGACATGATGTTGATGTTGATGTTGTTGTTGTCGATATCGCTGGAGTGGCGATGTTGATGGTGGTCGAGGTATCGGTGGTGGTCGGGATCCGGTCGGGATTCCACAGCTACCCAGTTGGCGAGGCAAAAGGCGTTTAAAACAAGAAACGGAGGGGAGAGCCAGGAATAAAGTCAAGGGGTTATGGTTGGAGGCGAGGGTGGGTCAGCGGTCAGACACACACGAATATCCCGGACAGCGGTGTGGTATGTAGTTCGACCTGGGCTGAGACAGCGACGAAACTTGGGGAAAGACCGGCGGCGTGGATAAGGTGCGGATAAGGGCGACTGGGAGCAACCGTTCAGTTCAGGCTGGAACGGGACCGGTTTGAATTGACAAGGCCAGCAAGAGAGACGGTGCTCGCCCTCTTTTCGCGGTTGCGAAGGAGAGGAGTAAAGGGCGACGGCGGGGAGGGGGAGAGAGGTAGCAGTTGAGGGCGGAGGTGGTGGAGGTGTTGGAACGGGACGGGCTCGCAGGCGCAGGCGCAGGCAAGATGAATGTCGGGCGATGGTGGTGAGAAGTAGCGGGCGAACTCCAGGCCGGATGGTCCCTTCCCAATGGGCTGGAAATGCAAGTGCAAGCAGCTCCCGGGCAGTCGCTAACCAGCGCGGCGGCCCCCCCGTTCGCAGCGCAGCAGCAGCGAGCTACCACCCACGGCGGGACACCAGCAAATTCGGGGTAATCTTGCCTTGCAGGCTTGCTTGCACTTGGGCAGAGTTTTTTTTCTTTCCTTTCCAGCTACTACGCGCTCCACACGCACATGGACACACAAATAGATGGGCACTCGGGGAGCACACGCCCACGCGCATTACACATATAGCTACTACACACATGCAGCAGAGAATTGCTGGGAAGAACAGGAGGCATCCAGGCCAGCATCTAGGCCTAGGATCCGTGGGCATACCCTCGTTGGGGGCGCGCGCACGGCGGACGGGCTGTGGACTCTGCTGGTCCGCGGCCAAGTACTCTAGCACTGTAGCAGCAAGCCAGCGATTTGACTGTGGGATGGGACGCATTGGATGCATTGGATGCATTGGATGCAATGAATGCAGTGGATGCGGTGGATGCAGAGGAAGCAGGCAGAACCGGGGAGGGGTGTGGAGTTGCAGCAACAGTCGCAGTAGCAGTAGCAGTAGCAGTACTGTGTTAGCGGTATTGACTTGGTATTAGTAGCTGTGTTAAGAACAACGCAGCGGAAGGGTAGGAAGTCCAGCAGCAACAGTGCTGGGTGGAATGCAAGCCGGAAGACTAGAGTTACGGACAATGTGGACATGTACTGTGTAGAGAGCACAAATTGTGCAGGCCGCCTTGGCACGCCGGGCACGCCACGATAGCAACAGCAGATGCAGAGACAGCGGCCACCTGGGCACACGCAACAGCAAGCGGGCCAGCAAGAAGCGAGAAGCCGACCGATGAGCCCGGTGCAGGTATTTCCAAGCTTCTTTGCGCGCGCGCCCACCCGCGCTGGCGTGAGTTGAACACTACTAGTACGCTGTCTGCGGTGTGGGCATTTTCCTCCCCAGCAATGGTCCAGGGTTGTCCGCCGCCACTGCACGGGACAGACAAGAGGGCAGCTGCAACCAGGGTGGATACAC
Organism: Dendryphion nanum; assembly: GCA_020744415.1. Classification (NCBI taxonomy): domain Eukaryota; kingdom Fungi; phylum Ascomycota; class Dothideomycetes; order Pleosporales; family Torulaceae; genus Dendryphion; species Dendryphion nanum. Next base: position 1,155,763 of record JAGMWT010000004.1, on the reverse strand, counting down.
ACGGCGGCAGGGGGGAGGAGGGAAGGAGGCACCGTGGGTGGGAATGGGAAGGGGACACGGGGAGAAGGGGAGGGAGAGGTAAAGTGGGAAGGGAAGGAACAAGGGAGGGGCCAAGTCGGGAACCCTGTGCACGGTGCACGGCTTTCCCAGAGAAGCTCTTTCCCAGTTCTCTCTGCCCATTATTCCCAGCGCAATGGGCCAGCGACGCGGAGCCCACCCGTGACGAGACTAGCGCCGCCCGGTGCGGGTGAAGCGCGCGAATCGATGCCGTGGAGGAGCCCGTGCCACGGATGAGAAAACGCCACCATGCCAAGCCGCAACTGTCGAGGAACCCACTTGCACTTGCGCTTACACTTGGACTTGCACGCATTCATCCCTCACCATCTGTCAGTCGTGGGGAGCATGGGAAGAAGGAAAGAAAGAAAGAAAGCAAGAAGGAAGCTCAATGCCTTGAAGGTAAAGGCTTATCGTTCATCACCCCTGAGAGTTGATTGCACAGTATCTTACTCTTCCTCTTCCTCTTGGTGGTGGTAATGATTAATCATTGTTGTTGTTCCAAGGTCTTTGTCGCTGCTCGCTGCTGCTGCTTCTGCTTCTGCGGGTTTCCCCTCCTCCCCGCCTTTTGACCCTGCCCAGATGCTCATCTCATTCATGATCAGCAGCATCAATCCTTATCATCCATACATCCATACATCCATCCATCTACCCGCTGCTCGACATCATCATCATCCGCGCATCATGGACTGATTTACGGTGCCGCGCGCCAAAAAACTGTTCATACAATCTGCAATGTGAATGCTTCACACTTTCGCCCCTCGCCCCTCGCCCCTCGCCCATCAATCACGCAGCACCGTCCCTCCGTCACCTCCGTCGCTCCCACCTTCCCATTCTTCCTCTGCGCGCGCCTGCCTCATTCGCCCTGTATGGGTGGATGGGTGGGTGGGTCACTCTCCACTCCACGTCTCCAATCAGATGCGACTGATTCGGATGGTGCAAATGATGCGACCAGTTGACCTCGTCCCGAACAACCCAGTCAGCCTATACACATTGCAACTCCGTCATTCCATATTGCCCTCCATCTAAAACACTCACTACCACCATCACCACCATGCTCTCTCCACACCACCAACCTGCACTCCACTCCCTTTACGTCGCACTCAATATGCGCCACTGCGGAATGCTACGTCTTCGCTCCCCCTTCGAGAACATCAGACGCACCTGTCGTGCCCTCTTCGGTCCTCGCGTTGAAATTGCACCGTCAACCCCAGCTTGCTCTGCTGCTCTACCTGACCTGACCCGGAACATCATTGCTCTCTTCGGCCGGTACATATCTTCGCCCCAATTTGTATCGTACAATCCAGCAATCCAGTCTGACACCTGCGCCGTGACCTCCAGTGCGGCCCTCTTTGAATCCTGCTATCCTGCTCCACGGCCGCAGGCCTCCCAGACCTCGTCAAACCTGGGCACCGTCGACCTGGATCTATCCCTGCTCGATGCACCTCTCGTCCAATGACCTGCTACCCCCAAGAATACTTGGAGCTTACATGTATCGCCTTCAAACCCAGCACCCTTTGCAGTGGATTGCGACAACTGTCAAATTCAAAATGCCCTCTTGCCTCGTAATGCACCTCGGAATTCCATCTGGGGTTTCCTGGTCTGTCGCTGCTAAACAACCCCGCTGTCTCCCGCTTCCATCTGAGGAGAAGTTGCATTTCCATCCGTCTCAACTTAGCCCGCGGCAGAAGTCGTCTTCCCTCTTGATTCGCCCCCGCGTGCATTCTAATACTGTAAGAGACGATGGCGATGTAACCCGAATGCAATAAGCGGTAGAATATGTTTCCAGCAGGTCATGGGAACCATGGACATTTGTCCATTGCAACCACCACTCCATGACCCGACAACACTTTCCTACATCAGCTCTCAGCCAAACGACCTGTGTACAAGGCTCCAATCCCTCAATCTCAAACGCGGAATTTGTAAGCTAACAAGCTGCTCTAATCACTGTTCATACAGCACACCATTATCCACCGCCACATATCCATTATTTTTCAGCCATGCATGAGGCGGCCGAGGACATTCATCGCTCAATCAAACTCCCGTGTCTGCACCTGATCTTCGCTGTGGCGAGTACAATACACTCGACGTCCACTACTTGCCCAACTGGAGCAGCGCTACCGCCGTGATGCGGGAACTTTCTGATAGCGTCGATACTGCAATCATTCGCAGACTCTAGCTATCGTGAAACAGCCAGCAAAACCATCCCGTGCATCGCCCGGTCCAATCTCGAACAGATCTGCTCCAGGCCGCTCCTATTGCACTGTATTGTCTACTGCAGGATTGCTTCAACTCGCTAGCACGAACCTCCATCATTCTTGAAGACATCGTCTTCCTGGCTTGAATCATCTACGAGTACCGAACCCTGCGCGGTTGATGTTGGCGGGACTATCAAACCACAAACCTGGCTGCGATCAAACGGCGGGCCCACTTTTCCGCGAGTCAGTCCTAGCAAGGTGTCACAAGCCCAGAGCCTGCCCAGGTGCCTCTCGCATCAGCAGAATCCTTCGCTACCCGCAAACTTAAACCTTCCAATCTGCAAGGCTTCACAATTTTCACATGCGCCCTCGTTCACATGGGTTTCAGACCCAATCAGCCTCGTGGAGATTTTGCAAAGCCTAATGAGCTCGACACATGTCAATGATATTCGCAATTGCCGTTGAATGCGACATCGCAATGACTGGCAGGCCCCCAGGGCTGGCCTAATACGACTTAGCGTTCCTGAGCATTCGCAATGTAAAACGATAGATCCAATTCGGCCTGTACTTCTTCAATTGAACGTCATGCAGGGGTGAATTGCTTTCGGATTCTGGTCACTGGTCGGTACTATGGTATGCTGGACCTCGTTTCATGGCACCACCCAACATCAGTCTGAAACCGGGAATAGCCTTCCAATGGGGTGGAGAGGCATGACTACGTGACGGCTTGTTGTCCCCATTCAGTGGTCTCGCCGCGCAATGTTAGTAGGATTGCTTGCTGACATCCGCGCTCCCGGATAACATCTACCTATAACTATATACCTTCATTCCTTAGCTTTGACGTCTACCTTGAATTGTGGCGTTGGCGGCCACTCTCGTCCGGATTTTCTCCATGCGACTGCGCCGTGCGTCTACCTCCTACCCACGGTTATTATCAAAGCTCTCCGCACGCACAACCAATGAATCTATTCAACTACAGGCAAAGAACCGAGGATAATCTACGGCTATACCGATCGCGTTTTGAGACGCCCGGATCGGTGTTTGGCGTACATTTGATGGCTGAGAACAAAGGTACATCGGCCGGGAGCCAGTCCGGCTTCAGCTCATGTTCACGGATGTTTTGGTGATCACCACCGTATACTGCATGTCCTGACTAGTCGATGCGTCTGAACACCACGGCCAGCAGTGATAATTGTCACTTTTCTTAAAGTTTCCCCCTTTCATGCGCCCCTGCATGCGTGTGTCTAGAGCCTGCGAAGCTGCATCAAGGATTAGACTGGTGAAGGGCTCAGGAGTATCGACACTAGCTTTTTTTTTCCCCTCCTAGTGACAGGTTGGTCTTGTTCGTAATGGTTATACTCGGTGTGGATAGGGGAGTATTCTGTATCTCTGTGATGGTGCATTTTTCATTCTTCAAACTTTTCAGGTGTTTGCTCCTTCATCGAATACCCCTTTTTCTTTGGTCCATTCGGAATCTCTCATTCATTCTCAGAGGACATCTTCATCCTCTGCTTTCTCTCGTCCAATTCATTCCATCTGCTCAAAGAATTCCACAGTGTTTCTCCATTTGATCCTTTCATTTTCAACGTACTCCTTTGAACCACTTCTCCTGTTTAGTCTTCATGCTCGAACCTCCAAGACTACCGTCTAAACTTCTGACTTCTATTGAATAATTTCGTACTAACTCACAAAATCCAAGAATATTGAACAAAATCTACGGATAGGAACTTCTGAGACTTCAACCGCCAACATTATGGTACCACGTCCTTTCACCATGTCTATCTCGCTCTCTCTCACTGGCCGGAATGCCAACGACCCGATTTACAACACTTCTCCAGAAATCTTGGACAACGATAGAAAGTATGGGCCTGTCATGGGTTAGGACAGGTAGAAATACAAGACTTTATACAAGAAGCAACAAATACAAATGCTTCAGGGAAATATATCATCAACGCCATGCATCCTCGTGGCATTTCCATTGCACTGTTGATACTCTTTCCAGGAGACTAGGACCGAACACCCCGTTACCTCTAAAGCAACAACATTTTCTTTTCACCATCTTATTCTCTTTTATTCAATTCACCCTATCTTCAAACAAACACACCCCCGAATCCTCAACCCACCCATCTCCAAATCCGCCAACTGAAAAAACCCCACCCCCTTAAACTCTCACTCTTTCCATCCAACGAGATCCATAAACTCATCCCCACCTAAATCCTCCCAACCCATATTCTTCCCCCATACTTCTCCCACCCAAACCCATCACCACACAATTCCGATTCCCCATCCCAATCTTTCGTACCCCCCCTCTCTCTCTCAATCTATCAATCTACTCCATCCCCCCAACCCCGCACCCCTAAACCCAACAACTCCAAAGCCTACCTCTCCAATCCTCCTCCGCCGATCAATCCCCCTACTCGTCATCTCGCCCATCACTCCCTACAATCTACATCCCATTCCCCGCTCCCTACATCGTCTCCAAAGACACCTCTAACCAACCCCCCCGCCGTTCCAGTCCCAATCCCACGCGCGCTTTTCTCCGCATGCGCCTACGCGTCCCCGTCCCCACCCCTATCACGGAATATTCCACCGGATCGACATCATCTATTTTTCTCGTCTCGAAAGCTTGTCATGTCCCGTCACATCACATCATGTACACGCTATGATCGGCGCAGTCGGTCGATCTTTTGCCGGTTTGAGGGCGTTTAAAGTTCGGGACACGTGGATGCGTTGGGATGGGGGACCCTGGAGGAGCGAAGAGGGCCGATCGGCGTGGTGCCTCGTGGAGCGAAGCGGAGCGTCTTCGGGAGGAAGGGAAGGACATGGTACGAGGGATGATATGCGAGGTGATGAACTGTGGGATGACGTCGTTGACTACTCCGTTGTTGTGAAGTGGCATCGGGGGATGCATGCATGCAGGGTCCATTGTTCTTTGGTTCTAGAAGGGGGGAGGGCACGTGGGTGCTATGTTCCGAACAGTTTTTGAACCCGTTGGGCTGCGTTTGAGGACTCGCTCTGTCCAACGATAATCATAGTCACAATCATGATCGAGGGAAAGTCTAGATGATTTTTAAATAGTTCGATAGGGGTATTTCCCATTCATACTCATACACAACATCCCAATCCTAGCATTCGCTGGAAAACCCCAGATATGAGTGGCGGAGGGGTTGTGTCGACAGGGCGATTTCTATAGTATAATATACATGGTTCATCCAGTCCATACATCAATAAGCAGTCGAGCAGAAGATATGCATCAACGCTTTGTCGCTAATCTTTTTGCGCATCTGTTGTTACAAACATTAACATGAGCCAGATAAATAACCTGACTGACATATACATCCCGGCTTCAATATCGTCCAAGAAACGCCGGAACAGTCCAATCCAAATCCAAACCCCATGATGCAAGCAATCGATCGGTGTAGAAAAGACGCATTTGCGTCGGCTCTTTTTCCCTGTTCTAATCAGAAATCGATGTTAACGCCTTTGGAAATGCTTTCGTACGTCCAACTCTTATTTTCCCAGTTTCATCATCCTTTCCCCCGCTCTGGATTTATCCCAATCATGAGAAGAAATACTTGCTCTCCCTCAAACGCTGCACATCCCAGCTTCCCTTCTCCGGAAGCGGGGGGAATTCAATTGGAATCCAGACACTGATCGCACTTTGCGCCTTGGTCACTTTGCTTTCTGCTGGTTTTTCGTCACCAGCCTCGGCGGCTGAGTCCTCTGGTTCGACCTCTTTCTTTGCCTCCATCGCAACATCCACGTTTTCCAGGTCCTCGGATGCTTCAAAGTTCTTCAAGGCGGCTGCTGCTTGCTCGTCTTGAACAACAGCATCGGCCTCCGCTCCCAGGACCTTTTCCTTTACTTGCTCTAGCTTGTTCGTCCTTCCGTGTTCTCCTAGAAGCGCAAGTCTAGCACTGACAAAAGCGCGCGGGTCCTGGTGTGCCAGCCATATGCTCGTGGGTGTTACCATCTCTTGTCCGCGCTTACGGTCTTCCTCTTTATCTGATTTCAAAAGGTCTTGTCTTGTCTGCTCCAGGGCTAGCTCTTCATAAGTTGCTTTTCCAAAGGGTTTCGAAGGGCCTCCTGTTCTTTTGTTGGCTGCTTTGTGCAATACTCTCCACTGAGAAATCTTTTGCGCAACAGGGCTTGATGCCAGGATGCTAGCATGATGCATGTAGCCAGCGTATCGAGTCTTGAATTCGGCGGCGAGGCGGCCCATGATATCTTCAGAATGCATACGGACAAAGGCATCGCGAAGAATAACGTTAAGCGTAGGGATGTCAGCTGCATGAGTCCAGAAACTGTCATGAACAGCCGCGAAATCCAGGCCCATCTCATGGCATTTCAACGCCGAAAGAATCATATGCGATGCGTCCAGGGAATGAATGAAATTGGGCGGGAACGCCTGAAGTTGCTTGCGCTTATCGACCTGTTCTCTAGTTGACGTTTTGCGCACTATGACGCCGGAAATATTTGTTTTGACGTGCTGTTGTTTTGATTTCCTATATGGTTGAACGACAGGCATCTTCAGAGGTGTAGTCCAAATTATGCCTGTACTGAAGCTTTCGGCATCCGCTTGGAACGTCTTCTCTAGTCTTTTGCCCACCTTTGCTTTCTGGTTGTATTTGGCATCGTACTTGACTTCTTTGCCTTCAAACCGAGCTTGTATCTTCTGGATTTGTTCGGGAGAAAGTGATGTCGTAATACGATCGCCGCACTCACCGAGCCAATACTGGATACCCTGAGCTCCATTGAAGATCTTTGCTAAAGCCAAAAAGATCTTTCTGGCGACGTACATAGCCACATAGCTGAGCTGTAGAATATCCTGGGTTGCGTGAAAGTCCGGGAAAATATTCTTCAGCTCGTCCAACACTTGCTCTTTAGCACCAATGAATGTCACACCATACACGTTTGTCATCACAGTTCGCTTGACAACTTTGCGGGTGATTTTGCCGTCCATCATAATAGCGTACGCATTTCTAGGTTTTTTGGCAGCGTCTTTGGCAATCATCTCTTTCACCAACTCCGCTACACCGGTATAAATATCCTGGGGCCGGTCGGAAGGTTCGAGATTCACTTGGGTAGCGCCCGCGGCGTCGCCGCCAAGGGCAGCGTAATGTTGAAGACCATTACATGTACCATCTTGGTGGACTGGGAGGTGGGAGACGTATCGTGTAGGATCGGGAGATTCGAGCGCAGCTTTTAATTCCATGCAACACGCCAGGCATTGCCAGGCATCTTCCGCCTGGGCCCACCACCGTTTACCTTCTAGTGGATTAGTCGCAGAATCGAGGATTTCGTCGAGATGGTCCATCGCAAATTGTTCGCGATCTCTGAGGCTGGCTTTGTCATATCCAAAAAGATTGGCGAGATGAATCTTTAGCCATTGCAGTCCTACGGTGCCCAATTCTTTACCGTTGGCGAATTTCAATAAACCTCTAGCACGATCCGCACCAATGTGATTCAACAGTGGAGGGACAGGGTATGCTCGACCACGGAAATCAACACTATGAGGGTAGTAGAATTTCTCCTTCAAGAAACTTCGGGCTAACTCTAGTTGAAAGTTTTGGAAACAACGCTCAGAATGTAAACCACTCTTAGCATTTTCGTAGCCTTTCATGGCCCCTGCCCACTGCATTCGTTCGGTGGGTGTAGCATCTACTTTTGGCTCCGCGGGTCGTACAGGCATATCGTTTAGCGAATTGAGGCCGCCTATGGATTCACCGCCATTCCAGGCCTGCATCATGACGCGGAAGACGCCTTCGTTGATGTTCCAAGGAACTTTTCCTAAGACATCAAGACCAGCAAGCATCTGCTTTAGATCTCCGTTCTCAATAGCCGATCTAGCATAAGTTTTTTGCTCGTAGTCGCCACCTTTTGAACGAACTACTGGTTCGGGCTTCGTGTAATAGCCGCCATTTTCGAAGTCTGACCATGGCTTTGGTTCGATCAACATAGGCAGCTTCACGGTGTGAATATGGTCGACCGGCTCATTTCGGAGCTTCTGCAGAACTTCGTGGTGAGGCTCTACCCAGCCGACTCTTTTACCATTCACGAACCCGGTATGATGATGGAATGCACGCTGCGTACTCTTCAAGGTCTTTCCTGTCTGGGGGTCTTCGCGAGTAACAGTTATCATAGCCGTTTGGATCATGCAGTCAAGTGCAAGACCTCCAATCCTGACTTTAACAGATAATGGAAACTCTTTCTGTTGGTAGAGATCGGTTGGACTTTGCACTTCGGGAGCGGACTCGATGGTTGGTTTTGATTCTGCCGTATTTTTGGTCAACTTGGTGAGCAAATCCTTACGCATTGCCATCCGCTGTTTTCGTAACAAAAGACTATGTCTGATTTTGATACTTCGGTTAGTCTCTTCTTCCATGTCACGACCAATGGCAATTGTCAGATTGGAGATTTTGAGAGCATTCGAGGTGGTATGATCACCACTTGCGGAGGCGTTCAGGACTCGGGTGAGGGCGAAAGCCGCAAGTTTTTTAGGGTCGCATTGCTCAAGCCAAGGACCGTAGGTGTATCGATCATCTTTCTTATTCTCCGAGGTCTGATTCGACATTAACTCCCGAGTTATTTTGATTTCTTCCTCTAACCGTGGCAAGAGGGCAGAATACCAGTTCCACATCAATGCTTGTATGGACTTAGATTGCAGGACTCCGTGAATACCAATTGCCTGCAGCTTTGCGTCTTCCGCTTTCCAACGCTCGACAGCAGCTTGTGTACCATCCTGCTCCAGGCGCAACTGACGCAAGTATGCATGTGCCCGGTCTTTCTCCTCTTTCGTGCCCGCAAGTTCATGAGGATAGGGAACGTCCTGCAGCGGGGTCTCCATTGACCGCAACGCTTTCTTGAGAGTGGTCAAACCGAGACCTTTTTGCGGCACCGGAGTAACAATGAGCGAGGGATCGGGAATGAAACCATGCTCAATAGCAAGCTGCTGACCCCTGGGTGTGCTGAATTGGATCTGTTGAACTTCTTCAACCGGGGGAGGCTCTTCGAAAATATTTGGCTGAAAGCGAATCAATGTGTCCCATTCTTCCTCAGTGAAATCTGGAGAAGAATTCACCTCTTCCAAAACGGATTGGCCACATTCAAGCGCCTGGGCCAGGTATTTGCGAAGAGCAGCTTCCTTTTCACCAGCCACAAGAAAGGTCATGGAGGCGCGGATCAATGTAACAAAAGTCTGGGCGGTCGGGGCAATTCCACGACCGATTATGTGCGTCTTGTACCAATTCTCAACTTCCGTCATAGAGTTATCTGTGGGATCCTCCGCCGCTTGTTCGAAAAGAGTTCGTAGGAAGATGTTGTGTGCATCAGCCAACTCGGCTGCAGACGGATCGTACATGTCTACCAGCCGGCGGAGAATTGCCATTCCTCGATCCATGCGACCAACACGCAAGCATGCGTACAGGTTCTGATGTAATTCGCTAGGATCCCCTCCAATGCCCCCGACAATAGGTGTTACTGGGTGTGCGGATGATGTTGCATCGTGGACGATGAGTGGTTTGGAGGTGTCCCATGAGTGCAGCTTCGATAGCTCAGGGTTGGGACGTTGAACTCCCCATGATTGGGACTGTGCGAATGGTGCGATAGGACTGGCGAATGGAAATGGATCTATCTTGGGGGAATGTATATCGGCAGCCGTGGCTAGTGAGCGGGTTTCATGTCTGGAAGACAGCGAAGGTGGCGTTCTTCGAGTCTGTCTCTTCTGTGCGGGCGATTCGGAAGTGGTGCTGGCAGATAATGGCCTAGCAGAGGCCACCCATCGTATCTGAGCGGGGCATAGCCATGGAAGCGTAAGTTGTTCAGAGATTCGAGGTTGTGGTGTGAAGGCGTCTCGTCGCAGTTTTCGCCGGGCTGCTCGCGCGAGCATCGTCGTTGAATTAGAGGGTATAGAAATTGCAAAAAAAAAGATGCCACGCTAAAAGGAAAGAAAAAAGAAAATCTGTCGCACACAATGATCAAGAACGGCCACCGAAGGAGCTGGACTGTGTTACGGGAGAGGGGGAGAACGTAGAGCGGAGGTGCGGTCGGCGAAGGCAAAAAAACTTTAGATGTTGCTCCTTTGCGTAAAAAGGTCTGTGCTTTCAATGTCGACTATTATGGTCACGTGGTAGACCGTTTCCCACCAAAAGAGGTGGGGCGAAAACTCAAAGATCCACCCGTAACTCAAATCTTAAATCTCCAATTACTAGAGACACTTACAATCATTTACAATAATTCTCATGTTTCCGATCACTCTTGTCACATCCTCTACTTTTCGAGCGGTAGACATCTGGACCCTTGATGTTGTAGATCTTAGGAAGAACGCGCTAGTAGCAAAATGGTCTAAGTGCCAAATCTTGATATCTTGCATCTACTTCGCTGCCCTAAATAGTGTTTCTATTAAAACTTCGGGTAACTATATAACGACTGAGAGCAATATAAATTACCCCCTGTTACTTTGTAGAGCCAAGCAATGATATGAACATGAACTTGACATTCAACATCCCCGCGTAATAAACTGGAAATTACATTGGAAATAGTAGATTCTTCGCTCTAATATATACACGCTAAATACTCGAACATTAAATAAGCATCTAAACTACTTTGGCGAAATGTGAGAGCTGTTTGTGTACACTGATCAACGATTGTCTTATTTGTATTTAGTCATCGTCTAATCGGCATTTCGAGATGATTTTTCTAGAACTATGCCTTAATTCGCTTTGATGATCTGTTGATTCTAAACAGCCATAAGGGCGTCTCTTAAATTCATTATCATTATCCAATTGCATAAATTCTAATTGCAAACTATCGGGTATGAGTTTTGAAAGTTTCATTAAAAGGTCCAAAATAGATATTCGAGATGTAATGTCATGTTAGTGCGCCTTGGCATAATGACGTCGCCTCACAATTACCCAAACCTCGACATCCCCCCAGGTGCTATCACCAATGCCCCCACACCCAACAATGATTCTCCGACCATCCCAATTAACACGAGGCCTTGCGCTTCGCATCCCCAAACCCCAACGCGGCTTCCTCACCGGCTCCTCCAACCGCCCAAACGAAAACCGCATCTTCAACAATGTCCGCACCCCCGACGACCTCCACACTCTAACCATGCTCTCCGCAACCGACAATCGACCCCTAATCACCCTCTGGAGCGCATCCTGGTGCTCCACATGCCAGGCTGTGAAACCTCTTATCAAAGAGCTGATCGAGGATGAGAGAGTGGGGCAGGAAGAGGGGGGGCTGGCCTTTGCGGAGGTGGAGTTGGATTCGCCGCTTATTGGCGATTTGGGGGTGAAGTATTTGGTATGTATTTTCCAGCGGAGAGTCTTACTGGTGAAGGGGCTGATGTTTTTTTCGAAAGATTACGTCGATGCCGACGCTACTTTCGTTTAGTAGGCAGGAGCCGCAGCTTGAGACGAAAATTACGAGGCCGGAGCAGTTGAAGAATAGGCAGTTTTTGAGGGATTGGTTGCTTGTGGAGGCGGGACGGGGGGGAAGGGCTGGGGGTTCGGGAGGAAGTTTGTTGGGGAATTTGTTTGGGGGGCGGTAGGAGGGCACTATGTTCTATTGATACCAGAATAATGTAAAAAGGGCTTGTAAAATATATACACCTCTAGAGGAAAAATAGAAAGGAGAAAGGCATGAATCTTCGGTACTAAAATGATATAACTTTGAAACATTACAGACCACGGAAGTATTTTCACAATACATAGCTGTCGTGAGTGCCGGTAAAGAGGTGATCTCAATTTATGTACGAGACTGGACTGAGTTCAAAGATGTCTCAATCCGGGAAATTCTACCTAATCATTTGAGTGGAGATATGAACCAACAATTGCTGTGTGAATGTGTGCTTCCCCTGTCATCAAGCAAGAACTCACGTAATACTTGCCAGACAAAATTGTTCAGATAGAAGGATCGATTCTATGGACAGTGGCAATCAAAACATCTCTACTCCTACAATACAACTTTCCCTCTCGCTCAAAAAATTGCACATTAATGGCATTGTAACCCACACAGCACATCGCTTTAGATGACACACCATACTAAAACCATTACATTCTTCTACTATTTGAAAAAAAACTCAACAAACTTCAAAAGAAAATCTATCGCCGAACAGAATCGCAAAATCAGGGCAATATATCACCCTCATCTGAACCCATGAAAGGCTCAGACAGCATCTCCCGCCCCACCGAAAACCCCATGAAAATCTAGACAGTCTTAAAGTCCCGGTTAACCACCATACTCCAACGTGGAAAGCAAAAGACTTTCCAAATCCAGCCCATGCTCACCATCTCCTCTCCCAATCACACATGAGTTTTATCCAAATACAACATATCTCTCTCAGAGCAATTCTTGCCGACCAACCATCTCAAGAAGATGGTCTTCGTAGTCATTCATTTATAAGCTCCACTGCATCCGAATCAATACGCCAAATTGCATTAGTTCGAGCTGAATCGGTCTAGACTAGATCGGTACGAATTGGATTACTTTGCACTGGATCCGTCTAAGATTGTCCGGTCGCACCAGTATTTCTCGATCGAGCTCTCCGAGCTTCATTGCTTGCTCTTAGATAACTCAGAAGGTCAAAATCAGGTGCACTAGGATCGTGATCTTTAGGCGGGTCGCTTTGAGATGGATCTGTACCTGTCGATTGGCCGTTTCGAGATTGCATCTTTGCTCGTAACACTTCACCGAGTGTATCTGGATGGGCCGGAGTAGATGCGTTTGGATCTGTCCCTGTTGATTGGCTGTTTTGAGATTGCATCTTTACTTGTAGCACTTCACCGAGTGCATCTATGTCCGGATCATGATGTTGAAGTGGGTTGATTTGAGATGGATAGGCTAGAGTGGAAGCATCTGGATCTGTACCTGTTGATTGGCTGTTTCGAGATTGCATCTTTGCTCTTAACTGTTCACCAAGTGCATCTGAGTCCGAATTGTTATGTTGAGGTCGATTGTTTGAAGTTGGTGTTGGAGTTGAAGTTGGTGATTTAAATCTTACTGACTTTAGTGTTTGACTCTTTGGTGTTTGACTCTTTGTTGTTTGGCCCGTTGGGGCTTGACCACCTGAAGCTTGACCACCTAGTGTTTGGCCGCCTGGTGTTTGACTATTTTGCGTCGATCCACCGTTACCACTTCCCTCAGAAGTTGATGACCGGGGAGGCGATACGTGGGTTCCTATTTTTGCTTGAAAAAGATGCTGTACCTCAATGTTGTTCGTCCAGTTCGCTACAGTAGCAGAGCTATTGTTTTGAAATCGCTGGTCCATTCGTGCCTCCATGTCATCTTGATTAGTCTGTCGCTGTGTATGAAGAAACCGTCGATTTTCTGGGACGCTAGAAACTGATGTCTCTCTTACTAGTTTGCGACAAATCAGAAACGTAGCGAGTGTTTTCCAATCCAGATGTCCGTCAAGAGCAAGTGTGATGAGTTTGCGTAGTTCTTCAGTGATCTGCATATTGACGAGACTTACACTAGATGCTGACGGAATTAGTCCGAGAGCGAGGATCCAGGCATTAAGAATAACGTGGTAGCTACATGAGAATCCGTATTGTTGTCGTTCAGCGTGAATTAAGGTGTAGTCTCGAAACCTGACTCGCTCATCCTCATTGTCCGATGTTGACCAGCCCAGCTTTCTTACAGCCTCTTGTATCAGCCCATGCAAGCGGCCAAGGTGCCTAGTAAACCTGTCGTTACCATTGCTGTCCAAAAAGAACACATGAAACCGGCTACTATTGCCACTTTCGAGCCGTTCCTCCTGAACAACAGCCAACATGTAATGCGCGCGACGGTTTGGATTTGCTGGAAGATCCGTTGGATCAACACCGCGCGCTATTAATGTGTCATCCCCTACTATGAAAGGCAGGAACAAACACCGCCGATGATTCTCAACCCTTAAATGCATCGGGACTATTTGTACCGCAAAAATTGCACTTTCAGGCAGTGCTAAACTAAAACCTGGGGGGCCGTGCTCGTTAATTGCCTCGATAACCGCCGCGATTGCGTAAGACATATCTTCTTCTCTCAAAAACCTATTGACCTCTGTCAATTCTGCAATGCGACGATTGCGACTAAGTAGTTGCCATGATCCCGACAAGTTTCTCATGATGCCTTTACTTTTCAACTGATTTAATTGCGAATTCAAAAAGGCCAAACAACGATCGTAATACGTGCAAGGGTTTGTATCGACCTCAGCGTCTTCAGTCCCGAGCTCTGTCCTATATTTCATTGCCTTGAACAACTGGTTTATAACCTCTTGGTTCGAAGGGTTGGAATTCCTGTTGTGGTCGAAGCTACCCCGAAGCCTAGACAATTCCCCTTCTTCAAATCTACTCTTGAGCTGCTTTGAAAGCAAGTTGGGCTGGTAGGTTTGCCTGCTTGTAGTAACTTCACGCATTTTGTCTTGTTCTCTCGTATCGAAATGATATAACCTGCTCTCCTCGTTGCCTGCGAATTGGTCGAAGGAAAATCTATACGCGTAACCTGGCGGATCCCAAGGATCAGCATTTTGCCGTAAATCTCTGGCATAGGAATTAAGTGCTTCCAAATCGGGTAGCTGTAAGACACCGTTGCCTTCGAATCGACGCTCGTTCGGGGGAAGTTGGTCTGTTACAACGTCCCAGCAGCGAAGGAAGGCGTACATCATTTTCCAGTCCAAGTAATCTCCGCGAGCAAGCTCGGACATGGTAATTATTTCTCCCAAGAACTGTTTGTATTTTGCACTACCTTTCTCAGGTACTCGAAAAGTTTTACTGTAGTGGAGTCCAAGAGCTACCACCCAGCCGTTTAATATGGTGTAGTAACCACATGAATGATCATCATTTTGCACTATGGGAAAGGCCCAGGAAAATTTAGTGTTCAATCGAGTACTGAAGCCTTCTCGTATCCAGCCAATTTTCCTTACTAGTGTGCTCACGAATAGATAGACGTCGATTCTTCTTTTCTCCGATAGCTGACCGGGTTTGGAATCCAAGAATGTGATAGACGCTCGGTTTCCATCTTCTAGCTGAACAATAACAATGAATATATGGCTTTTGTACAGGCAGGCTAAAATCATAGGAAGCCGAGGAAGCGGAGCTTTCCCAGCAACTGCGCCAGATGCATTAAAGTTGACATCGTCTTCTTCTCTATCTGGGCATTCTTGGGTGAGGAAAGCCTGTATATCGGCCGCTTCAGGATTGCAAAACCCTCCAGAGGGAAGGTGTTCAATTGAGATTGCTGCTGTAATAGCGGAGATAGCCAGTTGGACTTCCTCCCAGGATCGCCATCCCTCCACTTCGCGTCTTAAGTCTTTATTCATTGCCACCCACGTTTTAACATTTTCTTCCTTCTGGAGATCATCAAGACGTCGGTGGAATTCATCGCAAGCATGATTGATCAATCGTTCTTCTTCCGCAGCCAGCCTATCTGATTGCTGTTTCTTAGGGCCCAATGGAAGGTTATTAGAAGTATTCCTAGTTTTCGATCCCTGTGGAAGGTTAATAGCAGTATTCCCAGTCTTCGGTCTTGATGAGGTATTAACAGGCAGAGTCGGCAAGCCCGTATTAGTCCGAGGACCCTCCCCCAGACCTCCATTGGGCGAGAACCGATACGACGTAGACGAACGGGCGCGATCGTAGGCATTACGGATTTGGGTAAAAGTCTTCCCCAAAGCAGTGGCTGGAATTGTAGTAGCGAATCTGCGGTCTTCAGCAGGATCGTCCTGTGCGGTGATGTAGTTATAGCATTTTAGGAAGGCGATGATGGTTTCCCAATCGATGAGGCCGAGGACGGCAAGACCGACGATGTGTTGGGCGTCGCGGAGGAAATCCGAGGTGGAGGTGAAGGCGGGGTTTAGTTGGAGGGTGAAGAGGATGGCCCAGGCATTGAAGATAGTGTCTTTTTCAGTGTGGTGTGGTTAGTTGTGGTTGTTGTGATGGATTGGCAAGGTTCAATGGTGACTTACAGAAGTTGTTGATTTGGGTGGTTGTACCCTGTGGAATGCCAGTGTTCCAATTCGTTGCGTCTGGTAATCTATTTGGCGGATACCAATCACCCAGTCTTTGTCGAATGTCTTCATGGATCCGATTGCTTGCTTCAAGGGACAAGTCAAATCCTGGATTGAATATTCGAGTTTCGACTCTGCGTGAACTTTCGTTCGATGGTTCAGTGTAGAGAAGTGCGACACGCTGTTCGCCGAGGGACCATGGGTGAACCCATGGTTGTTCTGTATGAATGAAAAATTCCTCGTTGTGGTCTAGGATTGCAAAGCCATGAGACTCTCCTTGGAGAAGAATGATAGCATATGCAACAGAATCAACCGCTTCGCGGATATCTTGATAAGTTGGGATGTTCGGGCCGGTGTGTTCAGTCATCGCGTCCAACTTCGTCCGCAAAAACCCACAGTCGTTTCTACTACGCGGTGCAGCAGTCATAAATCTGCGATGAGGGATACCGCACTGAAATGTCTGGTTGTTGGCGTCTTTAGGCCGACCTCTCTTAGTGCAGCGGTCGCCGGTAAGTTTTATTCCTGTGCACTGTAGCTTTTCCTCGTCATCGTTTTCTTGTTGGCGCTTTGGGGGCATTGTCGATAGTGGAATGCAAATCAGCCTGCAGTATGAGGAACGTAAGGGAGAATGAAAAGGAGAGACAAGCGGCTCTTAGAGTTTACATCTACCTATCCTCGGTGGCCAGACCACAATGAAAAGAAAAATCATTTCGCCGGAATAGTCAACAACGCATATAGGACTAGAGACAAAGAAATTGCAACGCCTATGTGACTAAGCCAGTCCATTGACCGTAAGTTTGAAACATAAGGAAATATATGTTTTACAATTACCACTCTGTGGCTTTAGACACTCTGCCTTGTTCTCTAACATCGTGATGAATGCTTAGACAGAACGGCTGAATAGACGAAACATCTCTCCATCAGCAACTTTCTTGATTGCACGTTTCAATATGCGCACAGTATCTCCCATATATGCCAGCCTCGCCATTTGGCGTCCAGGACGACTTATGGGCCCTGCCGGCTTATGCACCATTGCATGGCAGCAGCCCAGGCGAACTCTCGTCGGTGGCATCAGCCATTGTTCTGAGAGTGGTGGAGCGACGTTCAACACCGCCGCATGCCCTGGACAATCACGAATCTAGCTGATCGCGACGCCCGACGCCCTGCTATAAAGCACTTGAAGCATTCGAAGGTGAAGACTGCGCAAGCGAAGAACTTTTGGACCACTAAGCTTCTTCCAAGCATTAACTCCCAACCAATACCAACTCTCACATCCTGATGCTTGGATGAGAAGAGTATTTATCCATCATGGTGAATACCATGGGATTAGGAACGCGACAATCCTGGTCTGGAGAACCGCATCCAAGATCAACTTCGAGTTCGGTTCCTACGTCGGATTGTACTGTGCGTATCAATGTGGCAGCATCCACACACGAGGTTGTGTTGTAATACCCAACATCAGGACCGTAAGTCGGCTCGCTGGGGAACAGCCATGGAGTACTCGAGTTCGGGTCATACGAGTAATTGTTGAATGTTTGATACAATTCTGTCTTGATCGGCGGGACTTGTGCCGTGTCCAGAGTGAAGAATGGAGCTCCAACGTAAGAGGGAGGAGTTCCAGTACTGGAGACCACTGAGTGAGGGCTGTTCGTCTCGGTCATGCTCGTCGTCAACGCTGGTTGTTGGGGGATGGATATCGGCGTGAGTGCGCCGGCGGGGATCTGCGGGGCTATGGTGGTTGATCCCGGTTCCGAGGTCGGTAGAGTATCAGCGGCAGATGGTCCGTTATAAGTCCATTTTCGCTCCAGTGCGGACATGAGTGCCGGTGCTGCAGAAGAAGGAGGTTCTAGTGTCCTGTCTTCAAAGCCCAAGGCTGCGGAAATTTCGACCTCCGGGACCCCCCGCGTTCGCAACATGGCTCGTAGTCTTCTGTTCTCCTCGAGCACCTTCCTGGCTGCACCTTGGATCTCTGCGGATGCTTCAACTCCCATTTGCTCGCATTGTCGTAGTTTGGCTTCGAGTTCTTGGAGGTATTCTTTCCGACGAGCCCGAGACCGTCCTAAGGTCTGGTTAGGAAAATGATGTTCCCTGAGAAGTGAAGCCCCACGCACACGACTAGCCAGCGGGGTTGACGAGGGGTAGTCGACGGTGCGGAGAGTGCAATGGAGAGTGCAATGGAGAGTAGAGATGGCCCGTGGACTTACGTTGATTGTCTCGGATTCTGGCGAGGTTTTGTGCCTTCTGCAGACATGGTAAGTAACATGTCTCGTGCTGCTGGATGACGGTTGGGGAATCGAGGCAAGTTGGTCACATACTGATGAGGTAGGTTCACTCATGTTGAAGGTAAGTTGTCACCTATTCTCTGACGATGAAAACGTTGTATCTTGCTGGTCATAGGTCGGGCATCAGCTGCATGTCGATGGGATATCCACAAAATGCCGGCTTGCAGTGCATTTTAAAGAATGAGAGAGATAGACACGAGACTAGGGCGCCACCAATAGGTATATCCTCTTACTCCCTGTCACAGAAATCCTTAGGCCGGGCATGGATCCCGCGCGCATGGGGACTCGAGCAGTGGGTGTGCGTGCTTCTGCTTGGATGCGAAAGAGGCGCATCGTGGGTAGCAGGCATATGCCCTCGGTACACCGGCTTCGCTCCCGTTTCAATACCGCACTGTCAGCGTAACAAACAGCCGCATCCGGCTTGGCCCCCACCGGGGAAATTCCAACCTGGGAACGTCAACCCGTCTCAGCCACCGAGGCTCAGCCTTACCTGCGGACCTACTGCGCATTTTCAGCTCCCTCCGGAGTCCTTCATCTGGTCGAAACAGTTGTTTCTGTTCAGAATGCCGTCGCCGCCAGCACTACTTCGCTCTGTTATCTCGCCATCATCCTCTCGCTGAATACATTTCGGCCTCGACGTCTCGACATTCCCCGATTCATTGTTACTGTGATAGCACTCCCGAGCTGTATATACGTACCCCCGCCCCTTTCATAGCGACAAAACACCGAGATCCTTTGTTTTTCCCAAGCAGAGCCATCAGACGGTTACGATTGCGCCATGTCATGCTGGAAGCGATTCACAGGCTCTACCGAAGGCGGATTTGATCCTACCTTTCGCCTCGAGACTTCATGGCTTTTGTCGCCATTCATTCTAGCAGTACTACGAGGGCTACTTTCTCTATACGCCTTCGTGACTCTCTTCTTCATCTTTGGTTGGAATGGCACCCATGGCATGTCTGAAAACTCGGAGCGTTCCTTTTCGTACTTCACCCACCTGACGTACTGGGGACTCGCTTTCTACTTCCTGTTCAGCGCGATTCACACCTGGACATACTCTCGCTCGGGGATACCACTTCTTGCGCGCTGGCCGCGCTTCCTCCAGATCGCTCACAGGATGTTCCATTCCACAATTGTCATCTATCCTTGGATTGTCACCAGTGAGTCCTCCCAATTGGTTTGGTCTATCGCATAACACGAAAGCTAACCGACGAATGTGTAGTCGTGTACTGGGCCCTGCTGTACGAAAACGGCATCTTCAAGAACAAGTTCCAAATCTGGACCAACACGTCACAGCACGCGCTCAACTCCGCCTTTGCGCTTTTCGAGATCGTCTTCCCCCGAACTGCGCCGTTGCCATTTGTCGACATCATACCCGTTATCGTCATATTGGCCATGTACCTCGGACTGGCGTACGTGACGGCATCCACACAAGGATTCTGGGTGTATGGTTTCCTGGATAACACGACTAATTCATCGGGCAAAGTGGCCGTATACATTGTGGGCATCCTTGTGGCTGCGATTGTGGTCTTCCTCATCGTTCGGTATCTGATCATGCTACGAGTGTGGGTAACGGAGAAGAAGCTTGGAAAGACTGGAAAGTTTGCCAGTCATGGCGGGGCAGGATACGTTGGAGACGCTGAGAAGGGTCTCCCGCTGCACAACGTCAGTGGAAAGCAGTAGCTCCAGCCAGAGGCGGCCCAGGTGCCATGCTACTTCTGGAAGACTGTTGTTTTATTTCTCCCGTTGATACTTAATTTCGCGTTAATAATCGTCTGCAATTTAGATGTATCCTTGCGCTTTGCAGGGCTTTTGAGCCCCGTTGTTCGCCGCACTGCGCGCAGCATGTGCTTTTTCCCAGCAGCGTGTCTCGACCCTCTTTGGCTGATTTCAGGGCGCTCGAGCCACACCGAGGGGAGAAGCCTCCACCCTCTTACTAAAGTGTTAAAATTCAGCTAGGGGTCTGCGACACTCGTTATATTTGCTTTTCGCTTGGACGCCGGCGATTTAAGAATTGCAACATTCCTCCTAGAACTGACGAAACCCGTTCCCGCTTGCAGGAAGCCAAGCGCCAGGCCCTCAGTCACGTCATGTTCAAGTGCGCTTCGTAATGGCGCTCGAGGTGCTGTCGAGTGCCATTGAGGCCGCTCAGTTTGGACGGCGTCGTCGCCATGTGCGTCCTGGGACCGCGCATCCCACGTCTTGCCAGCTTCTGCTGGACCAGAGAGATGCCAAAACAAATGTGTCTTCGTTGTGCGCGGAGCTCGTCTCCTTGACCATGGCTTGCCCACTGACTTTGTGTCCAAATGGCGTGCTAGGCCAGCGTGGTCTCATTGGGTTGCGCCTAACAATTCCAAGGCTGGGCTGCTCATGGGAGGCTGCAGTTACAAAGTTGCGGCCCTCCAGCGAGCTTCCGAAGCAAATATCCATGTGGAGATCACACGCGAAGTCGGTGGGAGGAGTGGGAGGGTTCGTGAGGGCTCGTGAGGGCTTGCAGCAATTCGCAGCAGCTGGGGTAAGAGAGGGTTGGGCCGTGAGGCGGTCAGAACCAACCAGTTTTACACGTTGTGCTCGTGGGCCAACGAGAACTCGGCCTCAACACACGTTGCCCTCTCCAGCTTCTAGAAACAGACTAAGGCTGACGTCCATTTAGTCTACAAGAGAGTGGCTCCAGGGCCCAGGTGTGCACACGACAGACGTCGGATATACACAATGTAATATTATCACTGCAATACAGTACAGTGAGCACTTTGACCACCACCCTAAACTCCAATTCACTGTCCGCTGCTCCACCTCTTTGCCAAAGCACCACCTTGGGAACCCCCAGGGCTCCTTTGCACCTGGCGGTGAACCGTGCATTTCACCACGCCTGGGCACCTCTCGACCACTCATTGCTCTCACTTCCACCTACACGTGTGCCTCTCGACGTGACCTGACAGGCAGACGCTTCCCAGATCCCCATCTCATATTGCAATGGCTGCCCACGATGCCGCCCGCGCGCCGATTCAATTGCAGATCAGCCCCAGTCCCCAATTTCGACATACTCGAGGGGGTGGGGTGCTGTGCGCCTCTCGGTTCCGTCTACTGTACCGGGGCATGGAGAAGCAGTTCTTCTCCACGCTTAGACGATGCTAGCGCTGCTTCTATGCAAATACGTTCAAATCGAGAGCATTCAGCAGAAGGGGCTTTGGGGAGACCAAGCCACATCATACTTCGGCCATCGTCTCCAAATCTCCTATCCATGGACCATTGCACATCCGGGGACTTCCCAGGCCGCCGGGTATGGAGGCAGATAGTCTTTGCATCACTCTCAACACCATCGCCACTCGGCCACCTCCCTTGAGAAGCACTCTCATTTTCCTACGTACGTCTCAGAAACGACCTTCTGGATTAGGTCCGAATTTCCCTCCATTGTTGCGTTGCATCTCATCAAATTCTCTCCACATGTAACCAGTATCCTAGCTTTCAGTTCCTGGTTCTTCATTACCCCAGATTCCCTAAAGCGGTAGCGAATACTGTGACAGCAACGCAACCTGCCATGCGTGAAACTCTGATCTACGGTCTCAGCCGCCTCCGCACGGTTCAATCCGCTCTCTATGTTTTCCTTCAAAACCCACCGTCTCTCGTGTTCGCCCCTTGACTCTGTCCCTGCGTTAAGGGATGCATACCCATGTTTAATCGCGCGGTATTTTTTTCTCTCTACATTCCTAATGCGGTACCAACACCACAGTCTCCTGAACCTCGCTGACCCCGACGGACGTCCTAATTTTCAACCAGAACTTCCAACAAGGCCAATCCCAGATCTGGTTGTACACCATCAGCGATTGCCTGCATGAATCCTCAAACTGCATGACGTCTGAGTGTAATCACAGATTCAGCCTCATGATCGAAGGCACGCATGTCACCATAGCCACATAGAATGGTTCGATGCGGATCCGAGGAGAGGATACCAATCGCAGTGCGAGCATTAGGGAATATTCGTAGACTACGTCGGCTGGGCTGACCAGTGATTTCGCAATCTAGGCTTGCACGTTGCTTGCCGCTTTCTTCTAACTCGCCAAGCTGCTAAAGGAGGCTTGGAGCGTGGGGGTTGCGATGGCAGGCTCGGAGTTGCAAAGTTCAACTATCAAGCGAGTGTACGCCTGAATATTCTGTTCGTTGTTACCAAGGGATATAGGGGCTGCAGGTCTTCAGGGGCTAGGAGATTTGTTGATCCTTTTGATGTTTGTTGTTGTGAAGGTGTGACGTTGAGATTGAAGCCGACAGCTTCACCTGGGGTAGTCAAAGGTAGCAAGTAGAGGGTTGGGCTTGGCTTCAAAGCAAACATACTAGATCCAAAAGTAGTGAATGCCAGTGAAACACAGAACATTTAATTCAATCAAGCAAACGAATCCAATCTATCAAAACATAATTTTTATTCAATCTCCATACAAACTCATTTTCTAAGCTACTCCACAATCATTTCCACGTCCCCATATTACGCTACTTCCGGGTATCCCCACCTTATCGATAACGCACCGACCCTGCAGCCTGAACCGAGGCATCTTGTGCAAAGAATTATCATTTCTCGAACACATTCCAACAACCCCTCCAACCTCGTCCTAACTCAATTTACGACAAGTTCTCTGCCAATAACAACTTTCTCAAACCGAACATGCTCGAAACAATATACTTCACCCGCCACGCCGTAAGTCCCCCGCCCACAATAGATCACAATACATTCCGAATCCATTCCGATCTCGGCATTCCCATCACCATCAACCGTATCACCCTCAGATGCATACTCCATACATCAATTAACCACCTCCAAAGTTCCGAAGCAGCTTCACAGTCGACCACATCACAGGCGTCTACACCGCCGGTGCAATAAAACACCCCACCAACATCCCCTCCGATCCGCCTCTCACATCCTACGGTGTCGCGCAATCCAAAGAACTCGCAGACTACATATGCAAACTCGACCCCCCCGTCGATATAATCTACTCAAGTCCCTTTTACCGCTGTCTACAGACGCTGAAACCCACCACGGAACGCCTTTTTAAAGAGGGACGATTTTCGGGCGGCAAGATTAGGATCGAGAATGGCCTTGGGTATGTATACCCTATTCACTCTCCTTGCTCTCTTCAATCATGTACTTATTTTCATACCAGTGAATTCTACGGCCTTGCCCCCTTCACCCATCCCACGCCCCCGTCTATCCCCATCCTCCAGTCCCACTTCCCAGACATAGATTCAACTTACACCGCCCTCGAAACACCCGACCCCAACGGCGAGCTCATTCTCGATCTGCACGCCCGCGTCGAAAAAACCCTGGCATCCATAATAACAGCCCTCGACAACGACCCCACCAAACCGAAAACTCTCCTAATATGTTCACACGCCGCAACTATGATCGCCGCAGGTCGCGCACTAACCGGTAAGATGCCCGAGGATACGGACGAGGATGATTTCCAGTGCTATACGGCTTCACTATCCAGATTCGAGCGGAGAAAGAATGCCGGTGCTAAGAATGTTGTTGGTGTTTGGGATTGCGTTCTCAATTCGGAAACGAGCTTTCTCTCAGGTGGTCCAGAGCGTGGCTGGTATGTGTATTCTCTTGTTGTGTTTCTCCCCTTCGGTTGTCTCATATCCTCATTCCCTAGGTCGTTCCCGCATCACCGGAAGGATTGGCCTGAGTCCGAGGGGTTGAAGGGCAGTACAATGACAACAAAGTCCTGATCTTCCCAATCAATCTCAAACCCACCGGTTTGTTTGTTCCCCCCCTTCAATCCAAAACAGTTTCCTTGTTCGTCCACTCAGGATAGCAGCTAACGTATCCTCCGTCCCATCTAGGAAATTCAACGGCGAAGAAAGCTTCGTCGCTTTTCCAGAAACGTCCTCCTCGACAACGGCAGGAAAGGAAGGAGGTGAGATGCCGAAACTGTGAAATCATGAAGTTGGAAAGGATTGAAATGACTGGCGAGAATTGGCTCGCACCATTCATATGATTTAGCATTGATGTATATTCCCGCATCCATAGCAGAGATTGCAGTATAGAATTAGAATACATGCCAAAAAAACCTCAAGCCTGCATTTCCCTCCCTGCAAGCTGTTCCAGATCCAAGAATAAGGAAACATAGCGACTACAATACAGATGCGGAATGGGCGCTCGACAAACATGGGGTTCCGATATCCATCCCCAATCTTCGGGTCCCCCCCTCGCGGCTCGCTCAAAACCAATTCGTGTGCGTAGGCCGTGTTCCTGACCCGAATGTCATCGCAAGGACGAGACGAGCCGCCGAATGTCACGCATGCGCCTGCTGAGTGGGAATGTGGATCGACGGCGGGGATGGGAGACGGGGCTAGAACGTGCTGGGATCTTATTGTTTGTTACATTTTCGGAAAAAAGGAGGGAGAACTATCTGCTCCCCCGATATTCGTCAAGCACCATTCTATAGTGTTCAACATATAATTTTTTAATCATCACCTCTTTATTCATGTAATATTGCCGCGGAACAGAAATAGGCTAAGTAGGAAGTGAGGTAGTTAAGGATGGAGGATATCATTGATTCATGGAATTGGGAATACGTGAAAAAACATCTAGGCTCAGAGGTCTGTATCTCTACAGCGGCACATCCTCCATCAACAGCACCGCCCCCTCTCTCCCCACAGTAACGATAACATCCCCCAACGTCTTGGTCGAAAACCCCGCCTCCGAATACCGGAAATAATAATCCCACTTCCTCTTAAATACCTCCGCGTCCTCCGCGTCCATACCCTCCCCCTCCTTCTCAAGCAGTAATTGCGGCTTGATGCGCGAGTCCCATTTTCCCAAGAACTCTTCGCGCCAGAGACGTAATGCCTTCGCGTAGTGAGGGCCGATGTTTTCGACGCCGTCGACGACGAGCGAGCCTTGTGAGCCCTTTGTGATGGATGTGACAAGCTGGGTTACGGTGGGGAGGTGGCCGCCGGGGAAAATGTAACGGCGGATGAAGTCGTCGGATTTAGCGTAGGCGTCGTAGCGGGCTTCAGGCATGGTGATGCATTGGAAGCAGGCAATACCGCCTTCTTTCTTCAGTAGCGTGTCGACACATCGGAAGTATGTTTCGAGGTATTCTTTGCCTACGGCCTCGAGCATTTCGATGGAGACAATCTTGTCATACGGCCCAGGTGCGGTGGTCTCGAGACTTCGGTAGTCGCACAGGAGCACTGTAATTTTTTCGCTAAGTCCCGCTGCCTGTATACGCTTTTCTGCCAACTCTTTCTGTTCGATACTTAGTGTAACAGATGTCACCCGACATCCAGTCTGTTGGGCCGCGCGTATCGCAAACGAGCCCCACCCGGTGCCGATCTCAAGGACGTGATCGGTGGATTTGATGTGTGTGTTGTCAATGAATCTTTGTAGTTTCCGCATTTGCGCATCTTCTAGCGACTCGATCGCGGATTGTGGATGTGATTTGGGTAGCCAGATAGGACACGAGTATGTCATGTCTGGCGACAGGAACGCAGCAAACATCTCGTTGGAGATATCGTAGTGTGCAGAGATATTGAGGCGCGCATTCTTCAGATTGTTACTGCCCCTAAGAAATGCGGCAAGACCAGTTGAAATTGCGGCGGTGAACGACGATCCGTTCGAAAGGAATTCGCGATTCAGGATGAAAACCTAGGAAGTAATGAGGCATTGTTTGAGTACGGTTGAAGACTCGAACATACTTCGAAGAACTTAGTGAGATCCGGTGTTGAGACCTCCCCGAGCATGTAGCTCTCTGCGAAACCCTGCGAATACTATTAGCCGTCCGAGACGTTTCGAGATCCCCAACAGCCTCAATTGGGTGCGAAAACGGCTCTGAGACACACCATATCGGCAAAAAGCGCCAACCGAACCCAAAATTTCTCATCATGAACATGGAGAATTGCCAACGGTGCACCATCTTGCCCTGTGCCGAAAACAGAAGACGCTTTGCTGGAGCTACTTTCATAGAGGGCCAGTTTTCCGAGTCGAATGCTTTGTAGTTGTGATAATGTACCATTCCTACATAGTGACACCAAAGGTTCCCACGCTTGGTTGGTTACAGTGTTGATCAAACTTGATGCCGCTCCGAAGAGTGGGCTGGCGAAGGCCATGTTCAGAATGGCTTGGGCAAGAAGCTCTGACTGAAATCCGTCTGTATGGATCCAGTTGAGGGGCTGCAAACGTAGGAGCTGGATTCAATCCGGCCTAAGAGAAGACAGAAAGAAAGAGAACGAGATGCACGACAAAGACATCGCGAGGAATTGGGCCATTTTAAGGAAACCTAAATTGTAACTTTCCTGAGCGCCTGGGCGATTCGGACCTTCAGCAGCCCGTGAGACCGAACCAGCTTGAAGCAGCTGGCACGATACGTGTGAAATTTGTTTGAAGATTAGAATCGGACGTGGGTACCTTTCTGTTTTAGGTGATCGATGACGCTGATGAGTAGGTAAGCATTGTTTTGGCGGCGCGCGAGCGTTGGGACTAGGGTAGCCTGCATGCGCACATAACCTCACATTCAACGGCGTGCTTTGTCTTTGCTGCGAACTGAGGGAAATCACTGATGGAAGAGTCGAAGCGTAACAAAGGATAGTCGCATGTGTGGCTGAGAGAGCTGAAAGCGAAAGATGTAGTCATATTTCGCGGAGTGAACATGAGCTGCAGCAGGGACAGAAACAGGGTCTCCGGCAGCTATTTTAGTGTTCGAATGAGGGGCAGGCTCATGCAGGACACCACCAGGGGAGCTGCCCAAGTAAGAGCTTCAGCGAGCTCTTCATGCTTCGTCTCTCGCGGCAGAACCATAGATCCGTCCATAGGAAACTTTGCCACAGTCGACAGGGCAATCTTTTTCGATACAGAGGCTAAACAACAACACGATGCCTCATCCGTGTCAATACACAGGGTAATTACTCTCCATGGCTACCGAGCAGGCGGGATGATGGACGGCGATTTAGAATGGCGTGCGAAAAAGCAATCAACTTCTGGCCCCGGAAGAGTCATTCCGGGCGTATGAACTCTGAGAATGTGGAAGATCCCGCTCGATGAGGCAGCGCACAAAGCTTCGCGAAGCTTGAGTCCTTCGTCATACCAGGCATTGAAGACGAGATATCCAGGGTGGCGTGTTTGGCATGGCTGGGACGTGGGGAGAGGATGATCCCAGAATGGATTCGATGTTTCGAGCGGTGAATCGGGAGGCAAGATGGGCCCTGGAGTTACTAAGTGCAGGTGAATAATTGGTGGTCTGTGCGTACGCGACGCGTTTTCCACCTCGACATCTGTGTGAACTCACAATTTTCTGATCACAAGCAAGCCTATTGTTCGAGTCTGCAAAATACCTTTGAGAGCAAAATCATTATCAAATACTACTTACAACATGCTATCCATTCAGCCCTCCAAAACCCAGCAGAAATGCACCCCGAACCTCCTCCCCGCTCGCATCAACCACAACGGTCCCGTCAACAATGCATCGCAATACTGGAAGCCTGAGACCGACCCACAAGGCAAGGACCATGCCTATTTTCGCGGGAGACATCTTCATGGCACTGCTGTTCCCTTGCCTGCCAATTACGCCGGCGCCGTTCTCAATGTCACAGAGAAGGATTTGCCCGAGACACCGGGGGACAAGTCGGGCGTGGACGAGGATCCAGAAGGAGAAGATGATGATATGAAAGTGGAAGTGAAGATTGCAGAACAGATCGGAACATTCGATGAGATGATGGTGTGGAAACATGGGTCTGTGGTAGACGAGAAGGCGGATATCTATGTGAGGAGTGTGGAAGAGTGGATTGGCTTTGCAGAGGCAATGCATTGTGAGGACGACACTGGTGAAGCAGAGGGAAAAAAGAGCTGAAAAGAGACACTGTGGCCAGCCATAATAATAAAAATGTCAGGCTGACTGCATCGCATGATCATTGAGATATAAGAAACGCGAGGTCAGAGGTACAGGGAATTCGGCTCGTGAGGTTGAGGGGCCCCATTGACGGCGAATAGATGCAGAAGAATATGGGCTGTTATATTGTAGAGACCAACCCATCTGTACATGATTACAGGGTGTGATGGCAGTCGTAGCAGCAGCAGCTGTTACCTATCAATCAAGACACCACTTGTCAATCGGCCCCCTGCTTCAGGTTCTGCCTCCCTTCGAGATAGGTCTGACCGGCACTCATGGCAGGCAATAACAACATGACAAGACTCAGAGTTTGTCCAAATCCCCAAGAGTTTTCTGCCGGATCCTCGAGCCCACACCAACGCCCCTTATCACCACCTGCTGGCTTCGAAAACTTTTGTGTCAGAACCAAAATAATGGAGAGAAGCATCAGTATGATCTGAACGATGAACGCGACTAGCGGATTAAGGAAAAGATAGTAGAGAATCACAAGACCGATGTTTCTAGGGATCGATAAGGAACGTTTATGATCAGTGACCCTGTGGATCAGCGACAATATCGATCGTCCAGAAAGGTCGCTTGTCTGATATGCTAGGCCCGGGCTTTTCGGGCGGTAAAGGATACAAACCAGTGCAGTCGAGAAGCCGATTAGCATGAAGAACATAGGCACCAGGAAAGATAGGCGATGAACCCGTCGTTGGGTCTCGATTTTGCCATCATATACCATCGTTGTTGGTGGCATCGCAATGCACGCAATCATGGAGCAGAATAGAAAAAGGGCGAAGATCACCACTGTTGCAATGCGGATCTTCGCAATAAGCTTGTACTTCCGGAAGTATTTTCGAAGGGTGATTAAAGCGGCGAGATGGGATGAGCTGGAGAGTGCACATATGTAAAGGACTAGGACGAAATGGGCGCCTTGTGCTTCAAAAGCATTCTGGGCAACCTATCCATCGAAGTCAGCATTTCAACCCATATCAGGATATCCTATGCATGGGATGCTGATAGCTGGATGACCTTTATCCAACCACTGAAAAGCACAGCGTATCCAGTTATCAGCTGCTGATCCCCTAGCCCGATGATTAGGGGATCGAGGAACGGACGCCAGGCATAATTCATTTTCCATTCCGTATGCAGGAACCTCTCACGGAAGTACTCCACAGGCTTGCGGACATTAAATTGACCCTTGTCGTCGAAGGCTTGTTCGAGGAGCATGGCGAGGATAGAGGCAACTGTGGTCATGATGCTCGCGAGGACGAACGATATCACCACCTGGAAAAGGGCTTATCAACGAGCATCAGGAAAGCGGTATGGAATCAACGTACGCCAATACCAGCAATGTCGGGTTCCACACCATTGCTACAGTTTCCCTTAAAAGAAGTGACACTGTCAAAGACTACCCATGGCGGTGGCATAGAAGAAGGTCGAAAGATGAGAAGTTGTATTGTACGGCCTTATAGGAAGCAGATTTGTTGTTAGGGTACGTGTGAGGTCAGACTGGTCATTGCAGGTGCTCCGAAGAGCTCGAAAAGAGTTGTGTAAGGAATAGATCAAGGAAGATCGTAGAGTAGATTGTGGGCGTTGAATCGTGCGAACAGATGAGACACTAAAGAAACGCTGGAGTTGGCATGGTATGTTGGCAGTGACGAAGAAGAAGTGCAAAGTCGTGCCTCCTAAAGGCGAAGTGTAGTTGAGCGTACTCCACGTTACTACTATATTACAAATGGTGATTGCTTACGCTACTATGATCGAACTTTCTTGTTCTTCGCTTTAACTCGGGCAGCCAGCTTTTGTAGTTCCTCAAGTTCACCTTCACTCTGATCCTTGATTTCTTGGCTCTTGTTTTGCCCTCTTCCTGCTTCATCAACGTCGTCCCGATCACGTTTTCGTTTTCTCCTTCCTTCTTCGAGCAGCGCCTTCATGCCCTTTGTCTCCTTAAATCTCGGATTTGTAGGGTCGATGGCGAATTCATGGCTTTCAAATAGTTTGCCAAATCGAGGATCCTGAGTGTCGACATTAAAGTCATCCTCAACGACTTCAACGGGCTCTTTAGACTTTTTGCCCTTCTTACCCTTCTTCTTCGCCTTCTCCGCTTTGGATATCTCATTCATGTCAAAGTGTTGCATGCCATTTCCATCATCATCGGCCATGAGGAGCTCCAATTTAGCTCGCTGCTCCGCCACTTCCTTTTCATCTTTCTCTCTCTCTTCTCTCTTCTCCTTCCGCTTTGCCTTCTTAGCCTTCATTTCTGCGGCTTTAGCATCTTCGGGGTCAGATCCAAAGAACGGATCATTCCAAGGATCATCATCGTTTTCTATTGCCTCCTCTTCTACGGGAGCCTCTATCGCGTCAGGATCGAGACCTGCCTTGCGAGCCTTGGCTCTTTCTTTTCGTTTCGCTTTTCTTTCTTTCTGTTGTCGCACGAACTTTTCAAGTGTGGTCTCTTCATATTCGATCACTGGCTTGTTGTTCTGTGATGAAAGAACAGAAGAGAAAGTGACTTGCATCTCCCCATCTGGTTTCTTGAAATCACGGTCTCGTTTTGAGGACCGAGATGGCTCCTCGGTAGATCCTAAGCCTAGCGCTGCCCTGAGGGACGCCGTCTTAGCAGATTGATCGGCGTCAGCCTCTGACTCTGAGTCGGAACCAAGATATGTTTTGAGTTCGTTATCATCTAATTCGTCTCGCGAGAATGCGCGTTTCTGTGCCTCTTTTCGAGTGACATCATCCGCATCCCAGGTCAATTTGACTTTGGAGTGCGTGAGAGCATCCGTGGAAAATTCGTTAGGTTTGTAAGCTTTTGGAATTTGTTTGCACTGATCATGAGGTTCCTCATCGAATGTAGTTTCGTCAGGGATGAACCGCAGATCGAAGAAGTTGGCACTCGTCAAATATTCCAAGCCATCCATATTATCGTATACGGCCTTTGCAGCATTCGGTGAGGAAAACTCAATGACGGCATAGTAGTAGCGTAATCGGTCGAGCTGATAGGCGCGAAGAGCCTTTGTATCGAACTCTTCCCCATTGCCCTCTTGGAGTAGTTTCTGCTTCAACCTCTCCTCGTCTTCAGAGTCGTCCAAATCTAGGGGTTCATCCAAAGTCAAAAGATCATCATTATTCTTGGAAGAGGCAAATATTTCGCGGGGGGCCCCTCGATTTCCTCGCGTTGCATCCGCTCGCGGCCAAATTCACTCGGGTATATCGTGACGTTGACTATCTTGCCATCTGCGGGGAGGAAAGAATTGGCTACTGCCATTATGTCGGATGCACGAATGTTATCCCAGTCCATGTTAACGGCCGCTAACCGTGAGGTAACTTCGCCTTCGGGTATGTCGTTGCCTGGTCCTGCTAGTTCGGCTTCGGCCTCCACGTCTTCTTCTTCAACTTCTTCCTCTTCATCGCTAGAACTCTCTTCTGAAGATGAAGAAGATATGCCTCCGTCACGGATGGGATCGTACTTCTTGCCGCGGATGTCTATCTTTGCAAGCTCGCGTTTCACCGCTTTGTCCCTCTTCCTAGCCTGTTCAGAATCCGGCCCAGTATACTCGTCCTCATCTTCCTCCTCGCTTCCATCTTCTTCGTTGTGTTCGTCCTCGTTCTGACGGTAGAATCTCTCTAGCTTCTTCTTCCCGGCATCCTTTTCAACTTTGCGACCGTATCTATCAACAGATGCTTTGTTGTAAAAGTCGGGATCGCTCAGTAAGCGAGAAAATCGGGAGTCGAGATTAGTTTTGGTGTGTTTCTTGGAGGGAAGTCGGAATTTGGCATCCGTTCCAAAATTACTGAAGCGTGAGTCCTCTATTACTATTAGCGCATGCGAAATGGAGGGCTAAGTTGCCGTTGAAGGCGTGATAGACGCATGTTGGGGGCATACTTTTCGGCTTAGAGCTTTCAGTAGAGCGCTTGGCCTTGACCGGCAGCGCGGGGCGTTTTGGTAGTGGCATCGTTGGAGACTGAATGGGAGGTTGATGATGGACTAGAAATTAAATTTTGGATGAGACGAAGGCGGTGAGGCTGTTCTGCCGCCAAGCGCAGCTACAGGTCGCTAGTGTTAGCGCACCATGCCTGCCTATCGATAACATGCAGGTGGGATCTTTCTTCCCTGTGGGGAGTCGCGTCACAGAGCTCCAGACCTCGGGAGGGGAAAGAAGTCGTGTGAGCGGTCCCAACAAGACCTCTGAAGTTCGCAGGCTTCCTTTCACTCTCTCACTCTCTCACTTCTACTACTACCGTCTTAACATATCAACGGACCCATTTATTGAACAATCTACCCAAAACTTCTTCAATCTCCAATCAATTGACCTTTCTACCATGGCTAATCCAAGGATTCTTGCGTATGCTCCTCTCTACCAAAGCTATGCCCTGGATTTCGGAACTGACACAAATTCAATGCTGCTAGGGGCCGTAATCTCCTCTTCGTCTCTGCTCTATCACTCGGTGGCACATACATGATACTCAAGTCAAAGACCTTAGCTGTGAAGCAGCAGGATAAGCAGAACGGCGACTACAGTGTTACTGTGGATAGATCTGGTACGTTTGTGCTCGTACGTGACTGAACAAATGGCATCAGCATCATATTATAAGCCGAATCCGTCTCCAGCCCGTTGTCTCCATTCTGCTCCCTGATACACGATTTGCATCGAATCTATGCTGACGCTGATTATTAGGTGGCGGTATCTGAGTGTCACCGCCAGAGTCCAAACTCCATCTTACTGAACGAAGGAATCTTGAACATACCTCATCATCATTACAGCATCAAAGGTATATGCATATGGAGCGGCAATGGCGTCCATGGAACGAATGTACAACTAGCAACCGAATGGAAGCTTGATTATTTGGTTTCTCTGATGTCAGGGGCTGTGGTTATGGCCTAGGTTTCGCTGCACAGTCGGCAAAGCACCCTAAAGCTGACTGTTCTGGTCTGACACGAAATATTCGGGCTTGAAGACAACATTACGATACTCGGACATTTCTCAGGAGCAACTGTGGCGAGTGTAAAATGTTGGACAGGGCTACTTCGTCAAATCCATGCAATCTCCGGGCTGGTGCAGCGTCGTAGAATTTCCATAAGCGACAAATACAATACCCTAACATATCACGTCGAAAGTCTTCAGGACATCCATACTCAAAGTCATAGATAATTTATGCAACATGACATCGCATTTCTCATTTTCACCTGTCCCATGTCGCCGCTCTTCCGGAAGCGCTTACTCAGTCTGCTCAGCCAGCCTCACGCACGCACCGCACAGCATTCCATGACAGTGCTAATTATAAAGGGCATCAGCCACAGCCTCGTTGGCGGCTCTTTGCTCTGAAACTCGGATACCACGGACCACATGTTTCGCCGCATCTCCAACCAGGTGAACAGGACGCTGATGATGACTGCAACCCGGCACAATAGCGTTTACAACTCTAAAGGCCGAATCAGCAATCGCCTACCCATTGTCTCCTTGTAGCTGAAATGCAAGCTCCCAAGTTCTGGGCCATGATGCCTGTACATCCAGAGCTTCAGCCCATTTGGCCTTCGCTTGTTCAAGCCTGCTTCTCAACCCTCCCAATCAGGACAGCTGAATCAAGCACTCATCGGAACAAACAAGTCGCGACATGACCCGAGTGCAGTGCTCAGCCCAACTGGCTGCCACAATGTGCCAGTGTGCCTTTTAGTCGCCCTCCCTGTAGGCACGCTGCGGCGAGCATAGGCCGCCAGCCAGGAACCGCATTTGCCCTGGTGCCCTTTGTTGTTGCATGGTCGGGATCTTTTTGTAGTGCTGGCGTGCATTGGCGTTCATTCATTACCCAACTTTCCCCGCCCAGGCTTGCACTTCTTTTCCCTTTCCGTGTTTCTTCGCTTTCTTATTTTCGAGCTCACAAGTATCTATCTTCCAATGCGATATTCATAATGGGGGAGACTCCAAGTTACTACAGTGTCGACTACTACAACAACTGGAAGTCAAAGCAAAGAAGGAGGGGTCCACCCCGCGCCAACTTTCTCGCGGCGGCCACCTTCATCCGGAACCTCCTCGATGGCAAGAAAATCAACTGGGCGGCCATGGGTGGTCTCGCAATGCTATGCTTGGGGTCGAGGAGAGACATGCCGGATATGCACATTGTCTACGAGGACCGCGAGTTCGAGCGCATTAAAACAAAGCTGGAGGCGGATCCCCGGTACTTGGTTTCTCTAAATGATTGCTTTAAATTTATCTGACCAGACGCAGGGTGAAGCTTCCCAAGGGTATGAACACCTTATTCGCCTCACGAGTTCTTATACGAACTGGTCCCGATTACAAAGATATTGGTTGCACCGAGAACCTGGATGTTGAACTTATCTTAGTGCCTCCAGGGTCCAACGGAACTCCCCCAAACGATGTTTTGAGAAAAAATCAAGTCCTATTGCGGCTGAACCTAGATGGGAAAATGAGCAATTTTAGGGGCTTGAACATGCTCTACTTAGTGAAAACGACCCTTGCATTTTGCAAAGATCAAGACCTTGCATGGGATCCGAAGCACGATCTTGTATTTTTGTGTTTAAACTATGCGCAAGAGATCGAGGCGATGTCATTTCGACTGGACCCCAGAGAGCTCGACAAACTACTTTTCTCAACCATATTTTATTCGATGCTTTCCCCAGAAGAACAAAAAAGATGTTCCAGGGTGTTGGTGGGCAAGGAAGTGCTGAAATTCCCTCCTCCCAAGATGGCCGTAATACCTCCCTCGAGTCCCATCCTCGAAAGACCTACTTTGCAGTCCTCAAAGTCAACCCCCCACCTGAGAAATACTGCACCGACATCTCCGGAATTTCTCAGTCCCCCGTTGCCAGGCAAGGCGAAGACTCCACGGACTACACCTTCAGGTGTAGATCAAGTTCCAGGCCAACAGCAGCAGCCGCTGCGACAACAACAATCGCATCCACAACAAAATCCTCTCAATTCAGCAGCGCCCCAATCTCAACCTACATCGACTAACTCATCTTCTCAACAAAGCTCGCGTTCTAGATACCGTCAGACTAGCGCCCCCAATACGCCAGCTCATTCGCGAAACTCGAGTTTGATTGCGCCAGAAGTGACTGCCAACAACTCCCGACCCAAATCAATGGACATGCATGGCCCCTCACAACAACAACAACAACAACAACAACAACAACAACAACAACCACCTAGGAACATGTCTGTGCAGCAATTTCAAAATGTACCACGACCACAAGCTGCATCTGGACAACCCAGGATGTCCATGATTGGCCCTCCTGGTGGTTTCTTGCCTCAGAAGTCCATGCCAAACTTGAGAGCTTCAGCTATTGGAAAGTCTGCTGTCCCGGTTTTTGGTCATTCGAACGCTGTACCCGGATTTAACGGTGGAAATCCTCCAGTACCCCAATTACCCGCACACAGTACTCCAAGCAACAGACAACCCAGAGCTTCGTCTTATGGAGCGCCCGAAGCACTGGTGCTTAAAGATGTGTCTAGATCAGGAGGGGTAACAGGTGTTGCTCAATCCAAGGGACCTTTCAATGACAGTCCTCAGTCTTCTCAGCAACCAAGGGCATCTTTTTACGGGGCACCGGCAGGATTGGTTTCCAAGGGCCATGCTGGACAGGGAGCTGTAACAAACAACATCCAGCCAAACGCACAACTGGGTGGGATCTCTCAAGGCTTCCAACAACCGCGACATCATCATAGCCATAGTGCCCCTGGACCGGATGTATCCCAATCAGGTCTCCGAGGTATCGATCCGTCTGGCATTTATATCGCACCTCAACAACAACACAAGCCGTCCAATGCTGCCCAAGGCCAA
Source organism: Dendryphion nanum (assembly GCA_020744415.1). Taxonomy (NCBI): domain Eukaryota; kingdom Fungi; phylum Ascomycota; class Dothideomycetes; order Pleosporales; family Torulaceae; genus Dendryphion; species Dendryphion nanum. Next base: position 1,119,576 of record JAGMWT010000004.1, on the reverse strand, counting down.
CCTCATCCAAACATTCGGAACTCAAAAACCCAGGAACTGCCAAACAGTCCTCCGTCCGTACATGATCAGCACCAATTTGCCGTAGAGTTGCCCACCACAGCACCAACTCCAGCACCAATAGGATCCGGTCTAAACCATTCCCCAAAACTATTGCCAAAACAAATACCAGCAGCCCTAAACAGACCTACAGGTCAACCTTACGCAATGCAATCTTCCCAGATCCAACCAAACACAACAATAATCGCCGAGCTCCCCGCAAACCCGACCCCGAAACCTCCCCATGAACCCCCAACACCCCCAAGACCAACTCACCCCCGCACAATATCCGAACCCATAAACTCCCTCCCTACAAGCCTCATAGCAGGAGGAGGTCTAGGTCCCCGTCAACATTCTCCAAAACACTCACTCTCGCACCCTTCACCACCTCTCCAACCCCAGCTCCAACCAGATACCATAATCCACTCCAACGCCAACCGCTACACCAGCTACTACAACAACGGCCAATTCGCGCCCCTCTCCACCTATGCCCCCGTCTCCGAATACAAAGCCTATTCCGGACCTGCAAGTCCTCCGATCCCTCCGGCAACCGCGCCCGCAAAACTCCAACAACATAGTCCTCCGACGAATTCGCAGATCCAGCCCGGTACGCCGCCATTTGTAGCCGCGTTCCAGAACGCAAGCGCACAAATGCAAAATCTTTCTCTTTCTTCGAATTCGAATTCGAATACGAATTCGCCACCGAGACCAAGCATTCAGATCCCGCAGAGTAATTCGAATCCATCGAGCCCGCCTCTCCTGCCTACTGCGCTTGCTATTTCGCATAACTATATTCATACGCCGCAGTCTTCGCCGCCGAAGGCTTTTCAGAGAGGTGATGAGCCGCGGTTTGTAGAGCTTGACGCTGGGAAGCAGCCGCAGCCGCAACCGCAACAGCAGCAACGGCTCACGGGTTATGAGTCTTTTGCTCACGGTCCTTATACACCGGAGGATCCGCAACCGCCGGTTCAGCAGCAGCAGCAGCAGCAGAGGTGGGATACGGGGTCATCATCGGAGTTTGTGGCATATAGGAAGTAGTAGAGGTGGATGATTTATGTGAATTACTACTAGACTTCCTGTACCATTTTCGGATTTTTGTTGACGAAACGATATTGTGTAGTGCAATTATAACGAATGAGACATGCATTTAAGACTAGGATATTATGACGTTGATTATTCTATATATAGAATACCCGCATTGAAACTCAATTCAGCGCTTGTGCTTCTGTTATTAAAACGTGGTGTGTACTCTGATGGTGTCCTGCTTACCGTATTACCTTTCTAATTAGATCAAGTCAGCATATGTCATTGAGTCAATTACATCTCAATCAATATTTGTCAGATATTAAGGCACGCATAGCTTTCTCCCAGGGTTAAAGAATTTTAGGACTATCGTATCGGTATCTATATAAAACAAAAACGAGCAGCATCAAGCAGTCCGCTTTGCTTGGTTCTGTACATATGAACATAGGAAAGCCATCATAAAGGGGCATTATCCCTTTAGTGTTCGATTAAAAGTTCATTAAATCTAATGTAGATGGTTAGCTTTTATATCATACTGAACGAGTTGTAGAGACTGCTTACCTCTTCCAAACAGCGCTCGCTTGCTCCAGTCCATTGCCAACAAACATCTTGTGCGGAAGCTGACACTTTGGGCAAAGTAGATGCTCCTCCACAGATACACGGCTAGAAGCCCGCCAGAAATACCCCAGCCATTGATATCAAAAACTGCAGCGTTTCCAATATATGCGAGACTACCAAGATGTCTGTACTCGAACGCTTTGTAAACGGCCTCGTCCAAATCACCATAATCGAGCTCATTAAGCTGCATGCCTGGGGCAGCCTGGGCAATCTTGTTGAACTTTCGAGCTAGATATTGACCTTGCTGGTGAGCACGCTGAGCAGTAGCTGGTAGGGAAGTGAGCTTGGAGTCGATTTGCGTGAGAAGCTCCCTAAGCTCTCCAAAGTCGAGTGTTCCAGAGTTATCCTTATCATACACTGCAAAAAGCTTGTCGAGACGGCGAAGATGGTCGGATGCTTGAGGGAAACGCTGTTTTACGCGCTTTGCGACGCCACGCCAGTCTGAATAAGAAATATGCATCTGCTCAGGGTCTTTACCTTTCTCCCATGCAAGAGTACGGAGAAACGAAACAATGTGTTCAGATACATTGTTTTGAACTGTAGCACAATCTCCAATGGCATATACGTCTCCAAGAGGTGCACCCACAAGTCGAAGATGTGCGTCCGTCTCTAGTGCACGCTTGTTGTTTTGGCCTTCGAGTGGCGCACTGATGCGTTTACAGAAGTCGGTCTGTGCAACACCGGTTGACCAAAGACAGAATCCCATGGGAATTTCTTTGGTGACGACCTTTCCATCTTCATCTTTCTGTGTGAACAGAATCTTGTCCGCTTTGACTTCTTTCACTCGAGCATTCGTCAGTACATCGACAGAGTCGTGTGCGAAGCGCTTCTCGGCATACTCTGAAAGTGCTTCATCATATGTGTTTAAGATGTGGCTTCGAGATTGAATGACATGGACAGAAATCTCGTTACGCAGTATCTTGGGGAAGAATTTGCAAAGGTCCTCGTTGAGCATATCGAATAGTTCTGCGGCGAACTCGACGCCAGTTGGGCCACCACCGCTAACAACAAAAGACAAGAGTCTTCTTCGCTCTTCGTCGGAGGTAGTTGGGAGACAGGCATTTTCAAGGTTTCGTACAACGGCATTTCGGATAAGACGTGCATCGCTAATGTCCTTGAGGAAATGGCAGTGCTCGAGTCCTTTGACACCGTGTGGATTCGTCACAGAACCTACACCCACGACTAATTTGTCGTAAGGCACATAAAAATGTTCCTTTTGACCACCGGGTCCTATGGCAGAGACTTCGATAAGTTTCTCGGAATAATGCACGTCTTCAGCCATGGCCTTCAAAAAGTGGCCATTGACTCCTCGCACAATTCTCCTGACAGGTTCTACGAGTGACCGTAGCTCCAATGTGCCTACAGTGGCCGAAGGCAGCATGGGCGTAAAGAGAAAGTGATTTGAGGGCGAAATGACAGTAACATGGTAGTCCCCGGGGTTCAGCTGCTTTAGCAGCGCCACACTCCCCCAACCCGTGCCCAGTACCACCAATTTTGGTTTATGTTTGGTGGCTCTATTTTCAGGACAATCATCGTCGTCAATGAAGTACTCGACGATTAGGAGATTCTTCGGGCCTCCTCTTCGCGGGTTGAGAGCTAACTCCGATACAGGGACGTCCTCCGTTATGGCTTCATCGCGGTAAGTGCTGGCATCGTAGATGAAGAAAGCAACGACAAGGCCACCAGTAATGGCAACGAAGAGACCGAGGGAAGCTGCGGTTCGGTATGCTAGTCGAAGTAATCGTGATTTAGGAGCGGGGAGCGGCTTCGTGGATACTGCGCGTATTAATGGGGACCTCGACCGCAAAGTTTGGAGTGCTGCGGAAGCTGAGAGCTGAGGACGCTTCAGCGGCGAGGGACTGGCATTGCCGGAGGATGGACGGGTTTGAGTGGTTAACAATCGTATAGACCTGGCAGAATGGAATGCGGTCCGCGTTGTGATATTTGCATTGCGCGATATGGATGCGGCGTGTCGGAGAAGCATGGCTGCCCTGAGGCGATGATCGAGGCGGAAGGGCGCTGAAGTAGATAGGCTTAATCGATTATGAGGAAGGAAAAGGATCAATTTAAGGATATCATGCTCCAAGTGCGGGTATCAACGAGCGTATACGACGCAAAGAAGGGCTGAATGAGAAAGCGAAAAAAGGGGTGTGTGTGAAGTGTAGGTGCAATGGGAGAATAATGTTGTTTCGCTCCAGATGTCGTTGTGCAGCAACGCTGACGTAGCTTGGCCATCGACAAAGCTTTGGCAGCCGCGATCGCCGACCAGGGGCAAGCTTCACACATAGCGGACCCACCTCACCCACTTCGTCAATGCTTACTACACCATCCGGGACTCCCATATGGCTTAGATCAAGTCAACAATCACAGTGCTTCTTCAAAGACTATATATTTCGGCCGGGTCTCGGTCATTGGTAGAAAGTGGTAGCTGTAGCCAAAGTTGGATTCGATATGGATAGTAAATGCATGGAATGCTTGCTCTTTGGCCAGAATCCCACGTGGGAACATATGTACGGAGAATACAGCTGAAATGGAGACCTCTAACATGACCATACCCCAATCATGCCGTTTTTGCGTCCTTCGACCATATAGCCATCCTTTATGCGTACACGCTCAATGGTAGAATGCACTGTCTCGTCCGAATCATCCACACCAACACCGGGTCCACAATTCCAATGTCTTCCATCGGTCTTGTCGTACACTTTAACGACATCCTCTCCGGCTGCGGATATGATTCGCCGCGAGTCAAACATCATGCTGGAAATTGGGTTATCATAGGCATAGGCGTCGTGGATCGAGCCGGTTCGCAGGTCCCATATCTGTTCTAGTTAGCTATCAATGTCGTTAATTCGGTGTAGATAGAGAACTTACCCGAATGCTTCTGTCCATACTACTCGTTACCAAATGGACGTCGTCGAATTGTAGAGCTGTGACTGGGCCCGTGTGTCCAACCAGATTCCGATGAACCTGGCCGCTGCGAAGATCCCACAGTCGTACCATTCCATCCGCAGTACCGCATGCCAGTGCGGCATCAAACACCTGAAGAGCCCCCACGAAATCAGCGGAAGCATCGTGTACGCGCCCGGTCTGTCGCCACTGGCCACCTTCTGCAGTCGTAGTGGCTGTAGCTTGAGCTGCGGCCCAGAGAACATCCAAAGTCTGCACACATCTTCCCTTCACTAGATCCCATTGTCTCAGCGTTTTGTCCGAAGATCCAGAGACTAGGGTGTCGCCTCGGAAATGGATTGCTGTCACTTCGTCCACATGAGATTCTAGAGAAAATAACGGACAGTCTTGCATCATGGTAGGCGGGGGTGGTGGGGGTGCGTCTTCGGCGTTTTCGAAAGTTAAGCCATCGTCATCTTCCTCTTCGCCATCTTTATTGATGCGATTGTCTTGAGGAGCATATTGTGCCTTGCTCAAGTCCCATAGTCGAATAGAAGCGTCCATCGAGCCAGTTGCCACAATATTGTCCTCCACTTGGAGACAACGCACAGAAGAAAGATGTCCTTCCAGAAGTCCAATACAGCGCCCTGCACTCAAGTCCCATACTCTTACAGTATCGTCGAGAGCAGCCGTTACCAATGTACCCCATGGTGCGTCAAAATCCAATGCCGTAATGGTGTCTGTATGGGCCTGCATCTGTCTTATTTTCGATCCAGGTTCCAGGTGCTCGTGAAGAATAGGCATGGATTTCCGATGCATCGATCTGAAACGTTTCGATTGAGTGGGTATCTTTTGATAGATCGATTCAGACATGAAATCTTCACCGTCTTCGTGGCTACCCGTGGTGGCGGTATCTGGAGATTTGGGTGCCAAAGCCGCAGCATCATCCAACTCTTCCTGGAGATCTTCAATATTGTTGTCGACTTCTAGCAAATCTTGCTCCAACTCAACCTCCTCCATCTCCAGACCGGCCAGCCTGTCCAAAACAATTTTTCGCATGGTATTGAGGTTTGCAATTTTGTTATCAATCTCGTGGATTTCGGCCGCACACATATGTTTCCGGACGCTCATCATCTCCAAACGATGTCCCATACTATGTTTTTGATTTTTCAATTTCACCATCGACGGGGGCAAGTTGGAATCCTCCTCTTGAGTGGCTTCGCCTATCAGTCTCTGGCCCTTTGCGTTATGCCTTCCATGCTTTGCACCGATCCCACTTTCCTCAGGGAGCGAGGCCTGAAAGCCTTCAAACAGAGAATATGCATTGTTATCTTCTGGGATATTACTGAGAAGTTCGTCGGAAAGATAGGACAAGGCGCGTTGTTGAATCTCGGGAACGGATATCCTAGACCGAACGAGCTCGCGTGGGGTGGTTTGGGCGAAGGAAAAGACCGATCGTTGAAGCATGGGGCGCCGTAACTCCCTATGGAGTTCACCCAGCGCGTTTTGGTAATGCTGAGTGACGCCCTCTGCTCCTATTAAGCTGCCTGCGGTAGCTGTAACTTTTCTCCCAAAAGCTTGTAGGTGGCGGGTCTAGGCTAAGATTAGTGCCTGGAAGAGCTTCGCTTGGGTTGGTTGAAACCAGCTCACATCAGGAAGAGTATCTATAATACTAGAATCATCATCATCTCCAGGAAATGGTCGTGGACTTCGTGAGCGGCCTCGTGAAGGCGAACCTGTGCCGGTGGCCATAGGAACAAGCTAGAGGAAGAGAGTGCGGCTAGAAGCGAGTGAGTGGCAGCTTCAATTGCTGCGCTATATCATCGTCGACACAATAGCGGCAAACGGACGGTCCACAGTCGTCAGCCAGGGCAATGGTGGGCGTGCTTTATGGTCGTGGTGGTGGTGGTGGTGATGGGGTCTGGGTTCGGCTGCTCGCAAAATGTCGGTAAACCGCAGAAGATGCGCCCGGACGTCACCTGTGAGTGGGACAGGCAAGCCCCATTGACAGGGCCGACAAGGCCGAGTTCGGGCTTCTACAGTGAATCTTAAATCTCAGACCTCATCGCAGCCATGGTCGCTCACTCTTCTGTCCAGACATTCATTCATTCTGTGAATTCAGTACAAATTAAAACATCAAGATATGGACGCTGCAATTGACCTCTCGGATGCCTCCAAGGCGCTGGACCTTGCGAACATCCGCTTTCAGCTCATGTGCGATCCACGAATCCCCACCCTTGAAGGAGGAAATATAGACGCTGACCCCAGGTAGCCGATTAGAGGATACAATTACCTTTCACCTTATCGAGCGCGTCCAGTTTCCACTAAATAAGACCATCTACATACCAGGCGGACTTGATATTCCCGATAGCTCTCTGAGTCTCTTTGACTGGATGCTCCGCGAACAGGAGCGCGTACAGTCACTCGTCCGCCGTTATGAGTCCCCCGACGAATATCCATTCTTCCCAGATGCCCTTCAGACTCCAATTCTGAAGCCTCTACATTACCCCAAGATCCTCCATACCAACGATGTGAACGTGAACGCGAAGCTGAAGGAGTCATACATCGAACACATCCTTCCTGCAGCTTGCGCACACTTTGACCGCGAGGATAGAGGAGAACAACAGGAGAACTACGGATCGGCTGGAACGTGCGATGTATCCTGCTTGCAGGCCTTGTCGCGGCGCATACATTTTGGCAAGTTCGTTGCAGAAGCAAAGTTCCAGAAGGAGACCGAGCGTTTTGTCAAACTGATCAAGGCAGAGGACAGGATGGGGATTGATGAAGCTATTACGGATGCAAAGGTCGAGAAGAAGGTCCTGGAAAGGTTACGGTTAAAGGCAAAGACTTATGGAACGGATCCCGACTCGGGTGCCGACGGTTCCTCCAAGGTCAACGCTGATGCAGTTGTAGCTATGTATAAGGTGAGAAACCATCTCTTCGAAAATATCCGAGGCTGTATCTAACTCTTTGCAGGATTGGGTTATTCCGCTTACGAAAGAAGTTGAGGTCGAGTACCTTATGCAGCGTCTTCAAGGTACCCAGTGGGAATAAAATCGACAAGAAATAGATGATGATGATGGCTTGAGGATAATGAACATTTCGAATTGTACGCCGACTTTGGTGGATAACATTCGCAATAGTTTCAGGGGACAGTTTTTCAAGTCAAAAGGTCCATCCATAGCATCATGAGCAATAGAATCTAGACTCTATTATGTAAAGTGGGTCTATGGATGCCTTCAAAGGCCACATCGCACTGTTCTGCCGGTCGTACGAATCGTATACATGCTGAAACACAAACGGGTTTGAAGAAACCCCCAACCGCCAAACCTGAAACCTTATGATATCATCACGTGATTTCGTATATATTCTATAACACGATCGCTAATCCCCGACACTCATCAACCACAACTCCGAACCATCATGGATCTCATCAAAACTGGCCTGGACTTTGCACAAAACCCTAAACACACAAAATGGATATACCCATTATTACTAGTAGCGGACGCCGCGATTTGCGGTGTGGTGATCGAAACGATACCGTGTTTGTATTACTCGGCGCGTTACAATGCGACAGGACTGATGATCAGCAGATACTGAGATCGACTGGAAAACATATATGGAGCAAATTGAAATTTATCTGAAAGGAGAAAGAGATTATAAGAACATCACCGGAGGGACCGGCCCACTTGTGTATCCAGCAGCACATGTGTTCATCTACAGGATCCTACACAAGCTCACAGACGCGGGACGCGACATCCAAATGGCACAGTACATTTTTGCACTCGTGTATCTTCTGACTGTAGCAACTGTAATGCAATGTTACCGCGCCGCAAAGGTAGAAGTGTTTTCTCCATTCAACAAAATTATATCTCACGTTCAGCAGGTTCCACCATACGTGTTCCCGCTGCTTATTCTGTCAAAGCGCTTACACAGCATCTTCCTTCTGCGATTGTTCAATGATTGTTTTGCGGTTTTGGGATTATTCTCGGCGATATATTTCTATCAAAGAAATAATTGGCATCTTGGAACTTTCCTTTACACGACTGGTCTAAACGTCAAAATGAGCCTGCTTTTGCCATTACCAGCAATTGGCATCCTCGCGCTCCAGGCTCTTGGATCGAGGGAGTCATTCACGCAAGCTATGATCATTGTCCAAGTTTCCGTAAGTCTCATTATCAGGCGTTGAAAAGGTCGCTGTTTAACATGGAACAGGTTGGCTATGGGTACCCTTTCAGGAAGAGAGCACCATCGTACTTTGCAAGAGCTTTTGAACTTACTAGACAGTTCCTCTACAAATGGACTGTGAACTGGAGATTTGTCGATGAAGAGATTTTTCTTTCGAAACGCTTTGCGATCGGGCTTCTTGCCGTCCATGTCGGACTTTTACTATGGTTCGCGGTTACACGATGGATCAAGCCTGCACAACGCTCCCTGCGCGATTTCCTCAACCTGATCAAAGACGAGCCACGCGAACAGGACGAAATCGCAAGAAGGGTGTCACCTAATTTCATCATGACTACCCTACTTACTGCCACCATCATAGGTATGCTATGCGCCAGATCATTGCACTACCAATTCTATGTTTATATTGCATGGGCCACTCCGTTCCTCTTGTGGAAGGCGGGATTCCACCCAATCATCCAATATGCGCTCTGGGGCGCGCAAGAGTGGGCATGGAACGTGTACCCCAGCACCCCTATAAGTTCGGCGACTGTTGTTGGTGTCCTTGCTGTTACTCTCTTAGGCGTGTGGTGGGGGACGAGGAATGAGTTTGACAGTGTCCAAATCAACGGCACTGCAGAAATCCACGAGCACGCAGAATAGGCAGTTCATATCCCCCTTTTCACTCTTCGTCGGACTCCGCTGGCGGCATCTTCCCAACCGTAGACTCATCCTCACTATCGTCGTCATAAACCGGCTTCTTCTCGAACTCCTTCGGCCTGTCCATGTATCAGTACCCATGTATATTTCTCTGACGATACCAAAAGCATATTATTCAGGAATTCTGTAGTACCCACCAATAACTCATTTTACGCCATTCTTTCTCATCCCGTACTATGTTCACAATTTCTCCGTCTAGCTTGTTATCTCGCTCTGCGAGTGATTCCGAATCCACTACTACATAGTTCCCTCGCTTGATCCATATCGTCGAACGGAACTTCGCTTCGAGCTCTACGAGGATTGGCTTGCCGTTGGACAGTTCAGCACTGTACAGGTTCTTTCCGGCGACTTTGGTAATACGTGCGATGGTTTGCGAATGAGAAAGTTCGGCGGGAGGAGTGAGTGTGTCCTCGACAGTGGCGAGGAGGTTGCGTTTTGGGCGAGGCATCGTCGTTGTAGTGGCCGCTTGATGAGTTACGATATGATTTTGGTGGGGGTCAAGTCCGCGGGAGAGCGAGAAAGGGAAGATTGGCCGAAATTTTGCCGGTAGTCCCTCGCCCATTCCAAGAATAGGAAATACTTCCGCTTCAGCCTCTAGAACCAAGATTCTCGATTTCTAAATTTGCCCTCACAAACAATGCTAATGAAATCGTGTCTCCACAGAAATTCAATACAGAAACACAGCTCTTCATTATCAACCGGATACACTTCCTATACAGGTTTTCTTAGATAGATCCTTCACGGTACATTGCCTTGTTAGGACGTTGCCCTTGAGTGTTGTTCACCGAACAAGCCAGCAACGAAGGGACATTAATGCCCCAATTCTGGTTATCAGAACACGGCTAACAAAGGTTAATTTTTACTGGTCAGATGTCGGGACAAGACTTGTCGTTTTCTGCATGCCTGTGGAGCCTTCAAGGTTACAGTCATCGACCCCCCGCACACATTATTCAGCGTCACGCCTAACAGACGTGGGTGCTCTGCACGTCTATCGTGAAATGATACTTAAATACCCCTCGCTTGTCTCACAAATATTCTCTAATCTCGCTATCTCTAGCTTAATCAATTGATCCTGCCCATGAATTTGCCTATGAATTTGTTCAATTGATAAATCTTTTTCCATATTGTCATCGTGGCGTCATGTCTTCGGCATCGCTTCACGGGCTCTTCGATATCAAGTCATCCCCCAATGCGGTAGCAAGCCCTGCAGCAACTCACCAGAAGAACACAGCAACTACGCGGCAAGCGCCATCCAACATTGAACTTGACGAATACACATTCGGCAAAGTCTACAATGGGCCAACTGCAGACGCTCAGACACCAAACGAACTTGAACAGAGTAGACCAACATCACCAGCTAGAGATGAGGGAGTTGGACTGATCCAAAGGTGGAATGATCCACCAATCAACAGGTGGAGGCTGTTGAGTTGCTGCTTGATCTATCTTGGAAATGGAATGAACGACAGTGGTACGTATCTATGCACCTCAACTCAAATCATGGTATTCCTTAAACGTAAAGATATACGGTGGCTGACTCATGATAGCAACTGGTGCACTCATTCCGTATATGGAAACTCACTACCACAAAGGACACGCAGTCATGTCCCTCATCTTCGTTGGTCAAGCCGTTGGATTTGTCCTCGCAGCATTCTTCAACACCATGCTACTCAACAAAATTGGAAGAGCAAGGATGCTAATGTTGGCCGAGTGTGTGCTCATTGCTGGTTATATTATGCTTGTCTGCACCCCTCCGTATGCAGGTGTCGTCGCTGCATTCTTCCTGCTTGGATATGGGGCGGCAATGACTTTGGCACTTAACAACGTCTTCTGCGCTCACTTAAACCCGGCCACAGCTGTTCTCGGTGCTGCGCATGGCAGCTACGGCATAGGTGGTATTGTGACTCCTATCATTGCCACGACAATGGTATCTCATGGTATCCAGTGGTCTAGGTTCTACTTCATACCTTTTGGGCTTGCAATATGTGTGACACCATTCGCTGGTTGGGCATTTTGGAACTATGAGGAGTACTCTTCTCAAAATCTCCTATCCGTACTCGAACAAACTGCCAGTCGACAGGCTACAGAAGAAATCAAGGAATCGAAACTCCAGGATCTGAAACTCGCATTAAAGAATCGCGTCACTATCATTGGGGCTTGCTTCATTTTTGCGTATCAAGGTGCTGAGGTCGCGATCTCCGGTTGGGTCATCTCTTTCTTGATCAACTATCGTGACGGAGACCCGGCACATGTTGGTTATGTCACAGCTGGCTTCTGGGTAAGTAGTGCTGCAATGGTACACATAAGAATCCTTTCACTGATAGCAACCAGGGTGGTATTACTTTGGGTCGATTCGTACTTACTCATCTCGCTCCTCGTTTTGGCGAGCGAATGTTCGTCATATATCTTGTTCTTGGAACTATGGCTTTCCAACTTCTCGCTTGGCTCGTGCCAAACATCATTACCAATGCCGTCGCCGTTTCCATCTTAGGGCTTCTTCTCGGTCCAGTCTATCCTTGCGCTCAAACGATCTTCTCGAAACTCATGCCACGTCATGTTCAAACCACTGCGATCGGATTCATATCCGGGGCTGGAAGCTCAGGCGGCGCGGTTGCCCCATTCACCACCGGTATTCTGGCGCAAGCGGTTGGCACGTTCGTGTTACACCCTGTATGTATTGGCTTGTATGTGTGCATGTTAGGATGTTGGTATGGCCTACCTAAGGTCAGGAAGAGGACCGAGTGAGACTCATTGTAGGGATGATATTTCATGTTCTTCGTATCAAGATGATAGACCTGGTGTATGGTTGACAATTGCCACGGCGTTGAATGAAGATAGGATAGTCGGCAAATTATTACCATGTTAGCCTTTGTTAGGCCTTCATATACAATCTGTTTCAAAGGACGCTGCCATTGATTATGGTCAGGAGTCTCTTCTCACAGACACGGTTTCATCACATTTTCCTATTATCGCATATGACATGAGGAAACCTTGGAATTAAGTAATCGGAGATAGGTTGGTTCTGTTGATGCGCTTTAACTTGTCCGTAGTGCGGTGTTACGCATGTATACGGAAGGTAAATTAAATAGGCCGAATGAAAAACTGACTCAGTTCACACATGTGGGATTTTGAAAGGGAAAGAGGTGTTGACGTAGAATGCACATTGCAGTGCAAGTGACTGACCCAACTCGTCTTAAATCCGGGTCAGCTACATGCATAGTCAAATGTTCATTCCTCTGGTAGTCACTAAGTTGGAATGGAATTTGTATTCCAATCCGACATTTATCGGACATAGATGGCGGAGATTAGCCGCTAACTGCACTGTTCCAAGGATAGGTTAGCCGAGCAAGTACCTAACTAGACCATAGCTCCGATCTGAGGTCTTTTCGGTGACATGCTTCCACGTTCTAATCACAATTACCGAATTGCTTCCCCACCTTGCGACTGTAGAACTGAAGGACTCCGGATTAGCGGTTCAGAAATGCTGCATTAACATGGAGGGGTATAAAGGAATGGCCTCCGCCCATAGGTAGTCAGTATCGACTGAACGACAGTTTACATTCCAAATACTTTTCCTTCAACTGTGTTCACCAACACGTCTTTAGAATCATCTAGAAATCAGTTGATCGACCCCACGATCCACAGACATCATGTCTCTCTTCGGTGGCGTACCCCAGCCAAAATCTCTACTTGAATTTCACCGTGTCTTGTCACCAACTGCTGGCGTCCGCGTCTCGCCACTATGTCTTGGTGCAATGAATTTCGGCGACGCCTGGGAGGAGGTTATGGGTAAATGCGACAAGAAGCAGACTTTTGAAATTCTTGATTTCTTCTTCGAACAGGGTGGAAATTTCATTGATACGTACGTATTTTTTTGGCGTACTGGAGAAAGCTAGGTCCACAAATGGAGCACCAGACAACTAGCTATCCATTTCGGGACAGCTCTGTAGTCCCCCACATGCCCCACACCAACACAATCTTTCACTCCGCCGTGAGCAGTTTTCTGAATAGTAAACATTCAGGTGTCTAACATACATTCAGCTCGAATAACTACCAGAACGAAGAATCCGAGACTTGGATTGGAGAATGGTTCGCCAGCCGCAAGAACCGCGACCAGATCGTCCTAGCCACCAAGTTCACAACCTGCTTCCCCGATCCTCGCAATGCGCCTCGCCTCAAGATCAACTTTGCCGGAAACCATTCCAAGTCTCTTCGACATTCGGTTGAAGCGTCGCTCAAGAAGCTCCAGACTGATTACATCGATCTGTAAGCAGGTCAAAAGACAGTTCCCTTTCGTCCAATCCAACTAACTTCATCCAGCCTCTACGTCCACTGGTGGGACTTCTCCACCGGCGTCGCCGAAGTCATGCAATCCCTAAACCACCTCGTCGCCAGCGGTAAAGTGCTCTACCTAGGCGTTTCCGACACCCCAGCCTGGGTCGTCAGCAAAGCCAACGAATGTACGTCTCCCCACCTCCCCATACCCAAGAGACCACTCCCTAACTCCCCATCCCAGATGCCCGCAACCACGGCCTCCGCCCGTTCAGCGTCTACCAAGGTCAATGGTCCGCTGCATCTCGCGACTTCGAACGTGAAATCATCCCCATGGCGCGCGACGAAGGCATGGCCCTCGCACCCTGGGGCTCCCTCGGCGGCGGCAACTTCACGACTGAAGAGAAGCGCAAGGCAAACGACAAGGGTCGCAACATGCGTCCGCCCACTGAGACCCAGATTAAGGTCTCTAAGAAGCTAGAGGAAATCGCCAACACAAAGAACACGCAAATTACTAGCGTAGCTCTCGCATACGTGAGACACAAAGCTCCTTACGTGTTCCCGATTGTCGGCGGAAGGAACGTAAAGCATCTGCAGGGCAATATTGAGGCGTTGGGGCTTGAGTTGTCGGATGAGGAGGTCGATGCAATTGATGCGGAGTCGAACTTTGAGATCGGGTTCCCAATGAGCTTTTTGTTTGAGTTCACGGGCAAGAAGTATAGCACGAGGATGACGAGCTCGGATGTCGGGTTGTTGCAGTTTGCGGGCAAATTGGATAGTGTACCGCATCAAGGTGGGGTGAAGCCTCATGGGTTGTAGGTGGTAGATAAGGCCCAGGAGTATATATGGATTAATGATGAAAAAGCTCATCATGTTGCTACAATGGTTCTTTGAATTCTGGTAGAAGGTGATATGTACACTAACCTAATATATGAACATTCCAGTCGCTGGCAACAAATCGTGGTTAGGCCAGGCTTGTCTGCATAACCTTGTAGAATGTAAGATTTTAACATCATGGGTATCTCTTTCCTCGTTCAGTAGATCGTGATAGGATGTACATAATGCAGATCATCGCAACATAACGCGAGTATCCTCCTTTGATTTCAGTTCTTTTTCTTCTTCTTTTTCTTTTTGTTCTTCTTCTTTGCTGGGCCGTCGGTTTCCTTTTCTGTGCCATTAGTGCCCAGCTTGATTTGTCCGTACAACTTCAGTATTTCGGCGTCGAAGCCTTCCTTCTCCAACCTGAATAAGGCCATTGTCGCCCTTGCGTCCTCGACCGAGCTATGCGCTCCCACTTGGATTTCTACACCTAACAGCTTTTCTACAAGATGTTTCAGTCCTGGTGTACGTCCGGGTATCGGTGCCAGCTCTCTAAATTTCGAATATTTCGATGTATCCCTAGTAAACCGTTTGTCGTGCTTGAGGACCAGTACGTCAAGATCGTTCTTGACCGCATGTCCGACCAAAATTCTGTTTTGCAGTAACATTCTCATGTCTTCCTGCACCTCTTTGAAGGAGCGCGCATAGTCTTTCCTCATATGCCGTGACTCGATACCTGAAACCTTGGTCCTATAATCCGTTATGGGTACTTTGACCTGCACGTACGAATCGTAGATTTGGTGTCCGTGGAAGTTGACTACACTGACTCTTGCAAGTGCAGAGTCACGATCAGGCTCTGGACCTGTGCCCACCATTTCACAATCTAGGGCTATGTATTTTCCGGGTAGGGCAGTTGAGGAAACGCCTTCGTTTTCTATGTCCGGGTGGTCGGGCGAGGGCGCGAGGATGGAGACAGACGTCGAGGCTGCTTTGGAGTCGGAAAGGAGGGTAGGCTTTTTGAGTGAGGGCATAGATATGCTGCGAGAGAGAGAGCGGGAATCGACATGCTTGGTAGAAGCTCCGATCGAAACAGGCTCTTCCATCTTTTGGCGTTTACGGGAGGATGGATGTTTGGATAATAATGATGTACTTGAACTAGAAACGCCTATAGATCGACCATTCGTATTTACATGCTCTCCATTGACTTTGGTTGCTCGTTTCCGCTTCAGGATGCCGTGCGCAGACTCCTCTTCCTCTTTCAACGTGCGCGAACTCGTAGTTGTCGAAGGTTTCGAGGATTGAAGTGTCTTTTGTAGTCTTTTCCAGTTGCTGGAGAGGTTCGCGAGTTCGATTGGTGCCATTTTAAATTAAAGATGGCCCATAGCGGTGCGTGCTTACTCGTCCACGGAATGCGTGGGGGAGAAGAGTTGTGTTTGCACTTTCTCCGCAAAGGTTACGATGGAAAACTTCCTGCACAGACCACCAGACACTGGCAGGGGCAGCCCGCGTTATCTTATCTTCACGTGCGCGACAGAAGGCGGCAACTTTGGAATCTTCCATCTTCGCCGCCCGCGCAGAAGACGAGGGCAACTTTTACATTCACGACAACAGCTATCCACAACGCGATTTTCCGGCTTCGATATTTGGTATATACATAGAGGGTAGCCATGGCACCTCGTGAAAATTCTCATGAGCCCTCAGGCACGCCAGTGCCGGTGGAAACAGGCATCGCCACCCTCGCTCAACTGAGGTACGTGCGACACTGAATCGCGACTTTTAGAGATGAATACTGATATGTTGCGTGCAGGCCAGGCGTAAAAGCCTTCGTCGAAAAGGTAAGCACTGCACGATCTTGTTGCGCTGATGCGAAGCCTAGTCTCTCATACAGGGGGCAACGCGAACATCATATATCTACCCAACTTGCTTTAGTCCTGACAATTCTAAAGTCTTTGTCTTAATTTGTCCCTTCTTGCTTCTTTCTTACTCTCCCCTCAATTCGATGCTCCATCTTTTATATTTCTATATCTTGAAAAGTTCCCTTTACGGCCTGATCTGACTCTCTTCTAGGATGGCGAAAAGCGCAAGGCTGAGATCTTGACCATGCAACAACGTGGAGGTCATATGAAATTCTATGTCCACTATGAAGACTTCAACAAACGTCTCGACGAATGGATAGCTGCAGACCGCATCGACCTCACCCGTGAAGTCGAATGGCCTGCCCCTGAAAAAGTCGAGAAAAAGAAGACCGCCGCTCAGAAGAAGGAGGCGCCAACAAAGGCGGATCCAAAGAACCTCAAACGCTCTAGGAGCAAGTTAGATAGGGAAATCTCCGCTACGCCATCAGAAGCAACGAGTGTCAACATACCCAGCAAAGCGCAGCGACCATCAAAAGCGAGCGGTAAAGAAAACAAGAGCGTAATAATCACAAGTGAGGTTCCAGATGGCGCGACACCCAAGGCCGAAGACGAGGAGATGGACCTTGTGGATCTTCAGGATGCTGCAGCTGCAGCTAAAGCCGTCCCAGATGAGCTCTATTCACGCGAAGACGAGATCGAGAAACTGCGTACTTCAGGTTCTATGACTCAGAATCAGACCGAGATCTCCCGAGTGCGTAATCTGGAGAAGATCCAAATGGGAAAATTTGAAGTTGAGCCCTGGTACTTTTCGCCCTACCCCATCGATTTCATCGACTCAGAAATGGTCTTCATCTGCGAATTTTGCCTATCCTATTTTGGTGAGGTCACACCTTTCGAGCGCCACCGAAGCAAGTGCACGCTTCTACATCCCCCTGGCAATGAGATATATCGCGACGAAAACGTTTCATTCTTCGAGATAGATGGGCGGCGGCAACGGACATGGTGTCGTAACCTCTGTCTTCTGTCGAAACTCTTCCTTGATCACAAAACGCTTTATTATGACGTTGATCCTTTTCTGTTCTACTGCATGTGCACACGCGATGCACACGGCTGTCATCTCGTTGGCTATTTCAGTAAAGAGAAGGAGTCGGCCGATGCATATAACGTCGCCTGTATCCTCACCCTGCCACAGTATCAACGCAAAGGCTTCGGAAGATTGCTGATCGATTTCTCATACCTCCTTTCAAAACGTGAGGGCAAACTCGGCTCCCCGGAAAAACCACTCTCTGATCTGGGTCTGCTCGGGTATCGTGCGTATTGGCAAGAAACTATTGTCGATTTGCTGCTTGATGGCAAAGTCGAGGCAAATATTGAAGAGATTGGTGCTGCGGCTGCAATGACCACTAACGATGTGCTACATACGCTTCAGAATCTTAACATGCTGAGATATAGCAAGAATCAGCATGTTATTGTCTTGACGGATGCAGTTATTGAGCAGCGTGAGAGACAGAAGGCTAAAGAGAAACTCAAGGGAAAGAGGGCTATCGAGCCTGAAAAACTAATTTGGAAGCCGCCTGTCTTCTCTGCAGCTAGCCGGACGTGGAACTGGTGATGGGTGATAACATTTGGATTCGCATAAGTCTTGTTTGCAGGAGTTTGCGGACTTCGGTTTGGGATTAGTAGCATGGAGTTCGGTGTGGGTTCCGGTACCTATACCACTATTATCTATCTTTGATTCTATTTTTTTGTGTCAAAAGTCGACACTGGGGTTTCAGAGCTCAGAATAATACCGTTCGAAATTTGCAGGTCAAATCGCAAGGTATGCAAGTAGGAGCCTTCATTATTCATGATTCCAACTGTCATGAAGTAATAGCTCAATTTATTAGACTATTCTTTCCCCAGCAGAAAAGGCTGAAAACTCCGTTGAGGTCCACACTGCCTTCCTTCGTTCTGACTGTTTGGATATTGTTGAAGGATCAAATGATCGCGTGAATTGAATGGTCTGCGGCGGTTGGTAAACGGTCTTTAGCCTTAGACTCGCAGTATTGCATTCTCTTGCCTGTCACATTTATCTAACCTTTTTCTACTCTATTGGATTTCTTCCGTCACTAGCCTTAGCCTTTTCTGTCTATATTCTACGTCATAATTCTCTCGACAATCATAACGGTTAGCAAGTTTTCGGCGAGGGAGAGGAAGATGGATTAGAGGCTTTTGGATAAGTTTGAAGGTGATGAGTTGTGGACGGAGGCAATGTTGACTTTACCACATTTCTCAATTGCCACTTTTCCCATCGTGTGTTGGTGACCTGGCTTATTAGTAAGTTTCACGAATGGAGTGTGCAATGTTGTATTGAAGTTTCATTCAGTTGAGATTATTTGAGACTGATCATTCACCATCAAGTCTTAGGACCTATGCTATGCCGTACGAGACTGCGCTCGAAGAACCTGAACGTATTTGCCAAGTTGCCACAAAACGGATACACCATTCTGTCCGAACAGACCATATTCAACTATCTGAGTTACTTAATGCAACCAGAGAGCTCGGATGCCAATGCAAATTCATAGGCGTTGGTGCGGTTTGCAGAATTGCTGAAGCTGATGCAAGTTAAGCAGAAGACAGAAGCCCCCTCCCCCGAAATGCAGCCGCCCACTGCGACTAAGCCCTATTCGCACATGTTCACCACACCTATCCGAACTCGTATTCCTTTAACATCAGTCCGGAGGGTTGTAGTGGTAACGCATCCGACAGCTAGAGATTGCTGAGGCCAACAAAGATGATTGGTTTATCTCAACGAAATCAAGAGTTCAGGATGCGTTACAAACGTTGGTTACATCTCGACAAGTCCCACCGGGATGACTTTTCGCTTCTTGGGTGACGACGACTCGCTGAGCTCTCCTGCATTAAGCTTCTCTAATGATGGCCTATTGATTACTCCGACCTTGACATCATAGTACTCCATATTGGTAAAACCCATGCGCACAAGCCAGGAAGGAATGTCTGCACCATCTTCATCCTTCTTACTAGCTTCGACGTCGGAAACCTCAGCATTCATCCAGTGTTCTTTGAATTCAGGCTTATAAAGGCAATGAATGAACGGACGATCCTGCAGCTTGGGGGCGCGATGGACACGGACAGCAGCGAGCCAGCGTCCACGCAAGACGCCGCGCCAGTCTCGGTTCATGGTCGTGCACTTACGGTCTGGTAAAACCATGCGGCCAAACAAGCGGTAAAGGTCTTTGGCTTCACCATCACCGGCAGGCTCGTAGGTAGGGCAGTAATAACGACCGAATCCGGCCTCGATGCGCCACGAATTGGCCCAGACATCGAGCATCAAACAAACATCCACGCCCTCGGGTCGCCTCTCGAAAGGTGTAACCCTCCCACTGATTGCGACGGTGATGTTGCCAGCACGACTATTCTCCGGAGTACCAGGAGGGTAGAAGGTGTTAAGGTACTCATTTATCTTAGTAAAGTCCAGTCCGATCTCTTGGGCCAGCATGTATAGTGGGCGGAACTCCCAGCGGAGTTGACGACAGACTTGAGTGAGACCAGTAAATTTACGGTGCTGCTTGCTAATTTTCTCTGGTGATTGGCATGATCGCAGAGAATGGCGACGGGGAAGAAGCTGCAACAAGGCCTGCTGTGGAGTGGACACACAATAATCGTAAACTCTATTTCGGAGCTCTGCGTGTTGAATTAGCTTGAATAAAGCCTAACAATAGGCACAATAAGTGAATTAACTGACCTCCAGGAAGTTTAAGGAATGGAAACGGCTTTTCCGCCTCAAAATCACGCAGTGAAATTGATGACGCATCGGAAGCAGATAGAACTTTCTGAATGCCCTTTTTCTGGAGCTTGGGCTTGTGAACCCGAGGCTCACCTGGGAGCAAAGTGAAATCCCTATTCTTTGCGGTTCGAGGAGACACCCTTGGCGGTGCGGTTGGCCTTCAAAAAGTCAGATGTGTAAACTAATAATGTTGATCGGTTGATGGCTTCCATAGCAACCAAAACTTACGCCATTGTTTCCAATGATATCGTTGCAAACAGTGTTTCCGAATTTGCTCTCTAGGCGATTTACGAGGCTTTCTAAAATAAAGTGATCCTGGCCGGGACCGGAAGTCGAAAATCCCCAGGACCAGGATCCGACTATACTGCTTGAAGTTGATGCCAGGGAAGAGGAGTGAACGGGGGTGGAGATTGGGTAAGAGTGCAAACCTTTAAACGTCTTGGTGACCAAGGACCTTGTAGACCAACGGTCGGAGAGGAAGAAACTGTTGCCTAGACGACAGTTCCTAATATCTGTCACTGCGCCGTCTGGAGTGCGACCACAGCGAGGTGAGTGAGAGAGCGAAAGAGAACAAGGTGCTTCCCGAGTTCAATTGGCAGCTGGCGGTAACAGAAATGAAGTATTGCGGTGGGTGATTACGAGATGAAGCAGGTTTGAGGAGTTGAGAAGCGCTGTTGTTTGTATATTGCAGTGGGCGCACGTGCACCAGAAGGCACGTGCATTCACCGATGCCTATGTCTTTCACCCGGGCACCAAAACCCATTATGGTAGCCTCTCTCTTCCTATCGGTAGTTCTGCAAAGAAGAAGCGAGGCCGCATCGAGGTATATATATTTATTCGAATGCTGTTATGCGGTTGAGTTTGCTTGTCTTGTTCAATGTTCATAATCGATGCGTTGGAGAGGGCGCGCAACACTGAGGGAGCTCAGCCAGCAATAGACCGGAGGAAACCATCCATGACTCTCTCAAATTCATCATTAAGTCTGCTAAGTGTTATTTCGGGGCCTATCTAGTGGATTCTTTCCATAGCTGATGCCGCCAAGCCAGCGCTCCTTCCCTATCTGCCATTGTTGTCATCACCTCACTTTGGATTTTGCGCTGGTCTTGTTGACTTAACATTCACATCACGCTAGGGATTCATAACCATACGTCTACACCATGGAAGAGTCCATGCCTGTCCTGCGCTTGGGTAAGCTAATCTTCTTCGCAAAATCGATGAGTTTATACTGACCAACTGTTTCTGATCCAGAGCACTCAGCCAATGGCCTGGCTGGATGTCAACGGGCTGCTTGCAAGCGGGAAGGCGTCAAGATTCTCAAGGGAGAGCTACGTGTGGGCAAGTATCAGCTCTTCGAGCAGGAAAATAAATATATCACACTGTGGAGACACTGGTCAGTGAAAGTTGCATCGAGTGGGCAGCCATCCTCTATGGATCGAGACGAGTGCCATTTGAGACAAGATAAAAGAATACTTCTGACTGAATATTGCGTACAGGAAATGTACGCCTCCAACACAAATCAAAGGCTTGAAAACCATTGCTGGCGATGTTCCAGAAAATGCACCCGGATTTGTACAACTTTCTCCCGAATCTCAAGAGCAGGTCCGCGCGACTTTCGAAGCAGAACGAGTGACAGATATGGGGTTCACAGACGTTCGCCCTGACCTCGTCACTGCATCTAAAAGCTTTGGAGACATCACCGAGGCCACGGGATACAAAGTGGAGTTAGCATCAACAGGCAGAGCAGGCTGTCGAAGTCCAATTTGTTCGGAAAAGATTCTCAAGGGAGAGCTTCGATTGGGCATCGCAACTTCGTGGGACGGAGAGCACGACACTTGGTCGTATAAGCACTGGTACGAAACACTGCCTCACCTCACGAGTGTCACCTTGAAAAACATTATTTGATTTCCACTACAGGAAATGTATTTCACCCTACGATCTTAACTCAGTCAAAGAAAATATCGAAAACGATAAACTATTCGGGCTTTTCGACCTGAAAGACGAGTATACAGCTGTTATCCAGGAATCGATCAAGCAAGGCAAGGTATTAGAACCGCCCGCTCCTCCTCCGCCCACGCCCAAAGCAAAGAAGCCAAGGAAGAGGAAATTCAGTGGCACAGATGACTTCGTAGCTAAGGATGATGAAAATGATAACATTAGCCTCAAATCCCCTCCAAAAAAGAAGCGTACTCGAGCAAAGAAAGTTGTGGATTCTCCCTTGAAACCTGAGCTTTCGGGTCCCCCAGAGGAGGAGCATATCATAGCGAAGGCTCTAGTAAGAGAAGAGGAAGAAGACCCAGCTGTCAAACGTATCATGGCTCTTGCTGAAGGCATGCGAGCTGAGGCCGCAAGAGTTCGAAACCAAGACACCTAGTTCCGCCAGTTCAAGTACTCGCAAGGCCAGGAAGAGAAGACATGTAATGTCGTTTCAATACTTTATCGCAATCATATTTCCCACAGAAAGCCAGATTATCTTTCATAACATCCAATACATCACGATGGAGCCATACCATACACACAGTTTTTTTGTCAGGTGTTAAGGCCGAGGTCAAGCCTGAAGATTCGAGGGTTTTCGAGCGCTTCTCTTTTCGTACATGAGCTGCTGCGCACTGTTATCTAAAGCACAGATAGTATGCAACATCTTTGAGAACCCATGCATGGGAAACGTCTCGGTCACAGTCACCTCTGAGTAGTGATTCTAGTCGTTATGAAAGAAATAAGTAGTGAATAAAATTTTCTCTTCATTTTCTCTCGTCAGTTCATCGACCCTCCACCGGCACTTATCTTGCTCTGCGTTTGTTCTTCCGAACACAATAACATTATTCGATCTTTGCAAAGTAATACGGCTTTATCCTTGGCGATTTTGGCAAGCATTGAATATCAACAAATGTATTGCAAGGTGGCTAGCTAATGTGCAGCTTCTTAGACTCTTTACATTACATGGTCTTTAGAACATTATTATGAACACATTTACATCGTTTTTAATTGCGTCGTTATACTTCAGTGTATTCCGCTAGAAGTCTGAGCCTCGGTACCGTTACATAAATGAATCGTTGTTGGGAAAGGCTCTACATGGTTTGGTGGTATAGTAGTTGCAGTTCCATACATCAGATTAGCACTTGCATCATCAGACCCGTAGAGAAGTGCTCTGGCTAAATGATAGAGAGAAAGAATTGCTGCTGAAGATGTCTGAAGATGTTTCCAGCATCGAAAGTATCCAAGATTCCGACGCAAGACGACAGGACGGTTCGAAAAGGCTTTCCGGCCTTCCTTTCCGGAACAGGGCCCCAGCAATATGGTCAGACTTCGTTCTTTATTAGTTGGTGGCCGGGTCATGGTTTACTGCAGGCGTAATCCACACCCCACCTATCCATATTCAAGTCTTTAACCGCTTTCTCCAATGTACGCTTCGCATTCCATAATCCACACTATCTGTTATGTTAATACCTGGTTGGATTAAATTCAACGCTGACATTGTGTGGATATTGAGCAAACTTAATGCGATCTGAGATAATTCGTATTGAGTTCCTGGCATGATCAAGTGCGGTAAATTTACCAAGCTCAAACTCCCGAGCAAGAAAGGGAGCGTGTCCGAAAGCTATGCACTTTGGCATTCTGGACTCGGGTGTTTTAACTTTGCAAGAAAGAAATATTGACGACCTTCAGGACCTGAAGATGAAAGAAAAAGTATGGTAAGTGAGTAGGAAATAATGATATTTTATAACCAACCGGGATGGTCACACTTGAACTATGTAACGTGTATTTGAAATAAAATAATGAGCTTCATAATGAAGAAGCATCCTTTAATAGACTTCTTATACAAAGGTGGAATTGCCTTGTTCTCCAAAACACCTTGAACACCTGTCCACAACGTCTTTCCCAAGATGATACACACTTTATGGCCGCTTATCTCCGGGCGCGGATGTTATAAGGGCTTTCCTCGGCTGCGCGATAGCTGTCGAAGGCAAACAGACTGACAATGTACAGTGCAATGAATCTGATGAGGATATCCGCAAAGCCTCCATTCCCAGTCAACACGCGATTTATTCCGGCAAATGCATTGCCGCCGACGGGCTGGCTTGGTTGCGTGGTAGAACCTAATGTGTATCCTTTCGATTGGAATGAAGCACCGGGGCTGGGTCCAGAATCGTTGACGGCTTTGCGAACAGCAGCTGTGAGGGCTGATGGATTAGCACCCCGAATGGTTTCGACGACAGAGCCGGACTTGACGACGAGGAAGGTAGGCATTCTACATGTATTCGTCAGCATCGAGTTTACGGGTGTAGTGGAAAGAAGGTTGCGCCTACGCTGAGACACCATATTTTCGAGCCACATCCTGACAGGCATCTACGTCAACCTTCAAGAACTGAAGCTTCCCGGGCTTTGATTCTTTTTCGGCGAGACTGCTGAAGATGGGCGCAATGGTTTTACATGGCCCGCACCAGTCGGCGTAGAAGTCGATGACAGAGTACGTCGTCTGCGCGAGCAGCCGACTGAGATGGGCCGTATCGTTAACTGAGGTGATTTTCTTAGACATGGTGACGGGTGGCCGAATCGTAGAGTTCAGTTGTGCTGTGCTGGTATTTAGGATATCTGGGTGAGGTGGTATTAAGAGTTGCGGCGCGCGGGGTGATTAGAATGTCCGAAAGGAACAGCTTGCGAACTGCAAGGGGAGCTTGGACGCGCGCAAGCCACCTGCGGCGCAGCTACAGCCACGTTTTATTGGGTACCCTCTTATTGGTTTATGCATACCATTTCGTCTCCGCTTAATTCTTTAGGAAATGGTAAAGATTTTGACAGTTCAGCCTATAGAAGATCGATTATGAAAGAAAGAATAACAGTAGGGTGATGGGTATCTTCCAGCCTTGGACGGTTGAGACCAGTTGTCACATCTAGGCCACCACGTGACCATCCGGCATGTATCAAGCATCCACAGATTCAACATGTATTCAAAAGCCCATGGATGTACTGTATCGGCGAACACATTACGACCCTTAATTATCACGAAGCAAGTTTGCATATACAACTTATTGTGTGCAAATATTCACCTACAGGACGTTCTCGCTCCTCTCCTTCTCCTCCGTCATCTCCTTCCACTCCCTATCCAGAATTCCCAAAATAAAGGAATCCCACCACCTCCCCTCATGCCAAAACTCCTCTCTCTGCCTCGCCTCATGCCGAAATCCAATTCTTTCATACAGCCTCACAGCTCCTTCATTCCACTCAAAAGCCCTGATCTTAACCTTGTGCAACGCCAATCTGCGAAACGCGTAGTCGAGTATCCATCGTATCGCTTCGCTTCCATATCCTTTGCCCTGATACTCTGGCAGGATGTCGATTGCGATTTCGCTGAAGCGATGGTGCATCATGCCTTTGGAGAGAGATCCGAGGTTTATTTGGCCAATGGGGGTGCCGCGGTGGACAACAAGCTTTGACTCGGAGGCTTGGTTTTCGAGAGCATCGGGGGTGGGGGGAAGCCATATCACTGCACCCAATAGACTGTCTTCTGCGACGGACTTCTGCCATTTTTCTGCGTCAGCGGCACTGGGGAGTCGGCTGTTCGATGCATTGCTGTTCTGGTATCCGATGCGGTCGTCGTTGATGGCTATGAAAAGGTCGTTATCGCCAGGGAACTGGACGGCGCGGAAGATGAGCCGCTCGCTACGGAAGGGGTCACGGACTTGATATGTCATGATTATTTCTTCTTACTTTCACAATGTTTGAGACAATGGAGAGTTGTATTTACATAATGAACAGCTGTGCGCGTAAGATATGACTCGGCAAACAGCGCTATACCGGGTTTGGATGGCTTCGGGAGGCCTGAGTTGATTACTTCTCATGCCTGATTCTTATGATTCCCGACGGACATTTGGATAGTTTCACTCGCTTCGCCACTCGGGGACCAAAATAATACCATTTCGACGATCTTAAGTCGATCTGCAAATACAACGCCGGGCAAACCCATGTCACCCAACAAAAGTACTATGTGTATTCTTTCATGTTTCCAGAGGACACTTTGCGTACGGGCATTTCCAACCCACCACATAATCAAGGTGGATGGTGAATGGTGAGAACTGCTTACAAGCTCCATGCTAAGCTCACACCAACAACCATAAAGCCGGTACAGGCACGATCTTCCTCTAGATCTACATGCGAACGGAGCCTTCTCTGCATAGCATTCCCGGATGACAGTTCAAACCTCGGGGTAAATGTCAAGGAGGTTACACTACCAACCCTCCACTTCTCTTCTCCCAGAAAGTGACCTAGCTATCTGCATATGTCCTACTCCCGATAAGACACTTCTCACCCACCAAATTTGGGTGACCAGATCTCACATCCTTCTTTGCCGTTCTTACTTTCATTTCATGTCATTTTATCTCAGTCGTTTCTCTCCTTACAGTCAGGCGTCCAATATATCTCTCAACCTTAAACTTTATCCACTGTTACCATCATCATGGGATCATGTCTCCCCTTCATCCTCCTCAGTTCTTCCATCCCCCTGACCCTCCACTCCGACCTACCCGATCCAGCTTTCAATGAACTGAAAGCAGACCAACGACGCTTATCAAGTCTGCCGAACCATTCACCCGAGAGCATTGACACGCAACCTTCGCCTACCACTTCGCCTATCCCCTTTCGTCGCTTTAGTAAATATGAGCAGAGACGTGCTAGCACTGGTCCTCCATTGGGATTGAGACACCAGACTTCATCGACATTTAAGAAGGGCAGAACTTCTTCAACAGATGGTATGAAAGCACCTATGGTGCATGAACAGTGGGTTGGAGTTCGGAGTGAAGAAAAGTACAGGAAGAGAGGGATGTCGGACCCGGTCAGGCCACTCAGGCATGAATCTATCAGGATGGATTCCAGAGCTTCGAGCAACCTCTTCAGTCCACCACCACGCTACTCGTCCTCTACAAATTCAAAATTCGCCGTTAGAGACTCCCTCGACTCATCTCACCTCTCAACCGCTTCAACTCTAGCCCCATCACTCCCCTCTCCGCGCCCAATTCACCTCACCCCCATCCCACTCCAAACCCTCACCGAACACGAACCCGTTTCAAGGCCCCTCACTCCACCAACCCTCCCAACCATTCCATCTCCCTCCCTACATCTCTCTCTTCCCCACTACCCCCCTCCCAACCACATCCAACCTCACGCCTCTCCCCTCTCCACCCCTCCGTACCCACCTCCCCAAATCCCCCTCCCAACCCCTCCATCAACCCCAACACAAACACAAACACAAACACTCAATCCATCTCCCTCCCGCCGCCCCTCCAAAAAAGTCTCCTTCTCCCCCACAACCCCTGAAATCATCCCCAAATCCCCCATTGTGGAACCCCACGCTCCACCTAGAAGACAGTCTAGTTGGAGCGGTCTTTTCCTTATCAGCTCCCCGCCTTTGGTCCCGAAGACAGAGATAGCGAGACGGAGGTCGTTGCCGTCTATGAGGGGGCAGGTGGCTGGACGGTCAATTTTACGGGCGTCGAGGGGGGTCGAGGAGGAAGGGAAAGGGAAAGGGAGTGGAGAAGGAGGGCTGGATGAGGTGGTTGGGGCGATTGAAATGGAGAGGGGGGTGCGGACTCGCGGGGGGAGGAGACGGGGGAATCATGTGAGGATGAATTCTGCGTCGACACTTGTAGGATCGGAGGCTGAAGGGTATGTCTTGAAGGGGTTGGAGCATGCGCCGTTAGTTCTTCGGGATCTGCCGTCGTTGGATATTTCTTTTGAGATGGACGACGAAGATGGAGAACCTGTGGAGGTTGGTGGAGTCGGGCAGGAAGAGACTAGCCGATGCGATCTCGGATATCATACCGCGCAGTCTGTCGTTCTGACGCGGACAAAGAAACCTTTGCCCACGGATACGAGACATAGGGGTGGTAAACGTCCGCAGACTATTCGGCAGCATCCGGGCTTAGACATCGCTGCGGATCAGCGTGCGGTACGACATTGGAGTATGCAGAGTGGAGGTTGGGTGCGGAGAAGTGGTATGTATATTGAAGGGGCAGTTGACAAAGAGAACAAAGCTGTCCCGCCTGTGCCTCTATTACCAGCAGAATTTTGAACAATGAGGATTTGAGACGAGATTAAGGGATGTTCGATTATATTATGTGTACTTTATTAGATAGAAGAATGACATGAATGAAAAACAAGAAGACAGAATGCCCAATTGCAGACATCGACAACAATGCGCAAATGTTATAACAACTATGTGTTGTGTCAAGCCTACATCTCGTTCAATTCATCGTCTCTAGGCATCATCGCTGGCATGGTGGAGTTGACTGATCGTGCGATGGCGGCATCATATAAGGCTTTGATATCTGCGTTCCATTGCTCGATATTGGGACGAATGATGCGACGATCGTAGGTCAACATGCCATTCACCTCACCTTCTACGTCAGTGGTTTGGGTCCAGACAGCCGCCGAGCATGCATATCGCTCAATTTGTTCTCGTAGCTCGCGAAGGACGACGTGAGCGCGATAGTTCCATGAGTCGAGATCAGCGTTAAGCTCATACGTACGGTTGATGTGATCTATTGGAAGCTTTTCTTTCCACAAACTTATCGAAATATCAGTCTTCACTGTAACTAAAGCATTTACAGGTGTAAACTAACTTTTCTGCGCTGACATTGTGTCCGATTCCCCCAAATTCGCCTTGAATAGCGATACGCTTAGGATCATATGGTGTGGCATCTAAAGAATAAAACGGGGTGCCGCATTGTGGGTTTGCGTACTTATGATTGTCCTAATCAAAAATTAATTTCGATTCACTCGAAAGACTCGTTGAACTTCTTACGTGAAAATCCCCTGCCCCATGGTCATTCCAACCACTTACTGAATCAATTAGTCGTGTGGGATCTAATTGACGAATTCTCTCTGTGATTTTGAACTCTGGAGGAGGGAACTCCTTGGTATCCCTTTGGCCCCACAATTCATTATAGATAATCTGGGCTCTTGGTCAGTAAATCAGACTGAAAAATAAAGCTATTCTCACCCAAGTAACAATACTGGGGTAGCTCTTGTGTTGTTCGATCATCAAATCTACCTGGCGCTCAAATTCAATCTGCGTTTCCGGATTCGGAACCCTATCGCCCCCGTTGCACTGGTCATTGGGCACGAAAGGTCGTAGAGAGGGCACTGACGAATATGAAGTTAATTATATGGTCGATGCAGAAAGTTGGGTAGAAGTAAAATGAAGCACTGATGGGAATAGTAACAGGAGCTGGGCGTTCCAGAATGGTAAACAATACTTAACGACTGCTCTATATAATTCCATGGCTCATCAAATAAAATCAAGTAAAATCACGTACTATCTTGGATCAACAAGAGGCCAAGTTGGTCGCAGGCTTGATAGAACAATGGGGGTTCGACTTTGATCTGTATACAATCAACACGGATGGAATAAAGATACAGAATATCACTAACATGCTTTCGAAGCATATTGTAACCAATTTTTTTCAACACTTTCAGATCATAAATCATTGCTTCTTTGCTGGGAGGTGTATGGAGACCGTCAGGCCAATATCCTTGATCGAGGGTGCCGAACTGAAAAATGAATTTTCCATTGAGAAGGGGTCGTTGAATACCATCGATCACGCCCCTAGAGATTGTTCTGAATCCGGTGTAACTTTGAATGGTATCATTACCCAGGCGAACGGTCACATTGTAGAGCGTTGGGGAATCTGGAGACCATAAATTTGGCGCGGGTACGTTGAACTGAAATGGGGCACCAGATTTCCCCCTGTGACTAAACTTTACATCATCTGAATTCAGTTCGTAGATGGTGATCTCTACTGGCGTACTCCCATTGCTGGATGTGTGTACAGTGGCATTGACTAGCATAGTTTAGTGGAATTGATACCCAATCGGAATCGTACCATACCGTTACCCTTCATATCAGCACTAAGATCGAGTTGTGTGACATGGTTCAGTGGCGCAGACTCCAACCAAACAGTTTGCCATATTCCGCTACATGGCGTATAGAAAATATGGTTGAAGTATAGGGTTTGCTTGCCTAGCGGAATCTGCACTTTGTCCATATCAGTGGGATCATAAACAAACAATATACTGCCATTGGTTAGTCAGGTCGACGCAAAAGCTGGGGAGAAAATCTGACAGCTCATTGGTTCCATTCTTGGAAAGGTAATCGGTAACATCGAATGAGAATTCCCAGTAGCCGCCGGTGTGCTCGCCGATATTCTTGCCATTTACAAAGACTGTAGCTTTGTAATCGACAGCGCCAAAATTCAGCAAAACTCGTTCACTGGCTGGCCAAGTCATTGGGACTTCGAAAGAAGTACGATACCAGCTCCAGATAGCCCCCTTTCTCATGATGCCTAACACATTAGTCAACCGCGAGTACAGTTTCAAGGGCAAATAGACAAACCCGACAGTGCGCTCTCCAGACAAAACGGCACTAGGACAGCTTCTTCGAGTTCTTTACCAAACGGTGGCGTTTCGATTGCCTTGGGGCTTGTTGCGTTTTGATAGCGCCAAACGCCGTTGAGAGACTTCCAGTTCGACCGCTGGCGCTGCGGACGCGGGTACTCTGGCCATGGATTTATCCCGACCTTCTTAGTCCAGTCTGTATCCAAAGGTCCTTCCTTCAGCTGATAATCTGAACCATTAGTACGCTTGTAAACCTCCCCGCTGCTTATAGCATGAGCCACACTTGCGAGCAGCAGCGAGATCGTTCCGCATAAAAGACGCATGTTGTTCTCGTACCGAATTCTCAAAGTTCGTCAGCGGAAGAGAATGATAAAGTAAATACATATTTTGGGAAGTGCTGGCTTTGCAATATTTATGTATATTCGGTCCAGGCATTTGCAAGGTTGCCCCGCGGTGAATGCATTGGTATGCATGTTATAACTTGGCCTGCAGCTAGTGGCGGAATTAAGCTTAGTGGCTGGCGGGAGTGGTCGATCATTCGGACATCGTGACTTTGGAGAATCATGAACCAACTCTTTTGTAGGCTTTGTGAGTATTCGTTTGTATCGCTTGTCGTCAAATGAAACAGACTTTAAGAGTCTCCTCCTCTGAGAAAAGAAGTCGAGAACAGAAGTCCGTATAGACAACCGTGATGAAGATGAGCTCTTCCTGGAAGCCATATGGGCATGTTGAATCGCAAGGGGATTGTGTACCCCGCTCTGTGGCCGGGGCAGGGGAATGATCCTCAGTGCATCTAGAGGAGGCTTGGCCGGTGGTAAAGTCCGCTATTTCTTGCATCCCGTGTGGTAATCCTCCGGTCGATCTTAGTCTGAACTTCCTAATCTGCAAATGCAACCGACCCCAATGGGCGGCTTGCCAAGCTGGCACCGGACGACCAACATGATAAATGATACCGTTGATGGTGTGCTGTGAAAGCTTAAGAAACACGGCAACAATGCTCATGCGAACGCCTAGCTGTCACGAGCTCTAGCCGTTGGGGCGCGTGGATCAGATGGGTACCTGCTCATGCATGGCGAGAACGATCGTGGCAGCACCTATGCGTTTGTGGTCGGCTGTCCAGTTGGATGGGGGGAAGACTGCAGGCTTGGGTCGATGCATGCAACTATAAGATGAGACCTCGCACGCAGTGGAAGATGCGGTGACGTAGGATGCGCTGGCAGCAGGAGATTGAAGTGGGCTGGCGGATGGCTTGCAGACGGTCCGCGGATGGCGCCGTGAAGGATGAAGCTTGGATCTTGTTCGGATCCAAAATTCACAGTGGTGAATGGTGAATTGTGCCTACCTAGGTGGGTTGCATGCCCCACGCCAGGACCACCTCCCCATTGGGAAAGGCTCACAGAAACCGTTGATTTTGAACATGTACCTGCGTATGGGGCACCGCATGCCAGTTTTCACTTGCATACGGCAATTATTAAGGCTGTAAGAAGCATGTGCACAGAAGAATAGATTGGAATTGATAGCAAATCATCCTCGTCTATCAAGAGGATTGTCGTGTGACACTCCTTTGGAGCATCACGTCGATACCTAACATTCTCAAATATTGCAGAACATATCGGGCGTTTCATTTCCGCTCTACATTCGTGATCGAGTTTGTGCACACGTAGTACAAGTCAACTCAACTTCTACAAAATGTCTCAGTCTTGCACCATTTCCCCCGCACATTGATGCTTATTCAAGACAGACACAGAGTGCTTTTCATACGTGCCTTCAATGCGGGGGGTGGGCGATAGGATCTTCTTCAGTGACCTCCCATGTAGCCATTATCTTCCAACACGACGAATGACGTACGAACCCTCTGAAATGTGGGGCGGGTAAAGTGATACCGCACATCAGACGAGTCTCTAACCTCACACGGACATGGTACTCTTCGGCTTCCAAAGTGCAGCAGAAACTGTTCACCGTGGGCTGTATCTCTCAATCTTGCCTTTAGTAATCTCTGACCCTCCTACCCACTCTAGGGCATCAAGAAACGGGGTCTGTTCCATCGCTTGACTCGGTCATTTGTGTTTGCACCCGAGGGGCTCGGATCTCGGGGTGAAGTAGGAGAAGTCGGAGACGTTGGGGACTCGAGAATATCCCCGGACGGAATATCCGATTGTCCAATCGTACGCACCGATGCACTATCATCGAACTCGGAAATATCGGACAGTGTCGACCGATCAGAGTACGAATTGAGGATCGAAGCTACTCGCATAGTGGAAGACGTTGAGCGAATCGTATCGGTGTCTGAATCTATCGTTGATAATGACAGCGATGAGGACGCAAAGGACGACAGGGACGACGCTCTGTCAGATCCAGATGTTGATGACGTCGCAAGCCCAATATCGTGCTTGTGCGCTCCACAGTGCACGTTGGGTATTGCAGTGTATTGAAGGAGGATATCAAGAACCCGATCGCGAACATCCCGAGCACTGGGTCTAATATCAGGAGCTCTGCTTAGCATTCCCCGAATGAGATTCATCATGTGAGGCACAACGCGGTATGCATCTTCTTCTAGATCGTTTGATGCATCCTCAATAACCCTCATCCATGTCTCGACTCGTTCCAGGTTTGCGTGATACGAGGAGTCAGTGCGTGACTTCGGGCCCCCAGTATTTACCTTCTGCTTAGATGATCGATGTTTGACGAAGTCGTGTGGTTTCTTTTTGAGAAGAAATGTCAGAAGCTCGAGGAATATACAACCCATGGAAAACACGTCGGCCTTCTCAGTCTCGTTCATACGCGATCGCGGTTTCGGGGCCGGTTTCGATCGCTTGAATCCAAAGTTGAATCCAGTGAGATCATTTGTAGGAGTTTTCGTCAGTTTTTGTCGCTGGGAACCGCTACTGTTTGATGAACCAGCTGAGCTCTTGCTAGCAACAGACGGTTTTCGAGTGTTGTTCACAACGGGTGGAGGTGCTGGAGTCTCGGTGTCGAATGGTTGGTGTGAAGAATGTGCTTCTGGAGCACCATAGATATACACTTCCATCGCGTCTGGTTTCTTATCCTTTTGAAAGGTTTCTAAACTCCCGATATCACTGAAAGCGATGTTATTTCGCTCATCGATGAGGATATTGGAAGGCCGAATAGAAGAGTGGCAGAATCCCATTTGATGTAAGGTAGCAAGAGAATCTGCAAGGCAGTGTAACCACCCGATAATCAAGTATCTTCTCTCCGGCTTCGGTAATCTTTGATACTGAGTTGGATTACGATGGTCGATGAACGACTTCAAAGTATGTTGCCCAACAAAATTCGTCAATATATACCCAAATCCTTTCAAGGTATATGATGCCCACACCGGGGCAATGTGTTCATGCTCGACCATCCTAGAACTTTCAACATCGAGTATGAAGTCGGATTCAAAGGCGTTGGGCGACTCGGCATTGCCAAGTGCAAATTTTCTCCGAACGAAGATCTCTGTCGGCCTTTTCGGTCGGTGGACTCGCGACCAATGTTGTAAGGATACTGCTGGAGGAAGACCCATGACATATTCCAAAGGCAGAACCTCGTTTGGGGCATAGTCAATGTGCACACCCTGTTCGAGTTCTCTGAGAAGGAATGTGAATTGCGTATGGTAAAATCGAGCGTTGACCTGGTCATTCCGCCGATTCGTGAGTTCGAGTTTCTCGATATCTTCCATTTGCAATGGCAGATCATCGTCATCCCAGGACCTTTCCACCACGGTGAATATCTTCTCAGACTCGCCAACTTCGGCCAGCACCAAGAACAATCTCCTTGCCCTGTCGAGTATCCAGTCCATGTACGTGTCGTCGGTGAGGTCGCCGAACCCCACTGGCCGGTTCAGCCATTGCCGTTCGTTTGGACGCAATCTTGAAGTAACAAATTCTGTGGTCACTTTATCATTTATGCGTTCTTCCGTCCACCACACTTGTTGCATCGCCGCATGCGGCGTGACCAGAGAATGCCCCGCATAGCCGTAGATCAGGGCGTTCAAGGTAACGGTTTGCTCGTTAACAACGTTGGTCAGCGTTCTTTGGCTCATTGTTCCGGATATGCAATTATATGAGCATGTACTTCCGACGTAGAGGGAACAGACTCGCGGATGAACAACCGGCTTCGCTCGGTCAGAGGCGCGCGTAGCAGAGTGATGCTCATATCTAGGAGGACCGTGGAAAAGAGAAGGAATGCAGCCAGGCAGGAGTTTTGGGAAAATGGATGAAGCACGTAAGACAACGCTTTTTACCTGTCAGCGCGGCCAGAATTATCGGCCCATATAGATTGTCGCACAAAGAACCATCCCGCCATTCGGAGGGCTGTTCTTGTGGCAAGCGGCATGGCAATGCAATACACGCCTTCGGCTGGCCCGCATTTGAGGCCAAACGAGGCCAAACGGGACCAATCATACAATGGCGCCGCGATCGAGCGTGTAGGCTACAGCTCCATGGCGGGCGTTGGCGGGCGTTGGCTGGCGACGAGCGAGGGTCCTTTGCCCAAATTGTGGATCAGGCCCCGACAAGTTGCAGCCCATGTGATATCTGCCGGGGCCGTCCCAGGTTGCAGGATGATAAGGGTTCGAAGCGGACGCGTCTTTTTGCATGAAAGCTCATGGTCGATGCGTGGATGCAGGGAGGGAGAGAGGAGGGGTCAACCACCAAGCGAATCTTCCGGAGAGCCGTTCCCCCCCGCTGTCAGGGACACCACTTGGGAGAGCGTGCTGAGAACGTCAGCGAGCCGGATCTGCACTGCCAGCACCCGACACGTCGCGGCTAAAAACGTGTCTGATGCCAGAGGACGGGTCCTGGAAAGCTGGATGGGACCAAAACAGCGACCGTCGGCCGACTCTAGAACAAATTGCCCATTCTATGGTGCCTTCATTGCTGCTTGCGGTTGTCCCATGTAGGTACACCACCCAGTGGCATCCACTGCTGCATCGTCCTGCGATACGCACCGCGCTTGTGAGAACTAGTCCCAGGAAGGGTGGCACAGATGGGGAAGCTGATCACGCTGTGGCTCGAACAACCGAAGGATGCCTTGTGCCAGTAGTCTGTGGGTTGAAGCTCCAAGATGCTGGGCAATGCGTCCCGCATTATATATCTTGGGTTACTGCAAACACGTTCCTCCCAAGTCGCGTCGAAACAACACAGAAAAAGGAAGAGAGAGGACGAGGAGGACGAGGAGTACGCTGCACGATGGGAGAGCGAGGAGAGATATCGGCTATGCTGGTCATGCGTTGTCTCTGCCGTTACAAGAAAGCCAATTTGTCCTCGAATCGGCGGCATCAGTCTGCCGATGAACCGGGGACATCCCGCTTGCTCAACAGTGTCTATTAGGCACAAGCGTATTCGTGGGAGTTTTGCAGGCGTCTGGTAGATTGCGGCGTAGCGTTGTGGAAAGAAATGAGCTTCATTTGGCCTGACGGTTGCTATGTTGTTCTGGATAAACGGGCAGACATCGATAGCATCGATAGCCTTGCAGCAGCCATGGGGTGTACAAAAGACATGTTCAGCCAGACTTCTTACTTCTTTGGGTCTTGCTGAGCTGCTGTTTGACATTGGACACACAATATGGCGGAGTTGGTGGCACAGAGGAAAACCTTGGTGCTCGTAACGGCTGTCTTGGGGGAATGTCACAAGTGTTCAGCTGGCAATGCACTGGTGAGTACTGGTATGTATTGTTTGAACGTGATGACGTGACGTCCCCAGGTGGAATCTGGAGAGATGGTCGGACCGAGGCGTCGGGGACGAGATGAAATTCGACCAGATTTTGGGTGTCCACACGTGGCTGTCAGTGGTCACCGGGCGCCCACTCGGCGCACAGGCATCAACCCGCAAAATTCATCCCTATCCAAGACCTTGGGGCTCGTTCGCATCCCGATGTCCCCCCTCCCCCCCATTCCCGATTCTCCCACCCTTATCCTCCGCTTCCATGCTTCCATTCACACCTTGCAACTGGCCACCGCCTTGGGTCGATGCTTGCCACATCAGGCAGGAGACCATCCCAACGTCATTCGGAGGCCGCCTGACGAGACCGCCTCCAACACTCGCATCTCTCAAAGAACACACCCCACGCTTTCCCACCGACGTTCGCTTACGTCTGAGTATGGGGCCTTACATAAATTTTGTATGGGCTTTCGTAAAGTCTTGAGAGTGGGTCTGTTCCGTGAGTCTAAGAGATAGCATCATAGGATTCAGAGCTATGGACCGGCGCTACATTCGGAGCAAACAATTCCTAGCGCTGGCTTTATCTTGTGGCTGTTCTACTATCTTCCAAAGTCCAGACCTCTCAAAGTCCTCCGCCTCACTAGATACTGCCAGACCGCTCCCTCGGGAAAAACTCCTCCCTCGGCCTCGCAACCAACTTCCAATAGCCAAGGGGGGCGTGTCCAATTCTCTAAGCAGCATAGGCCGTGAATACAACATTGTTGCCGCTGGAGGATACCTTGACTTGGCTCCCCCCAGGATTAGACCCCTTGGGCCAGTCAATGGTACCTCCACCGTTGCTGGTTACCGTAAGGCGCTGTCCAGCGAATGGCTCGCCGAAGACTGTGCTCAAGTCATACCAGACCTGAGATCCATCAAGTGAGTATGAGAAGATCTGGGCTGGTGCTCCGGTATAGAGTCCATCTTCGGTCTTAGTGATCTTCAAAGCGATACCTCCAGTGGTCGCGTCACGACGTAAAGCTTCGGAATAGCTTCCACCTGGGAGTACATTGGTTAAGCGGGCATATCAATCGAAGAGAGCAGGGTATGTACCTGGCGCGATAGTCTGTCTGTCTCCTACGGAGCCACCAACCGACCAAAGATAGAAGGGCTGGGTAGAGTTGTTTTGAACGACTGCATTGCCCAAAGCATGGGCCGAGGAGGCAAGAGCAATAACATAGGCTAGATTGAAGCGCATCGTGAGAGTCTTTTTACAGATTCAACACGAATGAGGCTTTGAGTACAGTATAGCGAGCGTTATACAATGAAGCGAATGTTGGTAAAGCGAATGACGGAGCGAGAGACAATTGAGGCTGGTGATGATTTGTCGAGTCGAGAACAAAGGCAGGCTTTTTATACCTCCTCCACAGCCTCATGATGCTCAGTCCATCCTACTCGCTCGCTCGTCATACCCTTCGGACTTTGCAACATAGGGTTGATCATGCGGAGGATTGCACATTCAAGGCCCGCCATTGATGTCCTCTGGGCATACCATGGTAACCCAGTCATGTTGGGTACATGTTATGATCAGGAGTCCAGCATATCCACAATGTCTGTTATTGACTGACCAAGCACGTAAGAGTTTCAACGTCTCGGCAGATCGACAACATACCGCGACTAGGTAACAATCCTACCATGTCCTCATCCGGCATTTTTCGATACTTAAATTGATTGCTTCGAATACTCGGGTGTGGCTGTGTGCGGGGAAACCTGGTACGCTAAATCACAGAAATTGCCTATACAGGTTTAATA
Source organism: Dendryphion nanum (assembly GCA_020744415.1). NCBI lineage: Eukaryota > Fungi > Ascomycota > Dothideomycetes > Pleosporales > Torulaceae > Dendryphion > Dendryphion nanum. Next base: position 1,081,561 of record JAGMWT010000004.1, on the reverse strand, counting down.
TACGGAACGAGATCTTCGTTTTCGCGAGCGAAAGTCTCATCTGACCGCATTTCAGATTTTGCACACAATGATCATCACTACACCCTAAATGTCGATTCTATTAGAGGGTTAGTGCTGCGAATAAGTTCGAGTTTTTGATTCCAGATCAACCGAGTTCGTTGTGAACGATGCAACGTCGTCGGAGAATTAGCCCTCACACAGATCCTAATTATAGCATACACACAGAGCGGGGAAACTATGGAAATTCCAAGAACGTGACATAATTAGGTTACAATGTCGATAGATTCCCTAGACGATATCTGGCACCACATATCCGGCCTTTCTGGTTGCTCATTGATATCGAAAGCACTGTTTCTAGTCCACTATAACGTAATATGGCGCAATCCAGCTTTCAAAAAGTACTTAGAAGTTATTGAAAAGCAACCGGCACACTGCAGTAAAGCTAAAGTAGGTCTTTTGACTTAAGTCTGAGAGGTAAGACGCTTGTAACATAGTACACTATGCGAGGAATCTTGTTCCTTCATAAACTGCTTCTTCTCAAAAGCAGATTTGCATACTAACATGACCCGACCACAAAAGATCGCAAAATCCCCTCGGCCCTATTTTGGCCCTATTCGTCTCGACCTAATTTCTCACCTTCGTACTCGTGATATCGGTGTTCTCTAGTTCCCACCTCATCTCCATGGCTGCCGTCACACCACCAGCCAACACCCAGCCCACCACAACAAATCATAACACAATTAAATTCAAAGCCGCAAAGCAATACAAGATCTGACTACAAGTCCATAATTCTCCCCACCACTCAAGCCCCAAAATCCCCATCCAGAAATACATAGTACCTACATAGCAATCCAAAAACCCCGGCTTCCCATGCCCCTCGCTTATCCCGCAACACGAACCATCAGCCTTCCCTTCTACTTCCATCCCTTCCCAGCCCCATTCCATCCTCCAGCCCAATCTCCCCTCCGCCCTCGAAACATGCCAAACGAAAACCCCATCTCACCAGCCACACATACCCGAAACAAAGAACCCCCCAAGCGAGCGCCACATAATCTCTTATCAAACCCCCAAACAAGTCTAGCGTGCGCGCCCCGATCCCTAATTGTTTGGAAACTGCCAATTCTCCGTCTCACGATACGAGATCGGGCGCATACTGTGCTAGGTGCGTATTGTACGGATGGAGTAGTAGGTGGATAGGGACACAGTGGGTAAGTAGCACGTGGAGATCAATTTCGTTCCGCGCTCGGAGGGTTATGGTGGGTTTGGCGGGAGGGAGATTTGAGGCTTGGCTTGGCGGGGTGTGGAGATGTGAAGGTACATGTAAGTGCCATTGCGGATCGCGGCTGCTGATGCTGATGTTCGGAGCGGGATGTGGCGGTGCGCGGAGAAGGGGAGGGGCTACGGACATATATAGAGGCCATGTACAAAGGGGAATGTTTTTCCAACCCACCACACTCATTCGCTCGTTCTTTTATTTCCCGAAGTTCGTTGGCAAACTTCTTTTTCCTATAGCCTTGAAGGCGTCCATTCATTTCTGTTTCTCAGTTGATATAACATCAGGAGAAGATTCTTGTGGGTACTGCATTGATCTGCATACACATCGATACAATTCACTTCACAATCGTTCCATACGATACATACACATCAACCTGATCCAACCATCTCATAACCGCACCACTCTCCATTATGCACTTCCAAACCCCCCTCATCACCCTTGCCCTAACCCTCTCCCTCACTCCCCTCATAACCGCCCACACGGCCGCCTGGGCCCCAGGAATGTACTGCCGTAACGGCTCCAATCCCACCATAAACGACCAAAACACCAACCTAGCCGTGAACCCTCTCTACGACCTGGAGAAAAAAGACTGGTGGTTTCAGCACGACCGCGGCTGCGACGCCGCGCCCCCCAACCCTGGCGACTTCCTCGAACTGCCCGCGAACGGCGAATTTACCGTCGAACTCGCACACAACCGCGCGTTCACAACGCTGAGCTACGAAGGGCGCATGGCGACGGATTGGCCGGATGGCGGACAGCATCCGGAGAATTGGAATGGGTGGAATACGGATGGGACGGCGGCGGTGTGTTTGAAGGAGGATGGGGCGTTGCATACGTATAACGAGACGTCTGCGGGGGGGACGGCCTTTGCGATTAGTTACAACTCGAAGCTGGAGGATGTGACGATGGAGAATTTGGTAGTGTTTACGACGCTGGATCATACGCCGTGGAAGAGGAAGGCGACGTATAAGGTTCCGGATTTGGCGGCTTGTCCTGAGGAGGGGTGTCATTGTGCCTGGTTGTGGATTCCGAATGGATGTGGGCAGGCGAATATGTGAGTTTCTTTTCCTCCTTTTCCCTTTTTCCCTTTTTCTTTGTTCCCTTTTCTTCCACTTTTCTTTGGTATCAATGTGGATGTTAGCTGATCAATGAACAAAAGGTACATGCAAGGCTTCAAGTGCAAAGTCACAAACGCTAAATCCACAAAGAAGCTTGCAAAAGCTCAGGTTCCGGTCTACTGCGAGGACGACCAATCTAAGTGCATAAAGGGAGCGAAGCAGATGCTCGCGTGGCATCAGAAGACGGGCAACAATATCGAGACCAAGGAATGGGTGACGCCAAACTACAACAAAAAGTGCGGATGGGCTGAGGGGGCACAAACGGACATCTTTGAGGCTCAGCAAGCCCCGGTGCCGGTGTCTACGCTTGTCACGAAAGCTTCGAGTTCGATTGCGACTGCGACTGCGACACCTACTCCTACTAAGCAAGCAGTTATTACCTCTTCTTCTGTTGTTGCACCGAAGCCATCTTCTACCTCTTCTACTTCTTCCAAGAAATGCACCAAGACGCGTACTCATCGATATGCGAGGCCGACGTGCAGGGTTTGAAGTCGTGCAATGCAGAGCAATAGTCCGAGAGAGAGGATATCAAATAGCGCGGTGGATGAGCGTGTATTCGATTCTTGTATCCCCCATTTTATTTGTTTCGTACTTTTTCTTCAATAAAGGCCGAGAAATGGCACATTACATTTTTGCACTTTTTGATTGTTTCTGGATTGTTTCTGGCTTCATTTCGTTTCACGACCTGGGGTACCAGGTACAGTAGAGTAAGATTGCAGGCCGGGTTTGCCGTTGGGTTGTGTGACGTTAAAAATCCGATGGAGATTTGCGAACCAAGGGTATTGGACATCCCTGGGGTTAATACAATATATCTCGCGCGCTGCAACATCGCACCCGTCGGTGCTGCCCCTGAGCGACGGGTGTGATGCGGGAAGATGGATGGTTGTTGTCCATGATCATGGTGTGATTGTTGTTGAGGTGGAGGAGTGATGATGATGGGTGGTGGTGGTGTGTGAATGGATGGAGTAAGGAGCCGTGCGTCTGGGGGATTTTCGACCATACGCCAGGCCAACAAGGGAACCGGGAGCGACGGCGTGCCCTTCGTGCCCTTGAAGCCTTGAGCGACGCTTTTTCCAAGATTTCTTCGCCAGGTCTTCGCCAGTCTTTTGCGGCCAAGCAAGTGGGTTTGCGGCGGTTGGCGAGGCTTGAAACATGGGCATTGACCATCCGTAACCTGCAATTGGACCAGTCAGAGTGAGCGGATGCGCCACTGATGGTTAGTGATGGTCTGTGATGGACTTGTAGGAGCCTTGGAGACGTGCGAGCGAGGCGTGCCTGTCTGTGCACTCTCGCGTCGTTATCGCCATTCGCATCGTGCCAGTGCCAGTGCCAGTGCCAGTGCCAGTGCTATTGATCCAGGCTCAATTCTTGCACCGCTAGCCTGCATCCATACATTGATGACCTTGATTCTGCTTGCCGTCGACATGGTCTTGTCGCTGTCGGACATGATGCCCTGCCATTTACACTTAGGGTTGCGGACGCGCTGTCCGGCTGCTTCTTCCTCTTCACCTTCGCCCTGTCGCACTTCCTCTTCAACTTCCACTCGCTCCTCTCTCGTTTCTCCGCCGTCCACTCGTTTGCTCCTGCCCGGCGCAGTCATTCGTTCCCTCCCCCGCGGAATCGCTTGTTTGTTGGGTCAGTTTCTGCCACGAGTGTTTGTTTGTGCCAGGACCCATCTCCCGTCCTTCCACCCTGCATACAACATCGACACTCTGCCATTGGATTTTGTATCTTCATCTCTGTCGCGCCAACACAACAGTCTGTCAACCCCGCCAGTCCTCACTTGAAACGACATCATGCGGACTGCTCTCTGGTCCACTGCCCTCGCTGGCCTGGCTACTGTCGGTGCCATCCCCACTATCCATACCAAAGGCTCTAAGTTCTTCACTTCCGATGGCAACCAATTCTACGTCCGAGGTAGGTGTTAGAGACCGCAGATATTGCTTCTTGTACTGACATCATCGTCTAGGAATTGCCTACCAGCTTGTGCCCGACGATCCGCTCATTGATTCGAAGCAATGCAAACTCGACGCCGACCTGATGAAGGAGCTTGGAACCAATTCTATTCGCGTTTACCATGTCGATCCTGCCGGCAATCACGATGCATGCATGAAGACCTTCGCCGACGCTGGTATCTACCTCTGGTTGGACTTGGATACCTTCGACACCCAGATCGAGCAAAACGCCCCTCAGTGGAATGACACCCAACTCAAGGCTTTTCAATTGGTCATGGATAAGTTCCACCAGTACGACAACTTGGGAGGTTTCTTCGTTGGTAACGAGGTTATCACACAGAGTACGTTCTGCTTTTGCGATGCTAAACAGCACATTGGACTAACTCGGTTCCTTCAGAGAATGGCACCCTCGCCGCGCCATTTGTCAAAGCCGCCGCCCGAGACTTGAAAGCTTATCGCGATTCCAAGAATTACCGCAAGATCCCTGTAGGATACTCCGCTGCAGATATCTCCAACAACCGTCCCATGTTGCAGAACTACTTTGCTTGCGGTTCCAATTTCTCCGAGTCGCTCGATTTCTTTGCCCTCAATACCTACTCTTGGTGTGGAGACTCCTCTTTCCAACAGTCCGGTTATAATGAGCGTGTGGCGGAAGCCAAATCCTACAACATCCCTATCTTCATTTCAGAGACTGGATGCAACGTTCCTAAACCACGAAATTTTGCTGACCAAGCCTCTATCTTCGGCAAAGACATGTCGGATGTTTGGTCAGGTGCCATCATTTACGAGTGGATCCAAGAGAAGAACGACTACGGCCTCATCTCGTACGGCACACCAGTTGATCCCGCTTCTCCCAACGCCCCTCCTGATGGCTTCGTCCGCTCTGGCACTCCCACGCCCGTATCTCCAGACTTCACCAACCTGAAGAATCAATGGAAGACATTGACCCCGTCCGGTGTGAAGGAATCTGCCTATAACCCTACTCTCAGCGCTCCACCCTGCCCCGCATTTACCTCAGGTGTGGAGACACTGTGGCTTGTTAACGGCAACATCGCCCTACCTACTGTTGGTGCAAAATATCAGGCTAGCAGTGCTACTCAACCCACTGGTATCGCGACGTCTGCCGGTGGACAGGGCCAGCCAAGCACTACCCCGAGCAAGGGCTCTGTACCCGGGAGCCGTGTTACTGAAGTGCAGGGCATGGGCCTGAGTCTGTTTGGAATCCTTGTTGGCTTCTTCTGGTGGATGTGAGAGTCTGCGACTATGCTGGAAGGATGAGAATGGACGGCAAAAGACGCGATGTAACGAAGGGAAACACGGTTTTCGACGGCTTGGTTGGTACATATACCCCTTTTTCATGACGGCAATAGCGATATCCCTTCTCTAGGATTGCACGGCTTAGACTGCATGCCTGATGGTAGCATGGCGCTGGCGTAATCAACGGTACACACACAACTTTGATAAACATATTTGTACTCTGGATGTAGACATACATTGAATTGAATAATACTTGCAATATATAGTTTGACTCTGGAAAGAGAACTGATATGCAACTAGAAAGTGGAATGGTGATGCAGACTGATTGAATCTTCCTGTGAACGTCCAATCTACCACTTAAACCCTTTTTTGAGTACTAAGCACTACAGTATCTAGTTTTCCGATTATAGGGCATGACACTAATTTTTCAAGGACGTAACAGGCAATACGAGTCCCAAAGAGAATATAATTCCGAAACTAGCATGTCTTTGTCAGGCTGCACACTCGGGTACCACAATTACTCCCGGCTGTCCTGCACCTTAAACTGACACCCTGCTCAACGACGCGAATTCTAGAGAACTACTCGTCCCGATAGAGTTAACACCCCCTCCTCTAGCCGGTCCTGCCCAATTCCAGTCTTGGGATTCCAATGAGTAACGGCTGTTCCGCACCCGCGGAACCAATTCCGTGATTTCCGCACCGAGGCCTTGCTCCCCCGCAATGTGCAATAGCAAGCGCAAGTGCCGGGGGATTTAGAACCAGTGACAATGGCGGAAAGGTCAAGGTATGAAGAATTGGGGTATCCGGAAGGTATAATGATAAGAGGGAGCTTGGAGGACGCTGGCTGAGTATCTTGGATTGTTTCTCTCTTCTTTGAACATCGGCTTCAAAGAAACACAAACCGTCCTTTTCAAAAGAAGATAAGTTTGGTGCATCACATCACATCACGCACAGCCATGATTTCAATAATCCTGTCCTTTGCCACAACGGAACTGCAACACCATCCCTTCCGCAGCCTCATCATCACGCTCCTCGGCATCCCCTTCGCGTACCTCCTCATCAACGAGGTATCACGACGATCCAAGAGAGTCAAGGGGTTTTCCGGTCCAACGAATTGGCCGCTCGTGGGCAACATCCCGGATATCAAGTACAACGCAGCGGAGAAGTACCGCGAGTGGTCCAAGGTGTATGGGGACGTGTACCAGATTCAACTAGGCAATGTGCCAGTGATTGTAGTGAACAGCGCCGAGGCAGCGAGGAAGATATTCGGCCAGAACAGTCAGGCGCTGAGCTCGCGACCAGTGTTTTGGACGTTCCATAAGGTGTTGTCGAACACGGCCGGCACGACGATTGGCACGTCGCCGTTTAACGATTCGTTGAAGAGGAGGAGAAAGGGGGCTGCGTCGGCACTGAACAAACCTTCGATTGCGACGTATATCGATCATTTGGATATTGAAACGAAGGACTTCGTAAGAGAGGGATTTGAGAATGGGCAGGCAGGCAAAACCGGCGTGGATCCCATGCCCATGATCCAACGCCTTTCCCTCTCGCTCTCCCTAACCCTGAACTGGGGCACGCGAATGGGAACCCGGACCGACCCGCTCTTCCACGAGATCACGGAAGTAGAAGAAGCCATCAGCAAATTCCGCAGCACGACCGGCAACCTGCAAGACTACATCCCGATCCTGCGCCTCAATCCGTTCAGCTTCGGAAGCATGAAGGCGCGTGAGATGCGCCGGCGTCGCGATGTGTATTTGACGAGGCTGAATCGCGATCTGGATGACAGGATGCAGAAGGGAGTTCATAAGCCGTGCATTCAGGCGAATGTTATTCTGGATAAAGAAGCGGCGCTTAATAAGGAGGAGTTGACGAGTATCAGTCTGACGATGTTGTCGGGGGGTCTCGATACGATTACCACGCTTGTGCAATGGAGTGTTGCGCTGCTGGCGCAGCTGCCGGATATTCAGCGCAAGGCCGTGGAGGAGATTCGGAAGTTGTATTCGGTCAAGGAGCCGTTATGTGATGCGTATGATGATCAGAAATGCGGGTATGTGGTAGCACTTGTGAGGGAGTGCTTGAGGTACTATTGTGTGCTTAGGCTGGCGTTGCCGAGGGCGACGGTTAGGGATGTGGAGTTTGAGGGGAAGGTGATTCCAGGCGGGAGTACTGTTTATTTGAATGTTTGGGCGTGTAATATGGGTATGTGGATTCCTATTTTTCCCTTTCCATCTCGTCTACTCTTTCTCGCGACTAACACCACCCCCACAGATCCAAAGATATGGACCGACCCCGAGACCTTTCGTCCCGAACGCTGGATCGAGCAACCGGATGCACCTTTGTTTACCTATGGTCTCGGATACAGAATGTGTGCGGGTTCATTGCTGGCGAATAGAGAGCTGTATCTGACGTTTATGAGGATGCTGAATAGCTTTGAGATTCTGGGGGATGGGGAGGTGGACACGCATCCGGTTAGAGGAAGTGCAGATCCGACGAGTTTGGTGACGGTATGTCAGGATTATAGGGTGATTTTCAAGCCTAGAGATGAAGAAGCGTTGAGAGCAGCGCTGGCGGAGAAATAGAGAGGGTTGTTGGTGCTATGTAGGCTGAATCAGGGGGATTGTGTCGATAGCAGCGAGAAATGAAAAAAGGTGCGACCATGTTCAATTCACTGTGTCCAGTTCGACTGTATGGAAAATGAAATGCAGATGAAGACAGAAATGCAATAGATTTGTTGTTTATATGATGGATAAATCGGGCATATAAGTCTCAATCATTCATGTTGTCACCGTCCAATACAGTACCGGCAGCCATGCGGCACTCGGCAGTGCCAATAGTGGGGTACAGGGGTCTGAATCGTGCACGTAACGTCTTGGTGGCTTTTGTTTCTCGGCGGCCCGCTCCCCCCCCCATGTCCCATGCTCTTACCTTACCTAAGCCAACCGGAGTTCAAGAACGACATTTGCCCCGGTGTCCTTTCGATTCCCTTCAAGCTGCGGGTTCGGCCTGCGCAGAACATTCATTGACGTGAGATTTCCCTGCTGACACGTTCGCACTCGTGTTTTCTTCCTCGAAGCTGGTTCCCCTTGAATTTCCCACGCCAGACGTCACCTCCACAGCTACCTTGCGTCCTTTCCTCGCACCCACCCAAGCCCCAATCTCCAAGCTCCCTTGCCGAAACCAGCCCACGAGCGCTCAATCGCAAACCGCGACCCTAGACCGATTGAACCTACAAGCCATGATATAAGAATCTCCATACACATGGCAGGCGGCCACCGATCCAAACAACACGGGTGGCTGCATTCGAGCCTTCTCCGCAGCACCATGTTGGGCAAAGTGTTTCGGCCAACTGACGAAGAGCTCGGGAAAAAGGACGATGATCACAAACCCGGCGCGACTTCAATTCGAGGAGGAGGAGGACAAGGGAAAGTCAGGAACTTTTTCCCCTCGCCGCATCGATGGCGTAGAAGACGGATCTTGCTCACGGTCGTGGGAATATATTTGGTGTATTTACTCTGGACCTCGACGCCAGAATTGAGTTCGCTTTTTGAAAAATCAGGCTCGAATGTAATTACCTCTGCGTTTACGGGAGGGAGTTCAAAGACAGCAGATAAAGAACCCATCGGCGCACCTCCGGGTCTCCATATCCCCCCTGGCGGATCTACGCTGAACACATTCGGCGGAACCATTAAATTCTACCGCCTCGCTGCGTCACTGCAGAGCGCGTCGCATACGCACGGCTATACTACCACGAACCGCAATGTGCTATTCGCTATCTCGAGTCTGAAGAGTGCGGCCGTGATGTTGCCCATGATCTGCGAGATGTCGAAATGGAAACGCAATTGGGTGCATGTGGCGTTTATGGGTCGCGACGACATCCCAATTGATGATTTGCTAGACATCAATGGCGTGGATCGCAAGACGTGTCCCGCGATCTGGCATGATGCGAGACCAAATTATGCGGAATATAGTACGGAGTTAAGGGCAGAGACGAGCGCTATGGCGGCGCTGGGACATTTGAATACGTATCAGCATCCGCAGGTTATTATCACGAATGACGCGTTGGAGGAAGATGGTTTTTTTACGCGGGCTGTGAGAGCTAGAGCGAAGAAGTTGGGGACGCCGGTTATTGAGATACCCAAGGATTGTTCGCAGGACTTTATGTGGATTACGAGACTGGACTCGGGGTCGTTGAGAAGTTGGTATAAACCCACGGTCGACATTGTGATTCAAGCACCCTCTCACTCCTCAGGGGGGATAATCAGACTTCTAAAATCTCTGCGAAACGCAGATTACACCGGTCTCCAACCTCCGCGCCTCACAATCGACCTCCCATCTTCCGTCGACGAAACCGTAAACCAATTCCTCCAAACCTACCACTGGCCCCCGACCCCCCACGCCCTCTCATCTCCAACCCAACTCACCATCCGCCGCAGAATCACCCCACACCACCGCGAATCCCAAGAAGAATCCACAATCCGCTTCCTAGAGACCTTCTACCCGACCAACACCGCAAACTCCCACCTGCTCCTATTATCCCCCCAAGTTCAACTCTCGCCCCTCTACATGCACTACCTGTACTATATCCTCCTCGAATACAAACACTCCTCCTACGGCGACTTCGACGCCTTCGACCTGGTGGGCGCATCCCTATCGCTCCCAACCACACTCCTAGACGCCAAAACAGCACTAGTGCCGCCGAAACCGCGCGATATGAATGATTCGCGGTACCAGAGGCTCTTTGCTAGTACGCCGAATACGCAGTTCTTGTGGCAGGCGCCAAGTAGTCACGCCACGCTTTTCTTTGGCGATAAGTGGGTGGAATTTCATTCTTTTCTGAGTGGGAGGGTTAGGAAGGGACGCCAGGCTCGTACAGACAAAAAGAAGAAAGAAGAAGAAGCAAGGGCGAAGATCGTGGCGGAGGACTCGCCTGCTTGGACGGAGTATTTGCTCGAATTGTTGCGCGCTAGGGGATATGCGTTTCTTTATCCGGCGACGAGCTCGAGGGAGGCTTTTGCGACAGTGCATAATGAATTGTTTCAGGGACCGCCAGAGTTCCAAGCATTAAATGAGGAGGAGGAGGGAGAAGACGTGTCGCCAAACACATCGCCCGAAGCCTTCCAAAGAGTATCAAAATCTTGGCCCTCAACTCCAATCCCCCCACCCCCCGAAGCACCACTCATCCCGCACTCCCGCGCTCTGCACACCACCCTTCCCTTCGAAGGTGACCTCCCCGAGATCCCACACCTCCCCGTCCTGCTCTACACGGGCGAGATAACCACGCCCGTGAAATCCAGCGTGATGGCGGCACAATACGCAGATGCATTCCGGGAATCGGTGGGCGGGTGTACGGTGGTAAGAGAGGGGAAGCACAGGAGGGTAGTGGTGGGGAGTGCGGATGATTTGTTCTGTTTTGGGGATGAGGATGAGGAGGAGTGGATTAGTGATGTGGAGTTTTCGAGTGTTGAGAGTAGTGTGGATGTTAGCGTCACGGCACCCGTGAGCTCTGCGGCCATGTCAACGACCATGTCAACGGTGGCTGGAATGGCGACAGGCGTTTAAAGGGATTATTACCCCTGGCGTTGGGGGAAAGGATCATTTGAACATCAGGAGACGATCCATGATGATGCCGGTTGGGTTAGCTAACTACGGATCGAAATTTGAACTTGAGAGTTTTGCAACTCTGGCGTAAGGGAAAGGATGATTGCAGCATCGAGTTGAATAAACGATGATGGCTACTGGGCTCGCTAACCCGGAATGGATTTTGATTCTGGGAGTGAGTGTTCTTAGCCTGGCGTGTTTTTCTTTAAGAGAAAGGGGCGATTTGCTCTGGGAGCCACAATTGTAGCATCATGATATCGTTCCATAATGCCTGCTAGATTAGTCAACTAAGGAACCATATAATTCCGCCTGATTCCGAGAGTGTTGTAAGTACCCTGACGTGGTTGTGGGGAAAAGGGACCGGTAAATTTTGCTGTGGGAGCATAGCATCATGGAGCGATTCGATGATGTTGGCCAAATGAGCTGCTATGTTGCAATTCGATTTTGAGAGCCACTGTCACCCCTAGCGCGATCGTGGGGAAAATAATAATAATGGCAGGGTAATTTCCACTGAGCACTGAGCACTGAGCACTGTGCAGCACCGCATCAAGGAAGCTGAGGGAACGATTCAACGATGCCGACCGGCTACCGGCTAGCTAACGAAAGGATCGAATTGATCCCATTCAGGCATGTCCAGCCTGCGGCCTTGTTTGAAGTTCCGGCCCAGGTTGCCCAGTTGGGGCTGCTAGGCTGGGGTTTTTTGATTTGATGAAATTTGATAAGTTGTATGGACTGGGATCGGGGTCCAGATTGGGAAGAGGTAGACAGCCACAATGCAATGGGTATCTCGTGTAGTTATATGTATGTACCTCGGTAGGTCGCGGATTATGGAAAATAGGTGTTAGGGGAACAGGGCAGAGAGACATGGCTTGACATGTACCTAGGGGGTGCTTGCTAGGCCTAGCGATAGATGCGGTAGACATTTTGGTGAAAAATCCCATGTCATTGGCGTGCAATCGTTGGTCATGATTTGTGTGGATTGCTGTTGTGCAACACCGGCTTCATTCGTCAGCAATGGCTTTGTCCGGTCGTGCGTATGGATGTTGCGTATTGTGGCCTAGAGCGAGTAGGCAAACGATGACAGTACATGTAATGCTTATCGTGCGCACGAGGGGAACTACCGTACTGTACATGATGGTGTACAGCATGTAAAGACTCGTAGGGGTCGGGGTGGAAAGCGAAAGGGCGAAGGCCAGAGAGTCGCAATCAATGGCAGCCCGAAGCAATGCATATGGCGTTCGTGGAGGGTAGGGAGATTGGCATCGAGGGTGATTCGGGTATAGCGCACGTGGGTTTTTCATCGGGAAGCGTCCACGAGATGTTCAGGGACCGTTGGCGGCGCAATCCATCGCAGGGTCCCGGCACGAGCCTCTCCAAGGCCACAGTGCAGGCCGGGGAGAAGTGATGAGGCCCGATAGGCATTATTTTCTTGACACATCACCGTGTAGGCCATTTTCTCTCGTCATTTCTCTCTGCGCCCCAAGCTCGTTCCTGTCAGCGCGCATCGGGAAACAAAACCGCCTGAAATGGACGGTTGTTGGATCCGGGCTGAGGTGGTTGCCCAGGTTGCGCTACGCTACAAGTACGCTACGCTCCATAGCCAGCATAGTATGTACATATGCGCATGTTTTTTTCCTCTGGGCTCAGCAGCGGAGGCCGTATATTGTAAGGCACATATTGCGGAGCTGTTGGCTTGGCGCTGGCAGTCCTGGCAGAGTCCTGGCACAGTCCTGGCACAGTCCTGGCAGGTTTGCTGTGCATAGTATTGGGGAGGGCCGAGACCTGGCCGTGGCTGTTGGCAATAATTGACCAAAGCAAGGAAATTCGGCAACCGGAGCGAACCGACGACCGGAGAGAATTGACCGAACGACCGTGTTTTCCGGCAGAAGGGGGAAGGGGAAGGGCAAGGGACAAGGGCAAGTAGCAAGCTGGCGTGCAGTGCTCGGCGATGTTACTGATGATTGATACAGAATGTGTCGCGTCCCAAGCATTTCAAGCCTAGAGTGCAAAGTCCAAAGGCAAGAGTCAAGAGTCAAGAGGTGTGGCAGCTGCTGACATCCATGGTGGCCCCCAGTGAGCGGTGGGCAGGTGCCGGTGGGTGTTGGTCTTGGTATTCACTGAGGAGAGCGTGGCCGGCCAGCAGGAGCCGAAGCCGTGTGGACGTGAATGGAGAGATAGATATTACAGCGATATGGCGGTGGCGCAGAATTCCCATGGTATTTTGCCGTGAGGAAGCGGCACGCATGGGAAACGATTGGAATGGATTGCGCGCGACAGAAAAGGGGAGGAGGAAAAAGGCACACGATGCCGATGGGGTGCATTGCTGCAGGATGTGCAGGGTGGACAGGGTGGACAGGGTGGACAGAGGTGGACAGAGGTAGACAGAGGTGGACAGAGATGGACCGGATGGGATGAGTGAACGGACGGACTGAGGCGTCCGATCGGGAGGGCAAGCGAAGATTGATGAGGCTAGGCCCGGTCGGGGCAAGCGGGCAGTTAAGCTTTTCGGCCAAAGAAGCTTTGGACTGCACTGGTCGAGTCTAGAACACGGTCCTTTTGCTCTGCTCCTCCACAGATCAGGCCATGCCGCCATGCCACACCCATCGACACATCGTCACTTTTGCCTCTTGCTCTCCCTCTCCCTCGCCCTCGTCAACCTACCCAAGCCGACCCAAGTCGACCCAAGTCTGCCCAAGTCTGCACAGGGTGCTCGTGCCGCACACGGTCCCCACGGGATTCTCCTTCCCATGGAATGCCATAATCCGATCCTGCTCCGCCTGCTTGGCTGTCCCCTAATATGCATCCTCCCCCTCCGCCTCCCCACGTCACTCACGTCACCACCGTCACCGTCAACGTCAACGCCAACGTCTCCGCTGCCGCTGCTGCTGCTGCCGCCGCTGCTGCCGCCGCTGCTGCTGCTGTCGACAGCATGATGAACTCTCCGCCATCGCCCGCTGCCACGCCGCCTCCGCCGCCCACGTCCGCCCCCATGTCTATGTCCATGCCAATGTCCATGTCAATGTCAATGCCAATGTCAATGTCAATGCCCATGCCCATCTTGAACCAGGTCCTCGACCGTCTGAATCTGACTGGCTACATGGACGTCCTGGCCGAGAATGGTTTCCCCAATTGGGAGACGGTCGTCGACATCACCGAAGAGGACCTGACCACCATGAACTTCAAGCTGGGCCATCGACGGGCACTGCAACGCGAGATTGCCTCCTTCCGTGGGATCCCCACCACATTGTCGCTGGAACCCGACAATCCCTCTGGCGACTCCATTTCTCTCTCGTCATCAGCCCTGGAATCCCTCTCCAAGCAATCCACTAGCCCGCCCGTACGTGAGAAGAGAAGATACAGGCGTCATCCGCGGCCAGACAACAATGCCCCCAAGAAGCCAAAGACTGCTTGTATGTAAGCCGATTTTTCATGTCAACGATTTTGCCCCTTAACAGGCCTCTAGATGTCAACTTTGCCGACCAGCTTCGTACGGATCCCGAAGTCAGTGCACTCTCGTTCGTTGACATTGCTAGAGAGGTGGGTCGAAGATGGCAGAATTTACCACCAGAGCAGAAACGCATTTGGGAGAGCCACGCAGCACGTGCAATGCAGGAGTACGAGGCCCAGATGGACGAGTACAAGAAAACGGAATCCTGGCGCAAGTACCAGGCCTATCTCTCTGACTTCAAGACCCAGCAGACTTCAACAGAGAAAGCCAAACGGCCCAGCTCAAGCCGAGTCGATTCCTTCATCCGCGGGGAATCCTCGCGCGCAAGTCCAGCCTCCTCTGATAGCCCAGTGTCTCTTCCTTCTCTGTCCTCGCCCAGCATGGATATGGAGGCTTGCCACGATGCTCTGACGCTTGCTTTCAATGAAATAGTGACTCTTCGAGGTGAAATCCTGGGACAGGGGGTGACACCGTACGACGCTCACCACCTACCACCAGAGGAATTGACGCGGCGGGCAATGCATGCCTTCATCCGTGGGACGGGATCACTGCTGTACATGTGGTCATTTAGAGAGGCGGATGAGGTTCTCGATCGTATCTATAGGCCGCAGAAACCAGTAGACGCCATGACCCTTGCGGAATGCTTTACAGTCGCTGCAATGGGGGCGCATTATGATCTTGACTGCTTCCCAGACCGAATAAGGCGGACGCTTTACGCATCCGGCACTCTTCAGTTCCACGAAAAGGCCGCTCGAGCAGACTATTTGCGGACCATGAGATTGCTACTCTCCATGTCCTTTTATGCATTGCTAGAGAAGCATATGAGTGCTCGTTATTTAATAGGTAAGTTCCCAGAACGGAAAAAATTCGTGTGATGTTGATCATATCCTAACTTGTCATAGCTGCTGGCTTGCATATTGCGCGCGTTAAGTCCGCGCCACCTCAACTTGGGCCTGACGGGTGGAACGACAATTGGAGAAGGGTATTTCGCAGCTTGATCTTCATGGACAGCTGGTTGTCGTACACACTGGGATACACTTCGGAAGTTACCCCAGAGGATATAGCGGTAAGTGGATGCTTGCCGTTGCCCACACTCGCTACTACTAGTATACAAAATCTGACGGTTTCACTAGTTGGCCTGCGCCCCATATCAGAATGACCTAGTTTCGATCGACGAAATCATCCATACACAGACTAGCAAGATCGGCCTCGTAGCGGCCGAGATCTCGAAGACGCTGGCCTCACCTGAACTGGCCACTCGCGACAACATCGAGATGCTCACACGCAAACTCGAGGCCTGGAGACAACAGGTACCGGCTGGTCTACAGATAGGGTCGTTGACGTCGGATAACCCTCCCGACATGACTCTTTACCAGAGACGAGCCATACTAATGGTCCATGTATGTTGAAACAGCGAGTTGTACTGTCGTCATCATGGGGACTAACATCTTCTAGATCATGTATCTCGGTGCCATCATACTCCTGTATCGCCAGCTTCTTATTGCTACGGCTGAAACACAGTTGACGGACGGTGCGGCCTGGAGTCTGGATCTCTCGGCGGAAGATGCTAGGAAGTTCCGGAACGAGTGCGCTGTAGCTGCACAGCAGACAGCACGCATCCTGCGTCTGATAGCTTTTGACGGGACACTGACGAAGCGATGCTGGATCATCATGTTTGTGGAAACAGTACCGTTGCAAAATGTGCAAATGCTAACTTACCTGTCAGATATTGGGCCTTCACAGCCTGCATCATACTTCTCTTCAGCTCCACGACTAAACTACTGGACGGCCAACCCGAAGGAGTCGATCAGGACCTCGCCTACGCAAAGGGCTGTATGGATATACTCGAACCATGTCGGCACCACGAGCCCATTGCCGGCCGATATCTTGATATTCTGTGGCCTTTGTATGATTCACTTCGAGACATTCATCACCGGATGGTCGGGCGCGCGAAGACGAGCATTTTCATGCTCCTGCAATCGGATCCATCGGTACTAAGCCCTCCTATTCCGGTCAGCAAAGCCGAGATGGGTCCTATTTCCGAGAAGTTGACAGTCTTATTGACGGACCCTTTTGGTCGAAAACAAGCATTGGATGGCAGCATGCGCAGAGTGCTCAACCATGATGGATTGTGCTCGGTGTTCTGGTGGAAATGAATCGAGCTCGCCAGTCATGCTGTTGAACTACAAGAAAGAGACATGACAGACAATTGTTAGAGCAACAAGGTCATGCTGAAGAACCCAGAGAATGATTTCAGCTCGCCACAAAGCTTGTGGGTTGATGAAAAGGGTACAAGACCCGGGTTCAGCCACGAGCCAATAAAGTATCCACCTGTCCCGATTTGATTATCGACGGACTCGCCCGTAACGCCAGCCACACCCAGGATATGGCTGATAGCCTACAATCTGGGACGACGGACTACCGCCTTGTGCGGAAATGACGACAGGCAACTTTGGAGTTGTATCGGGATGGACTCGTTGGAGGATCAGTGTTTGAGAGCCAGGAGAACCGAGCACAGTTCCGAGCAACCCCCTCAAACCCAAAAAGGGTGTCGGGGTTTGAAGGCAGGGTCTTGCCGATCCACTGAATTCAGAATGAAGCACTGCCGTAATCCTGCCTCAATAGGAACTCGGTTGGATCGGAATCGAAGAGAGCAAAATATAGGTGCATTGAAGCGATGGACTGTTTGGCAATAACATAAATCGCCTACTATGGTACGCGATGGCGATGATTCAGGTTCAGCTTTACGACAAGTAGCGCGGCGCGTCCGATCTAGCCTCTAGGGAATGCTACCGAAGTACTACCATGACAACTACTGCAAGTTTCGGCGCGAGTCTACTCGGTGAAGTCAATAGCATGCGATTGAGGCGCAACCGGGTCTTCTTGAGTTTGCACCGGTGTGAGAGTCCACGTGCGACATGGGGCCATGTCAAAATTCGATGAAGGCCAGAACCTTTTTTTGGCGGTAGGCGCTATTTCTCCACTTTGCTATTTACGTACTGGAAGAAAAGTGGGCATGGTGGAAAGGGAAATGGACGGATGTGAGTGTGTGATTGCTATCGTTTATCTGTACCCTTCTCCAGGATGGGGCTCGTTTGCACCACGACCAGCGACGTTCCTGGTGCCCAGCCGCGCGGCGCATTCGATGGCTGCGGCAGTCGACGGTCGTTGGCTCAGAGCGCCGCCCAATTGCGCAACAAGTCGTGGCATCTGGCGCAGAGATGGGCGAGCCAGGAGTTTCGTGATGAGATAGCGTCCACAGGCTTCTTGTTGGGGCTGAAGTGAAGGGCGATTGCCGTACACAGGGTATTGTACCGCCACCGCACTGCGCAAGTGCCCGGTGGATTGCAGTTGAGATGGTGTGTGGGTGACAGGTGTGCAAGGAAATCAAGAGGGAAATGGAGTTGAAAAGGGAAAAAGGAAGGGAAAAGGGGGGGTTGTCCGTTGCTCGCGGACCTTTGGCCGGCCCCAGTGTCTCCCTCATTCGTCATTTGATAGAAGCCCATACGACTGGTCCAGCGCCTTCCCCAACTATCGTTTGGTTCTCTACCAACGCACGCATCTCTTTCCTCCTCTTCTTTTCTTCTCTTCATCTGGTTTCCTACTTCGTGTTTCCTCGTCGTCTGCGTCTTTCTGCATCTGCGCCAGCTCTTCAATGGTCCATCTGTCAACTCATTCTTTTCCAATTCGTGAGGTCTCCTTGACACGCGACACCCTTCCTACTCCAAGCCATGAAGTCCCCCACGCATGCCGCCTCCCAACAATCTCCCTTCAACATCCCCCGTGAAGATATCGAGACCGTATGTGCTTCTCCTGGATTTCAGGTGCTTAGACGACATCTTGCGACGCAAGCCGAGTATGTTTTTACCCTTTACCCTTTACTATGTTGCTATGTCAGGCTATGCTGTGCCATGCGCCCCTTCCCCTCTCCCCCGATGTACAGCACGCCAAACAACCCACCACCACCCATCAATCCCTCTCCATAAAGAAAACTCGGCTAACAGTACACACTCAGCTTCTGCACCACTCACACCGATGATCCCACTGATCTGAAAGAAACATGGCTTCTCCATCGCGATATCCTGCATGCACTGATCATGCCGGTGGTTGCCATGTTCAAGCGAGCCTCGGCTCTAGCAGGGGCAGCTCTCTGCACCGACCGGAGTGAAGACTTGGAACTGGCGTTCGCAGGCGATGCTCGCGGAGCATTCCTCTGGCTTCAGTGTTTTATGGGTGACGAGGAGGAGTGGGCGGGGACGAGAGGTTGTCCTGGTATGTTTAAACTTTTGGTTATGTTTCCCGTTTCCGATGTATGGATCGCTGGCACTGCTGGGTCCCGATGCGCTTACCGTACCGTTCCGTACCCATACCAAACATCTCTCCCTTCCGACATAATAACAAGGAAAACAAACTTATTGACTCGTTATTCTAGCATGCATAACCCTCGACTCCCTCAGCACCGAATCCCACATCCGCCTGACAATCGCCGCATCCCTCCTATCCACCTCCCCCATCTCCACCTCGCGCTCCTCAACCCCATCCTCCTCCCCCACCACTTCACCCCCCCAAAGCGCCGCCTCAACCCCGACCTCCGAATCCGTCCCCGCAGTCCCCAACATCCAAGAAACAGAACAAGAAGAAGATGCGCAAGAAGCTCCCCTAACCCTCCCCTCCCTCCCCCACATCCTCCCCGCCCTCCGTACCGCCCTGGACGCCGACCCCTTCTGGGGCCCGGACTACTTCCCCTACATCCTCTCGCGCTCCACGCTCCTCTGCGCCGGCATCCAAGCACTGATCACCGAATGCGTCGATCTCGAAGCGCTAGTCTCATCACCAACCTCCTCATCCATTCCGTCAAGAAAGCAGCAGAATGGAGAAGGCCAGGGGATGAGGATCCGCTCCAGCAAACTCGCGAAGCGGCAGTTGCGCATGAGGGCCGAGGAGCTGGAGTTGTTGCGTAGGTGCGCGATGCAATGTTGGGCGCGAGCGGTGGTGCCGAGTCGAGTCCGGAACGAGATTTTGGGACTGAAGGTGCCGGGGGAGAGGAGGAGGAGTTTGACTTGTCCTTGATTCCCCAAGCCCTGGGAAGTGAATAGGCGCGGATGGGCGTTTTTTTTTTTTTGGTGGGAATGGGATTTCGGAATAGGGCATGGTTTGGAATACGGTTGGGATTGAATTGGATAAGGGAGGGAATGGGAAGGGTGCCCGAAGGGGGGAGGGCTTTTGCATAAGATACCATGGACGGTTTACCCAGTCTTGTTTTCGTTTGTTGTTTTTCGTTTGGCATTGCTGTATTGTCAACTCCCGTAATTTCTAAATCCGTACTTGGCATGTATATGCACAGTTATATGCATATGTACATATATATATATATATATATACGCGAGCATTGCTTCCTTTGCATACACTGTCACTTTTTCTTCCATTCCTCTTCACAGGATTACAATGAATGAATGGATGGATGGATGGATGGATGGATAGAAGGATGTGCATCAGAATCAGCATCGATGTCGGTGCCGGGCTCCGGGCGTACAAGAGAAGACACTTCCCAGCACGACGAAATCGTATTCACGTATCCCGGAGTCACCACGGGCGGAAAATTCCCCGGAATCTCTCCGAATCGATCGGTCAAGCCAGGGGGGAGAAAAAAAAATACTATGCCGGAGGTGCATTTGCGATTACTAGGCTTGTGGTTGGATTACGAAGACCGGGACGATAAAGATGGATTCGAGAAGATGGATTTTGTACAAGAACGGAACGGGGGGAAATTGTCTACGGTATGGGATGGGGGTAGGATGAGTTGGATGGGAAGCGACCAACTATATAAATGGGCTATGGATTGGGAAAGGGTGTTTTGAATCCATCGATCAAGCAGTCTAGAGCGTACAGTGATGGAAGTGTGATGCAGAACGGAGAAAAGGGAAGAGATGGAAACGCCGGGATATGCTTGGTGCTTGTACATGTATGAGAGGAAGGAGATGGAATTGGGAACGGGAATAGGGGGTTGGTGTATCGCGCTGCATTTGCACCGCTTTGCGGCAACCAGCCAGCAATGAGATAGAGGAATAGACAAGCGATCAAACAAGGACGAGGAAAGTTGCAAGATTCAAGAAGACAAGACAAGACAAACCAAGCCAAACCAAGTCAAACCACCGATGAAAAGAAGTCTGGACGAACAGAACAGACTCATGATTAAGTACTGCAAAAAAGTTAGCTTTTGAATCCCCCAACTCAAACCTGTGTTATAAATGGGGGGGTACTCACTAAATCTCCAAAGGCGCAATCTGATCCACAGCATAGAGCCACCCACCCCCGGACTCCTCCTTCTCCAACCACTCATACGGCCAAACAACCAGATGGCCCTGCACAAGTTCAAGCAACTTATGCGCATCCTCTTTCTCTAACAGCTCGTCCGAAGCATGGAAGGCGCGCGTGCTGCTCTTGGTCGCAGCGCGTCTGCGCCCTTTGCGCTGGGATGCATGCGTGGATACGGTGTTGGCGTGGGCGCGCGTCTCGCGCTGGGGTTCGCTGATCGTGACAGTGCGATTGCGGGCGAGGCCGCCGTTCGTGTGAGCGTTGGCGTTGGCGAAGTCGGTCGCGGAGGTGGCGTCGTCGGGGATTGGGGGTGGAGGTGGGAAGGTGAAGGTTTGGGTCGGGCCTGAGGGTGCGATGGGAGATACGACTGCATCGTCGGATGCTTTCAGTGCGGCTTTCTCGTCTACATCCGTGTTGTACGATGGTGTTACTTGCAGACTGTGACCGGTTACGCGTTTCTCTTGGTCCTCAGCCCACTGTTCAACGTTTCCTTGCTTGTTTTGTTCGTTGGCACCGTCGCCGCCGTCGCGGCTCAATCTGTCTGACAGCTTTTCGCCTAGAGCCTCAGCAGTCCTAGTTGCCTGGCCTGCGATTGCTGCCATTTTCTCGGCCGCCGTGTTCACCCCCATCCCAGGAGGCCCAGTCTTTCCAGGGTTCTCTTGTTGCTTTCGTGTCGAAGACTTACCAGCCCCTTGAGCTTGACTGAAGCGCTCGCTGAAAGCTGCGTACTCCTTGTATTCCTTCCAGGTCTTGACTTCGTTGTCCGGTTGGCAGCGAAACACTTGTCGGAAGAGCTTGGTGTTGTTCTCGGCAACAGTGTGCCATGTGTCGAGATAGAAAGCGTCGTTCAGAGGATCGCGCATGCAGTCATCCGTTACGATAGGTCGGCGCATTTCGGAAAGCAGAGGACTAATGATATGTGAAGAAGCATAGCTAAACGATCGCTGGAGTGGAGGACCACCAATGTCTGTGTCATCGGAGATAGGGAGAGCAGGCAACTGACTAAGTTGGGTGAGTCCCAAGCCGCGGGTATCCATGCGAGGTATCCTTGGAGGGGGGAGACCTGAGAAGCCTTCGGGGAGACTGCTATGTCCGCTCGTCCTTGTTCCAGTGGTGTTGCTGCGGCCACGTCCTTTCTTGGGGGAACTTTTCTTTGGTGTAGCTAATAGTCCCTCGGCAGCGACGTCTGACACCAACACTTCTTGTCCCTTTTCGTTGATGTAAGAGTCTCGACCATGTGATATGCTGGGACGGGATTCTATCTCGCGCATATGGTCCGTACCCTCCCCACGAACGTCCTTCTCGTGTGCTGCATTATTCATAACCCGGCTGTCTCCTGATGGCTTTTTGGCTGATTTCAGATGCGGGTTATTCTCCTGTGACCAATCTAGATCATGATTAAAACTGTGGAGTTTTTCTGCGCGAGCAATCAAGTCGTCTTGCAAACGATTGTGATTGGCTGCCAACTTCTGTTCCGTGACTCGGTCTGCTGTCGGTGATGGCGGCACGGACGACTCAGTCTCGAAGTTGACACTGCCTGCATCCGATTGCTGACTTTGCCATTCATCCTCATGAATACCATCAACATCAACACCAAGATGCTCACGCATCAGTCTCATACGTAGAGTATGCGGAAACTTGCCAACCTTGTAGGGCTCGCCGCCCATGTATGAATCTACCATTTCAGCATCCCTCACTATCGCAGCAATCTCTGAGTCTCGTGATCCAAGCATAGAGCGCTCATTGATATTTGCTGAGCCAATGATAGCCACACGATCATCGACAACCATACATTTGGCGTGAATGTAAAGTTGTTCGGTAACAAGCGCTTTTGTGGGACCAAGCACGCCCCACGATCTCAACGCGTAGAATTGAATGTAGTCTTCTGGTTCAATGCCGGCTGCACGAAGCCTTCCGAATATCGAAGATTCTCCGCGACAGATACTGCGGTACTGGCAAGTCATGATGAGACGGATGCTGCTACCGTCCTGTTGATCGACAGTGTTCTGGAACCCTGGCATCAGTGGAATGACAATGCACGCCCTCCAATCTTCCTGGTTCTTATGGGCACGCTTGATCCGATCGACAAGAGCATCACTGATACGGTTTTCGATCCTAGTGCCCAGCACTTCACAGCTACTGATGTAGAATTGGTTCTCAATGTAGACGAAGTGCTCTGACGTGGATATCATCTGAACATAAGCGTTCATGATGCTGTGCTCGGTTTTATTTGGAGTACCAAGAGACCAAGAAGTGGCGGAACGAAGAATTTGGACTTCACAAGTGCCGTCGAGTCCAAGAGCCTCGATATCAGCAGGATTGAAATCTGGCGGTGGCAATAGGAATGGCGTCGGCCGTGAAGGCTTGCGTTGTCGGAGAAGATAGTTCCATCGCTGTACAAAGTGACGCGTCAGATCGCGGGCGGGTTGGCCGACAATTTGCATGCCGATATCGTGCCATGGCATTCGCGGTACCCTTGTCCGATCATACATTTCCTCGTAGGGTTTGTCGAGATTGTAGAAATCTTGAACACGAGGGTTTGAGTAATCTTTACCAGGCCATAATTGACAGTGATCCGCATCCTTCGGGGTATCGTCCAGTTCGAAGCCAGTCAATTTATCATCGACGACAGAGTGCTGTGGTGTATCCCAGCGACCGAAACAGAGATCCACGCCTCCGCAGAAAGCAATAGTGTGATCGACAATGCATATCTTCTCGTGATGAGCCCAGAAGAAAGTGTTCTGGCGGATTTGGTTCGGAGATCGTTGGACGAAAACATTTGGATGAAGATCTAGGAGTGAGTACTTGGAATACTCCGAATCGATAGGAATTGCAGTGTTGATGTTGCGGTACATGATGACGAACACCTTGACGCCTTCCTGTGCCTTTCGTTGCAGGAGTCTGTCAAGCCTCCACTTCTGACTGATAGCCGCCGGACGTCGCATGTAAAGTTCTGGACTTAGCCACCAATCGTGAATGTAAATTACATCCTTGGCCATGCTGATTGCACGTGAAACATTCCACATATAGTCTCGCCCATCAACGAGCCATTGTGCATAAGTCCTCTTGCGAACGGGCGCGAAGCTGTCGAAACGATGTGGCTGAGCCCATAGGGTATTACGTGCCATGAACCTGATAGATTCCTCGAATTGTCCGAGTTGTCTCTCGTTCTTTGCTAGGAGTTTCATTTTCCTCTCGGAGTTGATGAGTCGTAGTTGATGGTGGCCGCGAGCAGTCGCCTTCGCTTCACTAGCGATGTCGCGAGCCTTCTTGTCCCTCAGTTTCTGGTTTTTGGACTCGATGGTGAAGTCGGCATCCACAAGAAATACATCATAGACGTTCATCTCTTCGGGAGAGTCGACGCACACGACATAACTATGCCTCACAAGGAACCATTTCGGCCAGTGTCGCTGTACCATAGGGTTGGCACCCCACTTCTTTCTACTGTCGACACCCTTGGCTGACTTGATCATCATGTAGCCTTCTTTTCCATGATAGCCACCCTCGGCCGCTAAGCGGACCCCAAGGGCGGAGAGTTCGAGAAATTTGCACAGGCGATTACTGTCCGGGCGAAAGATTAAGAATGTGATCAATTTGTTCAGATACTGCTCCAGGAGTTTCCGCTGCTGCTCGATTGGATTCTGTCGTGAAGCTGGTCCCCCAACCCCACCCACAAAGCTGCCTGATCTCGCTGCCAAAGGACCAATCGCGCCGTCCTCGGCGCCAGCAATACTTGATTGCCTGCGAGCAAGTTGGAAAGACGATTTGCGACGCTTGCCCTTGGATGGGCGGTCAGTACCACTTGCCTCGCCATCCAGTCCACTGGCATGTCCTGGGCCCATGACTGGCTCATCATCACCGTCTTTGTCCACGAGATCTTCGTAGCCGCGCAGGCCACGCAGGTAAGGCACGGCACGGAATGGGAACGACGGAAGCTTTGGGCCCTTTTCTCCTCTTTCGTCCTTGTCGTCGTCCTTCTTCTTCTTAGAGTTGTACGAAGTGAACCTCTCCTGTTGCTGCTGAACCTTATACTTGAGATGGAGGTTAGCAAAGTCTCTCAAGGACCTACTAATGACCCATTTCATACGAGTGAGACCGCTACCGTACTCGAGTTCTATGCGAAGAATTGTGTGACGATCTCCGACCTTCTTGTCGTCTGCTCCAGCGGCACTATCGGTTACGGAGACTTTCAGCTGTTCCAGAAGGATCGGAATGCGCTTCCGGCCATGTTCGTCGCGTTGGAACATACTGGCAAGAAACAGCGCAGCGGGAGCGCCAGACAGAAGTTCGGCCATGAGCTCTGCGGACTTTGCGTGATCCACCTGGCGCTCAGCTTTCTTACTGGCTCCAATCATGCGCAAACTTGCCTTGATGGACTTCCATTTCTGTGCACTCAAACTTGAAGTACGTTCACTTCGCATTCGCCATGGGGACGGCTGCCCCTCTCCACCAGCGCTGCCACCAAATCCAGTCAATCTGCGGAGGTGACTCGGCCGTCGCTCCTCAGAGTCATCGGCATTTGGATCGTGCCTACGAAGACCACCATACGACAAGCCTCTAGCACTATGAAGACCACGAGTCCAAGCGTTCTCCTTCGCGAGTCGGTCTCGGCCTTCGTCCTCGGAAACACCTTGTCTCTGGTTCTCGGGTATGTCGGTCATTGTACCTCGTCGCAAGAAGCCGGGCCTATTGGTTGTGCTTGCATTTGGTGTCTCGTTGGGAGAGTCCCTGGAGAAGAAATTGGAGTTGTTGGTAATGCTTTTGGGAGTTGTGGGTGCCGTCTGGGTGCCGTCGTCGAACCAACGCCGGCTTTTCCGCCGCCTTCGCGGTGCCTGGGACGGACCTTCCCCAGCACTCTCTTCTGCATCTGCATCAGCCTCGCTGTCATGACCGTCAAATCGGAAGTCCCCGCGCTCGGAGGCTGGTGACATGTGACCGACGGGAGAGTTCTCATGGATGACATTGTTACCCCCAGCGAATGCGCTCTGACTCCGGCTGTGTCCTTGTATAGGGGCAGCGAGTGCCTTGAGCTTCGTCATGAGCGATGAGCCCTGCCTCTCCCTGTCTTTCCCTTTCCCCTCCCCTTCCTCGACGTCCCAAGATTGTTGTCGCGAATGGGGAGGTCCGGAATCGAAGGTGGTTGTGCGAGCGAACTGTACACTCCTCCGACCCTTGGGAGCATCCGAGTCGTCTCCATCCCCTGTAGCTCTTCGTGATATAGGAAGGGGCTGGTGTGCGCCCATAGAGCCGTTAGGACCGGCAGAGCGCGGGGGGAACTTGACGGGCTGGTCTCCAGGACCTGGGGTGCCCGGAGAGTGAGGCTCGATGCGCGAGGACATGTTATGGAAAGGGAACTCGTCGCCTTCCTGGTCGGAGAGGTGCTCGCCGGTCGGGGCAGATCTGGTTATGATGGGTGCTCCGTTCGGCGGAGACAGAGTCGCGGAGGCATCGTCATGGACGGTAGTCTGGCCTTGCCGGAGGGGTGACTGAAGACGGGTAGCCTCTTTGGACTTGTCATTGGGGGGCGCAGGCTGGGTCAATGGCGACACATTGGAATCGGGTGATGCGTCCATGGCGAGAGAGCCCAGCTATGAGAAGGAACGACGTGTCAGGGCTAGGGCGGAAGAGAAGGACGTCGATGACGGGCAGAGGGTGCCGCGTTCAGTGTCGTCCTGTGGTGTTATGCGGACATTGTACGAAATGTGCAGGAGAGAGATTAAGAGAGATTGAGAGAGAGGGAGAGAGAATGAGAGAATGAGAGAAACAGAGTGTGTGCGCCCGGGCGGATAGGGACTGGAGATGAGGATGAGCGGCGGCGGCCGTGATGGATAGCCAAGACCTGAACGAAGAAGCTTAACAGGCAAGGCGCAGCAAGCAGACAGCGAGGTCTAAAAGCGCAGGTTGCGGTGGAGTGTGAAGGAGCGGATTAATGAGTTCAGCGTCATGTTGGGTATTTCTTCCAAGCTCGAGCAAGAGGTGTCCAAGCTAGGCGTTTGGTCGCATTTGCAGTGCATCAGCAACACATAGGCGTGGCAGGGCTGGCTGCTCTCTCCCTGGCGGATCCCTGCCCGTTTTGGGCTGAAGCGTCTTTGCAGGTGACGGGGTTAATCCCAGGCCCGTTCCCCGCAATCGCCAAACTCACACGTCCTGACGTCCCCCTCCATCTTCTTCTTCTCCTTGTTGTTGGTCTACTCCTAATCGATTAGTTGTTCCTGTGTAGTTACCTTATGCCCGCAGCTGACCGCTTCCTTCTCTTTGATCCACGATGATAATTATCTGTACATCACTTTATCCATCCATTCATTCATCCATTCATTCATTCGTTCATTTATTCATTCACCAGCCGTTGTGACTGTTGCGCTCCCATGAACCAGATCAGTCGTCTGATGTTTCCATCACAGTAACACTGCTACCCACTATCTACTGACACTGACACTGACACTGACCTCAAAGTCTTTGCAAGCCTCGTCCGTTCCCCTCGTACCTCGTATCTTTCCTCTCCCATCGATTCCCCCTGCATGCTAACCTAACGACTTGAGCTCCACTTTACCTCTTTAAACAACCTCGGAGGTTCCAGCAGAGCCCCACCTTGACCTCATCGCAAGAAAAGAAGCTCCATATGTCGTCTTCGCATCGCCTTGTCGCCTTGTCGCCTTGACACCTGACCACTGGCAATAACGAGCAGGACCCTGTAACTTAACTCGATTCTATAACTGCCAAACCTACTGTCAAACTCAAGCCCAATTGACATCCTCGCCCGCCGTTTCAAGCCATGGCCTCTGCAACCACGAATCCTCTCCACGGCACCCACCCCTCCTCCAGCCCGACCACCTCATCCCAGACCTTCACCATCGCCGGCATTCTCACCACCGTCCACGGCCTCGATGAACTTCCCCCTTCCACCCCCTCGGTCGCCTGCCTATGGCTCCTGCACCCACGCCTCCAGACCAAGGCCACCATGGCGCCTCTCGCCTCCCAAATCATCACCGCCTGGAACCAACGCATAGCCACCAACCTCGCAGGCAAACAACCCCCAGGCCTGATATGCGTCTCCTTCGACCAGCGCAACCACGGTTCCCGCCAAGTCGACCAACTCCACAACCAAGCCTGGCGCGACGGTAACCCGCGACACGCACAGGACATGTTCTCATGCTTCCACGGCACCGCAACAGACACCTCTCATCTAATCAACCACCTCGAGTCATACATCTTCACCGTCCCGTCCCCAAACACTCCCCACCACATCACAAAGCACCTCGCCCTCGGCATCAGTCTCGGCGGCCACGCAGCATGGCACTGCATCCTGTCCGACCCGCGCA
The DNA here is from genome assembly GCA_020744415.1 of Dendryphion nanum. Lineage (NCBI taxonomy): Eukaryota > Fungi > Ascomycota > Dothideomycetes > Pleosporales > Torulaceae > Dendryphion > Dendryphion nanum. The sequence goes on along the minus strand of JAGMWT010000004.1, from coordinate 1,053,275 downwards.
TCACCGCAGCCGTCGTCGGAATCGGATGTCCAGACTACACCCGTGTAATGACTGACCGCGCCCGCCTCTCCAAACTGGAAACATACACATCTACCTCCCCTCCTGGATCCACCTTCCTCGGCTCCGCCGATTTTCCCCCAGCCCTCCAGGCCGCAATAGCCCAATACGATCCCGCGGGTCTTCTCCTCCCCAACTCCTTCAACCCCTCTTCCCCCTCGACTCTTGATCCGCCGCCAGAAAAAGAGAAGTGGGAGCGCTTCAAGCTGCTGCTCCGCGAACGTCTTCACGGGAAACAGATTCTGAATCTGAGCGGCAAGGTAGATAAGCTTGTCCCATATGCGGCCGGGGAACCGTTTCTGGATGCGTTGAAGAAGGCGTTGAAAGAGGAGCCCGGGCTGGAGATCGGATTCGAGGATGTGCTTTTTGAGGGGGTGGGACATGCGTTTCCCCCGAGTATGGCGGAGAAGGCGACAGGGTGGATTTGTGATTTGCTTGCTGGTGAGGGGAAAGGGAAGGGGAGTAAGATATAGAGGTTGGGGGGGGTGAAATACAGTGAAATGAAACAAACCATGCCCTAGAATATATATAATACAATGTTAGAGGCATTTCGATTCTTTTTGTATGAAAAGGGTACTCGTCATCATGTCCCCTCGGACACTGACGGATTGACTCACTGACTGACTGACTGACTGACTGACCGACTGCATGCATCCCGATCCCCAGCATCCACACCCAGCTCTTCGAAATCTCCCCACCTGACATAAAATTCAGATGGTCGATTCGAAAACAAGTCAGGGTAACTAGGTCGGGTCGGGTATTAAACACCCCATCCACCCACCCATCCCGCACAAACTTACACCCAAATCTAACATCACACTCCTACCCCTTACCTCCAAGTTCCCTCACCCAATTCCCCCACCTTGCCTGTCACTTTTCACCCCCTCTTCCTCCTCAACCTCTCCCCAATATTCCGCTCCTTCTCCTCCTCTTTCTCAGCCTCGGCCCGTGCACTAGCCGCCCGCGTGGAATGACGCTTCCGAGCCGGACTCTTGGTCGTTCCGACTGACGAAACGCCACTGCTGTTATTCTCCGTCTTGCGTTTGGCTGGGATGGTGGCTCGGGGGTTCGTGGATTGGGGATTGGGAGTTGGAGATGTAGTGGTGGTGGTTGAGGTGGAGGGACTGTGGTCAGTGTTTGGCTTCGACTTTGAGATTGGGGCTACGGTGGATTCGGTGCATGTGGGTGAGCATGTAGCCAACTTCGCTTTACTGGTCTGGCTGGTCTGGGAAGCTGAGGAATTACGCTTCCCCTTCCCTTTCATCTTCAGGGTTGGGGCCACAGTATCTTCGGTGGGTGAGACGGTGGTAGCCTTGGATCCATCACTATTCTTTGAAATACTGGGATTGCGCCTTTCCCTCACTTTAACTATCAAATCCTGACCCTCTGTTTTGGACTTGTGGTTCTCTTTCGCCTCACTGCCTTTTCGAGCTTTCTTAGCTTTCCGTGCTGCTGCCCTGTCTAATGCTTCTTGAGTGGGAGGCTCCGCTTTGGTGTCGGAGCGTGTCGTTCGTTTGCCGTAGGTAGCAATGGGTATGGCGAGTAGAGCTGTTGCATCATTGACTTCTTCGATTGTTGATGTAATTTCCGCGAGTGGTGAAGCGACCGGCGTAGACATAGATAGTTTTGTCTCAGGGGAACTTTCAGTGCTATTTGGACTATGGGGACGGGCCGTGTTTTCTTGACCTGTGATTGAGAGAGATACGGCATCGGATATGGCATCGTCCTGCTCCTCCTTGTTCTCGTTTCCCGTAGTGGTATGAGAGCTGTGGGTGGGTGTATCTGGATCCGTGTCTGGATGATCCGTAATTTCATTCTCGTCCTCACCATCTTCATGGATAGCAATAGTATCTCCATCTATTTCCCCACGTGAGCTGACACCAGCATTATTATCATCTGCTCCATCCATAGTACCACGCTTAGATCCCCTCATTCTGCTCTTTTTCATGCCCGCCGCAGAAGGATTCCGAGCTTTCGGCGTGCCATTATCTCCCGCTGAGCCTGTGGACCTAGAAGTCTTTGCCTTCTTCTTCGCTGGTCGGTCAGAATCTGATCCGGAGTAGTCATCATCCTTGGCACCTCTATCTGGCTTGAAGTCTTTGTCCTTCTTCTTGCTGCTAGAAGGATTTGCGACTCGTGTCGGACGAGCGCGGTGGGATGCGAACTGTGCCTGCGTCGTGGCGGTTGCTTTTTGCGCTGCTTTCCTGGGTGACCTAACTAGAGCTGATAACGGAAGATCTGAAGCTAGTGGAATTGGGGCGGCAATGGCCTGCATGGTCCGTTTGCGTTTCTTTTTGGCACCGTCGTTCTTGTCTTCTTCCTGTCCAGCGGTATCAAGCCCCCCTCGCTTTCCAGATTTTGCGAACTGGCTATTGTCCCCAGGAACCGCAGTACGACTAGCCTTTGAGGTCAACTGCGTAATCGTATCATCTAGGACAGAATCAAACTCGTCGTCAGTCATATGGTCGGGAGGATCCGAGAGGGTTGATGTGTTAGATGGGCTACGACGATCGGCCGTGTTACTACGTCCACGTGCGATGGGAAATCTAGGTATCATAGGGATCCTACCCATTTCTACGGTGTGGGAAGCTTTTTTCGGTAGTGAAACCCTTGAAATGTCTACACGTTTAGCCTCTGCTGTAGCATCCACACGCTGCTCCGGTAAAGCTTGGTCAGAACCTCCTGGATTGTCACTCTCCACACCTTTATTGTTAACGGGGGCATTGACATTCGCATTGGCGGTTGAAGCTGTAACAGTATCATCGTTGTTGAGTAACAATTCAGCGTTTGCCTTCGGAGATAAGGTTGCATTGATGCGCGTAGCTTCTTCTAGCTTCGCAACACTCCCCTGTGTTAAAAGCAAGTTTGGCCTAGAGGACGCAGGAGCTAGTTCCAGAACACCCCCGGTGGATTGAACGATCTCTTCCGTCTCGGAGGACTTGGTCAATATCTGGACATCGCGTTCTCCGTCATTGGTATTCCCTTCTTTACGTGTAATGTCACTGACTGTTAAGTCGGCCATACTGCTCTCAAGAGCGATATCCTGATTGGATACATCAGCGTTCAAGGAGGCGAGGAGGATTTTCACTTCCAATTCGTTAGGATGCGGGTCAGTAATGGTTTGAGCCGATGAGACATCTCTCGAGCTAAAGATGGACGTGGTCTCTCGGAACACGTTACTTCCTGTTTTGTTGGAAAGTTCGCTGTTCTGCTGCAACTGAGATGCTACGGTGTCTTGATGGTTCTTCGACGTGAGATTTGGGTTCGGCTCAATGAAGTCCTCGTCGACTTTCAACTCCATACCCTCCAAAAGAGGATGTGATTCACCGACTGAGGATCCGTGAACGCCATCTGTGTCCATCACGTCCGTGTGATCTGGCGGTGGAAACAGCACCTTGCGATCAACAGAGTCCAAAACATTCGTATTTTCATCTGCCGTGCCTTGTTGTTCAACCATCAAGATTGGTGACTGAACTTCTCCAGCCTCAACACCAGTTGTTTCGCATATTTCTGCCTTTGAAGAATGGTCAGAAACCTTAACTTTGTCGTGCAATGCATGGGGTTGTTGTGGGTTTGCGAGGCTTTCACCTTTATTCAGACCGACCAACTCATGTGATATCTCCCTATCATCTTGGACGAGATCCACGGCATTCTCCCCACTGTCCATAGTGACAATCTGATCACCCCAGTCAAAATCTTCAATCGCTTGAAGGCCATCTGCCCAAGAGCCAACGGACTCAACTTCTGAGATGAATTCAATATCATTATATGGATATGGTGTAGGTGAGTGAGGCGGGAGTTGCAGCAGAAAAATGCTTGAAGGGAATAGAGTGGAATGATCACCCATTCTCGTACGGTAATGCGGGCGGAAGGCAGACTTCCGGTGGGTTGGTCTGTTGTGGCTTGTCGCATAAACCTGTGTAATTCTTGACTGTTTGTTCTTTTGGTGTGAGGGTGAGAGAGCAGCGCCTGGAGGGTTTGCGGAACGCGTCGAGGGATTTTCAGGACAGAGAATTGGTGGAAGTAAAGTAAGGAAATGGGGTAAACAACTCTGGATTGTAGATCCAGTGATCCAATTAGAAACTAGCCACCGCCGAGGTGGGTGAGGACAGGTCGAGAATGCACGTGGGAAAATTCTTCTCTGGTTGTAGTTATTTCCCTATTGCGGTCAAAACAAATAGGCGAAAGAAAAGATACATATGGAATAAGTAAAAGACGATATGACGCTATTAAAGCCTTTTTTTACAATCTGTGAAAACCTAAAACAACACACCTGTGAAAAGCGAAATCATTTAAAGAATTAGACCGTAGCTCAAACTTAGGTGAGGAGGCCTCGCCGCCAAATTCAACTTTCGGAAACACAAACGACTTGAGTACGCTGATTCAAACCCTTGTGTAGATACTACTGATGATAAAACGCCATGGTAATAGAGAAATGAATTCCGCTATACGAAGAGGCTTGTCAGATAGGAATTGCGTTGGAGATAGCATTCCCCGTGTCCACGGGCGCCGCCAGAACACTAGCATCATTATCAGCTCTAATTCCAAATTCCATAACAAGATTCTTAACATACGCCTTTCCTGCATCAGTTGCGCAGCAGCAGCATAGAATTGAAGCTGGCCAACAAAATATTCTAGATCACGGTTAGGGTCCGTGCGCATTTGAGTGAAAGGTGAGATGTCCTGAGGTCATCTCTCCATCATTTACTTACGCCATACCAACTGTTACCAGAAATCCAATGGTGGGCCCAACAATTTTGCAATGGCATGGGTTCTGGTTGCTAAACAAAGTCAGCTAATGCTAGAAGTCACATTTGGAGGTTGTCGTACGTTCCGCATTGGAAGCAAAGAGGAATCGGTACGCAGTCCATTTCGCGAAGAATAGGGAGATTCAATCAGAGTTATATAGTTCTAAAAGAAGGATTCTTTATCGCGGAGGTGTATGTTGATAGCTAGGTAGTTTAGAGTGTGAAGGAAAGGAGACGTTAGAGATAATGTGAAGGTTGACGTTTGACACGCCATGACGCCAAGTGCGAACAAACAAGGGATCATTGGTTTGAGAAGCTGTCACCGCCCCACCTCAACGCGCTCTCATCGCGTTGATTGAACGTTATCTTTAGAGGCTTGCGCGTCCACGTCCATTAAACATTTGTCAAATACTCTTTCAACTGATCTACAATGCTGTTTGAATTGATTGATATCACGGTATCCTACGCCTACAATTCATATGCCTTGAGTGTACTTTGTGGCCATCATTGTACAGTTACTTTCTCTATATCGTAATCTCCACACCATCCAGGGTAACTAGGTTCACTATACGCTCCGATTGATATGCGATTAATTGTGTGGCTCCCACGACACTGAGTTGGAACATGACGTCATTGCTCCTATTAACGCTTCAACGTCAATTTTAGGTTTCCACACCTTCCACATTGTGCGACAACCACGAAAAGTGTACATTCTATATGATAGAAAAACTCACAATATATACGTGTGAGACTTTTGAGATGAAGGCGATATCTCACAACATGTCTTCTAACATGGTCTCGGTTATCCGGCATAGCTTCCCCTGGATTGCAATCCTGATCTATTCTTGTCTAGATTAGAACTCCACTTAGCCCCTAAAACTCACGAGTAGTATCATGGATGGATACAAAGGACATCAATGGCGAATTCGTAAATCAACTTCCACCCAGGAGAACTGCTGCAGTTTCCAGGAATCATGATTGTGATTGCCTAGTAGACCTTAGCGGGCACATAAAATAGGCACTGGAGCACAGATAGAGAAAAGTCCTGTAGCACAACCGACATAATTTCTACCAACGATGTCTGCGGTTGCACGGAATGGCAGGCTAGCGATAGCACGAAACGGTCCCAACTTTCCCGAGAAGCTAGCTATCTCCAAATCCGGAGTCCATGTCACTTTCACAGCCCGTACCTTTTGCTCCTCCAATGAAGGAGCTCTGCAATACAAACACGTGTGAAGTTTTGTAGTTACGAGTCTTAGAATGAGCTTTGCATGGAAAATGCCCATCAGTGACGAATAGCAGGAAGGAGTAAGTTCAACAATGGAAGAACATGCATTTACATCATACCACAAATTTCATACTCATATGTTCAATCACTCAGCTTACCGATTCTACTTCCACATTTCTCCCTTCGCATCATCATAGACAGTTCTCGCAATCTCTTCCAAACCCCCCATAATTTCTCATCAAATCTTGGTAAATAATTCTCCCACAAATTCAGTCTAATACCCGATTTCCATTCTAGTCCTTCATACATTCAAAACATACCTTCTCAACCAGCTCAACACCTCTCCGCCCAAATACACAATGTAATCCCTATCTCTACCTTCGCATTATCTCGCAGTCCCTACCTCTTTTATAAAACCCACATACTGTATGCATCTCCAGCACTCCTCACCCAGACAGGGTCCCGCGTAGCCCCTCCAATCCACAACCGACCGGGACCCTCGAAACACAATTCCAAATCCACATTTCGTCCGTCCGCTTCCATCCCCGCATATTCCGCGCCTGCATCCACGACATGACACGAGAATAAACCATACGATCTCACCTCGCTACGTTAGTAATCCCCACCACGCTCACCAAACCCGCTCCACACTCCATCCACTCCACTTGCCACGCCACCCCCCCAACCTATTACCAACCGCATCCAGCCAAAACAACCGAACATCTTCATTCACTCCTCGCCCATCCCCGGGAAAACATTGCACAATTTCCCCCATCCATCTGCCATGCATTGCAGCTCAGCCCCCACGAGGCTGACTACCTCGGCATGACCCATCATCTCACATACTTCCATTACATGCATGAGAGCTGCAGCCCTACGAGCGTGGTCCCCGGGGCTTGGCAGACGTAGCTATCCACGCGGTGAGCAGACACGCACACATGCGTATGCATGCATGCAACATTTTCCGTTTTGGAGTGCATTTTGGGCTGGAGCGAGGTGCTGTCGGTTTGGGTAGGTTGCCTGATTCAGCTTTGTGTATCAAGGTACGTCAGTGGGTGGGCTGGAGGCCTGACGTGAGGCTTGTGGCGACGGGACGGGCACTAGTGATCGGTGATGAATGCGTTGGGATGGATAGCTGGAGGTTCTGGGGATTGGTGGGGTTTTTTTCAGCTGTTGAGGGTTGGTGTGGAGAGGTGGGCGGGTGTGAGGTCGCCGATTATGAAGGGGTTCACCGGTCGGTGGATGGAGTGGGAGGCGAGAGGGTGAGGGGGGGAATGCTGGAAAGGGTGAGAGGTTAGATGGTAGGTGTAGGGAGTGTGCGTGTCAGTCTGGGAGAATTTCCTATTTCCTTATTCATGTTTGTCCTACAGCGAATCAGTGGATAATGAAGTGTTCATCTCGCTACTGCGATATCGTTCACTCTTCAGCAATTGTTTGGTCGTCTAACATAATTCAAAAGTCTTTGAAAAAGATAACGGTTCTTTTAATGTAATATGTAAGATGAATACATCTATATGTATAAGTTTAAAGTAGAGAAACCTTCTACAAAATAATAATCAAAATTACCAACAGTGCTTCAAATTACAAGTACATCATTTACCTCCCAAACATGAACCAGTAACACGTTTTTTTGAGCGCGGAACAAGAGAGGAAAGACGAGAGAGGGAGAGAGAGAAAGAGAGAGCTGGAATGGGTCTGGCTCAATATTGCTTAATTGTAAACATTTAGGTAGATTACTAAGTTAAGGACAAAAATGAAGATAGTACTGCTAAGTCAAGGAGATTAGTAGGGTGGATAGTGATATTGACAGAATATCAGTATAAGATATTTTGATCGGGTTATGATGGTTATTGCTTCGCCTTCAGTACAATATATATGGACTCAAACACTCACTCTAATGGCGTCTACGGCCTCAACTGGAATGCGTCGTCTGTTCACCATGCGGTCTATGTTCATAATGCGGTCTACGCTGTTCAGATCTACGCTCACGACCACGAGTCGAATGTCCAGCATGCCCAGCCTGCCTCCCATCCCTTCTATAAGGTCCTCTGCTCCCTCTCCCCTGCCTCTCCCTACCCCTCCACCATCCCCTCACCCTGAAAACCAAACGTCCAAGAAACCCCCTATCACATCTCTGCCCCCTTCCCCTTCGCGACTGCAACGGCAAAGAAGGCAACACCCTATCCAGATCCACGTCTCTCACAGGCGCAGGACCAAGTCCATACATCCCCGAGCCCGAACTAGCCGGGGCTCGCTGAGACAATTCCGCTCGCCGCAGACGTTGCATGTGCACAGCATGTCCTTGTCCGCCATTGAAATTGGGAGGAGGGGGAAGCGGACCAAGTTCTCCACGCATACCATCTGCCCTATATACAGGCTCCGGAAAACTAAGTTCAGGCGCGATATCGCGCTGCGTACCATCATTCCCACGATAGAAAATCACGGGTTCGCTCTGGCCATCCCAGTCTACGATCAGGGTGCTTCTAGAGGGTGATGGGGGCTCATCTTGAGTGTCTAGATTTGGGGTAGGGTGGGGGGAGTTCTGGTACGCGATATGATTATCGATCATGGTGATTAGGTCTTGGATGCGGGGTGGATGGCCCATTGCTGTTTGCTTGTTTTTGGAGTTGGTTTTGTGTGAGTGTGTGAATGTGTGAGTGATCTATTCTCGTGCATGAGAATTGTATCTTCTTTCTTATTGGAAGTTAATTGTCCTTGTGTATCATGGTTATTCTGGCGAGGAGAATATCAGGGGGAGGGAGTTGCACTAAGTGTAGTTGATGGGAAGCTGTGACATGTATGTACATTGAAACTAGGAGGCATTGTGCATGTGCGGAGTTGATGAACAATGTAGATGGCCAGAGAGGAGGACACTAGTAGTGTAGGGATATCGTAACAGATTCCTAACAATGTGCACTAGAATACTATTTTTAAAATGATGATAGCAACGGGGCACTAATAGAAGCACTCCCAAGTCGAGATATATGTGTGCGCACAACACTAGCAGAGACGAATAAACGAAATCACACTGACGCAGAGATCGAGGACTTGGATAAAGAGACTTCTACACCTCGGCGATCTATTAACAAATTATTGATATTAACCTCGTGCGGAAACTTGATCAGGCCATCCAAGCTTACTCGAACGACGAACATATGCCAAACACTCCAGGTATATTCCACGGACGAAAACCACTAACAGAGAGACCCCATGCTTGAGTGGAAAATGCATCGCAGAACGCACGCAAACATGGGGAACCAGGGGAAACATGAGAGAAGAAAAGGGAATTCAGGGAAACAATCAGGGCAATAGAGAGTGGTATAAGCCAATTACTAACTCCGTGAACATGAACAGGGAAGTAATCCATTCAGATCCATGAGATCACGTGCAGAATACGCGTGAATGCGTGCAGACTCGGGAGTGAGATATGCACTTAGTGTTTGGAAGAAAGCTTGGCCTTGATCTTACCAAAAATCGAGGTCCTCTTCTTTTTCTTGTCGGTCGCCCCAGAAGCAACGCTCTCGGGGGTTCCCTTTACTGATGATGTAGTTGCCTTACTGGGAGTCTCTGGTGTGGTTTTCGCGGCGGCTTTGCTGGACTCAACACCAGTGGTGACTGTAGGTTGGGCTTGCGAAGTCGTGGTTGGTTGCTTAGACATTGGCGAGACGTCACGTGAATCAGTGGATGGAGCCTTGGCGGTCTCCGTCTGAGCAGGGGCTGTAGCGGGAGCATTGAGAGCGCCTCGCTCTTCAGGACCCTTGGTGGACGATACAGGTGCAGCCTCGCTGACTGGAGCCTTCTCTGCAGCCTTCTCTGATGACACTGGAGCTGGTGCAGTTTCGGTGGTTGCAGCGGTGATGGCCGGGGCAGGCTCACCAGCCTCGTTGGTCTTGGTGACTTCCTTGAGCAATTCCGCCTCAACCTCCTTCTTCTCTTCTACGGCTTCGGCGTTTGCCGCCGCCTCAGGGCTGGCGTGCGCTTCCTTTTGGCTTTCGGCGACGACCTCGGGGACGGCGGAGACAGCAGAGGTGGCCTCGTTCGTGGAAGAGGTTGTTTTCAAGAGCTCGGCCTCGACCGCTTTCTTCTCCTCGACAGCTTCGGCATTGGCTGAAGCCTCGGGGCTCACATGGGCAGCTTTCTGGCTCTCGGCAACAACCTCTGGGACAGCAGAGCTAGCAACAGGTGTTGATGTAGAGGTAGTTTCTTGCAAAAGCTCAGCCTCGACTGCCTTCTTCTCTAGAACGGCTTCGGGGTTGGCTGATGCCTCGGGATCGACATGAGCCTCCTTTTGACTCTCTGCAACCACCTCAGGCACGCCGGCAGCAGGTGTTGCGTTATCGGCAGGTCCTTGGCTGTAGACGCCAATCGTTTTCGCGGCCTGGTCCTTAGCCGCATAGGTCGCCGCGGCGAAAGCTCCAGCAGCAGCCGTCACGCCAGCGGCAGCCGTAGCACCGGCAGTCTGGAGAGCGGTTGGGGTCTCAGTAGCGGCGGGCTCCTCAGGAACCTTCTCCTTTAGCTCTTCCTCGACTTCCTTTTTCTCTGCGACAGCCTCAGGGTTAGCCGAAGCTTCTGGAGCGAAACCGGCCTTCTCCTGGCTCTCCGTCACAGTAGCTGGAACGTCGCGGGGCTCCTTGGGCACCTCACCGGCAAGCGCAGCAGTTGTGCTGGTGGGAGCAGCAGATTGAATGGTGACACCCGTGTCTTTCTCCGTGTCGACTGCTGCCAGGTCCTTGGGAAGACTTGATTCTGGGATCAAACCACCTGTGAGAGGAGGCAGGTGGAACAAACCGCCATTAGCAGCGCGCTCCACTTCCGGGGTCAAGACAACCGGGTCTAGCTGTGGTGGGAGAGCATCGGCCTTGGCATACGAGTCTTCATCAGTCTTGACTGTACTGGAGATTGTGTTGGAAGTCAATGTGCTTGGGTCGGGGACCTTATCTCCGGGCGCGAGGTGGATTGGGTTTCCGGCACCTGCAGTTGCGGGTATGGGCGCAACGCTGACCGTCTCCTCTTCCTCTTTTTCGGGCTCCTTGTCGTGCTTAACAGTGGAGTCGATCGTATTGCTTGTTAGGGTGCTAGGTTCTGGAACCTTATCCCCAGGCGCAAGCTGGACGGGGTTACCGAGACCAGACGTGGCGGGGATGGGATTGATGGAGAAGGCTTGGGGTTCGCTGCCGGGGGTGGCGGCGGGGGGAGTCAATGGAAAAGCACCAGGTATGGACTCTTCTGACTTGGACTTCTCCTTGGGCACCTGGCCGGCAAGAGCAGCGGTTGTAGACTCGGGGGCAGCAGAGGAGAGGGTGCTGACAGGCTCCTCGATTTCATCGGCGTTGAGGACGTTATTGTAGTTACCGCTAGCGTCGTTCTCACCGGGGTGAGAGTCGTTGGTTAACCATGTGCCGTCGACGACAAACTGAGGGTCGGGTGGTTAGCATGTTTGGAGTGATGGCTGGATTGGGTGGTTGAGCAGGCTGCTGCCGCGCATAACGTACCTTGTAGGCATGCTTCCCCTTGGGAAGCTCGACCGTCTTCTTAAAGACGCCATCGTCGCTCTTGGAGAGCTGGATTGTCTTTTGCCAGTTGTCGAAGTCGCCGGTGACGAACACTTCGCTGGCAGGATGTGCCCTGAGGACAATGGTCAGCCAAAGGCACAGGATGAAGCAGACGGGCGACCTTACCAGGTGAAAGTATAGTTACCCATGTTCCAGTGTAGGTGGCAGTGGAGGTGACTAGGTGAATGAGGGCGCACAAGAGGTTACAGTCGAGGGCTGAGACTGTGTTTTACAAGAGTCGGCGCAGAGGCGAGAGGCTAGAGGCTAGAGGCGAGAGGGGGGTGGTTGGGGAGGTGGATATTGCGTGGTGCGTGGTGCGTGGTGCAGACAACACAACACTGGCCGTCGATAAGGAAGCGCGGGCAGAAGAGCTGTAGGTGAGGAGGGGAGAGGAGGCTCTGCGACGCTTGCTGTTGCGATGTAGAAATAGGGGAAGGGCAAAGGGAAAAAAACCCGTGCAGATGCAGATGATGAGCGCGAGGTGCAGAGAGGGTGCAGAGTAGGTTGCAGAGTGCAGGAGAAGCGCAATTGGCGGTGGCTGGTGGTTGTTCAGGCTTTCAGGTTAGGTTGGAGGTTAGTGCAGGGAGTGGAGACGGAGCAGAGAGAGACAGAGAAGCAGAGAGAGTCACGGCGGGCGCAAAGACGCCTGCCAGGGCTAGCGTTTGCAAAGCTTCGGCGCCAAGCCCCTCTTCTGCCTTTTGACATGCCGCCTTCCTTCCGCTCCTTCACATCTTTTGCATGCCACTGTTGTGCGGCGTGTCCCCCCAATTGTCCGCCCGCTCGTCCATGCGGGCTCGCCCACTGCGAGGCTGCCGTCGCCCGGGGGCTTCAATGGCCTATCCTCGCAGGTGTCGTCGCGATGCAGCCGATTGTACATGAGCAATTCCACGACTGCCTGGTTTCCAACGATGACAATCCGACGTTTTGCGTAGGAAATTAGGAAATCGACGATGCCCCTCGCGCTCTCTCGATGATGGGGGATGGGGCGCGCTCGTGCCTTGCCTTGCGTCATCCGCACCTTCTAGGTTCCAAAGTTCCTTCCAATCAAGGCACGTGGGCCCAAACAGTGCAGGCATTGTGTACACACACACAGACACTCGCAGAGAGCGGCAGGCGGGCAGGCGGGCAGGCAATCTCACCACCGCCGACGACGACGACTGTTGTTCGTTTGGTCCATGTTGAGTCCCCAACACATATTTCCATGACAGCCCGCCAGCCAGCCAGCCAGACAGACAGACATCACCACAATCCGTTTCATAATTGACTTCTCTCTCTCTCTCTCTCTCAGAGTCTCGCCGACCACGCAGAAAGCACGCACACTAGAGCCCTTTCCTTGAGACTCACCGCCAGATGCAGCCGACGTCAACCGTTTACCGGTCGCAATGTCGCAGGAAGATCCAGGAACTAGCTCTGCACGCGCCCCAATCAGACCGCCTTTCATGAGGCGAAACCTGCCCAGATGTGTGCATGTGTCGCGACAGCTTTTTCTCCACCGGTACCGGTAGGGTAGTTATCCTCGTTGTTATCGTCAACTCCAGATTCCATGCCTTTTGTGCAGGGCCATGGTCTATCTCGTTTAGCAGGTCATGGGGCACACCAGTGACAGCACAGTTGAAACGAGGCGCGCTGGATAGTAATTACCAACTCCAACCATGCCAATGGTGACGTATATAGCACTGTTCCTCCCAGTTCCGCCAATGCCAGTGTGGATGCTTGTTCAGGCACGCCTTATTGGACACCGTCTCCCGTGGACGTTGAAGTCGAACAGCAAGAACTGACCAAACATAAAGTCCACACAATGCTTTGTTCTATATGTTTTCACTTACTAATTAATGCTAAAATAAACTGTGCAAGCAACATACATACTACTTTCGTAGCCTGATGAAATTGGTTGGTCATATTATTTTTTGGGGTTGCACTTGTCTGTGCAATTACATACCGAGGCATCTCCATCCCCTGCTTGGATTTCATCACGTGCACACGCAGGTAATGCCTTGATGCCTTGATATGCTCAAACAGAAACATTCCAAATGCTAAGCACACTCTATACACTCTATACAGGATTGCGTACAAACATGCCTTTTATCATTGTGTATCCGCCATATTCCAATCAACTCAAACCTTTCACATTGTAAGGCTAATCCCAACTGTTCCATTGCCAAGCCCCCTCCGACATGAACCATTCTCGCCACATGTGCGCACTCTGCTCCCTATCCAGCCCTGCCGGATGCGTACATGACATAATTACAGTTTAGGATTTCTTTGTCCCCGCTACGGTACAGTACGTGCCTGGCATCGCAGCACCATCAGCCATGTCACTCCGTTCCACACGCTGCACCGAGTTCTTGGTGCTTGCGGGCATGCTCAGTGCCAGTGCAGCTCCACCCACACCCAGCGGGCCCCATTGAGGTCCGTGTGAACGGGAACTAAAGCATCCCAGTTTGGCATATTGGTGATGGCATGGCGTTTTTCATTCGCCTCGGTGCCAGCACTTGCGGGAGCTTTGGGATGGATCTTTTAGAGCTTCAGAGCTTCAGAGCTCCAGAGCTTCACAGCTTCGTAGCTCCAAAGCTTCAAAGCTTCAAAGTTTCACTGCTTCCCCCTCCCCCGTTTGATGTTTCCTTTGCTGGCTGAGAGGGGGGCAGAAGGAGGTCCAAGACGAGAGAGGAGTAGTGATGATTGCTTTTCTTCTATACCCCCCCCAGCCCTGGCGTCGGCCCTGCTTCTCCCATATCAAGTCGCCTCCCAGCGTTACTTGTGCCACGGGTTCGGCCAATGGCGCCTGAAGGTGGCCCTCCGCCTGGTGTGCGCTTGACAGGTTGGAGCCTATAGATGTCTCTTCTAGAAGAAGCCCAGCTCGTGTTCTAGAAAAATAACCCCACAGCCTGCCCAATTCCTTGCCCTACATACGCCTGCGACTGCTGCTGCTCCTCCTGCTACTGCTTGCTGTTGCTTCTGCCTCAAAATCCCAAAAGCTTGTCCTGCCCCCCTCCCCTCCGTGTCATTCATCTATCATCAAAGATATTATCGCCACGGCCTTCAAGTTTTCGTTGCCAACTGTTGCTATTACTACTACTGTGTGCTGCTACTGCTGCACACACCTACACATTCTTCTTCCTCTCTCCCTCACTCTTTCCTTCCCACCCCCCCAAAAACCAATACGTCCGTCACACAGCTAGGAACTCCACCTCCAGCTCCTCAAAATCTGCAACTCCACAAATCCTGCAAAACTGTGCACCTCATTTCTACGGCCTTTAACCCTCTGAATTTACTCTAGTTGTCTAACCCACATTCCCCCGCGCGCGCTCTTCGTTGCTCTGCTCTGCTCTCTCTCCACCGGGCTGCCCCTCTACACGGCGCCGTCTGCTTTCGGTTCGGACCACCCCCAGTTGCACAACCATCCCTGCGCCTCTCGCGACGTCAAAGAGCTGCCCCCCAACCCCTCATCCACCAACTCAATGTCTCCCGGCCTGCCCTCCGACTACAGTAACGAAATCTCCGCCCTCAACCGCGAGATCCTCAAACACCAACCCACAGACACCCTCCAATTCTGCGCAAACTTCTTTCTGCGCCGTCTCGAGTCACAACGCGCCGAATTCCTCCTCACCCAGCATTCCTCCAGCCCGCGGGGCCGTGGCATGGCCGAGAACAGCTTCCCCGGCAGCAATCCCTTTGGGACCTCTCCCAGCGGTGGATTTGCGACTGCCCACATGCACAGTCTCCAAGAGGAGGAAGAGAACGACGTCGCCTCGCCCACCGCATCCTCCTTTGCACAGGCCGACATGGACAAGGCTCAGAACACCTCGCCCGGTGCCGGCACCTTTGGTAACTTTGGCGGCTTCGGGGCCTCCATCAAGGGCAACCGCTCGCAGCCACCTGGTCCTGTGGGCAATCTCGACCCGCAGAGCTTCCCCAGTAACTACAATCTGAACAGACGCACCTCCGTGTCCGCCGAGTCGCTCAACCCCGCCTCCTCGGCCAACGACAATTGGACCCCGCCATACCATCAGAAGACAGACGACCAGCAGACACGCCTCAAGGCCGCCGTTTCCGGCAACTTCCTCTTTTCCCACCTCGACGACGAGCAATCCGCACAAGTACTCGGCGCGTTGCAGGAGAAGCCCATACCAACAAAAGGAATCAAGGTCATCTCGCAAGGTGACGTAGGAGACTACTTCTACGTGGTCGAGAGCGGCTCCTTCGACATCTACGTCAATTCTTCTGGCAAGCTGGAGGCCGGGCCAGATGGACTCGGCAACAAGGTGGGCACCGTTGGTACCGGTGGCTCGTTTGGAGAACTGGCCCTCATGTATAATGCTCCTCGAGCTGCCACGGTCGTCTCCACCGAGCAGTCTACCCTTTGGGCCCTAGATCGTGTCACCTTCCGCCGCATACTCATGGATAGCGCTTTCCAGCGACGCCGCATGTACGAAGGCTTCCTTGAGGAGGTCGAGCTTCTCAAGACCCTCACGCCCTACGAACGCTCCAAGATCGCCGATGCCCTGGAGACCAAGAAATTTCCACCAGGCACCACCATTATCAAAGAAGGTGATGTCGGCGAATCTTTTTACATTCTCGAGTCTGGCGAAGCGGAGGTCTACAAACGTGGGAATGAGCAAGCGGTAAAACGCTATGTCAAAGGCGACTATTTTGGCGAGCTCGCCCTGCTCAATGATGCCCCTCGTGCCGCCTCCGTCATCAGCACTACGGAAATAAAGGTCGCAACCCTCGGAAAGAATGGTTTCCAGCGACTGCTGGGTCCCGTCGAAGGCATCATGCGACGCAACGACCCAAGCAAGGCCATTCCACACCACGATGGGGACAGTGTTGATCCCCTGGCTACGGGGTCATAAGCCATTGGTGGTGGCACCTCTCTGCACAGCGATTGAAACGATTTTTCTAGAAACAACTGCTACACTGATTGTAGGAAGAGCACGGAAACGGTAGGGTTCGGTCAATGGAAACGGTACAGAAGATGGGGGTGATGTCTAAATCTATCTTGGCGTGGAGACACGGCAAAGTCTTCTTTGAGGTTTGCTTTGCTTCCTGTTCTGGTTCTATGGGCGTTTTCGCATGTATTCGTAACCTTTTCCCCACTTTCACTAAATATCGCTTGTCGCGAGGATATGCAGCAGAGAGAAGGGTGGGATACGGACCATGATGGGGTTTCAGTCGGCTGGGCAGCAAGCTACGTACCTATACTCCAATTTTTTCGCATGGCGTTCGAGATAAGATGAAGTTCCCTGAAACTGCCTGAAGGTTCTGTGCTGCTCCCTGAATGTCCCTGCAGGTTCCCGCTTTCCCCATTGCGTGCCTGCGTGCCTGCGTGCCTGCGCGCTGCGTGCCTGCCATGGCCGGCCTCCATTGATGCACACAATGGGCACAGAGTCGGGTGACATATCATTAGGGCAGGCCAATCAACGCTTGTCCCGCCAACGTCCAAGGCTCATCTGCCAGGCAACCACTCCGCCCTGTACCTCCTTCATGAACATATCCAGCTGAATCCCCACGCAATCATTTCGACTCACAACGTCTCCTTTCCGCAGAAAACCAGTCTGCGTTCTGCGCTGGCCGATTTGCGCACGAGATCTATTTGTGATTTTGCACGTATCCATCACCACAAGACTCTGGCGAGGCGAGGCGAAGCGACACCATGCGTGACGTTAGCCACTTACTGAAGACGGGCCCACTCCGAACTACCCATCCAAACACCGTCTGTGAGTCCATCTTCCCCATATGACTCGTGTTAATACTAATGCACACGCAGACAATCAATGATCATGACGAAGACGACCATGACTGCTTTGCTTACCTGCCCTCTTGTGTCTGATTCGATCAATATCTGTCATCCCGGGCCTACCACATGTTATGATTCTCCTGCTACGATCCCCAGTGATGATTGTTCCAGGGCCGCACGATGCGCAATGGAGACTCCATGTCTTTGGAATCTGTTAACCCTCGACAATGGATTGAATTCTCGGGATTGCTTTGAGTGGAGTTTCAGCTGCCAGCACAAATGTGACTCAAACACCACTCACTACCTCATGGCTATGGCCCTTATCCAAGGCGGCCTCCTTTGCCCTGTCTGCCTTCTTGAAACCCTCTACATCGTGGACCCTGAGTAAGAAGTGGTCCATTCGTCCATTCGTCCTCAACGGCTTCCCGATATCAACGGTCGCAAATCGTCGACTGAGCCACACGTGCAGCCGCCGTTGCCTCGCCCTGGCCCCATCAATCATAGAACGTACTGTAAAAGAAGCCCTATGGATGCTGGTCACGGTCACCCCGTCTGTATGGGCGGGTGCTCCGAATCCTATCTGCCTAGCATGTAGGAGAGGTGACGCAGTTTCAAAGCAAAGAAGATGCACTAGCCAGATCTCGACGGGCTGACAGGGCACTACGCTGTAGGAGTAGTATGGGGAGGTTCGGCGAAGCCATTTATAACTAGGCCTTTCGACTCTCTCACTGGTCGCTTCAATTCCTCATATACAGTTGCTGACCCGCAGACCTGCAGCTTGTGGGTCTAACCCGTTTTGGGAATATGGGCATCGCACGGATACGCGCAGTTTCCTCGCCCTATGTGTCCGGCCTCTAAGGCAATAGCGTCGGTTCCAATGGCCAGCTGAACGGCTTTCTACCGTTATACCCACCCATCGTAACTTTTTTAGAGTACCGGCCCACCGGACGTTGTTGAAATCGCCGCCCGCAAAGCCTCAGGCACGATTTTCCTGATTGGGTACATTAGCCCCCAAAAGAACCCTTAATGTCATCACGATGGTCGGCATCACGCATCTTGGCTGTCCTCGATTCCAAACCCTCGAATTAAGCTTTGTGGGTATCATGTTGGCGGGACCTGCCCGAATCCATGTCGCTAGGCGTTCGCCGACGACCAAGGAGGCCGTTCAGCTTCACTAGCAACAGGCTGCTATGATGCATCCTTAGAATCATGAGGGTGTTCGTAAAGTCCTCCTCAGCATGTTGCTTGGCTCGTCCTACAGCGCCCTACGTGTTAATTCAAGAATTCCATCGCATAGCAGGAAGCAATTGTTTTGCCGCGCTTGACGGACGCATCCCATTCCCCAACTTCAGTTAACAGTATACCCTCTAAATCCAAGTCAAACCAAATAGCTGGTGTCAGGGGTACAGAGGCTACAACACGTCCGTTAACGACCCCTGTAAGGATCGCTCGAGCCGTCTTGTCCAGTGTGGCTTGAACCGAGTGTGACTGTTGTTGGTATATCCCAAAACCCCAACTACAATCTTACCTCATTCAGTTGCAATCGAACCCCATATATACCACCCGGGTCTAACCCTTCAAAATTCAACATCTCTAGGCTTTGAGCAATAGATTACTCTCCTCGTCAACCCTACTACCCTTTTTGTCAAAGATAATTTCCATCCACATCTCAAGTACACCCCTTTATTATCAACAATGGCTTCCACAAACGACCCGAAAGGAAGTAAGAAAAGATCTGGACGGAGAAGGCTTCCACCACTTGCTCAGGGACCTCCACTCCAATTCGTGATCGCGAGTCACCCGGACGAGTTCAAGAATGATCAGACCATGAGGCACATTCGCTCTCATGTCATGTACAAACATCGCGATGAACAACGCACAGGGTCCAGCTCTCCCAAACAGAGGTCGCGTAGCAGAGAGCGCAGGAGACCCCAAGCGTCGACAGCCAGATCTCCTAGCCCGGCAATGATATCCCATTCAGGGAGATCGCAAGATGAAAATTATTTTTTGGCACCACCTTCGAGACAGCGCAGTACGGTCTGGGATGGCGACTTCTATTCACCTGGAAGGGAACCTTCACGAAACCTCGTGGCGAGAATCGTTGCCGCCACAACAGCAGAGCCAACACGAAGCGCACCGCCTATAATAGGTCAAGGTTCTGAATATTCTTATCCTCATGACGCCTCAGCGGGACAGGAATCTTTGGAAGACCTGAAATACACGTACTTTGACAGTACCAGCTTCGCTCAAGGTGAGCCCTGATGTTCGGAGTGAGTGGAGTTTCGCTGAATCCATTAGATCGTTCATGGATGGAAGTTGCTTGTCGAACTCGCATGTCATTTCTCAGTCACGTAAGTGCTGGGTGCGTCTATCAGGATGTCGCGGAAGGCCTGTTAGAAGACAGCCCCCTCACAGTCTATGCAAAGACTAAGCTCTTGCGAATGATTCAAGATGGACTTCAGACCGATGATTATACCATTCTGAGCATTGTCCATCTTCTTATCAGTGAGATTGGAAGTTTTGATCAGAATGCTTTCAACATGCATCAAGACGCCTTGGTTAGTATCGTCCAAGAGCGAGGTGGCTTAGGAGGACTTGGTGTAAGTGGACGGCCCGCTGCTTTCCTGCTCGTGTAAGTTTTTTTTTCCAAACAATGTTCTAATCTTCCGCTTGCTTATCGATACTAGTATCATCTTGAATTCCACGGTTCTTCGAGGATATTCTGAGCCAGCCTTCATTCGAGGGTATTCCCCCACCCGAAGACAGAGCAGCGTCCACGAGCTACCCATCTCGCCTTTGTTTGCGCCACATGGAAATTTGCACAGTCTCTATGGCCACTGTTCAACTGACGGCACATACCGCATACTAAGTGACATGCATGAGCTCACGCAAGCCTTCGTAATGCGTTGGAGTTATGCCAATGACGTTTATTCCCCAAGTTCCCAATCTCAAGTGGCTTCCTACGACGCCCATATGCAGCAAATCTATACACGCTTGCTTCTGAAGCCCTCAGCGGACGAAGACATCACCCCCGATTGGATCTATGAATCTGTTCGCCTAGCTGCACATATCTATTGCCGCTCAATCGTACATGGCTTGCCATTCTCGGATGCTGCCAACGTAACCCACGCCCGGAGTTCCGGTACCGATATTTCCAATGGCATCACGGTCATCTCCGCACTACACCAAGCAATCGAGAATACAGATAAGCGTGACAGCTGGGGCAACCTATCTGGCGTATTTCTCTGGGTCTCGCTTGTTGGTGGGGCAGCAAGTTGGCCCTCACCTTCGCAGTCTGCATACGGCGGTTTCAATGAACACTCCGCGAGCTCAGCATGGATACGAAAGTGCTTCTCCCTTTATGCGGTGAAGAGTTCTCTGGCCTGTGGCCTTGAGCACGCGAGTGCCATCGTCGAGGCCCAGAGAGCTATGTTGCAGGTCCAAAGCCTGATCAACTTGAGAAGAGGAATATCATCACAGTGAATTCTGTTTTGATACAAGGTCAAAGTTCCCAGTGAACACATTGGTGGTCCGGAGCTCAATTTCTTTGCAATTTGACTTAAAGCTGTAGAGCATCATCTTATGTTTCTTTCAATTTCGATTTCTTTTTCAATTTGTATTCTACTTTTCATTCTTGCCCCTACTCTTAACTCCGAGTTTACATCCGCCTTTGTTCCATTTCCCAACACTTCATTAGAACTCTTCTCTTATATTCTACAAACGCATGTACGGATTTAGAAGGATTGCATTGAACGGACAGGAGCCTCTATATGATCCTTCTTTCCCCCTTTCTCCACAGCAGCGGCCGTTTGACGACCTAGAACATCTGGAACAAGCATACAATCAATATACCATTTATCCTAAAATATCACATATGCATTTCACCAATCCGAAAAAGGTTCTCGCTCACCCTAGTCGTACCCTACGACGTACAAACAGCCATGTGGTCAGAACTCAATCGCTAACCCCCCGAGTCGGGCCTCCCATGTGTCTGTCGTCGCCACCACTGGAGCGGAACTGGATGCATCGCCTTTGCATTAGGCTACCGTACCGCTGCAAGAGACGAGCCGTCATGTGGCTTTCTGATAGTTACACTGGCAAGTGCAGCCGAGTTCGTTGTTGAGAATGCCGGTCAGGAACAGGGGATGCGATGTAAGTGGTCGGTATACTGGATAAGCAAGTGGAATTCTGGGTGCTAAGGTGTGGGCGGGTAGATGGAACCGACAAGGCGGATTTGGTACTAAGAGGGTGGAGGAGCCCATTTTCTGGATTGGATTGGATGAGAAAAGGATTTGTAGGACTGGAGGGTTTGGGCAGGGGGAGACGAGGCTGAGAGGGGAGTGTATGGGAAGGAGGTTCTTGATTGGAGAGGAAAGGAAAAGAGGATAGGGCAGAGAGAGAGAGAGAGAGGAAGAGGTTCTAGAAGGAGAACGGATTTAGTTTTGTTGATAAGGCAGATTTCTGGAACAAAGGAGAATGGATACATTCACACACTACATAGTGCCAAAACTCCACACCATGTGCTAATTACCCACCAGACATGAAACCATTCCTTTAATCACCCAGGTCCACGCCCAAACAACAAATGAACTAGGACAAAACAAACAAGAAAAATACGTCCCCAGCTTCCATAAACCCCCAGCCTCATCCTCAGTCCTACTGCTCCATTCCTCCACCGGCCTCGCCTCCCTCCGACCTAATTCCCATAACATAAGCCACACAGCCTTGTACAACAAAAAGTACATATCTTGCCCGGGGTAGAACGAAGACGCCGAAGCCCGAAGGGAAGCGAGAATGAACGTGCACGTCGGTCAGCTTGCATGTACCTTGCGTTTTCCTGATTCGGGCTAGTGTGGGATTTTGGGGGCGGTGCGGAAGGGAGGGGTGATGAGATGGAAAGGGAAAGTGGAGAATTGAATGGGCTTCTGGGGCTTAGACTACTTGATTCTGTTTGTGAGGAGGGCAGATCATGGAACATAGGGAGGGTTTGTAGATAGCTTTGTATGGTTGGTGATTTGATTGTAGATTCAAGAGGTGATTGGAGCTACGATGCTGCTGAGACATGAATAAATAAGGATATCTATTTTGATTGGTGTGAATAGCTGTGTGTTGTACCATCTCTCCAACGGGCTGTACCATCAATCATGGCATTCTTCAA
This sequence comes from Dendryphion nanum, assembly GCA_020744415.1. Taxonomy (NCBI): domain Eukaryota; kingdom Fungi; phylum Ascomycota; class Dothideomycetes; order Pleosporales; family Torulaceae; genus Dendryphion; species Dendryphion nanum. The sequence continues at coordinate 1,030,795 of JAGMWT010000004.1, read as the reverse complement.
GAAAACGCAAGAAGCATTTCTGGATAATTCGGTCATAGAGAAGAGGATGGAAGGAAACGGGGCGGACAACTATGGAATAGCTCCCGCTGCACGGACCTTCAAATCGACTTCCTGCCAAAATGCATGACTGATGACGGTGGTCGACCTGTGAGTTTCGCGTTGCGGGGCTGACTCACACACTCTTTTTTCCCAATTTTCCATGCCTTTAATCCACCGCCTGCTTCCCCGCCTTACATTCACCCCACCACCTTTCACCCGCCTCACGAACCCATTCTTCCTCCTCTCCTCCTGCAGAGTTCACACCACCGCGTCCTCATACACAATCCACCCACCCCGCCACCGCCGCCACACCACCACCGAAGCTTCCAGCGCGGAGCCGCTCCATGACGAAGAGATGGGGAAGGGAGATGACAAGAAGGGCGCATCCTTCAATCTAAAGGTCCCCAAAGGCACTCGAGACTGGTCCGGTTCCGACTCCGCTCTCCGCGACAAGATCTTCTCGCAAGTAACCGATGTTTTCAAGCGCCACGGCGCCGAAACCCTCGACACGCCTGTCTTTGAGCTCCGCGACATCCTCTCGGGCAAATATGGCGAAGACTCCAAACTCATCTACGACCTCTCCGACCAGGGTGGTGAACTCTGTTCCCTCCGATACGACCTCACGGTCCCGCTAGCCCGCTACCTCGCCATGAACCCCTCAATCCAAACCTTCAAACGCTACCAGATCGCCAAAGTGTACAGACGCGACCAACCCGCCATGACCAAAGGCCGCATGCGCGAATTCTACCAGTGCGACTTCGATATTGCAGGTACCTACGATCCCATGATCGCCGACGCCCAGGTCTTGCGTATTGCATGGGAAGTCTTTTCCTCGCTCGGCTGGGAGAACTACACGATCAAGATAAACCACCGGAAAGTCCTCGACGGCATATTCAAAGTCGCTGGCGTGCCCGAAGACCTCATTCGCCCCATCAGTTCCGCCGTCGACAAACTCGACAAATTATCCTGGGAAGACGTGAAGAAGGAAATGCTTGAGAAGAAACTTGAGCCCGAAGTCGCGGACAAGATTGGAGAATGGGTTAAGCACAAGGGTAAAGGGGATATAATTGAGCTTTTACGTGCTGATGAGAAGATGGCGGCGTGTGAGGATATCGTGCAGGGAACCAAGGATATGGAGACGCTTTTCTCGTATCTGGAAGTCTTTGGCGTTATGGATCGGATCTCGTTTGATCTTTCGCTTGCGCGAGGTCTCGATTATTATACGGGGGTTATCTACGAGGTCGTCACAGATGGCTCTGCGCCTAGTGGAAAGGGCAAAGGCGAAGCTGCGCTCGGCGTTGGAAGTGGTACGTTCTCCATCCCCCTCCCCCATATCCCCATACCCCCTAAATACCGTAAACTCCATTAAATTTCATAACAATTAACACTTCCCCCCAGTCGCAGCCGGCGGTCGTTATGACTCTCTAGTGGGCATGTTCAGCGGCAAACCCATCCCCTGCGTCGGCATCTCCTTCGGCGTCGACCGCATCATCTCTCTCGTCAAAGCGCGGGGGCAGACCGCGCAGCGCGCAAAAGACGTCGATGTCTTCGTCATGGCCTTTGGTGGCAAGGGCTTTGACGGCATGTTACTACCGCGCATGCAGGTCGCGCGCTCGCTGTGGGACGCGGGCATCAAGACGGAGTTCTCGTACAAGGTGAAGCCGAAGCTACAGGCGCAGTTCAAGGCTGCCGAGGCGGCGGGCGTGCCGCTGGCGGTTATTTTGGGGGAGGATGAGTTGAAAGAGGGGAAGGTCAAGGTCAAGGAGTTGGGACTCGAGGATGGACATCCCGAGAAGGATGGCGTGCTTGTGGAGATGGAGAGGTTGATCGAGGAGGTTAGGAAGAGGATTCCCGGGTGATGGGCATGGGGAGATTCGATGGTGGGGAGATGGGCATGGGGATGAGGGATGAGGGAATTGTATTAGATACCATAGACACACACACCACGCATGTCATGTACGTCACTAGCATGAAAAGATAGGAGACGTAGAATGAAATCTTCTGTAACGGCCATCTGCTTCAATCAATCCATTTTCACATCACGTCACATCACTTTTGCTTCATCTCCGATTGAATTGAAAAGCCTCTCAACTTAAAGACTTTTGTATTACGTACTCTTCAATAAAGGGTAGGGAAGGGAAGAGAATTTGCCAATTGGGTATACCTGACACAAGCAGAACACACACACACACACACGGATAAACGCCATAATGCCCCCTGTCACGAGTGATCCACAATCCTCCTAATCAAAACACCATGCTATGCTACAGCGGCTGGACGATGCACTTCGTTGGTACCCAGAACAAGAAGAAAACCGGAAAATGAAACTGTCCAGCCGATTGGGTAACCCGTGGCGAGTGGGTAACATCGTCGAATGAAACATACTGTTGTATGAAAAAGTCGTCGAATAAGACCGCCAATGAAAATAGACCTCGTCGAATAACTTGGCCGTTGAATATGAACCTTGCCGAACGAAAGCATCGTTGATGAAAGAAACTGCACTCTTGAAAACATTTCCAACAATCCTCCAATAGTCGGTCGTTCGTCCATTCGTCTATCAAATAAGAAAGTCGAATCCATGCAAGACACCCGTCGATGAAAAAAACCACGTTTTGATGGGGAACCAATTGAATGATTCCTATTAGTTTAAAAATTCACAAGAAACGTCCCCAAACCCACAACTGCGGAAACCTGACTAACACAACAGAGGTGTCCATAGAATGGCGAGATCAGCCAGACTCAACCCTTACGGGGAGAGGCAATCTCAAGCCTTGATGAACGAGCCTCTTGAAGACACTAGCCAGATCGGACAAAGCGGAAGGGTGCGTTTTTACTCGTGGAGTGTTCTAGAAGAGCGGTTTGCACTGTGCGGCGGCGGCGGCCAAGCCCGCCCTCATCTCCAAGGCCCAGGGTTCGTTACCGGTGAGGTTAGGTGCGTTCTTGATGAGCTCCATCATCTCTGCATCGTCCTTGAAAATGTGGTCTGCGATGGGAGGGGGGTTCCATGCAAATTGAGCAGAAGGCACCTGGTTAGGGACGAATGTAGCATTTACCAAAGCATCGAGTTCAGCATCATCGACGTCCAATCCATCCGGATAACTCAAAGCTTTCGCTTGGCTTAGTTTCGAATGTAGGGAACCGGGAATTGGTGATTGAGAGATAACGTTTCTGAGGCCAGATGGTTTTGCCGGCGTATATCTCATTGCTTCTTTCCGAGCATCCTTGACAGGATCCGAGGGAGGAAAGAAGGTTTCAGCAGACATGGCTGGGACGGATGGAGTAGCAGTGATGGGAGTAGGAAGGGACGCATGGGCCGGAGCAGGTGCCGGAGGTGGTGCTTGGGTCCAAGGGCTGGAGCTACCGTTGGCTTGTTCTTGATCTTCCTCGTCTGAGGATTCATTCGGGATGCTGAATGAGCCTGAAATGAAGTCGGTCTGAGGAGATTGTTCAATCTGCTCATCGAAGACGTTATCCCCAGATCGGTGCATGACAGGGTTCATGAACATAGGAGAAGGGATTACAGATGGACGCGGGTTGATGCTCTTTGGCGAACAGGTGAGGGTCTCCGTCGACGCATGAGGGCTGGTTCTCATCATTGAGTTGGAGGTGGCACGCCTCCTTGAGCTGGTGGCGGCACCATTCATAGAACTGGAGGCAGTATCCATCATTGAGCTGTCCTCTTCCTGTTCAGCCCTGACCCGCTGGCGCTTGGCTGGAGGCTCATTTGCCAATTGTTCTAGCTTGTACCACTCAGGCGCATCGACATCTTCGTCTGACTCGTCTCCCCAGAAGTCATCGAGCAGGCCATATGAGCCAGACTGCCACGGCAAGCTTGATGGGATAGCGTGGACGTCTTTAAGCTTAAGGGGATTTTCCAGTCGTTTGCGCTTGTCACCGAGAGATCCTTGTGCGGCAAGTACCTCTGCCTGCTTTTTGGCCCATTCTATCGCACCGGATTTCTGTTCCGGCTTCACATTCTGAGTAACTCGAGTGATGATTGCGCGTTGATTGGGTATGATCCGTTTAGAGCTGGATGTTTTTGATCGCTTGGGTTTCGAACGCGACTTTGGTACTGGCTTGCGGCTTGGCGTATCGATGTGGACCAGGCTATCATTAAGTTCCTGGATCTCGTTCGAGTTAAGAGGTCGAGGCGGTGCTGTAGCCGGTGGGGCGACAATTGGGGGAGCAGGAGTGCTGGATCGAAATGCCGATGGAATTATGCGGCCGAAAAAGGATTTAAATCCCCAGCCCGCGGATCGCGGAGTGTTGTATTCTGCTTCGGTGGCGGGGGTGGCAGTTGCAGCAGGTGTAGCAGATGATCTGTCAATACCAATCATAGCGTCTTCGCCGCCATCATATGTGCCATTTTGTTGTGTGGTAGAGCTGCGTCGTGGGTTCGGGCGCCTTCTATTTTCGATACGCTCGAGGAGCTCTTCGCCGGTCAATTCGGAGACTGCAATTGGCGACTTGCTGTGTCGTGTTCGGAGCAATTGCTGAGTATTCTCTCGCATAGCATCGAGTTGATTTCGGAGATTGGTCTTGTCTGTGTTTAAAAAGTTAATCAATGAGGTCTTATCAGCCACCGCCCGCTCGAGTTTCCGAATTTGCGCGTTGGAACTCCATTGCTCCTTTTTCAACAACTCCAGTTCGTCAATGAGGGATTCGTGTGTCTCCTTGAGCTTGTCATGATGGGCAGTAAGGTCACGGACTTCGCCGCGGTACCGAAGAACTTCCTTTCGAAGATTATCACGCTCTGCAGTTGCTCTGTGAAGGGTCCAGGCTGATACGCAGAAGCATTCGGGCTGCGGATCAGTGTTTGTGGCAGCATCCACAGCGAAATCACCGGTACTAGTGGAGGCATCCACGGTGACGGGGAGGTCGATGGCGCTGGGTTCGCTTTTCACAGTCACTGGGAGACGGGGAGGGCTCTGCACGGCTTGGGAGACATTAGTTGGCCTTGAGGGGAGAAAGAAACAAGGGGGCCTACTCTTTTGGAAACTCTCTCGGAAGAACAGACCAGTGTCTTCTTCTTCGAAGACGTCCTCCTCCTTGGGGGGCGCGACGATGACCTCTGCCTTGGGCGTCTTGGCAGTACGTTTGCGCGGTGGCTCTTCCAGTGTCTGAAGCGGCGAGGCAGCTTCCTTGTCGGATCGGAGACGCCTTGCGCCTGTCGGTTTGGGGTTGTTTACAGCATCGCCATTAGTGACGACGGCTTTGCGAGCCTTGCGCGGCTTCGCGGCCGGGGCGGAGAAAGCATCCTGCTGAGCAGACTGGTCGCTTTGGCCTTTGCCACGACGAGTTGACACCATGGTGTTGATGATGGGTCGTGGTGGCGGGTGGTCGGATGTGTTGCTGGAGGTGATGGAAGAGGGAAGGAGCTGCGCAGTTGACAACAAAAGTTATGAGGAGCGTGGGCTTAACCCCGAGAGCCTTGGCATTTAAAGCCGCATCGCGCACAGACGGCGCACACCGCAAGGCAATGCGCAGAGCAACAACAGCAAGGGGAGAAAAGTGATAAAGTGATAAAGAGAATTGCGCCGTATGCGTTAATTGGGTCATGTGCCGCCGTATGGGCGAATCTGATGAAATCACTATTCTTGCAAATATTTACCATGTTAGTTACTCTGCACTGTTCTGCACTGCTGTCCAAATGTATGCAGCCTAGCCGCTTTTGTGGAGCACTCGAGGCACTTATTGGACAGCTCGAAGGCTACAGGGTGTTCGATATATTGTCACATTCATACCTAGGTAGTTTGCATCACGGTCCAGGCGGATAGCAGGCAGGTAGGGTACATTCAACTACAATCTAAGCCCTGATTCAATGCAACCTTCCAGAATACGTGGTTGTCATTAGTCTTGAACAACCGCACCTTCAACGCTCAACATCATCCACGATCTACAAGGTTGAGATCCTACAGCTTGGAACGTTTAGAGTTACTCGGTCTCACGTGCCGGCATGTAATCAACGTCTAAGGTTTCACAGCTTGAGTCACTGGGGCTGGGAGCTCCCCAGGACATCCAGGTTTGCCCCAGTGCAAGGGACACAATCTCGATCCGAAGAATCGCCGATTTGTCATTCAGATCCGAGAGCATCCCGACAGCTAGCTTCGCTGCGCCAACATCATTGATGCTCCTGCTAAGCTATCCAACAGGCAGACCAGGGAACCAGCATCACACACCATGGAAGGCCTCTTTTACAACGTCAAATACGGGTGCGTACTTGCTAAATATAGTTGCAACTTCCACTAATTCTGCTGCAGCTATATCGAGGGTATCGTTCGTGGCTATCGCAATGCCCTGCTCACCGGCCAGAACTACAACAACCTGACGCAATGCGAGACCATTGATGGTTCGTATGCCAGCTCTCTTCCGCAGGCTACACCTACTGATGAATCGTTACGCAGATGTTAAGCTACAGCTGTCATCCGCTTATGGTGATTTCCTCGCCTCTTTGCCCCCGAACCCATCGACCTCAGCGCTCGCCAGCAAGACGACCGACAAGCTCGTCGCTGAGTTCCGTTACCTCCAGGCCAACGCGACGGGATCGCTCTCCAAGTTTATGGAGTATTTGACATATGGATACATGATCGATAATGTCGCGCTACTCATTACGGGCACCTTGCACGAACGGGATACGAGAGAGCTGCTGGAGAGGTGCCATCCTCTCGGCTGGTTTGAAACTATGCCCGTGCTGTGCGTCGCGACGAACATCGAGGAACTCTACAACTCCGTTCTGATTGAAACTCCCCTGGCGCCCTACTTCAAGGGCTCACTCAGTCACCAGGATTTGGACGAATTGAACATCGAGATTATTCGCAACACTCTCTACAAGAACTACCTTGAAGACTTCTACAACTGGGTAAATACCGCCCCAGAGGTGGCCGGAACCCCTACCGCCGAAGTCATGACAGATGTGCTTGAGTTTGAGGCCGATCGAAGGAGCATTAACATTACCTTGAATTCGTTCGGAACCGAGCTATCCAAGAACGACCGGAAGAAACTCTACCCAACATTCGGCAGGCTTCATCCAGAAGGCACTCTGATGCTTTCGAGGGCTGACGATGTTGAGGGAGTCCGCATCGCTGTAGAAAGCGTGGCCGATTACAAGTCGTTTTTCGACCAAACAGGGCTCAGCCAGAGCGGTGGCGGCGGCCTTGGCAACATGGCTGGAGGCGCTGGAGGTGAGACCAGGAGCTTGGAAGATTTGTTCTACCAGAAAGAGATGGAAATTTCAAAGCTCGCATTCACTCGCCAGTTTACTCATGCGGTCGTTTATGCATGGGTCAAGCTGCGGGAACAGGTTAGTTGATGCATAGCTTTCTTGGATTTAATCACTCATAACTGACTATGCGCAGGAAATCCGCAACATCACATGGATAGCTGAGTGTATTGCTCAAAATCAGAAAGAGCGAATTGGCAATTATATCAGCGTCTTCTAGGAAGGGGCTCATGTGTACTTTATTATTGTCTAGATCAAATCCAGTCACTGGGTACTGGATGCTGGGGGCGTCATTGGCGGTCTGTATACACTTAATTGGATCTTATGCATGTTCAAATATTTAGTATCGGTCTCTATTTTGGTCCCTTAACACTCTTTCAATATCTTGTGCTGGCCCTCAATCTGATCCTTCTACTCTCGTAATGTGGCTATCTATGCTCCAACTATCGTTTCCCCTAGGGCCGACAACAGATGTAGGGCGAGCTAGAAGAAATTGCGCCTAACAATCTAATCCTTTATCAGCTTGGACATATGTCGGGGGCTACAAGGTGGTTCAAACTCCCAATCACACGGTGCGGTGTGTCAGAAGTCAATGCGATGGTGGACATCACCACCAAGGATAGAGCTAATACACGTATATAGCCTGAGAGTCCCATCAGAGCAATTTTCCCCACCTATTTGAACGCAGATTTGTCATTAAGTACTAAAATACCGTATTTTTAGACATATCCACAGTGTGTTGTTCACTGTCGCGCTGGAGGACGCTTTCCCTACTTGCCAAGACCCACACGCACTTTCACCTTTTGTCACCCTCTCACCATCAACGCAGAAAGTCCCCACAGCACAGATCTGATAAAGAATTCCATCTGAATTCGTCATAGACCGTCAGTCGGGGCTCCCGCCCGACCTTCAACACTGACGTTCTTCTATCCCAAACCTTCCCAACTTGCCAGATTACCTCTAAGGGCCAAGCTTATTCGAATTTTTGACGTGTAAAGATTTTACTTTACGCTTCTATTTGAGATCTAGAGTAATGTCGGGGGCTTTCTTGAATGATGTCGATCCCTTCTTCAGGAGCCACCCCGAAGTTCATCTGTAGTGCTGATCTTCCGATCGATGTTCATGCTACTAACACGCCCTCTTAGATACTGCCCTACCTTTATCAACCTAAACAACACTCCAAATCCGTTTGGATGCTATCTTTTCTTTGTGACAGGCCTTTATTAACCGGTGAGATACGCTGATGATCTTATAAACTCCAAGGCCATGTACCGACTAAAGGATGCTCCTCCTCTTTCAATCAGTGAGAGACCCGACAAGGAACTCTATGAATTCTTTGAAGATCTCCGATTCCCCAGGGCGGTATTCGAGCGAATCGATCGCGGAATCTTTAAGATATGGGTCCACATTTATAGTGGGGGGTACCAAATTGATTCTGGGAATCATTGGCAGGTACCCAACGCGATGAAAGAAGGTCAGGTGGATTTTGCTAAATCTACAGCCAGTCGTTCGTGATAAATGCCCGCGCGTGTGTAGCATGTAGTTTTCCCAGCTGAATATTTACCGAATCTGTAAAATGGCAATCATTCTGTTCAAATTCTCACTGCCATATATCACTGACTATGCTCTCTCATACGATATATATTTCCCTGGTATTATGTTAAAACAGGTGAGAATAGAAAGGCAAATCGAAAAATATGAAGCTATCTCAAATGTAGCATATACCGTATTTTCGATATTACTAAAGTGATATTCTTAATAACCATGCATCATGCCAGCACATTTATTTTTAATGAACACATGACACAGGACGATCTGACTTTGGATATAAGTGCTAAAGATCAGAATCCTACAGCATTTCATGCTGTTTCTACTAAAATAGCTAGGTGATGATGGAGCAAATACTTTGACGATGTCAACCAGTTCCTGACACCTAGATTTAGATGATAGTAACTGTGGAAAGGCAACACAAAGAAAGCTTACTCCTACTTTTATGAATATCTCTAAGACCCACACAAAGCAAATTACCTTTATCAACTTTATTTGAACAACGACTCTGGGAATCCTTCGTAGGTTGAGTAATGATCACAGAATGCGGGGCTGAACCTGAATCGCGCGAACCCCAAATTCAAAAAATTCCCATGCTGCAGCATCCCACCATACAATGCAGCAGCTGGGCTGGCGACTGTCCCCCGCTTTTCCAGAATTTGAACACGCCCTTTGTCGTATATTTTGCCATCGACGAGCCTTCCACAAGCTATCGCGAGTTCCCCGACGAGTTCAGGTTAACAAACTTGGTGCAATGGCAGGTCGGGCAGGGGCAACATCAGACTATGCGCGGTGGAGTCAGGAGCAGCTAATCGCTAGAATTCAAGATTTAGAAGGACAATTACACACAAAACTGGATATACAACATTCTGAGGCATCGAGTTCTCTGAGATCATCGAACGCTTTCCTCGTCACCGAGGCTGGTGGTCCTGCGCCAATTGAAGAGACGTCACAAAAACCGTTACCCTACCGCAAACCTCCCAAGCAGGCACCAAAGCCTTTCGATCCTAGTAAATATAATACTAGACTCATCGCGCTCAAATTCGCATATCTGGGACAGAAATACAATGGATTCGAACATCACAGAAACAATACAACTCCGCTTCCAACTATAGAGGAGGAGTTGTGGAAAGCAATGGTTAAGACAAGACTAATCAACCCCATACCGAATGACTCTTCTGAAGAGCGCGAATTCTCAAGACTAGGAAAGAAAACATTTGAAACATGGGAACGTGGAGGCGCCAACGTGAATTGGGACGGTTGTGAATACTCAAAATGCGGGAGGACGGACAGAGGAGTTAGTGCTTTTGGACAGGTCATTGGAATCAAAGTCCGGAGTAATAAACCATTACCCAAGTCAAGATTAGCATCGAGGTCGACATCACCAAGCCTTGAAGACCAGAAAGATGGAACTCAGCCAAGTGTATCAGCGCCAATAGAGCAGATAATTGAAGAAGATAAGGCATTTGATGACTTGAAAGACGAATTACCATACATTCAACTACTAAACCGCGTACTCCCACCCGACATCCGCGTCTACGCCTGGTGTCCCAAGCCACCCTCCGACTTCAGCGCACGTTTTTCCTGCAAAGAACGACGATATAAATACTTCTTCACTAATCCATGCTTCACCCCTGTGCCCGGTCCCCAAGGAATCTACGAACCCGCCGCCACCGGCTCCAACCCCAACCAAATGCGCGAAGGTTGGCTCAACATCGACGCCATGAAACAAGGCTGCCGCGAACTAATCGGCCTCCACGATTTCCGCAACTTCTGTAAAATCGACGCCAGCAAACAACTCACCAACTTCCAACGCCGCATCTTCCACGCCGATATCGAAGAAATCTCTCCACTAGCCCTCCCCTCTTTCCTCCAACACCCTTCACTTCAAAACCCCCAAAACGATGCCTCTCCCCAGGAACCGAAACTCTACAGCTTTACTCTGCACGGAAGTGCCTTCCTCTGGCACCAAGTTCGCTCCATCGTCGCGATTCTCTTCCTCATCGGCCAGGGCCTCGAATCTCCCTCTCTGATCCCACACCTACTCGATATATCTTCCAACCCCACACGCCCGAAATACGAAATGGCATCCGACGCCCCACTCGTCCTCTGGGACTGCATATTCCCACATGAAGAAGAGATTCAATCCGCCGAGCAGCGCGAACACGGGTACGAGGATCGTCTAGAGTGGGTTTATGTTGGTGACGAAGGGGGTATTGAGCCGAAGAGCAAGAATAGTGGTGCTAATATTGGACGAGGGAAATGGGGACGAGGAGGGGTTATTGATGATGTGTGGGAGGTTTGGAGGGGGAACAAGATTGAAGAGACGCTGTCTTCGCTGTTGCTGGATACTATTGCTGCGCAGGGGAAGAGTAGACTTGGGAACGAGATGAGCAGGGAGCGGGCGGGGGCTGTGGTTAATACTAGTCCGAGGTTGTTTGATGGTGCGGATGTTGGGAGAGCAAAGGGGAGGTATATTCCTGTGTTGAACAGGGAGAGGCAGGAGCCTGTGGAAGTGGTCAATGAGAGGTATGCGAAGAGGAAGGGGTTGGATGCGAATGGGCGCAAGCCGAGAGAGGAAGACGCGGATGAATGAGTTCTTAGTGGTAGTTGGATGGAATGAGATACCCGTTTACATTTAGATGGGTATATTTTAGCGACCTATTGACATACTAAAATAGCCAAGGTCAGACCATATCCTCTCACTGCTTTTATTCTATCCGACCTGGTTCCTGAGTTCCATAAGGTGATGCTATGGCGCCTTACTATCAATCCTAGCCCCCGAACCCATATTTCCATCTTCAAATTGTTTTTGGCCTTGTCATATTGCATCTTACTAGTGCAGACAGACATCCGCCTCGACAACGGCATCCTGATCCCACCGCCTAATCACCAGTATCCAGCTCCAGGTCGATCTGAACACCATTGCTAACACCATAATCTTCCAGCGTAAGTTGATCCTTAAATGGTCGTTCTCCCTGCCTCTTCAGCATTATTTCATGTGGTGCGCGACCAATCCGTGCGGCAACCATAGCCTTGAAGACCTTGACGGGATCAGATGCTAGGCAAGGAATCTGTGCCTTTGTGCCGAGACGGTCGTTCACCGTCACAATGATCATTTGCTGACCTCCAGCAACAGGCGCTGCGGCTGGTACTCGCTCCTTGGATTCTTTGGGTTCCTTGGGTTTTCGCTCACGCTCTGGATCGCGATCACGTCCGCCGCGATCATCACGTCTGTCGTTCCGTCCTCCGCCTCTCCGGTCATCATTGTAGCGTCTCGTGTCTCGACCTTGATCCCTATCTCTCCCACCCCCGCGGCCATACGAGCCTCTATCTCTGTCATCGCGCTCGTCTCGTCTCCGCGAATCGAAGCCTCGGCCAAAACGATCATCTCGCCGCCTATCGTCACCACGGTCACGGTAATCTCTTCTATCCCCCCCGCCCCGATAATCACGATTATCGCGATCGTCGTCTTTACGGTCATTCTTCTTCCATTTCAGATTTGAGAAGTGCTTGTCTTTGGGAGGTCGGGGTGGAGACCGCGAACGCCGGCGAGGAGATGCGTCCCGGGCATCAGTGCGTTTGGGAGAGCGCGAGCGCGATCGAGGCCGGTCGGCAGGCGGTGGAGGTGGAGATGGCATATTTGGTATGACCCACGATTTTCTAAATCGGGGAAGTGGAATAGGTAGAGTTTGTTGTTTCGCTGCCCCAATGGTGGAAGTCGACGTCGTGCCAAGGCGCTCTCAAAAATTAGGAGCTTGGGCCAGGCACCAGCTCGATTCGCTAGGTCCCGACAAAGTGCAGCCCTACCTCGGACGGTTTCCGCGCATTGCTTGCATTGTAGATTGCGTCCTGTGGCTTCTTGAACCCCAGAGGTAGCTATTCACAACCTCACAACATGTTACGACGATAGCAATGATACAGCTGATTCGACGCTTGGCATCACCTCCGAACCAAATCCTCACCACACTACAACCCACGCCGTCTACCGTTCTGTTTAGGGTTTCGACGCGCCCAGTCCCCAAGACGTTACTGGCGATCCTGAACCAATATGTTTCTTTACTCTTACGGATACTGATAGGAGGTCTTGCGCTTCTATCATTGCTAGTGAAATGGGATTTTGCTTCAGATAGCCTTTTGGGATCGCTGTTGCGCTCGCTAGCGGAAACGTCAGTGGGAAACAAGATAGAGAGCACACAGTGGAGATTCCTTGGGCCTGGTGTTATGATACTGTTGTGGTTTGTACTACGGCGAGGGTACACAGGTAGGCAATTACAACACTATGTTGGTAGTGTGTGGGACACTAATGGTATTACTAGAAGAATCGCTGCTTGTCCTAAAAGGCCTTGGTCTACAGACATCGACATCTTCCAGCACATATTTACAGGCTGCAACAACACGATTTATACCCACGACTAGTGTCCAGGATATCTTCATTCATGAAGCTTTCAAAGGCTTCGAGGTCCGTTACTATCTAGCAGTTGTTATTCAAGGTGAAGGGGATGTCGTGGTGGTCTTCCCGGCTTTGTTGCCACGAAGAGCCATTCTCGAGGAGGTGTGGAGAGGAGCTAAGGCTTGCCTTTATGAACATTCTCGCTCAAATAAGGGATAGAAACATGAATGAAATAAAAACAAATTGATTTTGGGCATCCTGATGATCTTCCGATATCGCCATAGCTATCCATGATATACTCCAAATACTCCGTGATACCGCCACGAGAATGACGTCCAGATTGCATCCGTCGTCCTTCATCCTGCATATAAATACCGCATGACATGACCAGGTCATCATTAAGAAATGGATTCGGCGTTCGACCAGAACTTCTGGAAGTACAGTGTCTAATACCTGTACCTGGTCGAGTAATCTTTAGGGCTCACCACTAGACCTCGACCCTTCTTCGCACCCCGATAAATCGTCTCGATAATATCGATTAACTCGCCCTTGTCTTCCAATACCCTACCAAAACATTAGCGCTTTCCAAAACACATGAAAAGACGAGCTTACCAGTTGAGCTTGTTGTTATTACCTGTTCCGAAATCACACATCATGTGCTTATTCCGGAAGAAGAACATAATTGTCATCGGGTCATACAGTTCGTACATAGCCTTGAAATCGGGTACCTCATCGAGATCACAAACATACACGACCTTGTTATACACGTCAGTACATTAACTTATAGCCGATAACTGGGTATTTACTTACCGCAAAGTTCTTGACTCGATCAGCGATTTTGTAGAGTACCTCGTCTTGCGCCATGCATTGTGGATCGGAGTCTCGTCCGAATCGGATCACGACAAGGCGCTCCTCCTCGCTCAAGATTGCTTGATCAACATGCCAGCCAGTATGCAAGTGAGGGAGCGCTACAGAGCCCATGATATATTTGTGAGTGGGTGAGAGAAGAAAGTTTTTGTGAGTTGTGGCCAGGAATTCGTAATTTTTATGAACCGGAATCTATGATGGAGTATTTCACGTTGAAGGCACTAGCAGATGAGCTAGAGGTTTGTATATTCCGTATGCTGGGGTAGGTGATCGTATGCGTTGTGTCCAAAAGTTATAAGGACCAGCACCTGAGAAAAGGCAGCAATGAACACGTGCAAGAGGCCCTGTCAGTTCCAAGGTTCAAGGTTGTGCGGGCGTCTTGAAATTGGAGCCCCGCGCTAACTCCGTACAGGCTAGCGCAAAGGGCTCAGCGCCTCAATGTGCGCCTCAAGTATCCCAGCTGAACTGCATTTCAGGCAATCTCGCTCGACTCATAAATGCCCGCCTTTCTAAACCGCACTCTCCACTTCTGGGGACTAACGAACTTTAATTTAACGCTTAAAGCAACCACATTTGAGCAAACGTTTCAGCAGCAGGCATCACATTGCGTCCTTGGCTTACAAGGCAACTGGATTAGGCTACGCAATGTTCTAGGCAGACAATCAACATAAATCAGCCGTTAAGAACGCTCTCAATTCGTCACTCACTATTACGCCAACATCAACAAACTCTGCCGCAAACTTTGCCGGATATCTCCTTTGCCTAAGATAAAGTGAGGATACATTCTCTGGTGTGCCGTCGTGCTTATCTATTACTCCCTCATTCTCTCTCTAACTTTCTCTATTTGCCATACTCCTCCCAATCCCCGTAATACTCAATCCCAATTTTTCCAACATGAACTATATAGGCCGCCCCAGAGATGCTTTACATTCGCATCAGCATGTCTCAGGCCTCTATTTCTGCACTCCCCACACTCTAGCAAAGACATATCTTCCTCAGGTCGAGCTCCAATCTCACAGCACTATTTTGTCTACAGCGGCCCGAACGGTTCTTACCCAAACCTTCCTCAATCGCTCAGAAACGAGTGGAATCAAGGAGGCTAGATACACATTTCCACTATATGATGGAGTCTCTGTGGTTGGATTCACTTGCCGAATTGGTGACCGAACAATTGTCGGTGAAGTCAAGGAGAGGGAGAAGGCACGCACTGTTTTCAACGAAGCAGTAGCTCAGGGGCAGTCAGCCGGTCTTTTGGAACAGCTACCCGATGCTGCGGATGTTTTCACAACAACCATCGGCAATATACCCCCATGTGCACGAGTTGTCATCAAAATCACGTATCTCGGCGAGCTGAAGCACGATATGGAGGTGGATGGAATCCGTTTCACCATTCCCAATGTCATTTCACCACGCTATGGGAAATATCCAGGAAGCTTGATGGAGTCTGCTGCAGTGGATGCTATCGATGGCACCATTTCGATCACCGTTGATGCAGAAATGGCGGAAGGATCTTTCATTCAACAAATCATATCGCCTTCTCACCCAATAGCCGTCTCCATGGGGACCACAACCTTCGCACCAAATGCAGAGCCCTCTCTGATGAAGGCATCTGCATCACTGAGCCTAGGAACTGCACAGCTACACACCGATTTTGTCCTGCAAATCGTGGCAAAAGATACTGGCATTCCAAAAGCCGTCCTGGAGTCGCATCCTACAATTCCAAATCATCGAGCACTGATGGCAACTCTGGTTCCAAAATTTTCGCTGCCTGCGGATAAACCAGAAGTGGTTTTCGTCTGTGATCGTAGTGGTAGCATGGCCGGAAGTGGTATCAAACTGGCATCACAAGCTCTCAAGGTCTTCCTAAAGTCGCTTCCAATCGGTGTCAAGTTCAACATTTGTTCATTCGGCTCAACCTTTTCATTCTTATGGCCCCGAAGCGTTACCTATTCTCAGCAAACCTTGGACGAAGCTACTCGCCATGTGTCCGCTTTCGACGCCAATTATGGGGGAACAGATATGTTGCCAGCAATGAAAGCTACAGTCGTGCAGCGTTATAATGATCTGCCACTTGAGATTATGTTGTTGACTGACGGTGAGATCTGGGACCAGCAACAACTTTTCAACTACCTCAATGAAGAGATCACTGAGAAGAAAGCACCGATTCGAGTATTCACATTAGGTGTAGGTAGTGGGGTTTCGACATCGCTCATCGAAGGTGTGGCGAGAGCAGGGGATGGTTTTGCTCAAACCGTTGCTGATGGAGAAAAGATGGACACCAAGGTCGTCCGTATGCTCAAAGGAGCGCTCTCTCCGCATATCAAAAATTACACTCTGGAGGTCAAATATATTGATGATATTGAAGTTTCCGCAGGTGATGAGGACTTCGAAATTGTGGAAAAGGTGGCAGATAGCTTGAAAGTCAACTTAGATCTCAGTGACAAGAAAAGTGAAGAAGTACAACCGCAGGTTTGTTCCCACTCCAAAATCACATCCAAGTTCTTTGCTAATTATGATCTACAGAAGCCAATTTCCCTATTTAATCCGGACATCAACCTCGACGAAGAGACTCCTCCAGCATATGACGAGACTGGTCAGTCACGATACGCACATCTTCCTGAGATAGCCGCGCCGAATATCATTCAAGCCCCACACAATATCCCGTCCCTCTTTGCTTTCAATCGAACAACAGTATACCTGCTCTTGGGACCGGAGGCTCCAAAACAGACACCAAAGTCGGTTGTTCTCCGCGGATCGAGTACGCATGGACCACTCGAGCTCGAGATTCCGATCCAAGTCCTCCCAGCACCAGGTGAATTCATTCATCAACTAGCTGCAAAAAAGGCGATTGCCGAATTGGAGCAAGGGCGTGGCTGGCTGCCAGAAGCAAAAGACGCCGCAACAGGAGACTTACTCAAGACAAAATTCGAAGGTCGTTTTGGCGATTTGGTCGAACGCGAAGCGGTACGTCTGGGCGTGCAGTTTCAAGTTGGCGGGAAATGGTGTTCCTTTGTTGCCGTGGACAAGGAAAACAACGAAAAATGGAAGGGCAAAGAGTGGCTTGACTTAAGCAGAGAGATTGATGGGGACGACGAAGAGATCGATACGAACCTCAAGGATATGCACGATGCCGTCAAGTCTTTTCAAAAACGAGGTTTTGCCTTAGGGGGGCAATTGGATTCTCAGAACGAGATAATTCGCAGAATCACCGGCGTATCACCTAGTATATCCGCAGCTGCGTACTCAGGCGCAAGAACACATACATTCGGAGCACCACAACCGCCTTCATTTCAAATAGCGAGTTCGCAACAACAACAACAACAAGCACAGTTGTTTGCAGTTGCCAATAATTCAGCACCTACTATTCCTATGTTCAGCGCAGCTCCCCCAAGAAAAAGCTCAAGTCCATTCAGCCAATACAGCCATGATTCATTCCTCAAAAACTCACATGATATGGGCGTGTCTCTAAAGGAAGGTTCAGGATTGTCGCCAGGTGGTAGGCCAATAGGCTTCTCAAACACTGCATCTCGCTCGGCGGGTATCATTGACTTCGATGCACCACGGGCTAGTCCTGCTCCCAAAATTTCAGCATCAGGATTCAGACAATCAAAGAGATCCACTACATCCCAAAAATCATTTGGATTGGCAAGTACGGCAGGATCTGATGGTATAGAAGGATTCGGAAGTGTAGGAGGACTCAAAAGTACAGGGGGATTCGGAAGTGCAAGATTGTTTGGATCCACAGCAGAAGTCGGAAGTGGTTCCACATTTTCCCAAAACCCTTTCCAGAGCAATCAACCGCCTAAATCCAAAACCGACGATGAGCTTCTTGACGCCATTGTTGCCCTACAGACCTTCGAAGGCTACTGGGAATGGACCCAGGAACTCTTCACTGTCATCTCCCTCTCTCAACAGGAAGCCGCGAAACTTTTTGGTGGTCATCAAAACCTTAGAGACGAACAGAAGAGAAACGTGGCTACCGCACTTGCTGTTGCTTTCTTGGAGAAGAGGCTGGCGGCATTTAGTGGTAGTTGGGAGCTGGTTGTCGAGAAGGGCCGGGATTTGCTGGGTCAATACGCGGATGCAGCGGTGGAAAAAGCGAAGAGTTTACTTTAGACGGGGAATAGTCTAGGAAAATATAAGCTCTGAAAAACTGGTTATGTTGTAAGCAACGAGAATCTGAAGGACTTGTTGATAACGATGAAAATGTAATATCTCGGTGTGTAGGTAGTATTTCGTATTGGTCAATGATTTAAGAAAAATTCATGTTATCTTATCAGAGTAATTTCTAGAACCATGATACTTTTAACGTGTACAAACCGCGGTCAATTATCGATGAGCATGTTCTGAGTAACACCAGTATCATTATCTAGGTACTCATTGTTCAAAACAGATCGCTAATTAGATGCCCATAAATATTGGCGGGGTAAAGTCGGTCTCGACGAGAAGTGTTTGTATCTAATATCCACATCTTTTTCTGGTGATCAACTGCAAGTCACCGCACTGACAAACGGAGCTTTCAATGGTTGAAAAATTGGTTCTTGCAACGTGTTCTTAGTTTGCTTCACAACTTCAAATCCTTCGAACAACCAACCTCCCTCCTTCCGACCTGTTCATCAACAGAGATAAACTGAATACCACCTATCCAACCATCAAATCGAAGGCGTGCAATAACAACGATGTTGTTCGTCACAACAATCTTCTCCCTCGTCATCGGCCTCGCTATAGCTGCGCCAGCCACTTCTCTATCTCATTCAGTCCACCGACGAGAGGACTGGTGTGATGAAAATCTACACAACTCCGCCTCCGTGGAAACCTGGAACAAGTACGCCAAAAGGACATGCGAGAAAATCTTTTCGAAGCCACACGACAAACCCATCACTCTCAAACTTCACATCTGGGCACATTCATACCATGAGGGCACTCCCAATCCCGAGCCCCCCAAGCGGTGGGACTATTACCACGTCTACCAATTCGGTCTAGGTGGAGACGTATCCAAGATGACTCAACATTCCTGCGAGTACAGCTTTACAGACCCCGAGATTCAAAAGCGCCTGCGGGAGGTAAATCATGTCTGCACTCGAGAAAACTTCGACTATGTTATTGCTTGGAGTCATGATATGGAAGGCCAGAGTTATACAGCTTATGTCAGGGAGGCTGAGCATTATCCGATTGATGGTCCATCGCCGAAGCCGGGGTGGGATTTCGTTTCCTGGCAGGAGAAGATGACATTCTGGACTGAGAACTGACAGCATCTATCATGGGGCAGGAACATGATGGATGTCATTGATGCTGCCGGTTCTGACTTCGGATACGGGGAGAGTCTCTTCAGCATTGTGAACAAGGTATAAGATCACCTCGGACATCAGTGCAGGAGATTCTTAGAAGACATGGATAGGAAGGATATCCTTTGGACATTTACCGGGGTAAATGTCTTACCTTAACTACCATCTTTGTCATTTGCACTGAAAACTAATGACTAATCCCGATCGTTTGAATCCTCATGCCGCTCAATCTTCTCCGCCAACCCTTACAACAATCTTGCCTACTACACTCTGCTTTCCCATTAACTCAAACGCGCTCTTAGCATCCTCCCATTCAAAGACCTGTCCAATAGCCGGATGAATCCCCTTCTCTTCCACAAATTCCACCAGACCCTTCGTCATCTCATTAGTAAACATGCGGACACCGTAAAGGGTTGTTCCGGAGAAGATGATCGAAGTGACCAGATCAGTGGCTTTGGTCTCCGTGAGAAATCCAACAAGTGAAATAACACCACCGGCCTTGGTGGCCTTGAGCGACTATCTTGATGTCAGAGAGGATGATGAAATGTGTGAGCGTGAAATTTACCTGTTCAATGGTGCTCGAGCCTGCCACTTCAATGACTGCATCGACTCCCTTACCATTCGTGAGTTTCAGGACTTCTTCTTCCCAGGCGGGGTACTCGCGATAGTTGATAGTATGTTTTGCACCTAGGCGTTCTGCTTCTTTGAGCTTTTGTTCGCTAGAGCTGGTAGCGATAACAGTAGCACCAATGGCGGCAGCAAGCTATAAAAGGGGTTAGTCACAATCAGGCCTGAGTAGTGGCTTATGAATTACGCGCAAGGGATCATACCTGGATAACAAACGCAGAGACTCCACCAGTACCCTGTGCCAACACCGTTTGACCAGCCTTCAACGGGCGTGGCCCGCGAAACAAAGCATGGAAAGCAGTTGTACCAGCCGCAGGCAACGCAGCGAGCTCTTCGAAGCTCAAGTGCTTGGGCGCTTTGATGAGCTCTTCATCTGGAATCACAGCATACTCTCTGAGCGTCCCATGGAAGTTCACTGCTCCCTTGGGTTTGAGCGTCTCGAAGGGTGGCATCTCTGCCTGGCCAAGGTAGTTCCACTCCTCCCAAGCTCCCACGCCGATGACAACTCGATTACCAACCTGCCACTGGCTACCTTGACCGATGGAGACTACTTCACCGGCGCCGTCCGCGCAAGGTACAAGGTCTTGAATGTGTGGACCAGGGTAGAGAGGGCTATGGGCGATGACCATGTTGTCTCTTGCGTTCAAAGCAGCAGCCCGAATGCGAACAAGGGCATGACCAGCAGGTATGTTTGTCGGTTTCGGTACCTTGGTGTTAAGGTGTAGATTTTTTACCGCAGCAGATGGGTCTGTCCAGTCGTATTGGGTCTGACCGTGGATCTGGTATTCTGAAGGCATGGCGAATACTGGAAATATGGGCTGGAGATATTGAGATATACAGAACCTGTAGAGATGGGAGAAAAACTTTATGTTGTAATCTATGTTCGAAGCCTTCTTCAACTTAATTTATAGATTCCGGAAACATCGCCTTTTGGTTGTTAGCTTTCATAAAGGAGATCATTTGGGTCATGTGACCCAAAAGTGCAAATCGGCTATACCAATTTGGATCTGGCTTACCAAACTCGTCCCCTACGTATTAGGAAGCAAAGCAGTGGGAATGCGTGACGGGCCTATCATGGCTATGCAGGGCTACATCAAGCTCTGTCAGACTATGCAAGTTGTGCAAGCGGAATTCCGCTCTCTTACATATATATTTCTTGGCAAATACGTGAACAATGAACGAAAATACGGCTTGCAGATGTGGAAGCCATGTTTCCGACATTTGGCTTATTTAACCATTATCCCCTTAGAGCAGATTATATATGGTGCAAAACTGTTATTTATGAAGGTTTCCCCTCAGGCGTATTTGCCCAGGCTGATTCGAATGCACTCCATCCACCGATGGGTTCTTCGCACATCTTCAGATCACTCACGACCAGGTCGTAATATCCATTACTTGGCAGTTTTCCTTTGTTCACAGTGCCGCCCATCGCAATGTTAATTAGGATTCGGAAGTCCTCCATTCTCCTCGTATTCAACGGTATGTTCCCTTTCATTACAGGTCTTCCATCAATATACCAGATAAGCCTGCCTCTCCAGTCTGGGATACCCTCCTCTTCAATCCATGCGAAGCCAAAGGTATGGGGTTGCAGATGCAAATCTTGAAGATTGGTTTTGATGACTCGGTGCTTGTCCCAATCTTCTCCAGTATAAGAGCCCCAATGTAAGCATGAGTGATTCTCAAGCTCGCCGTTCCAGCTTTCAAATATATCAACCTCGCCATCGCCGGGCCAGCTGAATGGGTCTTTCGGTAACATCCAATAAGCAGGCCATATTCCTGCTGCTGAAGGGGCAAGTATAGTAGCAGTCAGATAGCCTCTCGGCCTAGATAAAGACTGCCAAGAAGATAGGCGTGCACTGGTGAATGTATTTGCCTCGTGATTAACAAGAGCTCGCACGATGAGGCGGCCATCATGATGGAACGAATTGGCTTCAGCATCGACATAGTTCTGTTTTTCGTTGTTTCCCCATCCATGATCTCCAAGTTCATGGCGAAAATTCTCGGAGACTGGTATTGATTTATCGAATGAAGCCTGCCAATATACTTTCAGATCATTCTGGGTCATCGGACTAGAGGGAACAGCAGAACTGGCTAAATTGACTTGTTGCTGTGACACCGGCCTATTTCCAGGTAGTGGAGGCGGGATGGGTGACTGAGGTTTGCTATGCTGAGGAATTGGTGGGGGTGAAAATGGCTGCTGAGGAGATGGTGCACCCCATTGAGTCGGAGGCGGGCCCCACTGGTTAGGCGGCGGGCCCCATTGCTGATTCTGAGGGGGGCCACCTCCATACTGGGGATGTTGAGGAGGTTGGGAATATTGATTTGGCGGCGCGCCGTAGTAGGATGAAGGCTGAGGTGAATATCCACTACCAGGATACTGCTGATTCGGGTTACCCTGACTCTGGCCACCATATGCTTGGCCTTGATGAGATGAGGAGTGAGAGTCAGTGAAGGCCTTTGCCTTTGCCTTGCCCTTCTCGAAAAGTTTATTGAGTGTTCCAGACATTTGAAGCGAGAACAAAGATAATGTGGGAGTGGTGGGTGTGCAACGGGAACGCGTGGCTAGATGGAGTTTGGTTTGCCATCCGGATGATGTAATCCTAGATTGCAGACCGAACTTCTTGGCCAAAAGGTTTCCTTAAACGTTCTAGTGCTGTTACCTGAAACTAGGTTTCAAGCCTGCCAAAAGTGCCACTCTACATAATATGACATTTCTAGAATGTCCACCCGATCTCGTAACAGATGCGTGGGACTGCGAGATGTTCCAGTGACCAGCATTCTGGATGCCGAGAGTATTAGAATATAATACCGGGTACAAAGGTGCGGAAGACACGGCTTGGCGATTCAGGGTCTGTGACACATACAACGGACTTGTGATACAAAATGCGCACCTTTAAAATGCACAACAAAATCAAGATCCCATGTTACACGAGCCGTGATCTTACTACGTCATAGCACGCGCGCTCATCCATCCAATTGTTTGCAGTCCTGCCAGCCACCCCAGATTCGCACAAGGATGGAAACAAGCCCAAAGACCCAGAAGCGACGCAAGAATGGCAATTGTATGAGGTAGTTACGACATCATCGCATTTCACTTTCCCATAAAGACAATCACCATCACTGGGGTCACTAGAGTCCTGCCCTGCGCAAACAAGCAACACCAACTTCAACGACAACTTACCAAAAAAATAATTCTGAGACATTAAAATCCCTACAATCAACAACCCAAGCACTGTTGACCAAACGCAAAAATGTCCTCCGTCGTCCATTCTCTCACTGACCTCGTCAAGTCTCTTGTCGAAGTTGTCTGGTCGTTCTTCACTACCGCAGTACATCTTGTGCAAAATACTCTCGGATTTGCCGCCAAGTTCCTCACCAGCATTCTCAACGTAATTGTTGAGTTCTTCCAAGGTCTAGTCGACCTCGCTGGAGGGATCGCGTCGTTCATACTCGGTACGTTCGACCCAAATTTGCCCGTCGTTGTTCGTCGCTAATTGTGCTTCTAAAGGCAACATTGTTATCCTTATCGTTATTGGGGGTGCATTTTTTGCATTCCTTCAGTACCAACGCAATCAAGGAAACACCGTCAAAGTTGGAAACAAAAAGTTGAACTAGGGTGGCATCGGCAAAAACGATCTCGAGGGACTGATGCTTACTAGGAAGAAGAATGCAAAGTCGAATGGTTTGACATAGCAGCACGTGGTGCAATACAGCAGGTGGTGAATGGGAGGATGGTCTAGATGGAAATGATACCCTTATGGTGGCAAATATTAAGCTCAGGGATTGGTCAATGTGGCAAGTTACTTAGGTAGTCTCATTCGTGAACCTTTAGCCAAGCCTCAAGCACAAGGCTGGCTATACCGAACTACAACTCAATGTCATCCACCGTGAAGCATGTGACTTGTAATTGTTTACCTGAATGAAGGGTTGGATCGTCTTCCCTAGCGTTGATTACACAGTTTTTCGGTATACCGCATCCCTTCTTTGGTAGCAATATACGATGAAGGTGCGAGCCTCGGTCGGTGTGGCTTATCTTTGAACACTGCCACAAGCTCGGACCATATCTTACTCAGGCAGCGCACATTCAGCCTCGTTGCCTTTTCCACTTCGATGCCTCCTGAATCGTCCGCGGCTATCTTCATCAGCTTCCATAGGTCGCCATTCCAAATATTCTCTAAATCCATCAACTACATATCAATTTCTGATGGTGTTTTCGTTCGGAATCGCCATTGTGCGACGTCTCACACCTGAAAATGCTCCGGAGATAGAGTCAGTCGTTCCAAATGTTCGGCGGATAATCCACTCATCCGGAGCTGAGAGGCTCTGTTGAAGATCTTGGGAACTACCAATCTTAGCGTGTACCTGCTATTATTTGTCCGTTTTGAGCAGGCATTAGTCTTCAGCAATGATAGCTCGCTTTCCTTCTTCTTTTTTGCTCGATCGGGATAGTGTCTTTCAACAAGGCTTGTGCAAGTATACAGGCAACATTCCACCGTAACTGTTTCTAGATCATTCATGACATTTTATCAATCTTCATTGACCTCTCACAGAGACAAACGCGCACGCAGAATGGCTTTTCGGCACTATCATGTGTTCTTTTGGCCCCTATAATCCCTGGTAACCCTCATCATTGATCAAACTGCACTCCTACATTACTCGGCGTTGGCGATGGAACTGGAATCTGAATATTCAATGTGATAGTATATAACTCCTTCGAAAGGTGCTTGAGTGTATCAACTCACCTCGTTATCAACCATCCTCACAGTACTTTTTACACAAAAATCTATTTGTTATAATTGTCTCTACTTTTCTGACTCTTATACCTCCAATTCCAATATCTATTTACTATTATTTTGGCTTGATTATTCCCCTGTTATTATGGCATCAACGGTGGGAGATTATCTCTTCTCCAAATTGGTTGAACTTGGGGCGGTGCGAGTCTTCGGGAATGGACAAAGTCAGTATTGTTCCGCCATATCTGTCACATGCTAAGGGTATCAGACTCCTCTTTCAGGGATTCCATATACAGAAATGGTCTTCATTACGATGATATCAGTGTGATGTATCCTACTGTCTCGGGGCTACCCGTATTCGTAGTATCATCACAAGTCGAGGATCTTTCAGCTTGCACGATTCATGGCGCTCGATACATTGGTGACGGTCCTGCTGTTTATATTGTTGAGCAGATTTCTGCCCAATTCAACAAGTACGTACTCAGTATCTCTATACTACTATTTCTGATTGTTCAAAGTATCTCTACAATCACGCCACAATTTCACTTCGCAACCGCAGTAGTATTGGACAATCCTTCCACAATTGCAGCTCAGATTACCGCAGCTCTGGGAGTAATGGTTAGAGAACAAAAGCCAATTTATATTGGAGTACCATGGACTGTTGTAAACCACCAAGTCCCTGTTCAATCAGCTTCTTCATATAGGCCATTGAATGTCTCGTCTGGAAGCGGACAGGAAAGTTCAGCAATCGCAGGTTTGTTTTTTCTTAATATCTACTTCAAGACCTCTCTCACATGCTCACATCTGACTTTTATAGCTATTGCGATGTCCTTTGTTTAGAAACTTTCGCTGCAGTCGACACCGATGTCCAACCATTCTGTTCCAGTCGGTCTTTGTTGGAACTAATCGAATTGCATGACTCCCTTCGTCTTACTGGCTGAGCAAGGAAGTCACTCAAGGACGCTTGAGGCTAATGCACGTCGGATCTCGCATAGTTCTGGACCTTCTCAATTCAGTGGTGCTCACATCGCACATATACTAGGGCTGCAGGCTGCATTTCCTAGTCATTTTTCATTCCTTTGCAACATTTCAACATTTTCCTATTTCCTTTTCCTTTCGGATTTTTTGTTGTTTTTCTTTAATAAAGTTTTTATCTTTGAATTGCACACTTTTGCTATATTCACTTCGTAATCCAGTGTCCTTTCGTATTCTGGAAATGTTTCGCATCCTGCTATTCCCGCTATGCTATCTCAGATAATATCGTCTAGTGTCCCAACATGCCGGATAAAAGCTAAAATACCTACCGATCTGCAACGACCCGGGTTATTTGATTCGCCTCTCAGCTACACTAGAATACAAAACTCCATTTGTGTATAATGGTGCAGTCAGCATGTACCTAGGAACATCATGCAAATCTTTCAAACCAGGTTTGCCCTTGACATGTCGAAACTACTTAAAGTCCGCCATTGGACCAGGTTCTCACGTCGCTCTATGCCGCACCCAATTACCAATTTCGTCCTTTTGTGAGAAAATGAGCGACCATAAACAAGATATTAATAGAGGGGCCGTAATCGGCTTGGATATTGTATTAGATTCGGATGAGCGAGAATTAGCGAAAGTGGGGAAAAAGGGTGTTTTGAGGGTAGGTCATCATTCCTTCCACCCTCATCTAATCGTCATGCACATTGTGTAGGCCCCAACCACGGCACATTATATTTGTACATTGCAATATTCTGACCTATTATACCAGCGAAATTTTGCATTCTTCAGTATCCTTGGCTTTAGTTGCACGTTGATTATAACTTGGGAAGGTATGCTTAGGTGAGTTGGAAATGAGTGACTGATTGATGTTGACTGATTGCTGGAGTGTCTTCGTTTTTGGACTTTTCAACGGCGGACCTGGAGGCCTCATTTATGGTTTCCTCTTTGTGTGGCTTGGCTATGCGGCTGTTGTTGCAAGTATGGGCGAACTTGTTTCAATGTGGCCTACAGCTGGTGGTCAATATCATTGGACATCCCGACTCGCGTCAGAGAGGTACAAAAATGTGCTTTCTTACGTTACTGGATGGTTTGTATCTTTCTTCCCGTCAAACACAAAGAAACGTACTAATACATCGATCAGGCAATCAGTTATTGCCTGGCAAGCACTTTGTGCTTCTGCAGGATACTTGACTGCTACTGCAATTCAAGGAGTTATCATCAATAGTCAGCGGTCTTATGTGCCCGAAAGATGGCATGGTACCCTGCTGGTATTCGCTATCATGCTTCTATGCTTCATCTTCAATACCATCCTTGCGAAGCAGCTACCAATTGTAGAAAACATCGTCCTCATTTGGCACGTCACACTATTCATAGTAATCCTTGCCGTCCTCGCAACACTATCTCCTCAGAAAAGCGCGAGTGCAGATGTCTGGAAGTTATTCCTCAATGAAGGTGGTTATGAAAGCAAAGGGCTATCCTTTTTTGTTGGGCTCATTACTCCGGTGTTCGCATTTTCTGGAGTAGATGGTGCAGTTCATATGTCTGAAGAAATTAAAAACTCATCTCGAATACTTCCATGGGCTATGCTTGGTATGTCCTAATTCACCAATATAAGCAAATATTATCATCTTCTGACTGTTACTAGGATCTATTGGAGTCAATGGCATAATGGGCTTCTCCATGCTGATTACAATTCTCTACTGCATTGGCGACATCGAAAATGCTCTGAACACCCCTACTGGCTTCCCTTTCATCGAAATTCTAACGCAAGGGACTTCTTCCGTCACAGGCGGAACTGTGCTCTCCGCTTTGATTGTCACGATGTTTGCGCACGCAACTATGAACGTTGTGGCGTCCACCTCACGCCAACTCTGGGCCTTTTCAAGAGATAACGCAGTCCCATTCGCCAGTGTAATCAGCCACATACATCCTACTATGAAGATCCCGCTGGTCAGCATATGCATAACGACCACTACAACATGTCTTCTCTCGCTCATCAATATTGGCTCTGCGACCGTCTTCAATGCTATCGTATCTCTCACGGTCGCTGGATTCTTCGGATCTTACATTCTTCCCTTTTCACTACTTCTCTACGCGCGGATATATCAACCCGAAAAGCTTCAATTTGGGCCTTGGAGGCTTGGAAAGATGGGAGTTTGGATCAATGGCTTTGCGATACTGTTCAGCATTATCGTCATGTTCTTCTCTTTCTGGCCCACCTCTGTACCTGTCACGGCGGCGAACATGAACTGGAGTTGCTTGCTTTGGGGTGCGACGATGATTTTCGCGGGGTGTTTTTGGGTCATGCACGGAAGAGGGGTTTACAAGGGTCCGATCATGGAGACGGGAATCATGGATGCGGTTGTCTGAAGCTGACTTGTCAAGGTGTCCGAA
Source organism: Dendryphion nanum (assembly GCA_020744415.1). NCBI lineage: Eukaryota > Fungi > Ascomycota > Dothideomycetes > Pleosporales > Torulaceae > Dendryphion > Dendryphion nanum. The sequence goes on along the minus strand of JAGMWT010000004.1, from coordinate 1,002,709 downwards.
TGAGTGAGTTTTGAGTAAAAAGGCTAGAATACAAAGCTAAGAAATGATATTCAAGCAATAACTATCATGATCAAAGCATTTGACACAAATGATTTAGAGGTCACGTATGAATTCTATATTGCACGTTGGAACTTCAAATGCGCGAATCACTTGTGGAAAATGGAACATTTAACTTGCAATAGAACTTCCTCTATGTCATCACCGAGTTCTAATCCTTTCCTAACACAATACCGATTAACCGGGGGTTATATCAGCTGATATTACCAAGAACCGCAAGGATCATGTCCGGACCTAAATCCTCAACTCTTCTTGCGGATGCGTATATCCACTGTAAGACCTAAGTAACGATCCTGACTGACTAATTCTGAATTCTAGAGATCTGTAATATTATCTATGCTTTCTGTATTCGTAGAAGCCGTGTATATGTACGACACGACTCCGACTGTCCCATTTACTCAAGCCGCCACAGAGATAAATCAACTAGACGGGTCTTACCTAAGTTGGTTGGTAAATCTGATCCGACTTCCTTCCACTTTACACTTGCAGCACACAGCTTTACATTGAAGGATATACAAAGCTGCATCACTTCTTTCGGTGTGTATAATGACTTCCTTCTGCGCATCGTCATGGAAACCAGATATTTCGACGACTATCACAGTGCATTCGACCTCACTGCTCTGAACGATATCAAGCAAACATCCGTTGTTTTAAGTCAAGCTTGACGAGGGTGTGTGGGCGCGCCACACTCTCAACGTTGATCTGAACAATATGATTCTTAATACTTCAGGCAGCGACAGATGGATGACATGGCGTGCCCAAGCCGTGACTAGCATCAAAATAAATTGTAAAAATATCCTAGACTTATACTATCGCTTATTATGGGACATCAGGCGGAGTTTGTCACAAAATGGATGACTTCGACTTCGTGGTTTGATTCAACACTCTTCCATTGCCTTGGTATGTACCCAAGACCAAGCAGTGGATGCTGGAAGTTGAATTTTCGGAGATTCGTAATCTTACTGTTATGATTATTTGGTAGTTCTTATTTGTTTGTCTAGGCCTGGGCATGTACCCCGCTTTTCAACTATCAAGATAAGTGAATAATCCCAGGTAAAAGGCGCATTCCGCACCGGAAAACATAGTAAGATGCATAACCGGCAAAAGAAGTGCTCCATTTGCTTCTAACCCCCTGGATATTGGTTGATGGCTTTCCTCAGGCCCCCTTTCGCATAGCGTATAGCGAATCGCAAATTGAATCTGCTGCATGAAAGTTCCTGGTCACTGGAAGCAACGTCAGATTTAACATGCAAGCAGTAGCTAAGTTTTACGTTCTAGATCTGCCTGCTGACATGCACATGAGTATTGCAGGCTTGGTTCCTTCACAAGCTAGCCAAATTCATATAAAAAATGGAGAATCCAAGCCAAGACTCGAAACATTCTGCAGTTGTTGTACGGTGCTCTTGCTACTCCATTATCACAACACAACACACAACCATTTGTTGATTCATGAAGCCCAAATCATTCCATCCGAGGAAGAAGTGTTTTCGGCCGTACCACCTCACATCGCCAAGCGCGAATCGGTAGGCATTATTCCATCCACACCCCCAGAAACAGAGCTCTTGTCCCCCATGATCAAATTATCGTAACCAACCATGATATGCATACCCTTGCTCATATCACAGAACCTCGAACCGCACCCTATAAGCCACAATATCAAATTAGGAAAAGCTTACGAAGGAAATCAGGTCGCGGGTCAACTTACCAACGAGTGACCTATCATCGCTAATGTCCTTGAGGAATTGCAAGAATTTGTCCGCATCCTTACAGTGAAATTCAGCGCAGCCGTCATAGGGGAGGAGCTGCATATGGCCAGATTCGAGAACGGGAGCAACTAGAGAGCGGTGGTGGGCGTCTTGATGGAACTGTGTTTGTTAGATTGACGGACTCCGAAGTAAAACTGAGATCTTCACTCACCTGGACATATCGGGAGAGCTTAATACCTGTGTTTTGAACAGAGAGTGTGAGATCGGCATGGACTGATTTCCAATGGTCGTGGAAGAACTCTTCGGAATGCTCTGGTTTCTTGTTGAAGAAGATGAGAGCACGGAAGTAAGGTTGCTGATTGGAACCTGTTCCAAGAACGAGTTCATCAAACTTGTAGTTGTGGATCAAGTGGTTCTTGCAAGGTGGAGCGTCGGCCATGATATGGTGAAGTTCGAGGGGGGTTGAGTTGGACGACAGTGAAGGAATGTTGGGTATTTATACGTTCTAGATGAGCTATAATGTCATCCACCATGACTATATATCTCAATGCTCCTAAGAGAACCCTGTCTCTTGCTTCAGCGACATCGGGGCAGTAGAGGTCGGGCTAGTGTATTCTGCGCTGTGATTTGGAGATGAGCAGCTTAGCCAAGTACATCGGGTCTACATGCACCTGATAAAGTCGTTTGCATATGATCATCCGGGGAGGACTAGGTGAATCTAAATACGTCATGCAATGCTGAAAAACAGGAAATCGCGTGGGAAATCCTCGAGATCAGTGATATGACTAGAAGATGATTCGTAAATCGCATTGATATAGCTAAGTAGATAAGAACAAATATCCTCCAGATGCATTTTCTTAACGCAATGAGTGACTATAACAGTATAGGAAATGTGCCATGGTATCATAAAGCAATAACGCCGGAGAAGATCAATATCGTGCCATCATGCTGTGATAGGTAAGGAAACGTGTCGCATATGAGCAAATCTTCGTACGATAAGCAAAGGAAATTGAAATCAAACGGACATGCCGAAGTGAACATAGAAGTAGTGAAGGAAGTTGGTCGACTGAAAGTAATGAGAAGTACATCCATACGATCGGCGGATCGAATCCAGCATTGAAACCACCTGAGACTGGTCTGTGCAAGATTGTTATTGTCGAGGTGTGAGACTTTCGCGGCTACCATCAATCGGGCGAAAGCCATGCCTGGGAATGCTTAGCCTTTAACTTGTGGGAAAGGAAACAGCCCTCTTGAGTTGTTCTTGGTGTGTCTGGAAGTCTTCGTAGTGGCGATAGTGGAGGTGGTGGCGGCTGCAGGGGCACTCTGTGGCTGAGATGGCATTGGTGGCAGAGCCGAAAGTTCCTCTTCTTCAGCAATAACCATCGACTCGAAACTCCCCATCTCGATATCATGATCCCAAGTGGAATATTGGCCGGTTAGGATGTCAACTGAATTTGCAGTCATTGGTAACGACTCTCTACTGAGCTTGCTGTGAAACTCAATGTCCACTTCGACGTTCTTCTGTACGCCACCATGTAGGTCGACAGAGACATCCGTATGTGGCTCGGACAAATAGCCACCTTTGCTGTGCGATCTACCATGTTTCCAGTGGCCAAACTTCTCCCATAGAGACGGTGTGGATTTCGTTGAACTTGTATTCGTATTACTCCCATTCTTTTCCTTTGAACGGTTGGAGCGCGACTTAGAGCGATTGGTAAGTCTTTCGAGATTGAGGAATTGCTTGAAAAATACTTTGAGGGTTGGAGCATTCGCACACAGAGCGCCGATATGGAGCTCAAGCATTGTGAACAACCAGTTTTCATGGGATGCCCACGTCACATCGTAAGTTTTGAAGAAAATGTTATAGCTCGCATATGCGCGCAATGCACCCAAAGCCACTACACCATAGCCAATGGCGAATATACCAAACTTAAAGCGACATTACAGTTAGCCAAGCATATTCCTTTCTCACTATATAGAAGTGTTACTTACCAGTGCAACCTTCTGCCGAAAGGGGATCTGTAAGTTCCAATAGAGAAACGTGGGAAGAATAGCGGTGATGAGGTCTTGGACTGCGGAAATCACACCAGCGGCGAAGACATCAGCGCCTTCATTAAGGCACTTGAACTCGTATCCCATGGCGATTTTGACAATATCTGTCTGATCCCAAAAAGCGGATATGGGATCGCATAAGAAAATGGGCACTATAGCGAAGGCAATGGAATAGCTTGCGATGAATCCAATGGTTATCCAAGTTGCCCATCGGAACCCTCGAGATATTGCGCGCACGGACAATCTCCGATAGAAGAGTAGAATAGATATCTTGATCAAGCCGGTGGCGACACAAAACACCACTTCAATAGCAAGCACATACTTGCGACTGGTGGGGAAGAGCCGCGGATCAACGTCCCAAACGTGGCGGTCGAACCCATAGAGCTCAGTGCCTGTTTATGAGTAAGTACGTAGCGTGTGAAAGTAGATGCATGAAGCAGGATACGCACTCAAAGGTAATATTACAGTGAGTCCTATTATTGGGAACTTGACGAGGAGTTAGGGACCAGCTTCTGATATCAGTATAGAGCACTTACGAGAGCTGCCAACATCAGCCAGTCATCCCATCCGGCATTGCGCTGTACGCGCAACCTGATCCATAATCGTACGAAGATGAGAAGAGTTGTGAGCGGTCCAAAGACGCATGCTGTGATGAGCACGGTTTTGGGGCGTGTTTCGGGGTTTTTGTAGTTTGGTTTTGGCCAGGTCATCATGACCTCAAGAGGGGGGCTAATACCGCCAGGCATGGTGAAGATGTATAACAAAGAGGTCAAAGATCAAAGGCTACAAAAAATGAAGAATACGTCTGGAGGCAAATTTGGTAGTTGGGGGATGCCTGCCATAAGTGCATATTGCCTTCAGTACCTAAAATGTGGCGTTGACGTTGTGGGGGTTGCAAAACAGGTTGTTCACTGATGGATGCATCGAAGGTGAGTGGGTCGTTCTCCTGTGTACAAAAGTAAACCACAGGTTTCAGCCAATATGAGATTACAGCTGATCTGTCGAACGGCCACCCCAATATAGTGGACCTCGAAAATCATCGTTTCATTTGTCGGGATTTACCCCGGCCTTGCTTTACTCTTGCTTCTTTTACTAGGTCGGCAATGTGCGAACAGCTCGCGGTTAGATTCTCAAGTCTCAGAGTGACAGCGGGGTGCTGCTCTTAACCCAACCTTTGCTTTTTAAGATAGCTTTCAGTACTGTGGCGTTGTTGATGCATAGCTGAATATTTTGGGAATAGGCGAGTAACTGCCACGAGGATTAAGCGGGCGTATGAGCCGTTTTGGCGTGGACTGAAACTTTTACCTGTACGAGAAACCATACCCCAGATGTCGATCTCTTCGCATGAGCGCTTAGTATGATCTTCGAAGTGTGCCTCGAGGCCTAGCAGAAAAACCCCCACACTATGCTGAATAAGCGCAAGTTGCTGCAGTCAATATCGCGAGAATGGAGGTAACAAAATCAACACTCTGCAAGTACAGGGCTCATTATCGATGGAACACGACCGTACCGAATGTTTTTGAACGATTCCCATGCTATCAGGTGTTGAGCGGCACATATCCGAAAGACAACCCAGGATGAGTATCAAGCATGAACGGCTATCAAAAGACACAAGGAGGGACATGGGATAACGGATTGACAACATGTCCGTAAATGGCACTAGATATACTATAAAAATCTATTAGGCAGTCAGCCATGAAACCGCAACAGTATGAATCAACCATCTAAGCCAATGATTTGTATTGCGATCAGTTGTGCTGCGAGGCGCGGTGTTTGCGACATAATACACAAATTCTCGGCCATGGTTTCAGAACCCAGGCCTCGTCCACTTTGAGCGACCTCATGTAAGAAGCAAATACATCTCGACAAGCATTTAGACTATTCTCGGGTAGGATATTCCGATCGTCTAGGATTTTCTGTACACACAACAGCAAGTTGATAAGCGCTATGCACGCATATGGGCGACCACCAACGCAATTACGCAAATGAGAGCCGGCGCGGTACCTAGACAGTGTTCATGCGGAAGCAAGTCTGTACAAGACATGGGCGTTTCTTTTGTTTGTACATGTAAGGCCGAGAACCGGAGACCTGTGCTGCTGTGGGTCTGAATGACATGAACTGTTGACGTCCCGAAACCGCTCCGACTGTGCGACATGCACAGATGCACTGCGTTCTAATGTAGTTTAGCGCGTGGATGCAACGGGCGAAAGTCATACGATATTTCTCCATGATAGAAAAGAAATGAGCCTTTGGATGATTTGGTGTTAGGAGTCTGGTGAATCCGACGCGTTCAGTTGAACATTGAAGATTGCACGTGCAACAAACAAGGCACTGAGTCAACCAATCTCAGCGACTTTCTTGGACTGCCCCACACTCATCAACAAACACTATCACCTATTTCAGAGTGCTGAGAATTCTTTTCTGTCTTTTACATTTTATTATTCGCCCATGGCAATTACCTCGAATAGAGACTATTCGCTCGTACCAACTGTCCTCACTCCAGCATGCCATGAAATCAGAGAATCCTGCCCTCCCACCGTCCTCTACCGAAACTCGGATATCCGATCACTCGCTCAACTTCTGAACAATCTCCAATATTTTGAAAAAGCATAAATAGTAGTTGCACATGATGCATTCAGTCCTAATTGCAATACGGTGCCTCCGTCTGGACTGCACCCTGGAACACATTGGCACTCCAATCCCTCTCTCCGCCTTTTAATAGCTCGAGAATTCACGGCGATGTTACCCCTTTTCGACGAAAACTTCAAGCGAGCTGTCACCCAAGACTTCAAGCGACTGTTGTCGGGTGCGGCGCTGCCAGCTGCAGGATCTTGTTTTGCTTCTTCGTGGCTGGCCTGTCGCTTTGTGAACGCTCCGCACTAACCATCCTGGTTCGAAAAGCAAAGACGCAACGGCAGCCATGTTCGAAATGGAAGGCCTTTATTGGCGGAACTCACCATTCCAACGTTTCGTCTGCGCCCATTCGTCGTCGCTATTTCCCGATTTTGCAACTGATGCAGATACTGGACACGATTGATGTCTTCAACACTGACATGGGACTTGTCTTAGTGCTGCTCCAAAGCTGAGATGATCATTGTCGTCAGCTCTTGCAGCCAAACCCCAGTGGAACACGACCCGAGATCATCCTGCCTGAGTGCGGATGTGCGCAACTATCTGTCTCTCGCATGAGATGAGCGATGAGGCGCTTGGTGTAAACGGTGTCAAAAGTTGCACACTATACATTTTCGTTTTGCTTCTGGCCCACCGTACCATGCCACCACCCACTGGCCCATGTGCCTCACGGCAATATATCATCCTCTCGCTTTTCATCATAACCTATATCCTGATGACCATCTTTACGATATGATGTCCGAGTCGATCATGCTATTTTATCAGGTAGCTACGCCATGTATTTACGCATTCATCTGTCAATTCACATTGCCATAGCTATACTAGGCAAATCAGCTGTTGTTTAGTTCAGTCATCCGACTCACAAAGATATCGATAAGTCTCTCGTACTTGCGCATATTTCTCAGCAAGGTTGATCGAGCTTTCCCCTACTTCACGATCGCAGTCCTTGTTGTCTACAGTGTCTTATCGATTGCCCTCACTCTCTTCCAATGCTTTCCCCTGTAGGAATTCTAGGAGTTTCGTTCGGCCACAAAAGAGTGCATGAACATACTTGCGATCATGATTTGAGTCATTTTCATTGGTCATAAGGCAAGATACATTCTGCCTCATGGCTCCTTATTATGGACTCGGTCGATCCAGCTGGCTAGTGCTCGAAACATAAAGTACATGCTCAAGATATCTCGACCCAAATTCGTCGCAACAGATGGTGAGTCCGACAATACCAAGACCTTCCGACAATAGCTCCTACTGAATTGCTAGATCGATACCTATGGAGTATGCTGCCCACAAAATGGCGGAACTGCGACTGCCTCGCCATGGCAAGTCAACGGCCGCTTTCTTCGTTGCTTCCGAGCGTACCTGCATCAATTTAGCAGCCATCGTACACAAACAGAGTCTGCCCGCTCCCAGGACTCTTCTTCTTCATCCAACTCTATTTTCATCAGTCGGGTACCAATCGGAGCGAACCACCATTCTTCTTCGCCATTATACTCAACACCCAAACATTGTCTTCTCTCCTGATACATTCTTCAACAGTTCCTACTAGTCATCTCTGTTTCTACGATGAAGTCTGCCTTTGCTTTTACTAGCCTCGGTCTCGGAGTAATAGCTTCTGCTGTCATAGTCCCTCACGTCTTACACGGAGAGGCCAACAACAGCATCACCTTCAACCTCATTGCACATGGCCCACCCAGTGCAAATGGGATCGTTGGAAGACTTGATGATGGCCAGTGTCGCATTGGCGGCGGTCATCCCACAGCCGGATACTATCTCCACAATGCTGGAGTTTGGGACCAAAAAGGTCACGGTTGCATTCTCGCCCCTGAGACCTTTCAATGGCAATGTGATCTTCACACAAAGCGTGAGTGAATATCTAGCCATATCATTCAGCTCCGTTACTGAAAACTGCCATGACCAGCAACTAAGGGATTTTCTCTCGACTGCAGCGGCAAACTCACGTATCACGGAAAGGATCGTTTCTTCGCGTGTCCTGTTAACGATCGAGGAGAATGGAACATTTATTTGAAACCACTACCCGGACAACTCAAATGTGTTCCGATTACCTTGTCCTCCGAAAATAGCTCTCAGAAGACAGTGTGCGGATCCGGCGTGCCCGCTCCGCCTAAACCGAACTACAACACCACCCAGGAGTGCAAGTGTCATACGAGTCCGCTATCGCCAAAGCCAACAACGGCCTTGTCATATCGATGCCCAACAGATATCAAAGGCGATTTCGAATTTCCTCATCTCATGGTGCCCATTGACTACTCAATCAAATACTGGCACACGCCACTAGGAAGCAAATTGAACGGCAGCATCAAAGCAAACAAAAGGTTTACCGCCTTCACTTTTGATGTTAATCCTAGCTATGCGGGCAAGACTTGCTCAGTTGTGTTCCTCTTTCCGAATCTGTCAAAACTAGAGACCAGTGCATATGAGTTCAGCGGCACCGGGAATCTCACACTCTCCGAGCTTAGTAGGATTGTCGACCCAAAGCAAACTACTGCTTCTAGTCTTCCTCCACTTAAGTATAGGGCTATCCGGAAGCCTATCTTTCCCGGCAGCAATATTAACTTCATCACCACCGCTTGCCCAGCTGGACAGAAAGTTTCGTACGTACTGGGCGGCGACGGCTCAGTAGACCTGAACTACTTCCAAGACTACAGTCGAAGCCCACTTGGCCTTTACATTCGAGTGTGTTAAGATTGTGGTCAAAGTGGTGATCGCGAGCTGTAGATAAGTAGGACGTAGTGATATTATTGTTCTTAGCACTTCTGTTTTTGCTTCTTTCTTTTGTCTCTATACCCCCTTTCAAAAGTCAATGAAGTTTTTCATTTAATGTCTTTGGGCGTCTGAAGCAACCTAAGTCGTAGCGCATCTGATAAGCCATAATACGCCAAGCCAGGCATAGTACAATGCTTATTCACACAAACCGTTCCAAAATGGGAAGTAGTATGACGTAGTTCAATGAAATCTTCCGGCCGGAAGATGCAACTGCACCTTAACCAACCCAACACAAACAGAAACAGTGGATATTGCCAATGATGACGCATGAGCACTGGCGCCGACCGTCACCTATTTGCTGCGACGCATGCGTTATGCATAATCAGAGCACCGGCTAGACGAAGCCCGTCGCTTACTCAACGCTGCCGAACTCACCCGTCATATCTAGATCGGTCAATATCAGATTACTCTCCGAGGTCGACCTAGGAATTTAAGATGACCACAATCCTCAGTTTATATTCATAGTTGCAGGTACTCGTGATTCCCAACTGTGGTTGCTACGCGCAAATCTCAGATTACTGATAAGCAAATCAAGACTCATACTAAACGTGGGATATCGAGCTATTAAGATGGAGGAGGAAGATTATACAGTGCTCAGAAACGAAGCAAATGCTCAGCCAGAGCAATATCAGTCGTGGGATCAAAATCGACAATTCCGAGAGCAGTACCAGCAGCTTCATAGTCAGGACCTATCATATGCCGAACGCATCGCGCAAACAAGCCCAAATCAGACGGTAGAAGGCGTCTTGGATGAAGTCCAGGCCAAGGAGACAGGTACTCAATTGTCGAGGCAATCCAGTTCCTCGTCTTCCTTCTCGTCTTCCTCGTCCGCCTCTTCTCAAGCCCAGACTGAATTGGAAGCGATTCGCACAGACCAACAACCCTCAATAAACAGACGGGGAACGTCCGCTTCAGGCACAGGAACTCTCTATCGCCATCCTACGGAGCGACATCCCGAAGCCATTCGCCGAATAGAGACACATCGCTCACAACACCAGGGTACAGTCGGTGCCTTAGTTTCTCGTCGCTCATCTACAAAATCTCAGAAGCCACTGCCTCCCCTCGGAGCCAACAAACCATATCCTCCGCCTCTGCCTGATAGAGAAGAGTACGTGGTTGAGTATGATGGGGTGGATGACCCGTTGCATGCGCAGAACTGGTCGATGAGGAAGAAGGTTGGTATGAGTGCGATTTTGGCTCTTGATGCGTTGAGTGCGACAATGGGGAGCAGTATCTTCGGTCCTGCGATAGGTCCAGTGAGTAGGAAGTTCGGTGTTATTGATGAAGTTGGGACTCTTGGGACGTCGTTGTTTGTTTTTGGGTATGCGTTTGGGCCACTTGTAAGTTCGATTGTCTCCCTTCTTGCCTTATAGATGAACATGTATAATATGTACTAACTCTATGGCATAGGTCTGGGGCCCCTGCTCTGAATTGTATGGTCGCAAACCCCCCATCATCATCGCTGCATTCGGATTCTCTGTGTTCAGTATAGCTGTGGCCGTTGCAAAAGATTTGCAGACCATCATGATCTGTCGATTCTTTGCGGGTATCTTCGGCTCCTGTCCGCTTGCAGTGGTTGCAGCTGTTTTCGCCGACATCTTCAACAATTCACTTCGTGGCCTGGCCGTTGCGGTATTCTCGGCAACGGTTTTCATTGGTCCATTGCTTGCTCCATTCATTGGCGGTTTCATCACGGAAAGCTACTTGGGGTGGAGATGGACTGAGTACATATCGAGTATCATGGGCTGGACTAGCTTCGTTCTTTTGGTCATCTTCCTGGAGGGTAAGCAATCTCTCCTCGCGAAGACAAAGGAAGTTATACTAATCGTATTGTTTAGAAACATACCCCCCGGTTGTCCTAGTCAGCAAGGCCGCAGAATTGAGAAGACGCACTAAGAATTGGGGCATCCATGCAAAGCAAGAAGAAATTGAAGTTGATTTCCGGGACCTGCTTGTCAAGAATATCAGTAGACCCATGAGAATCTTATTCACGGAACCCATTGTACTTTTGGTCACGATTTACATGTCTTTCATCTGTAAGTGTACATGCCTCATTTTCTAAGTAAAAGCTAACCTGGAGTAGACGGCCTGCTCTACCTCTTTCTAACAGCGTATCCCCTGGTCTTTCATGGAGTTTATGGCTGGAATGCAGGCCAGTCTGGGCTTGCATACTTTGGGATGATTGTCGGCGAGCTGATTGCTTTTCTCGTTGTCGCACTCGATAATCCTCGGTACGTTAGGAAATTGAAAGCGAACAATAACATTCCAGTTCCGGAATGGCGACTTCCAATAGCCATAGTGGGTGGAGTAGTATTCGCAGGTATGTTATTGTCGCCCTAGCGTAAGAACGCGACACTGACAAAATATCAGGTGGACTTTTCTGGTTTGGTTGGACGGGGTATACCGGAAAGGTACATTGGATTGCTCCTGTTCTATCAGGCCTTTTCTCCGGCTTCGGGATCTTCTCCATCTTTTTGAGTTTGCTCAACTATATTGTTGATGCGTATCTCATGTTTGCAGCCTCTGCGATCGCGGCGAATACATTCATGCGCTCTTTGTTTGGAGGCGTGTTTCCACTGTTCGCAACTTACATGTTCAACGGAATGGGCATTGAATGGGCATCTACAGTAAGCGCAACATTGTTCCTGGATATTTGGAAAACAGTTCCTAACACGTATTGTAGCTACTTGGTTGTGTGGCACTGGTTTTAGTGCCAATGCCAGTGGTATTTTATTTGTATGGTAAGAAGATCCGTGCCAGGAGCAAGTTTGCACCATCGCCGGATATTGAACAAGATAAACGACGTGACGAAGAAGCTCGGTTGGGGGATGAGACCAATCAGACAACAGACGGGAGTGACACAAGCCAAAGTCCGCGGATCAAGGCGAAGAAGGAGGGGGAAGTGGAATAAACACGAATAAATATACATATCAGCATGGTAGATCAATGAATTGACTCACGAACGGAACAATTCCTACTTATTACGCCGCTTTGATGTGGAACGTTCGCGTGCCGTTTGATGTTCATAGGCAAATGCCAGAACCGAGGTCCTACTGCCTGGACCCACCACCTACCATGTTTGGCAAGATAGAAGACGATTAGTTTAGATAGCCCTTTCGCCCTTTGACCAATGTTTCGCAAACAAACAATGACCCGAAATGGCTAGTAGTCTACCATCAATTTGAGTTTCGAGTTGGTAAAGTCTATATTTGGAATGTGTGGCATGATATAAGCAGCGTCTACCAAATACAATCAGCCGATTTACTTGCGGAATTCCATCTAGCCTTCAGGGTCCCCGCCCAGGCTTGGGGAAGTTGAGACTATAACTAAGCATGTTGTCTCAGCTCTTTCTTCTCAAAATGTCTCGAATTTCTTGATTCTCTTTCTTTTCTCTTTTTCTCCCGCTATGTCTATTCGCAAAGACATTGAAATGATGTCCGGATGTGTAACTCCGAGTACCCTCCACGATGACTCCGCACCTTTTCGGTTCTTTTCATTACCTCCCGAACTCAGGAACCAAATTTATCGTTGCATGATCGAGCTTCACCCAGTATTGAATATTCGATATCAAGGGGAGTCGGGCAAAGAGTCCACGGAGAATGTTCCACTTCCATTGCACGCCCTCTGCACAAGCAGCGAGCAACTACGTGCCGAATTCTATCCGATCTGGCTGAACGACATTCATCATGTGGTGCCCTTAAAGAACGTGGAGAAATATCTTGCAACATTCGAGCAACAGAATACGTACTGCTTTACAGATGGCATCTTGTCGCCGCATGCATCAGCAACATCCGCGCCGCACCGAAACCTTACCATCACCCTGTCTACTGACGGCATTTATACGACTTCCATCGGCGTTTATATTAACATTCTACCTATCATCAAACTCAAGATCGCTACTCCCTCTTTCGATATCAAGTTCACAGTTGGCCTTCGACCAATCAAAGTCTCGACCGATAAGTCGCTCGATACTCCAAGCGGACCGCGCGCAGGAGCGGAGGCAACACGACTGAGCACGATCCTGGGAAATCGCAACAAACTATGGCTACAGCTGATCGAAAATGGTATCGACAAGGTCGAGATCGATAGTTGGGGAATGGTAGTGCGCGTATATTTGAAGAAGAATGCTGTAGGAGAGCTAATGGGACGCGATTGGGTGATGGAATTAGCTGAGAATAGAAGGAACTTCGAGGCGAAGCTTGGATTGGAGAATTTACGATGCGCTATGTTGGTTACAAAAGATTAAGGCCTGTGTGAGGGGCAAATTATGAAAAAGAGGGATATGATTCGCTTCCATATGAGTTCAGCTGGCAAGGTGTGAAGGTCGCTGCACGTGATAACATCTCTTTCCAGATGCAACCTTGGAACTTCTTGGGCCGCTGAGAAATTCCAACACATTATTATATCTCGGTTGCATCTTAACTCGAAGCGCCACCCTCCTTCCGTGTCGCCTGTTCACAAGTTCTTGTATCTAGAGCATTATGACTTCGCGTCGCGCCAGCACAGCCGCAGCGCCGCCCGTGTCTCTTGACTTCGCCACACAGCCCTTCAACCTGTCGCCTTCAGAGCTGTCAGCACGACCCCTGTGGCACATCAGTCACGCACCCGTTCGTCCACTCGCTCGTCCACTGGCAATGCGAAACCAAATGCGGCGGAGTCAAATTGGAGGGAGGAAAGGATACGTATTGCGGCTTATCGGTTCGTGATCACCTGGACCGGCGGTGCACGCAGGCTGGCAATGAGTTATATAGCGGCGCGTGGTGCTGGAAAGGTTGCGCATCTTTTCAACGCTTTCGAAGATTTGTGACTGCAGATTCCCGATCTATCTGTAACACCTTTGCGACAGGAGCCGCTCCTGCATGCTGGATTCGTGGTTGTTCGTGCTTACTTTCTGCGCCTGCTTTACGCCCGTATCGTACAGTATCTATACCCACCGAATATCGTCCCTCAGAAAAAGAGTGCCAGCCCAAACCACAACCACGAAAGTCCCCTCGTCCTCCATACAAGCCATGTCGTCAACAGTGACAACAACTTCTACACAAACCGCTCCATCATCGTATTCCGACCTCCCCTTCGACATCATGCCAAAATATGCCGAACCTCTATACACAGAAATTCGCATTCCACTTCCACCTCTCCCCTCACCAAATCATGCGAAGCCCGCAACCAACACAAAACCCACCGCAACAAATGCATCGACATCTCGCGCTCGTGCTCATACCCTCCAATCCATATCACCATTCCGGCGACGACGCGACTCGGGGACTTCGACTGACCGATCGAAAAGCCAAAGTCCACCACCCCAGAAATCGCAAGACAAACAGTTCTCGTTTTCAATAAAGGGGAAGGGAAAGGCGAAAGAAGCGAAATCGAGGAGAGGTACTGTGGATGCATTGGCGGTTGTGCCTGCGATGTTGATACTAAAGGCGGAGTTATTTACGCCGGAGGAGAAGGATGAGGGAACGGAAAGGAGGGAGAACGTCGGGGGAGTGAAATGAGAAGATGGGGAATAAAGTCGCATTATGATGGCCCTTTTTTTTCTTAATTTTGGAGCAGTTGTGTATTAATAGCTCGAGCAAACGATCAAGGAATGGAGCGAGGGCACCCGGGTCGTCGATTGATCGAAGTGCGATAACACTGCGTCGGAGTAGAACACTTCGATGGTAGGGTGGAAGCCGCGATGATACCAGAGCAGAACAAGAGACGAGAGATAAAGAGGATTTCATTTTTGGTATAAGAAGGTTGAGGAGATTCCCGATTCAGTGGGCATCGGGCAATGTTATCGACTCTCGAGCCGGACTTGGTCGATTTATGACCATTATCAGGCCCGGTGGTCAACTCAAGGAACAAAAGCAGGTTCTTTCTATGTCTTCCTGAATTTATCTTTACATAATATTCTAAATAAAGCTTCAATACTTAATCCACATATAACACAAAAACCTAAATCTTCATTCTCCAAATCTACCCATTCTCATACATACTATATCATAAACCTCACCCCTCCTAGTATACAACCACATCTTCCCCGCCCAGTCATCCCTATCTTTCTGCCCCCCTCCCCATGTCCCCCCAAGTCCTCAATCCCATTCTTCAACATCGCTGCCGGCCCCTCCAAACTCGTTACATCGGCCATCATAGGCAGCATCGGCACGAGGATCGGATGATAGGCGCGGAAAACTAGTGTGTTGCTGTTTATTGCCAGATACTGGTGGTGGCGGAACGGGGGAACAGGGATATAAAATATCCAACTCGTGGCCAGTGCCTGCTTTTGTTGAAAGACCAAATCCGGCTCATTTTTGGAATATACGAATGGTTGGTTTGGAATTATGATTCTCGAGTGCTATATGTATCGCGGTACTTATGTTTGGAGTAACTATAAGCGATATTTATCCAATTCCATGTACAGTGCGTTCCGCCACATTTTTTCTGCTTTTAAAAGATTTCGTTTGGTACCATAAGTCATAGTATTGACCCCTCTCTCTCTCTCACTACAGTTTTGAGATCTTAGGGCACAACAAATGTTCAACGTGAATTGTCTTCGTCCCCTTATTTTTATCTCTTTCCCGCATTTGATATAGCTTTCACGTTAGCCTCATCGCCACAGGTCTACGAAATAATGGAAGTCAAAATGGATATCAGCTTATATCCTCAACATTGATGCAGATAATTCTGAAGAGTAGATATAGCTAATATGCGTGACTTGGGGGAGAGTATTTCCAAAGTAGGAGCATAGTGTCACTTAACACAGCACAAAATCCCATCACTTTTGAAAAAGAAAACTGAACATTCCTTATATCTACAATAACACACAGCTCATTTACACGTAGACCCTACCCACCTCCTAATACAACCCTCTACTTAAACTGATCTTCCGTGACTCCCTTCCCCATCGCCGCCGTCGAGCTCACACCGCCAGACACCATCTTCAACATATTATCCACATAATTCGCACCCGACCACTTCTGGTGCGTCAACACATCAACCTTGTTAGCCGCCTCGGGCTCCTGGATAATCTCGCCATAAGCACGCATGCCCTGCTTAGCGTACGCCTTGGAGAACGTATCTGCCATCAGCGCCGTCTGATGCAGACCCGCGAGCGTGATGAATTGCCAACAGTAGCCGAGCGCGCCGAGACGCTGAATGTAGGTTTCTTGCTCGTCGCGCGGCATGGCGGATTTCCAGTTGAAGGAGGGGGAGAGGTTGTAGGAGAGTCTGGAGCTGTTAGAATTGAATTATTGTGTCCCGAGGCAGATAGACTTACTTTTGCTCGGGCCATACGGCATGCACACCGTCGGCGAATTCCTTCGCTTGGGCGAAATCGGGCAGTTTAGACTCCATCCAGATCATATCAGCATATGGGGCGTAGGCATTGGCGCGGTTGATGGCACATTGGCAGCCGCCCTGATATCTATAGTAACCTTCACGTGTCCTTGAGGCTTCCCAGTCGAAGAAGACATCGACTCCGGTGATACCAGTCGCAATGGCTCTTGCCTCGGAGTTGCTCTTGCCCTTGCTCTTTTCTAAGAACTGCTGGATGAGGTCCTTCTTGTTCACGTGTACCCCGGCATTGATTGTGTCAGTGACGGCTTCGTGGAAAAGCTTGAGGTTGGCCTGTTTTATCCAGGCGTCTTCGATAGCTTGGAGCTCGGCGCCGTTCTTGCCAGCTTGCTCGGCGGCATACATGAGTGTGCCAAGAGGCTGGAGAGCGGGATTCGTGCTTCCCAGGATGTAGTGGTGGTCACGGGGGTCAATGGTGGAGGTGATGAGAGTAGCGGCTTCGGAGTCGGTTCGAGCGACGGCAAGGAGATCAACGCCTGTCCAGAGTCAGTTATATGGCTCTACCCAATGATTTTAATGCAGCTTACCCATTATGTCTGCCTGTGCTCGGATGGCAACCAACCGATTGATGTGCTCGCTGATTGGTACCAATACTTTGCCAGCCATGTGACCGCACTTCTTTGTACCTGGCGCCTGGTCCTCGATATGTATTCCCGCAGCTCCCTTCTCAACGAACAGTTTTGTAAGCTTCATGATAGCAGTCAAACCTCCGTGTCCAGTATCTGCGTCCGCAACGATAGGTCGTAGGTAGTCTATTTGTGGAAGCTTTGCTCGGGCTTCTTTCGAGGTTGTGAGGCGTTCTTCGCGTTGTTTACGATCGTGGAAAAGCTGTGCCATGAACAGTTGTTGCACTTTGTTTGGTACAGTGGTCTGTTGTAATTAGCACCGAGGTATTCAGTAGCAAGTGAACAACATACCATAGGGTAATCCGCTAGATCTGGACCAGGTTCGTCGGTCGATGAAGCGGTTGATGAACATTGCCAGCCGGAAACGTATACGGTATCGAGGTATTTGGCCATCTGTGTGATCATGACAGGATCGAGACAGCCGTATGTGAAACTTGCTTCCTTATTCTGTGGACTGTCAGCTTTTGAATGATACCACAGAATCAATCCCAAAAGTTATCCATACCTTGAAGTTCTGCTCTACGATTCCCCACATCTTCTTCGCCTGTGCATTGCTTGGGTATTGAAGCTTCAACGTTCCGCGTTTCGCAACGATCTCCTCAGCTGTGAACGGACGACGAGTGAATCGCCATCGAGAATCAGACCACCACTGCTTCACCTCCTCGACCTCCTGCAAAAAGCTCTGCTCTTCAGCGTCGAGATTCGCCATGATTCAGATCTTAGGTGTTCAATACGACAATGTGACGTGTATCAGGATATTTGAAAACAAACAGCTACCAGATACTCTTTGACTTATGAATATATTTCAACAAGGCACAAGAGATGTCAAGAGATGGAGAAGAAAGAAAGCTCGGGAAGTGGGACTCTCTGCTCTTTGAACCAAAAAGAATTACAAGCTCGTTTCGATGACAAGCACGCGGTAACCTAACTCGTCTCACTCTCCCATCCAACCAACCGGGCCAAGCTCTTATATAAAACCTGTCGTCAGACCTCTAGCTAACTCCAAGCCAGCCCCAGGCCCATTTCCTCACTTCTCCGCTCCACATTCCAAAGTTAGCTCGGGATGGTCCGGGTGAGCGCAATGAGCACGACCATTGGACCGAAGGCTGCGCCGAGGATGGTTCATCGTGACCGAATGCTTCCAATTGTCCTCGGTCCAAAGGCAAAGGTGCTAGCAAACAACGCGTTTGGAAATGGCTGCTGATCTAGTGCTGGGAGGGGGATGGTCCTTGTTGCGGATGCGTGACGGAATGACGTTTGCCAATGGCTTGTGAAGTCTGAGCTGCCTTCTTATCCATTTTTTGCGTTTGAGACGTCAAGCTATGGGAGCAATTGCAGCTTTGGACTGCATATGAATCGAGCTTCGTCCTGAGAATGCATTGGCGAGAGAGGTTTTGTGGTGGCACGCGACCGTGTTGCGCTTCACATGTTTTCTTTGATCGTTATCGAGGCGAGCAAACATGTGAAGCGCGCACCCAAGCCTTTCCCCGGACTAGGCACTAGGCCGAATTCAGAATTGGAGATCGTCAACCTCGGCTAATGAATGCAGCTGCCGACACCGGGCTAGAACCGGCTTGGGACTGGCAACTCCATTGCGATCGCGCTGTTTGAAGTAAGAGGGCCAGATGCATGTGAACCTAACTAGACCTGAAATACTGTCATGGTGAGTCAGAGGAGTGATAAGCTTGAGAGAAAAGCTCCGTTAATATCCACTGGGCAGGTCAATCGAGCTTGGACGAACGGAAGTCTGGAACGAACGAATATTATCTTGTCTTCTTCTCCTTTGGGGTAAATATCTACCTATATCCTTTTACTATCCCATACAAATGGCATACGCATACTCTAGCCCCAAGACTCACAATCCACCACCAATCTTTCCTACTCATACTTCCTGTTAATACATTTGCCATAGTCTTCGCTCCAACGTAACACAGAACGGTTCTTGCGACCAGATCTAGTGCATCTACCAATTCGACAAAACCAAACGCAAATCGCTGAGCTAGAAAAATTCTTGTTACAGTACGTCGATACAATGACGCTATAAAATGTCCATTTATGCTTCTTGCATGAGTGTCCAAATCAGAATACGGTAGCGTTCGTATGTCATCAACGTCGAATTTGGACGATGTTGGTGTCACGACATATGCTGGTTCTGCCGGAGGACATCGCAGCTTCCGTAACAAGTGCCATCTTAATTCGTCGAAGCGGCTTCTCTTCGGATTCCATTCCATTCCATCTGGCGGTGGCGGACTCTTGGCTTTTGGTAGAAGAAGAGGAAGAAGCTCGGGGTTTGAAATCCAGAGCGTACGGTTACGCTCATCTGTGAACAAACATTCGCGGTCAAATGCCTCAGATGTATGTGCATAGTGAACGAAACGGGTGTAAAACACTGGTGACAAAATCCGGATCTCGAGCTTTTTCGGTCGAATTGGACGACCTGGGATATATGTTGTCGCAATGTGTTCTATCGACCGGTCTGGAATTGCGGTATGATATACAATATTCCACTGTTCTGAAGATTGCCAAACAAGATGCTGCAAATATTCTCGGAAAATCTTTTGCATCGCACTGTGCCTTGGTTAGTCAATTGAAATAATTTGTTCTAGGCAAACCATACATTTCTGTCGCACCAGGGACTCGTGCGATACTGGTGGATAAAACCTCAGGCCTGAACCAGACATGAAGACTCCTTTTGAAGAAGAGTCTGAACGCTTCCTTCAGAATCCGAGGAAAGGTCAATAGTCCAACCCACCACCACCCTCCAACAAATCGAACCGTATCCACAAACCCCAAGTTGAGCGCATCTAGAGGTGGACCGGTTGAGTAGACACGAGCTACAATCTTTGCATGATCTTTCGAAGATTTGAGAGTTATCGTATTATCAAGCTTCGTCTGTTTGACATTTGGGATAGGAAATGGATCTAGTGCCTTCAAAGAATATGATCCCTTTCTAGAGTTGAACGGCGATACATGAAAGTCCTTTTCCCAATGATCAGTGAACCGTCTCATTTTCGCCTCTACCCCTTTCAATTCCGCATCGGGGGTCTGAGGAGGAGTCGGTGGGCCAGATCCATCCAGGAGATAAATTCTCCGTTCACTGAAGGTGTTATTGACCTCTAGAATCATGTACTTCAGCTCGTTCGACCGATCGTATATGTACCAGAATGACACCGGGTTGAAAGAATATCCGAAGAAACGCGGGGCCGTTACGAGATATGCATACGACCACTCCGAATCTTGTACACCTCGGTCTTTCAAGGCCCATTTTAGCTTGTTGTATAGGCCAATACTACCGTATCCTCTGCCTAGGTGATCTTCGGCCCGGATCTGTAACCACCATTTGCCGCTCTTGCTATCGTCCCCATATCTGTAGCCTGTTCCATCTGCTGCTACTTCAGCAGGAGTAATAGGAATGCCGTAAAGAAGATAGGAGTAGCCAAAAGCATGGCGCTTGGGGAAAACTCGAGCATGGGTAGTCCGACAAGGAAAAATGAGAGGTCCCGGATGTTTAATATCGAACATTTTAAGATCCGGCGGCAGCCCATATAGAGGCTTTGTGATGCCTTCCTTATTCTGTGATCGACGCCAAAAGGACCTTACAAGAACGGCAAGCGAGATAGCAATGCCTAGCGTAATGGTCCCAACTCTTAAACCCGTGAATCCCATCTCAACACCAACATTCACCTCTTTGAACATTCTCCAAAGCTCTTTTCGTTCCGATACCAAACCTACACCCAAAAAAATCGCACAATCCGTCTTAATCCCCTCATCTCCCTTCCACGCCCTCACGCCACCCGCAATAATCCACAACAACCCGGCCGCCCCTTCCGGCCATCCACGCACGACGCACACCGGCACGACAGCAGAAAAGCAACAAAACAAAGATCTGAGCAGGCCAAGTAGGCCTTCACTCACATAAACCATGAGTCTGCGTAAGAAAACCTGACAATTATTATGTTTGGGAGAATGAGCGAAAGAACATCTGTCAAAGAAATCAAGAAGTGTATCATGTCGGTCCCACTAGCGCGATGAAACTAAGCCGTTTCAGTCATATGTAACAAGGGTCTTAGCTTGGGCACTATTTGCACAGCAGCGAGGCTAATCGAACGTCGGTGATTTTTGAGGTAGGGGGATGGAGGATTGTGGGCAAGGCAATTGAGGGCGAAGGGCGGAGTCCGATGAAGGTTGGATACTCGGTATGGTTGCCCGATTTTTGTGCCAATAGCGGGAGAACCGTGGTACTGCTTCCTGCACGACCTGAAGTCTCAGAGTCTCGGTCGGAACCGTATAAATTTTTTTCTTGGAAGTGTTAGTTAGTGAAGCTCTAGATTTGAGATTTAATTTCTTGGTAAGTTTCCATAATGTGCACTACGATGGAAATGACTGCTTTTGATTTGGAGAGCTGGATTCAGGAATACTGCTAACTTAGATGACAACAAGTACGAATGAGTCCGACAATACAGAGTCTAAATACAAATTTCCCACCAAAGTCACCTGCATCATCCTAGTATCGAACTGGTATTGCTTCCCTGACCAGTGGGTATCTGCCAACTGTTCATACTAACCGAGTGCTACTACCACGCTCGCGGCGTACCGAATGCTGCGCGTCGGTATTATACGATCACATGCCCAAGTAAGTACTAGAAGGCTCGTGACCGTCTTGCCAAATGTGTTTATTGGCGGCGCGATCATGGTCTCCCGTTCATATTCAACTCGTTGGGTTGAAGGTTCCTCTCTCGATGCGTAGGAGGGGGCATGATATCTCTTCATGTACTTTCCCTCACTGCGTGTCCATGTCGGCCGTAATTTCGTTATTTCGGTGATTGCATGATTGTTCGTGCTGTTCTCCTAACCCTGATCCTTTCTTCATCCGGATGCCAGAGTATCGTGAGCCCTCGCTGGCGACTTTGGCAGTTGCGACTGTGCCGATGACCGCTGAGATGCAAAATGCCGCACTCGATCCCTGATTTCCTCTTCATCCTTGAACTCTTTCACGATAACAAGTTCGTGTTCAGTGGACCTATGAGGGGTCTTCGGCTGGTATGTACCAGGTAGTGAATTATCCAGGTCAGATAAGGAGTTGGGGTCCCGCGGTCGTCTTGGTCGTCTTAGGTCCGACAAGCTGTGTGTTCCATCGCCATAATAGTAGTATGCGCTGCGCGAAAACCGCCTGTTGAGTTTACCAAATATGTTCTTGATTAGAGGTTGTAGGGATGGAGCGGAGGCACAGATTATTGCGGTGTTGAGCTCGACTTGCGACCAGAATACGACATAGGCTCCATAGTAACGCGCATTGTTGCCGCTCTTGGCCCAAAGTAGAATGCCCCACAGCCGAATGCCAGACGCTATAGGAACCAAAATGCCGATCGAGAAGAGTATCAGGAGCGAGATTCGTTTTAGCGTCGGCATGCGTAGCTTGAAAAGGACCGGGAGAGGGAGGAGGAGGATGAACGCGTCCGAAAAGATGTTGAATGCCGCAGCCACGAAGTATAGTGGAACTAAGTCATAACACTGCCACTTCTTGCGATTCACAAAGATCCCGGGACTCAGAGCCAGCGATGGCTTGCGTGGACATTCGATGGCATTAGCCATAATTAGTGCGATGCTAAAGAGTGCTACAACAACCATCGATATGATTACGAGTACTCGAAAGGTGCGCTGAGTAGCTATGCTGAGATAGAAGAATAGCACACTGAATTTGATGATGGCAAGATCGGCGAGATACAAAATCTGGTAGGTGTACCATGACTTCGCGGAGCCTACCAGTTGATAGTGTGTGAAAGCTGGCGTAACCTTAATCCGTGATGTTAGTACAGTTCGTTAACATACGAGTGGGGAGGCTGCTTTACAGCTTTCTCTTTGGGGTACGGGTGTTCTCCGCTCCCGAAATGCATTTGGAAGTGATTGTCGACACAGACTCCCCAAGTGCATATGAGGGCAAACATCATGATATAGTCATAGCCCTTTAGCTTTCCAACAACCCATATTCGGCAGTAGAATCTGTGAATCTTTTAGAGCTACGCGGTTGCCGATCTCTGTGAGGAACTGACCTTAACGCGACGACCAAAGTCGAGAGACCTGTCAAACTATAAGCCGTATAAACGACTGTATCGCCCAAATCATACTTGATCCATTAGCCGGATACACCATAGAGTTTGAGAATACCTACGGGTGCAAACATGTCTTTCACACTAACGAGCGAAGGTGTGTAGACGAAGAGGACGCTATCAAACTAGGCTCATGTCTGGCCACATGGGGAGTGCAGGGGATATAACTCCAGGTGTGGATATCGAGCAAGCTGACTGCTGAAGGATCCGGGTGAAAGCACCCCTCGTTCCGTCCGCAGGCGCACCAGCCATGTGAGCGACAGGCCCGTGAAAGGTCCGTCCACACGATCTAGGTTCAAAGTAGGAATGCGGCGTTCCTGCTATGTATTCATCACATTAACTAGCCTTAAAGAGGTTTACAAAGTGAACCCAAGAACGAAATCGCACTTCATTCCTGCCAAAGTCGGTTCAAACTTTTCTGGACATTTTTCACTGATAGTTCAGGTTCAACAGTAGGATTGAGGAGGATCAATGTCAAGCGAACGTGCGGGGACAGGACCTCGCATGAACGCCCCAGTGGTCAATAACACGAGTGGGCGACCAGCAGGTATCAGGGTCTGTACATGCCCCCTGCAGCATTCTGAACGAGGTAAGCAGTGGCACCCAGTAAAGGTGTTTGATTGTGCGATAGGACAAGTTTGCTGGTCACCCAGCTCTGTGCACAGTCGCAATCGCTCCTCTATCCGCTATACAGTTGGTGGCGGAGCCTGCCTAGATCTTATGCATTACCTGGCTCATAAATCCTTTTCAGAGCCTTCCGCGACCGCCGGTGTCGTACATCTGGGAACCCGTCCGTGATCTTCAGTCCCCAGCGACGTGGAATTCCCAAAGGTACGGCCCGAGGGACTCATCGGTGGGACACACGCAATCGTCATATATTTGTTATGGGGGCTGGTAGGATGGGGAGGGTCCAGGGGTTTCCGTCCTATACAGGAGCATCGAGTTTTCGAAAGATGGCAAGATAAGTGCATCTCGGTACCGAGTTCAGCATAATTGGAGGAGTCGGATGAGAGCGGAGCTGGCTCGATGAGATGCTACCGTAGTAACCGAGCAGGCAGTCGTCTGAGTAGAGAGTGTCCAGGTGACCATTTCTCACGATCTCAGGACGAAAAGTGCGACAAAACAAAGAAGGTGGCCTATGATTCGATAGCCTGCATTGTGTCGGCTGCCCTCATCGTTTTGTTGCAACTTTGCCAAAAGCTCAAAACTATATGCCAATAAAGCCAAAGAGGCAGAGGAACCGTGCAGGAAAGGAAAATGGAGAGTAGACACAAGAAAAAGAGGCAAAATCATTGAAATCAATAGCGAGTACCTCCGCAGGAAGAAGACCGTGCTACATTAGCAGTCCTAGAGTATAAGCAGTGATGCAAGTATCTGTCAGGGTCGACGAGGATGGCTCCGACCATCTCTTGCGAGAAACATCCCTCCCCGGACGATTGGTTGTGTAAGAAAGATGAGATGGATGTTGAGGACAAGTAGAGAGTAAGAAAATTGTAAGCGAATGGTCCAAGATTATTCCAGACTACGTTGAAACAAAGTGAAATGTGTATTGTGTCTTGGAGGATTTACAGAGTGAAGGTGTAAGGTCGGTGGCTGGGGGGTGGTGACGAAGGCGTAGCTGGGCAATTTCCCGCGCAGCAACTGCCAGCACCACCATGGAATAGGAGATGGCTGAAGGGATTGACATGGTGATTAACACGACTTCTCCTTTGATGGAGATGTCGTGTCACTGGGCGATCAGCGGTGCGCAAATGGATGCATGTCGCGGTGCAGTCGGCGGCTGTGCCTGGACAAGTCGCCAGACTAACCCGCGGGCCTAACCTAGCCGAGGGATAGAACGGTGGAAGGCTGGAGGTGTGTCGTCATCGCCTCAACGTCCACACGTGACGTTGATTCCAGGGCTCATCGTTGGGAAACAGGAACAAGCCAGCGACAACACCACGCCCCGTCACTGCTGTGCCCAGTGTTATCTCTACGCCTCCCTGTAACTGGCGCCAACTACAAAGGCTACGTACATTGATAATCTCAGCTCCGCCGCCCCCAATTCAGTGGTCTGCTGCTCCTGTTTCATTTCCTTTAGAGTGCGCCGATTTCTCACAATTGACAACCTTGCACACTTCCCCTCCCTCCCCCACTAAAGCCGGCTCGAGAATCATCCGTCCACTGTACCGCAACCGCAGCAACAACATTCACGATAGCATCATCTCACGACAGCCTTCACCTCCCAGAGACAGAACGGAGCTGAGAAGCGACAGCCTTTGCTCTATCATAGTCACCCATCGCCGGTTGGCATCCTATCGCGCAAATGAATACCTCCGAGAAACAGAAGTCAAGTGTGCCCGAACCCAGCCCGCACTCGTCAGCCATTCCTCTGCTGAGCGAGACCAAGCCGGCCGAAGACGAGGACACTCAAGAGTCTCTCGCTGCGAAAGCCAAGCGCAGGTTGTTTGGATTGGGCAAGCAGAAGGAAGGAGAGAAGACAACGGCGACGGTGGTGGAGAGCGCACCTGAATCCACCAACAGCCCGAGTCCAGCATCACCACCACCTCACACACGTACAATCTCGCCCACATCGGCTCCAGCTCTCACAGCATCGCCTCCTCCTGATCACAGGCCTTCGCCCCGCGGCAGTCCTCGAATCTTTCCAGCAGGCGCTGCTGTCTCCCCGAATCGCCGTGTCGCACGCTCATCCTCGCCCGGCCTGCTCCATTCGCCAGCATCTTCGCAGATATTTGAACGCAATGTGCAGGAAAGTGTGAGCGACTTGTCTCGCAGCGAACTGTCACCCCACCTGCCCGCGCATATCCAAACCGAAGACCATATACCTTCTGTTCTAGAAGCATCGTCCCTTGCCATCACAGACGACCATCTTAACCCAGATGAGGTCGAGATTGTAATGCATTCGGCCCATCAGCCCGCCTCTACAGTGGTTACGGGCCGTCCGGAATCTGTCTATGCACTGTCGCAGGAAGATCTACCCGTGTCGATATCTGGGTTCTCCGAGGCTCCCGATTCGACGTCCAATTATGGATCCCTTGACACGACAGATATACGACGGCTCAGCTTTATTTCCTTTGCTGACGTTGTGCAAGCTGAGCAGGTTGAGAACGACAGAGATACTGTGCAGTTCATGAGTCTATCATCGACGGCCAACCGCTCACCGTCACCTGTACGATCCCCTGCGTCATCCCACGGCTTCAGCACTTCACCACCCACAAGCGGCCTTGGAAGCGGCGCTGCGTCTGAGAAGGGTGTAGAGATAGGATCTCCAAAAGCGATTTGGCCTCCCGGTAGTCCTCCGGCACACGGAGAGCTACAAATCGAGACGATGCGACAAGCTCTGAGGAAGATGGGCAGCAGTGACTTGGGCGGCGATGTGGGCGTGCGCTCTCAACCATTGAGCGCTGTCAGCATCGAAGACAGCGTGGCGGATCAGGCTCCATTCAAAAAATGAGGGCTTGTACCAATAAGGCCCAGCAACCCAGGATCCAGCATGTGCCATGTTAATCGCAAGGATGACAGAATATTAGCTGTTGGCAGTGGTGTGGATGGCTAGATTTCCAGGCTAGGAGCCTTTTTCCAAGGTTGTCATTTTCCATTCGGTCAGCAGGTGTCGAGGACCACGGTGATAATTTCGAGGGAGCAAACACGTTCATTGGGCGCGAACAGGAGCACGCAGCGATATCCACAGTGAGGTTATTATATTTGATCGTTTTCTGGTGTTGGTTAATTTTTGTTTGTTTCTCTCAATCGTTCTTCTTATTTGGTGGCGATATAGAATGATGGAGATGCTAATGAGTCTCGTACTCGTTGCCACTAGGGTGAGTTTTTAGTTTGGCTGGCTGCACAGCGATGACCGTCAGGGCACTCGATGAATATAATTTTCTTTTTTACCTTTTTTTTTTTTGCAACGAATATGATTTGTAGCGCCCGCGGAAGATTAACGGTGTGTTCCTTGCAGGAACGGCATGTCAAGTGGAGAGAGGAAGGCCAACAAAAGCATAAATGGCGGCAACGAAAGTGAATGGAGGAAATGATTCGCTCGCATGGCTGATTTATTCGGGCTCGGGCTGGTTGGTCGATGTGGGAGACGAAGAAGGTGATGTGCGAATTCAATGAATCGAAGCAGAAGGCTAATACAGGGTGTGGGTGTGTGGAGCTGGAGGTCTGGGGGGAACTTGGAAGCACGCCCTACCGAGGAGGGGTCCAGCAGGGGAAGGGAGCAGCTTGACAAGAGAGACGTCTGATCAACATGTCAGGAATTAGAGAGTCCAGCGGAAGGGGGGGATTGACGGGAATGACAGGTCAGGTACAGGCACCGATACAGGTGCAGGCACAGGCACAATTACAGGTCAGCGGTATACTTGTGTATTTTGTACATACGATAGTCGTGGATGACGGGTGCGGTGGGTGCCCATCCCATGTGGCCATGTGCCCATCTGCCGCCAAGGCCAGGTCGACCCATGGGCCATTGGCTGCCCGCCTGCATCTCGCAACCCTCGTTCTGCTTTCTGCTGGTGCTTGTTCTCTGCTACCTCTGCTTTGTGCCTGTGCATCTATCGACTTTCTCCACCGCCTTTCCCCCCTCCCTCTCCCCCCTCCGCGCCCTCTGATACCCTCAGTCCAAGTGACCCCCTCCCTCCAAAGGCGAAGTCTGCCATGAGCTGGCTAGCCGTCGACCTCTTCTGACAGTGCGCCCCATCCCGCTGTCCGCCGCCCACTCGCTGGCCTCTGTCCCCAGCGTTCGCAAGAGGCGAGAGATGCGCCACATGAGATTTCACCTCCCTCCGTCCACCATCGCCGCCGCTTGCCGCACGCATCCCCGGTGACCGCTGCCCGTTGGCTGCAGGCACACCTTTGCTGCTGCTACTGCTGCTACTGCTGCTGCTACTGCTGCTATTGCTGCTATTGCTGCTGTCAGCCTGAGGCAGCGTGTCAATGAGAGTTAGCACCTCACGACGGGCCCTGGTCGGGATATCGCGAACAATCGCCCAGATAACACAAAGACTCGCAGACGTCGAGACACCCTCCCCATCTTCCCTCCATTGATTCACCACCATGGACCACGCTCGACAGAGACGCAACAATCGGAGGGAGCTCGAAAATGCTGCAGTGTCGCCACCGCCCACGATTACAAGCGCACCCACGACGTCTGGCATGCCCCGCGAGAAGCGGCGAGAATACTCGGCGGCCACCATTCGCACCGTGACGCCAGAATACCCAGAAGACATCCCCGAGCACAGCGTGGCCAGCCAGTTCGCACAGTCGCCACCCCTCTCCCCGCGCTCTAACAGTACCCAGTCCCGTTCTGCCAATCCACGAAGCTTCGTCGCCCGCGCAAATTCAAACGAGAGCGACTACTCGCTACGGAGCACCCGAGAAGCGCACACCCGCCCAAGGACGAGAACACTCGAGGAACGGTCGACACGGGACAGATCGCCTCCCAACATCTATCCGGGCACGCGTCACCGCATCGGATCCGTACACTCCGCGGCATCGGCCAACTTTCAGGGTCTAGAGGAGGCTGTGGTCACCTCAATAGGACACCCCTCGATTGCATCCCCATCCGCGCCTACACCGACACAACCTCCCCCGCGCACCTCCAGCTCGAACCGCTCTCGCCTTATCAAACAACCACCCCCGCGTACGACCTCGCCCCTCCCCCAATCTGGGGCAGGCCACAATACCCATCCGGACTCGTGGATATCTCCGGTACCGGCTTCAGATGCCAGGAAAGTGCTGAGGCTGATGCGAGCGACATGCGGCAAGATGCAAGGAATGTTGGCTTTCAGGCGCGGGGAAGCCAATCCATGGTCCCTTTCATATTGTTATATCAATGAAGAGGCGGGAAGTTTGGTTTATGAACCAAAGAGCGACGCTTCCTATCACCGGACGCTGATACCTGATCTGAGGGGCTGCCGTGTGACTGGTGCGTATGATGCGGAATCATACACTGCCTACATCCATGTTCTTGGGCATAATTCGAAGCTGGAAGTCTCACTACGGCCGCCCACTCAAGACGAGTTTGATTCGTGGTTCGCTGCGTTGCTGTGTTGGCAACCTATTCGCCCCAAAGGTATTCACAACAAAATGGCGAAGCCACAGACGGCATTGGCTCCAGAACGGAAACTTGTAGACAGTCGAAGGCACTCGGAGGTTTCATTACTGAAAGAAGCACCCATTATAAAGGTTGGTAAGATGATATATTGGGATACCAGTGTAACCTACAGCAACACGGGCACGCCTAGGTCAGGAGGCTCCAGGCCTCAGGCGTACCGCTTGCAGAGTCATGGTTCTCGCCGGTGGCGAAGGGTTTCTTGCACATTGCGAGAGAATGGTGAATTGAAGCTCTACTCTGATGCTGATGTCACACTTGTGTCTGTCGTCCAGCTCTCCCAACTTTCGCGCTGTGCCGTGCAACGACTAGATCCGTCCGTTCTGGACAATGAGTTTTGTATCGCCATTTATCCGCAGTATACCACCGCTTCTACCTCATTGTCACTATTACGGCCAATTTTCTTGTCCCTGGAATCTCGAGTCTTGTATGAAGTTTGGATAGTCTTGTTACGAGCGTTCACAATCCCGCAGCTGTATGGTCCCAAACAGCCGACCCTTAACGAAGAAGGAGCCTTGTCACCCTCATTTGGAATCCAAGACATGTTCCGCATGGAGCGATCGTTGTTTGTCAAAGTCATCGAGGCGAGACTGGCACCGCCCATCAGCCCCAAGATTGAGAACAACACACCAACACGGCCGTCTTCTTCAGCCGCTAATTCTGGTGGTTATTTCGTCGAAATACTACTAGATGGCGAGACACGAGCACGTACAATGGTAAAATCAGAGGCAACTCCGTTCTGGAGAGAGGAATTTGAATTCCTTGATCTTCCAGCGGTGCTTTCGACTGCATCATTGCTATTGAAGAAGCGGCCTCCGAGCCAACTGCGCCCCGGAAAAGATTCCTACGATACCCAGCTTAATTCGGACTCTTTCATGGCGGACAACGCTGGAGGGTACGCCGGGATATCATTCGACCAGACCTGTGGCAAATCCGACATCTACCTAGACGACCTGGGGCCAAATCAAGAAATGGAGAAATGGTGGCCTCTTGTCAACATGTATGGCAATTCTGTTGGTGAAGTCCTTGTCAAAGTTTCAGCGGAAGAGTGCGTTATTCTCATGGCTAGAGATTACAAGGACATGTCGGAGCTTTTACATCGGTTCGAGAACGGTCTGACCTTACAGCTTGCGCAGATGATACCCAATGAGTTGAAGAAGCTGAGTGAATACCTTCTCAACATCTTCCAAGTTTCGGGTCAGGCCGGAGAGTGGATCTGCAGTCTGGTCGAGGAAGAGATCGATGGAACCTTGAAAGAGACCCCTGCCAGTCGTTTACGCTTTTCCAAGAGACTGGGCAGTACTGACTCGAGCGAATCTTCTACGCAATTCGGGTCTAACTCTGACCGCGAACTCTTCGTTCGAGATATGGGCAACAACGCAAAACTCGAGGCTAATCTGCTCTTCAGAGGCAACACGCTTTTGACGAAATCCCTGGATTTCCATATGAAGAGACTCGGTAAGGAATACCTCGAAGAAACGCTCAGCGAGAAGCTTCGAGAGATCAACGACAGAGACTATGAATGTGAAGTGGATCCAAACAGAATAGATAGCAAGCAAGAACTGGAACGGAACTGGCGCCGTCTCATAAACCTCACCGAAGATCTCTGGCGGTGCATCTACAACTCCACCTCTCGATGCCCCCAAGGACTGAGGCTTATCTTCCGGCATATAGCCGCATGTGCCGAGGATCGATATGGTGACTTCTTGAGGACAGTAAAGTATAGCGCAGTATCCGGTTTCTTATTCCTCAGATTCTTTGTCCCGGCAGTGCTCAACCCCAAACTGTTTGGTCTGCTTAAAGGTAAACATATTCAATCCCTGTTAATTGGGACATTTGCTGATAGCTACAGATCACCCCAAACCACGCGCTCGACGAACGTTGACACTTATCGCAAAGTCACTTCAAGGGCTTGCTAACATGTCGTCCTTTGGTACGAAGGAAGCCTGGATGGAGCCAATGAACGCTTTCCTATCCTCACATCGACAAGAGTTCAAGACGTACCTGGATCACATCTGTAGTATCTCCAGCAGTACTTCCCCGGCTCCTCCCATCCCGCCATCCTACTCTACGCCTTTGGCAATCCTGCAAAGGTTACCACCAACAAGTAGAGAGGGGTTCCCGAGCTTGCCATATCTCGTGGATCACGCAAGGAACTTTGCGGCCCTAGTGGATCTTTGGCTAGAGAATACCCAGAGCTCTGCGCCAAACATCCAGGTATCGGATGGCGATCTTCTCCGCTTTCACAACATTTGCGTTGCTCTTCATGAGCGGACAAATGACTGTCTAGAACGTGCAGAACGTGCGGAGCGCCCCAGTTCTACCTTGAGTGTCAAATGGGAAGAATTGGTCGAGCAACTTCAGGGCTCCGCCTCCTTCGAGCCATCACGTGGTGCTGCCACACGCAACAAAAACGCCTCAACCCTTCCAGACGTTCCTGGCTCCACACCGACAAGTCCTGGCCATGCAGCCGGGACAGGGGATGAGAGCTCTGAAGGTGGTAGCACGCCAGTCATGATGAAACCTATCCGTGGTGGAAAAACCAGACATGCTCATGCGTCCTCGATCTCGGCGTCCACTAGCTCAGTCACATCCAATTCATCGGCGACTGTCAGCCTGCACAATCCATTCTCTCGCAAAGAAGGATTGCTTGGACGAGCAGGCCACTCAGAGAGCATTCACGAGTCCGCCAGTCCTTCCGCGTCCGCGTCTGCGTCCGCGTCTGCCTCTGCTTCTGCTGCAGAGGATGAGACTCCTCCTGGAAGTTCTGACGGCTTTCACTTTCCTCCGCACCCACCCTTCGCATATCCTTTAGCATCCACATCTGCGTCCTCCTTTTCTACCCACCCGAATATTCCACTTAAACTATCACATATCAGCAGTGGCGGCAGCCTGAAACGCCCCCCTCGCTCAGCCGGTGGACATTCAATGGAGGGCAGTGAAGCTGGATCTGAAGACTTTACGACCGCGCTTCCTCGATTCGACAAGGAAAAGGAGAAGGATAAGAGCAAAGATCGTGGCCTGCAAAAGATCCTTCCATTCAAGTCCCGACGACGCGAAAAAGAGAAGGAGAAGGAGAAGGAAAGAGAGAAAGAGAAAGAATCTAAAGGCAAGGAACGTGAGCGCAGCACTGATCGCAGCGGGCGAGACGACAGGCGAGGTGGAAGTGCACTGGGAGAGTACAAACAACAGGGTCCGTATGGAAATCGTGGAGCCAATGAGGGCAACACAGTTGACTGGTGACTAGATGGTTGGTTTACCGGCAAATACTCAGAACAAAACGACAGGAAGGGAAGTTTATCGAAATCGGCACTCGTTCAGAAGGATATTAGGAGGAGGAAGAGTGCGAGCGAGTTGCAGCGTATTAAGTGATCGATACGTATGTCCAGTATAAGCTGACGAAGCTTCCATGGTGGATGATGCGTGAGCAGGATCATGAAGAACGCTTCATGTCCACCACAATCGAATATGAATGCCCCTGATACAGTCGCTCCGCTAAATCACAACTCAGATCCGACAGACACGACCCCAATCTACCTGCCTACCCACCCACCACACTCCTTAATCCTCCTTCCTCACTCACGATTTTCAGTTCTCCCATTCAGTAAAAGTAAATCCTCGCGACTCATTCGTTCATTCATACTCTCGCTCGCTCGCTCGCTCGCTCTAAACCACTTCATCTTCCGTTTCAAACAAAAAGCATTTCAACACGTTCATTTCGATATTACAATCTCGCGCAAGCACGGTTAGTCAAGTCAGTCCGTCAGTTCGAAAAAGCTCGCGTCAAAATCGTCACGTTACTCCCCGTTACAATTGCATCGCAAAGCATTGCAGAGCATCGCAGAGCGTCTAGCGTTATCGTTATCGTTACGCGTGCATTTTTTTTGGAGAGCGCAAAAAGACATGGTTGTCACTTCTATACCATTCTTCCCCCTGTTATTTCCTACTATCATCGCATCATTGTATGTGCTATTGGAGATGGGGGAAATCCATCCTTTTTGCTCTGCTCGCATCTATTTCCTTTTCCTTTTTCTGATTTGGGGCCACGTTGTTTCCCAGTAGATGGATTGACGACGTATTTGGATGATTTACGTGAACGAAGCTATGGATTGGTTGTTGGGAAGTGGATATGGCATTTGATCGGAATGATATTGGAATGGTTTAGGATTGGCGGCCCCCCCCTTTTTTTGTACCTTGCGCGTCTTTCGTCTCATGTTGGTTTATTGCGTTATGATGGTTGTGGGCGGATGGGTGGCTTACTCCCTTTTTTTTTGTTTAGTCGATTCCTCGTTGCTGAAATGTTTTGTGTTTGTGTGTGTCTATTTGCTCTAGTGCTTGGATTTTTGTGATGAGGAAATGGATATGGACGAGTGAGAAGAATGGGCAGAACGGATAGACGGGGAGGAGGGGGAGGAGGGGGAGGAGGAACAGGAATAGGAAGCTGGGGACGAGTATATATATATTTCTTATATACATCAATGGAAGAGGGTTGTTTGTTAAAAAATTATTTTTGTACTAGGTTGATTTATTGACTGTTAGGATGTTTCAGATGACATTTCCTCTCTTCGCCGATTGTGATTATTTTCCAGCAAAGTTATGTCGTGTAAGAAGCTAAATGTGCATCAATCCCTTTTTGCGTTCATCTCCCTACTCGATATTCCATATTGAGAAAGTCATTCATCCCTACATTTCCACCCCCTGTCTCTTGGACTTCCCCTTAGAAATTAAAAGCATTCTTGTAAGCTTTCTTCTCTTTCTCCTTCCTCTCCTTGACCCTTCTTTTCGCTCCCTCCAACTCACGCACAATCGCTGCATCCCCAGGCGCCAACTTCTGCGCCTCCTCCAAATCCCTCACCGCACCCTCATCATTCCTCTTCCCGACCTGCGCTTGCCCACGCCTAAAAAGCGCCTTCGCACGATCCTGGTCCTTGATTCCAGGAATGTCCAGCGCTTTTCCCGCCGACTCAGCGGCGTCAGCGAACTGATTCGTTTTATTTTGTAGCAGGGCTGAGTTGGAGTAGAGGATGATCTTCAGTGCGTTGAGGCGGTCGCCGAGATCGGCGGGGTCGGTGTCGAGGGGAGTAGGGTATTCGTGCAGGTAGCGGAGTGCTTTTTGGTATTTTTGAATTCCTAGGGTTAGGTCACCCTTCTTGAAGGAGGTGTTTCCAAGGTCCTTGAGATCGGTGGCAATTTTGAGGATTTCTTCGCCTTGCCATTCTTCATCGCCAGTCTTCTGGTCTTCGGGGAAGTCTTCGTAGGGATCGCCGGTCACGTTGGGGGCTTTTTCAGTGGCTTTGGTGTACTCTTCACCGGTGAGTTCGCCGCAGTCTTTTGCAGATGGTTAGTGGTTTTGTGTAGGGGAGATTGGAATGCGATTCGGGGGAAGGGGTTTTTCTGAGTCATACCAGCAATTACTACGTCGTGCAATGGCTTATCCCCGCTCTGTGTCTTGAGGTTCTCAATTTGCCTGACGATGCTCTTTCCGTTGATGACTTCACCAAACACAACGTGCTTCTTGTCCAGATGCGGTGTCGGTACGGTGGTGACGAAGAATTGGCTTCCATTGGTGCCTGGTCCGGCGTTTGCCATGGACAGTAAGAAAGGCTTCTCATGCACCTTTTCGAAGTTCTCATCCTCAAATTTCTCGCCGTAGATGCTCTCTCCACCCGTACCGTTGCCTTGTGTGAAGTCACCGCCCTGAATCATGAATGACTTGATCACTCGGTGGAAGGTCGAGCCTTTGTAGTGGAGGGGTTTCCCCGATTTGCCAACGCCTTTCTCGCCGGTGCAGAGAGCGCGGAAATTCTCCGTGGTTTTCGGGACGACTAGAAGGATACAGAGTTAGAATTGAGTATTCCGAGGTATAGTGGAAAGGCCGCAAGTAGGCTGCGCCTCACGTACTGTCATCGTACTGTGTAGCTTGTTAGACAGAGATGCCGCAATGAGGATATTTTGGACTTACGAGCTCAAAAGCGACTCTTCCGGCCTTGGTTCCACCGATGGTGATGTCGAAGAAGACCCTTGAACGCTCTGAGTAGTGGTTAGATATCTGTCTTTTCGAATTTGAAGCTATGTCTCGAGCTCCGTGGACTCGACCTACTGTGCTCAGACATGATTGTTTGCGAGAGATAGGGTATGTGTATTAGACAGGTAGTAAATGAAGAGCAGATATGACAATCTACTATAGAGGTTAAAGAAGTGAGTCCAAGTTGTGTGAAAAGGGCTTGGAGGGTGAGAGGCTGAAGGTAATGAAGAAAGCACGCGCGGTTAAGCTACCAGAACTTTCTATAGCTCTCGAAGGCTTTGCCAAGGCTCAGATGCAGACGCAAAGACAGACCGGTGAACCAATTCTTGAAATGCAGTCGATAATGCTTAAGAGCAATCGGTAATCTTTAATTACTGATGGTGCTATATGGTTGCTCTTTAGAATTGTTTGAATTCACGGGGAGCGTTGCAGTCAATATTTATCTTTCTCCAGCGTTGCCAGGAGGGGCACGGCGGGGTCCACACAGTCCAACAACCGACGCCCCAGTCGCCGCATTTCGCAACCCTTACCCCAACCATCATCACACTGCGCGACGGGCAACCAAATCAAATGGCCAGATTTCCGGCACGCTCCGGCGATCCACTGTGCCATGAATCGAGGTTGTTTTTAAGGTTAGTATTTTGATCACTTCATTGCTTAGGAACTGTAATGTCTACTTTGGAAACTGATGCTAGTATATTGGTGGGTATTCAATGCTGGAAAAAAAGAACAAAAAAAGGAATGACACTATCCAAACAACGAGTTTTGAGCACTTCAAATCAAGAACCAACGAGCCATCAGCATGGAATGCCAACAAATCCAACGAAGATGGCTAGAGGCGCGGTACAGACTAAAGCCGTAATCTTCAACCACACTCTACCTCTTGCTTGACACAGAGAATGGCAAACATCTAGAAACAGCTTCGTTCTCGTCATACTGATGCGTGAAGCCACCCTGTAACGCTCGACGCAAGGCATTCAACCGCAACAACTTCCACCATTTGTCGATCCGCACTTCTACACCTCGATTGATTTTGACCTTCATTCTGCCGCCACCGTAGGCCCTTCCAGTATCTTGATCGAGGGCAGTCGAGTATTTAGGGCCGCGATAGGGCTTTTCGACTGAGTTTCGAATGTCCGCAAATGACGAGTGCAATGTTTTCCGATCCTTTTTCGAAACACCGCGACCAGAAATGTTCGCCAGAGCGTCGAGGGTGTGAAGGAGCTGATCCTGTCGACGATAAACAGTATACCGTTTCACCAGCTTAGGACCGGCACCAGATCCCCTCTCAGAGTCGGAGTCTTGATCTTCTTCGGAAATTTCCTCGTCTTCTTCAAGCGGCGTGTAAGATTTCTCGTAGATGAGGGCGATGTTCTCACCAGCGGCGATCTGGACAAGTGAATCTGAGCTCTCCAGTTGGTCAACGAACGCCTCGATGGCAGCTTCGGTGGCTTCTTGCAAGTCCTGGATCTCTGTCGCAAGAAGTCCCCAAGCCTCAAGCGCTGCAGTGACTACAGTGCCTTCATCATGCGCATCGATAGAAAGACCATCTGATTCTACGATCTCCAAGAAATAGGTCATTATGTCTTCCATCTCTTCCTCAGACGCTCCACCAAAGAAGGCAGCGATACCGAGGGTGTGTATTGCGCCGACCTTGACCTGAACTGATTCTGAGTTTGAAATTGTGCGCTTGACCTGGTCGGCAACTGAGTCATAGATATCACCGGAGTCGAGAGTGATAATGGATACGGCGAGCGCTGAAAGTATTAATCGTGGATCACATAAAGTCTGACAGAAAATAAATACCTTTGAGAGCGGTAGCCGTCTCGCGTTCGGTAGTTTCTGATCGAATACTCCTCAGGATTGAAGGGAGGAGCTCGTTCATATGACCTTCGATTTCCTCCCTCGCAAATCGTGCCATAAGAATATGAGCGTATGCATTCAGACTCTCAGCACGACCCTCGGTGCTGCTACGCTTGCGATCGGAGATTTGCTCGATACGATTGTGGAGTTCCGTCTTCCACGCATCGGCAGGAATGTCAACATCTTCGCCGTTGAGGATGTCGTCGATGGAGTTGGTGCTGTTAGAAACATGGGTTAGCGCCGTGCTTGAGTCGTAAACCCAGATCATGATGTCACCAGTGATGCGCGCGCCACCCGAGAACACCCAAAACCACAAAATCGAAGAAAGAAAGAAAAGGGAGCAGGCTCACCTCCAAGCAGTACCATCGCTCAAGTACTCATCGTCGTCGGACCCATGTCGGCTCGGATTGCGCGAAGCAGCTCTTGATTGTGCAGGCGAGTTGATCCTCGAATTTGCCTTGGATGAGGCGGTTGAAGGGACTCGCGAGCGAGCTTTACGCGAAACTGTCTTGCCGCTTTCGAGCGCCTGACGTCGCAAGTCGTGCATGTTTGAATTTCCAGAGTAGTAGATATTGAGGCTAGAACGGGCCCGGTAGGGAATATACGAAAATCAAGCGTGTGTAAGGCTGCAGGTCGATGAGCTGGCGGAAAGGCTTCACCGCTGTGGGCAAAGTAGAGTGCGGGGGCCCAGGGTATGGATAAAGTGGGATAACAGCTGGGAACAGATGATAGCAGCAAGAACAGTAACTATCGCAGCGCGTCGCGGTAGGCAGTCGAGGGTATTTGTATTGATGGGAGACTTTGAAGAGACATGAGTCAAAATAGAGTGGGTGGCGACAGGCGGTAAACGGGGCTACTGCTGTGAGGGCGGAGGTAGAAGGCGGACAATAGGAGGGAAGAGAGTAAGTCGACGGTGAAAGTGAACTTGAATGGTGAACGGCCAAGAAATGAGCGCAAAGGACGAAAGGGCAAAGGGCCCAACCCACCTGGGAACCTGGGAAACGTGGGGAATGTGTCCAAAATGTGATGGTGCGCCAAGACCCGCCAACCGAGCCAAATCACATGCTTCGGATTGGTCAGCGGGACTGTCCCGTTCACTCTCCATTCACCTCGTGTTTCTTCCAAGTCTTCTTCACAAAGCATGGTGACATGGCGACACGACAACACCTCAACATTTCTCAACATACCCTATCGTCCTATCGTTGTGTCCAGTGATATGACGTCCCTTGTCCCTTATTCCTCGTCCCCTCTCCCTCCAGATGGCATGGCGGCACTGGCAGCGTTGGCACCACCTGAGCTTATTGCCAACGCTTCTCACTTCTCGCCTACGACTGGTTTCAGCTATTAGACTAGATCGCCACACTGCCCTCCGAGGCCTCCACGGCGTAACCGGTACCATGTGCAAAAATGTCTTATCCACCCCGCCAGCGTGCCGCACACCAAACACAGACAGACGTGATATCAAGTTGCA
The DNA here is from genome assembly GCA_020744415.1 of Dendryphion nanum. Lineage (NCBI taxonomy): Eukaryota > Fungi > Ascomycota > Dothideomycetes > Pleosporales > Torulaceae > Dendryphion > Dendryphion nanum. The sequence goes on along the minus strand of JAGMWT010000004.1, from coordinate 963,934 downwards.
GATAGACGAGGACACACGTCTTGCGCCCTTGATGTGTTGTCGTTCTCTTTTCGCATCTAATCCCGAAATGCGGCCGACGTTGGCGGCCGAAGCTGCTAGGCAGCGACGTTGTATGACTACGTCTGGACTCTGGAGGATTACTGGACGATCGTCATACCACAGTACCCAAGTACTTTCCCCCGCATGCATATCCGGACGGAAAGCACATACGTTCGCAACGAGTCTTTCAGCTAAGGCGAGACATTACGCATCCTGAATCAATAGGGCAGAATTTCATTGAGCAAATCGTTTGTCTGGATAGCTGTGATGCCTAAGACAACAACACAATGCTGAACACAAGGCTCTTTCAACTATGACAACAACACAATGCTGAACACAAGGCTCTTTCAACTATGACAACAACACAATGCTGAACACAAGGCTCTTTCAACTATGACAACAACACAATGCTGAACACAAGGCTCTTTCAACTATGACAACAACACAATGCTAAACACAAGGCTCTTTCAACTATTATACACTTATTGCAGCAGAACGACTAGGCTGGAAGGATACTTTCCTTAAAGCACAGACCCCTTTTGGAGACTATCCAGGATGGCTCAAAACAGTGGAAGGCGGCAGGCCTGATGCCCCATCCACGGAAAAGAAACAGAACCAGGTGGCATTACGCGCACGCGCAAAGTAAACCCAATCCAAATGGCCTGACTGTATTGTATGGCTTACAGCTTCAGCCTTACTACCTGCTGATATTAAAACGGTTGCATAGAATTAATCCGCGTTATTCCCAGCATTTGTTGTATTACGACCTTCCCACTTTGTATGCGTCCAAGCTCAACTCAGCTTTCCCCATGCCAATGTGTGTGACTCGACTCAAGCCCGCATCACAGCCACAGCTCATCAGAGCACTGACTCCGCTTGAGCTCGACTCCGCTCTTTTGATGCAACAAGGCTGAAAACCATCACTCTCAGATCTGTACCAAACACACGCCGCATCCTTCCCTCAAGGGCCTCAACCGAGCCACCTCACCCGAACCTGAGTCGATTGCTATATGATGACTATGCTATACTAATGTTACAAGCACAAGTGGTTCTCTAAAATTGATCACTTTGACTGGCCTCGCCAATCAGACGGCAATACTGTCATGCCGATTTGTTTTGCAGTGTACATACGTAACTATTTGCCGTAGTGCATCAAACAAGCTACTCTCCTCACGAATCTACAAATCATTGGAAAGAATAGCCGTTACCGAATAATGCAGATCCCAGTCCCCCCCATATCCCTCCTGCGGACCAGGGCGCATTATGTCCGACAAGTCCAGGCTCGGATTTGGGACTAACCCCTCGGTGACGATCCAGCGGAGTGGAGACGCCACCCAGGTGTTGGTGGGTTGATGCGGAGGAAAAGTTGATTGTCCCTGCAGAGCAGTCTACGCCCGAGTTGGTACTCTACGGGAGGAGCCAAAGAGAGATGTTTCTAACCGCCCACGCTCAAATCAAGCATTTTCAGGGCTGGGCTATGGCTGCAGCGCCCCCCCTTCCATTGTCACATCGTCTCCATCTCGGACGAAAAAAAAAAAGTGAAATGATTCCATTCTGGAGATTGTGAAATGTTTTGCGGTTTTCTCATCTGTCAACGTCCGTCCTGCATAGTTATGTTTCGCACTAATCTGAAACACGATTGAGGCTCAACAACGATCTGCTGAGGCAGATTGCATAATGTCTGAGCTTGAAGTGAGTGGCGCGCGTCGTCGTGCGTTAGGCTCTCCCCTCCTGTTGGGCAGCCGAAATGCTTGTCATGACCCGAACAGTCAGTTTAGTGGCACAGTTCCTCAGACCCGGCCCATGATGTAGCCAGTGGGGACCCAAGGCTGATCTATCTGTTGTGCCACGAGTAGGTGTGTCTAACATAACTACTGCATCATCATGTGTGGCCCCTTAATCGGGAGTATAACGCGATTTGGGGTCCAGTTTCATTTTACAATCAGCTGGAGATGTGCAAGATTTGTGAGAGGTAGATATGCAAGATGTGATTTTTGAGATGGAAAACAAAAGCAAAAAAGTCTAATCTAGAATGAGTGGACAAGAAGGGAACAAATGAATGCGAAAAGTAACAAACTCCATCTGCGGTGGTTCCAATCTCCAATCCTTTGGGCGGAACACACTCCCGCTAATGCCAGATCCCTGAAAATGCTTTCCCTAACTCACTGGTCTATGATTGTTTGACGATGCGGCTCCCGCAAAAGTCTTCAAAAAGCAAAACGGAAATGAAAGAAAAAAAAAAAGATGGGCACCGTCCATGCGGGGCTCTAGGCAGACATAAACCAAACGGAAAAATAAAGGAAATTCTAGGAACACCAATGTCAAAGATCCATCTAGTGTTTCGCTTGCCCCCTCTCTCTCTCTCCCCCCCCGCAAGCGCCGAATTTGCGCAATCGAAAAGAGCCAAGTAATGGGAATCCTAGTTGACCCAGAAAGCAGCCTGGCCGCAGGCAGGCAGGGAGGCAGGCAGGCGAGCCGAAACCTTGACTGCGACGGCCCAAACCGGGGCAATGCGCGAGAAGAAAGACATGTATGGGTATGTGCGCCTGAAGGAGATTTATTTCGTCGAAATGTCGCAAACTATGCCGGAAGGGAAGAGGAGGTATATTGACATGAAAGAAAGAAAAAGAGAAGAGTGCGGGGGTGTGTTGGATAGTCGGAAAACGAGGAACGATGAACGATAAACGAAAATGAAGTATTCGAGCATGGTTGATGTTGGTGGTGTTGTGTGCTCTATGCACGACGCGCAAAGCCACAAAAAGATATAACAGTAGCCTAGTGGGTAGCCTATAGTCGTAATGAAGCGGCGCACCAATCAACTACCCTTCCGTCTCTTTGTCTTCTTTTTCTCAACGCGGCCCGTTCTCGTGCGCCTAGCCGGATGGCAGCTCAGTATCGAGCACAGATGGTGGGTGGAGCACACCATGGAGCGCTTACGATAGTGAAGAAGTGTAATCTTTGAGGCCCAGCGGGTATGCTGAGCGCTCGCCGGGCCGTCGCTTGGGGATGTCGATGTGGTGGAAGTTGCGCAGGTGCTCCACCAGGTGGTCCCGTCGCGTAAAGCCTTTTTCCCCTACTCGTGTGCATTCGGGCACGCTGCATGGGTAGTCGGGGGGGCCGGGCGCTTTGTGCACTGTTGCTTGGTGTCGTTGGAGGTCGGCTAGGCGCGTGAAATTGGCGGTGCTGGTGCAGTCTGATAGTTCGCATTTGTAAGTTCTGAAGGCAGAGTGTGTTAGTTGACGGTGTAGTGTAGTGTTGGGGAGGGGAGATTTGAAGATTGTTGGTTTGGAATTCTGGGTAGAAGTCTTGGTGAATGGATAGATGGATATATGAATGGTTTATGCGTACCTTGGTTGGGAGGAGCTTCTGCTTCGGTCAGTTCTCTGCGATGATGTGCGTCGAGGTACGCGGTGGTCCTCGGGGATTGCTAACCTATCTTGCGTTCGTGGAGCCGATGACAAGGAATCATGTGTATAATTCATGGAACCGGTTTGCATGTCATCGTAGCCATATACAGGTTGTGGGAAATCGGGTATGACATGGTATGGTTGTGGGGGGTAGACTTGGTATTGTTGGTAGTATTGGTATATTTGTGTTTCCGTATATTGTGGTATCGCCGGTGCATAGCTTGATGTGTATGCATTCCCTTGCTGTCCACCTGTTGAATACTGTTGCACCCGAGTCAGAGGGGAAATGTTTGATGGGTACTGTGAGAAATTCCATACTGGGTATGACATTGTAAAATATGTATGATTGTTGTCGGGACAAGAGATGGGCGTAAACGGAAGCTAGAGGGAGGGCACAAGGCTGAACGGGCGTTACGCAAACGGTTATTTCTATGGCGAAGGAAACGGGCAACAAGGCAACAAGCGCTTCAGCTAGTGTTTCCAAATAGATGGTTAGATTAGGTTTTGTAGACTTGGGGTGTGTTTGGAGGCTTCGTAGTGGTATTTCTTCGTGAAGGGAAGATGAGGTGTTGTGCTGCCCTTGTTTATATATTAGCAATCGACCATGCCTCTCTGAGCCCCCTCAATGATCCAATTGAAGTTGAAACATACACTGCGCTTCAAATCAGACTACACAGGCCTACGCCCTTGACAAGGGGATTGTTCCAAGGTTGAGCCACACGGAAAGTAAGGTGTCCACCGCAGTTAGCGTGTCCCGGATCCGGCACGGCTGAGTTGACCTTATCCCACGCGATAAGTCGGGGGAAAGAAGAACTACGACTGTGCCGTTGAGGAGTGTTGGAGGGTGCTCAAGGTTTTGAGGCAGTGTTTGCAATCTCTGGTATACCAACTTCGCTTGTCCTCATAGGGCTGAACGTCGCTGACGAGTCGGGCGTAAAACGCGAATATGGTAAACCCAAAAGTGAAGCATGAGTGCCGCCGCACCAGCAATGCTTTGCCATAAACATACATAAAGAATTCGCAGCGCTTGACAGTTTAGGAATGGGATCATTCTAGTATACCGCTCGCTCCTATTAAAATGTGCGTTGCGTCTTGCGTCAGGGCGTAGGCTCTGCGTCATACGGGCACTTGTTCCTTCTAGAAGTCTTCCCAAATTGACCTACATCGTCCACAATCGGTGGGTGTACGTGTGTGCGGGCCGCTGCATTTTCATACGTTTCTTGGATTTGCCACTTTAAGCATCGATGTTGGCCATGGTGGGGGGCGATACAGATCATGCGCCATTACGAGCCCCGAATTTCATTTAATGATTATAGCAAAGCAAGAAACGATATCCAACAGATAGAAGCGCGTAGAGTTGTAGCTGCAGCGTGATAGTGGGAGAACACACGATGCATTCACCGTCTCTTGTCGCTGTGTCATGGACGAGCGGCCCCATGTTGTCCAGGTCAGGTTCCAGGATGAGAGCCGGCCGGGCGTTTTTTCGTCTGGCATTACTGTATGAGCTCGTGGTACAGTTGTTCGCCAGCCTTCGCCACATCTTCCGTGAGCTAAACCTTTGGGGTGGAAGCTTGGAAACATTATGAGATGAGGTGTCCGTCTGGGATCACAACATCCACCTCCGATCCGGGGGGGGAATATGGTCCGGGGCGGTGAGCTCTTCCCGCTGTTGATCGATTCCATGCACAGGAATTAACAGGGAATTACACGGGATCATTGCGGGCAGCAGATGTCCTTTCGCAGGCCGACCGTGTGTGGCTGGAATTGGAGGATATCGGGCGCGGGGCGATATCTGACAACCTTGGGACCGGTCTTGTCCGTTCTGCCTGCTGGGTACGCTTTGGCGTTTGGAAACTACTACATCATGGCGGCCGTCCAATGGGTGGAAGAAGCATGGTATTGCTCTTTCAAAGTAGCAGGATATAGTGCGCCGCAATAGCTACGGTGCAAAGCATTCATCCGACTCAGGACTGTTGGATGTGTTGGTGTGAGGTTGGTTGTCGAGCGCGGAGGCTTGTTGTTGGACGAAGCAACCAAGTCAGCCGTAGCTAGAACTTTGATTGGGGGCCGTAACGCCGGCGGCCAATCGCCGCAACCGGGGGGTCCAACCATTGCACAGGCATTATGTCAGACGACCAAGACGAGCCTCGTAAATTCGGAGTGTGATATAAACTACAAGGCTGCATCTTGCTGCATCGCGCCCGGCGGGAGGAATAGTGGGGACGACATACTCAGTACGTCCTCTGCCGGGCGTGATCTGACTCTCACGGCTCATGCCTCTCTGTTGTCTCCTCTCACCGCAAGCTGTGTAGAGTCAGGTTCGACGCCAACCTCCAATCTCCATTACTCTAGGCCCCAGAGGTCGCCGACGCGCCTTCGAATATGTGCTCAATCACGAAATTGGAATTGCCCAGCAGTGAATCACTTGACTCGGGTCCCCAGCCAGTGATGCTGGAATTGACTACCTAATACTTCATACAAAGACCCCATCGTACCAAACCCCTGTCCTCTCCTGCGTGCTTTACAACGTGCGACCCGGGTCTTCACAGCTCATCTTCGAGGAACCTGTACGCGAATCTGAAATCTTGCTTCCGTCGGTTCATCCTGCGCACGTAATGTTAGCGGGTACTGCTCAGATTGTGTCTGTGACTGCAGATAATGCAATGGCCGGATAGGGTGCAATGTGCGCGAGGGCATGCACTGGGGCCAGGGGCGATACATAGGGATGGTATGGGATTAAACACTTACCACGTGCTCTCATAGTCGAAAAACCTGTACGTCCCCTGTTCAAAATCCTCGGTAATGGCTTTGGGCTCTTCATGTCGCTGGAACCATGTTTGATACTGCTTGTGAAATCTCCAGCTCTGGCCCTTGAGAGCTTTCGCGGCAAGATATTGTTGATAAGTTCCTTGGCGATAATAGAATGCATAGAACAATGCATCCGTCTCTATCCGCTGGTAGAGACGCGGGTCATCAAAGATAGCTAAGGGTTCTTGCGGGTAGTGGGGCGGCGTGTATGGGTATGGATTCTGGGGACGGTAATGGTTTGGTGATTCTGTATCTGCAGAGTCTGGGGCTGTGTTCATGGATGCAGCAAGAAGACGCTCATCTGGAGGCTTGGATACCGATGCACTGATATCGTTCTTGGTCGCCTCAAATGAATCTAACAGATCCTGTAAGCTTGATGGGAGGTGGTATACCGATTCATCGTCCTCATCTTCAGCATGAGACTCGCCATTTGTCAGAGGTGGTGTAGCGGAAGCTGATGATTCCTCTTCCACACGCTCGGGCGCCGATGTCTTTCTATTTGACCGCGCCGTTTCATCGGAGGGTACATCTCTCTCGGGCGTCACCGTTACAGGTACCGTTGCGGCAGCGGCAGCCGGAGATTTCGATGCTGGTATTTGCGAAACGCTTTCGGTACTTGCTACCTGTGACCGTGATGTCGGTTGTGAGTGAGTCGGTGCAGGGGATGTCGTTGCACTCGTCCGTGCGCCAGATGGGGCTAGACTTGACTGTGCTGCGGCTGCTCCCGGCGGTGGTGGCAGAGGTGCAATGCCTACTCCATTCTTGTCGCTTGCGGCCGCGGCCGCGGCCGCCGAGGCATACTTCAATGGCTCTCCTGGTGTTCGTGTCGGTATGGGTGCTGGTTTCATAGCATTGGCGGATGAACTTGAGACACCGGGCAAAGGCGTATGTAATGTTGCCAAAGCAGGTAATGGTGACTTCATTTGCGTTGACGGTCGACGTGTATTTGATGAAGCTGTCTCAACGACCTTTGCCTTTGCTCCAAGACTGCCTGATCGACCTTCTGGTTCTGGTAAGTCGTCCTGTATCGACTGGGTGTCCTGCGAGGACACTCGGTCCGCCTCTCCTCCCATACCAAAGATAGCCTCCTCCTCTTGTAAGTTGAAGTCGTCGTAGATTGTGTCATCCTCAAAGAAGTCAGTATCCCCGTTGCTCTTCACGTAGTATTCAATCCCCTCTTCGATCTCCTTGATCTGATCTACCTCAACATTGCCATTCTCCAGTGCTCTTTGTAACAGGTCCAGCTTGTTTTGATGCCACTTATGTCTTTCCACCTTTTCCTCAAGTTCTGATATGCGCTCAGCCTTGTCGTTTCCCTTCTTGCCCTTCTTTGTTGTGGCCTGTAACACCTCCACGTCCGCTTCGATCTGCTCCACTTGGCGCTCCAAATCTTCGTTCATATTTGATAGGAAGTCGACTGCATCTGATTTCTCCTTTTCCTTAGGATCTAGTTTCGATGCTAATTGCAGGCCTTCTTTCGAATATGCCTTCGTCTTCATCTCCTTCTCCACAGCCTTGAACCGCTCCATTTGCTGCAAGTCATTAGCAATGCACAAAATTGTCATGTGTAAAGGACGTCACACCGTCTCAATCAGTTTCCGCTTGTCGGCCAATGGCTTCTTATCCTTGATCTCGCCCATTGTAGCCCATGTCTTAATCTGGTCTCGCGACCGTTGCAGTTTCTTAATCTCCTTCTTGAGCGAGTCCTCCAGTTTCTCTTTCTGCGAAGGATTGGATGTTTGTTGTATCTTGTCGTGTATGCTTTCGAATACAGCGACACCTTCGTCCACCTTCTTGAAGCACTTGTCGATTTCCTGCTGGAGCTTTCGGGCGGCCATGATGTGGAGGGAGCCTTGCGCAAGGCGTGCGGCAACGGGGGTTCTAATTTGGGATTCGAAGGAATATGAATGGGAGACAAGCGGCTCGTGTGGAGGAGAGTGCGCGATGTTGATGCTTGTTGCGATGAACGAGGGCAGGACGATGTTTGTCGTGAGAGGACGGACACGGAGGTGCTGCTACGAATGTGAGCGCGATTCGGGTCTAGCGCCGGCGTCGATCCTAGATTGTTCTTGGCAACTGCACCCCGCGTCACGCAAGCAGTCGCGCTCCACGCCAACCGTTCGGGACTTTTTAACATTTACTGAATTGCTGGTGATGGATGATGAATTTATTTTTGACATTGTCGCCGCTCTCTATGCTCTGTTAGAGCTGTTGTAGCATGGCAACCCGCTGTATCGGCCCTCGATGATGCGATCTGGCATTTGATGTGATTTTCTACCACTCATACCACCTCGCTACCGTTCCTCCTCCATCGCAATCCAGCCATCGCCGCACATCCGCCACCAGCACGGGACATCGCCTAAGAAATAGGAGGAGATTACATCGCCGAAAATACTGATCGAATTGAGGGAATTGATCTGCAGTCTGATCGTGCTTCTGAGAGTTGGCGCTGCGTCTTCGCTCTTTCACCGCCGGTCCATAACATACTTACACACGTCGCCATGCGCAGTATGCATCACCATTGCGAACGATAGGCCGTCACTGACGTCTAGCGCCTCCAGCTGTCCTGCAGCGCGTCAAGAATGCTTCCGTCACCGTCGACGGCGAGCTCATCTCCCAAATAGGCAAGGGACTGCTTGTTCTGGCTGCCATTGAAAAGAACGACACCCAGAAAGACGTCGACACCATGGCCGGGAAAATCCTGAAAGCGAAGCTATGGGACGATGACTCGACGGATCCGCCAGGCCGTGTGGGTTGCGCGCCAAATATTCGGGTATTTCATAACAAAAGCTAACGCCTGCAGTGGAAACGTGGGGTTGCGGAGATTGGAGGCGAGGTTCTTTGTGGTTTGGTGACCGCCTGTCTGTTGCCATGATGCACCTGCTTATCAGAGATAACAGTGTCCCAATTCACACTCCTGGCTTCCGTCAAGAAGGGTAACAAGCCCGACTTCCATCAGTCCGCAAGCGGTATCAAAGCCAAGACTTTATACAAGGCCTTCTTCAACAAAGTACAGGAATCATACACGCCGGATAAGGTCAAAGATGGTCTTTTTGCTGCCATGATGGACGTTGCATTAGTAAATGACGGGCCGGTAGGTATAGACTACACATGTCTGGACGGAGAGGTATATGCAACCTCAGCATCCTTCAAGACCCTTCAAACGTATATTTGTACGGGTTGGCTAACTGACATCTAGGTTACCATTATACTTGACACTAATCCTCCAAAAATGGAAGACCCTACGTCCCTTGGACCCGGATTTGCAAGCCCCAGCGACAGTACAGCCTCAACCGTTATTGATATCAATGACTTGGTCAATAATATGACCCGAATCACCAAAGAATTCCAGATTCCAGCAGAACTCTTAGAATAATAATACTTTACAATCGCATGCTTCCTATGTGTGTACGGACTGCTTCACAACATATACCAAGTTATACAGTGCCCATGCCAACAAGATGTTCGGCTTGCAGCTCCACCACGCACTGTGCTGAATTATGGTCGTTTAGTTATCATCTACATAGAGCTTTCCCTTTGGTCTCGTACTATGTTGGTACAGATGAAGGTGTACACTCAACCCCTCTCGGAAATTTGGCTGCAAGAAATCTCATATCTTCTTTGAGCCTGCCAGTGGTTAGCCATATTCTTTCGTCTCTAAAGCATAAACCTACAGGTCTCTGAACCATTTGTTACCCGGGTTCAGTGCTGATGAGCATAGATTGAATCTTCTTTAGTAGAGTGAGAATCTTGGTCAGCTTACTTGTGGAACGAATACGTACATGCAGTACAACGTCATTCTATCCTCAAAATCGCCAGCTGGCTCCGAAACTGGAAAATGCCTTAAGTATTCCTCAATATGTGCTTTCCCTATATTATGTCGGTTTGCCCACCAAGGAGCTAAATCATCTTTCGTCTCATCAATACAATTAATCCCTCGCGGAGTTGAGGAATCGGACTCACACTCGTTATGTGCATATGAACAGCACGCATCAAAAATTACAGGAGCACCAGTTGTTGCATCCACTGACACATTTCCATCCCACAGGTCCCCATGTACCAATGAAGGTGTGACCCTTCTACCCTCAGACTCTAATGGCCGTAGAAGGCGGGGTATCACTGTCAGTATGATGTCTTTTCTTAGTATTGTCATGGTTTGATCTCGTCCTTGTGCCTCTTCTTCGAGGTCAAAAAATTTCACCATGCCAGATGTAAATGATTCTTCCCAAATATCACATTGGGACACATCTTGTGGCAGATTTCCATGATATGTAGGTACTAAAAATCCGAACTTTCCGTTCGGTGATTTATTTTCATGGTGGAGTTTGGCAACCATAGCGGGGAATTCAGAGGTAGAGGCCGGTATATCGCCTGTCATTTCAGTAAAAGAGGAAAGGAAGAAATACGTATCTTCCATGTTCAAATATTTGCCCCATCCAATTGGTTCAGGAGATAGAGCTGGCATGGCGTGGTAGAGGGCAAGCATGGAATGATATTCTCCTTCCATCATGCTCTTTCCTATTTGTCCACGGGATACCTGTGTATCGTGAGCATATAATCAAAATAGTCCGACAGGCGTTACGACCTTCAAAAAGTACGATATGCGGTTACCCAGCGCATTCTTAACCTTAACCCGGGCTGTCCGTGTCCAGCGGGAAACGCCATGAGGCGAAATTCCCGTTATGATTAAGTCCTGTCCGATTGACGATATTATGAAGGAAACAGCCTCGTCGATATATGAGACGACATCTTTCGGAACTTGATGTTCCGGAGATTTGTTCTGCTGACACTGGATGTTACCGGCTGTCATGATGTAAGAGGTTCGAAAATGTCCAAACAACTATTAGCAGCATCTCTTTTCATTTGGCCCCCAGAATATATAGTGCGGCTAAACCCATTATGAGGCACACATCTTCTACTGTCGCAGATGTGTCCTGTTGGATTTGACCTTAAGACAACGGCACGGGTGTAATGCAGCGGCTAGGCAGTTGGAAGGCACAGCCAGAACGTCGAGTTTGTACGCCCTCCCAGGTGTCACACTCCCATCTTTTGTTCGTACCCGTCTTGCAAAATACGGCGCTTGTTGTGAAACCCTGACTAATGAACACTGTCCAAGGTTCCTATACATGTATGCATGCACTGTGGTGACATGTAAGCAGAAGTCCACGAAATCTGCCCTCGGGAACTATGCCTCTTGTCGCTTAGCGCGTTTGTTCCCCGCATTGAGAACTAAATGTCGATCAACCTTCACATCACCAGATCCCTCATTACCTCCTTTCCCGCAGGATATTCAAGGCCGACAAGGCAAATTGCCAACGTTAGTATAGTATCTCACCTGCTTCAAGACGATTCGCCTCATCTCCTTTCCGGCCCCTTAGGTAGCAGCTTCTCTTCCATGCATCGGTGTAGTGGGAGATCTCGACCATTGGATTGACTTGTGCAATGGGGCCAAAGCCCAACACAAGAGTAGCAGCTCAGTTTCCTCTTAGCTTATGTGTATTGCGTGTAATGTAGGCGCTGACGGTATGGCCGAGTCACCGTTGCAGCCGAGGAAATACGAATTCAATCCGTGACTCAAGTTGAGATGACTAGCTGATGGCGCAGCGGCCCTCAAATAATCCGTGCCGAAAATGCTTGAGAACTGCATACGACTCTGCGGTCTGCAGACTGCTTGTAACTCGTCGATAGTATTTATGTGCGAAGCTGCATGAGTAAGCACTGCACACTGATGAAATGATTCACTAACTATCTTCAGATGTCCAACAGGGCTCGTACGGAATCATTCTAAGCTACACTAGGAAAGTTAAATATGCTTTCAAAGTAACCAACGAAATCATCTTCTTTACAAATTTCCATCCCTTGCATCTGCAACAACCGCCTGACTTCGCTTACAAAGTGGCATGACTGTGAATGCCGAGCCTTGTCTGCGAATGACAACGCCGCGGTTACCAACTGGTGATTTCAAAATTTCGGCAACGAGTGACTGCAAACATTTGGCTCAATTACTTGATTGATCTTAGGCCGTTCCCTTTTCAGGGACGATGTACGAGGTCCGAACGTCACTTTGCCGTGGAGACTCTGGAGATATCGAATTCAGCAAGGGTCTACCATCTCACGGGCTGTACTAGCACTGCTACTACGTATAATCTGGCATTCTGACAAATTATTGCGATCATACGATTTCTATTCAATACTGAACGCCCAAACTTAAACTACTAACAGAGTTATATTTAAAGAAATTCATCGCTACATATATGGGTCATACTTCCTCTAACAATGTTACTTTCATCGCGCGCCTTCCAAGTGACATCGAAAATTCGCTCAAGTAGAGCTTCCATCCTTGTCAAGTATATTTCTACGACCTCGATAATGGCTTCTCCTCCTCAGTTCCCATTCGCTCGACCACAGGCTTGGGACCCACCCGCGGAGTATGCACAATTGCGGGCAACAGAACCGATCTCCAGAGTCGAACTTTGGGATGGAAGTCACCCATGGCTCGTAGTCAAACATAAGGATGTAGTTTCGGTTTTGACCGACGAAAGATTGAGCAAGGTAAGAAAGTCATCCAAACGAATCACTGGCATGTACTCAGAGAATTTCAGCAACGCAACCGACCAGGGTTCCCCGAGATGTCCGCTGGTGGAAAAGAAGCCGCCAAAGCGAAACCTACATTCGTTGATATGGATCCACCACAACATATGCAACAGAGGTAACAACTCATTTCCTCATCGAACTTGATAGTTTAAGAGATTGCTGACATACAGTTGATCAGGAGCATGGTGGAATCACTGTTCACATACGAAGCGGTTGATAAACTTCGACCTCATATCCAGAAAACAACAGACACCTTACTCGACGCAATGATTAAAGCCGGATGCGATCAACCGGTTGATCTTGTAGAGAAGTTTGCGCTACCACTCCCATCATATGTTTGTCTACCCTTCCCCTATTATTACGAGATATTTATTGAGTGTCATATAGATCATTTATGGCATACTGGGTGTTCCCTTCGAGGACCTTGAATTTTTGACCCAACAGAATTCTATTCGTAGTAATGGTAGTGCTACAGCGACCGAGGCCTCCGGAGCAGCAAAGTAAGTGATCCCCAATGTTGAAACAAGCTTCAATAAGATTGTTACTAACGCAATCCTACGGCAGGACTCTTTTGGATTACATATCGAAGCTAGTAGATCTGCGTTCGAAGGAGCCAAAAGATGATCTGATCAGTAAATTAGTCACTGAACAAGTCTTGCCGGGGAATATCGAGCACTCAGATGCGGTCCAGATCGCGTTTCTGATGCTGGTTGCGGGTAATGCAACTATGGTCAACATGATCAACCTGGTCAGTTACTTGAAAGTCTCGATTGATCCGAATTTCCAGCTAATAAGAATACAGGGTATTGTGACTCTTCTTCAGAACCCCGAGCAGCTTGCAAAACTCAAGGCTGATCCAAGTCTTTCTCCTGCGTTTGTTTCAGAGCTCTGCAGATATCATACCGGATCTGCTATGGCCACCCGAAGGGTTGCAAAGGTCGACATCGAACTTGGTGGTCATAAAATTAGTGCTGGGGAGGGCATCATTGCCGCAACTCAGTCAGCAAGTCGTGACGAAGATATCTTTAATGACCCAGAGATTTTCGATATCCTCAGATTCGTACCGAAAGAGAAGGGCGGCCGTGGCGAGGACTGGTACAAAGCAATGGGCTATGGTTGGGGAGAGCATCGATGTGTTGCGGAAGCACTTGCGCGTGGCGAGCTAGAGGTTGTCTTCGGTAGGTCGATACATTACCGAGAATGCAGTATGCTAACTTTTTCATAGCTACCATCTTCCAGAGACTTCCCAATCTCAAACTAGCCATCCCATTTGAAAAGATAAGCTGGTCACCACCTCGAAAAGACGTCGGTATCTCAGATCTACCTGTACGATGGTGATTTCAGAGACTAGGATTTGAGTTCTGTACTGCCATTATCTTATGTCTCATTGTTCCATAGCCCTATATTTCCGCTCTTCCAAATGTCTTTATATTTTGCTCATTTCTTCCATCTAAACACAAATGCTTATCTTGACTATACTTTCTTCCTCAAATTATCAAGTTCTATAAAGTAGGAAAGAAATAAGGCCGCATTGATAAACATTGATCTAGTCATTCTTTTCATTATGAGATTGCCCAATCAGCGCGTCTCAGTTCCAATGATCGCATGGACATTCCCAATTAGGACTGGGAACCCAGACCTCCACCATGCGCCTCCGCATCCTACTTCCACTGGTAACAAGCGCGATGATAAGAAGAGACGATCTTGAGAATCAGATACATTAACAAGCTATGGGAACGAAATCTGTACCTTCATCAATTTTGTTCGTACAATTCTCTAGCCTCAACAATGTCCGAAACCACCTATCCTCGAAAGGACTTCAACAGCGTCAACCGTTACAAACATCAAGGCAAGTTTCCTAAAACCATATAATTAAAGAACCGATCAGTTGAAACCGATCTAGCAACGTACGACATCGAAACCATCCACAAAATCGTCAACACTACCCCAGTACTCCACGTCTCCTTCGTCCCAGACCCCACAACCGCCCTCCCAATCGTACTCCCTATGATCGGCCAACTCGGAGTCTACCCATCTTCCTCTCCCACTTGGCACTGCTACCTCCATGGTTACGTATCCTCCCGCCTCATGAACCTCGCTTCCGCCGCGGTATCCCGCGGCGAGCAAGGCATTCCCCTCTGCGTCGCCGCCACCAAAGTCGACGGCTTCGTCCTATCCCTAACCCCCAATTCGCACAACTACAACTACCGCTCTACCGTCCTCCAAGGCTTCGGAACCATCGTCGAAGATGTAGATGAAAAGCTCTGGGCCATGAAACTTATCACCGATTCCGTAGTGCCAGATCGGTACGAGAATACGCGCGTCCCGCCTGACGGTGCGGAAATGCAGTCTACACGAATCTTGAAGATGAGTATTGAAGGGGCGAGCGGTAAAGTGAGAGAGGGGGTTCCGGAGGATGAGCGGAAGGATATGAAGAGGGAGGATGTGTTGGATAGTGTTTGGACGGGGGTTGTGCCGGTTTGGGAGCAGCTAGGGACTCCGAGGGCGGGGCCATATAATAGGGTGGCTGAGGTGCCGGAGCATGTGGGGAAGTGGGTGAAGGAGGAGAATGAGAGGAGGGAGAGGTATGCAGTTGAAGCGGCGGGGAAAGCGGCGCCGGTGAAGCGAGTGAAGAGGAGTGAGGATTGAGAAGGTTCGGATTTGGGGTGTACATCTTTTGTTTTAGAGGGGTTTCTTATGTGCGAATTTCCTCTTTTGTATCTTTTTTCTTACGGCATGAGACTAATCCATCGCTTTGATCGCAATTCCCTTCACGATAGAAGATGGTTTAGTTCCCCCACTAACAACTTTCTAAAGTCCTTCCCGTTTTCTCGCACTGCGATCTTTGGTTCTTTTTTATCTTTCCTTTTCAACCCAGCGTACACCAAATCCACATCGACCTATCCGTTTTTCTGTTCTAGTCTGCTCTTCAAATTTTCTGCTTTCTTAGGCCCATCGAAAAAACCCTCGGCAATTACAATCTCACGCTTTGGTAATTCCATAATACACGATTCAGAGATGTATTCTGATATGTGTTGCTTGTCAATTGGGACAATTTTCTAATACATTTGCTGATCGAAGAAATTCGCGATGGAGAGTGAGTAAGTTAGAAAGACGTGGAAGGAGGATTGATCGCAGAGGAGATAAACCGTATTTACACGTAGATAAATTGGTGTGGCTAGCGGCAGTAATTTGATTGGTTGTTCCATTTGTGGAAAAGGAGTCGTGAAGGGCAGTGAGTATTTATGGTGGGTGACTTTTTATATCCTCACCAATCCCAATCTCCCCTATATCCAAAATGCCAAAGATTCCCTTCCATGCGGGCTCCGCTTGCGGGCCGCGGAACTGTGAGTTTTTAATGGTGAAAGAATAGTCGTGAAGTTCCAGAATCGGGCCAAAGGATAAGGTCATGCGGCATGGACAATCGGGGGTTGGTGATGCGTTTGATGGTCCATCTTCTGGCGTAGAAGGAGGGGGGCGAGGAAATTGGGGTTCTGAAATAGGAGGGGCCGTTGAGAAGGTGGGCGAGGAGGTACGGCGTCCTGTGTTGCGAGGCGCTGAGGGTTGGTGGCGAAGTAAAATAAACGTTGTGCCGAACGCCAAAATAAAGCGAAAATATTATGTGACATCGTTTGGGGGCAAGGTGACTGACACTTGTGCGTGTTAGTATGTCTTTGTTCACAATGGTGTACGTAATCGATCTTTAGTGAACGTGCTGACAATAATCAAATGCAATATAATTGTCTCGCAATCAGAAAACTTCACTGTGATCCTCTTACGCAAAAGTCCGCACAAAATGCCATACATTGTATACGCTCCTCACCTTCCCTGGGAGATAACTTCCCGTGGGCTGTCATCTCCCCACTTTCCGCCACTGATGAAGTTATGTTTTGCGATTTTCGGGCTTGAGAGTGGAAAATTGATGAACTTGAATCCGATTATTCGTACTGGCTCTCAGTAAAGAAGTGCCACGATAGTCGTATACCCACTGATGATGCTGTACGTTATGGTAGATCTTTGGAAGGATGGTTTTGTTTCAGGTCTGGCAGTACTGGCACGGGTATCTCATAGTAGCAAGAGAACTGGAGCGTGAAGGTGGCCTGAAGAGAATATTTTCAAAGAGCGGTGCTTCAAATAGGAAATCGACAAGCTGGGGGCGAAGGTTCAAATCCTGGAGGTATTGTCGAAGCCGCACTGATATTAATCTCAAGTCGGCTTCGACTTCGAGCACCCAGATTTTGATACCCTTTTCGTCTGAGTCATCGTACGCCTTAAGTAGAGCATGACATCGTTAGAAGAAATAGCAGAGAACGCTTCTTAAGCTTTAAGCGCTTTGCTTGACGGATCAATAGACGAAAGGCACTTGAACCGGTATGGAAAAGGAAATAGAAGATTGAGGGCAAACAGCAACCCTGAAACCCACATACAAGTGGGTATTATGTCAGAGTGATTCGAACACATAGCGAAATATTTTCTGCCATTGAAACCAGTTGCAATCATGTGCTTTGTGACACATCCCAGATTGACGGCAGTAAGACGCAGGCTATGCAATCAGCGCCCCTGATGTTGTCTATCCAGTCGTGCCGAACGCCATTTTGGAGCTCTTTTTCGAACCCAACAACCCAAACATAAATTGTGTCATAACCCGAAACCATCCCAATATCTCCTGAAGTGGCCAGTTCCTGATTCATAAAGTCGTAATACCAGCCCAAAAACACCCAATGGAAATATATAAGCCATAATCTACGTATAGTTCGTCGATGCATTTTATAATGTAAATCAGAGACTTTTGTGGTTACGAGCCGTGAAAATTGAAGTCCAGTCATCAATCGTCTAATTCTTGTAACTCTCTTTCTTTTCGTGCCAATTCTTCTCTCATAGCCTCGGCCTCGCGTCGCAGTCTATCTTTTCGTGCAATCTTATCCTCCTGTGAAGCGGGGCTCGTTCCGGATATTCCTGGAGATGTTTTCATGGTTGGGCGTGATATATTTGACAAAGACGGGTCGATATTGACATCGTGTGACTTGGTCGGATTGAGAATTGATGATATAGCGTTCGGACGATGCGGAATAGGATTGACCGGAGGCGCAGAGGCGTCTTCAGAATCGATCGTAGCGCTGCGACTGCGCTTACGTGGTGATGGCGCACCAGGCTGTATTGTTGATGGTGTAGGGGGACCGTGTCCTTGTGAGGTAGGAGGAGCGCTCGCATAATAGTTCGTAAAGTCTATAGCTAGTGGTCCTCTCGGTTCCGGAGTGGGAGGATAGCTCTCTGAAGTTTCAATGGCGATGGCCGGGTCCGGTGAAGCAGAGTGTTCAAATGCAAGAGTTTCAGTTGCACGCTGTGGAGGAGAATAATTGGCGATGGATGAGGGCGCTTGTGTACCACCATCTGTATTGGCGGGAACTACACGCTTGCGACGTTTGATCTCTTGTTTCTTCATTGCGACGGGACGGTGTGTGCCATGAAGCTTATAGTACAACCCTATAGGAAATATTAGTCAGCATTAAATTAAGACTTCTGAGCAGGACTAGCAAACGACGACAATCCGCAAACACGAGAAATAACATACCACAAGCATTACAGATGGTATGTCCAGCCTCATCTCTTCTCCATAATGGCGTGACAGTGGTCCCACAATTTTGACAAGCGGGGACAACACTGGTTCCTCCTGCGCCGGCTTGGCTTCCATCGATACCTCCAACATTCTCCGCCGAACTTGAAGTCGCGTTCGCCTGGGCTAAAGCAATCTGTGCTGTTTTAGAGACTCGATTGTTGAACGCGGGACATCCGTTACATCCTTGCTGGCCACCAGTACCATTACACCTGCCGCCGCCTGGGCAAGTACCGGCAACGACGTGTTCAGCGCTGACATATGTGGCACCCCGAGAAGAAGAGGCAGGATTTCCAGGCGAAGCACTCCTATCATGGCTCTGCGAAGGTGCTGGGCTTTGATGAATTGGCATGATTGGCTGGGCCTGAGCATTACGCTTCAGATTGGTTGGGCGAGACTGATTGCGCGCCTTGAGATACAGGCCACATGCATTGCAAATAGTCTCTCCAGTTGGCGAGCGGCGCCACAATGGCGTCCTGGTGGTGCCGCAGTTGCTTTTTCGCAGTCAGTTTGAATCCTTGAAGATTTTGGTAGGAGTTCTTGCAATCCGAGAAACCAGTGGGAAATGTACACAAGACAGAAAAGTTGGGAGGTTTGGAAGTTTGGAAGTTTGGCAACCTACCTGCATGTTTGGCCGGTAACGGGGGCATTTGCACCCCCTGCATTGGCTTGTGCGAGAGAGGCAGTGGTAGGAGGAGATGGCGCTTGTTCGGGTTGATCCTCCCGCTGGAAAGGGAGCGTGTCCTCTAGAGAATGGTAGATGGAAGAAGGCTGCTCCTGCGACGATGCGGTAACTTGCTGACCTGACGTCCCCGGTTCAGGTCGTGGAGTATGAGGTCCTTGCGAGTGGTTTAATAAGCTGAGATTCTCGGCCATTTCTATATCCTCCTTGCTAGGTTCTCTCGACAGTTGATGAGGATGAGTTGGAGTGGGCGCCAGCGACGTGCCGCCACTGCCTGAAGCATTTGCCATATCACCAGGTGGCGGTACCAGCAATAGACAGGGCGTGAGACTCTCCTAGCACTCTTGGATCTTGTGGTGCAGCGATGGCAGTACAACACAGCAGTGTTCGGTACGGATAGGTGAAACCGGGCCTCTCTTCCACGGCTGAGGTGGAGTGACGTGCGCACAGCAGAGTCGAATAACGTAAAAGTTGGTCTCCAAGCAGGCGAGATACGGGCACAGTAATGGGCGTGGTGGCAACGTGACCTAGGAGTGATGCTGATCAAGAGGCCCCTTGGGGCATGCAGATGGGTTGGCGATGCGGGCAGAGGAGATGATTGAGACTCTTAAGGAGAAGTCAGGCTGAGGGCAACGATATGTCATGCGCCTCGGTGACACTGGTCGTTCCTTAGTCGGCTCGCGATACGTGGTAGAGGCCGTTGGGTGATGGGGTTCCAGCTTATGCAGCGGATTGTGAAGGTCAGAGTGGCAGAGAGATTCGGTGAGCTTCGGCGAATCAGAAGACCGACATTCCTAAGCAGCCGTGCTCCCCGGCCGTTAGCCTGGCTCAGGGAAAAGACCCTGACTCGAGCTGCATCGCAAACCTCATTGCAGCCGTGGGTATTGATTCTTCGATGCGGTGAGGCCGCATTGTCTCCAGCGAGGGCCACACATTGACTCTGCGAATATAGCAATCTTTAAGATCCCAAACAGGTAATGATGACCACGCATAGGCTCTCGTGCATTTGGTGGCGACAGAAAAAGCACTTTTTATGCTCGTCCACGTTCCCCGTCCCCACCGCCCGGCCTCGTCCTGCACCGGATTCGACCATTTCCCACCTTGATGCCGACTAAATGCGGTAGCTTGCCTCGTATTTGGGAAGTACATCGTTCACCCACCCACCTCCACCGTGCGTCTCCTAGTGGTCGGGCACTATGAAACCAATCAAGACCTGGCCAAATCCAAAGTAGCGTCGGACGTTCTATGCATGGCATGGCAGATATAAAGGGAACCAAACACACGGTTTATGATAACATTTATCTGAACTGTATCGTACCGCGAACAGAAACCACTATGTCCTGAGCTCCGTCTCAACAATAATACTCCGGATAATCAAACGAAATCACCGGCCTTTTCCAACCATAATGCGTCGTAGACCGACGCTGTACAAGATAGAATATCGACTGACGCCACCTGCCAGGAACCAAAATTATCCGAGTCTCTTACAGTCTTCCACACACCAACAACGTACGCATAAAATATGACCATGTCGACGTCTTTCTGAGTTTGACAATTTGAAGGCAAAGATGCCAACGAGAGGAGTCGTCTACCGCCGTCCCCGTGTCTAAGTTTGCCAAGGACGTCTACACCTGCTCGGCTCCCCAGCCAGCATCCGCATCACTATTAATGATATTAGCCTTATGACAGCCCTAGTGTTATGAATTGAGGTCCTTCATACCGCATATTGGCCGGTGGCTCGATTGAGGGAATATACTCCAGGACCACGTATCCAACTCCGACAATGCCGACAATGGATCCAGGAATCCAGCGGTACCAGCCCGAGCCAACAATCACCGAGCCAATGAAGATATAAACTACGCAGATTAGCTGTCAACTCAGTGAAGGTGAATGGAGTATATGACGTACAGATACCACGCCCAAGGAATGAGAACATAAAAGAAGCATATCGCGCCACCTGAGGGGGGATTTGAATCTCTGCGATAATTATGTTAGCCTTGTGCGGCGTCGTTGTGGCGGATCTGTCATTAGATCACGGAGTTGTCCATCTTAACTCCTCGCCAGTTTTGGAAGTTGTAGGATTTGGGTTCGATATGACGTACCAAGGAGCGCAGTTCCTGTGCTATTTGTCAGTGACGGGGATTCTTAACAATGGGATCAGGGAAAATAATATCCTTACCAGCGCCGAAAATGATGAGATAGACTCCTAGTATAATGTCCGAGCTGAATTTCTCGTTAGTTCTTATTCCTCAATCGACCGTCGTCCAATGACCAATATCCCTTTCTATGGATTTGCTAGCAGACATCGCTCAGTCGCAGGCGCACACGATTCCGAGCGCACTTTTGGTCCAGGGGCATTATTGAATGTTCCCATTTATCCAGACGATGCGAGGTATGGCGTTGGCAGTGATGCGATTCGAAGGATGAAGGCTTGAGGCTCGAGGCACAGGACTTGCTGAATGCGCCGGGGAAGCTTACAAGTCATTAATGCCGAAGAACTTGGAAATGCCACCAAGTACTACGAATACGGCGACGGCGAAATTCACCATGCGACTACAGTCAAAGTCAGTTGATGATTCTCGAAAGACCAATTGTTGCAGCCTAGCAGGAGGAAGAATGGGGTTGTAGCGAAGCTAGGAGCTCCTTTCTCCCCTCCAAGAGCATACTCACAAGATATCTGAGAAGTCCATGTTGGCAAACGGATAGTAGATGTGATGATGGATTCGAAAGGGGCCAGCGGACAAAGTTCAGACGATGCAGGGAGGCACAATGGAAGAAATGGGCACAGTGATGAAGTTGTGAGGTCGCGCGAAGGCCATGGACCTTGCACCGACAGCTTCCAATCCCGCCAAGCTTCCAAGCTTCTCGCTTAGCCCCAGCGCCCCAGCCGCCAACGCATGTCTACGTCAACCTCCGTCGCGTTCACACCAGACTCGATTCACCACCTGCTATCTGTCCTCCCAGGCAGCAACATTTTACTGTGAAGTGCCGGCGGGTATCAAAAACTCTAGGCTAGATTTAGTATCAGTTTTCACTCGCGCTTTTCTGCGGATTTTTTCTAGATTTCTTCGCGAATTCTGAGGGCCACGTGATCGCCCTTACATTCATCTAGGATGCCATGTTGTCTTCATTCACCAATACGTGCTTCATTAATATTCCTACACAATGCTATGCGCGGTGCGACCTGCAGGAAGTGTCTCGATATTCATCAAGTTTTTGGCGTACATTATGTTCAATTTATCCATACACTTCATTTTCACTCAAATGGTAATCTAGACGCGGTGGCGCTCAATTCAAAATGGTCTCACCCGACAAACCACCAGGTCATCACTTCACAGTACCAGGTCGTTGCAGTGCATTTTGCTAGGTGTGGCTGGCAAGTCGAGATCGTGAATGAAGAAGTCTCAGCGACCTCCCCACCCGTAAATAAGGAATATTCGGCACTGATATCTACCATGGGCAGTGCACAAGGAATAAATTCCCTCGGCCATCTTACCATTGGAAATTCATGGCAACAGATAGAACGATAAATATTGCTCTCTACATTCACTTCGCGAGAATATCAACAACCTACGTGCAAAAGTCGCTGAGCCAATCCGGACTGTGAAGCGTAAGATGCATCGGCATGAATGATCTAAAGAAGATACCTTAGGTCCAATAACAGTTCTAAGGCGATTTGCCAGAATGATCTCTGCAAATATTGAACCTTTGGATGATACCAAGGAATCGCACTCCAGTTGAAGAAAGGCTCCACAATACCTAGGTAAACACCTGATGTGAAGACGGGAATCAACTCACCAAATTTATCATTTGCAATGGAGGGTATGCTAATCTAATATAAAGTTTACATTGTTCCCTTATTCTTTCCTTCCACACTGCCAAATTTCCCAACCCCCAAACCCCACCATGCCCTACAAAATCTGGCTCAGCACCGTCTGCGACAGCCTCATCCCGACCTACCACCGGTCCATCGCCAACCTGATTCTCTCCAACGCCTCCACAGACGAAAGAATGGTCTCCGTCTACATGCCCAGAAACGAACTAGAATTTTACACCCTCATCGACAACCACCGCGGCTTCCTACCAGCACTTTGCATGGCTTGGAATGATCTACCACCAGACGTCCAAGCTGGCCACAACAAGCCTGCGCAGAAACCATGCGACATTTCGGGTGAAAAAATGTGGATGACGCCGGTGAGGAAGATGTCGAACATGTTGACTTCGCTTTCTGTGAAGGAATATGAAAGAAGAGAAGGGAAAGTGGTGCATATAATCGATGGCGTTGCTTTCGAGACAGCGGCCAAATAGATCGTGTTTTGAAATTGCATGGTGGATTCATGCGCATTGGGTGGATCCTATGCTTTATATGGGGAGGAATCTGGGGAGGGGAAAGGGAGAGGTTAGGAAGTGGAGTTTGACGTTGAAAGGGAATGATGCGTCTGATAAAGAGGTAGAGAAGAGAAGAATAAATTTGGATTCAGTGAGTGCTTCAGTGCAGGAGTCAGGTTTGACTTCTCCTTTTAAAGGTCCAACTTGTGCAGACGATGTGTGTAATTCTGATAGTTCGTGGTCGTTGGATACGGACACTTCGTCGGGGAAATTTCGTTGAGAGTTGGTGTGGTTGAGAGAATTGGTGCCGGTGACTTTGGTTCTGTGTGTGACTGTTCAACATTTTTCAGCCATGAGAAAGTACTAACCACGAGATAAAGTGCATGAAATCTTTTCGGTGTATTGTCATCTACAAAATGTATATCCACAAAACATCATGAATATAGTTTCGATATGTGTCTTGAATAAATCATTCAATTGCCTAACTCCCTTTGAGCCAAACTTTTACTGTTCAATCTTGTGAAATAATGTGATGAAAAAAGTCATGTCTCTATCAAGTGTTGAATGGAATCCCAGGTCAACAATTTTGTGTCAATTAACGCCAGGTTTAAAGACTACATTCATCCCACAACAGTCGTACAATTTAAATCTACCTTTTAATAAAATCTCTCCATATATCTTAATCTTTCCCGGTCTCTACTATCACTTTTCCCAACAAAGCCAAACAATCAAAGACGATCTCCACAATCACCACCATCGCCATCTCAGCGTCAGAAATCTTCACACCACCAAACCATTAAAAAACACAGCCAAACACTATCCAAAGAATTTCAGACAACGTCAAAATGCCCTACCTAATCTTTACCTCCCTCTCCTCCCACCCCTACCTCACCTTCTCCACAACCATAGCCCAAGAATTCCGCTCCTGGTCCTACACCGTTGAATCCATCCCCTCCAGCGACCCGCGCATCGCTGAAATCCACCAACACGACGAAACCTCCTTTTCGCAATACAGAAACCGACCCCCCCTATCCGAAGTCTGGGAGCGTGAATTGCGCAGACGATGTCCGGGGATCGAACCGGGCGGATCGGGAAGTGGAGGTTCGAGTATGGGTAGTAGTGGTGAGGGGAGTAATGGTGGAGATGAGACTAGGCAAAGAGGGCAGGGCTGGTTTGCGGGGTTGATGAGGAGGATGGGCGTGCAGAGTGACAACCGATCGGCGAGGAGTTGTAGTATATTGGCGTTAGCTCAAAGACAGTCAGGGCGAAGGAGTACGGATCGAGAACGTGGGATTGCGAGGCGGAGGACTGTTGAGTATATTGTGCATACGCCGCCCGACGAAAACACATCTGAAGAAGGTGCATTGCGTCCAAGATCATATGGCCAGGACACGGCTTCATCTATAGAGTTTGTGAATTATGGAGGGCGTTCACATTCTCCTGACGTTTTTGATACAGAGGCGTTTGAATTCCGTGAGATGGTACAGTCGGTCGATACTTCGATTACCGACGCAGATCTTTCGGAAATTGTACAACTGGCGTATTCAAGGAGGGATAACGATAGCGGAGACAGGCCTTGGCTACTATAATTGTAAATGTAATTATTCAAACCCGTTATACAGTTAGTGTACACACATCTGATATCGAGACTCGGAAATCATTTGATGAACCATAATGCTTCATTTCACTTATCGTTTGACGTTTATCTATATTTACAACGATGCATCCCCGCGAGTTTCTCTTGACTCGTGGACATCGTAGCCTCTATCAGACTGCCAAAGATGTGATGGGCAAGTTTTCATATGCTAATTAAGTACTCTGATCACGTGCTTCCTAGCTCTTTGTTCAGTCTTCCCACTCCGGGTTCTGTGGACATGTTAGCTTTGCCATGTCAAGCGATCATGGATTGTTACATACCTTTCGAAGAATCACTACCCCTTCCAACACATTTGTCAAGGTGAGGTACTTTTCATCTTCTAGCTCAGCCCTTTCGCCGTGTGCTAACAGCACCGGAGTGCTCTGTGTTTGCCACCCGGTAATAGTCTTCGGCCGACCTGCCTGACCAACAATATCGACTGCTTGACCAACACGAACATTAACGGTAAGCGGCTTAAGATCCTCGTCCAGAGTGATAAGGAAGCGAGGCTGCATAGCAGTAGCCACGAAATAAAGCAGATAATGTGAGTCGCCCAAGATAAATTGCTTGGCATCGATAAGGGAGACAAGGACAGTGAGAAGACCAGCCGCACCAACACGAGAGAGCACTGATCGGTCCGAGTGGAAAGGATTTGCCGACAGTGTACCTTTGCCCATGTGGAGAAGACCTTGAGCTATGCGAACCATGAAGAGCGCGTTGGGATCCCGATGATAGTAGCTGGCTAGCTGTCGGAGTAGCTGCGCAAGACGTGCATTGTTTGTTCCCGCACCGCAAAGGCCCATGGCGAAAATAGCATTTATAGCGACATCATTGTCATTGTCGTGTGAGTAACGTGAAAGAGTGTCGTACACCTTCATCTGTGGATTGCTAGGGCTGATGAGACCCATAGCAAGCGGTACTGCCTTTCGGATATTGGCCTCTCCGTAGTGCATCAGATGGCCGAATGTTCGTAGGATCATGTCCTGGCCAACGTCCTCACCCATGGCTACCAGCGATAAACCAATAACGGCATATGACTGAAGTAGCTCGTCACCCTTCTTCTCATCGCTGTCGTCCTCGATGTGCTCATTGCAGATATGGAGCAATTGTTGGATCTTGAGCACGGCACCGGTTCCAGCCCATGCACACACCTCGGCGAGAACGGAGGTGGGCTTGGACATAGGATGCTCGAGCGCCTTCAAAGTCTCAAGGATAACGTCCACACGCTCTTGCTGACCGAAGAATAGAAGAGCCAGACCAAGAGCCAAGAATCGAGTCCACTTATTGGTAAGCTGCTTCGTTCGGTCCT
Organism: Dendryphion nanum; assembly: GCA_020744415.1. Lineage (NCBI taxonomy): Eukaryota > Fungi > Ascomycota > Dothideomycetes > Pleosporales > Torulaceae > Dendryphion > Dendryphion nanum. The sequence continues at coordinate 937,516 of JAGMWT010000004.1, read as the reverse complement.
CATCGAGGAGAGTGTTCATCAAAGCGTCAGTGACCTCGCCGTTGGCAGAACCGACGAAAATCAAACCAAGCGATAATGCAGCCATGGCGGAGATCTGCATCTCAACATTTGTGTCGGCAACGATGGGGAGAAGAAGCTCAAGCAGCTCTTCTTTGTTTGAGCCAGCATATGCTAGACCAAGACCCATGATAGAACCCACACGGATATTCATGTTCTTATGGTTGAGGTTGTCTTCATCACCGAGAAGCGCTAGCGCAGGGTCCGATTCGTTCCGTACACCAGAGTTGATGATACCGGTGGCCAGCATAGCACCAGCCTTGACCATGTCATCATCAGCATTAGTGTAGGGATCGATCTTATCAAGACCTCCTTCGACATCCCAGAGCATAAGCATGCCTAATGACGCCGCAGTAGACATCATACCTTCATCTTTGGTCTTCCATACCCAGCTGCTCTTAGCATCCGAGTTAAGCATAAGCTTGTCATTGCTATAACCCGCATTTACAAAAGCATTCACAAACGAGGATGCGAGATTGTGCCTGGCGGAATCGGTATTGGTTAGACCTGCGGTTCGGCTGCTCTCCAGATGCGTTTTGTAGATATCGTCAGGGGTCTTTGGATCCAGAATATTGAGCTCCTTGCCCAAGGCCATAAAATGATCCGGCACTCGGGTGTTGTTCATACATTCTTGTAGTTCCGAGTCATCGTCATCGGACACGTCGAACCATATCCTTTGTCGGGCGCAGAGGTATGCCATTTGCCGCCTGATAGATTTGTCCTCTGTGGAATTGAAGGTTTCCTCGATAAGATCCCGGTCATTCAGCCGTATCGCCAGAGTTACGGCCTGTGTGTATTGCTTATATTTTCGATAGACTGAGTATGCGGTGCGGAGGAACGTGTCGTTGTCGGGATACGTCAGGAGCGGAACAGTGCTGTTGACATTAGCCCACATCCAAGCCTATAATGTTCATGAAACCTACCTGACCATATATAAGCACACCCTAGCATATGTGTCCTCGTCAAGATATTTCTCAATCTGATCAATCATCTCCAAATCGGAAAGAATATCCACCGCATCGGCCTCTGCATTGTGCTTCAAGAAGAAAGGTACAAGAGCGAAGGCCAGATCGGTAATGTCATCTGTAGACTTCTCGTCGTTCAATCGGTTCTGGAACTCTCGACCAATCTCAAGAGCCAAATGGCGCATGTACTCATGACCCCACGATCCAAGGTCTGTCGAAGGCGCTTGCAGACGGTACTTCAAGCAGTCTAGACGCTCTTCGTCCGAGTACGTCATGCCCAATACCGAAAGCATATCGGCAAAAGATTTCTGTAATTCTCAGCTTCACTTCTCATAACGCTTCAACCGGGCATTCCTACCTTGTTGTCTCCAGCAGGCCACGATTCATATGCCTTCTCCAGGCTCTCATAATGCGGTCGGAGGAACTTGAGGGGCTTCGGCACGGCCGTCATGGAGCTCGTCGATGTCTTAATGAAGTCTTTGATCTGCTCGAGCGCGGGCTTATACAGGCTGGTATCGGATCCCTAAATTGCACAGCGAGGTTAGCGCAACTGCAGGCAAACGAGACACGCATCTGAGACCTTGCGGCAACGTACCAATATCCGGTCGACAAGCATTTCAAGATCATTCTTGAGTTGCTGGTCTTCTTCGCTAAGCTCCTCTATACATATTCATCAGTACAAGCTCTTCTAAACCGCTGTTACGGCGATCCGCCTTAGATTGCATACCAGGTGGTAGAACACCCTTCTTATCCTCCTTCTCTGGCTTGCCATCTTTGCCTTTGCCAGCCTCTTGCTTTTCAGCTTCACCATTTGTAGCCTTGGCCTTGCCCTTCTCGGCCGCTGTGGGCTTCTTCTCGTCTTCCTTGGCCATAATGATTACAAACGGGTGTAGCTATGGCGAGCGGCGAAGTGGTGTTGTACCCGAAGGTCTACTGTGTGATGGGGTCAGGAAATGATCAGAGGGAGTATTCGGATGTATTCCGGTGAAGATGGGTAGGGACGAGTGAGCGGATAGAAGATGGGGGGTAGAAGGCGGAGTTGTTGATGAGATTGTTGTTCGGTCGGTGTGGTTCTACAGAGCTCCATCACGACGCGGGCGCCAAGACCTTCTCCGCCGATCACTGAGCTCAGACTTCAATATTTTTGGGCCCCTCGCCTCCCCGCCAAAATATATTCTGTCCGTACGAGACGACAAGTTCAAATCGCACCAAACGCCGCCCAAAATGAAGTTGAACGTCAAAAACATCCGCTACCTCTCTCCAGATGATTGGCGTGTTCTCACAGCCGTACGAAAATTTCCCCTTCCAAAGTTCCCCTCATAATACGCACAATTCTAATCCGGTTGCTAACATCGAAACCATATACAGACCGAAATGGGTAGCCGAAACCACGAACTCGTCCCCACGGCCCTAATATCCCAAATCGCCTCCCTGCGCTCTGGCTCCGGCGTCCACAAATCCATCTCCAATCTCGCCAAAATCGGTCTCATCGCCAAGATCAAAAACGCAAAGTACGATGGCTACCGCCTTACCTACGGCGGCCTGGATTATCTCGCCCTGCACACACATACAAAGGCGTCCACGGTCTACTCGGTCGGAAACCAAATCGGTGTGGGAAAAGAATCTGACATCTATGTTTGCGCGGCGGAGTCGGGGAAGCAGTTGGTCCTCAAGATTCACAGACTCGGACGAATATCGTTTCGAACAGTGAAGGCGAATCGCGATTACTTGCGTAACAGGCATTCTGGATCGTGGATGTACATGTCGCGACTCGCAGCTCTGAAAGAATTCGAGTTCATGAAGGCCCTACGCAGGGAAGGCTTCCCCGTCCCAGAACCCATTGGCCAAAGCCGGCACACCGTGATCATGAGCCTAGTCGATGCATTCCCCCTACGCCAGATCTCCAGCGTCGCCGACCCATCATTCCTCTACTCCGAACTCCTCGCCATGATAATTCGCCTTGCACAATACGGCCTCATCCACGGCGACTTTAACGAATTCAACATTCTCATCGAAGAAAAGACCGACCCAGACAGCGACGATGTCAATCTCATCCCTACCCTCATCGATTTCCCACAAATGGTCTCAATCGACCACGCCAACGCAGAATACTACTTTGACAGAGATGTCGCCTGCATCAAGCGCTACTTCTCCCGTCGCTACGGCTTCACCAGCGACGAACCCGGTCCTTTCTTCAAAGACTCCATTAAAACCATTACAAAGCGCCTAGACGTCGAAGTCGAAGCCTCCGGTTTTAGCAAGAAAATGGCAAAGGAACTAGATACATACATGAAGGAACACGGCGTAGACGGAGATGCGGGGGATTTGGAGCGCGAAGACGAAGATGGAGATGGAGACGAGGAAGACGACATCGCCTTCAGCGATCCTGAGAACGATACCCTGGACCAAGACGATACCATCGCAACACAAGACGATTCCACACTAGCAACACCCATCACAACCACAAAAGACACCCCATCCCAACCCCAAACAAAACTCACCCTCTCCGCCTTGGTCTCTCACATGACTATCCTTGACAACGCTACCCTCCCCGACCTCAGCGACCTGACCCCCGCACCCCAGAAACCCGCCCTCTCAACCAAGGCCGCAAAAGCAAAAGCCGGATGGGCTCTCTGATCTGTGTGTTCCTTGTCTTGTACGAAGTACTTCCCCCCAATATTCTTGAAGATACCCGCATTGAGCTCAGGCTCGCCTATTCTCCCCTTTTGTCCTTGTAGCTGCTTGAAGTGAAATAACTAGGTGGTGGTTTAGATAGAGTAGATGGAGAATGAAGAGAGTTCCTGAGATTGAGATTCGCTATTCTTGTGAAACTAAATTGATGGCGTCTCTCCCGCATGGATGAGAACAAACCACAAATACATCACGAGTAAATAAGCATCAAAGCAGGCCCCCGTGGGCTATTCCCACCTACCGAGCAGAAATACAGCACTCTTCCAAATGGGTGATAAATGCTATACTCGAACTACTGATTCATATTGTCGGTCAGAATAATCACTTGCATGTACAAGAACAGCATCTGATCAAAGATTTGATTAGGATGCGAGCAACTATCAAAACTATGACGAATTCCTGCATAAACCTCTTAACTTCTAGGCCTCTTCCTGTAGAAATCCATCATCAATGAATAGCTGTCGCATACTGTCCCGGTGACTTGAGATCCCCGATAAATAATCTGTTGATGTATGTTGGCTTAAGAACTTTTCGTCCTCGGAAAAAGAAGATTGCCGCCCAAGAACCTTATCGCCCGAACCATGGAGAAAAGGCCCAGATCATTCGACTTCGAAAGAAATAGGATAATCTGAGCACCGATAAAAGGAAAGGCATGTTCCGTGAGATGATGAGTAGGGCTGTTGGGGCAGCAATATGTATTGCACAATGGGGGAATTAATGGCAAGATGATGACCGCCAGCATCGATAACAACCAGGCCTGAGGAAAGTAACGATGGCGAGATCATCGGCGCTCATATGAACTGCTTCCTGGAGGTAATGTACGTGAAGTAGTTGAAGGTGCTGAGCATAATGCACCCGCTGGATCGAATCCACCATGCACCGAACACGACACCCAGAAGCAGGCTCAATCTACCCAGGAAATGACTCAGTCCTCTCGGCCGGAGAGACGACCTGGTGAAGTTGTCGTGCCCTCGATCTTGACAGGGGTCGCCGGGGTGGCCCTATTGTCGACCTCGTGGTGGAGAGCTGCATCTTGTTCGGCCTTGACGCCATTATCGGCCTTGATACCACTAGAGTATCCTCCGTGGGTAAGATGAGGCATGCTGGATCGAGCCATTCCCAAGGTAGAGGGGATAGCTGGAGCCCAAGGCTGGCGAAAGTTACGATGGTGATGGAAGGGTGCCACACTACAAGCAGGATTAGTCAACTTAAGCAGTAGAAGTTTCGGATGATCTATTGGGACTCACGTGTTTCCCTGAAGATAGAGCTCAAACTCGTTGGATCCGCCATGCTGGTCATTGATGTTCATGAAGCGATCGGGAGCCGTCAAAGCACGAGCCTGGGCAACACCAACTTCGTACTCGGCGGCGCGGAAGACACGTCCAGCAGCAGTCTGCTGCTTTAGCATCTTCTGCTCAGAAGTGTCGGAGTAACGAATCTGGATAAGATGCTCCTCGCCACCAGGCTTGCAGACTGGTGTGTTGTTATAGTCGCGGATGATCTCCTCACAGATGTCGCGGGTGTCGAAGCTATGGATAATCAGCGACGAACATAAAAGGCAGCTTGTTCAAATTACCGTGCAAAGCCAACGCCACGACCATTTCCGGCAGCATCTCGAAGGATACGGCTTGAGCAAACTTTGTGAGGAGCGAAGATGGCCCCGAGCTCCTACATGACAGTCAGCATCGGTCAAAAGTAAGATGTTAGACATCGACACTTACATGCTCATTCATGTTCTTCGGAATGTTTGACACGTATAAGTTCGTGTTATCATCATCGGAGAACTTCTTGAGCTTGGCGTAGAAAGACTCCTGCTAAACGTTAGAGAAGAGTTGAGGAAATGGAGCTTGAGAAGCGTTGACTAACCCTAGCAAAGCTAACCTCATAACCAAGATAATGAAATCCACGAATGCAATTCTCGGCATCCTCAAAGTTGTGATACTTGATGAAGCCAAATCTACAAGTAAATCGTCAGTATCGGAACAGTATGCTTGAGCGCTCGACGTTCAACATACCCCTTGCAGAGATTGGTCTTGTGATCAATGATTGACTTGGAGCTCTGAATGTCGCCAAACCGCTTTCCCCAAGCATGTAGCATCTCATCCTGGGTCTCTGGAAGAAGGCCTCGAATGTAGACGTTTGTCTCTCCGGTCTTGTTCTCGAGGCTACGATCCAACGGCTTAAGTGGAGAGCTCGGAGCGGGAATAGCGCGGGGAATCACTGGCTCCTTGTTCAAAAGCGCCAAGATATGAGCGGGAATAGAGGGGACAACCTGCTGCTGCTTGACCTGGCCGACCAATTGATACTGATGAGCCAACTGAGATGGTGAAGGAGTAGCACTGCTGGTGAAGGCCGCTCCTGGTGATCGATCCATGATGGCAGCAGTTGTTCCATAACGATAGATGCCATTGCCCGTGTATGGTGTTCCAGGGACATCATTCTCATTAGACGACATGGAGTCGCGGCGAGGAGTCATCAACGAGGGGACATCGCCAGTGGATACGCGGTTGGACCAGCCTGTTCCCATAGGACCAGCCTGAACCAGGGCCTGGTTGTACGGATAGGCCGCTGGCGGAACGAAAGCATTGGTGTGTCCGTACATGGCTTGGGCTCCTTGCTGATGGTTACCGCCGCCCATGACTTGATAGACTGGGCTCATAACGTGTTGATTGGCAGGGACCCAGAGTCCTTGGCCAGGAACCCCATACTCGGAGGTGGCATTGGACATGAGAGACGCTCCAGATTTGTTAGTCGAAGAATTCCCATAGGCGGCATGGAGATTCATGCCCGTCATGCCTGAGACAAGCTCTTGCATGTTGTTCTCACCATTCTGAGGAGACAAAGGCATGTTTCGGGGAACGTATTGACCGTTGCCGCCATTGTAATGGTTGAGCATCGCGTGGCCACCGTGACCCTTGTGACCATTGCTCTGACTGACGTACCCGTTCTGGCGCCTCTCGGTCATGTTTGCAGGAATCAGTGAGCCTTTCGAAGGTGCACGAACCGTGGTGTGGTCTGAGACGGGAAGGTACTCAAATAAGAGCGTTGCCTGGGAAGACAATAGGTAGCCGATGCGAGATTTGTAAGTAAGCGGACCGCGGCCAGCAGATTGGGGAGTCGAGACTAGGAAATCCCGCAACTGACAAGCTTGCTGTGTGATGCTCTGGTCGATCGCTGTAGCTCTAGATGGGATGTGTGATCAAAAAGAGAGTGCTCTGAGGGTTCCAGTCAGTCAAAGCTTGCATCCAAGCAGCAGATAGCAAGGGTGAGAGTGCAGAAAGCAGAAAGCAGAGGTCAGTAGCAGTGAGGTTGACGAGAGACTAACGACTGTTGGCGTTGACGAGGTAGGATGTGAGGAGGAGTAGAAGAGGTTGTTGTTGAGGTTGTTGTGATATGGGAGCGAGGCCGTCGGAGGTGGGGCGGGAGGTCGAGAAATAGCGGTAAAAGAGCAGTTGAAGGAAAGAGCAAGATGTCGTCACGGCAACCCAAATCTTTTTTCCCTGAGGAGGGCACTCAGGGAAGGTGCCCAATTGAAGGCGAAACTGAAGGAGAAAGATAGAGCTGGCGAGAGAGATCACTAAGAAATAACTAGGAGAAAGCTACTCACCGAGTCGAAAATGTCAAATTCTGCGATGTGCGAAGTTTGTCGTGCTCCCAAAGCTGCAAAAAGCCCAGTCAGTGAGAGTAACAGGACAAGATCAAACAAATACGACGGTCCACGCTGGGAGAGTCTGAGTTGCATAATTCGATGAGAGCTAACCTGTGCAAAGCAACAAAGAATGTGGCCACTGAAGCGTAATTGGTGAGAAAGAAGTGTGGTGGAAAAGAAGAGTACAGAGAAGAAAGGAAGAAAGATGGAGATGTCAAGCGGGAAAAGGGGTCGAACGACGTGGAAGAGCGGGCTACCTGGCAGGAAAGAGCAGACGGAGAGTCGTAATGGCCGTTGATGGGTGACTTCTCAGGTTGTCGTCGCCACCAGTCGACACCGGCGCAGTCTTTCTTTCCTCCCAACTCCATGGACACACTTGCCCCTCTCACCAGTGCAGGAGTGCGGTTGCGCAACAAAAGGGGACACACAGCTTGCAATCGACTATTTGAGCAGAGATAGTACATTTGAAGAGAGCGCACGAACTCACATAATATGAATGTTGAACACTGAGGTAGTTGAACAATAGTGGATAGGAGATGCAGAAGAGGGTATTGGAACAGACAGGATAGCTAATTGGCTTAAGATTGAAGAATGATGAATAGATGATAACCTGGCCTCGCCTCTACTTCTTTCTTTAAACTTGGGGTGGCGGGTGTTTCTAAGTGATACTGCTGAGAAAGAGCTGTTCCAATATCAATGTCCGGTTATACGTGCAGGAAAAGGCTGCGGTACGTGTGCTGCTCCATGGGCCTCCAAAAGAGATATGTGCTGCTTTAATACCATCACTACAGATGGTGCAGCGTCCACGGGAGCCTCCAATACACATTTCAGGGATGGCTTGCCTAGAAGCCTTTCAATTTATGGAGCTGGTGCGAGGTCGCATCAGTCGTGGAAACTGCCCGCATCCGCTGAAGGCCAGCCATACCGCTATGAGACGTGCCTGTGTAATCTCAAGTCCGTCTTAGACCGCCGCTACCTGCAGTCAAGCTCTAGTTACAGCGGGCCTCTCGCCGCGGCGGCAAGTGCAAATCGATATCCCTTGCAGCAGGGCTGAAAGAGAGAACACCAGAGAGACTCCATCCTGACTTCTTCATCTCTTTACAACTGCTTCTGCCCAACTATATTGAGAAACATTCTCACGCATAATGTGAATTCTCTGAAGCTGACATGTCACTTCTTCCTCGACCCAGCCCCGTACTAATGCCCGACACAAGCAACGACCCGTCAAGGGCTGGCGACATGCATCTTTGCGCTTGGTATCAAATTAATCTGCAGTACGTTAGTACAAGCTACACAGACAAGTAAACTCGTCGAAAAAGGCCATGTGTGCCTGTGTATACCTTGAAATAGACTTGCGTGCGGGCAACATATGGGGCACTAGTCACCCGCGACGAGCCGATGCGCTGCATTGGTAGGAGCCGTCACTAGTGGTGTTAAACAGGCATTTCGAGGTTGCTTATATGGGGTACTCGAGATTGTTTCTTCTGCATAGTCCCCCTCTAAAGGGCAGTCAGGCTACTTTGGTAGCAGGGTTATATCCCGAGAACGCCAGGGTTCGTTTTCTAAAAATCTCCCGTTTAAGGCGCAGGAAACGTTACGACCGTTAGAGACATGGGGTGGCAAGTGTGCATTCGCACGACGATTATGTCTTGGAGTAATGACAATCCGGGCTCCTGGCTGCGAACTCTACGAATTAACTCTACGCACTAGCACACCAAGCTCGCACTGAGAAGAGGTCCCTAATCGGATAAGTGGCTGTCTTTCGTATGAAGTCAGGCAGATAACTGTTCGAGGCACCGGCCAAGTAAAGTGTCACCAGTATGCCCAAAAGAGCGTCGCACGCGCCCTCTATGTTGTGTGGGCGCAAGTCAGGCTATCAATATGTCGCAGGTCCCTCTCCAAGCATACATCCTTGCCCACTGTTCGTTTGTTGAAACGATGACAATCGCTCGGGAGCTGGGGGATGCGTCGATGGAATGACAGATACCGGGGTGCGTATGTAAAGAGTCAGCTGCGGCGTGCAGCAGGATGTCGTAGGAAAAGGATTTGTATGCATCCACATGGGCTGCCTGCAAAGGATTTCGAATTAGCCACCGCGTGTCAGGTGTTGTGCACCGCAAAGGCGCTGCGAGAGTCCTCCGGTCGACCCCTCATCCGTCATTCTTCTGGAATTGTACAGTTTCTCGAGACTCCCATGTTTTCGTCTTGTCTGATGTTACCGGACTTATACCTCAACCCGGACAGCGGGACCACGCGCTCAGCAGGTTACCAAGAAGGGAGGAGGGCTTTCGCTTCGAACCTCTCGTATATTGTAAAGTCGTACAAAGGTCAAACTTGGAGCGCATAGGACTCAGATCTGTCCCGAAATTCTCTCTGAAATCGATTGTCATCAACCTATAAGGTACCAACGACCGGCCGATGAAGGAGAGGTAGTTTTAGCTGATAGCTCAGGTGTGAAGGCACTGTGCTCTGTGGGACATTTACGTATCAGATGCACACAGACTCTCGGTTATTCGTAGTGGTAATAGGTTGATTGAACCTTTGCCGGGTTTGATGCCGTGCCTGTGGACGAAACAAGGAGAGATAGGTTTTGTGCGGGGAGTCGTGCTTGCTTTTTGACATCCATAGTGTGAGAGATCGCTGTGTCACATATGCAGGAAAATCTCTTCCTCGAACTGCTCTAGAATATCCTGATTGCACCTAAAGATTCCAGTCCGGCCAGATCGTTCGGTTAGATTGGTACGTTGTGGAGATCGTCGAAATGGAGGTGTATGGAACGCTAAAAGCCGAGGGAAGAAGAGGGTTGAGGTTCGAGTTCTTGGCGCATCTGTTAGATGTGGACAATTTGTGGAGCACAGCATTGTAGAGTCGCTTAAATATATGACGCGTTCTGGTGACATGGACAGTTATTGAGCTATGGGGAGTATTATCGAGCAGAGATGCCCACCGATGATCTACATACAGATATTCACATGCTTCCAGTATCCATCCCTGCGCATCGCAGTGTATATGTTGTAACGCCAAGCATCGCCCCATTCTAACCCACGCAACCAGAAAATGCTGTAGAGACGAACGAAACTTCATGACCAAACATCTTCCTGGTATTGATTGGATGCCCTCATTGCCTTTACTATTTCCTCTCCCTTCTGCTCTGATAGGCCTCTCTTTTCTGAAATGACCTTGCCCAGCAGGGTGTTCACTTCGCGAGCCATGTTTGCTGCATCACCGCAAACGTAGAAGTAAGCCTTTTGCTCAAGAAGCTTATTGAGCTCATCGGCATACTCTTGTAGCTTGTGCTGAACGTAGACCTTCTTCGGGCCATCCCGGGAGAAAGCAACGTGGAAAACGAAATTGTCACCAAGCGCTTCCTGGTATTGCTGTTGTCATTGTCAGTTTCGTGGCGCTTAATAGAGATCAGACAGGGAATTGACTTACCTTCCACTCGTCTTGGTAGATGAAGTCCTCATCTTTCCTCCGGCACCCGAAGAACAGTACAGTTTTGCCCACATTTTGACCGGCTTTTGCTTGTGCCGCACGCTCTTGAACGAAGGCGCGGAAAGGAGCAACACCAGTCCCTGGCCCAACCATAATGACTGGCTTCGATGGATCTGAAGGAAGCTTGAAATTCGAATGGCGAACATGCACAGGTACGTGTACTCCGTCATACTTGTTCCGCGGACCAGTGATGGCGTAGCTGAGGCCATGGGGATCAGGGTTAGGATCGCCATGCTGCTTCTGTTTCAATGCCAGGAGATAATTGGTTGTGACACCTTTAAGGATGTGTGGTGCACCGGGCTTTTCAGATGACTCGACCACCGCAGTTATAGCGATCTTGTCTTTCTGAACTAATGACGAGGAAGATATGGAATAGTAGCGGGGTTGAATCTTAAGAACACTTTCAATCATGAGAGAGAAAGGTACCTTGGTCCATGGCTCGCCATCGGAGAGAATCTCAAGAAGCTGCGCAATGTTAAGGTTACGATCAGGAACTTTCTGGTGGAAGTAGTCTTTGTCGCTTCCTAGTTTGATGATCTCAGCCTTGACATCGTCATTGGGAGCGAATTGGGCGAGCGTAGAAACGAATTGACGGGACACAGGGGCAGAAATCTCCATGTGGTAGCGAACAGCAGCATCGTATGTGGTCGGTGATGGGAAAGGAAGCTTTGTCGTTGAATCTAGACTTTTGATTGCAATGACAGAGTGGCGCTTGGATGCTAATCCGAGAATAGTCAAGAATCGGTCAACTTCCTTGCCAGCATTTGTAGGCCAGATAGCAATATGGTCACCAGTTGTGTATGATAAGTTGGAACCACCAATATCGATCTCCATGTGGAGACAGTTCCTATCCTTGGCAGTAAAAAGCTCTTTGGATTCGGCGATGGGTGCGATGAAAGGGTTGTTGGCGTTGAAAGGACCCTTCTGGGCACCTTCCAGATGGTTCTTGTTCGGCTCGCCGAGGTAGACCTCGTCCGACTCTGCGTCCAACTCTGGCTTCTCGGTGACCTCGAAGACGGGATCGTACACTGCTTCGCGTTCCTCTAGTCCCATGGCCTCAGTAACAGCAACCCACATGGGCTCCTTCCAAGCCAGAAAATCTTCTTCCATGGTGCCGGCGCCATCATCGCCTTCGCCCGCGGACCCAAGTCTGGTGGCACCGAGTTTGGTCAAATATTTATCGACGTTGCGTACCATGGAGTTGTAGTGTTCGTAGGTGTTATTTCCGAGACCAAAAGCGACGTATTTTAGGTTGGCAAGGGGTTTGTCTTCGGCTGACCCGCCGTCACTGAAGGAGATATCCTCTGAGCCCATGAACTCATAGAATTCAACCGCGTTATCGGTGGGCTCACCCTCGCCATAGGTGGCGAGAACGAAGACGGCCAGCTTGTCATCGGGGAACTTGTCGAGATTCTCGTAGTCGTAGTCCTCCAAGTCAGCCACGATAGTCTTCAGGCCGAACCTCGAGTGCCCCTCCTTGGCCAGTCTAGAGGCATAGTCCTCTGCGGTGCCCGTCTGGCTACCATAAAACACAACACAGTTCTTGTCCGTCTCCTCCATCTTCTCGATTATATTGCGAGACTTGCCCGCCTTGGCTGCACCATTGCTGGTTGCCAGGGAGTTGCCGTAGGGGTCCCCATAGACGGCCCAGTAGGTTCCCTTTGTGAAGTAGGCAACGGTACCGAGCAGGAGCGCGGCGAGCACGATGATGTCGAGAGTGTCGAGTTGAGCCATGGCGTTTTGCGGACCTGGGAGGGGGTAAGGTCAGCGGGGGAGAGTCTGGGAAAGTGTGAGATACACGGGCACAAGATGGTCTCTTACCACAGGACAGAACACGGTGGTAGAAGCAATCCGGAAGGGGACAAGCGGTCAGGAATATTCCAACGGGGGGCCGGTTTGGTGGGCGGTCGGCGAGAGATCGGGGGGGCTTAGTGTCCGATGTGTTTGCCGTAAGCCTTCGAGGTCGTCTTATCGGCACGCGCGTGGGCTGATGCGGACGTGAGCGTTGCAGTGCAGGTTGATGGACAAGGACAATAGAGGGGCCCCGCTCGCGAGCTCGAAGACCTTGGGGTAGGGGAAGAATTAAGATAACAGATGGTGCCGTCACCACTTTCAGCGCGCGTGCACCTCACTCACGGAGCAGACTCGGGGGAAAATGGCAGGTCGGAACGCCGCAATTCCGCTTGAGGGTTGCGTATTGTGTTTGTTGTGCGTGCGGAAGAAGCTTCCAGCAAGGATTCAAGCACTTAGCAATTGGAACTGGGAACACCGCGGCTTGTGATTCCGCTTCTCTTCCCGAGATTTGCAGCCTTCCGCAGGGACCCCACAAAGCCTCTCCGACTCTCCAATGCTCTCCAAAACAATTCCGTGTGGGGTAGAGCGGATGAGTGGGCGGTAGCTGAGCCTGTTCGGGCGTCGAGTGTGGTGCGCGAAAACGAGAGGGCCTCGGGGAGGTTCAAGAAATCAATGGATGGATCAACAGCTCCTACTAAGTCACGTGCCGCACTGCACCATCAACATTTGCATAAGCCGTGGACCTCGGGATCTTGGGAGCGAGAGAAGGAAAGGAAAAAAAAACGGAAATTTTCGTCGGGCAAGCAGCTGGGAAGGACGTTAGAGCCATACCTGGCGACTTTATACCTGGTCACTTCACAGTATGTCGGGTTGGCTGTCAGCGTAGCAAAGTCCCCATTCATCTGTCCTTGAGGCTTCATCCATCATTCGCCGAACCGGGACTTAAATGACAGACCACTGGGCGAGATTGCTGTGCAGACCGTGGTGTCTTCTGGGCCACCGTCAGCCGCCAGCCATGCTTGTCAGCGACTAAGGGTGAGCATTTGGCGCGCGTGTGTTGGGGTGTTGGGGTGTTGGGGTGTTGGGGGTGTGTGTTGGAATTGGTTGCGATGGCGGATTACATCTGGCATCCTTATTATGCTATTACCGTTGTGTTGTGGTGGATCGATGCACTGGAACTAGCTCGGATGCGTGGCTTAAATACTCTGTGGCTGCTCTGAGCCACGCAGGGCCACGCCGTTGGGCATGCAGAGCGCGCGGCGAGGCGTATCTAGGTTCGGTCTACAATGCCCACGGTCGTGGTCGCTCGATTTGAATCATGAGAAGAGGTTTTAGCTGCTCACATCTGGATGATGGTCGGGTCAGGGGACTGAGACTCTGCCCACGTTATTTTCCCCCTAAGGTGTCAAATAATCATGCCTTTGTGTTGGTGACCAGAGTGGACTGCAGCGCTGTTCTTGAGCAAGTGGGCGCTGGATTCATATTCGGGCGAGGGGCCCAGGATGGATGGGATTTGGTGAAGGCATCTGGATATACTTTCGTCCCATCTCACCTAGGCTGGGCCGGTGTAGTCCACGGATCTATCTCTGGTCCCATCCTGAGAGGCAAGCGCAAAAAAAAAAAAAAACCAATATACGACTAAAAAACTGACTAGTTGGGATCAAACGCTTATTCGATGTTCATATACTGAACACTTAGGTACTTATGTATGTCAACTGGTACATGGCATGATCATGTAAGTCAGAAAGTATGGGCGAGAAAGATAGCTTACACCAGTTGACTATACTCCCTAAGAGATCAAAACACCCTCAGTGACCTGATATTGTACTGCATATTTCATCCCGTCTCCGGATCCACGGATCCCCCCGAACCCCTCCCTCCGTCTCTGTTGTCAATGTAATTAAGGCCCTGCCCGCCTTGCCGAACGCCATGACCGTGGGACTGATTCCTGCACAAGATTGGCAAAAGAAATACCGCCGACACTACAGGACCACCTCCCACGCCAGATCGTCCACTTCCCGTGTCGACGAATACCGAAGAGGGCAAAGATACCTAGGATACTTTGGTACTTGGGTACTTTGGCGGCCGTCGACAGAAGTCTACGGCTCTTATGCCGACCTGCCACCCATCTGGGCAGCGATCATCCCCAGCAGCCCGTGGACACCTCCTGGGCACGCAGGGCCACCAAAGCGGCCTAGCGCCAGGAACGACGCCAGGGGAGGGAGTTTTGGGTGAAAAGTGATGGACGCTTAGCACCAACTGCCCAGCACATCTTAACCTTCGTGTACAGTACACAGACACAGACAGTAACTGTACCTGTTTGTTCGCACCTCCGCTACTCTCCGCGCCCCCCTCTATCCCCCCATCCATCCGAAACGGCGAAACGGCCATGCTGCTCGACCGCTGAGCAGAGCCCGCAGTCTTCTCCGCCCAGCCCAGATGACGAGTGAAATGCTGGCGGCATGTGTGAGTTTCGTGCATTCTCTCCGTTCTCCCCCCTCCATTCGCCCTTTGCCCTGCAAATGCCAGCAAGCAATGCCCAGTGTGTGCAGCTGCGAGCTCCTGCAAACCAAAACCCCGTCCCGCCCTCCAGGGCTCTCTCTCCCTCTCCAGTCATGTCCTGAATCTTCAAACTGCCGCGAAACGCCTTCGTCCCCCCATCAAGGCTCAACCCCCCCAGGCCACGGTCGGAACGTCTGTTCCTGTTTGCAGCCGCCAGCCTTCCACTGTGCCGCGGCCGCGCTGACTGGCGTTTCCCGCGGTCTCGAAACTTTTTTGCTTCGTGTTGACGACGTGTACTGACCCCTGTGCCACTGCAGCTGCTTCCTCCCCTCTCGCGCAAGCTCGAAATCCGTCGCACCATATCGACCTTCCAGTAGCTCCCTCGGCCCCCTCCCGTGAACCTTCTGTGACACGCGGACGAGCCCTGACTGCCTCTGCCCGCACTGTATCGCCGCGGTCGCAGACGCCTGTCGTCTTGATACCCAGCAGCAACTCGAGCCCTGATCGTGCTATAGGCATCGAGCGCAAGCCCTCCCTCTCCTACGGTCACCACCGACAGACCTCCATCGTACATGGCATCCAGCACTCGCGCAACACCAGCTTCGTCAACTCTCCCGCCACCAGCCCGTTGAGCCCGCAGGTCATCGCCGCGAGCGGGGCTGGCTCTCTCGATGGACCAGTGATGTCCCAGGAGAACATCACCGAGGCCTTTGGCTCCAGTGGGCTACATACTGGCGCCAACACTGCCAATGGATACAACACTGCGGGGTCCGTCTCGAGTGCGAACGATGGCAGCATGAGTGGTAGTGGCGGTGGGAGCAGTACCAGCCATGCGTCGACAACACGCAACCCAGAACGTATGCATAGTGGCCGGTCGTCAAGAAAGGGGCATCATCATCACCGCTCCCAATCTCGACATCACCAACATGGCCATGAAATGAAAACAGTGAGCGAGTATGCTCTACACCACCTATTTAACTCAGTGAGTGCATCCGACCTTGACATAGCTTGCTCTCCACGTGTCAGTCTTGTTAACATGGAGTTTCCCTCAGTTCGTACAACAAGGTGGTCAGATGATTGAGCAATGTATTACGGCTCGGGGACAACCAGAGGCCAATGTGGAGCTCATCTGTGGCCCAAAAGTCGATCCCAACTTTGACCAGTTGATATCTGCCCTCAGCCACATAGCCCGCCACAAACCAAAGCCCATGATCGATACAATGATGCTCTGGCGAAAGGGCAAAAGCGACGAAGCTGCGGCGCAACGAGCAAAGCTAGCTACGGTAAGTCGCCATAAAGTCTTGCTTGTCCGAGATGGCTATTGACATACCCCAGGCCAGACAAGCGACAACGTTGCCACCTTCCGTTCTTCCACGACGTAACACCGAGCCAGTCCAACCCATTGGTGGCGAACATCAAACTTCTGCGCCCGTTCCACCTGGTCCTGAATATATGGCCGCCCTCCAGCAGAATGTAACGCAAGCGGAACAGCGTGCCACCGTTTCGACCTATCTTCTATGCCGAGTGCTAATCGAAATCGTAAGCCAAACTGATCTACAGAGCCTGACCATAGATATGGCTGGTCGTCTGATTGGTCTCTTCTATCAACAGCTCATCACAGTCGATCCCGATGAATCCGAGGTCTCTCCTCTAACACATGCCAATTGGGTCATTTACGGTCAACTTCTTGGAGTTCTCAGCGAACTGTCTTTCGAAAGTGTCCAGGAGAAATACATTGCCGATCTCAAAATCACGGATGGCCATTTCCAAATAAAAAGTCAATTTAATCGGGATATCGAGGCGAAAGGAGCCATGTTAGTGCGTAGTATGAAGCACCTGAAGCTCAAGACAGCCCCAGAAGATGCATGGGATCACACCTGTGATTTTATGCTTTCATTGGCCAAGCTTTTCGCAAATGTCCATGGTCCGATAATCAAATACGCATATTGCCAAGTATTAAAAGATTTCCTCCTGCGTATCGCAGCCAAAACAACCACAGAGAAGCTCAGCATGCCAAAGTGGAGGGCTGTAGTCGACACAATTAAACCACGACTTTCTCTGCTTCTTAGCAAACCCAAACACTGGCAGGAGGCCTATCCTCTCATGTGTGCCTTCTTGTGTGTATGTCCAACGGATTATTTTACATCCCAATGGCTGCCCCTAGCGTTAGCCACCCAACCAAGGATCAAAGAACGATCTACCAGAGCCATTGCCCTCCGAGGCATCTGTCAGCTTGTTTGGACTTACCTATATCGGTCCAATATCGATTCGCCAAATGTGGCCGTGCGAAGGCTAGAAGATATCATTCGTATGGTTTTCCAACCCGGGAAACGTTCATACTTATCCACAGAGACCTCCATTGCCATACCACTGATTCAGATCACTCGGATCATTGGGTTCAAGTTCCAAGATCTTTGTTTCAGAACAATCATTTTCCCACTATTGAACTCGGAAATGTTTTCTTCTGGTAGAGACCTACGCGTGGAAAATTTGGAGCCTGATCGCATGGTCATTGGTATCCGATCCTTCCTCGCCATTATGTCTGACCTGGAAAAGTGTGAACAACCACCCTTTCCGGACTCCCTAAAGCAAGACCCTTCAGCAGAACCTATGGATTCGCCAAGCTTTCCCATGAGCCCTAAGCCATTGCAGGCTCTGCCCTTCAAATCCTCATTGATCAATGAAGAGCGTCTCTCCCGACCGGTAAATTTTACTGGTTTTGCGGACATAGCCAAGGAATACTATATTCGATTTTGCAAGATACTCGGCGAGATAACCATCATATGCGATAATGCATTTGGAGGACAGGCCGTCTTGGATGAGAAATTTTCCTTGGCAACACCAAAAACACCTATGTCGGACGCATTTAGCTTTGGACGTCGGGATGATCACCAGGCGTCTGTTGACCCCCGTCAAGGATTCTATGATCTCCTTCATGTTGCTGTCCAAGCCTTGCCTCGATGCCTCTCCCCTCATATCCCCTTCAACTCCCTTATCAACCTTCTTTGTACCGGAACAGCCCATGTGCAAAGAAACATAGCTGCATCATCTGCACAATCGCTCAAATCAATCGCCCGTCAATCGCATGCCCAGCAAGTGACAATCGGCTTTGCTCGGTTCATATTCAATTTCGATGATCGATACGCCACAATGTCAGATGGCGGTATGTTAGGTCCAGGCCACATCGAAAGCACGCTGAGGCTGTATGTGGAACTCCTCCAAATATGGATAGAAGAGATTAAGCAAAAGACGCGAAAGGCAGCCCTGGACACCCCTGACGATGGGGTGTCCGGTAATAGAGGCGCTCAGCTTGATCTGTCCTCAGTGTGGGCACACGTAGACGAGGTTGAGTCTCATGGACTTTTCTTCCTGTGCTCACCATCCCGTCGTGTACGATCTTACGCAGTTACTGTACTTCGACTTATCACCGAGTTTGACACGGCACTAGGCGGGTCCAGTACTCGCGTCATTCGTGTAATGGAAGGAAGCCCGCAGAAGGTTATGGATATCAGTGATGAGAAACTCTCTCTTGCTGAACGTAGTCGCCTTCAAAGGGGTATGAGAAAGAGTAATGTCCAAAGTACTTTGGTTGAGCTGTGCAGCAGCGACGTTCCCTACGACTCAACCCTCTGGTTCAAGATATTTCCGAATCTGATACGCATCAGTTTCGAAGTATGTCCTTTCGCTGTCACTTTAACGCGCGATATCGTATGCGCCAGGCTGTCGCAAATGCACCGAACTCTGACATCTCTGATAGAGGGTCCTCGAGCCAGCCCTTATTCGTCTTTTGATTCCAATGCTGGCAAGATCAGTGGGCGGCTCGCAACCACGTCGCCAGAGATAGTTATCGAGCAGTGGAAACTGTATCTCATATTTGCTTTTACGACATTGACTAATCTCGGTCCCACGGGCCAAGTCTCACTCCACAGCACATCTACCCAACACTCCAGAAAGACATCCAAGTCGTCACAAAAGAGCGCCAACAAAGTCTACACCGCGAGTGAGCTTTTCAACAAGGTTCTTCCGTTCTTGTCCGTCGATAATTCCGCTGTCCGGGATGCCGCTGTCATCGGCTTAGGCTCCATCAACATCAACCTGTATCGTACGCTTCTAGAATCCTTGCAGGGGCATGCAGCGGCATGTGCTGAAGAAGCAAAGACGCGACTGGGTATGCACACCCGTACTGTTAGTAGCCCGCGCCGAAATCGACGTACGGATCATTTACGGACTGAGATTACGCATGTCTACAAGTTAACGTCACATTTCCTCAAAATCCCGGAAGCCTACAACGATGAATGGATTCTCAACAATCTCATGAATTATACCAAAGATTTGAGGATCTTCTTAAGCGACGCTGAAGTACAGAACGAGTGGGATTTCCAAAAATTGCGAACCCATTATTGTGGGTTAGTCGAGGTGCTATTCGAGGGGATCAACAGGACTAGTGACCCTTTGCAATGGATGCCATTTCAGGCACGGAAAGCCGCCTTTACATTGATGGAAGACTGGTGCGGATATTCGGCGAATCAACCCCAAATTCGTCAGCGAGAAGAGAATATGAGACGATCAATGCTGGACCGGGAAGCCGATCTTGGTAATAAAGGAATCGCCACTGCTGCTATGGAGATCGAAAAACGAGATCTTCGTACAGCGGCCCTCAGTGCAATGGCTGCTCTTTGTGGCGGGCCTGTTAGTATCACCACTGACAGCAAGGTCCTTCTCCAATTCGATGTTCGTCGCATGCTGTCTTGGATAGACAGTATTTTCGAAACTCCTAGTGACAGAACACATGCTATTGGTCGCCGAGCGTTGACGAACCTCATTTTACACAACCGAGAGCACCCATACCTCCTGGACAGGGCAATTGAGATGTGCTACCTCTCAAAATCGTCGAAAGCGCTTGCGAGCTATTTCGAAGTAGTAACTCATGTCCTCACCGAGCGAGAAGATTACGCGCTTCCTTTCTGGAAAGTGTTAAGTGCTGGATTATACACGCTCGGACACGAAAACAACGAGCTTCGAATGAAGTCAGCAAGATTGCTCAGAACACTCGAAGCTCGTGAACAAAAGAACTCAAAGTTGCAAGATCTGGACATCAGCATTTCAGACAAAACCATTGCTGTTTATAAGCTTGCTCAATTCGAGACTTCTCGAAGGCTAGCGAAACAACACCCGGACCTCGCATTCTTCGTCTTCTCACAATTCTCCTATTATTTTAAGGAGCTACAGCCTGATCATCAACGAAACATGGTAGCCGCAATGCTTCCTTGGATTCAAACAGTAGAGCTACAAGTCAATCCTGAAGGAGGTCCAACTGCCAACTCATACATGCTTCTCGTCAATCTATTCGAAATCACTGTTCGTTGCGGCACTGCGCTTCACAACGAAATACAAGCGCTGTGGCAGGCTCTCGCAACCGGCCCATATGCTGGGAATGTGCAACTGATCTTGAATTTTATCATTAACCTTTGCCTGGACAAACGAGAGCAGAATTACGTCGATTATTCGAAACAAATCGTCGTCCATCTTTCGAGTACACCTGCAGGCTTGAAGGTCGTGGAATTCTTGTTGCTGCAAATCAATCCACGCTCCATGGTCGCAGAGAAACGTGAACCGACACCGCCTCCGCCGGACGCGGCAAATGTTCCTTACCTTGCCGATCTCAGCGCATTGTTACCCACCAGTAACAAACAGTCTGGATTTGCGCTCGGTCAGATTTGTCTCATCCTGCTTGTCGATCTTATGGTATCTCCGCTTCAACTTGCCAGCGAGCATGTTCCTCTCTTACTTCAAGTTGTATTGGTACTGTGGGACCACTACACACCAGTGGTTCAAGATCAAGCTCGTGAGATGGTTGTACATTTGATTCATGAGCTTGTCATATCCGCCATCGACGATGAGACAACTGGTATCGACAAACGGGCAATTGAAGATTTCATTGAGAATGTGAGGCGACACGACCCAAAAGTAGTGTGGAACTACGACGATAAGAATGGCAAAGATGCCGAAGACTCGGGTACAAAAGTCCCTGAATCAATGGTCTACGTTGCAAGTGAGGTGCTCAAATTTTTCTCAATCACCTATCCTGGCTTAAAGGAAGCGTGGGGCAAGATGGCACTAAAGTGGGCGACATCCTGTCCGGTTCGACATTTGGCATGTCGGTCTTTCCAACTTTTCCGATGCATCCTAAGCTCTCTCGACCAGCAAATGCTTTCGGACATGTTAGCACGTCTATCCAATACAGTGTCTGACGATGAAAGCGACATCCAACCATTCTCCATGGAGATTCTAACAACGCTCAGAGCTATCATCGAGGCGCTGCAGCCAGAAGACCTTATTCAATACCCGCAACTCTTCTGGACTACGTGCGCTTGCATGGATACAATTCACGAGGGAGAGTTTATGGAAAGTATGCTGATGTTAGACAAATTCCTCGACAAGATCGATCTAGGCGATATCAACATCTTGCAAATCCTGGAAGATAACTGTCCTGATAAGTGGGAAGGCCAGTTCGAGGGTCTTGCCCAGCTCGTGTATAAAGGTGTACGATCAAGCCTTTGTCTGGATCGGGCTTTGCGGTTGCTCGATCGACTGGTTATACTCCCCTCAAGCCGAATCGTTGGTGATGAGAGCCGTCTTGTCTTTACAGTCTTGGCCAATATGCCCAAATTTCTACACACCTTCGACCAAGGATTCAAAGACCCGTTCGCCATTGCCAGCGCCGAGACCCTTGCTCAAGTTGCTGATGAATACGAGTGCACGGATCTTTCCCAAGCTTTGACAGCATTTGCCAACAAACGATATCGCGTTAACACAGATTTTGTAGCACAAACGATGTCTGCTATCCGCGCCAGCTTTTTCCCTGAACTGGAGTTTGGAAGTCTCGTCTTTCTTCTCAGTCTTCTTACGAACAAAACTGATTGGATGAAGATACAAACCATGGAGGTTTTATGCATCATCATTCCCGAAATCGATATGCGCAAACCCGAAATCGCCGCGAAAGGGCCCGATTTAATCTCTCCACTTCTAAGGCTGTTGCAGACCGAATTCTGTCCCCAGGCTCTGCGGGTACTTGATTTTGTTATGAACTTTACAGGCGCACCTACTCCTTTGGAGAGGCATCATTTACGCATGAGCATTGCTGGCTCTCACAGCAGTCGTGCGTTCAGGAAACAGTATGAGAAAACCCAGTCACTTTATGGTATTCCCGAGACTACTGGATGGTCAATACCCGTTCCTGCGCTTCATTCAGCATTGACTAGGGCCAATGTTCATGCTGTCTTCTACACATGTGGAAATCTAGAAGACGTCGATGCCGACCAGGTGACAACGCCCAAGATTGAATTCCGCCAGGAGGAATTCCCATTTAGTCCCATCTCAGACTACCGTACCGCGACCATGACTTCCGAAGACACTCGAGGTGATAGTCATATTGGAGAACTGGTGATGAAACTCGACAGCCTAGACGACTTTTTCGAAGATGATGACGACACTGAGACACTGACTGACCTACCAGACCATTCTGTGTTTGGGAACGGGCGCTACGCAAACAGTTCCTACACAAGCTTGAATGGTACCGTCGATGCCAGAGAAAATCTCTACGACCAACAAACTGCACCGCTCCTGCACAAATCTCTTACGCGCAATGGTAGTGTCACATCTTTCCAATCGGGCTTTCCAGATCTCAAATTGTCTCCCGCCAGAGATCCAGGTGTTATGACTCCTGCCGCATTTAGTTCCTTCTCGGCAGCACCTCCGGCTGTGAATCCACCCCCAATTCGACCAGGTCTACACTCTCGCTCTGTGACAAGTCCATCAGCCCCAAATCAACAACCTCGTTTGTCACCCGCCTTATCATCAACAGCCGTGGATGAACTCAATGAGCCTTTCTCCGATGATGAAATGGCCACTGGCCGCAATTACAGCGCAAGCGACAAAACCTTCATCCTAGAACACATGATTAGACCGTTGACACAAGACACCCGAAGCAAGATCAGAAGTGGCATGAGGAGATTAACAGGCGGCGGGGGCGATGCCAAAGAAAGAGAAAAGACAAGAGAAGCCATCAAACAAGCTTTACAGAAAAGTCCGGTACCAAAGGTCCCAGATATCTATCTGGTGAATCCAAAAAGCGCAGACCCTTGATTAGGAGGGCTAATTCTTGCCTCGTTTTATGCGAATGGAGTTTACGTAGCTACTGTAATAGAGCCGGTTGTTTGTTTGTATGCAAAGATGCTCAGAAGGATATTTGGACGTACGGATGAACGGGTTCGGAGCGTTGGGGAGTTTTCGATCCTATTTCATTTCACATTGCATGAGGGGTTGGGCGTAGCGAGGATATTTACGTTGATCATATACGTACGGCCAAACGTGTTTTTCTTTCTTTCGCTCTCACGTTTGGGCGGGTGTGCGGGTGGGTAAACGGGTAGATACCAGACGATCTTTTCTGTTGTTTCGAGATACCAAAGATTGTAATGCGTTTTTTTCCTCCATTCCGTAACTCGCAAATGTACTACGCATTTAGATATATGTAATACAACTCCTTCGTTCAGAATCGAGGAGGTTTCCCAAATAGATCACATGTTAAGTAACAACTTTATTAATCACACCGTCCAATGTGGAAGGCCTTTCCGACTTCGGAACTGATCTTCGGAATTGGAAATGCAAAACACCGTGAGCTGAGCGACGCATCACGTCATAGACCCCACAATAGCGCCGGAACGATCCGCGCGCGAACTAAGTGGACAGTGCTGGATTGGAGTAGAGTGCAGTGACTCGCATATCATCATAGCTAATTAGATGGATCAGGATGGTGTGCTCGATGCATTACCAATTGTCCCCAATTGTACAAAACCTAATCCAATCCCTCGTTTCCCCTCTTTATCATCACACATCTAACCTTCCATATCAAATCTACAAAACAACTACCTCCTCTCCCTCTCTAACTAACCTCATTTCAACCAACTTTCCCCTCTTATAAAATGTCCACGCACACCATCCTCCTCATCGGCGGCCATGGCAAAATCGCGCAACTCCTGACCCCGCTCTTGCTAGCCCGGTCCTGGAACGTGACGAGCATGATCCGGAGCGCGGAACAGCGGGGCGCGATTGAGAAGTTGGGACAGGGGCAGCCGGGGAAATTGGAGGTTCTGGTCAGTAGTGTGGAGGAGGTGAGGAGCGAGGGGGATGCGCAGCGGATTTTAGAGAGGGTGGGGGCCGATTGGGTTGTTTGGAGTGCCGGTGAGTTTTGCGGTTCTGGTGTGTATCAAAAGCTGATCTGTATTTAGGTGCCGGAGGTCGTGGTGGAGCGTCACGTACAATTGCAATCGATCAGGATGCCGCGGTTGCATTCACAAAAGCTAGTGTTAATAATCCAAGTGTAAAGAAATTCTTGACAGTGTCGTACATCAGTTCGCGTCGAAACAGGCCTTCCTGGTGGTCTGACCGCGACTGGGAATCGGCACAGAAGGTCAACAACGAAGTCCTGCCTACCTACTACAAGGCTAAAGTCGCTGCCGATGAGGTCTTGACGGTGCTTGCCAAGGAGCGATATGAGCGCGAGACGAAAGAAGGAGTTTCGGAGAAGGAAAGGTTCGCTGGGATCAGCTTGAGGCCGGGGACTTTGAGTGATGACAAGGCCGGGGGCATTAGCACTGGGAAGATTGGATCTCAGGGCAAGATCAGTAGGGCGACTGTGGCGGAGGCTATTCGGGCGGTTCTTGAGACTGATGGTGCGAGGGGGTGGATAGATTTGCTCGATGGTGAGGAGGGCGTTGAGGAAGGTATCAAGAGAGTGGTTAAGGAAGGAATTGATGCGGTGGAAGGTGAAGATTTTGAGGAACAAAAGGAGAGAGCCTCGAAGTTGTGAAGTGTGGATGAAAATTGCGGCAAAGGAAATCAATGCATTAGATCGCCTCGCAGCGAGCCTGACGTTCATACAATGCCAATGAACAACTTTGAGAGCCTTGTGCTTTGCCTTGCCTCCATTGAAGACCGATGATTGGCGCGGGAAGTAGCATCTTGCAGCCATAGCAAAATCGAATCGGCCAGGCAGCAGTTTCCCACTCACCGTCTTTCCTATCAGGCTGAGTATGGCAGGCTTTTCTTTTCACTTTCGATAACATTTCGCTAGTGCCTTCCATTGCTGTCCCAGACTTTTCACCATCAAAACATAGTTCAACACATACTCATCAGACCCTCTACCACCGAATCTCGTTCAATTCATCCTCTTAAGTCTTGAAAAATCGCCACTATGGACCCACTAACCGCTGTAATGGCCTTCACGGGCCTAAGCGCCAGCCTTCTCACGATCGCCGACGCGGCTATCAAGCTGTCCAAAACCCTCTACGACATTCAGAGAAGATTCAAAAAAGCGCCGGCAAAAATTCAGCAACTTCGTCAAGACCTCAAAACCCTCTCCGAACTACTCACAATCATCAAGTCTGCCAACGACCAAGCCGTAGCGGTGCCAGCTGCGCTACAATCTACCCTGCAAAGCCTCACGGCTCAACTGGAACACGACTTACAAGAACTCCAAACCACCGCTGATAGTTCGACGAATAGCAAGTCAAGGTTTCCTGTTAGCAAGACTCTTCAGACACAGATGCATCATGTGTTAGCTGAAAGCACTATCAATGAATTTCACGATCGCATTTCCAAACATGTGGCATATCTGACACTGATGCAGTCAGTGCTCAATGGGTGAGCAGATGAGTGGCCACCGGTTACTTGAAATGTTATTAATCATCGACAGATACAAAGCCGACCTTTTTAGGGATAGTACCATGGATCTCCTAATCGAGACCAATACCCTCATGAAAGTTATGTCCTCGAAAGGAAAACTCATTACGCCAAAGCTTGGGTCACGCAATGAACGGACTGCTGATGGCCAAATCGCTATCGAGGACTATGAGAGTCAAAAAGAGTTCGACTTCGGTTTCGGTCGTCTTCTATTCCGGACATTCCATATTTGCTCGAACGGGAAGTATCAGGTTGCAGAAGGCATAACGTTTAAGTTATCATTCATTCCCCCAGTATGGTTATCGAACACGTATCTTCAGGCCACGATTGAGCTTCCTGGTGCCGGATTCGTGAACAATCCAGTATTCAGTTTGCGACCAGTCACAATCAACCAAAATCCAGAGCTCCAGGACGTTATATCCAACACTTGGGACGTGGATCAGCTAGAATATTTATTTTCTAGTGGACTGGCTCGGCCCACCGATTTAATCATAAATCCTAACACGCACGAAACGATCTCGCTGCTCGGGGTACTAAATCAAGCACTTGCGTTGTCATGACATGGTACTGATAAAACGTTAGATGATTCTAGCTTCAATTGAAGAACAGATTAGTCACCGAGGTGATTGCAGATGTAAAGACCTTCCCAAGCTTAAAAGAATACTTTCAATTTTCCTTAGAGATGGAAGTGTAATACCGTATGTGTCAATCTGCCTCCACGATTAGCTCCTAGTTTCACACTGCTGATATGTAACATAGCACTGAATTAGCAATGGACCATTTAAGCAGATTAACTTTTCATACCTCTGAAGACAACGAAATAATTTCCTCCCACGTGCGGCTAATGTTAGAGCATGGGCTCAATATCACAGGTAGATTGGATACCAAAAATGGGTTTATTTGGGCCTGGTATAAATACAAAAGTGTAGGATTAGTCCAGCCACGCGACCAACCAATCGTAACGTTACTTGTTGAGAGCATTTCAGGTATGGAAAGTCTCAGACAGATGGTTTCATGTGAATCCAACCATTGGACACTTCACGATTTATCTGGTAGAAGCTTTTGGTATATCGCAGTACTGGCTTATGCGGATGCGGGCTTTCGACATTTGCTACAAATGCATTCACGAGCTTTCAAATCGAATCTATCCAAACAACACACAAGGCCGTGTGACAAACATTTTGAGGCTCTGTTAGACATGAAGTCAATTTTCAAACAAGTTGAAAATGCAGATCTGGAGGCCCGGTCGATCTTTCTCCGAACGATAATAAAAGAGCGTCTTCTTAGCACGATAATGCCATTCATCACCAATCGGATAGACTTGGACGAAGGAAACACTTCGTGCAATTATCTATGTCTCGCCATAAGAGAAAATCACATGGAATCTGTTCATTGTTTACTCAAAGCAGGCGTAAATTCTGCTAGGGCGTTTCGGATATTCAATTATTCTGGTAAAAGGTCTCCAGATAGGGGAAAGGATGTTGAGAAGATTTGTCTACTATACGATTTTCTTCAACCCAACGTGGAGATATCGACTCAGGATGGTTTCCCGGATCCACTCACCGCATTTATCCAAAATCAAGGGGCCATAGATCTTCGACCGGACGCTCCACAGACTCTGCTCGACAAAGGAATCTATCTGGAATCTATGTTATTCGGCTCGCAGAATACATGGATCGAGGAAAATTATATGTGGAATGCTATTATATATGATCAACCAGCAATTCTGGAGATGCTGCTCCAACTCAAACCTCCATTGTGGGAAACGATTCGGACGCCATTTCATCTCTATTCTAGGGAAGAAGTTGTAAGAGACTTCACTTGGCTTACATTTGCTGTTTCGCTAGGAAGATATAAGTGTATTGACGTTTTACTTTCCCACTTTGAAGACTCGGGGGAGGCTGTTAAGAAACCAGATGGAGCTGGTCGTACTGCAATCCAGGTCTCCGAAACGGTGATAGGTTCAGGTCATCCTCGTGAAATTTATTTCCCATATCGTACGTTCGTGAGCATATCTTTAGCCGACGACAAAGCCACTTTGGCGGTTCTTCGAAAATATATGGCTGTGGAAGACAATGCTCTGGAAATAGACCTTTCCGAACCAGACCCAATACTCAATTGGAAAGAGTTGACTATCACAAACTATGGCCATATCTATCCCTCATCATTCTTTAATGTATATGGAGTGGTAGAGGCAAACACTCTCGTTCAATTCTCTCTCAGAAAAATTCCCGGCTTGGCGGCTTACATACGCTGTATGAGCTTACAGTGTGACAGTTGTCATTCAAAGCACTGGATCTGGAGGCAGCAACGATCGTCGTTAGAATGGCTCCACAAAGCAAGTTTTCTGGATGGACTCGTAGTACGAGGTGCATACATGGCGATGTTGTTATTGGTCATGATTTTGGATCTAGTGGGAATCGGGTTGGAGGTGGCTAGGACAAGGCGATTCAGACAACCGCCAACGACGGTCACTGTTCTTTTCTTGGTTTTTGTGGTGGTGTTGAAAAAGTGCGTGTGAGTGATATCAATGGGGTCGATTTTGTTTCTATGGTGTTTTGGTTGTGGGTACTTTCTGAATGTCTATGCAGATTCACGATTTCTTTTTTGTCGGTTAGGCTTAAAAAGATAAAATGAGCTTCATTAATCTTGGATGCATTCGGAAGATATTGCGGTAAATTCAATGCAGGATATGCCTTGAGAATTCTTGAAATATCTTATCGGAGATCGTGAACACAAATTACTTGTTCTTGTGACGTCTTGTGGAAAGGGGGGTTGTTGTCAGAGCGTCTCAATCGTGTCTTTCGGGCTAACACCCTAAAAAATCGTCAGCTGCATAACTACAATTCCAAATCAAGTATTTCGGAATCGGATATGTACAAATACAATCAGTGGAGTGAGAAAAGTAGATATAAGAGGACAAAACAAAAGAATGCCAAACAATGTATGGCTAAACACGAATCATTTGGAATTCCGCTAAGGAGTACACAGCATCAATTTATATGAAAGGTTTAACAAATTAGATGCGGAAAAGCAATGTCGCCCATCTATATTCAGCCACACCTCTAAGTAATTCAAAAGGAAATGAAAAACAAGATAAAGAGTGAAACAAAACAAATACAAGAGATCGAGATCATGACAAGAATGAAAAGTACACAGTAAGACCTGACTCACTTATGGTAAATGATGTGATCCATGAACAAACGGTTTCAATGGCACAGATTACGTCGTCTTCGCATTTCTCATTGCTCATCTCTCGACAACAGCCTTAATCCCATAGATTTATCTCTTATAAGTTTCTATCAATTCTTCGGGACCACAAATCCTCCTTGTATTTAGGGCTTTAGGGGGCTGTGTTGGATCGGGTAAATAGTCTGTGTTAACCTCGGGGTTTGATATCTTCGAAAATCTCCGGATCGCTTTCGGTGCTTGTCTATCTGCAACAATGGTCAGTCCGTTTCTTCTATTTTTGACGTCGAAAGAACTTGAATCATTCGACCGCGGCTTCTTCCTTACTAGGGTCATGCTCGAAAGTCATATTTTTCTTGGGTCGTTCAGGCAAACGTTCATAACGCTTTGCTGCCCTTGAAACATTATGCGTTGTACGTGCATCGTCTTCTACGAACTCTCCCGGGTCTTGGGCTCTTTCTTCTGCAGTTGGTCCCCAATCTTTCACTGTCTCTGCAGTCACTTTGTGAGACGTTGAACCCCCCTGTGGTGTACGTGCATTTTCTTTTATGAAGGCCTCTGGATCTTGAACTATTTCTTCTGCAGATAGCGCCCAGTAATCCTTCGTCTTAGCAGCCGCCTCGCAAGGTGTATTATGCTGGGGGTTTGGCGTATGGCCATGAGTGGACCTGGATGACTGCATCGAGTTCTGGAGCGTTATGACTTGTGAGGAAGTTTTAGTTGAATGTCACTGAAGTATGTCTTGCTGACGGAAGAGGATTATTTTCCGATTTAGGAACACGTTAAGAGGTCCTCGTCAAAAACTTTTGTGGATGTTCGACAGGGCGGGGTGGTTTTTGATTCCGTTAATGTTTGCTATCAGGAGTTTATTATGTCGCCGTTGAAGACCACTCAAAGAGGTCTTTTAACAAAGCGGGTTATTCGGATGAAGGAGATATTGTAGTGGAAGAGAAGAAACAGAAGATAGGAAAGAATGGAGGACATATATATCCGCATTATAACAGTCGCTTTTCATTTGACTCAATATCCGACTCATTGCATCAGTGTGACAATAATGTATCGTGTGCTCAGAGAACACCGGGTTGTAGTCATTCATGGTTTGTGAGAGACATTCACACCATACATGTGTAGGTACCTAAACATTATCTGTGCCTTGTTTGCATATCATACTCTCATTTATGCTCTCATTGGAAAGTACATATTGCCTAAGAGAGCCGGTTTCTAGAATCACACGTCTCCTTTTTCTATGTGCTGGTTGGGGCAGATATGGAAAATGTCACATGAAATGGTTTTACGAAGTAGTCGAAGGAGGGCCCGCAAGAGGCAGTTGTAGGAATCGGAATAAAGTTTTTCCGTTCCCGAAAACAGTAGTCTCGGCATCTTGGCACATCGTGACTTCCGCGACGCGACGCCTGCTCATTCTATCCATCTTTCATCTGAATAAACATCGCGAACATCTCCCACCGACACAGACTCTCACAAACTTCGTGTAGATAATTGGTAGCATAAGTTATAAGGCCAAGACGCCCATTCATCTCTTTCTCTTAAGCCCAACTCGGATTATCCATGAACAGATCTCTTCAACACCACTACCTCATGACTTGGAAAGAGAAGAAATGAAGAGATTTTTGAGAAGGCAACACATCATTCCCGTGGATGAGTCTAAACCAAAATGTCGAAATCCGACATGAGTGCTAAGCACACTCGAGTGCAGAAAGTGTGCACGCTGTGGACTCATGATGATAACTTTTCAAGGGATGATGTAGTGTTTAATGGAGAGAAGTTTCCCGAGTTACCAGCGAATCCAGGGTCGTTGATTCAAATCATCGCTCTGACGCATGCGACGGCGGTCCGCGACTTCCAGCCCACCACTGCCAAGGAAACCCCAAAGGATAGCAGTGGTAGTACAAGATTTGATGACTCTAACAAGGATTCATCCCAGGACCATCACTCTCGGCGTACTCGCAGGGGATCCGTAAGAATCACCCTTGATGAAAATGGTTCGCTCGTCAATGGTGGTCGTGAGGTGGACACCGAGAAATCTTATGTCTTCGTCGCCAAGGCTGTCCCAGCAACGATGAAATCACAATACCCGAATCTACATGTAGGCTCATTTTGTATTCTTTGGGAAACGAACTGCAAATTAACATCTATATCTAGGTTTCTATTGCTGAGAGGATCGCAAGAGTGTTTGGCTTCCGAAATCGCATGCAGATTGTGGTGACTCAGGTAACGTAAAAGTTGTTGAATCCAAAGTACTCAGCTGATTATCATCCAGGCCGACGAGGAAAGGCATTCGGCCTCTCATGTGGAGCTCACTTTTCGAGATGAGTATCTTGCTCGAGCTGACATGTGGCAAATGGCCATTTCTGAACTTAGTAGTCGCACAGTGTATCGCGGCCAAAAGTTGCTTTTCATGGGCACTATCAAAGCTACAATTAAGAACGTCTATATCAACGGGCAGTCAACGCACTCCGGATATTTTTCATCGACAACTAAGCCGGTATTTCGCAGCGAGTCTGCACGTTATGTACTTTTCATCCAGATGTCGAAAGAAATGTGGAACTTTGATGCAGAAGGAGCGGGAGAAATAATGTTCAACAAGGTCGTCAATGGCTTTCTTCCTGACCTGTTCAAACGTTGGCTCAAGATAAATGCGAGGCATTTAGTCACAATCATTCTTTTTACTCGAATGACCTACGACGACGAACCAGTCCTGAATAGGCCCGATCACACGGCTCGAATCGATTATACCGATATACCCAAGGATCGCTTTCGGGATTACTATCGCGTCGTAGTCAGCGACATGGCTAGTGGAGACTGGATTAACATTCTCTATCAATTGAAAAAGGAGTTTCGGACATTTTTAAGAGACGTATCACTTGTTCCAAAGCCAACGGATGGCCCCGAATCAACACCTCAACGGCCGGAGGACCACGAGTCTGAGTTGATCATATCGGGAAAACCAACCGCCGCAGCACACGGTAACGTTTTAGAGGCTATCAACCTAGCTGCAGCACAATTCGCAAAAGACTACATTGATCGAGACTTAGTGCGCACAGGCATATCTGTAGTGGTGGTAACGGCTGGAACTGGTGTATTTGAGGTGGATTACAACATGTTGAAACTAACTACGGATTCTTTAGTTGGCTCAGGGATCGGCATTGATTTGGTGTGTCTTTCACCAATGCCTTTGCACTCTGTCCCGTTATTCAAGTATCGGAGTCCTCGTGCGGTCTCGAGCTTGAAAGTCGACTCTTTCAATGGACAAGCCAGGCGTGGCTCGATAAATGCTTTCACTGACCAAGACGAGAAAACCCCTCGCCAGCACCAACCCAATTTTGGATCGATAGCTCGTACATCTCCTGGACTGCTACCTCCAATTATTTCTACCGACCCCTATATTCTTCCTCCGAATGACTCCGATGAGTGGAGATTTGCAATGCCACATTGGGTTGATATCTCATTCTGGTCTGGGCCAACAGATGAGATTATAGAATTATCGAAGCCCAAGAAGTCACACAAATCGCAGGTTCAATCGAAGAAGCAGCGTGGAACATTCGCGCTTCGATGCCGCATGTACGAACTACAAATGATGGGTGTAATGGAGAACGAACTCGGCGACATATCGATTGCGTATATGGAAGAAGACCCACTTTATCCGCATCAATTGAGAGAGCACAGTGAGAGCGAACACGCGTACCATTCAGCATCTCGAGACCTGAAGGAAGAGAAAGCTAGAGTCGTGACTGCCAGCGGATCCTACAACTCGAGACCCGAGACAGAATATAATGACGAACTTGATCCAACTCGAGCGCTACACAATGCTTGGATGGATGCCTACGATCAAAATGTATTCTCTCCCATGGATGATTCTGCACTGGACCCATCGAGTCGAGATGCAACGCAAGAGACTGCTATGAATGGCCAATCGCCCGAAAAACTGGCTAAAGAGTCTTACCTATCATCTTCCGTCACTAGCACGCACACTGCAATCGTCAAGAATGCACGACCAGCGCAAGATGTGAACTTCCACCAGTTGATGCGCGAAGGAAGTAAAGAGATGGAGAGTCAGTCACCTCGTGGAAGCGTGTATCGGATTTCAGAAAGCAGGATCCAGGGTGCACCCCGTGCAGACGTGCTTTACCGACAAATGACCTCCAAGAATAAGGATCTTCAGCGCCCAGCGTACCACCATCGCGGAAACTCTGGAGATTCCACTCATCCGCGTACATCTTTGCAATCTACTCCCAATGATTCACCGGCGGTTAGTCGGGGAAACACACCCCCAAAGCGCAGTGGTCTCCCCCCATTGCCAACTACAATGGTACCCGCTACATCTAGGCCACTTCTGAACAGCAAACCTGCTGGTTGGTTCCTTCGTCAAATCAGTTTCGGCGCAAAGAAGGGTGCCGTAGCAGAAGCCACCACCGGGGTCGCGGTCGTCGATGTCTCCCCAGTTACTGTAAAAGCAGCAAACCTTTCACTTGACAGCAGTCAGAAGGACATGATTGCAGCGAAGCTTGCCAGTACGAAGTTAGATGACGAAATACCTTCCCAGCCAATCAATATCCGAGCAGCTTCTCGTGCAGGAGTAGTCACAACTAGTTCCCCTTCGAATCATGTGGCACGATCTGTCGAGACTGTTAGAGGAACACAAACTACGAGGCTGCCTACCACTTCTCAAGCCGGGTCGGTCACCAAGGATCCTGGATCAACGTTTCTTATTGCAGGTTCAAGAGCATTGACAGAGTCAATCGGGCCAAAGCTGGATATATCATCAAGCAATCGGTCTAAGAATGTCCCTCGAACACTCTCACCAACCAGTGCTATCGCACCATGGGCAGTGCTTGTGAACCCATGCAATCCACGGAAAAACAATGTTAGCGTCTCGAATCAGTTCCGGCGATGGCAGCATGTCTTTCCTAAGCGACTGCGCACTTCTTCTGTGAAATGGAAGTCATTATGCTCCCCGGCAGCGGTTCCGTTAACAAATGATTATTTTCCCACAGCCGAGCAGCTTGCGACAGAATACAATGAGAGTCCATACAAGATCACTCAGAATGATGATGATGACGTCGTAGAAGCGCCAAAGTCGCGAGAATCACTCATTCGAGAGCTCATTGCTTTTAGACTATCCCATGGCTTTCAGATCATCGTTGGCTCTGCTGTCACCGAATTTTCCGGCGTCCGAGAGCAAGATCTCTCAAACATCTTCGATTCGCAGTACATGTCCCAAGATGGCGACACAGTTTTCATGAGTGTTGGAAATACCATCCATCAATTAGTTTGTGCAGCAGGCGGCGAAGTAGAGGTCAAGAGATACACCCGGAAACCCACCACCGCATTACAATCTTCGGCTGGAATCGATACACCATTTCCGTACAAGCCATATATTCGCACTGCACTGGAAGAGAATTATCAACTGAGAGACGTCATTCTGCGTCCCCCAAGGAATGAGTACAATTGGAATTTTATCGATACCTTTCTTGCAGGATACCACGAGGAATTTACAGAGATTCTTCGCTTCTGGAGAGCTCGTTTCGTATTGATACCTGTAGAACTTCCGACAGTAAATCGCCGCCCCCTGCCACTGCTTTCAGAAGACTCCGAGGAAGAGGTTCGACTGGAAGGAATCCGAAAGTTAACTCAGGTATGGCAGAGATATCGATATGTTCCTCCTGAGGAGCGCTCTTCACAAACTGCGGCCGCCAAAAAGAAAGATTCTAATCCATTAGCGATTGAGTACCATACCCGAGATCCATCTGCTATTGTTGCTGCTGGGCCGGACAGCGCCTTGCTTACAGAGGATCATGAACTGGCCTCATCCGTCTTCTCTGATACTGAACAGTACACCACCTCTAATTATGACATTAAAAAGCTTGCAGAAGAACTTCAAGGTGAAAAGGGCATTCGCATGATGGATCGACGTTGGCATTGGCGTCTCCATTACAACTGTTTTCTTGGATTCGACCTAACAACCTGGATATTGTCAAGATTCAGAGAAACTCAGACACGAGATGAAGCAGTCGAGTTCGGAAACCAGCTTATGCACAAGGGACTGTTCCAGCACGTCCAGAAGAGACATCAGTTCCGCGATGGTAATTTCTTCTACCAGATAGCAGCTGAGTATAGAGCACCGCGACCCGAGTCCCGGACTGGATGGTTTGGTATGCGAAAGACTGATCGTTCTATTCCGTCCACACCCCTTTCCGATGGCCCACGGACGTCACCCCTCATAGCACGAAGCGTCAAAACTCGTCCTAGTACTAGCGACTCTTCCAGTACAACTGACATTTCGGGAGACGGCGAAAAGACTCCCACCCGAGCTGCCACGCCAAAGCGTACAGTCACTTTGTCGAACGTGATGCGTTATGATGTCGACCCCCGGAAACGATCTTATCGTCCAGAAATCATCTCACTCCATTACGATCGCCTCCACAATCCAGACAACTGTTACCACATTCGAATCGACTGGATGAATGTCACTGCAAAGCTGATTGAAGACGCCATCGTAACCTGGGCCACCAGCGTAGAAAAATTCGGCCTCAAACTTGTCGAAGTCCCCATTGCCGAAGCCTCCAACATCATCGACCACCACCCCTTCCGCTCTCCCTACATTATCAAACTCGCCCGTCAACCTCCACGTACCCAACCAGAAATAGACTGGGACACTTCTCACTTCGCGCCTCACCTCCGCGCAGACCCCTTTGCGTACCACAAAGCCCTCCTCCGCAAACTCAACTTCGTTCTCGACATGGAAGCCGCCTCCGCCTTCCCCCCGGACGTTGACGTTTCCTACTCCTGGGGCAACCCCGACTACAAATACACGCAATTCATCCACCGCACAGGCGTCCTCCTCGCCCAAATAACTCCATCGGGCGACCTCCTCCTCCTCGCCAACCGCCTCGCCCACAACCGTGCAAAAGACAACTCCAAATTCCGCCCCACAGACCCGTACGACCACAAACGCACAACCGCAACCTCGACCGCACCCACCACCCCCGCCATCGAGCGTTCAAATCCGCACCGCTCCCCCTTCTCCTCCCCCCTCGCCCGCCCCGTCCAACCAAGTGAACCCTCCCTCCTACACTCCGCCCTCCAAGACACCAGACCGCCCCTCTCCTCGGGCACCCTCTCCTTCCACCACCCAACCCCACACGACCATCTCCAACCGCTAACCATCGACTCCCCCGAACAGATTAAGGACGACATGGAAGCATTCTGTTCCGACGCGCTCGCGTTGCAAAAATTCTACGACGAAGCATTCCGGCATGCACCGTCGCCGTCGCCGCGGCTGTATCCCGTGCTTGATCAGAATATCCCGAGTCTGGGGTTGCCGCCCGCTATTAGTATTAGGGAGGCAAGTCCGGCGGGGGGCACGGGGTGGTTGATGGGGACGCCGGGGGTGAGCGGGGGAATGGGGATGGGGATTGCAGGGAGGAGGCAGGGGAGTGATGGGAGTGCAGGTGCGGGTGGGAAGAGGGGGAGTGTGGTTGAGGCGTTGGTGGGGAGGATTGATTTGGGTAGTGCTGGGAGTGGGATGGGAAGTGCGAGTGGAAGTTTGCCTAAGAGACAGGATTCGCAGGGAAGTGCTGGGAGTGGGGTCTGAGCATGAGACCGTCCTTCGCTTTGATCACATCTCTCTGTATCTCTCTTGTAATAGTGTATGATGCTCTCGTTAAGGAGTTTGTTTGTACAGGCGTTTTTGGAACTTGATTTCCCTTCCACTTCTTTCCATCAAATCAACATGGACATCGACATGTCCATACTATAATACCCACTTATCCCAATCAAGCATACGTCTCCATCCACCATCCCCAATCAGTACACCTCACATTGCACATGATACAATTGACCCTTGGACGCACACAAGCACATGACCTCTATAACAAACCGATGTCATTCACACATGCAATGCACACCCACATACCGCATCCACTCCCGAAAGTACTCAGTACATAAATGAAGCGCAAGCGCTACCCAGCCACACCATCCATCTACACCGCCCCGGGCGCCCGAGGAGTCCAGCCACGTGCCATCCAGACCCTTTCGCGGTGCTCACTAGCCTAGGCCAACCTCCCTCCCGCCCGGCCATATCCTCAGCCGCCGAGACCCGCATCTCTAAACCGCGAAGAGGAAAACCCGAGGACCCACAATGACTTCCTAGACCTACAGCCATAACCTAGAGGCTCACACTATCATTACTATTACCATATAGGTACTCCGCCATAGCCGCACATGATCGTGAGGGATGAAGGGAAAAAAAAAAGAAAACAAAAACAAGACAACCGGTTGCTCGGTCGGTCGATTGGGAGACTAAAACGCCATGCATGATATGTAGATCTCGGGACCATGTATCGGTGTGTAAAAATTGCATGTATGCATAGTTGAGAAGAAAAAAAATGCCCCTCCTTGATCCTAGATTTACCGTCCCCGAATCCGTTCGTCGGCCGTAAGATGTTTGAAAAGGAAAGCCCTAAAGCAAGAAAACGCCCGCTTGAACGCAAAATTTGACTTAATAAACAATGTTTCGAAAAGGAAATTTGGGGGTGAGGAGTCGTCGCTTGTGGAAAAGCTTTACTCCGAGCGACTTTCATCATGGTCATGGTGGGGTGCTCATGATGAA
The DNA here is from genome assembly GCA_020744415.1 of Dendryphion nanum. Lineage (NCBI taxonomy): Eukaryota > Fungi > Ascomycota > Dothideomycetes > Pleosporales > Torulaceae > Dendryphion > Dendryphion nanum. The sequence continues at coordinate 899,805 of JAGMWT010000004.1, read as the reverse complement.
TGTGCACTCGCCTCGTCGGACTGAGGGCGCGAACCGTAAAAACAATGAAGCAGCTTCGAATAGCTACTCCGGAAATAAGAGACAAAAAAAGTATATATAGTGATACAGAACAATGTCGTAACAGACATAGTGGAAGGACACGTGAAAGTGGCGTGCTGAGTGGGTATCGTCGCGCCATAAGCACGCAAGAAGGATGCCGCCGTCTACAAATACGCTGTGAGGGAATCTAGGCGTATCAGAGGAAGAAGAGAAAAAGGGAATTCGTTTCATTCCACCTCCGCGAGCCAGCGCCGAATACCTTCCTTGAGAGACGAGTCCGTTGCGGTCTTGACGGCTACATCTGAGCCTGATTTCTTCTCATTAGCCGCTTCTCCTTTTGAATCGTCCTTGGCGCTACGCTCCGCGGCTACGTTCTTCACGACGGATTCCAGAGCATCGAAAATAATGCCTTTGCAGTCTGTCTGTGCTATTTCAGTGTGGTGACCTGCATCAGAACCAGATCGCGTGTCCCGTCTTCCCCGCCGGGAGCTTGAACGCGACGAGCTAGCAGACTGAACACGCGAAGTCTGGCCTGACTGAGCGAGTACACGATCGACTGCATCAATCAACGTTGCGTCGAAATCCATTATAATCTCCTCGTGGAATTGTTCGTCAAGGTGCTGCTCAGTCATCATTGGCCCAACCGTGCTCGCGGAATATGGATTACCATACTGAGAACGGCCTGGAATTCCCGAAACTCCAGGCGTGAGGGCAGACTGATGGTATGTTGGAAGCGGAATAAGCTTTACAAGCCTTCGTAAGCGAAGACGTTTAACGGTGAAGGATCGAGTGTCAGCGACGAGTGCCGAGCAAACATCGACCCAGCGTTCCAATGGGCCTTGCTCGAGAGTTGGGGTCGCAGTCATAGTGATCGGAGTGGGCTCGGCGCTCATTGCACGCTTGATATCGCGCTCAAGATCAGCATATGGCTTGATTGCTTGAACGGCAAAGTCAGCATGGAATTGTTTCAACCATCCTGCGGCGTTCACGGGTTGGTCGGGTTCAGCGTAAGGCATTGAGAGGACTGAGGACTCGCCAAAGCTAGAGCCGTGTTGACTCGAAGCAGAAGCGTAACCGTAGCCACCTAGCAACGGCGACTGCAGTGGTGATCCAAAGTCGGGAAGTGGAATGTCGACATCGATGACACCGTCTTTCTCATTAACAGACAGTTTAAGAACGCTGTCAAATTGCCGAGGACGCTCGGGAATTGGTCGCGCGGCAGACGCTGGCACACCACTGGAACCTCCTATAGGATATGTTTCTGGAGAATTTTCGGCAGTTGCGCTAGTATTGGTGGTGGAAGGCTCGAAGAAGTCCTCTTCAAAAGTCTCCCGATTCATAGAGAGTTCGTGAACCATCTGCTCAAGCTGGGAGCGGCGCCGCTCCGGTGCTGGATATCCGAAACCCGGGACCCCTAACCCGTCATCCGTAGATTGTAGGAAATCGCTCTGGTCAGCAGATGAATCTCTCCGTCCGCCATTCCAGAAGCTCATGAAACCACTCCAGCGGCTGGTGTTCCCAGATTCGGTGCTTCTGCTACTAGCATGCCCTGTGCTGCTTCGTTGCAAAGTGTGCATGAGATTGGCTGATGCGAGGCTATCACTGCTGTCAGGCCTCTGATCTGGGGCAGGTGCAGAGGATTTGGTTCGGGGCAAAGCGAAGTGAGCGATCGGTACGGCGTTCTCGGGAGTAGCCGTTGACATAGAAGCAGTGCTGCTCTTGGTGGTGACACTGTCAGACATGGATGGCAAAACCAAACTCAAATTGATCGAATGAGCTGAAGACCGCCGCGAGTGTCGTGGCGCCTCTCGGAACTCAGCAACGCCAGAATCTGAACGTCCATTCACCGGATCGAGGATCGACAAACTCGGTATTCCTCCTGTAGGTGGTGGAAGACGCATGTTGGTCAGACTTGGTTTGCCTCGCGGCCGCCGATTAATCTGGCGGCGGAGAGAATGCTTTCTTGAAGGTGGCATATTACTGGGTGGAGATTGCGAATATGCTCGAAGGGACGCCGATGTGCTGGGCCTCATAGGTGAAGCGCCATCATACAAAGTGGATGCGCTGGACGGTAGAAATGCGGCAAGCAAGAAGATTAACCTTCTCGCTGCCATCTTGTCCGGAGACACAATGACCGTACGATTGGGAATCGTTAGATTCTCCCCTGCACTGGACTTTTGCTGCTCTCTGTGGCGTTTCCGATGCCATCTTGGTCCCAAGACGCTGAGCCATTCAGTATGATTTCCCAGAAACGCAGTCAATAGGTTGAAAAAGAAGAAATTCTCTTCTCTTCGATTCGCCCACCGACCCAGCCATCTCGCTTCCTCACGCCACACACCCCACTTGCCTTGCCCCGTCAGCACCCGAGGTATTCGCATGCCGCTCACAACCCGATTGCCAGCAAGCTCGACTGCCTGCTTCACAGCCAGATCAAAGGCTAGCTCATTGGGTTGCAACCTGAAGAACCGACGGGTTGGCTGGAGGATAGGCTCCCTGCTGGCATAGCGGTTTGGCTGGTTCCGAGGCAATGGAGCAACTGGGGCGACAAGCGAGTCGTTCTTCTTGAAATGGGCCAGAATCCGCTCCCGAACGACGTACTGGAGGCTCGTGAGAGTACGAGTAATAACATCCCAGTGTTGTCCAATCACATCGACACGATCATCGACGTCGCTATTGAGTGATGTAGAAAGGAGAGACTCGATGCCAAAATTGGGGTCAATCGTGGTCCACCCAGCACGACGATCAGAGTCAAGAGAAGAACCCAGAGAATCATGACCAGGGGCCGAGGTAGACACCTGAGCGGTTGCCCTGCTGGAATTACCAGGCCTGGATGGAGGTCGCATTGTTGGGGAAGGCGAGGCCACGGGTAGGTGGAGGATAATGGTGATGGCGTACATGGGTGTCTTCCGTGTCTGTGGGAGCTGGGGCGGCTTTACCGTAACGGGCCCGGTTTTGCCCGTCGTGGTACGAGGAAAGGGGAAACCGTTGGTCTTGCCGAGGGAGCTCTGCGGGGTGGGAGTATGGAGATTTGACGAGTCGAAATCGTCCTCCGGCACAGCAACAGAGAACATGCGGGTGATGAGTATGGTGCGTCTGCGGGTCTCTCGGGTGGAATTGTCGCCAGAGTCAGCTCTGGGCAATTCTGGAGGGATGGTGCCAGGGGTAAAAGATTTGGCCAAATGACTTCTCCTACGCAAGCCTTCGGCTCTTCCTAACGAGTTCGTAGCATCCTGAAGGTTCGATGAAGCAGGGAGAGTGTCGGCGGGTCGCGAGTCGAGGGGTACGATATGCAGCTTGTTGGAGTTTCCCCTATAACTCATAGTCGTGTTTCCAAACATACAATCTAAACAGGTCTTGAGGACATCGAAGGACTCGGCTTGCTTTGTCTGGTTGTGGGCTTGTGTCTGAGCGTGCTCGTCGATATTGGGCATGGAGGAAATGGAACCACCGCGTGTCCGAGTGCGGGAGAAGGATCCTATTGTGGGCGACCTAGGAGTCGGTTCGGTCACAAGAGAGGACCTCCGGGCGTGCATACCTCCAAAAGTAGGGCCGGCGGTGCTCGCAGAGGCAGCACCGGTGGCGCCAAAAGCTCTTGAACGGGTATTCGGCTGGGTGGGGGACTCTGCTCGCGGGGGACCTGGCTTGGAGTCGAACAGAATGGTCTTGGGCATGGACATGAATTCATCTTGGGCGATGACGATGCGGCAGTCGCGGGGGAACTCGAGATCGATCTCGGGCAGTGGGCCATCGCAGCCAGTGCCGGGAGTGAGGGAGGCGGCGTGCAGAGGGTAGGGCTGCCCCTCCTGGTGGTAGAGGGTGTTCGATTCGGGATAGAGCAGGTGTCGCGTGTGAGACTCTTCGGTGGCAGAATCCAAAGTTGTGGTGGGTGAAGGGTGGGGCGGGGCGGCACCCTTCCGACTGCTGAAGAACTGACCTAACATGAGTGCGGGTGGGTTCTTGCCTCCATGGGAAGACTTCAGTAATTATTGAGGGCGCTGCGAAGGCGGCAGATCTGGCGGACGCGAACTGGAGTGCGGGCCAGATGTGGGCAGCCCATGGCAATCAGTCAAATGGGCCCCCTCTTGCGGATGTTGGATGATGGTGATATCCCTATCCTATGCCATGTATATTCGGGGTATTGGGTGCGCTGTGGTCTTCGTCTTTGCTTTCGCCGTTTCTTCGTATGGAGGTAGTGGTGGCTTGCGGTCGGTGATGGCGTCACAAGACAACGCGCGTCGGGCGGTGGTGGACAGGTGGGCGAACGAGTGAGGGCGGGTGTGGGAGTGTGGGTGTGAGTGTGTACGAAAGCTGTGCTACAGGTGTGCAGACAGTGAATTGGTCGCAGCGGGTGGTAGGAGCAGGAAGAGAGAAACAGAGAATATGGGGTGGGCGACGTCTCTCTTTGTGTCGCGTGTGTACGGTGGAGGTGTAGGAAGAAGAGGCCTAGTTCGGAGGTGGGGGGAAAAGGGCGAGAAGGAGGAGAGGGCGCTGAAGAGGGAACAGGCGGTTGAAGGCTGGGACACGATGGGCGGTGGTTGACTGGTAGAGGTAATGGTTGGTGGTGGTGGTGGTGGTTGTAGCGGGACTGGAAATAGTGGTAGTGGGTGGGCGCGGAGCAGCTAATGTTTAGGGCGTGCCCAGGTGTGCAAAAAGCGTGCGAAGCGTGTAAAGCATGCAAAGCAACGGACGAGTTGTGTGGCAGAGCCAGTGCCAGAGCCAGAGCTTATTCAGTAAATAGACTAATGGAGTACTAATAGACTTTTGGGAGAGCGACCAGAGAGACTAGAGAGAGCAGAGAGCAGAGAGCAGAGAGCAGGTTCCAGTGGCCGTTGGAAACCCGTCACAAAGCATTCGTCGGCCTGGCTAGCTTAGTTATACAATGGCGGTGAAGGGTGAATTGGCCCGCCGCCGCATCACCGAGGGGCAAGTCCCCATCCCCATCCCCCATCCATCCCCATCCATCTTAACCCATCCCAGATAGGAAGATCCACTCGATCCCACTCAGTGTAGGTAATCAACCTCACCTCGTCTATGCTCCATGTCGTATATATTTGTTTTTGTGACGGGGTCGGAGTGCGTGAGAGTGAGAATGAGCACGGAACTGCGGCAGCTCCCTTCCTTCCTCCCTTCCTCCCTCCCTTCCTTCCGTATTATGGTGATGACATGTGATGGCTGCTCCTGCCTGCTGCTGGACACTTCGTGCTTGCTTGATCGGTGAGAGACGGCTTCTTCCACCACCAAAACACCAAAACACCAAGCCAAGACCATCCAAGCATTTCCACAAAAGGTTCATTGCCATTGAAATCTACATTCCAGCCCGTAGCACCAACTCGCCATCACCGCCATCACCACCATCACCACTTTCACGAAACATTGGCTTTTCCGGTAGTCAACGCTCAACCCTCGCATTTGTCCCGCAGCGCTCCGGCATGGTCGTCTGCATCTCGACGTCTCTGCGTCTCTCTTGCATCCCAGCAACTCCACGCGCAGATCAGCCGTCAGGGATCCCCCAGGACAACCAAACCTCCAAACCTCCAAACCAAAGTCAAAGCTTCCGCCCTCCTCCCCTCCTCCCCGCCGTGCTCATCCAGAATCCACATGTCCCTCTAATTATACAAACCCACACACCAAAGGCATACTCTCTACACACTCTCTGCACACTTGCGTCCAAGGTTGGAGGTTTTCCATCCCCGTCCGCACAGTCTCATCCCCAGTCAATGCCCAGCGCGGCCTATTCCTGACGGCTGATGACAGGCAGCTGGGAGTACAGCACAGCACAGCACCGCATGCACACAATCCATCGCCATTGCTTGGATGGAGATAACGACTGGCATGGCAAGCCAACTCCGCGGCTGCCCACAGCTCATCGGCCCGCCGCCTTCGCTTTTCCAAGTGCTATCGTACACACTGGCTATCCTTACTAAAGGTCACGTAGCGTGTGCTGTAGCCAACCGATTCCTGTCATGACGACGGCAAGCTATCAACACTCAACGGCTATTTGCATCTCTGCATCTCTGCGCCTCTACACCTCCACACCTCCAGCTTTCCCTCCCGTCTTCCATTACCAGCCAGCCCATCTCACGCCCATAAAGCACCAAATTTCATGACAGCCTCCTGCTCCGACACCCCACCACTGTCACTCACAAGCCCCCACTCAAACACTGTGCAACACAAGGCTGAGACTGCTGGACGAGTGCTTAATATTTCAAGTGTTGCCCTCCGCCCCATTGTAACTTTCACCCTATTGTATGTGCAACCGGCATAAGCCATGCATCTCCAACCCTGGATCCCTCCGCCCTCAAACCATGCATCCCCCGCCCATCTCTGCACAACCAGTTTGTACCCACGCTTATCAAGCTTTGATCATCTCGAATCTGTTTGTGAGCCATATCAAACTTTATACTAAGATATCGACAGCCTCACTTCTTACGGTTTCCTCACGTCACGAGAGTCCATATTCACTGCTCTGACCATCCAGATGTCTCTATCCTCTACAGAGTGAGTCGCCAAGTCGTCATCACTTGGACTTTGGCCCACCTCCAGCCGATCGGCGCCGACGTGTTGAATTGTGGCAATGTGAGCCTCAAACTGGTCACGCTACCCCAACTCGCGACCCAACCTTGGAAAAGTCGCCCTTAAATCAAAGGATCTTCGGAACACTCCCACACTCCCACACTGCGACCACTGCGACCATTGCGACCTCTGCGGTGCCCAGGCTGTGTCTCCCTTGCGAATTTATCCAGAAATCGGAACGCCAACATCTGACGAGACCATGCATCGGACTGGCCGATGCGAGATGAGAGGTACATTGCGCCCAAGCATGGGCAAAGTATCCAAGAACTATCACCTCTGCCGGTACATTCACTCCTGGGCTCTCAACATATGCTGACGAGACCCAGAAGGGCAGTATTGCGCCTGGCTGTGTGGGAGACGCATGGGGCACCTTCGATAGTGCTCTCCCTGGTAACTCCAAAATGTCACCCTATCAACGTCTCTGCAAATCCCTCAGAAGAGCAAAACACCCCATTTCTCTCACATCACATTGCAGCTCGCTACATCAGGAAAACCCCGTCGCTCCTTTCTGGCGCCCGATATCGGAGACCTTTGCTCAAGTCTTCTACGACACGTTAGGTTTTAGAACAGGCGTGGCAATTATACCGAGCCTCGTAACATAATCACACCGAAGCGTGGAGTCGCTGAATCACAAAGCGTCCAAACGTGACTGTGTAACCATTTCACGCGTTGCTCATCCATTGTCCTGGACCCATCACCCAAACCTTCAATTCCATTAAGCGTAACCTGGTTCTTATTCGGACTTCCATGCTCATGCTCTAGACGCACCCCGCTTCATGGTCACGTTGGGACGGGGATTGTACTCGCTTCTGTACCCCAGAGTCCGACTTTTGCCAGCTTTGCGGTTTAAGAGGACAGGCAGTCTGGTTGTTCGGTGTCTTAGAGCCCGTCTTAAGGCTAATATTCTTCCCTTTTCATTCGACGTCCTCTCATGCGCAATGTTTCTTTCCTGATCAGCCATGAACTCCGACAACACGATGCTGACTCTACGCCACATCTCAATGGCCATGGGCATGCCGTTCGTAATTCGGAAGATCGACCTCTGGTACCAGGTGAGAGACGAGGGTCCTATATTACATCTCAGGGTCTCGAACGGACTGAACCGATGGGGAGCTACCATAGACTGACCCTCATCGGGCGTTTATTTCGCGCCAGTCACGGGCGCTATTCGTTTTCCCTAGCGAAACTAGATGTGCATCTCGGAGCCTCAAAGTCCTTATTACCTGGCACATATCTCTTGAATCGCATCCAATGGTGATGGAAAGATTTCGTAGGGCGAATAGAGATATGTAACATGTGGACGTATGCTTTCGAGCTGACTTCGGTACCAGTCCTGAGTACGAGGCGTTCGCATGGCTGAACTAAGACCACATGAGCGTTGAACCCCAAGCCACACATCAACAAAAGTTGGTTGTAGTCGGTCCGGCGACTCAAAAGAAAGCGCATTCCAACTCCGTCGTGACACGGGCGAGTTTTCCCGGCCTACGCTGATCTAGCTATGTACGCATTACGTACGTCAGTTTGAAAATTTCGCTCTCGTCGCACCTCTCTCGGATTCAAATTTACAAGGGACCTCGCATCGCGATCACAGAAACAGATTACTGCGTCATTCGGTTGATGTAGCCTACAAGACCGCATGTCGGAACACTGGCTCTACCGGGATAGGAAATACATACTGCGTACTGCAGATATTAGTGGGACCGATCGTCAAGTGCAACGTCCATCGTAATTAAATAGCCAGCGGTTGCATGTACTCAAAGTCTAAGACAAGCAGCATGACGTGGACAGTGTAAAGAGGTTTGAGATAGTCGCACTGGTCATTCTCATGATCGGGACAGGCGCTCAATGCGCTATGTCTACTGTGCTGGATCAAATTTGCATGATTACGGTATCGAGATTCGGGTCTGTGCACACACGCTCTCTAGGACATAGGAAGTCTCCGGTGAGTTTTGATAGACCCTGAGCAGCAGGAACTATACGAAACAGTCCTCCGCGTGACAAGTGCGTGGCACTTCGTATCAACCAACTTCGAGACAATGTCTTTGGAGATATCGACGAAGCTCGTGTCAGAGTCAGAATGCACGTCCCGTTTAGCAATGCCCTCTTCCCGCCCATCGTATCACCGCAAGAAAGCGTCTTAGCTGTAGAGCCCAAGGCATAGATCATATCCAATGGCTCCTTGATCAAGATACCAATTTACTGAATATGTATTTCTTCTCGGTACCCCTTGCTCAAACTTGCACCGAAACTTGGTAGATAGTTCTTATTCCCCCCAAACTATGGGAAAGAATCATCGTGACATTTTTTTTTTTTTGCATAAAGATTTTAGGTGGGGGGGTTTTTTTTCCTTCTCATTCCGAGACTTCTGTGGGAAAAGAAAAATGTGAAATATGCATGGAAGGGAGTGGGTAGCGGATTGGAGAGAAATAATCAATAGTAAGACGAATATAATATTTTGTTTAAAATTGTCACGTTCACGTTCACGTTCACCTTCCATTCCTCTTTTTTTCATTCTTTTTTTTTCCGCTTTGCAAAAAAAAATAAAAATTGGAAGGAAGAAAAGGAATGTAGATTGTTCTTGATGTCAGATCCCGTTTGCATTCGAGAGCCTGTTGGGAGGGCACGGGATACTTTATTTTTTTCTTATATTTTTTTTTATTTTTAAAAAAAAACCGTTTTCCTGAGTTGCGAGCTTGCATGTCGTTTTCTTTTCGGCGTCTGGTTTCGTGGGATATATGCCTTGTGGATGTAGTCATTAGGGAAGCTTTCTCATGTTTCGGGGCCGGGGTGGGGTGTGTGGTTGGTATGAAGGATTTGTTTTATTTTGTAGGGGGATTGGGAGATTCGGGGGAAGGGGAGGGAAGGGATATATTGTCTGGGATGGGATGATAGAGAGTGGTATTTGTGAAGAGCGAGGGAGGTGGGAGATTGGGATAGGTGCATGAGGTTGGAGGGGGGCATTGTTTGGGGAGGAGGTGGGGTGTATGGATATTTGGGATTGTTGGAGAAAGAAGGTAATTTGTTGATGTTGGGTGTGTTGCTTTTCTTTGGAATTTGTGGCGTTTTAAGTGGAATTTTTGCTGGCGAGGAGAAGGGTTTTGGATAAAGAGGTGGGTTTTGAGTTTGGAAGTATGCTGTTTGTACTGTTTGTACCAATGTAGATGTGTTTATGCAAGTTTGGGTGAGTCGGATTTTATTCCAAAGGCTTTTGTTGTTGATGGAGAATGAAATGGGGACATATTTTGTCACTGTGACGATATGTCTTGTATGCATGATGATTGAATCTCCACCGAAAATCTCGAAGCCATATCTCTCAAAATCAATCATTTAAACTTCTTTTTCATTCCCCCTACTCTTCCCTCTCCAAAACAACCTTAAAAGCCTTCAACTCCAGACTCTTCGCCCTGCCCCCCTCCCCAAGATGAAACAAAAACTCCTCGATCCCCCAAATCCCCCACTGCGGCCTATCAACTCCAAACCACGTCGGACAAGCCGTGAACGGACCGTTCCCCCTAACGCCCACATCGAGCCCGGAAACACCGCGCCACGAAATCCACTTCCCATCCTTGTCCTCAACGTTGGTGGGGAAGACGCGGAATTCGCTGGGAGAGCCGAAGATGGCCGCGATGTCCGTGCCGTTGCTAATCCATTGTTCGAGTTTGAGACCGGGTTTGCCAGGGGTGGTCGTGAGGGTTATGGTGGAATTGAGAGGTGCTGGGGCGGTATAGGTTCCGGCGTAGGCGGCGTGGGCTTCTTCTCTGCCTACTTCTTCTAAGGCGGGCAGGAGGGTTTTTGCAATCAAGTCTCCTACGACCGTGGGGTTCGCGCCTTGCAAAGATGCGGCTTGGACTGCGAAGCCGACGTTGAAATCGGGGATGAGGGCGAGGAGAGAGGCGTAGACGCCTATGTTGCCGCCTTTGGTGTAGAGATCGACTACGCGGTTGTTTTCGGGGTCGAGGCTGGCGCGGAAGATTTCCCAAGGTCGGCCTACGGCGCCGATCAGAGAGGAGGTGAAGGAAGTGGGTTTGAGCCAGGCGCGGGTGGTGTTGGGGTGAAGGAGAGAGGAGGAGAGGATGGAGCGGCCGATAGCACTGAGATCTGAAGTCGATGAGAAGGCGGAGCCCATGCCAGCGGCGGCAGTGAGATCGATGTTCCAGCCAGAAGATGTTTCATCGAGAAGGATGACGCCTCCGGAGGTTGATTTTGGAACTAAAGAAGTCGTGTTACGGAGCTTAAGCGGGTCGATAAGTAGAGATTGGATCGCTTCTTCATAGGTTTTTCCAGTAATGGCTTCGACGACGAAGCCGAGGAGGACGAAGGCACCATTTGAATACGCTGGGGTCGAGTTTGGTAGGTAGACTTGGCCACGAGCCTTCCATGCTTCTAAAGCTTCCGCACGGGTGCAGGATGTCACGTTGGCATCGCATGGGGATGTTTCATTCTTCTCGAGCAATGGAAATGCACCTGGGAATGCCGCACCCAGGCCTCCTCCAGCAATGCTATCCACACTGTAGACTATGGTTCTGTTAGTAACTACATTAATCGAAGAATTCCAAGATCACTTACAATCCGCAATTACGCCGCCGATCTGGCCGGCGAGTGCCCCAACCGTAATCTCATCCCAAAAGCTTTGACCTTTCAATTCCGGGAGGTACCGGGTAAGGGGCTCGCTGAAAATGGCATCTCCAGATTGCAAGAGGAGAAGATAGACCGTGTACATTTTTGCTACACTACCAACTCGGTAAACAGAATTTCCATCAATGGGTGTCTCAGCGGCGAGGTTGGTTCCGCGATGGTGTTGCTCGAAGAGCAGGTCCTTTTTAGCAGCAGAAAATATCTGAATGGAGTAGGTATCATTTATCCCAACTGGTCCATGTGCACTGTCTCCGGTCTTGAAGGCATCTTGGAGTTGCGATTGGAGGCTCGCAAGCGCGGTTTTGAAGCTCGACGATGTGCTCAGAGACTTGGCGGGAGGAAAGACGGGCCCAAGGATTGGACATAGGCCTGTTGGTCCTATTTGTGCGAAAGCAGTTCCAATGAACGAGAGTACAGCGAGAGAGTACTTCATCTCGCAGGTGTTCGAGAAATGAACCACCGTCTCCTGTCATTGTGTGTCGATGATATTCCTTTACCTTTTATACTGACTTAGGGAAGTCCCATGACAAAGTCATCATTTCTTGGTATCAACTAGGTTCAGCGCCGCTTACAAGCGCAAAAGGGAGCGGAAAGCCACACAATTCGATGATAGTGCATGATGCGTATGAACTTCGCCGGACAAAAGATTGAATTGGGATATCTGTAGCTTTGGCGAGGCGGAAGAGGGAGAAGCCAAGGCCATCGCCTCAACGCCGCCGCAACGCCCTGGTCACGGCAGAGTAAGCATATATCTATGGGGAAGTTGCGATACTAAGAATGGCGACGATGTGCTGGAGTAGGATTGGGGCTTGAAGCGGGATTAAATCGCGCTAGAAGAGTGAAAGAACCTTTGGAGGAAAGGGGCTCTTCATCTTTGCTTCTAGCGTAGATATCTATACGGTTGGAGGTATAGAGAATTAGCATGGATACGTTAAAATAGTGGCGATGCTCGGCGATGGGAATGATAGACGTTAGGCCAATTTGCGCGCGATGGCATTTATGGGAGGTGGAGGATTCTTGCGAACGATGGATCAACTGAAGTGATCCATGGGTCGCGTAGCGCGGTTGCGTTTATTCCTAATCGGAGATAGTGCGTTCAAGCCTTCCGCCCGCATCCTGTAAGGCTGGGGAGCCTGGGACTGGATTCCATGGAGCTCGACTGGAATGACGCCGCCACACCATGACAACGTACCATCAACCATCTGAGAATATCGCATAAATTGGGATTGTGTGAACCAAGGGACAACTGGTTCTACGTTGTTCGAGAAAGAGGTGGAAAGACGATGAAGAATGGGAAGATGAGTAGCCTAGAACGAGAAATAGGATCGAACGATTCGACCTAGCAATTGCGGACAACGCGCCCATCTCATCTTCGACAAGTATCACAAAAGATGCTGCAGAGTGACTCGCATATACTGCATAATGGTGGGTCTTTAAATTTGCCACTCTAGTTGCCAGTACCGATAACCTATCAATGAGGAAAACATCTGGAGACGAGTTGCACTTGGACAGTCAACCAGATAACTAAGAGACTGAATGTCTAGAACCCCAAATTCTAATGAAGAATTAGGCTTGATCCGTGGATCGACTCCAGTCTTCCCTAATTCGATGAGGGAAATTCTAGTCGAGACGTCGAGGGCATGTGGAACCATTAATGAAATGAGCTGTATGCACGTAGAAAGTTACCAGCAATATCTGCATGTTGGCAATATGATTGACAACATCAATTAGGTTTTTCCTAAGACGGTCGTACAATATGCCAAGAAAAAGAACTCGTCATCAAACAAAAAATTGAAGTCTGCGTAGTTCTAGATGTTCAAAAGCTTCCTAGCCTTACCGGGTTGGTCCACTTGACATTTACCATAGATAGGACCTATCCGGTACATGGACATATTATTGGCAATCCCGGTGGAACCCTCTTGAGAAGGACCTCAGATGTGTGATATAAGAATGAAGCGGAGCCGAGCCAAAACAAGGAATTGTTCTTTCAAGTTGAATACATGGTAACCGGAATTAGCGCTATAATTCCTATTAAGCAGACTTTACAGCGAATGCTGTTTCCAGATCTTACACTAATCATACTGCAATGAGAGAACATGGAATTAGTAGTGAAATTTCACAAGACGTTCACTGATTCCAATCAATTCCTATACCCCTTTCCATTCTCACTTTCCCAACCTTTTGCCCTCTCAAAGCCATTCGAGTATGTCCTGAAATCCTTGATCGCCTGCTGGATATCTTCCCGAGATGTCATAACAAAAGGTCCGTATTTTACGATATCTTGATCTAAAGGTTGGCCGGCAACCAGGACTGTGCGGAGCCCCGGAACCATTAGCGTAATTCTGAAACACTATCGAACTAGACTTGATCCGTATCTTACCAAAGTGACCATTCTCCGTAGCTGAACTGTCAACTTCCGCCGAGACTGCTTCTCCCTTTTGTTCAAAAATCACGTTCTGGAATCGTTCTGCATTAAACGTCTGCTCGCCTACTCGAAACCTTGTGGTCCCATCCAGAACGTATGCAAACGCGTTCCAGCCGACCGGTATATTTTGGGTAATCTTTCCACCAGGTTTGATATCAATATCCAAGAACCAGATTGGAGTATACGCAAGTTCTTTCACACTCTCAACACCATTAGATATGCCAGAGATAACTTTGACGTGCACTTTGTTATCGTCAAGATGTGTGCTGGGAATCTCAGAGGCCTGCAAGTCTCGGTATCGGGGCTCAACTTTCTTCAACTTTTCCGGAAGATCCACCCAGAGCTGCAAACCAATGTTTGGACTGCCATCGGCGTTTGGTCGAGGGATCTCCGAATGCATTACGCCTCTGCCCGCAGTCATGAACTGGAGACCCCCAGTTTTGATTGTGCCTCTGTTCCCAGTGAAATCTTCATGATCAAGCTCACCGTTGAGCAGATAGGTAATCGTTTCTAGTATCTACAATTAGCGCCGGGGCTCAAAAGCGGATAGGTATATCAACTTGCCTTGGCCTCGGTGGGGATGATCCGGAAAGCCAGCAAGCGATGTCGAATGAAAGTGGTCCAGCATAAGGAACGGCGAGAAATCGGGCAGCTGAGACCCTCCAATTGAACGGTGAACACGCGCGCCGACGCCCTCTGCCTGTTCTTTAGCTTGGAAGATCTTGCGAATCGCACGAGGAATCATATCGACGATTGAAGCTAGTTTTGTATTCAAAGATCTTGTGAATTCGTGGAGGCTTTTCAACACGACAAAATATGGCTTCTTTGAAATCTTGAAAGTTATCGTAACTTGTTACTGATGGATCCTGAGTTTGGTGAAAACAAATCTATGATCTCCGAGTAGAGGTAAATCAATGAATCTTATGCTCATGGACTCAAAGCTGAAACATCTACCCAAGAAGTTCCATCACTTACATTCAGATCTTAAGTCGGACAAATCCGGCTTAGCGGCCACATAAATCTGATTACCAAGAGCTTGATAAGTCTTTCCAGATTAGGTTACAAACAGTTGAGCAGTGTATGTAAGTTTTGGGCGTTAATAGCGGGCGAAAAAGTGTGCAATTTCGTACAATAGGTGGGTATTTCTTTTCATCCTTATTGGAACGGAACATAGCTGACATGTTATTGGCTTCTAGCATCACGTATGGTGATGCTATTCTAGTTTTGTCAGCCGGGAACACGGAAGGTAATGTAGCCGGAATGCATTATTGATAAGCGACATACTTTCGGTCAGGTGTAGAGCCCGATCGCATTGTAGTCCCGCTTACGTTTTTAATTTGTAAGTGCGATATACGACATATACACCCAAGCGATGGCGGGTTCCTTCCTACATAATCCAGAGTATAATCCCTTGAACAAATACAAGTTTTCAAACATCATGATAGTAAGATTTTGACTTCGCGCAGGAAGGGATTCAATCATCCGCGCCATAATTGTAGTAAACTCTACGTGTTGTCTTAATATTACTGGCCCGGCCTTACTCAGACAAAGAGGGCGTAGTGAATAAGGGTTAGCAAATACTAGTTGATTGAATATACTTCGACTACAGTATTTCCTCAGTTGGCTGGAATTGCTTGAAATGGCCTTCGGACTTTTCGAGCATCCGGATGAACTTGAACCTAATCTCATAAATTCGCACACATAGTTTCCCTCAAGAATTCATGGAATCAAACTGCCGACTACCTTTACTAACAACCGGTTCATCGGCACTGGGATAGTTAGTGCACACCTTACCTTCAGGCGTAAGTTGCCGAAACGACTTTCCCGCGATGCTGGCGAGTATTCTTATGTACATGTGACGTTGGAAAAAAACATGGCAGTGACTTTTCTTTCGTTGAGGGCGGAACTCGAGTAGGGTGAGGCTAGCACAGCCCAGTTTTCAGCAGGGAAATCGCCAGCCTTAGTACAACTTACAACATTCGCAGAAACGATTGGTCATGAATACCGCCTAGGTTCCTAAAAAAACAGTAATTTACAAAATATGTCGTACTAAAAGCAAATGCGTTGTTTTTACTACCTGTTAAGTACCCCGCGATACCTCAGTCCATCCATTATGTCTGCCATCGCTGCGAGGCTGCCTGTATGAATGATGAATGTGTGTGGTTCCAATCCCCATCGTTGGAAGCTATGTAGGGTTGCTGAATCTTCATTGTCATTAATCAACGAAGCATACCAACGAAGAATGCTCAAGCCCCAATCGGCAAATTGTTTTCTTCGACGCTGGAATCTAGTATAGTATATATCTCATAGCAATACTATGTGAGGATATTTGATACATTATTTGCTCAAACTATAACCTAGTAAACGGTTGTGGCCCAACCGTTTCTTTCTTTTTTTTTGATGGATTTCCAACCCTTCACCTAGTCTCTCAACGCTTTCTGAAATGAATTGGTTTCGGTCTCTTACCTCGCAAATTACAGGTTGAAAGTTAGTCATTTCATCTGAAATAAACAGCCTTTCGTTGCCTAGTTGTCCCAAATCATAATCCAATTCGTGGAGTGATATCACATGAATACAAACGAACTCTTTTACTTGAGGCGTTGGAGCACGTGCCGCTACAAATTTCTCATATCATTATCAACCTACAACCGCCTTTCCATCCATTAAGCACCTTCAACCTAATCTTCTCTGCTTGACCTTGACACACCTCAATATTGCATTGAAACATCCACCTCCAACGAACATGTCTCATCTACCAGATACAGATTCTACAACATGGAACGCGAGCTTCATTGACGATATCGATCACTTGCCGTTCCGCGATACTTTTAAGTTGACACATTTCGGTCGTCTCCCGACAGAGTTGCTACCGCAGGTCGCGGAGTGTCTCGAACCGTACGATCTCGCACAGCTAGCACGCACATGTAAAGACGTCAGACCAGTCTCTGAAAAGGTTCTTTATCAGACAGTGAGATTAGAGACAGATATTTCCATGTACGAGGATATATGGGCCACGCAAGTCTTCGGGATCTATGAGAACGTCACTAATTTTCCTAAAAAACTTGTGCGATTCCACCGAACAACACTTTCCAGACAATGGTCGGAATCCATGCCAATAAAAAACCTCCACGCCCTTCTGACGCCTTATAAGGCTGCCATCGAAATACCCATCGGTCATGGTTTAATCCGAAACCCGGTTCCATTAACACAAACTGCCACCGTATATGTCACGGAGTCGAGGCTGGTTGGAATGATACTTCGTAACATCCCATCGCTTCATTCACTATTCTTGAATACTAACATGGCTGGCATGGAATACTATACAAATATCAAAGTAAATGAGCTACAAGCTCTGTTTGGATCACAAGTTCAAGATCAAGGGTTCAACCTTTCTGACGTACCAGGTTTGAAAGACCTCAAATACCTGATGGTGGAGGGACCGAAAGTACAGTCACAGTGGCTCAGTTTGCCAAAGCTACGACACATCAAGTTGATAAGGCCTACTATAATGCCATATGAGAATTTTACGGAGCACTCTTTTCTAGAAACGCTTGAATTCAATTGTTATTCCTCGATTCTGGTCCCAAATTCCCGCGAGTATCAAAATTTTGGCGCCTTTCTGAAGCAATGTCCAAAACTCAGCACCATTCGACTATGTATGCAGCCACAGGAAGACAGTTATGGAGATATAGTAGAAAGCGGTAATCGTGGGAATTTTGTTGCTCTCATCAATCAACTTAAGGAAGCTCCTTCTTCTTTGATTACTTTGGAGATAGCGACCCCAAGCGAAAGCGGATGTTATTACCTTAGATACGCAAGCCCTGCTTTGACATTCATCGACTTCCTTTGTTTACGATCACTCAGTGTTCCATATGAAGCGCTCGCTGGGTCTCTGTTTTCTGCAGACTTCCTCCCTAGCAGCCTAGAACAACTCGAAATCCGCCATCCTCCGCTTCGAGTCCTTACTTCGATCAGATCCCTAGCTAGGCAAATCACATCGAAGGACACTCAATGGTCTTACTTAAGGAAGCTCACAATTCTCTGCTCCAATTGCCGCGGGTTTTCATACGATCGATTCCAAGTAACAGAGGGATTGCATCAATTGGTACGCGAACTAAGTGCTCAAGGGATCTATCTGCACTTGGCCTACGAACCGGACGAATATAATCCCGATTGGGAGTGTCTCGAATATGATGTTCTTGCATACGACACTCTCGATCACTATATGGCGAGCTATGAAACCTGGGAGGGGTTAGAATTTAGTATGTCATGCTTAAATCTTGTATGGTTTACTCTACTAACTCTTCACAGAGCCATTTAATGGCCCCCTACATCTGTCTCTATACGATCGCGAGCCGGAGGGTATCCATGGAGACCACAGCCTTCGGAATTCTTTTGAGCCACTGTCGAAGGTAAAGTCCAGACCACCGTCGAAGTACCATTGCCGATGATGCTGCGCACAAATTCCCGAAAAATCCGACTACGGTGAGCCTGCAGTCGATCTGCTAAACGATACAAGGGGAAACTATTACGACTGATCTTCCGTGGATCGACTCCTTCGCAGGGAATGTGAAATCGGCCTGTCGTGCTGGAAATGGTGCATTACCACCGGGAATAGTCAGCTTGATCTATAGCTTCCCTGGTATTTCTAACTGTACGATCTTTGGGCGATATGCTAGGTAATCTCGTTATGCCAAAGTTGAAAGCAACTCTGAGAATGAATCATGATAAGGAAGAATCAGGCCAAAAGGAATGGTTAGAATTCAGACAAAAGATAATGGGAATCAGTACAAAAGGTTGTTATCTAGCTCATATAATCAATTCTTTACTCAAACAAACTGCGTGAGCATGATGCTTAAGATACAGTACTGCGAATTAATATAGGTGCTTTCCAAACACAAGCTAAGATAGGGTGACCGACAATGCTAAGCCATACAGAGAGAAATGGGGAGTCAGTGAAGCCATGGAATTTGTAAGTAAATTTATTCATTTCATGTCAAGATAAAAAACGCTAGGACTTTTCGCTCGTTAAGCTACTACTTCTTCAGGGCTGCCAGTGCAAACTTCACCGCGGGCACTTCCTCATCCTTACCCAAGATGTCTGGCAATGGTCCGAGTGCCGTGATGGCAAATGGATTAATTTGTCCGTGACTCTTTGTATAATGCTTCTTGATGTGTTCGAACTGAGTTGTGTCCTTGAAGGCGGGGAAATCCCAGTACAGATGCCGCAACCACTTGTGCAAGTTCGGGTATCCAGATCGAATGTCGCGGATGTTGGTCTTGAAATGCTGAACGTACACAGGATCGAAGCGGACAATTGTTGTATAGAGTCGGACGTCGGCTTCCGTGACGTGAGGTGCTGAGACGAGATAGGGGGTCGAGGACTGAGCTAGGTGCTCTTCCAATCGATCGAGTGATGCGAACAGTTGCTTCACATTCTTGGTGTACGCTTCTTCAGAACTACGTCTAGTGTTAGTGCCGTTAAATCTATCCAGATATCTGCAATTTGACTCACGTTGCGAAACCTGACTTGTACACTCCATTGTTGACATCATTATACACCCACTCGTTCAATTCCTCGATATCCTTTCGCAGATTCTCTGGGAACAGATCTAGGCCTTTGTGCTTATCGTCAAGTAAGTCATCGAATGCGTAATAAAGCATGCGGATGATCTCGCTGCTCTCGTTATTTACAATCCGGTTCTGCTTCGTATCATACAGCGTCGGCACAGTGAAGCGACCCTCATAGTCCGGGTTTTGCTCGAAGTAGATGTGTCTCAAGTGCGTGAAGTCCGGATGGATGGGATCGGGGGTGACATTCTCGCCGGGTAGTTTCTCATCTGAAGTCGCAAATCGCCACCCCTTGTCACCCATATGCCAGTGGACGGAAGTGAAGGGAATGATATCTTCGAGACCCTTCAATTTGCGCACGATCAATGTCCTGTGCGCCCAAGGGCATGCGTATGAGACATAGAGGTGATAACGGCCTTTCTCCGCAGGAAACTCAGCACCAGGCTTGTTCTCAATGAAATTGCGAAAGCTGGACACCTGGCGCTTGAATTCGCCGCTCTTGTCGCCTGGCTTGACCCAGTTAAGGATGGAATCTTTCTTGTCCTGTATAAATCGTAAGCGATGTCCTGTTTTGCACCCCAGATAGGATCGACAATAGGCCTGGTTTTGACCAAGAGATATATTTGACG
The DNA here is from genome assembly GCA_020744415.1 of Dendryphion nanum. NCBI lineage: Eukaryota > Fungi > Ascomycota > Dothideomycetes > Pleosporales > Torulaceae > Dendryphion > Dendryphion nanum. Next base: position 879,933 of record JAGMWT010000004.1, on the reverse strand, counting down.
AAAATGAAGAATGGGCGACATACCATTGTAGATGTAAAGGGACGGGAGGTTTTGGTAGTTGTCGTTATTGCTGTTGATCTGAGGAAATAGTTACCAATGGCTCGGACTCTGGTTAGGGTAGAGTACATAAACGACCAATCAATAACGACCAGCAAGAGGAAAAGAACAGAAACTCTGACAAGTGCTGGTTTGGATAGCATCAACTGAAGCAGGGACGTGATTGTTGTATTTATGGTGGAGGGGTAGACAAGGGAGCTTTGACGTGGGGAGCTTGTCGGCGCCTCGGCGTCCTGCGACGTCCCGCTTTCGTCATGGACCAGGATCTCGCTCGGCAGCGGGGACGGTTTATTCAGCATTGGAAAGCTTGACAAACGACAGTCTTACACCCTGATTTGTGAGAGTTTACGAAAGCAAAGACCGAATCGCGAAAGGACAGATTTAGAATTCATACTAACAAGCGACGGATATATGCAATACGAGCACATGACTGTCGAGAAGTGATTCGAACTCGAATCAGCGTGCCCGCGCTTTTGATTGGCTGGCGCAACATCTTGAACAACAATCACACAGCAAACCTCAATGATAGAAGAAACAGTCTGTCCCCGCAATGTCACTGACGAGGAAACACACTTTGAGGTTTCTATGGATTTTATAGCATCGAATATACTTGTGAAGATTTGTGTTTTCGACATTGCTTCATTGCGCGCAGGAGGAAGGTTCATAGGAGAGTGACAAATTGTTGCCTGTAGTATTGCAGGGAAGGATCTGACTTTACAAGATGGATGTAATTGAATATCCACATCTAAAGAGTCAATATAGGATCAATATCTGTGATGTATCCATTTAGTTGTCTCCCTATCGTAAGACTGGTGGAAGGACTAAGAGAAACCACGCCAACCTGAATGGGGTTAGTGGGCTGTTTGGAAACTGTCATCTATCCATGTTCTCTGCTCCCGCCGTTCCATTGTTTCTTCACTCAGTCCTGTTAATGACAAATCACCCATAACTGGACATCTCTTGAGTTTGGCTTCATTTCTATACCCTTTCCTAGTTAACCACGATTGTCCGTTGCTGCATTCGCGTGGTGAAAGCCAATATTGAACTCTTTCCATTTCAGCCTGAGCATCATCAACGAGCGCAGTCCATGCTTGATATGCCATTTCCGGAACATTTTAACCCCTCTTTACGCCCGGATGTTTTTATCCTTTTCCGTTGACGTAGAGGGCAGTTTCGTGCCGGACTCGCAGGATGGTGGCTAAGTCCGGTGCTCCGATCGTGGCACTACTCTAAGACAGGGCTTTACTACACCAACTGAACGCGCTCCTACTAGGTCATCTAATATTCACAATCTCATCGCCTCGGCTTCAATTTCGCTAATCTCTACGATTTGATAAACCATGTGACACAGCCGTGTTTTGATCGAGAATCCTCGTTGGGTCTAATAACCAAGGCTTAGTCGAAACCTGTTGATATTCCTTCATGTCCGGAGCGAGTCGCTTTCTACGAAAGAGATTGATCCGGCTAGTACGCATTTATGGAAGACCTGTGGCCATTCTAATGTTAGACTTCTTACCGTTACGATGCCCATGAAAACGTCCCTTGCCAACATAATGAGATTAATCTTTGGAGGCTGAGCTATACTGGATTTTCGAATGTGTGACATATTGTGTGCTGTGGCTTAATCTCACGACGATTGCCTGGAGTAATCGGCCGGTATTGCGCCACTTTTTAGGCATTGGACCCGAGGCAATGTTTCCTGGGTCCATCATATCTCGCTTTTCAAAGGATCTGTCTCACCATCCTTCAGGACACCTGCCTTGGTTTACTTTCGTGAATCTTTCATGCAGATGGCTCACAAAGCATCACAGCGCCATGGTCCCTCACTTCAACAATTCTATTTTCTCCTACGAACCATCTCGTTATCCGTTAGACTCTCGCGTTGTTGCGCTAAGAGATAATGCCTTGAGATTCGCCTCGCCCCCAGCTTACCTACTCAAGGTTCGCTTCCCGCCCCTTGCCCATCACTAGCTGCTATATCGAACTGCGATATCGCGCCACTACACATTGTCTGCATGAAACGAACAGGATGCATACCGCATGGAAATCGTCAGGATTCCTTATCCTTCTAACTCAAAACTAACAAGATTAAATCCTTGATGTGGGGGTTGACGGTTGGAAAATGGAGATTACAGCACCACCATTCCTCCAGTCGTTAAGCGAAAACTACCATGGGCCGTGTTACCGTTTTCCAACCTTTCCCTGTTCTGCTCGTATCCTACGCACCCTAGTTCAGCCCTATGATAGCCTCAGGCTCCCACGATCCTTTCGTTCTGCTTTGGTCAGACCTCACTTCATACCTCGGCAGAACTCGTATTAGATCTTTCTTCAACCTGGGCTTGACAGTCAACCGACACTAGTTTGAGCTATTGAATCTCAGGCAGAACTATGAGTCAAGGGTTGGTGCTTGGGTCGATGTGATTATTCGCAAACACAACATTGACCACCTAGTCCAGGGCGCAACAGTTGGTCGACGTGCTAAGGGCACCTCGTGCCTGTCATCATTGCATGCATATCTGATCATGCTTGTTTCACAACCGTATACATTCACGGCTGCATACACTGCACCCCAAGTGCCCTTCCTCGGAACCTACTCCCATCAAATCGTAGCAGAGTCGGAACCACAGTCACCCCAAACTAACCAATGACTCCCTCTCACCCCGACCAACTATGCAACCACATCCTCTGCAGAGAGATGTCTCACTCGACTCACAATGAACATGGAAGTCGTTCCATCAGCACAATGTATTCCACTTTGAGCCCTTTTGCATGAAGGCTCTGTACAACCTACAACCCGATCACGAATCACTGTATCCAAATCCGCTCGCTGACAATCCTATATCGACCCCCATTCCGAAAATGCTGAAAGGAGCCGAAGGCAAAACACATTTGCCTGCCGATGTCATGTTACCCATGATTCTCAGCTGTGATGCAACTCTGCCGGATTTGATCAGATAGCCATCACTCTAAGATTCAGGCATCGGACGTGAGATCGTGTTTTGTAGCCCTAAAAGTACAGTTTCGATATGAGCAGCCTTCTGACTAGGTTATCAACACGATTGCATGACATGCCACCACACAAGATATTCGAAAACGGGTTGGGACCCAGCAACTAACAATATCCCACTTGAGTCGGCCCTAGGAATCGAATTACAAGATCCGGGCATATTCTTTTGAAAAAAGCTTCCAAGGGTATCTACCGCTTTTATGTACCAGGGTTTTTCCAAACTATCACCACACGCGGAATGGCCTTGCTATTCCGCATATCCGGGCACACACCCGAAGTGTTGACCAGGTGTTGCTGCGCCGCAAATCCGCCTGCTCCACCTTACAAGAAAAAACAGAACCAAAAACATCGAGCATGTGCATGGTAACGCGATTCCCAATCCTTTCCTGACGCCGATGCCTTAGAACTAGGCGCCTCCTACACCTCCGAGGGTTTGCTGGACTACGAGATCTCTAGTCTGACCGACCTTCTTGGCTGCATCCAAGATAGCCCCTTCGATTGCCTTCATTGCCTCCACCAGTTCTCGTCGTTGGTCCCGTGCCCCGTTCCTGCTCCCCGTCAATTGCTGCGCCTTCTCTACAGTGCCGGCCTCCATGGTTCGCAGATGAGCTTCAATCTCGCGGATCTGACGCTGATAGACGTCCAGGGTAGTTGCCATATCATTCGTGCGTCTAGAGAAGTAGCCAACCAAATCAACAGGCTTGCTGGGATCGTCACTCTGGTCCAGAGATGTGGCTGGCGCAGTGTTCGCAGAGGAGGCGTTCAGGCGTGTGCGGTTTCCATAATGGTATTGCGGAGGAAGCTTATGGTTCTCAATGGCCCGGAAGTTCATTGCGGCATCCTCTGCATCCTTCTTGACGAGCTCCTTAAGCTGTGCGATGCTTGCGGAGTCATTCTCCAATCCAGTCTCGACAGTTGAGAGGAACTCCTGGATCATGGCGACATCTGGTGCAACTAGGTCGATCATTTGCCCTTGATTGTTCATGGTTTCACGGCACATGTTGGCATTGCTCATATGGAATTGGAACTCGTCATCCAGTTTCTGAATTTCAGCCTGAATATCTGGATGGAGTTCACCGAAACGTGTGGTGCCCTTGATGGCATCCATCGTCTGTATCTGAATGGGTTGCTGATTGGTGGAAGCGGCTCCTAGCCCACCTAGGGGCCTATTCTGGGAGGCCATGCCGCCGAACAGAGAGTTCTGCTGTTGGGGTTGAGCTTGTTGTGTGGAGCCGAACAGAGAAGGTGTTGCTGTTTGGTTCTGCTGGGTGGTGGTGTTTCCAAACAAAGATGGAGTGGTTTGTTGTTGTGTGTTGGTGGTGGAGCCGCTAGAGAATGTTGATTAGTCTTTGTACTACACTAGAAGCTACTGCCCTACTTTCACTTACAACATTGACGGTTTTGGCGCTTGGCCGAGGTTGAATAGTCCGCCCGATTGGGGAGGCTGGGTTTGGGTCTGGGTCTGGTTCTGAGTATTTCCTCCCAAAGCGCCCCCAAACAAGCCTCCAGTCGGCTGGGGTTGTTGGGGAGCAGATGCAGGCTTGTTCAAGTTCCCAAATAGACCGGCAGATTGCGGTTGAGGTGCCTGCTGAGAGGCCCCAAAGAGCGAGCCCGTTTGGGGTGGCTGTGAGGGAGCCGTTGCCGACGCAGCGCCGAACAATCCTCCTGACTGAGGTTGCGACGTCGATCCAAAGAGACCTCCGGTTGCCGCGGGCTTGGGTAACGCACTGGAAGAGGACCCGAACAGACCTGCGCTCTGCTGGCCTTGGCCTGCGTTGGAGGCATTTCCGCTGCGAGGTTCGTTAGCATGTTTGGCATCGTGGGCCTGCTGTCAGGGTTGCATGTCTCCGTGCGGCGATCACATCGCCGCCCCCCGGGCGGAAGCCTGGACGGCACGTTCCTGAAGGATGCGGCGGCGATGTATAGCTTCATGAGTTGTATATATACGTACAAGAGAGAGCCACCACTGGTGTTGATGCTCAGTGAGTTGGAGCGCCCAAAGCCCGTCATTGTGCCTTGCAGATTAGCGTCCGCCCTTGCGTGTTACTGCACCTATTCGCAGTTGTGTATGCCGCTTTCCCCGCCTGCAGTGCTCCCTAGGTATGTATGCGCAGCTCCCAGTAGAGCTACAGAAGCTGAGATCGTTCAATGGCAGCGTGTGGTGCTGTCGAAGAGAGGCTGTCGTTGTCGGAGGCAGTAATCGGAAGTGTATGCAGGTCCGGCAGAACGTCGAAGACAACCCTAGGGACGATGATGTCGAACGAGCTGTTTTCCAGCTACGGTGCGGTGGAGGCGCGACGCGAGGGGGAGATTGAGATGATCAAGCAGAAGCTGGAGAAGAACGAGCAGGCAGACACAGCGGTGTGTCGGGTGGAGCGAGTGAGTGCGTGAGTCTACACTTCGTACTCTTTTCTCTGTGTAACTTCACTTTGCGCGCGCGCCGGAGCGTGTTTTGGGTGCCAAGCCTGCCTGCTCCTTAACCCTCCGCCGCGGTGCACGGTTGCCAAGCTATTGGAGCCTGGGGAGCTGTGCAGAGCCGCATTCACGGCCTTACGTAGGCTAATCTTTCCGCTTGCAGAAACAGCGAGATCCTGCGACTGGGCCTGAAGCGTGGGAAGCTCCTCTACCTCTTCAAGTACCCAACCCACGACGTAGAGCGCGAGAAACACCGCAACGTCATTACCCGCGCCCGTTTCATCAAGTCGTCGCTCGAACACGCCGGATACCGCCTAATCCCCTGGGATTTCAAGAAAGGCAAACCACCAACATTCTGGGACCAAGACACGACAATGGAGGAAGAAGACGATGATCTTTACGGGCCCTCCGAGACTACTCCTGCCGTTGATGTGAAAAAGGACGACTCCAAGGACGACGACAATGATGAACAAGGCGACGAGTCCATGGACGAAGACTCTGATGAGGAAGATGAGAGCGATTCGGTATGATCCTTCGAGCAGAGCAACGTGCAATGGCATGCTAACAGAGCCCAGGACCTTGAAATCATCATCGACAAGCCAGTGATAGCTCCCAAAGTCACACCGTGAGTCTTCGTCGAGCTTTGTATAGCTTCCATGAGCTAATATCTATATTCCAGATCCGCTCCCCAAGAATCCAAAGCAATCAAGATTGAAGCACCTCCGCAACCTTCGTCCACATCCGCAATCAAATCCGCAGTAGCAGCAGCGCCTTCAGTACCCCAACAGCCAGGAACCGCATATCCAGCTGTTCGGACGTCAACGATAGACGTAAATGCAGACCCAATATACCCCTCCGTGGGCAAACCCGTATCACAAATCGACATGGACGCAGGCACGTAATCTACTCTAGCTTACTGCTCAATATACGTCAAACTAACAAATTATTAGATCTCGCCGAATCCACCAAACCTTGGCGTCTCCCCGGCGCCGACCAATCCGATTACTTCAATTACGGCTTCGACGAGTTCACTTGGGAAATGTACCGCCAGCGCCAGACAGATATGGCCAACACGCTCGCTGCTCAAAAGGCTGAGACCGCACAGTTCCAACAGATGTTCGGTATGCCTGCTCCTCCAACTGCCCCGGTTCAAGGCAATGTGGGAGGAGTGCCGGGGGCGCCGACTGGACCAGCTGCACAGAACCCAAGTGGTGGAATGCCATCAATGCCGCAGGGAATGCCGGGAGGTGGAATGCCCATGTCAGAAGATCAGCTTGCGATGATGATGCAACAAATGCAAGCGCAGGGTATGGATATGAGCAACATGGATTTCTCACAGTTTATGCAAATGGCTGGGATACCTGGCATGGGTGGAGGATTTGGAGGACAACAACAACAACAACAGCAGCAGCAGCAAGGAAACCAAGGTGGTGGTGGTGGACGAGGTCAAGGCAGGCGGGGAGGAAGGGGTTGGTAGAGGTGATTTGCTATGCTCGAAGTCTTGGTTTCCCATATGGCTGGCTTTGAATTTTTGGGGGACGACGACTGGGTCAAGCATCGTCTGGCGTTTTAAGTGTACGATACCAGGACTCAAACTATGGAAAAGGGTTCATGATTTTTTAAAAATCTTCCCACTGCCCCAGCAATAGAACTCCGCATGCCGGTTTGCCCAATGACCGTTTTGCCCAGAACGCCGAATCTTTATTGTAGCCTCTTGAAAGAACATCTCAGCATACCACGTTTCCTCACAATTCCATAGGCTCAGGTGCACCGAGCACGTAAGCGGGTATCCTTCCCTCGGCCATATCCTTCTCAAGTCTGGTTATCTCGTCAAGGCTCTTTGCGTTTCTAATGGCTGCCTGCATCTTCTTCTTCTCTTCGTCCGTGTAGATTCGCTTCTCGGTGGTATCGTCGTTGAAGGACGGGACGACGAAGCCCTTGGATTTTACTCCGAGGATCTAGAGTAAAACATATTAGCACTTTGTCAAAATGATGCATCAATACAACTAATATGTACATACCTTAGTCGCAAGGTCGGTTGGATTCTCAGCTGTACCGAAGAGTTCCTTCGCCTTCTGCTTCTCGCTCAACTTGACCTTAGCAAAGTCAAAGTACCGCAATGAAGGAATGCGCCAGATGACCCAGTATCGGTAGTGCTGGCCTAACGTTAGCATTTCGCCCCGAAGCACTCGCCTCAGCCGTGCTGCGATACCGACGAAAAGCTTCTTTTTCAAGCCTCAGGTCTCATCTATACCAAGCATGTGGCCACAGCAGTATTTTTGATTCAGATTGGGTATTTCATACCTCTTTGTTTGCGACAGGGTTTCCAAGCAGCGTCAAAAATGTAAGCCTATGGAACCCTGCTAATGGGTCCAAATCCGCCAATTCTACAAGCCGATTCTTCGTGAGCACCAGGGTTGTGAGGTTTGGAATCGAGGACGAAAGGTTCGGCTGGATCGAGGAGATACGGTTTTGGGCGAGCATGAGCGTGCGCAAGCGGCGGTGGAGTGGGAAGTTTCCGAGCTGCGAGATATCGTTGTCGGTGAAATCGATCGCATCGTTTTCCTAGAAATCGCATTAACATTCGCTTTCCTAGCGCTTGCGAAGGGTAAGGTTAACACATACACGCGCAGTTCCCAGGTTCTCGATCGCGGAGATCTTGTGTCCTATATGGTACAGAATTGATATCAATGCAGCTCAAACAAGTGTAGTATCCGTTCTTTTCAACGCACCTCGTAGATCGAGTTCACGCTCGTTCAGAGAGTTGATGAAAGAGAGAGATTTCTGGATCTTCTCTGTGGTTAGCCTCATGTCTGCGCCTTTGAACACCTAGAACACAGTTGAGATGTTCAGATCGAGTAGCGTAGGATTTATAGTGAGGTTGTTGATTAACAACGGCGAAGTTAAAGTGGGATGCGGTATGAACACAGAAATTCGAGCTTCAACCCGCCATGCCAAGAATTTAGGGTAAGATGATGTAAGCACAGCTGCTGTTCAGCTTTGGATATCTTCTGTTGCCCTCCCAGCTCCCACATTGCATGATACGGACCGAGGCATAGGTTTTTTTTTCAAATAAAACCAAAGGTTTTTTCGAACTATATGTGAGTGTCGTGAAATCAACCAATATTATGTATTTTCAAGATAATTTCTTGACAAATCCATCCCGACTATTGAAGTCCCAAGATCCTCTGTATCCCGCTACGATCAATTAATCACTATTATTGGTAGTTCAAACTTTTATCTTAACTCAATCCATCATACTCTATGTCTCATGCCGAGTTTGTACCAAGATTTCTCTCCAATCAATCTCATTTTCATGTATTTTCACACTCTTAAGGTTATCTTTCTTCATCAGTCTCACAACCGAAGGCCTCTTCAGTCAATGTATCTACCTTCTGTCGATTTACAAAACATTTCAACTCACCATGATTACATAAATACGTGATACTTATGCCATGCACGATGCGAGAACTACTTCCACTTATATTTATGTATCGCCTATCCAAAGACCTATCACAAGGCTGAATCGTCAATATAAAGCTTAAAAACATTGCAATCTCCATCATCAACGGAGTGCTATCAAAGGCTATCAATGCGTAGTAATATTCTTGATCGCAATCATGAGCTTCGTAAAGCATAAAACACACCCCATCCACCCACATTACCCGATACCCAGAACGCCATGATGAATCGTCCAACTTCGCTCCGACCTCGAGGGAAAAGAGTTAAAGACGCACTAAATGACAAAAGACCGCATAAAACCCAACCCTAAATAACAATAAAAAGACCAGCAGATTCCCAGTCCTATACCACCAGCCACCCTATCATCATTGATGCCACTCCTTAACATGCCCCTCAACCACGCTCCCCTTCCACCCACCCTCTTTTCTATACAAACTCGGACACCCCTTGACAAAGCACCTATCATGCCTACACTTACTAGCATGAAACGCCTCTTCCTCTCTCCCAAAACAGATACCATGGACCTCACACCCGCTCGAATATTCCCATCGATGCATTCTCAAGCGCTCGGCATCCGGGAACCACTTCCGACAAACAGGACATTGTTCGCGATCTTTGTTCGGAATTACGGAGATCGTTTTGAGGCCTGCAGGTGTGGAGGTCAGGGTCAGGCTGTTGATGGCGTGTTGAGAGGTTAGGCGGGTGAATGTCTGGGCGGCGTGGTTGAGGTGGGAAGGAGAGTGTTGGTGGTCGTTCGTGTGATTGTGATAATAGGGTGCTAGAGAAAGGTCGTTGGTGTCGTGGAATTGATCGAAAGTCTGTTCGATGGATTGGTCGTAATAGTTGAAGTTTTCGTACTCTCTGTGCTTGTGGGGTTTGTGCCGGCTACCTTGGCCTGAAGTGCGGTATTTGATTAGAGGGAGGTTGTTGTTGTCGTACTTGTTGTAAGTGTCCATCTGGGTTTTGGAGAAGGCAGTCGGGTTGTGGAAGACGCATAGTGATCCGGGGCCTGTAAAGGCATCGCCGCAGGAGATACAGTACGGCATTTTCGTACAATCTGAGTTGGAAAGTCTGGTAAATTGGATTATGTGCTCAGAACTTGTCCCGAATTTTAGTTTCTGTCGTATTTGACAAACTTCAGCAAAAATTAGTCGAAAGAAGTGTCTCTGAGTAGAAATGAGTCGGCCAGGCTGCGTTAGACATCACTGACTCTATGTAAGGCAGCAACCGAGAGGTGCGATGCGCTGTTCAAATATGACTGGAACGGCTCGTTAAGCTATGTGTCTGCTTCACATGCCGATGAGTCCTGCAGGTAGAGATTACGCTCACCGGTCCCATCAAGCCACAGATCTGTCAGGCTATACTATCAGCCTCACTTCTTCGTACATAGATGCCAAGGATGGGAGGGCAAAGGAAACAAGGATTACGAATCTCCAAGGCGTTCATTATTGATAAAGTTTACTCTAAGCAACAACCTCTTCTCCGAGTTTCGTGGTAACTACATGAATAAATATATCACACCACTCCGATCAGCGGAGATCACCATTCCATACGGCTGCTCTAGCATCGCTACATCCAAAACTGTGTCTAGGTGACCTTTGAGCAAATTCTGTTGCTGCAGGCTGATCAGTCCGGTTCTCGAAGTTTTTTGTGTGCCCCTTTTCGTGGAGTTATTCGACGCCCTGCTGTCTCTTCCGCTTGGAGCGAGAGCCTGAGGCTGAGACAAACGCTCTGCAATGACGGTAGTGTCGGGACCCGGATGGGTCACACTGTATTGCGGCCTCATTTCGTCAGTTTCCAGGCCACTGACCACGAGCGACGTCTCAGGGCGCTTTGTATCCCAATATCGCACCTTCCAATCTGGACCTGCTGTGAGAACGAAGGTGTGCTTCGCGTCACTTTTGTCGTCAATGATTTGTGAGGTGATAAAAAGAGCCCTCACGCCGCGATCGACAACAGAATTGGCTGTTGGCTCCAATGATGTTGCGAAACGGCCGAGCATGCCGCCAGACTTTTCCTCGTCGAGGTCGATGAGAGTAGTGCTTTTAGCGCCATTGTCTTTGCTAGTGCCCGTTCGATAAACTTCTTTACACAGAAGATTTTCAAAGTCCCAGACGGTTACTTCGCCCTGACCAGTACCGCCAGCGATATACAGTCTGTTCTTCTTCTTGTTGATAGCAGGCATTAGAAGTCGGTGAATTGTGGAAGCGCCATGGAAGGTCCATGCCTTCAATCGAAGTCGAAATCTAAGATCCCATAAATCTATAACCCCATGTGATGTTCCAATTAATGCCCAATGATGTTTTCTGTCCACACAGAAGCATGTGGGAGGGCCGTGCTCGAGAGGGTTATTGAGTGTGAAGAGCTCGCTCATGGTACGCAGATCCAGCGCTATGAGCTTGGAGGTGTTGGTGGCTAGTAACAAAACTGACTTGCTCTCCTCGTTGTAGTGTTCTGACCAAAGTGCGAATTCATTTTCGCCAAGCTGGTGCTCACGGAGCATTTGAAGTTTCCCAAATCGACTACTACCATCCTGGCTTTGATAATAGTCGACTCGAATAACATGCACGCTTCCATCGCTACCGGTAGCTACGAAGCAGTACGTATGTTCCACAAAGATCAAGCTCGTGACCTTGACACCATCTCCAAGTCGATAAGTTTGCCGAGACCGTCGATTCACATTACGCTCAAGACGTGACGTGTCCCATATTTTCACAGTGCCATCATCTGAGCCTGTAATGAAGAACGCCTGGTCCGGTGCAACTAGGATGCGATTAACTGCTGCAGTATGCTCACCCAAGGTCGCAACAAGAATACCCTCCGGCCGCCAAGGAATGCCTGATGATGGGGTGTGGGTGTCTTTGTGCTTGATTGGTTGCCTCCGAAGGTATGACTGTATTCGGGGACCGAATTCTGTCTCGTCAGGAGGTAACCTCTCGAGAAGCATTGAGTCAAGGAGTTTCAAGACAGTCGGGTCGTTGCCACTATAATTGTGCGCCTCTCGAAATCTGATCCGGGAAGGACTGGGTGGTCGGTGCTCCATGGCAAGGGGGGAAGTTGGCTGGCGTGTGCGGGAAACATCTCTCCCAGATAGTCCATCAACCTTGCCGAATACATTGGCAGATGTCGTTCCGATCTCAGCATGCGCCTTTGACTCACCCTTATTGAGTAGACTCAGCGCACTGTTTCTATGGCGGAGCGAATGTACATGGTCACCGATGGACCCAATTGGCGACTGGTTATTTGGCGAACCTTTAGGTATTTGTAAAGATTTTCTTCGGTTGTCCACCTCTGATGACGATGAATCTGGACCGTCACTAGAGGTTGCGGGAAGTTTAGGCCGAGGTGGAGCGGACATTTGGTGTATCTGTCGACCCAATCCTTCATCTGGAAGATCTGAAGTTGACACGCGCCGTTGACCTACTGGCTCTGTCTCAGTGGTGGATGCGTCCAACAATGCATCTCTAATCGTACGTGGTTGCGACGAAGGTTCCTCGGAAGCTTTCGGCACGTTCCCTTGTTCGATGACCTGTCGAGCATTCGGCCCAAAGAACACTGTTTGAGGAACAATATTTAAATCCTTGAGTGCAACTATGTTGCTGAATTTGGATGGAGCGGAGCTGGCCACATCGGATCTTCGGCGCTGCATGACTCTCCATATAAATTCACGCAATGCTACCAGTTTGAATTCGTCTTCGAGCGTCATTCCTGCGTTTCGCAATTTTCGCAACCACTGTTCGTCTTCCTCGTTCTTAGGTATTCGCTGCAATGCTTTTGGATCCAGTTCCCTTCCTGAAATGGTTGGTAATGCATCATCTGTTGAACCAAAGGTAAAAGTTTGTTGTTGTCTTGCGGGTAACCAGAATAGACCTTTTTGAGCCTGTGTGCTCCAGTTCGCAGCCATGTCCATCACCAATCTAGGTAAGGGTTTCTTCAAGGAGTCCAATATTCTTAGTTCAGAAAACTCGGAAGGAATGATCTTTAAATACGGTTTGATCAGATTTATCAAGATACTGTGTCTATCAGCGATGGAGAGATATTTTGATGCGGCAGATATGAATTGTGCGGCCGCTTCCCGTACCCAAAGGTTGGGATGCATTGTTAGTCTCGCAACAATGTCGACAAGCTCCCACGTTTTGGACCTCTGGAATAGTCCAAGCTCCGCCATTGAAGAGAAGGCTCTTATGACCTTTTCAACAACGAACTCCTCGGGATCGGTTAGAGCTTGAACCATAAGTGGAAGTATATAGCCTTCCAAACTTGGGCCGCCGACAAATACGGCGACACCTACGATAGATTCGAAAAAAGCACATTTAAGTATCCAGTCAGGATCGTTCAAATAAGTATTCAGATGGCTCAAAATGACATCATTCGCCCTTGGGCTCCCGAAAAAAACGCAGAGCTCCGATACTGATTTGAGCATGGCACGGCGAACAGCCACGTCTGGATCTGTGAGCAGGGCTGTGGTATGCTTTTGGAAAGCATCGATGAGATTTGATCGATCTGAGTCGAACTGGTTCCGTCGGATAGATGATGTCATCCCCTCTTCGCCTGCGGCATCTGTGGTGGGAAGAGCACCCTCCGTACGGAGAGATTGAATCATGTCCATGTACCTAGCTGCGGTCGTTGCGAGTGTACCTATACACCACGCATAGTGCATTCGAACCAGGGAGCTAGGGCGCTCCATTGAAGAGTCTGGGAGATAAGGTTCCAGTCGTTGGAGTACGTATTCGGGGAATATGTAGGCGTTTATGGGGGACACAACTTGTACCATCGCAAGTATTTGAGTCATGGTACGCAAAGCCGAAACCTTGACGACTTCAGACTTGTCCGTCAAGAGGGAAGCCACATAGGGCACAACTCGGTCCATTTTGGCCTCATCGGTAAGCCTCTCTGCAAAAGCTAAAAGAAGTTCCAGCCCTTTGAGCCGCGCACTGGCCCGAGCTGTTCCTCTAATGCATGAAACGACAATCGTGAGGAAGATCAAATTCCCGTCATCAACAGACAGGCTTGGGACAGGAGAAGCTTGGTGTTGGTAGTTGGGTATATCAACGGTCAGGGGGAACAGTTTTGCGTTTGGTTTAAGAGTCGAATGTTGGGGCTTTGGGTGTTCATCTCCATCATTGCCAGCCAGGAGCACGGATATCTTATCAAAATCGCTGTAGATTTGTTCGATTCGATCATCCGGCTCTCCTAAATGCTCCCCGGTGGTCGTGACTGGTTTTCGGCCCGAAGTGGGATCTGTAATTGAATGCATATATTGCTGAAGAAAACCATGGAAGTAGTTCGGAAAGACTTTGTCTTTCCAGTGTTCCAGGTAATCTTCAGCTCGCAATCTTGCGTTCGGGTCGATCTGGATCATGGATGCCACGAGCTCTCGGACGCCAGAATCGTGTATCTTACTCAGTTGTGAGTGTACTGGATCGTACTCGTGTTGGCGATACCTAAAGAGCTGACTGAGCGAGAATATTGGTGATTCGATGAACAACTCCGCAATAACGCAACCGACACTGAAAATATCCATAGCCCATGTGATACCAACTTCTCCTTCTGGCTGTTCCCCGGATGGCAAAAACCGTTCTGGTGCAAGGTAGCAAGTACGACGCCCTGACATATCGAAATAGAACGAGAAGTCCGCAGGGTTGTCCTCTGGTAAGTAGACAGGCTTATAGGAAGAAGAGAAGTCGGCGAGATACAACCAGTTCCAGGAGGTTACGAGAACGTTTTCGGTTTTGATATCGCCATGATAGATATTATGAGCATGGCAGTCACGGACGGCATTAAGTAACTGGAAAGACAACCATTTCTTTTCTATCTCTTCTAGAAACGGACGGGTACTGGACAGACTTAGTTAATAAACCCAAGCCGTACATGGTGCTGAAAATTACCTTAAGCGATCATACAAGGAGCTGTGAATGTACTGCCGGACTAAGTATCCACCGATCTCATCTTCGAGAATCCGATGATATGCCAGCGCATTTGGGATGTCGGCAAGTATCTTTCGTTCCTCTACCCAGCATCTTAGTGAACACATTAATTCGTGGTTCTCAGAATCAAGACTCACCTATGAGTCGCTTGACATATTGATCGAGGTTTAGTTGTGCGTATGGTTTCGCAACTACTCGAGCAACGACTAACCCATCCTTATGTCGCGCTCGGACCGTTTTCATGAAACGTGCTTTTCCAAGACTCTTTTCATATTGAATGTCTGCAAGCTGCGGTACATCAATACCAGCCGAGCCGGCGGAAAGTGTCGTGAGGGAGAAACCCTGACCCATGATATCGGTGGCTTAGTAGTGTGGTTGAGGGATGAAAGCGCGAAGTGGTTGCCTCCCAGCCTGCATGTTGATAGTTCTGAGGGAAGGGACCTTATGCTGTGGACTTTGAGGAGGCAGAAGTCATCAAAAGTTAGGTTTGAAAGGATTCCCAGATGTTTGCCTTTTGTTACCGGTGGGTGTGTGATGTTGCTACGATCATGTGCGATGCTATAACGGAGGTCATCCTTCGATGGGCTGGGAGCCCACCGGCCCAATGAACCCACGCTATTCCATAAGCAGTATAGTCTAGCCAGATGCCTTTGAGTATGCTGCTTGCAACACGTATGCCACCTATAATTTCCTGGAACAATACACAACCATGGCCTCGAAGGCACAGAATATTGTGTTTTTCCACCCTGACTTGGGCATCGGCGGAGCCGAGCGCCTGGTCATTGATGCTGCGGTAGGTCTCCAAAACCGTGGCCACAAAGTTATCATATTCACTTCACATCGTGACCGCAACCATTGCTTCGACGAAGCCCGCGATGGTAAGTACCAAGCCTTGCCTCGTGTCCTCCCACCGCTCATAGTAGTATGAAGGTAGCTGAGTCCTCACCTTGCATCGTAAAGATACCCTTGATGTTAGAGTTCGCGGAAACTCCATCGTCCCGGCGACAATCTTCGGCCGCTTCGCAATCTTATGCGCTATCCTGCGTCAGCTCCACCTGATCGTACAGATCGCTCTGTTCAGTTCGGAATTACAGAAACTAAAACCTACATCCTTCTTCATCGACCAACTTAGTGCGGGAATACCCCTCCTTCGATTGTTGCAGCCGAATGTGCGGATCATATTTTACTGCCATTTCCCTGACAAATTGTTGGCAAAAAAGGGAGGGCTGTTGAAGACGCTGTATCGTGGTCCATTTGATTGGATCGAGAGCTGGAGCACTGGATGCAGCGATAAAATTGTCGTCAATAGCAAGTTCACGAAGAGCGTATTTGGCGAGGCATTCCCCAGTCTCAAGCACCGCGAACCCGGCGTTGTCTACCCATGTGTCGACACAAACCCTAGCGATCCCATCGAAGTCGTGAAACCGCTGTGGGAGAACAAGAAGGTGCTTTTAAGTATCAACAGATTTGAGAAGAAGAAGGATGTGGGTCTTGCGATCAAGGCATATGCAGGTCTGACAACGGAGGAGAGGAAGAATACAAGGCTGGTGATAGCTGGCGGTTATGACCCCCGAGTCGCTGAGAATTTAGCGACCTATACCGAGCTGTGCGAGCTCGCAGACTCCTCCAAGCTCAAACATGCAACTGCGAAGACTGTGGTCACCGCCCAGAGCATTCCTGACGACATATCGATTCTATTCCTACATTCGGTCCCGAACGCGTTCAAGTCAGCCCTCCTCTCTACATCACGCCTCCTGGTATACACACCACGTAATGAACATTTTGGAATTGTACCTCTCGAGGCCATGTTGGCTGGCACACCGGTACTGGCGGCAAACGAAGGCGGACCAACAGAGACAGTCATTAGTGGGCAGACCGGCTGGTTGAGGGACGTGAAGAAGGTACAGGACTGGACAGAGGTTATGCGCATCGCACTCGAGGATGGGGACGGCGAGGAGAGACTGAACGAGATGGGCAAATGGGGTCGAGAACGAGTTGTGAAGGAATTTTCGAAAGAGAAGATGGCGGAACGGCTGGAGACTGAAATACAAGGCATGCTGAAAATCGGCAGGCCCAGACCACCAGTATTCAGCATTCCACCTGTTGCGCTTGCAGTTGGATTGATGCCGGTATTGGCTGCACTGAGCATGTACATCGCATGGGCCCAGCTAGAAGGTTTTAAGGGATAGAGTATACGAGGTTAGAGCATTTGTACATTATGATGATATGCTTTCAACCATGATTCTTTATGGGATGTTATTCAAGCTCACAAAACACATACTGTTTACTTGTCTATGAAGATGGTAGAGTCGTAGCAGTGCCGCCCACACAGCCCCAGAAGCGGACGGCTTACAGTGTTTACACATACCTCTTTCCAACTTTCACTATCTTGCGTCAGTTCTGGGGACATCTACCTTGAGAGTACAGTATGTTGGCTATTGAACAAGAAGGAGAAACGTACTCGGCTATGTTTCCTATCGAATTGAAATCACAACTGTATACATCCTGAACATTCTGCAAGCTGTAAAAATTCATCCTGTTCAATTTCACGGCCCAACTTACAACGTATTTATAAAACATGTGGTTCTCAAATTGGATGGGCTCCAAATGTAAAAATATCGATGGTTCTCATTCTCGACGTTACAGAAGCTTTCACATGCCCGAACGAGCCCCTGAGAAACACAAAAAAAAGAAGATCAGAAAGGTGACAAGATCGTAATCAGGTCGTGCCCGGGCTCGAACCGGGGTTGCCGGAAGTATTGAGGTTATCAAAATCCGGAGTGATAACCACTACACTACACAACCGTGGTGGGCTTCTGATGAACGAAAATGTTTTTAAGTTATATTATCAAGTTGGACTTTTGTCTTTTACAGACGCTGACTTTGCGATAAAACCAGTCGTAATCGCATAGATGACTTCGGTGCCACCAGTCGATGGACTGAAGATCTATGACACGTTGAATCGGACAGAGGGGGCTTTAACATAGGAACAGTCATGCAATCATCGGCTGGAAACTATGATCAAGCCAATCAAAGACTCTCTTTCCAAACAGCTAGGGAATCTCCACTCGACTAATGTAGAATAATACACCGGCTTGGTTGGTGTGACGCTCAGTGCAATACATAGTGGAGCGGGGTGTGGCGGGGCTGTCAGGGGTCGCCAAAAGAACTTTGCCGAACTGGGACCAACCCCAACCTGAAAACTTTGGCGTAGCAGAACCTTTGATCCATCATACTCCTTATGAAATGAGTTCAGTATCCCAGCCCCTTGTTATATTCGCTAACATATCTTGGAATTCAGGAAAGATTTTATTCGCAAGGGAACTTGATATCTTGTGGGGCTATATCATCAGTTGGGCAAGCTCCCAACACTACAAGCGTCATGGTTCAACATGCGTGTTGCAATTTCGAATAACGTTTTAAATTCCAAAGTATGGATCATGGTAACCTGAACCTCATTGCCTCATTGGAACGAAATACCGTCTCCCAGGCATCTTTTCCTCGGTCTAAACCCTCTAGTCTCATGGAAACTCATGGTGCCGTGGCTTATTTTGGTTGTTCTTCTCACGGCGCCTTAGGTAAGAAGATGCTTGAGACTCAAAAAGATAGCGCAATTCATCACTGTAAATGCTATGTAGCTTATGTTGCTATCAAATCTTGTCACTAATGGATAGGTACCGACAGCCAGTTTAATCTTGTTCCGATCCTTGACAATTTATACCAGGCCATGGACTTGTTCCTGTGTCTCTAATCCCCTAGACAAGAAGAAATTGGCGCCACTTCATGGACGCCTCTTGCTCTCGATACCATTTTACAGGAACCTTCATAAGCCCTACACGCTCGCTAGTATCACCCTCAAATTTCGGTTCTGTAATAACCATCAGATGGACCTCACATCTAGCCGGGTCATTTTCAGGTTCACGATGAACACCATGACGCTCTGCGAGTTTTACGGCCACTAAATTCTCACCCTTTCGATATCGGATGTCCGCAAGGAAGCGCCATGCTATGTAAAGGGCAGAGATAAATCGAGGGTTGCTGTCGAGGCCAGCCTTTAGGTTTATGTAGATTTTTTTTCCATTGCTTTCCACGTTGAAATCGACGGGGAGGACATTGCCGGCTCCTCTCAAGATTTTCTCTCCAGGCCCAGGAATTGAGAATGCCGTTGATACTTTAGAAGGCGGCATACATTGACAGTCCAGCGGAACGCTCGCATCTGACCATTCGTAATTCACGTCCGCTGCGTAATACGACTTTGCATCCTCATTCAACTCTAGCCAGGTGATCCGACTATCACAGCTCGTCCAGCTCCATGTTGGAAAGTCGTCACGTCTTCTCCACTGATTTCGCCAATTTTCGTTTACCCAACTAAGACCAGCACAGAATGAAATTCGGCTTGAGTGATCTCGAAGTGAAATCCATTCATATGGAATCCCGTAGGCGCTCTTAACATAGTTCTTGCGCCGTTCGAATTCTTCAAGGATTGCCGCCATTGCATTGAGCGCGTCGCTACCGTAGGTCATCTCCCGTTGAGAATACAGCTCCACATGTGTTCGAAAAAGCCTTAGGGAGGATGGTCGATAATTTCTAGGCATGTTGCGCTTTTTGTAATTTTGGATGATTCCTACTCTCATCCGATGAAAACTTGGGGTTGTGAAAGGGTGGGCTCCTAGCGCTAGAGGATCATTCACCTGGCCTGTATTGGACTTGGACCTCCAAAGGGGAGAAGCAGAGCTGCCGAGAGATTCGGAGAACAGAGCGTACCTTGATTCGAAGAATACTTGTTGCGGAGTAAATATGAGAGAGCGCGAGGAGAAGATCTTTTCTTGATACGTCCAGGCTCTTGTACTGTATTTCGATTTACCAAGTATGTCGGTAGGTTCAGCATAGACCTGGACAAGGCCTCCTTCGCATTGAAACATTGGCACTCGAGGGATAGATATCCCCGGTAGGCCATGATTAGCATCTTGACCGGCAGCAGCGATGATAGTGATGAAGGCCTTCTTGTAGATAATGTCCATCCTGGCGATTTGAGAATGTCGGATCTTCTCGTCTCTGCTGATGCAATACTGGTCAACCCAAAGATAATCCAATCCAAGATTCTTTGTTACAGTAATCGCATCCTCTACTGTCTTCAGGCATTCAACTGGAAGTTCCTCGATAGAGGTCTGCTCGTGAGACGTCCCACCGGGTTTTCCCCATACGTAGCTTAGAGCTGCATACTTCGTTTGGGAGTGGGACTTGGACTTCGGCACGATCCTCCTTGTGTGTATGTCAATAAGGGAAACTGGGACGGATCTCGTGCCTTCTCTTTGGGATTCTTCATTGTTGAGTTCATATAACGTGTTCGTAGCCAGCCAAGAATTGATCTGGCTGAAGTCAATCGCTTCCAGCTGAATCTTTCTACCATAGACCTGATCTCTTGAGTGTGGCTCCAGCAAAGGTTGATGCGCCGTAGGGGCCACGAATATACTGGATACCCGGGTGATTTTTTGGAGATATGATGGTTTGCTGAGAGTATGTGGCTCATTTCCACTGCCACTAACGATGCTCACAACGGTTCCTTCTGACACTTCGATATCCGGCTCGTAGAACATTTCTTTAAGAGCATAGGAGTGGAAAAACCAAGATATGCGGTCCGATAGATATGCTGGCCGAACCTGTAACGAAGCACGTAGTTGGCAGGCTGGAGCACTTGTTTGTTCCCACACGCAGAAGGGTTGAACAACACCATCCTCCTCGCCATGATAGAGATCGGCTAGTGCGTTTTGGACGCATTGGCAATCAGTGCAGCTGTCTTCTTTGACTTCCAATTTGGTGAGGCTATCCTCGATCGCTGATACACAAGAGTCAACACGCGTGACAGACATGATGTATGACTTTGTTTTGCGTAAAGACGATGTTGTTTGTTAACCTTGAAATGCATGAGCGTACGTACATCAGAAGAGCTTTCAAGAAATTACCAATGATATCTGAGTATTTGTCTGAATATGTGTGACCAGCAAGAGAAGAGTTGTGGCAATTCCGCCTTCGCAATCGGTATGCTCACGATGAAGGAGAACAGTGGCTTATGTAGGAGAAAGCGATGATTGTGACCATAACTTTAAGTAAAGTGCGGCGCAGTCGCCGAAAAGATTGGCCTAGCATATCAGAATGGATCCTCTTTTCAGCTTGTCTTAAAAGGACGGCAACAAAACGTCTTTTCTAATGCACCAGCCACACTCCGATGGCGTATCTTCCTCTGCCCTGTCCATAGATAATACCAAACCTATGAAGCAAACTCGCACATCAACAAACAGCCTCATGGGAACCCGAGAACCCGAGAACCCCACCATTCCCTAAATTCGAGTTGAATGTTATAAAGCCTCATGGCAGTGAATGTTGATAATTCCCCGAGCGCATCACCCGCTGACTAGAAGACGATGAGAAACTAAAGTGGGCCACGTCGGGGTCGATCTGAGTGACAATCAAGTGGCTGTGCTAGGATGTGTGTGGCACGGGTGTGAGTTAATCGCAACTCATTGGGTGTGGCGCAGGAGGAATTTCGGACCCCACACTCTAAATAGAACGAAGGATGGAGGGCCTGAAGTGGCACAGTGCCTCGGTCATCCCGCAACAAGTTCCGAATATCGCACAGATAATTATGTATAAGCAACTCTGTACAGGAAAAGGAAAGTATATGAAGTCGTGGTGTTCAGGGGGAATAATGTGGGTTTTCCTTTTGGATATGTTGATTGTATAATCATGCCATCTTTGATATACAAACTTTACAGAATATCTTTGCAAATTATTGATCGTTACACAAATGAAAACAGCCGCAGAAGGCGATCTCAATGATAGTGTATATTAGTTAGGGACTACAGCCACAGCTACAACTACAACGCAATTATTACTACTACGCAACCACAACTACGATTACAACCATACCGAAACTACAACTATATTGGACTTACAAGCACACCATCACGGTAGCTACAACACAACCAACCCGTCGTCACGCCTGAACCATTCGCAAGTACCAACCAAAACCCTCACTACAGAAAGACTCCAAGCCGATTTAGGGATCAACGGGAGAGGAGAGTACGATTTGATGAAGAGGCGGCCAGTGAGCTGGAAAGATGAGACGAGATGGGCATGATTCATCGAAGTAAAATGAATGAAATGTCAGCCCAGAAAGAGTCGACGAGTCGACGAGGAAACAACGGAAGAATAGACTGGAGAGGACGCATTTGAAAGCACAGCGATTGGCGTTTCGTGTATTCATTTGTCATTATTTTTTATACCCACCTGCATCCATTTCACAATATACCCATCGCAAATAAATGCACCCTTCAAAAGATACTACTCAATCCGCAAAACATATATTTTCCAGGGTGTCGTTACCAATTCATTCGTTGTCATAATCGATATATCCCATCTACGCTCAACTCCCCCAAAACACAAACGCCAGGGTATCCTGCGCCATCCCCTTGAGATCGCTTTCGGGCATGGAAATTCTCACAACTCCTCCTCCTACCTCACGTTGTGATCGCCAATCCCCACTACTTTTACAAAAAGTAATCCACTACCGGCTTTTTCGCCGGCATTCCCCTGGAATCCTGGGGCGCAGCCTCGAACACTCGATACCGTCTTCCGGGCCCATCCTTCATTCTCTGTGTCGTATCTCCAAGAACGGAGCTTAGCCTCCTATTGCTGTTTCCGTTACCGACATTGTTCGAATTACCATTGCCGACGTTGGACCGTAATATCCATCCTCCTCCACCACCACCCTGGTCTCCATTTGAACGACGGACGAATCCTGAATTGGAACCGTCTTCGCCAAGTTCGAGGATGGCAGCAACGTTGCCACAACGGTAACAATAGTTTGGCGCAGACCAGACTGTAACGATCGTTGATTCGAACATTTCCTTAAAACCTTCCATAACAAGTTGATGTGCGCGAGCGATAAGAGAGAGGTCGTTGTTGTGGTTGAAGCACTTGACTATATCTGCGCCAAAAAGGAAGCCTGCTCCACGAGGGGAAAGTCCCCAGCCGTCAATTTCGTCCGGGTCGGACCAGAGAAGGTCACACATGGCGCCTTCGTGTGGAACCTCCTGCTTCCGATCAAGTAATCGAATCTTATCGATAGTATCGATGAGAGGTGAAAGGCCGCCGTGTACGCAGAGGACAGCGCCGCTATCGTTCCCTTTTGATCCGTTCGAAGAGCTAGTTGCTCCAGTTCCGGCAGGGCCAGTGCGGGATGGTGTCGGAGCGACTGGCGACGACGATGCGGGATTCGAGTTGGCCTGGGATGACTGGGAGTCGTTGTTACGCGCATAACGGTACAGAATCTCGCCATTCGCATTCAGAGTCTCCACCTCAATTTCCGAATCAGAGTCAGGCAGACTATCGATATTCGTGCTGTCTGCGACTGGGCCGTCCGTAGGCGTAAGGGAGGTAGCAGCTCCTGTGACGAGAGCGCCGAGGGCAAGGTAGTCGAAAACCTCACAGCAATATCTAGCCATGTTTTAGCACAATTACATCAAAAAGCCCAGGAACTCATACCTCCACACATTGGCGCTTCCATATTTCCGCAGACACTCGTCGTAAAACCCATACACAGTGGTGATTTGTCTGGACTCATGGTTTCCGCGAATCAATGTGATTCGATCTGGGTACCTAACTTTTAGGCACAAGAGGAGGAGGAACGATTCGAGTGAGTAGAAACCTCGATCAACGAAGTCGCCTACAAGATGGTTAGCGAAGGTATAGGTTTCAGAAATCTGCCGTCGCGCCATACCCATGAAGAGATAGTTGGTTTCTGGAACATCGCCGCCGACGCGGAAAAGCTCCATGAGATCATGGAACTGGCCGTGTATGTCACCACATATCTAGAGTGTATGTTCAGCTCATATCTCCTAACCTCGAACAGTGCCTCAAAGCATACCGTCACTGGTGCATCCACCCCCACCACATTGCCTTCTTCAATCAAAAGCTCTCGCGCCTTATAGCACACCTCTCGAACGTGCGCCTCAGAGATCGGCCGACATGCGCGAAGCGAAGCAATAGCTCTAGAACATTGTTTAGCATAGCTTCACGGTCAGAGTAGGAGGCTGGGGACTGTACTTGTCAAGGTCACAAGCGCCAGTACTCATGATTGCAGCTTCCCGTTAGCGGCCCAAGAGGGCTTGTAGATGTCCAATCTGATCACCACTTCAGAAACCTCTCAATTGCCCCACAAGTTAACGTGTCGTCAAGCGCGTTGCGCCGAGTGAGAAAAGTCGATGTGGGTGGCGGGGGTGTACAGTGCAAGGTCCCTCCCCTCGTGAACAAATTCAGACCGTGAATAGTTCGAATATTCACCTATAGGTCGGAACCGGGTGAGTGTGTAAACTAGCAATAAAAACTCTAAGGCGCAGTAGCTGTGTGTATGTATGATTGACGGGTAGTTGAGATGGGAGAGACAGAGTTGCGGGCGCACCAGTGCGGCCCCGGGGATGTGGCTAACACTAGCGTACGTTAGTCTTGGCACATTTCCTAGCGCCAAGTCATCCCAACTCCATCTCAGTCCACCAAAAAAGAACGGCCACCATATTCAACCCCCGCATACCGCACGGCACTGACACCCGCACTCACTCGGGGCTTTTCAATTGCATCGGTACGATCCAGGAACCTCTTTTCAGATCCCCAGAACAGCCATTGACCTATGTACCAGTCCCCAGTGATGCCTCCGGACTCATCTTAGCAGCTTTCCCATCCATCCGTCCCACCACCGTCGTCATCATGCCACCACATCTTCACCCGCGCTCGCGCATGACAACTTCACTCTTTACGACAACCCTCATGGTCTCCTTTCTAGTCGTCGCAACACCACATCTCCTTCCCTGCCCAGTGGACACTCGCGCACACATGGACTCCGCAGACCCAGAAGCCATCCAGCGACGCCGCCGGAGAAGACTCGCTAGAGAACAGACTTGTAATGAAGTACTGAGTGAGGAGAGAGCAAAGGACTTAGAGAGAGATGAAATGGCCAGGCGGAAGAGGAGGGAGTGCCCATTACCGAAACCCGGGGGTCTGATTGGTCAGGTCTTGGGTGTTAGGGAAACTAAGGAGGGACGGGGAGACAACATGATTGCGAAGGAGATTGAGGTGGTGAGGAGGAGAGCATCAAAGGAGGATGGAGAATAGTGGCACTTGCTTGAAAATAGGAATTGCATGGGATTTTGCGGGGAATTGCATTGACTCGGCTGGGAGGGATTTGAGCATGCAGATTACGGATGCAGCGTGTATACCATATGTTTGAAAACATCAATAGAAGGAACCAAGAACTGTAAATCTTGGAGAAAGCCTAGCCGTTGCGGCATGAAAGGGTTCAGAAATATCACAAACAAATCGCATCCCATCCCATTATCAGATGGTGGCATTGACTACTGACTGCATATCTTATTAAACTGCAGCATTGCAATATGTGGTCAAGCAGCCATAATATGCCCCACGAATGTTAAAGCTCTACATATCTATAAGACAATTCTGTAGTCCATTTGTCTCGGATCTGCTTTTCCAAGCCCTAACCCCAGGTGTGTGTGAAACACGCACCGTAAAGAATCCCATCGATTTCTAGCACAGCCTTGTTCTTGGAGCAGAACATATAGTGACGGTGTATGTCGCAAGCTGTGTGCTCGCGGTGGCTGGCGTAAAAAAGCAAAGCACAACAGCTCTCAAACGATCATCTCCGACCATCTCGGACACTTCCATTGGCTCGATAAAAACGCATCTGCACGAAAACATGTCCGTCTCGTTTTCCCCACGTGGGGTATAGCGACCATGCGACGCAACATCTACGACGTAGATAAGACCATCCCGTTGGCATATTTCCGAACCCTAGCTTACGACCAGGTATCTATGTTGCTGGACCCTGCTTGTGTCGGACCGTAGATGTTTCCTTCCTCTTGCGGTCTCTTCACTCCTATACTCTCAGGCCGTTCTCGTCGCAATCAAAAGTAGGGTCCTTCGCTGTACTTTGAGGCTTGATTGCGTGGAGAAGATAGCTGGATGCCATGAGGCCTAGCCAGCATGTGCCTCCAGACTAGGCCGATAACCCTGATAAGATTGAACGATAACTGCAACAAAAAGAGAGAGCGATTCGAGAGTCTGAGATTCTTGAATTCAATTCGAATTGCATAGTGAGAATGCAATTTCGTTTGGAGTCATGGATCTGGTACGCATTCGCTGTAGGAATGATTGTTACAAGATTGTTCGTTTTGCTCCGCCTCTCCAGAATTTGTTCCTCTGCAGATTGTTACGATGCTAACCATACGATGCGATAATAGGATATCGAGAACTCTCCTTTTTCGAACTCCAAAAGGCCTACAATACGATGACTGGATCATGGGTATCTTCGTCACAGCCTGCTACACGACTCTAATCATCATGTCCAACATCGAAGCCAAAGCGCAATCGAACCTCCTCCCTCCCCACTTCAACATCAGCACCCTCACTCCAGAAGAGATATCTAAACGTGCCTATGGCAGCAAAATAGTGATTGTGGTCGAGCAAATGCAAATCGCCGTAATCTGGTCTTGCAAAGTCTGCCTCTTAATCCTCTATCATCGCATCACCGAATCCGTTGCACCCACCCACCATCTCGCTATCCGTCTCCTCGCCGTCTACGTCATCCTTGGATTCATAATAATGGAAATCCTCTACTTCACCGCCTGGTGCCGTCCATTCAGTCAATACTGGGCTGTTCCCGCGTACTCCTCCCAATGCACCGCTCTAAGCAATCACCGCATCACCAACGCCGTCTTCAACATCTCGTCCGACCTAATCATGCTCTGCATCGCACTCCCCCTCTTCCTCCGCTCTCTCCTCCCCCTAAAACGCAAACTCATCCTCTGCGCTATTTTCAGCCTCGGCATCTTCGTAATCCTCGCTGCCGTGCTGAACAAATATTACTCCTTCACGATGCCCTATAAATCCACCTGGATCTTCTGGTACACCCGCGAATCCAGCACCGCAATCCTCGTCGCAAACCTCCCCTTCACATGGACCCTCCTCCGCAAGATATTCAACCTGGGCGCCTTCGACGACGACCACCCTCCCCCTCCAACTTACCACTCCAGTCGCACGGCTGGAGGCCGCCGAACAGCACGAACACACCGTGCACACAACGCGCCTCCGTCGACCCACCACTCTAACGAAAAGCCCCTCGAGAGCAAAAACTCCCATTCACTCTCTCTAATAGGTTCCGTCTGCGCCAGCCGCGAAGAAAAATCCCACTCCTCACGCCCAAACCAGAACGCACAGCAATTAACCGATACCACGCACAGCGACCGCGGTCTTCTATCCGAAGCCATAAACCCGCTCGATTTCGCCCCGACACTGACGTCTGCCACCGACGACATCGATCTCGAATCCGCCTTGACTATCTCCCCCCTTCCCACGGGCCCGAATCTATCTCTTAGGCCTGTGTCTCCTGCGCCCTCGAGAAGAACGACCATTTCGACGCAGTTGAGTGCAGACGGGACGGGTGGGTATGTAGCGCTGCCGAGACGTGTGCATATCCAGCATGGAACAGGGGTTTCGCGGGCTTCGAGTGTGGCGTCGAGTGTGAGGCGGCCGATGAGTGTGGGGAGTGCGAATGGGAGTGAGAATAGAAGTATTATGGTGACGGCAGGAGGGGCGGGCGGAGGGAGGAGTGCGACGGACCGGAGGAAGAGGGCAAGGTTGAGTAGTTGAAATCTCTCAGTACTTTCTCTTCGAAATTCCAAGTTAGCGTACATCTTGATACCATTGTAATGGTTGTTTATCTTATATTTTGGGTTCAAGGAGTTCGGCGTTTCCGGAAGCAGGGAGATGACCGATCTGATCGGAGATACCTTGGGTGGAAATCGTTTAGCTATATTCACGGCGGTTCATTGTTTTCATCTGTTAATCCATAGCTCTTTCTAAATGTGAATAGTAGTATAGCTCGCGCGATATCGCGATACAGGACCGCACGTTCCATCCAATTGCAGAAAAACTTTTTTCTATATATAATACGACCATACCCTTTTTTTTTTCTAAAGCCCCACAGGGCGAAAATGAAGAACACCAGAAAAATGCATGATCTCGATCGTCCGAGACTCTAAAATGACTATAATGCAGAGAACCCGAAGACGAAAAGTGGATATTGCTCGTGGAGCAACATCTCAATTTTGAGAGCAAAATTATGCAAGGTGCGTGCGAGAAGTGACAACATCTAAACTGCCTGGAGTGAGCAGCTATGATAAATGTGTGTGTTTCAGCAGCTGGTATTTTGCTGAGTATATGTGACCAAAAAGAATTAAGACACTTTTTTCGCCGTCCTACGCCGCCCATTTGCAGAAATATTAGGGATGTTGATCTTCTATGTCAAAAAGCCACAATTCCATGATCCTTGCTTGATACACGGGTCCATGGTCTCACGGTCTGGGATGCTTCTGCCGCCTGCCTACATGCATCGATCTATCCAAATTGCAGATCCCACCCACTAGGAACTGCTGGAATTAGTACTAATTGTAGTCGAAGAGGACGCTGATGCTTTCGCCGTGGTGTACTCGTCGGATCGCCTGGAAGGCAAGTAGTCAGTGTCTGCAGTTCAGTATAAAGATTATAGGAGGCAACGCACCTCAGCAAAGACATTGCCAACCTCAAGGACTTCCAGTTTGGGACACCGTTTCAGGTGGTCCGCCTGGTCTACGCTATTCGTCACCACTACCTTATCCAGGGCGCTGGCATTGATTCTGTCAATGGCATCGCCGCTCAGAATACCGTGCGTGACGAGGGCATACACTTTGGTAGCGCCCTCTTTCTTCAACAGCTTCGCCGCCCGAGTGATTGTGTTGGATGTATCCGCCAAATCGTCAATAAGAATAGCTGTGCGATTCGCGATATCGCCAACGAGCATCATAGTCGCATTCTGGCGGTCGTTGATCTGAGTAGGTCGGCGCTCCTACAAGGTAATAATTAACACTCGGCCCGGAGGCGAGTTCAGACATAACCACAAACCTTATGAATCAGGGCAAACGGCATCCCAAGCGCATCCGCAATAGCCGTAGCTCGCTTCGCACCTCCCGCATCGGGACTCACAATAACAGCCTGCTGATAGTTGGGAATGTTGTACTGAACGTATTTGCGCAAAAGATGACGCCCGTAGAGATTGTCCACGGGGATGTCAAAGAACCCCTGGTATTGTGGGTCGTGCAAATCCATAGTAATAACGTGGTCAGCGCCCGCGCAAGTGAGCAAATCGGCGATCAGGGTACCGGCTTGCGCAACCCACTGCTTGTATCCCGGCTGAGGCTGAAATTGGGGCGGCTTCGTGGAAGTTTTTGCGATGCCATTGACCCCGTTGGTCTGACCAAAGTTGCTTGTCGACTTTGTTGAGTCTGATTTATCAGACCTGGTCGAATCTATAGTGTCGCTACGACGAGGCGGACGGACCTCGTTGGATGGAGCGGAAGAAACGCCATTCACCTTTGTCGGGCTTTGAGGCGCAACACCGTTGGGCTGGTCACTCGTCTTGACTCGGGCAAGGCGGTTTGCCAACTGAGCGCCGTTGCTCAGGCCAGCGCTTTCCTGCTGGCCGGGGTATGGCGTTTGAGGGCGGCTGTCAAAAGTATATGTGCCGGTCCGGCTGCGCTGGCCACCAGGGACCTTGGATAGCGGAGCGCCCGTCTTATTGTAGGGAATATCGCTCTGGCGGGAGTATGGGAAGAGGGGCAGAACGGCAGTAACGCGCTTTGCCGAGGCGGTATGACAAGCAGAGATGGTAATGAGTAGCTCCATCAGGTGGTCGTTGACCTTACCGCCGCCAGACTGAATAATGAAGACGTCTTTCCCGCGCACGCTCTCCCCAATTTCGACGCGGGTCTCGCCGACGGCGAACTTGCTGAGCAACATCTTGGCGGGGGGGATACCCAGGTGGTTGCAGATGGTCTCGGTGAGTTGAGGGTGCGAGCTTCCGCCCAGCACGACAATGTTGCGGACCATGACTGCAAGATGTGGTGATCGCAGTCGGGGTTTGATTATGCGGTTATGTTGCTCGGTAAGTGCTCGTTGAGAACAATGGAAAGCAGGTCGACGGCGGGGAGCAGGACGGACGGAGGGTTCTGGCTGGTGGGAGCTAGCCGTGGACAGCTGCTTGCGACGGGCCGGGCGTGGGGGAGGCTCGAGTAGGTAGGGGGGCGGAGGCGGAGGAGGAGGAGAAGAGAAGCAGGAGGAGAGGCAACTCGAGAGTGTAGAGTAGAAAGAAAGAATCAGGGTCGCCTTTGCAAGGGCGGTGATCGCGCAGATTTCACGTATTGGGTGGCATGGTGGATGAACGATGGGTCGCTGGGGCGGCAGTGAAGTTTTCTACCAAGCGTCGGCTATCTTTCTTTTTTCTGCCGAGCGCTGGTAACACTAAGCAAGCACCGAGCTCCAAGCTCCTCCATGCACACACCGCAGCATCACCCGCTAACAACGCGAGCAAAGCATTCCCTTTTCTCCTCCTCACAGCTCGCAAGCACGAAATCGCCGCTTGCATGCGGACCGGCCTTTCCAGCCATTTAGACACTGCTGACAAGACGCGATTGCTCACTCGCCTGCTCGCCATACTCGCCCATGCTGCACGGCACCGTAAATCGTCACCGGCTTGCGGAGCTGTAACCGCGCAAAACGTGGGGCTGCAACCTGCAACCATAGCACGCACCGAGCGGTCTGCCTGACCTGGCTCTCACATGTGCAATATGAGATGACGCCGAAGTCGGCCTATGAGGGGACGCCTATAGGTACGCTATATGTATCGAGCGAACGACCACGGGTGGATCATGACACTACTCAACAGCAGGCAGATGATGGATTTATAGATATCATGTAAAGCATGTTCTGCACAAGAGCTGGACCCCAACAAGAGTAAATATGGAAAGGTTTGCCTAACGTTTTCTATCGCCACAGTCACAAGACAGCAGCCTGTTCCAAGGTTCAAAGGGAATTCATGCAGAGCCTGGTTGACGAGGACCAACTAGTACAATTACTCAGTACTAGCGGATTTGCTGGGGACGGGGCAAATTTATCCGGCTAAGGTATCGAGACAAAATCTTCAAATCCCTCAAGGACCCCCAGGCGCTCATTAAACACAATCATGAATGCTCTGCCAGCTAGTTCACATAGTGGTCGTTGCAGCTGCCTTGAGATGAGTCAGCGTTCAGCGCTATCCCTCATGCGGACCACATGCCATCTAGCCTAAATGGGACTGGTCGCTAGTCTCGTCTCATTGGACCCTTTGTGTTCAATGACCTCGTTCAACGACGTCATGTACCTCACAGCTATCAAACGTAAAATCTGCACAGGAAATCATTGCATCAATCATGGCTCCAACAGCTGCAGCGGATATGTCGCCAAAGGCTCTACGTATGAGCTACCGCATTGGTCGTGGTGAGCAGGGCGTCCTTACCTTTGAGCCCTATAAAGCTGCCATATTACCTCTCTGGCGTTTCAAAACACCCTCTATAGCTCGCCAAAGCTCAAAGAAAATCTATGAGAAATTTGAATTCTATGATGGACAGGATGACTTTGTCGGCATGGACATGTGCCGCAAGTTTCTGCAAATGGTATTTACTCTGTCGCATCACGATTCTAAGACTCGGAGGTCGAAGTTCAGCTGTTGACTAACACTGGTATAGGGTATGACACGTGCGAAGAGATATGCGAATCATGCTGGGGGAAGAAAATACGACAAAGATACCGGCAAAGAACTTGATAAGAGCAACAATCATGAAGGGGCAAAGGAAAAGTTGGAAGCGTCACTCATCTTCCGTGAAGTCTGGGAGAAAGCCAAAAAGCATGAGGGCTACTTGGAAAAGAAAGAAAGATTCCTGGCCGAGCAAAAAGAATGGGATAAGGAAAAAAAAAAAAGAGAAGAAAAGTCAAAATGAATACATATGGATGGCCTCTGACGTCACCGGAACCGGCAGTCCAACGACTCTAGCCTCTTCATAGACTGGGAAGACGACGCGTGAATAGTAGTTGACTCTGGGTCAACTTCTTCCTCGAACTACTCAATCTGAAGTTGAGCGGAACGACTTCAACAGTGTGGCAAAACATAACACTTCCATTGGAGAGCCATTAGCTTCCGCATCCAGGCCGACATTCTGACTGATAGCAGCGGATGGGGTTTATCTATCTACCTTCTTAAGCATACCTATCTGAAAGCACCCTGGTAGGAACTCCGTGGTACCACTCTATCGGTTATGTCAAGGCTCGCCCTCAATGTCCCACCACCAAGAGGATCTATTATCGGACCGCAAGCCCGAAACCTAATCATCGGTACCGGACTTTTCTTACGCTTAGAAGTTGCGCTCCCGGCTTGCGGGAACTCGTTCGTCAAATCGCGCACATCAATTAATGTCCGATCTATCAATATCCGAGGGGCAAGACCATTGTCGGTTACGCCGACATCATACATCATACCTTCGTATTCGAGAATATCCATCGCAGCTATGCGTGATACGCGTCATATCAGCTACTTTATTCAGTCTCACACTGTGCATGGTATCGCGCATCTTCAAGAGGGGACTCGAGCAATGCTGACTGAGCCCTGTCTCCAAAAACGTCGTGATAGATATCCAGATACCGTAGATCATGCCGATCTTCCACATGACGGACATGTCAGAGAGAGGAAATGTCTTACCTTACACTTTCAATGTCAGGTTCACGAAAAAAAAATCTGCAAGCTTACCCAAAAGAGTAGACAAGAATGATGCAGGATCATTCCCGACGGTGATTGGATCATACACGCAACCGAGCCACGCAAAAGCAGCGAGTCTGAGCACAAGTGAGGCACAGCTCTAACCCTCGATATATTAATGTGACATAATATGCTTAGACACGCACAAAGTTCCCGTGCCGTATCGATAGAAAGTAGGCGAGCACAACATTTCCAGCCATGTGGCGGGGTACCAATCCAGGTTAAACGACCTGTGACCACCAGGCTCAATAAGCGGTTAAGAGAGTTTGCTGCAAAACCTTGAGCAGAAAAAAAGCCTCTCGGTTCACATCACCAACATCCGGAACATCTGAATCCGGCGGTGGCGTCACCACGTTCAAAACATATATCCAACATTCCAAAACATATATCTCCAAACTTTATAAACCCCTCATAACCATCAGCCCTGTACAATAAGCCTGCTCATCACATTCCCTCATACACAGTCACCAGCCACTCACGCCTCCCATCACATATCACATGCATCGCGGTTTCCGCCTCTTCAAACACTGACTACAAGGAGCAGATCACTTCTTACCTCATCAGCCACCGCGACGCCAAACCGATATCTACTCTTGAACTAGTAACTGTTTTGCGAGCCGACCCGTCGTCGTGGTTAGGTTTGCTATCCTTTGCTAGCCATTTTTCGCACCCCGCTTACGTTGGATAAGAAGGAGAGTTGGGGAGATCCATGTCCGTGTCGCGTGGGTGCTATAAACGTTTTGGGTCGAGGGATGAACGGCTGACGGTGAGGCGAGGGTTGTTGGGGTCGAGTGATTTGCATGTGAGAATATGGATAAATCACGAGGAAGCGGATGGAGATTAGGTTACTACAGATATAGATAAACTAAGAATGATCGCGTATGTACTTTGGTATTTGTGGGGTACACCAAAAATGGCTTCACATATTCCCGTTGTGGAAAACGACCGAAGCGTTTGCTTCTATTCTATCATTGTTACCGATCGCTGGAGCACGATGGCATGGCCACAAGGTATTAGGATTGCTGACACCTGTGAGGATGATCGCAAGTACCCAAGTCATAGCATGGCATTGCATTGCGTTGGGCGAAACGATGTGTTTGCTAATCCTGATACATTCAAGCCCACCCCAAAGCCGTGTAGCGATCAATTGCCACATGCCCAGGTGTTTCTAAATGCACCATCTCCAAACACGCCTCCAACATGTCCATCACAAGTCAAAGCCATCACAAGCCCAAGTACATGTTCGCCCGGCTCAGAGATCCCCACCCACCTTCAGCCTCGACTCGACTCGCCTCCACGCGCAACCCCGCTCACTCAGCAAGCACCACAATAATCTGCAGGCACACGACGTTCGCAGCGGGAACGGCTGCCACGTTTCCCTTCCCTTCCCTTCCCCTCCCTCGTTCGTTCCCCTCTCACCTGCATTAGCAAAACCAGACCAATTCCAACTCGAGCTCGAGACCCGCGTCTCGTTTCTTTGTTCTGCGTTCCTAAACCACAAACTTTCCAGTATCCTTCGTTCTCAACTGCAATACCATCTAACAATAACCCCACCGATGCAATCGCAACAACCAAGCGAATTCACATAGGTCGTATGTAGTAAGATTCTCCACCCATCCTTGCCTATGCCTATGCCATGCCAATGATGACGCCCCGCACCCAAGTTATCCCATCCCCATTCCATCCCACATCCTTAACCCGCATGACATCATCCCAACGTTATACCAACGCGACCGTTTCAAATACGATGGATGACATAGGAGGTTGAATCGACTCGAAGCGATGGACGCGCGTGTTTCGAGCCGAACCCTCTGCATGCAGTAGCGTCTGGCGCCATTTTCGATGTGTGAGGGTGAAGTCATGGACGAATGTGACAAGTGCGTGGCTAAATCTAGCAATTCAGAGATGATGTAGATGGGAGAAGGGGGGCCCTGTACTGCTCCTACAAAGATAAATACAGAGTTCTATCTTGAGCGGAACCCCCCCTTTTACAAATAATCAAACACAAGCATATGATTGAGTTCCTGCAGGCTCATACTATTAGTGTTCTTGGATCATTGACAATCACCGTGAAAGATTAGATCAAGATCAAGATCAAGACCCAAACCCCGATCCAGATCCAGAGACCCAACGGCTCAACCTTCCCTGCCTGCTTCTAACCAAACCCCTCAGTCTTCACCCAGCCGTACCATCAATCTAAACAGCACGCACGGATGGGGAAATTGAAATAAATAAATATAGTGTGCATGCAGCATCGGAATATCCACTCACAGACAACAGAAAACTCCATATATGACCAAATTCTTCCAATAGCGAATCCCCCCCCCCCCCCCCCCCCCCCCCCCAAACAAAACACCCCTTCACCGCAATTTTCCCCTAATGCCCATTTATCCCCCCCTCAAACGACTTCCCCATCACAATAGCATTACCCCACTCCCAAGGCCCGTAACAAGGGGAAGAAGAAAAGAGAGAAAAGCCCCCCTACCATATTATCCACCAAGCCATTCAAGCCTCGGGACACGTACCCAAAAACCCCCCAAAAAAAAACACATCCACAATGACTGCATCCAAGTCGCATCTCGTTCACCCATCCCAGCCAAACACAAAACGGGCAGAAAAAAAAAACACGCATCTAGGTCGCATAAACGGCCGCTATCCCGTGCGCCATGGATGATGCGAGTAAGCAGACATCACTCCCATCATGTACAGGGCCGACATCTGGAAACAGGATGGCAGGAAAAACACCGTTTGGAAGAGGAGGGCGTAGTACAGGGTAGGTAGGTAGGAAGGAAGGAAGGAAGGAAGGAATGGAGGCGGGGAGAACAAGCAGACAAAAGGTGCAAGGGTGTACACTCTATCGCCGGAGTCCGATAGATGCGTTTTGCGTTTGCGTGGGCGGGAAGGTGGGAAGGAAAAACAACAACACCGTTGAGGCGATCCGATCAGGATGAAATTGGTAAAATGCATGTGAAATGTCCCCCGCCCGAGTCTCCAAGTCCATATCCGTGCGAATCTGTATCTGCATCCGTCGGGATTCTTCGGGGTCTGTTGGGGAAAGGAAGGGCTTCCTCTTCTTCCCTTTTTCTGCCCGTATCGTATCGTGCAATACCTGCCTTTCCCCCCTACCTGCATGCCCATGCCCATGCCCTAATCATACAGGCTAAATACTGGCGACGGGGACGGGACGGCGATATGTACGTATTTACGCCCTATTCTCTCTGTTTATTTATTTTTTGGGTCTTCGCTCTATTGGTGGAGCGGTGGAAATATTCATACTGGCTTACGAAAGAGGGAGAGGAATATCTGGGGTCAGATATATGGGGAGGGGAGGGGAAGATGCAGAACATATATAGGATAGCTGCGATGCTTGGCATCTGAAGATTGAGATGAGATGAGAGATGAGATGAAGTAGCAGCTATAGATCAGTGAAGGTTCTTTTATTTGGCGTTGCATATCCCAATGTAGCCATCCCTATCTGCGAAACTTGAAGCAGATTCAGCCACCACACTCAAGCTTCATTCCAACTGTCTTTGCCTCTTGATTGATCAACTCCCGAGGTCGAGCCAGGCGTCGAAAACACGTGCTTTGCACGAGCTAGCGGGGAAAGCGAAAGCGTGCAGGTGCTCCAGGTGCACTGCACATCACAACGTCTGTCTGTGGTGTGTGGTCTGACCTGTGCTTCCCAAGCGCATTTGCTAACGGTAGCGTTTACTGGACAAAAGCCAGCGAATCCGGCACTCGCAACGCAGCGCAACGCAGCGCAACGCAACGCGATCTATTCAATTTTCCTTCTTTCTTTGATCGCAGAGCCCAAAAGAAAAGTCTTGAAACATGCTTGCGTGCGTACAAATCGTTGCTTGCTTTGCTTTACGTTGCTTCCGTTCCTTTGCTTGCAAGCTCTGCGTGCTTGTTTTGCAGCAGTTGCTGCTATAACTCAATACCCTAGTACAGTCCGAGCCCTAAACCTCTCTTCCCAGCTCGTCCAATTGGAGTTGTTGGGGTTAGGGGTTTTGGTCCTCGATAGGGCGAGCCGGCGAGAGAGAACATGGGTCCGCGCCTGCTTCAGGTTGAGGATCGTCGGACGCTCGGTTTGAAGGAGACGGACGCTGCATCGGGGACGAGGGGAGCTTGGAAAAGGAATTAGGGAGGTGGAGAGATATGCCGTGCCAAAGCCGTAGTAATGGGTGCTGGTTTATGGGGTAGGTAAGATGCTAAGGTCCATAGATGGGTTGGTTGGGCCTGCGAAAGCGGGGCGAAACGAAAGCGTGAAAGCGTGAAAGCGTGTGCGGGCAATGCGCAGTGCAGTTTGCAGTGTGCGGTGTGCAAAGTGCAGGCAAGGTAATGTAACGTGCAAGACCAGTAGCTTTGCCGCAACGGCAGGATATGTGCAGAGCGGGGACGGGAGCGGATCGATAGGGCCGGGCGTTAGATGGAGCAGAGATGAATTATGTTCATAGAAGTTGGTAAAATGGCGTTAAAAAAAAAAGAAGAAACAACATGAATGAGGCCAAAGAGAAAAAAAATGTAGATTGGAAATATTTTGGAATCCACAGAGAGAGAGAGAGCCACACGCGCCACATCCTCCTTCCTTCCACCATGGCATCCAGTAAATAAGTCGCGGAAGTAGTGACGAGGAAATACAATTTACCAAATGCCATGGAACAAAAACCGGATCAAGTCTAAGAGCAGCGACCTTTGAACAGCGCCGCCAAAAAAAAATAACCAATGAGATTTGATTCCAATAAAGGAAATATGTCTGAGCCCCATATGCGGAACGCGCCCAGCGTGCCATGATCAACACCAATTGCCCAAGAGCTGAACCCAAAAGAGTCGAAGAAGGGAAGGATGGCCAGGAATGGACATCCGTGAGAAGTTAAACGGACAGTACGTGTAAAGGTATCGGGTTGTTTTCCGCTTGCTCTCGGGGAAAACGTCAACATGACTTCTGAGATGATGATGATGATGATGATAGTGATGATGGCACCAAAGCAATGATAGGTATCTTTTCTTCTTCTTTTCCTTCTTCCTCCACAACCACGTCAAATGACAATCGCGTTTACATGACAACGCACCCGCAGCATCCCTTCTTTTCATTATCATCGTCTACGCCCATCTTTGAAATGCCGTTGGACTGGTTGCCGGTAGGTGCGCCCGAGTACGAGGACATCTCCTTGTTGTATCTGCGGATCTCTCGTACGATGTCGTAGAAGGCGTTGTCGACGTTGATGCGTGACTTGGCCGATGTCTCGATGAACTTGCAGTTGAATGACCGTGCGAGGTTCTGTCCCTCTGGTGGCAGAAGCGGTTAGTATGTCTTGCGAGGGGGTGGAAAGAGGGAGAGGGGGAGGGAGAGCGAGATTGGCAATCTCGGGGAGGTGGCGGGATAGAACATACCTTGTGTTGACACCTGCCTCTCTCCATCAAGATCGCACTTGTTGCCCACGACGATCATGGGGAAGTAGTCCTTGTCCTTGACTCGCAGAATTTGTTGTTGGAATGTCATGATCTCCTCGAAGCTCTGGCGGTCGGTTATCGAGTAGACGAGCAGGAAACCCTCGCCCGTCCGCATGTACTGCTCGCGCATCGCCGAGTACTCCTCCTGGCCAGCCGTGTCGAGTACATCGAGCAGGGCAACCTCGTCGTCGATAACACACTGCTTGCGATACGAATCTGTTGGAGGTCAAAGGTCAGTCCTCAGGTTGCGGAAAGTGTTAAGAAAAGCTGCAGCGGCAAGACGCACCCTCAATTGTTGGATCATACTCGTCGACGAAATGACTTTGGATGAGCTGGATGGTTAAGCAAGACTTTCCCACGCCGCCACCGCCTACTACTACAAGCTTGTACTCTCGGAGGAACTGCATGAGGGAGCGCGGTTAGCAGGCGCAGCAGAGGGGGCTGGCGGAGGATACATACCTTGGATGCCATTGTGAATGTGGATTAAGCCCGGAAGCAAGGACTGCGAGGGCGAGGTGAGATGGAGGGAGTGCCTGGTGTGAAGGCAGAAGGAAGCCGAGCTTTTGGGAAGCGGCCAAATGAGAAGGCGGGAAACAAGCGGAGCAAGGCTTTTGCACGCTTGGGTGGGGATGGAGGAACAACAACCTGTTGTAGATGGACCGGTAGGTTAAGAGCAGCAGCGGCGGCGGCGGTGGCAGCAGCAGCAGCAGCGCAGTCGAGAATGGGAGAAGAAGAGCAATTGAGATAGGTCGCCGGCGAGATGGTGTATGGACGGGATGGGCGAAGGTGAGGCGAGTTCACGGGTGGGGTGGTGGTGGGTGGTGTATGGTGTATGGTGGTGGTGGTGAAGGAGAGAGAGGGAGGGAGGGAGAAGAAGAGAAGGAGGAAAAGAGAATAGAGTAGAGGAGATGGTTGGTGGTAAAAGGAAGTTCTCGCGAGAGAGAGAGAGATGGAGCAACAGCAGCAACAGCAGCAACAGCAGCAGCAGCAGCAGCAGTAGCCGAAGCACATCTGGTGCAGGACACCGTGAGCGAGCAGGGCAGAGCAGCCCCAGCAGCTAGAGCAGCTAGAGCAGAAGGGGCCCAGGCTGAGAAGCGCACACCCGCACGGCAGAGCAGGGTCGTCGACACCACCAGTGCCAGACTGCCAGTGCACCACCACCCTCACCACCCTCACCACCCTCGTCCCCCTTCAGGGCTTGGAGAGACAAGACACTGACTTGTTTCCCACCCCTCGTCCGCTCGGCTCGCAACAAAAAACGACCTCTAGCCTGGTCTGGGGCCCTGAAAAGGCGCCTGTTGCCTCTGATTCGTAGCAGAAACCTTTTGGCCTGTAGGCTGTAGGCGCTGTGCAGGATGCGGTCACTGCGGCCCAGCGAGGAGCGCAGAGCGGGCGGGCCACTGCGGCTTCTCTTACTTTTGTGCTTAGTGGAAAGGTAGTCTTGTCGTCAGTCTTCCCTCTTCGTCCCTTCAAGTACCGACTGTGTATTGCGGCATCGAGCAGAAGTAGGGCGCTGCGCCCTTGATAGCTGTACACAACAGCGCGCAATCAAACAGAGAAAACGAATGAGAGCTACTGCTTTGAACGACTGGCATTGGATAATGTGTGTAGAAAGAGTGAGAAGAGTGAGCCGTCGTTCCAATGTGCAAGTAATGTTCCCCCCTCCCCTCGCCCTCCCCCCCGGCGACCAACAGCACCACCGAGCACTCCGAGCGCCTCCGCCCAGCGCGCGCCTTCCACTGCCTGCCATTGCCTCCCCACGAGTGTGGTTCGGTGTGCTGCACACGCCCATTCGCTGCCTTGTCCCCAAGCCCATCACCATTCACTATTCACCATTCACCCATATCCTGTCCATAACCTCTCTACTCATCTACACCACACGCACATACACACACACACCGCACACCTACTCACCATACAGAACCCACCACCACTACACAGCAACGTCTTTCGCCACACCACAACTGCATAAGAAGAGACGAAAAGGGAGAACCCCCAGCATTAGCACACAACACCATCAAACCTCACCACCCACACACCCTTCCGTCATTCCAACCCTCTTCTCACACACGACTTGCGCCAGTCATCCACACCCAGGGCCCATCTCATGTCTATCGAAAAGTCTCAGCGATGCAGCCAACTGCATCCACTGCCTGAGGCCCGCCGTTGCAAAAGAAACACTCGTGCAGGCCCGTCTCTTTTTTCCCCTAAGGTCCGACCCCCCCGTCGCCCCCCGTTGTCAGAGAGCGGTTAAAGCGGCGCTGGAGAAGGTCGCCAGCAGCCTCGCCCTCCCGGATCTCTCCTCCCTCTTTGTGCATCCTAGAGTAATCCCAGAGCAATCCCAGAGCAATCCCAGCGCGCCTAGGTACGCAATGGTCACGCCCGGGACCGGTGCATACGGTCGGTTTCGAGGCACGGTTTGCACGACTGCCAGCGCGGGCAAACCACCGTTCCGCCAGAACTCCCAGTCTGTGACTTCTCTTAGTACAATTCTTTCTGTGGGCGCAAAGGAAATTGATTGACCACTTACTACCTGAGCCGCGGCAAGTATTGCGCAGACGTTGTGTTCGTTGTTGCTGTCTATCACTGGACTAGTTCGATATCAGGGACTGCTCCGTCCCGTAGTCCTAGACCGTGTGTCATTGAGATACAGTAGTACTCTCTCCCAATGTCCGTCGCCGATAGGGCACCACCACTCACTTACGCACTGCACCAGATGTGTCAACTGGCCTGAAATGGTGGGTGGTCGTCACACTTCCTTTTTTCTTCCAGGGACCCTCCAATCTTGCTCGATACCACCAGTCCGTTCCATTGGGCGTCTTCACGGCGGCGGCGCGGTGCGTGGGTGCATACACAGTACATACGAAATCCACAACAAGTACAGTACTGTACGTACAGAGTGCATTTCACATGACTGCCAGGCACATGCGGCCCGCACCAAGGCGTAATCCATGGCGGCATATCCCCATTAAACATCTCGGGTGCTGTGCTGTGCTGTGCTGTGCTGCCCCATCCATGTGTGTGCGCCCACCAGTTGGCCCCTCACGACA
Organism: Dendryphion nanum; assembly: GCA_020744415.1. NCBI lineage: Eukaryota > Fungi > Ascomycota > Dothideomycetes > Pleosporales > Torulaceae > Dendryphion > Dendryphion nanum. The sequence continues at coordinate 838,833 of JAGMWT010000004.1, read as the reverse complement.
GACATTCACACTTCACCATAATCACCACCACTACATCCCAAGCGCCAGCCCTCTCCCACCACCGCCATGCCTCGCTACATATCTATGTATGCACTCTCCCACTGGATGCCCACGAGGGCGACACGCGAATACAACCCGCGCCCCGCCGTGACAGCCCGCTATTGGAAAAAACCAACGCACTTGTATCATCATTCTAATCACTCTTAATCACCGCCTTATCTGTCTTCGTATTGGATCGGCGCGCTTAATCCGGCCAGCTGGCGACGCGCTGCGCTCTGCGCTCAGCCATCCTTTTTCGAACTTGGTACCTTCTATAGTTCTTCGAGAAAGCCCCTGAGATTTAGTGTTGGCACTGACCAGCACTGGCACCACGCTTACCTTGTCCAGTCTTGTTGTACCACAGGACTGTCTATAATAATTAACCTCCGAATAACCATGGTCAGCTTTTACAACCTTCGGGATTCTTCCCAATGTATTTCTATTTTGACGACATGCCCTTCTCCGCTGCACCCCCCCTCCATCCCCTTCTTATGCAACTATCTACAGGAACCCCATCTCTATATTTGCAGCACATGCACGCACGCACACATGAGGCAGCACACCACATCTATGAATCCCTTCAACCGGTCTTGACTGTCCCTGTCTCTACACCACCACCAGTGACATCTGCATCATCCTCCCCTTCAACTGACACGCGGTGCCCCTGCACTGCCTTCTCCACCTCGGCCACTAGCGAGTCCATATATTCAACGTCGCGCCCCGTGAGCGTCACTGTGTTGGTCTCCTTCTCCCATCGGGGGTAGCTGCCAACCTTTACCCCCCTGGGCTCGGCTTTGGCTGCCAGCTGCGTTAGGTACTCTGCAACGGCGCTCTCGGCCATAGGGGTAGAAATCAATATTCGATACGCCCCTTTGCCTTCCGGGTCCGTCAACCTGGGCAGGAGCCGTGACCTGAGACCCTCCAACATGCGCTCAAAGAGCCTGGGGACACCAGGTAGTATATGTATATTGCCATTGACCACACTGACCGGAACCCACAAATCGTCCGATACGAACAGAACCTGATCCTCGTAGGGCCGCGAGTCGTCCAGCGGAAGCTCCACCATTCGCTTCTTTGCTGTCAGGGCAGCCGACGGGACATTCCAATCGAAGTTGGGTTGCGATTTGTGGGGTTTGGACAGTCGCTTCATGCGTTCGTACGCCTCCTCGTGTAACTTCAATGACAAGCCGAAGGCTTTGCCAATGGATTGGTACGTGATATCATCGTGTCTAAAGTACAGGACATGTCAGCTAGTGTGCACATGTGCGCGTAACCCACCGAGGGTCTTGAGGGGTGAGGGAAAGGGCTCACGTAGGGCCAATTCCCCCTGATGTCACGACAAAGTCATAGTTCTTCGACATGCGCTGGGCAGCTTCTACAATCTCGGCCTCATCGTCGGCAATGACTTCGACTCGTCGCAGATTGATTCCTAGAGAGAAGCAAAATTTGGCGAGGTATGCCTGGTGACAGTGTGCACATTAGTCTAGCCTGCCCGCACATACTGCAATTGCCTCTGCCTGGGATGTCTTACAGAGTTCGTGTCCACCGTCTAAGAACAAAGACGTGTTAGCTTTACCAAAACACACAAGACCGCATTGACGCACAAAGACAAAGTCATGGCTCGCATACACACCTTGCCCCCTAGAACCTCATCACCGATTATCAGACAGGCGGCCGTATGGATAAGCCCCTTGTCGTGGGTTGTCGTTGCAGCACTGGACGCCATGACTGATGACGTTATCGAAGACTGTCGCGATTTCGCAGCAGCAGCGGAAGTGTGAGCAAAATTCGGGACCGGTCGTGTAAGATGTCTTGCCACTTGCGAGAGCCTGCTGAACATAGGATCGTCAGGGGGGCGTTTCCGATGGCGTAGATTTTGGCAATAGATGAACAGGTCGTCGCTGAGTAGCTAGTGGCAGGAATCGAGGTGTTTCTTTTCCAGAACAGACGTGGAATCAATGGAACGGCGGCCGCACAAGACGTCACACACTGGGCCGTCGACGGGACGGGGTCCAGCTCCAGCTCCCAGCTCCAGCTCCAGCTCCAGCCTTTTCGGCGCGAGTCAGGGACCCACGCCGATGTTTCGGGGGATTCGTTCAGCGTTCAGTGTGCCCCGCACTGCACTGCGTTGCGCTGCACCCGCATAACACCCGTGGACAGCCCAGGCAGAACGAGAACGACTCATGGATCACGCCCGCGCCCATTCACACCCAGCCCTAACATCATCCACTCCCTGCGGCCCTGCCCCCGCGAAACACCTCGAGAAACCTTAATCGCACAGTTTCTGTACATCTGTGCACTTCCAGGTTCCAGCCGGCCATTCTAGCAAAGCTGCAAAGCTTCAAAGCTGCAAAATGGTATGTCGCCAACGCATGTCAATTCATTCCGATCCTGTCCTGTTCTATCCTGTCATGTCCTATTCTGTCCTCTCTATCCTGTCCCGTGCATCTATGCTATGCCATGCTCTGCTCTGCCATGCCATGCCATGCCAAAGACCGCCGTTCTGACCCCCCCTTCCCTCCGTATAGTCTTCCGAATCACGGTTATACACCTTCAGTCCCGAGACGACGCAGAAACTACGCAAGTTCCGCCTGGGCACTTCGCGAGCCAAAGATCCGCAGGCCATCATATGTATGCGTTCAGTTGTTGATTCTATTATATTACCTGTACAATCCAAGTCACATCACATCATATCACATCCCATCACACGCAACATAGCTACCTGCAACACCCCGCGTCGCGTCCACACTCCCCCACAAAACGAAACGGTGCTGATACCCCAGTGACTTCCCAGACCAGATCGATAAGAAAACGCTCGAAATCCAACCCGTGGACGACGAAGTCTATTCCGATCTCCAGACCCTCGGCGACGAGTTACCAGACCATGCACCGCGATTCGTGCTCCTGAGTCATCCTATTACATTCGTACGTCCCCCCATAATCGTTCCGGGTCAAAAGGATTATTGTAGGCGTATTGTGCTGATGAGATGTAGGACTCTGGCCGCGTATCCGTCCCCTACGTAATGCTGTATTACCTGCCTGTTACGTGTAATAATGAGGTTAAGATGTTGTATGCTGGCGCCAAGGAGTTGATGCGCAATACGGCCGAGGTGAATCGCATCATTGAGATTGATTCTGTGGATGATCTCGACGATATAGAGGCGCAGCTTAAGAGTGGGCCGTGAGCATGTTGTATGAGACGGATACACATGAGTTCTGGAGGAATGGTCCGCGGACGAAATGGTGGGGCAATGGTGGGAAGATATGGCTGAGAACTAACTATCCACGGGGGGGTTTTTTTTTCCTTCTTCAAGGGATTGGATCGTTTGCACCGTTTGGTTTGGCTGTAGAGAAATCAAGCTTCAAGCCTCCGTCGCTCGGCGGGCGAATGAAATGAATGAACGAACGAACAAATACCCCTCTCCCCCATCCCGTAGCAAATCTCCGAAGCGAAATTAGGGCATGTAGTTTGGGGGGGGGGGGGGGAATTGAGGCTCTCTCAACGGTTTTCTAGTGCTTGCACGTTGCATACCATAGTTACACAAAACGCATCCATCTATGTACACTAGCCATGCACAAATCCATTCCTAATCCTACTCCTACTCCTAACCCCAACTCTCTAACCACACTACATCCACACAACCCAACCCCCCCTCCCATCCAAACCCATCGCATCCCCAACGAAACCCTCCCCTTTCCCACAGCATTCCTACCGGTATTTCCCCGTTCTCACCAATACATCGCAACTCCCGCACCGGGGCACTAAACTGCGCAGATCGCCATTCCCCTTCCCCCCCCCCCTAGTCTCCCTGTTTCAGAAAATTGGCACCAGGGAACTGCCGATCCCCAGGTTTTTTTTTTGGTTTCTCCCTTCTCCTAGGTACTCGAAAACGCGTTTCTTGCCTTGCCTTGCATCCCGGGTCTATATGTCTGGGTTGATAAACCGTCCGAGCTGAGCTAAGCAGGGTGGGACCAAGGGGGGGGAGGGGGGGCCGTGGATGCAAGTGTTGGGTCGTCTGTGAACCGGATATCTCCGACTCGTTGGCCTGCTCGGCAATTCGTCTGCACGGTCGTTATGGTTATGGATGTCTATCGGGTTTCTTGGATGACATTCTGGGATTGGGGACCTTCCTGGTTGGAAAGGTAGGTCCGGTTGCCTTTTGTTCTTTGTCGGGGTGGCGAGGACCAATCGGAGGTCCCACGTGTGGTGGAGTGGGTTAGGGGGGCTTGGGAGCACGTGTGGAGGTTGGTTGGAGGTTGGGTGGATGATGCTGCTTTAGGGAGGGGGGGTTGGTGGGTTGGTTGTGTAATGTGTTTGTGGGCGAGGAGGTTTGGTGGTGAGGGGAGGGGAGGGGAGGTAGGGTGGGAGTGGGAGTGGGGTTTACGATTTGACAATCATGGGTTATGTTTTGTGTGGAGAGGGGAAGGGATTATTTGGGGTGTTTGTTGCGTTTAAATGGTCTTTGGGTTTGGGATGAGGGTGTGCGGGAATGTTCTGTACATGTGGATGTGTGTATGTCTTGATACTAAATAGAACGTACGCTACCGTAATACCGAGATGTAAAGCATGAGTTTTCAAGGCTTGTATGTTCTTCTTAGTGCCCACCTGCCCGTGTAGAGATCGATTCCCAAATAAAGACTTCTGTTTCGGTCGGGAATCAATGGCATGACATGGCATGTTGTTCTCTCTCCAGTGATGGAATATTTCGATAAGAGTTCTGAGATATATTGGGTGGATGGAGGAAAGGGGAAGTAAGAAGGTAGTTTGGGGTGCTGGTGAAAGATGGGTTTTATATTTCGTTAGGAGCCAGGTTCGGATTAGGGTGGGAGATGGAAGGATTTTGTAGGTGAACGGGCGAACAGGTGAAGCCAGAGGCTAGTTCCCAGGCAGGCAAGATCTAGTAACGACAGACTCCGGTTCATTGACCAAGGATAATCAGCAATAACAGGCTTGGATTTTTAGATGATAGAACTCAGAAACGATAAACTCCATTGCCCAGGCAAAAGAAATCCAGTGATGACCGGCTCAAGCTCTCAGCCCATGGAAGCCAGTGACGATAAACTCCAGCATCGCCGACGCTAATACGTGCTCCAGTGAGACAAGCTCCAATATCATTAACGCCGGTATATGCTACAGGAATACAAATTTTAGTGCATTAGTGCGACGAATCCCAGTATAAAAATCTCAATATGAAGTACCCCAGCATGAAGAACCCCAGGGTGATGAGTTCCAATATGACAACGACATTCAAACCAGGATTTCGACTCAACTCCTAGGCATCACATTGAGCGAGCCAAGCAGTGTTATTTGCCCCGGAATTGCCGACCCAAGTCATCGCCTTCAAATACTCCCGACAATACGCATACTGCCGCCCATCCATCCGTGCACGAATCTCATCCAACATCATCCTCGCCTCGTGATGCCGTGCCTCGACCGGCGGAACCGTTTGCGACACTCCAACCAACTTATACATCACCGGCAGCACCTTTCGGATTTCGCGATACGTGGGATCGCTCTGATAGATGAAGTAGCTGAGTCGTTGGATGTGTTTCACAGCCTCGTTTTTCAGGAACGCGGAAGTGGTGTTGTCGAAATAGGCGCGCCAGCAGTTTTTGAGAACCTTGCCGATCTCGTGTTTGTCGGCGAGGGAGAGCCAGTTGCTTGGGGGGATTTTGAAGATGTCGGAGGATGAGAAGGGGGGAACGAAGAGGGGGGCTGGTGGGAGAGGGATTAATGCTGCTTCGGGTTGCGGGGGTTGTGGGGGGAAGTTTTGAACGGGGAGGGTATGTGAAGGAAAGTTTTGTGCGGGAAGACCCTGTGGATAGAGACCTTGCGTAAGGACATCCTGTACAAAGAGACCCTGCGCAGGAAGATTTCGTGCAAGAAGATCATGTGCAGGATAAGCCTGTTCCGGAAAGTTTCGTGTAGGAAAGCCTTGTATAGGAATACCTTGTGTTAGGGGACCTTGTGCTTGAAAACCCTGTATAGGCTGGCGTTCCAGTGTCATGAACTCTTGGTCTGATTCTGGCGTGGAGAATTGGTAAGAAGCAGTTTCGGGATTGAAACGCACTGGTTCTAACAATGGTAATGGCGGTAGGGATGAAGATGTCACGGATTGGAAAACTCCATCATGGAAGGCCGTCCTTGCGTTTGGTGTTATTGTATCTGGCACAGTTGGAAAATCTGAAGCCACTGAATATCCTTGGATGCTGTCTTGGGCGTTTTCATGCTGTGACAATATCAGCAGTGATTATGGAGGCACATGTGATGTTGAATAGCTCCAGAAAAGGTCCCCAGCATAAGCAAGCAACATATACATTCCCTGGATAATTCTTACCATGTGTGATATTATTCCTGGGGAATCATAAGTAATGTTGGAGCTCCTAAGGACTGGGTATGTGCTCAGAGTAGCGAGTTCACTGTTGTTCAGTGTTATTTGACTTGTGCCAAATTCTTCTGCCTGTGCAGTGGAAAGTTCCATCGATGCAGGTGTAAGTTGCTAGCTATGTGGAGGCGCAGGTGTTGATGTGTAGATAAAACGACGCTTTGGTGAGTCTGGCGCGAGAACACCTGATGGTCTTACAATCTGTTGATGTTAAAGATATGTGTGGTTGGAGTGTTGGTGGAGAGCAGGTGCAAAAGGGATTTAGATCGAATAATAAGATATGAGAAAATATCGCGCAGGAATCCACGACAATCTATACCAGCACTTGAACTATCGTGAGTTACAGCCACTGAGAATTCTACAAAAGAGATAACGTCATATAGCTGAAGCATGATAATGTTCTTTTCCATAGTTGATGAGTCGTGCGGACCCACACCTCCCAACGAATAGATCCTATACCATTTCTTTCATCTGATTTAATGTTCTCCAACCAACTCTTGAGAAACTGTGGCAGACCGATAACTCACGTGTTGAGTAGGCTATAGGAAACGCACGTGGAAACTCTATCCTTAGATATCCCTTGACCGTCAGTGACGCATTATGTTGATTTACAAGCCAAAGAAAGATAAATTGGCATTAACCTGACTTTAGAAGCAATCGAATCGGTTCATAGTGAACGGAAAAAGACAATTTCATCTGATATACATGTTCTCAACAAACAGGAAAATATCTTGTGGTGGTAACTTTACAAGACCTCGTACTCTTAGTAGACGTAGAGGAAGAAGTTAGGTCTGTTCCGGATGGCTGGAATGAACATTTTGTTCCTATAGTTGAAGGGATTCTTGTGACTTAGGTCGAGGACTGAGAAGGTGATTCAGGGTAGGTTGGTAAGTGAGGGATTGCTGGGTCGGATAGACGCGGTGGGGAATACACTAACCCTATCACGTCCTAGCGCCGAATATCAGATTCGCCTCGGCTTCCCCGAAATGTCATGCACGTTTTTGAGGCTCTTGATACTAACCTCAACTTTCGATCGAACCCCGTCCACGTCTGCGAAAGTCGAGATGGCCGACAATGAGACCTCTGAGACCCTTGAGAGTATTCAAGCTCGTCACCGGAAGGAACAGCGGGAACTTGTCGCACGTATCACGCAAAAGAAGAAGTCTGCAACGAAGAAGACTCGGAAAGGCGTCAATGACGAGTGCGATCGGCTTGAGTATCTGTTGAACGAGCGTCAGGCACAAGAGTTGGCGAGCTTTGGTGGAGCAGAAACAGATTTGGCGGAGAGTATAGAGGAACTAGAGATTTCGGATGGGACAAGCAACGGCCAGGTTCCGGTGGACGAGCCAGACACGGCTGTAAATAATCTGCCATCCCCCGTGCAGCAGCAAAACGGGCCTAAGAAGAAGCCAAACCGTGCGAAGGCTCGCCTTGCCCGCCGGGCCGCCGAACAAGATGCTCTCGTTGCGCAGGCAGCAGAAGAGGCAGCCGCTCTTCCCGACCGTCGGGAACAAGAGCGCGCGAGTATGCAAGACCAGTTCAGAAAATACAATTTGCAAGAGAAGGAGATCAGAGCAGATGGGCACTGTCTGTATGCAGCCGTGGCTGATCAAATCGAGTCGAGGGGTCTCGGGTTTAAACCGAGGATACAACTCAAGATCAATCAAGAGGACACCAGTTTGCCGGCTTACAAGAAGGTACGCTGCGCCGCTGCCGACTTCATTGAGAGCGATCCAGATTCTTTTGTGCCCTTCATGGAGGAGCCACTTGACACATATACCCGCAAAATTAGAGACACCGGAACATGGGGTGGACACATGGAGCTTCTTGCACTGGCCAGAACATACGGGGTCAAAATCAACGTTCTGCATGGGGACGGCCAAGTGGATAAGATCGAGTCTGAAGAAAGTTCATCCGAGGACGACAGAGAGATCTGGTTGGGATACTACAGACATGGTTTCGGTCTAGGTGAACATTACAACTCACTGCGGAAGACGCCTTGAAGAAACACACCCATCATTCCTTGTGCTTCCAAACGCTCACCCAATCTTTGACCTCGCCATTTATGATGCCAACCTGGTGGGTCCTTGCAGGCTTCCAGTATGCCACCCTAGAGAGAGTGTTCTTGTTCTTCGCTCGATCTTCACAGATCACCTTGCCATCTTCATCGTACCGAATCTCTTCGCCTGGCCGCTTGAAAAGCTCTTCATACACAACTGAGGGCAACGCCCATGGTGGCCCGCCGGATTTTGGCGGCTTATGTGTGGGGAATTCGAGGCACACAAGGACACCAGTTGGAGACAGGAGTTGAGACATGCGGAGTGCCCATGGTGCACGCAGAGATGGTGGCAACGCAGACAGGAACTATGAGCAGCGGTGATCAGCTAATTGATACTGCGGAAACTGCAGAACACTTACCGTGCAATCGTAGATCAAGTCAAATCCTTCTCCAATGCCACCGATCTCGGTAGCCCAATCATCTTTGAAGAAGTCGCCCAATAGTCCTTTAGCGACGCCTCTTCCTACTTTTGCATCTCTTGTCGTATACTCACCCTCCTTTCCCTCGCCAGGGTTCTTTAGCCACTCTTCAGCAGCTTTGACCGCATTCTCGCTAACCTCAATGCCATAAGCATCGTATCCATGTGCAGCCAGCAATACCAGATCATAACCTCTCCCGTAGCCAGGAACAAGTGCTCGCTTTCTGCTACCATTGGCATTCGTAGGAGCCCCAAATATGTCTTTGCGTTCGTTCAAAGCGTCAACGAGAGCTGGGTTGGTGAACCCACGATCCCAGGGAAGAAAGTCGCCGCTCTTCCACAAGTCATCCCAACGTGAAGCATGTTTCTCTTCCTCATGGCCGTCGAAGAACGTCTTTAAGCGATCCTGGTTCTGAGTGGGTGCTGCAGACTTGGGTGCTGTGTTCACATTAGGTGTAGACATGTTGATCTGATTGACTCGTGAATCTTTGATTGGACAATGGATTGAACGGAGGTCGTTGCAGCTTGTGTTTTGGAGATCACGTTTTAGTGTGTGACTCGGGATCTAAATTCGGTGGGACACATGAGAACCAATCGGAATGGTGTCACGTAATTCGGCATTACCAAGATACCCCGGCATTCCAGTTCTGGATTGTATTCCTTATCACCTAACCGATAGCTTGACATTTCCACTCCGACCAGATGTGCTTATTCCCCACGTAAATCCGGGGTCGACTTCAAAAAAACGTCCTTGACGAGCTCCGTCACCGGCCTGGATACCCCACCAATGCCCCGCTACGGCAATTCCGTAGCGGTCACAGACGGCAGAAATCTATCCCGCGGATGCAAACACGCGACGATGCTCGGCAAAACGGCACCATGAGTCGGCTCATTCACGCGTTCAGCTAGTTCTGGAGGATGCGCACTTCGAACGCTACTTCAAGCCATGGCCGCTCCACTTATCTTTCTCTTCTCTCCTTCCGAGGTTTTTTCGGCAGTGACAGTCAACTGCTACCTTTCTAGTTTCGTTGTGCGGGGCCAGGGCTGATGTCAAACTTCATCTTGTCTGAGATAAGAGAATGAGCCCATTACCAACGTTGGAAATGAGCAGAAACCATAATCGAAATTCCTACTCAGCTACATTCGTGTCTCCCATGGTTCCATTGCCCCGATCGAACATACGATGGGGCTAAAAGAGAAGGATACTGCTTCGGTCAAGGACGATGGGCTGTCAAGAACCTCTTCTCATGCCTCGACTAGCCATGGAGGAATAGCACCGAAAGATGCATCGGCAATACACGACGATGCATCAATAACACCGTCCCGTTCTTCTTCTACAAGACACGAATGGGAACCAAAATCTGGCCTTGAGCCCCCGACAACCCTTGCGCGAACCATCTCAGTAATTCCAGATGCCGTGATCGTGGATCGTTCCCAACGGCGAGGGTTGCTTGCCCGATTTGCTATGATTCCAGAAGTGGAGAATCCATATCATTATGAGCGCAAAACGAAATGGTTCATCACATCAATTGTTGCCTTCTGTGCTATGGCCGCACCGATGGGATCGGCTATCGTTATGCCCGTACTCCAGGATATTGCACGCGAATTCAATGCCTCTGCTCTCATTGCAAACATGAGTGTTGCCGTATATATGCTGGCGATGAGTATATTCCCACTCTGGTGGTCCTCGTTTTCTGAAACAGGTGGAAGGAGATCCATTTACATCGTCTCCTTCACCCTGTTTGCTGTATTTGCCGTTCTCTCCGCAGTGTCGACGAACATTGCTATGTTGATAGTAGTTCGGACTCTTACTGGCGGAGCATCAGCCAGTGTACAAGCTGTAGGGGCCGGCACTATTGCCGACATGTGGGAGGTTCGAGAGCGAGGAAAGGCTATGGGATTCTTTTACTTGGGCCCACTTCTAGGTCCACTGCTTGGGCCGCTCATTGGAGGCATTCTGGGACAATCACTAGGATGGAGAAGCACGCAGTGGTTTCTCGTAATCTATGGCGGAATCACTGTTCTTCTAATTATATTCGCGCTCCCAGAGACTCTGCGACCCAAAGATGCACCGCTTCCGGAACCGACTCCCCAGACCAACAGACCAGACCTCAGCCGTGTTACTACCCGTCAATCTGTACAACAAAAGACGAAGTCTTATCTCGCCTTCTTTCGACGAATTTTTTTCGACCCGCTGTATGTGATCACATGGATGCGCTATCCTCCTGTCGCCCTTACCGTCTATTATGCAGCCATCACCTTCGGATCATTATACGTTCTCAATATCTCAATTCAGTCCACGTTCGCCGCCCAACCATATAATTTCTCCACCCTTATACTTGGTCTTCTCTATTTGCCCAGTTCCATGGGTTATTTCTTAGCATCTGTATTTGGCGGTCGTTGGATCGATAAGATCATGCACCGCGAGGCAAAGAAAGCAGGAAGATATGACGAAAAAGGGAAACTAATCCTGAGACCGGAAGATCGTATGCGAGAAAATGCCTGGATTGCTGCCATATTGTGGCCTGGAGCGTTGATTTGGTACGGTTGGACGGCCCAGAATGGGGTATTTTGGGTGGCTCCCATGGTCGCCAACTTCTTCTTCGGAGTTGGAAGCATGATGATATTCGGGCTTTCTGCGACTATGCTTACTGAGTTCATGCCGAAGCGTGCATCTGCGGGTATTGCCATCAATAACTTCTTCCGAAATCTACTTTCCTTCACTGGTGCTATGGTCGCGGAGCCTGTCTTGGGCGCCATCGGCAATGGATGGCTATTTACTATTCTGGGCTTGTGGGCCCTTTTCAGCGGCGTGGCAGTCATAATGGCTATGAGGAGATTTGGTCCAGGGTGGAGAGACAAGATGGTAGAGGCGTTGGGCTGACGAGTAAGTTGTGAATTTGAAATTTCTATTATTATCACGAAGAACTATATTTATACACCCCCGCTTTCAACACGATTCTCGGAGTGTGTACACATCCAGACCGCCAATTTTACATGAGGGAATAGTGGTCAGTTCGTGAAAATACATGCAAGTGTGAAGGAAAATTCGGATGTTCTCGACACCGGCTCACCAAGATCTCGCAACGACGACAAATTCACTGCACTAGTGACGTTTATTTCTAGCACACAAACCATGCAAGAAAATTGATGCCGAGCGAGGTAGTCTCATCCCCACCCAAGCTATGGATATCATCGCACCCAAAGAAAGACAGATATGCAACGCCTATGCTGGATGCAAATGTGCAGTGTGAAGGCGCATGCCTTCACGAACAGAAACGGGCCAGACACTTCAGTACCACTATTACATCACGAAGTGTAGTGACTTCGCTTTCGAATCGCCGGACCCCATTTGTACAATACCCACGGAATAGGCAACATGAGTATGGACAAGAAACCCAGCAAGCTCGTTGCCCACCCTATCCCAAGCTTGCTATACACTATGCACTATCAGTCTCAACGTCACCATAGAAAATTATCACGGCACTTACTTTGAACTGCGAAAAGGGGAAACACCGCGCCCAGGGTATACCGCATAATTCCATTTGCTGCAATCGCCGACGCACCATTTCGCGCCCCGTAAACATCCGTCAAATAAAGTGCTGCCGAAGTCTAAAAACACAACATTAGTTCCGATCCTCCTACTACGGCACTTTCTCAACTTACAAAAAGACACAGATTCCCCCACGCAAACGGCACCGTCGCCACGATAGGAATAGCCCAGAAATCCCCCCGGTCTGCCGTCCATGCAAACCAAAATAGCCCTACGGGGATACCGAGACTGCCAATCATAGCGTTGTAGAGACGATGTTCGGGTTGTGCGTGCGTTTGTCCCTGTTCGATTGCTTTGCGGGCGAATTTCTGGTAGATCATGCGGTCGATGACTAGACTTGTCATGGCGGCTAACAAGACACCGATGCCGATGGCGATGAATGTGAGGCCTGATTGCGAGATGGTGAAATTGTAGGGTGGCCTTTGGAATACGAAGGGGATGGCGGCGAAGAGGAGGAAGAGAATGGCGAAGGCAAATGCGGTGTAGAGGGAGAGGAAGAAGACCACGGGCTTGATGGAAAGTTAGAGGGATATTAAGGGGTGAGTAGTTTGGATTATACATACCTCAATGCAGAGCATGTGTAGGGGACGCACGAAGTTTTGAGCGAACGCGCCTAGGGCTACGGAGAAAGATGCAGCTGGTAACTTGGGAGGAGCTATGCCAGCTCGTTTGGCGCGCCGCTTGAGGAGTACCGGTTTGTAGGTCTCTTTCATCGGGATGGCCATGAGGAAGATGGGGATAGTTACCTAAGATTTGATTTAGCGCATATCCCATGGAAATTCCACACTGATTGAATCTGACTTACGAACAACATGCACCACTGCGACCATCGCCATCCTTTATGTTGCGCGGCAAACCCCCCAACCACAGGCCCTAATTGTATTAGCAAACCCATAATCCCCTATATAATAGCATGCACTCACCCAATGAAGGACCCATAAAGGGTGCCATTAAAAAAACAGCACTCACGGCCGCCCTCTGCCTCATAGGAAACAAATCCGCATTCGTTCCTGCTCCCACAGCCAGCGCCGGACTCCCCGTCAACCCAGCGAAGAACCGGCACACCAACAACGAGCCAAGACTCTGCGAGAACCCGGCACCAAGAGTGAAGAGCATGAAGACGGGCGAAGAAACCATATACACGATCTTGCGCCCATGTTTTTCGGATAACGGTGCCGAAAATGCAGGACCAAAGGCGAGACCGAGAGTGTAGAGCGATAGGCCAACTATAGCCGCGGTGCGAGAGATGTTGAATTCACGCGATATATCAAAGACAGACGGTGTGAAGACAGAAGTACCGAATGTGCTGGAAATCTTGTTAGGAGTCTGAGATCTTACATTGTAAGGAAAGTATTGGTTTTCTTACACAGCGAAGCCGAATAGACCTGGTACTATGACATGATAGAGCTTGCGGCCCAAGGGCCAATTCAAAGGGTTGTCTGGGTCATCGGGACCGTTCCAGTCGTCGATATTATATAGCTGTGTGGACGCAGTATTCGCATTGTCGGTTATGACCTGAGGTTTCTCGGACTCAGTTCGATCCAGGGACGGTTGGAGACCCGCGACGGGTGTTGTTGTTCCTCCTGAGCCAATTTCCTGGACTCCGTCGCCTTTCTCAAGATCGCTCATTGAGGATTGGTCGAGCTTGTCGTCGTCTTCGACGATGCGCATGATGGTGATGATTCCCGAGCGAGGCAATCGCGCCAAATGCGACAAGAAAGTTATTTCTATCTACCGAAAAAAAGGAATGAACAACGTATGCCTCAGAGCGGAAGAGTGGACATGAAGAAGGCTACACGAAAGCATAAATGCAAGATAACGAGAAACCAAAGAACTAGGTCCTACAACGAACCCAAGCGGAAATATACTCCCTACCCAGAAAACCCTTATCCGAATGCGACACGGCACTCGTACGAAGTTGCTATCGCCATACATATAATGACACAAGAATTGTGTTAACGCACGTTTGTAGTGTAAGTAATCAGGGCTGGTTTTCCGCTATATTGCTTCGCATGCGAATAATTCGTCGCGAGGTCCTCGGCAAGGGAGTCGTGAATAGTAATCATAGACCGAGATCGCCATGCCAGCGACGCCGCCAATCCGACAAGCTGCCGACAAGGCTACTTCCCCTCAGTCGGATCTGTTTCTTGCGTTACTGTCGGAGTTTGTGGTACTTTTTCCTCTGTTTTTGGACCGGGAATAATTCGGTAGAGGGCGGTCATAAGATGTGCGAAATGGTCTTCGGAGATTGGGGTTGGATTTTGTCGACGTTGAGTGAGATACTTAGCAAGTACCTAGGTAGATGTGATGATTTAGTAATACCTTTCGCCTCAGATGAATAGACAAAGGGCGTAGAAGGCATTTGTGATCCGGATCTGGGATATAGAGCTAATGTGGCTGGGTCCGGTAGGCCAATGATACGGGGTGGAAACATCTTGAGATTTATTGGAGGGATACATTGCGATCCTTGGGAACTCCGAACATTTACAAGCATTGAGATGACGAATCGACTGGCACATGCGCGTAATTCATATTAGTTGCAGTTGTGATCTGGCGATTACTCTTTGTCCTCCAAGGTTATCGTTTCTTTGTATCCTCGAGTGATAACAAGCTTTATGACAATGCATCTTATTATGATCGTAAATAGAGTGCAAGATGGAGAAAGCCATGTTAGGCCAATAGCTGTAGAGTTGCCAAGGCCAATGAAGTCGATTCAACTGAGATCAGATCATGGAGGTTTTTCTTCGATGACGATTCGCGCAGAGTGTATGGAGTGTCAGCCATGTGTTGAACGCTTGTCAACATGTTTTCTTTTATAATCAATTTTTGTAATACCTTCGTAGGTGATTATGATATTCGTAGCCATGGAACATTTTGCGTGGTGTTGGTCGTTTCTCCCTCACGGCTCCCTTCCGAATCTCGATCAACGATCATGGGTGCATATCGCGCTAGTATACTTCTGGGCAAGTCTTCTTTCCTGTTCTCTCTCATACTCCAGCTTCCGCATCACTTCTGCTCTCCTTGTACAAATCTACGGCTAGCGTAGCAGGATTCCATACCATCGGTCCTGGATGATTGTGGCCAAAATAATCTAAAAATTTGGTTGATGCTACTTCTTATGGCCTTCCGATTTAACTACATGTTGCACCTGCCGACCCAAACCTTGGCGGTATCAGTGGCGGACTTAGTTTGTCCATGGCTAAGTGGTGGAAAGGAAATTGAGAGACATTTAAAAAAGATAAGTTCTGCTTCCCCATTCAATCTGAAATCCCCAAATACTATTAGTGTACATGATCCCGAGGTTATTTCCACCATCGACATGATAGTTGGGTCGGACAAATTGAAAACCTGCAACCAATCAGAGAGACTGACTTTTTGACAGTAAAATCGCTACTAAGTCTCAGCCCAGCGATAGGAGATTTTTTGCGCCAAAGTGGTCGTACGGAATTCAAGATTTTGATTGGGGGAGGGGTCATATTCTTAAAGCCTATCAGCTGGAACAACCATCTACGTGTTACAACATTCCGAAATCCACCACCCCAAGAACACCACTCAAAACACATCAACTCTATCCAAAAACTTACACATATCTCTCTATTCCAAAAAACCATCCTCGGTTCCGCCCTTCCCCTTGTAACTCTCAACCCAGTCTTCCAAATAAAAATGTCAGCATGAAGAAAGAAGAAATCGGTGTAGTATGACATGCATACACCTATGCAGCGGGAACCCAAACGCGCGTAACCGCCCAAGCAGCCCAGAGCAATAGATCTCAATAGCAAATACCAAAAATGGCATTGATCATCACTCCTCTTACCAGCGTACCTCGCCTCTTATCAGCATAGCATACTATCGTAAGGCGGTAGGAGGTGCATGTTCACACCTACACACACCTTGGTCACTTACTCATTGACTTTCTGCACATCAGCATCCCAGACTCTTTTACCACACCTTACCAAACTTCACCGATGCGCATCGCATCGCATCTCATCGCGATTCGATCGGAATATCCCAAGCGAAGCGCTTCTTCACTGCGATTGTGAAGAACTAGATTCTTTTCTTGCTCTCTCATTCCCACTCTCAATCTCTCGCTTTGCTCTACCCACACACATCTATCTCCATCCCCATCTCCATCTCCCTCTTCCACACCACCTACCCAAACCCCCCTACGCCAAACATCCAAACCCACAAAACTTCACTAATCCCAATCTCCCATCTCCCACCTCTCCGTATTACCAACTTACTAGTACCCACCCACCCATCCACCAGCCTCACCCCCCCTCCCCTCACCAATCTACCTTAACCCACCCCTGCACCGCCTACCAATCAGCAGCGTCCGCCAAGCAAAATACCCGCCGACACCGTATTGCATTCATGTCCGGATCGGCGAGCATGAGTTCGGTTTCCCGGCTTTGGTAGCCAGTTACAACTAAGCAGAAGCTAAATGGCGATAGCGCTTGGGTGAGTAGGCTGGATGAAGGCGGACCGGGCGACTGGATTGAATGATTGATCGGGATGGAGGCGTTATTGGGGGATTGGAGGGAATGGAAGAAGGATTCAAGGAAGGCGGGAAGAACGGGCGGGAAACATGGAAGGTCGTGTATTGCGCAAGTGGGTGCGTGGCGGGTGTGGATGGATATCTTTGGAGGCATGGGATACAGGACTGAGGTGTTGCGATGCGTGAGGCTGGAGGGACAAAAGGTCGGTCACGAGCATCATGAGTTGAAACAATGAAAACTTTGTAATGTATCTATTTTTTATTCGTTATTATGGTAGTTGTCTGATCTTCCCGTCATCCTCCATCTGTACTTGCGTCACTCACTCTTGTGAGCGACGATGCAAACCGTGAAGGAAAGGGAAAAAAGGAAAAAAGAGAACGCATCCCATTCCGGATCTGGTTCTCGACTACTGAGCGTAGCTGTATTAGAAGGAAAAGTACATGCTTTTAAAGAAGGGGTATCTTATTGGGTGGTACAGTCATGGCAGAAAGGAAAGAAAAGGTTCCAGACATCCCGGTTTTGTTGTAGGTCTATGCTTGACCGAAGACCCAGTATTGAGCAGTGTAGGGAACCTCGAAACGTTCTGGTGAGCCCTTGCAGAGCTTGGGAGCCTTTCCACCGGCGGTATGGAGTCGGTAGACGGTATTGACGCCGCCCTGGCTCCTGCCGTTGTCGATGAGTTGGAGCCACTTGACAGCGCCCTCGCCCTTGGTTCCAGCGAAAGCATTCTTAGGGGCGTCGCATTCGCCGTTCTTCTTGACAGAGGCAATGGGGTGAGGCGACGATGATATCTTGTAGAGATCAAAGGTGGGAGCGCTTGGGGTGGTAGGGGCGAAGAAGTGATCGCCGAGAAGCTGCTGGAAGCCTTGGACCCAGAGAAGGGACTCGAGGATCTTTGGGTAATAGTACATGTTGAGGGCGAGAGCGGAAATAGTGTTGATCTTGAAGTCGGCAAGAGGATCGTAGCTGAGAGTTTGACCCAGGTTGTAGAGCTTGGCTAGGCAATGTTAGTAAAAAGAAAAGAAGGTGAAAAGGTAGCACGTGAGTAGCCCACTTACCAACTGCACCTGCCGCAACGGGCTCAGCATTGTCGTCTTTTGTCAAGCACGTGTAATTCTGTGTGCCAACACCGAGGACAACATATTTGAGTTGAAGGCCGTTGGGAGCCTCAAGAGTGCTCTTAGGCATCTTAGAGACGAGATTGGCGATGTTGTTCCCGCCGCGTGGAGGACCCCAGGTGGGAGCAGCAAGGACATCGGGAACGCAGAGCGCGAGGGCCACCATGGCCGTGGACAGGATGTTGAAAAGCATGTTGGAGGATGAGTTGGTTGATCCGGAGTGGTCGGTGGAGAGCGTCGCAGGACGTTATGAAGATATATGCGGACAAGAGGTGACGGTGGGGGTGAGAGACAGAGGAGGTTCGGGATTACGTGTAAATATAGATTGATCGAGGAGGAATTGGGCGGTCGGTCAGCTTGCGTGAGGAATTACGGAAGTGAAGGAGGGATTTAGGAATCGGTCGGTGAGAGGAGTGAGAGGAGTGAGAGGAGCGAGAGAAGGGGGAGATATGAGTTGAAAGTGCGCAAGTGGAAGAAGAGATCCAAGTGATATTAGAGAGCCACGCACCAACGGCGCCTGTAGATGTGAAGAGAGGAAGGAGGTACTGTCGCGCACTGCTGTCTGAGGAAGTTATCACCGGGCTGGTACCGTGAGGATATATAGGCACCACATGGGCAGCCGCTTGGTGGTGTGCGTCCCCGTTGGAGAGAGCTCCTGGGCCATGCCCGCATTGCCCCAAGCTTCTACAATACACTTACAACCCACGCATGTAGGAAAGGGACTGTGCATGCAACCACCCCTCCCCCTCCCGCATATACAATCAGACTGTTGAAGAGAAGCGACCTGCAAGGCCAAATTGGTGAGACAGAGCCGTGAGGGCTGCGATGCAGGATCCCTTGAAGTCGGATTTAGCAGCAGGGGTCCCACGGATCTGCCTGTTCTTTTCTTGACTCGAGGGCGCGAGCCGGACGCGGCCAGGCTTGGGCCCAAATGCTTGTGTCTTCTGGCCGGTATTATTGGATAGGAGACTGCTTCTCGGGTGGAGACGCCCGTCTGCCGCCCGCGGCCTGTTTTTGTCCCATTCACTCTCTCCCCACTGTCCCATTGTTCTTGAGCCGAGACAATCTGTCCCACTGTGGTACTGAGCCGCACAGGTGCAGGAATTCGTAGCAAGCCTACATGCCTCGCGCAACCATCTGTCGGTTCTTCTGTCGTGTCTGCCCTTTGCACGTATGCGCGTGGTCGACTCTGGCGTCTTGGACATACGTGGGCGCTGTCCTACCGTCCTCTTCCCATGTCTATCGATATCCAACACCTGTGCCTCCCACGCGAGGGTGTCAGGGACCCCTTGGCCTCTCCCTTTGGGGTTTCAGTTGGTTCATCGCAACTGCAAAGGTTGGCAAACGGGCAACGCTACACGGGGAACATCGACCCTCAGGCTCCATAGTCTCCATGGGTTATGGATGGGCCAGGGTGACCCATCTGCAACGGGCATGCAGCTTCCATTGACGGCGGCCGGAGATGTTCAGACAGAGGCCCAAGCGGCTCAATTCACCCGCGAGTGGAGATTTGCGATGACGGGAGGTTGGGAGCTGACTGTGCACAGTGCGTCCTCTTTCTAACCCGAATGTCGGCAAATTTGCCCCGTCAGGGTGTTCAGATGACAGCAAAATGAGTCCATTGTGGCTGCCGCGCTATTGAATCCTTTGCTTTTCCCCACTTCGGTCTCAAATGGTTGCTAATTAGCCTGCTGCACCTCGATATTAGCGGACACGCGTCGGTCGCTCGTGGTGTTGGATGGGTCTCTGCTCGAGCCATTCATAGCTCGATGAAATCTTCCTTCGCCCTGGATCTCGGCTGCTGTCCATCTCTTGACTGCTGCAGCTCTATATTGCTTCCCACGCTTATGTGCGGAGAAGACCAGATCCGAATGCACACCGTGACACTTAACTCTTCGCCAAAGCTAATTATCTGTCCAGCTGCCAAACCTGGAGAATACGCCAGATGGACACAATAATCACTGCCGTAGCTTCGTTGACGCCCTGCATCCACGGCACTTCTAGGCATGTCTATGGAGTTTCTCAGGTCATGTTGCCTCCGAATGCGCGCCGGAATATGTTGAAGCCTTGGGAACTCCTCGAATGTGTCCGCTGCATCTGGTCGCATCTGTCACGGCACTAGAGCCTTCAGCCCTGGGGCCACCCGTTGCTGAACGACTTTTGTGTTTCGTTTTGACGTTGCTTTTGACAGCCCAGTTCCTCTCGGACCTTGACTCGAGTGTCAAGATCATAGAGTCGCGTTTCGAAACCATGGAAGCGGACGCCAAGTCAGTGTCGCAGGTTGGGGAAATCGTTTCAACAACGCCACCCCGCAGATCCTGATACAGGTACACATTCCCTGATAACACGAACACGGCTCTTTTGAGAGTTTTTCTTTTCTCTCTTCGGACAAGACTGTGATGAACTTACTCAGGGGAGCAGGACGGCAGTTCTAATTGCTGACTGCTTCCCTCAAACATGATAGCTCTTGCATCGCGCTGTTGGACTGGTTGAAACCCGTCATACCCACCGCGACGTAATGCCCAAGCACATACGACACGAAGCGTTCTATCATGCGCCCCTTCATGTCGAGACCTCTCCTCAGGCCTCAAGGCCGTAATAGTAGCCGCTCTATCGTGCGAGACGCCCTCTGATTCGTGCGTCTCTTCATACGCTCGTCTTGCCGATTCAGAAAGTATGCGAACTCCTCGGGCGAAAATGGTACCGGTGCCAGCCACTCAGGTCCGCTCGAGTCGACACAATGAAGGATGAATGAGGCGTGAGAGGATGAGAAACACTTTAGGGCCAAGCCCAGTTGGGAAAGGTGGGAAAGCAAGCGAGCTAGGAGCCGAGACCTCAACCATGAGGTTTCGGACTGACACCTTCTGTCAACTGGTGGACCGAACGTACACTTAAACGTCAATCTACAAGAAACCAATTTTTTTTCCCCTAGCGCTAGTTAGAAACCATCTTCTAATTGAACAATTGGTCACTCTTATCAACACCTTTTCGAAGAACCAGCAGAAAAAATAATGAAACGCTGACGTTCTCGACAAAAATCATACCAATCTCGGAAAATGCTGCTGATATCTCCATGACTCGAATTCATATTATCCGCAACACCCGGGCACAGCATAGAAGTCGAGAAGTCGCGAAATCGAGAGAGTCTGAGCAGTTAGACTGGTACCGTACGTACGAGATAGTGCCAAGAATGCTTGCGTCCTTTACTCTCAAACACTTACGTTTGAAGTGCCCGTTGGCATATGTTCTTGACACGTTCTACAGTGTTGGCGCTCTTGGTCATGAGGACAGACGAGTTTTCGGCAGTTTACTACCTTTTTGAATGATCGTGAACATCATACGCGTCGTCGTCATTGAGCGATCGATTAGAGGCGGTTGGGGATAGACTCAATGGACACCCCGATGAATTGGTAACCTCCGGGAGCGAATATGGCACATCCCTAATCCAGTGTAAGAGTATACACGTGACGGTCAGGGTTCACACGTGACACCGCATGACATATTTGTGTGCGGCACAGGACATGACCGGGAAGGACCAAGGTTTCTGTTGTTATAACATTGCATGGACTTACTTTCGCTACGTGTCCTGAATTGTCAACCAATCGTCGCATCATTGAGCCTATATACCCCTCCAATCTGTTCCATTGATCGGTCGGAAGTCATTTATTAACCACACCTGGACTTTGGATACATCAATGGATTGCGTCTACGATACCCCTTATGAGAAGCATCAATAAAATGGCGAATAGAGTTCGAAAAATATAATTCAAATCTAGGTATATAAAGGAGTCACTGGCCAGTGGCTCGAGGAAGGGCTGCTTTTGTAAGACAACGCCAAAAATGAAAGGGCAAGAACATTCAAATACCTAAGGTTCTATGTTCATCAGCAATGCAGACCAATCTCACCTGTACACCTATCATGAAGTTTGAATACAATCCAAACCCACACAATCTCTTCATCCTTCTCTGAAGAGTTTGGAGACTTATCTGTTGCGGAATGTAGCTGCATCATAAATAGTATATAGTCTACTGAAAAATATATACACCCGCTAACTTCAGACTTATTTCTCACTTCTACATGCTTATAAGCCAAACATCCATAAAGCAATACTGGTATCGATTGATCCAGACACATATATCCCGAATCCCAAACCCATCCTCACACTGATTCCATCTCCTTTAATTCTCCCCCACAAACTGCAACGGTTGCGGCTTCCCCCAAGCATCACAAGGACTAAATCTCCAAGCTCCTTTGTGCTTTCTCGAAAACACATACGCACAAAGAAACGGCAGGAAGAAAGGAATAGGTGGGAACCCTTCTGATCCCACTGCCGTCCTGTCCGCGCAGCCAAGTGCCAAAGGGACCACAACATGCTGGGCGATGTAAATTAGTTGATGATATTCTTAGAGGAGTTAGACCCTCCCGATTACTTACCACGTTTGCTCCCTTGATGGTCTTCTGCACCATGTCATCGTACTCCTTTTTGACGACTTTGGAGTCGAATTTTTCTAATGCAAGAAGAGTCTTGATTTCATCGTGCAGATGCGTAGCGAGGGCATCTCCGAAACTATCAATAATGCGCTTCATTTCTGCAGCATCGAACTGTTTATCCCCGCTGGCGGTTAGATCGACAAATTTGCTCGCGTACTCTTTCAACGCGTTTAATCCATTTTCGAATAGTTTGTGTTGTTCCACGTTCTCGTTCATTACGCCTGCTGTGTCTCCCGCGCTTTTGGCAATGGCTTCGAATGCCGGGAAAAGTATTGTTTCCTCACCATGGTGATGATGATGCACAGAATCGACCCAGGAGGTGACATAGAAAGCGAAATCAGCTACGTCGGCTGGTTTGGTGACATGGGGTCCTTGAAGATATATAGAATTAAGCCCGCGGATAAGAAGATTGTGTGCATTTGCCATGTCTGCAGCTACTGCGACGATTCGGCTATCCTTACTCTAACTGCTGTTAGTGATGGGCACACTTTGGAATTGGGGAAGTAGGTACCGTTGCTGCACCAGGAGTGCCTGGAATCGCAAGCAACTGGAAAGGTTTATCCGCCCACGCCTTCGCCATCTTGCTGGTAACTTGGGTGCCGACCTTTGGAAGTCTTGTGTTTGTCTTGCACACCAGTGAGAAGTTGTTTTGCACTTGTCAGTTACGCTGTTTAAAAAGTTGAATATGGGATAGAGTTTCTGAATAAGGGTCAATAAAAGACTGCGCTGATAGAACCATCATTCGGGCAGACGTTTATATAAAGACCTACTACATAATGCCGTGACCCGAGTCCAGATTGTGGGACCTGACATGAGGTTTCATGCGGACCATTCACAAGGCAACAACAGTGAGTAAAAACCGCCTGGACAAGCTTGAAGTCCTATTCAACGATAGCTGATAGTCCTTGGCAAGGCTTGCTGGCCCCCATCTCAGCCGCAGACCAGTCGTAGTGAGTGTTTTCGTCAGCACTTGATCCGAAGCTGTTAGTAGTGTACGAGCAGGGCGAATTAATGTGAGGTGGCTAGACTGTTTATGGAAACTGTTGGCTGAAGCGAGTAAGGGGCTGATGTCGGACGCCTTATCAGCAATTCAAAAAGAAGATTACCGCGATAATGACTAGAGAAAACGCAAGATATTTTTCTTGATGAATAAAATGCATCGTGCTGTAGTGCAGAGATACCTGAATACCTACTGCGCACATTGTCTATCCCTGGCTTCCTCGTATGAGGAATTGATGTGTGCATGTTCTCGATACCTTTGTTCTATGTGCATAGTCTGTTATTTCCACAAACACCTATGCTGAAGGAGTGAATGTGAATATTGTGGCCATAACTCGTGGACCCATGCCAGTGGGTTTGACGTGATCTAGGTCCAGGGGAGGGGGTAGAGGCAAAACAGATCATTGTCATTGGATCTTACATCAGCTGTGGAACTACATTCTTACGTAAGTTCTAGAGCGAAATTCGCACATTACGCATATGACAATATTGTTGCTTTCACAGTCGTGACATGTTGACGTTATGGAGGGAAAAGACATGATGGACAGGCAGTTACACCCGTTGACCTCGGCCAAAATTTAGCGTCCCATTACATAAGCATCAAATCTCTACAACCCAACTCGAACATATACGAACACTCACCAAATCTCAATCTCAGTTCAAACTGCTCCTAAGAATTCTCATAACAATGGTCTCAGATTCAGTCCCCTCAATTGCAGTGCCTCACTTTATGCAATCAAGATCCACCCCGCACTGCCGTGGTCGCCCCGCATTGGCGTTTCGAAACTCCAGGCACGCACCTGTCATTCGCCCAGTCCACCAACGTCATTCCCTCAATTTCCGTTGAGAGCGTCCTACAGACGAAACGTCCCTCTACGAGCATATTTCAATCTATTTACTTCAAGCCAAAGGCTTGGAATCCAGGTCTTCCACGTTATTTACCACCCCAAAACCCAGGTCTACGGTGTAAATCGTCCTGTCTTGCGTGCCGCATGGTGCCGCACTGATCCACGTCAACTTTAATATCAACTAGAGATAGGTATTGCATCCCTGAGATGAAGGACGGCGGCCACACCTACTCGTGACTTCTTATACCAAGATGTGCCCCGAAACTTTCGAAAGTGAATCTTGGTGCCCCTTCCGTGCCGCTTGTTGAGACCTAGACCCAACTGTCATTCGCGTTTGGATTTTCTTTTGCTCACGTTTGTGCCTAGCCATTCATTTATTGTTTTCTTCATTGCTCCCTTACTTGCAAGACATTATTATTTCCCAAGCCTTTCCATTCTTCTAAAACGCGGGGCATACCTTCACTTTCGACTTGAATCACTCCATCAACGAGAGCGTGTTCTCACAACTCCCGAAAAACCTTATCTGCTGACCCAAAAACTCTGTCTCCAGCAGATCTGCCAAAATGCACATCACAACTCCATTCCTCCTCTTCACCACCGTTCTCGCGATCCCCGCACCCCTTAAACTCCTTTTGCGCGACTGGACTCCATCAGAAGGCACTACCGTATCATGCGACTACACCGCCAACAAGAAAATATCCTTCAACGTTGGACCACAAAAGGAATCCGTACTTAACGATGCCTGTGCAGCTATGCTCCCTCGCTGTGCATACCCGCAACGCCTTTCAAACGACACAATCTGCATCCAAACCACCGACTGGGCACTTGACGGCCCAAAAACAAGCACACAAAGCGCAAATGTGATTGATGGCGAGTCAACGAACAAACTCAGCGGCTGGTCTGTAAAATGTAAACTCTGCGTCTCCTATATTGCAAATGCGCTAAGCATTTGATGAACTCCATATTAACCTACATGTTCTAGTCTCGATTACCCCTGCGCTCCAACAAAACGACGCGACGAGTGTGTTTTTGACGAGAGATGATTGCTATGGATATTTTGACCAATTGGTCTCGAAGTTAGAACCTCTGGGCTGTTTTGTTTCTTCGAAAGGTACGGGGGTTGGAAGTATCAAGGTTGGTGGGACTTCGACGCTGAAAGACACTATCTTTAAGATCGAAATCGTGCCGCGTGCGTAAAAGCTCGCATGTTGAATGGCCTGATTATGATTTCGGAATTGATTCAGTATCTCATGGGATGGATGTAGGAGTTTTCGGAATTTGTGGGACTGGAGTTGTACTACAAGATGCTGATTATTTGCGTCATGACGGCGTTACTGATTTTTTTTCATTTTGCGTCCTCTGGAAGGATAATCTTTTTTTTCAACTTACCATTGTAGCATGACGTGGGTTCCTACAGCCAGTTGAAAGGTGAAGATGCCTTGTTGGCAATACAAAAGAATGAAACTTTCCAAGATTGGCCCACGATGTAACCAGTTCTGCTTTCTTCTATCAAGGGTGGATACTTGTGAAACGCTTGTCAGTAGTAATCGTCCCAATACGAACCAAGTTCTGCCCCTCAAAGACTGGTAGTGGTGACGAATAAGATATCACGTGATCTGATGGTTAATCTTGCCTACACGACCTTGGAAGTGTTAATGTCACAGGAAAATCATTGTTAGCGGTATATAACTCAAGCTAGTACCAACGTCCTGACAGATTTGAGCAATACATTTTGCATTTATAGAAGTCATTCATTCATTATAATCATACTATCCCATCCAAAATGTGTCTCCACCTCAAGAAAGTAATTTGATACTCAATGACCACTCAAGCGCTCCATTCCTTCATTCCTCATAAGATCCATGTAATTAGCAAAACATGAAAAAGAAGACGTGTACATCCATACATATACAAAATGCCACCCATACCCATTCGATTGCATCTTGATCCAAGGAACCAAAACGCCCGGAATCGACCAAGAAAAATCGCCTAAACGGTGGTATAGAGCATCCCCCAAAACACCCATTCAATGAAGAATTTCCCATCCGACCGTGTATATACCGCTAATCAAGTTTCCAAAATCAAAAATGTTTGTGTCGTATCGCATATACTTCCATATAGGCATCTTCCTCTACGCTACCAACTTCTTAAATCCTCCGAATAGGCTCTTGAGGCCTCCTTCGTCTTTCTTCTTTCTTCCATGGCGATCAGAATCACTTCGCTTTGGTCGAGGTGGACGCGCTGCGTCTTCTCCTCGGGTGCGTGGCCGATCTGATTCGGTTCGGCGACTGACTGGCCTTTCTCTGTCAGTAACGGAGATGCGGCGACTCTTTGGTCGTTCGGCTTCGGTGCCAGAGGCCCTTCTGCTGTGACGATGGCGCTCACGTCGTTCGGCAGACGAAGTTGAAGCAACCCCAATAACAGCAGCAGCGTCGTCGAATAGTACAGAACGCTGTTGCGCCTGTGCAGGTTCTGCAGGTGCTTTTTCGGCCACTAACTCAGGCTCAGGCTCAGGTTCATGCTCGGCAGGTGGAGGAGGAAGAGTATCGTCGATCGGATGGGCAATTGATACACCTCCATCACGACCACCTGACATCGCTATGTCCTGTTCGCCGGCAGCACGAGCAGCTCTGCGTTCTTCTTTGCGAGCACGATACTCCGCCTCCTCGTCAGCTGATTTGAAGGTTCGCCGTGTCTGGTGAGATGACTGGCGACGGCTGCGGTGTGGGCGCTCTACTCGCTCACGACTACCGTTAGAGGAGTGATGACTGCTCGATGGCCGGTCTTTGTCTTTGATATCGGCAATAGGGTCTGTCCGAACCTTTGAGACTGGCTTGATTGATCTTGATGTCGGCACCGTCGGTTCGGTCCTGGAACGACCAAAAAGTGCAAAGCCGCCTAGCATAGTGTTTCTTTTTGTCGACTTTGGCGGCTCGAGATCACGTTCGTTAGTCCGACGGCGCCTTGGTTCACGAGGTATGGAAGGCGTAGTAGGAGTAGCGGGCGTCACGGGCGGGAGCTCAGCATCTTCTTCTTCTGCAGCTCGACGAGCGGCATCGCGACTTTGAGGCATCTCTGTCTCCAACTCTTCGACCTGTGGTGGATTGGCAGCAGCTTGCTTAGCCTTTTCTCGCTCAGCCCTGCGTTTCCGGCGTTGCCTCTGTGCCTCCTCTGCCTCTCGCTCTGCTTGCTCGGCCTCCTGTCGCCGTGATTCCTTCTCAGCCTCGTGTCGTTTACGTCTTGCTTCGTGACGAAGGCGTCGTTCTTCTTCTTCCTTTGCAATTCTCTCTTCCTCGGCTTTCTTTATTGCTCGACGCTCTTCTCGCTTCCTTTGCCTCGCCTCTTCTTCAGCTTGTGCCCTGGCCTCCTCCTCTCGCGCCAACCTCTCTTTCTCAGCGCGACGAGCCTCATGACGCCGCCGCCGCTCTGCATCATCTTCTCTAGGTTCAAGGGTGCGCCGTTTGCTTTCCTTCTCATCGCGTTCGCGATGACGGCGATGTCGTTCCTTGCGTTCACGTTCTTTGCTGCTGCTACTTTCCTCCCGTTCCTTCTCAATGTCCCTCGCTCGATCTCTTCCCTTGCCTGAATCTTTTTCGGTCATGCTATCTCTGCGTTTATTTTTCGGAGAACCAAATTTAGCTGCCGCCAGGGCACCAAGCGCCATAGCTGGGAAGGTCGGGCGTTCGGTGTTGCTAGTGTTGCTTTCTCGCCGACGATGTGAGTGATGTTTCCCGTCCCGATGCGTGTGTGAGTGTCGACGTCGCTGTTTTTCTCTTTGAGGAGTCGTTGGGGATATTTCTGGTACAGGATCGTCAACGACAGCGACTTCGTCGGGAGGTGTGGCGACAACTGGTGGTTGTTCAACAACAGGATCAGATATGTCGAGGGATCTTTCAGCATTTGCGGCATCTGGTGGAGGATCATTCTGTTGTGGCGGGTCTGTGGGGGTACTGGGCTCCTCGAGTAACACCTCCTCAACAATCTGTTGTTCAACGACAGGTTCCTCAACGACAGGCTCCTCAGCGACAGGCTCCTCAGCGATAGGCTCCTCAACGACAGGCTCCTCAACGACAGGCTCCTCAGCGACAGGTTCCTCAGCGACAGGTTCCTCAGCGATAGGTTCCTCAAGGGCAGGCTCCTCGATGGCGACCGCTATCTCTTCTACGAGTTTTTCCTCTACAACAGGTTCATCTACCGCAGCTGCCACCTCTTCCATAACTTGTTCTTCAGCAATTGGCTCCTCGTTTGCTGGGGCATTCACTTCTGGTACAGGCTCTTCGGTAGTCTTTTCTTCGACAAGCGGTTCAGCAATTGCTGCAGAAGGAGGCTCTTCTGGGTCGTTATTTTCGACAACTGGCTCTTCGGTGATTTCTGCAACTGCCTTTGGAATGTCATCATCCAATGGAGTTTCATCAACAACCGGTACCTCTTTGTCATTTCCTGTGTTGGTCTGCTCTTCAGATGGCTCTTCTACTACTGCTTGTTCAGTAGCTTGCTCTTCAGCTGGAATGGCTGCATCGGCGATGGTCTCCTCAATACCCTCTTCATTCGCTTCAGGGATAGGATCTACGGGCACGGGCTCCTCGGTGATTTCCTTTTCAGTTTTGGGCGATTCATCGGAAACCGGGTTGTCTGCTGGTGCGGCATTTACCTCTGCACTTTCGTTCGCCGAAGTGGCATCAAGGACGGCTTCATCAGATACTTCCTCGGAACTCTTATCGTCATTCTCTTGGCTGGGCTCAGGAGGTGCGTGCACCACGGGAGTCGTGGAAAGATCTTCTGATGACGATTGAGGTTGTGAGTCCGGAACGACTGGCTCAAGCAATGGGTCAGACTCTTGTATGTCTTCAGGGGACCCATCGGATGCTGGAGGTTCTACAGAGGAAGAAACTGCTTCAACTGCTTCAGCTGGAGCGGGGGCTTCAGCTGAGTCGTTTGAGGGTGCATCCTCTGTTGATTCTGTTGATGCAGCTTCTTCCTGCTGTTGTTCCTGGGGATCGCTTGATAATGTCTCAACTACATTATCTCCTTCGGTTTGCTCTGATGATTCCGCCACTTCTGCTGGCTGTAGATCTGAGGTAACATCTTTAGTGCACTCGACAGGTGACCCTGAAGGTTCTTCTTCGGATGGGTCGTCAGGTGGATTTTCAGGTTCATTTTCTGGCTGGATTGTGGTGTCTGCTCGTGCTGCCTCTTCTTGTGAACTCTCAAGGATGGCTTCTGGTGGTGTTTCAGGGATGTCCTCGGATATATGCTCTTCTTTTTGAACAACGTCACTAGGTACATTTTCGACCGCGTTATTGGGTAAGTCACCCCGGGTTTCATCTAGTGAAGTGTTTGTTTCTTCCTGAGAGGCCTCATCTGGTGCAACTATCGCAACGCTCTCGCTCAGATTCACTTGCTCCGGGGTTGAAGGCGCATCTGGACTCGGATCATCCACGTCGGGTGGGGCAGGCGAAGAGGGCTCATTGTCATCTCCTCCATTCATCACTGTCTGCGATGCATCTTCGATCTCATCGACCACGATCTCGGAGGACAATGGGGTAGAATCTGGAATAACTTCAGATGAAGCATTGTTCGCTGAATTGCCAGCATCTACTTTTGGTTCGTCCAGCACTCTGTCGGCAATATCGTTATCGACACCCATAATTGGTGATGCTTCGCAGGACTCTGGGAGTGGAGGTTCGACGTGATTTTCGTCTTGGCTAGCATCCGTGGTTTCTACAGTAGTTTCGGCGAGAGACTGAAATATCTCACCCTGCTCAGACGTCGGGCTTACGTTATCGTTAGTCACTTCATCATGGGTAGTCTCTGGAACACAAGTGACGACATTTTCCAAGGTGATCTCGTCGTTACTAGATGTAGGAGTAGGTTCAGAAAGGCTTTGATCAGCTTGCAATTCTGCGCCGTCAGATAGATTCTCGATTGAGGTTAGGTTCTGCGGAGTATCGTCCTGTGTCCTGTTCGAGTCCGATTCGGCAACTTCTACGTTCTCAGACCCAGCGCTGTCGTCGTGCACTTGTTCGACTGTGTTGACAACAGGAATGCTTGAAGGGGCCTCTACAAGAGCGTCACTAGAAGATTCCGTGGAGTCTTCATCGGGTTGTGGAACATCTGAGGATAATTAGAAAAACAGAAAACTAATTTTTTTTGGAGTCGCAAGAAAAGAAAATTTGAGAGGAAGAAACGGAGGTGTCGGGTATTGGGCGGGAATCAAAAGAATAAAAGGCAATTAACGGCACGTGGGGGAAGTCAGACAGTCGTGTAAAGCTGAGCCCAACGACGACGCCTGGGAAATAGCGCATGTCGCGATTCGCGGCAAAATGAATGCATGCATGAGACAAGATCTCGTCTCGACTGACTGCATCAACACGTGACGATAAGGCGCTGAGTAATGCTCATGTGTGGTGCCGATTGCGGAACGATGGATGTGGAAGCGTGGGGAGTGAGGCGACATGCAGCCTGCAGCATACGCTCGGGGGAAAACAGACGCGTCCTCCACACCATCTAGCGAGTAAGGTCCTACGGGGTACAGGACAACGGAATGTCTTTCATGCGGTAACAAGATAGAATTGGAAATGAATACATACCAAGTGATTCCGCATTAGTGTCTTGAAGGTTTGAGTTGCCATCATTGGACGTATCCTGTTGCCCTTCAGTTTCTTCAGAAGCTTGATGGACCTCATCTGTATGACCTACGGCTTCAGAATCGCCGTTGATCAGAGATTTTTCGCTACTTATGAGCTCAGAATCTATGTTGGTTGGTTCCACGATAGTAGCTTCGTCAATCCCGTCATTGGCATTTCCTTCAACCATATTGTTATTTTCCCTCGCTTCGCCTTCCGATTCACTGACAGTCTCATCCACTGTAGTAGGTTCGCAAGGAGTATTAAGAGTGACCTCAGCGATGGTTTCGAGGGTGGATTCGAGAGTAGAGGAAAGCGGTGAAATGGATTGATCGGCGACGGAAGCTGCAATATTGTTAGTTTTTCCCGTACAACAATCGGATCTCAACTCACCATCTGGCTGATCTGGGGTCTCGATCACTTTCTCAGTTTTCCCATTCTCATCTGATAAATCTAGCGATTCAGTTAGCGGGCCATTGTGTTCACCGTCTGCTTCGATGGAGCCCATCTCCATATTGATTTTGTTCGGATTGCTTGAGCTAAAATCCTCATCTGTGACAGTGTTGGATGCTGTGCTCAAAGGCTCCTCATTCGACGAAGAAATCGCGGCATCAGTCTCTGGTCCGAGGTTCGTCGTCGAGTTCTCAGTGCTGGTCTCAAAGCTAGTATCGTCTGGATTTGCGACTTCGTGTTCAACGAGCGCAGAACTCTGGAGAGTATGGTTCTCAGAGTCCTTTGACTTAGAATCTTGCGCGTGAAGATCCGTCTCGCTCATTTCGTCAATGTTAACATCGCTTGGAACCCCACTGTGAACCGGGGTATCATCATGTGCAGGAAGTTCGTCGATGACCAGTGGACTTGGCTCACCCGCTGCCCCCTTCTTTTCGTCATTGGCAGTGATATCGATGGAAACTCCAAGTTCAACATCTTGAGAAAGGGAAGTTGTGATTTCCATGGTTTCAAGACATTGGGACTCTGTTGTTTCGTTTGTATCATCTGTGTTGTCATGAGGAAGGTCTTCTGCTAGGACAGACTGATCAGAATCAGGAGATATGTGGACTGCTTCTTCAGCTTGAGCCGCGTTCGGTGTGGCCTGTTCAGATGCCTCATCCTTTTCTTCGGGGGTTTCAATGAGATTGGTCTTAGACAGAGGATGTTGATTCTCGTTAATATCATTGTCACTCCCATTATCGGTAGCAGCATCCTTCTCGTGGGATCCAATTGAGTGATTCGTAAGCTGTGCATTGCTGTAAAGGTTGCTGGAGACTGTGCTGGTATCAAGATTGTTGACAGGAGTTTCAACATCTTTGTCACACTCTCCATGGATTCCCGCATTTTCAGCTGGTGGTTTGTCAGATACGTTTTCAACTTCGGCTTCCACTGGACTGCTATGAAGAATCTCTTCGTCTTGCAAATCTTGCGTAGGTGTATCTTTGCTCTCATCGTGAATTGCTTCTTGCTCAAAGACATTATCATCGGGAGTAATAATCGAAGCTTCATCATCTTCGGTGATTTGTGTGTCAGGAGCATGATCGTTGGGTGATTCCATGAGATCATCACCGATAGATTCAACTAGTGTTGGCGATTCTAATAAATGCACGGAAACTTCAGTAACCTCGGGTGTACAAACATCTTCGAAAGTTTTACTGTCGGCTGAAACCTCTGCGTCAAAAGGCTCTTGTTCTTCCGAAAAGTTTCCTTCGGAGTGGTTTTCTGATTTTTGTTTGGTGCCTTCGCCTGTTGGATTGACTTTCCCTGTGGACTCATCATGGATATCGCCCAAATCTTGGGCAGTGGCAGCGTCATCAGGTTGTGACTGAGTAACCATATCGTCCAAGATGGTGGTTTCCACATGTATAGTCCCTGCTGATATCTGTGGAGGTGGATCATCCGCTGCATGTTCATGGCTTGGATCCGCGGAAAGACTGTTCCCCTCAAGTATTTCGATAATTGGTTCAACAATGGGTATTTGATCCTCTTCAAGTACATCAACTTTTTCTTTGATTGTGGGTTCTTGTTTTTCGTCTTTTGATGCTACTGGCTGGTTTCCATTTGTAGGTTGAGGTACCTCCGCCGCCTCTAAAGGCAGGGTATCAACCGCAGACTCGCTTGGAATCACAGCCTCAGGTTCAGTGGCCACGTCACCCTCAGAACCATTGGGAAGCTCAGGAATGAGCTCACTTTCGGCGGCAGTTTCATTCTCAAGGGCGGCATCATTCTCCGCTACGGACTGTTCCTGAAAGGTGGCGTCACTGGCTACAGCCAAACCATCCTGGACAGCAATCTCATTGTTGAAAGATTCCTCTGTAATAGGATTCGTCGTCGCAAGATCCTCAATAGCGGGCTCCTCAGTGATGGGCTCTTCAGATATAGGTCCCTCAGGTACGATCTCCTCAGTGACAGGCTCCTCAGTGACAGGCTCCTCAGTGACAGGCTCCTCAGTGACAGGCTCCTCAGTGACAGGCTCCTCAGTGACAGGTTCCTCGGTGGCGGGTTCTTCAATGGCAGATTCTCCAGGGGCAGCATTGTCGACAACCAAGTTTTCGACGGCGGAATGATCAACGACAATTGCATCAACGGCGGGATTATAGAAAATGGACTCTCCAACAAAAGGAACACCTTCAATAGCTGACTTACCTTCAACGACGGGCTCGGTCTCAGTGGCAGATCCATCTTTGGCAATCGTCTCGCTCTCCGGGATAGGAACGATTTCGAGTATGGGCTCGGTTGATTTGGGAGATTCATCTTGGAGGACAGACTGACTCTCAGCGTTCTCTAATCTCTCGACGATATATTCAGTCTCAACTGCAACTTCCTCACCGGCGAAATGTTGACCTTGGTCATTATTTGGTTCATCCTTTGGCGCCTGAAGTTCGACTGCGGGTTCAGCCGGCTCTTTAGAAAGAGTTTCGTCGACATTATCCAACTCCGGGGTTTCGTTTTCGACGGCTGGCGATGAGTCCTCCACAACGGGTAAATTTTCAGCCACCGGGACATCTTCCACTGGAGAAACATTTTCGTCAACTTGTCTCTCTTCATCAATAGCTGGCGTGTCCTCGAGGACTAGTCCATCTTCAATGGTAGGTGGTGCATCCTCGGCAACTAGTGTTTCTTCGACGACTGGTGATACTTCCTTGATATGTGATCCGTCTTTAACGACTGTTGATGCTTCTTCGATAACTAAGGAGTCTTCGACAAGTGAAGCCTCTTCAGCAACTGGAGTCTCTTCATTGGCTGGTGCTTCTTCAGTGGCTAGTACTTTTTCAGCAACTGGGGCCTCTTCAGTGACTAGAGCCTCTTCAGCGGCTGGGGCCTCTTCAGTGACTAGAGCCTCTTCAGCGGCTGGGGCCTCTTCAGTGACTAGAGCCTCTTCAGCGGCTGGGGCCTCTTCAGTGACTAGAGCCTCTTCAGCGGCTGGGGCCTCTTCAGTGACTAGAGCCTCTTCAGCGGCTGGGGCCTCTTCAGTGACTAGAGCCTCTTCAGCGGCTGGGGCCTCTTCAGTGACTAGAGCCTCTTCAGCGGCTGGGGCCTCTTCAGTGACTAGAGCCTCATCAGTGACTGGAGCCTCATCAGTGACTGGAGCCTCTTCAGCGGCTGGTGCTTCTTCAGTGACTGGAGCCTCATCAGTGACTGGAACCTCTTCAGTGACTGGAGCCTCTTCAGCGACCGGAGCCTCTTCAGTGACTGGAGCCTCATCAGTGACTGGAACCTCTTCAGTGACTGGAGCCTCTTCAGCGACCGGAGCCTCATCAGTGACTGGAGCCTCTTCAGTGACTGGAGCCTCTTCAGCGGCTGGTGCTTCTTCAGTGACTGGAGCCTCTTCAGCGACCGGAGTCTCATCAGTGACTGGAGCCTCTTCAGCGACCGGAGTCTCATCAGTGACTGGAGCCTCTTCAGCGACCGGAGTCTCATCAGTGACTGGAGCCTCTTCAGTGACTGGAGCCTCTTCAGCGACCGGAGCCTCTTCAGTGACCGGAGCCTCTTCAGCGGCTGGGGCCTCTTCAGTGACCGGAGCCTTTTCAGTGACCGGGGCCTCAGCGACCGGAGCCTCTTCAGCGGCTAGTACTTCTTCAGCAACTGGAGTCTCTTCAGGGGCTGGTGCCTCTTCAGTAGCTGGCACTTGATCTTCGACATCAACTGCGGAATTCACCTGTTCGGATTGGGCCGGCTCAGGTACTTGTTCTTTGACGATAGGCTCAGATGCCGCCTGTTCGGTTTCGGCAGCAGGTTCGGATAATTCGGTAGGCTGCTCCTCGTGTACGGATGAGGCGGGAGTGTTGCTTTTTGTTTCGCCGTCGTCTTCTAAGGCTCTATCCTCGCTCGAAATCGACGCACCAACCTTTAAGATGCCCTTCTTTCCTTTTGACTTTTTGTCGTCTTTCTTCTTTTTGCGTTCTTCGGCCTTACTATGTTTCTTCTTGCCGGGAGATGGCGGCGATATCTCCCTCTCGGGGGCCTTCTTCTTCTCTTCTTTTGCAGGGCTAGCTGGTTTTGCTTTCTCTGATTTCTTCTTTGTCTCTTTCTCAGCCTTCTTCGTCTCCTCTTTAGGCGCGGGAGGAGATGGTGCGGGAGGAGGTAGATCCCTAATCCTAATGAAAGCATTTGCTTTGACTTTTCCTTTCCCACCAAACTTCCCCTTCTTGCCAATGCTGGCAGCGTCTGAATCTTTGACGTCAGGCGAAAAATGGACAGTCTTTGGTGTGTGGGGCTTGGGGGCTTCTTGAGCATCCTGCTCGGACTCACCACTCTTCTCACTCTTCGCAGCTTCAGCGTTCGCTTCCGCGGCATGCTCGATAGCTGGAACAGGCGCATCGTCGATGGATACACCTCCTTGAACACCGCCGGCTAAGCTCGCGACTTCGGATTCGGTAGGGTCCGGAATGATAACAGCGTCGGCGACCGGCGCTGGCTCTTCCGCCTGTCCACCACCCTCATCAGGTCCAGGTGGCTCATCCTTGATGTCTGCGACCTTTGCTTCGTCGATGCCGTCTGTAGCTGGGGTGGCATCCACTTGTACGTCACTTGTTTCTGGCATAGGTGGCTCAACACTGACACTCTGTTCTTCGGCTACTGGCAGAGGCTCGGATTCAACTGGCGGATCTGTAGGAGGAGGTGGCAAGCCTTCATCTCCCGCTGGTGGAGGCCCTGGCGCAGGCGATGGAGGTTCTGGTGCTTCAACAAGCGGAAGTCCTCCTGACATGAGAGAAACACCAGATGGTACTAATGGGATGATCAGATGAACTCAAGTATTGGCAGGATAAAACTCCTTGGACTTACAATCCTCTTCATCGCTCGATTCGCCTATATGTTGTTGAATTTCGGGGTGATAGAATATTGGCTGCGGAGGTCTCACTATCCGTCTATAGGCTCGAGGTTGAGGTGCGCTCGCGGCTTGAAACGGGGCCAACTTTGAGGGATCCAATGAGCCCGAGTATGGATTCGCCCATGGCGATATAGAAACAGTGGCGAATTGGCGCATTGTTGGACTGGCCAAAGACGGCCTTTCAGAATGTCCAAAACTCTGACAAGTTGTGCTACTTGCTGCTAACTGTGATGTTTTCTTCGATCCATTGTATATATCAGAGGAAGACAATCAATGGCGACATAAAACGTGGGGTAAGGGGATTTGAACGTGGAGAAGCGAATAAGAGACAAGTCAGAGTAAAAGCACAATGGCGTGGCTGAACAGCAACGCCGCCTCACAAGACAAAACAGTGTGGACTGCAGACTGGCAGGTTGGCAGTCACACGACTAATTGGAGAGGAGGTTCAGAGATCAGTACAAGACCATGACGGAATCCTCAATGGAGTCCGGAAGCCTCAGGTTGGCCCCGTAAGCTCCCGCACTGGATGGTTTCGGGCAGAATTGGCCTGATTGGTCCACGTGGTGAATGAATATGATGTCCCGAAGTGTGGGCTCACATGCATGGCGTTCAGTTCGTGCTGCATGGTAAGTGGCCATCGGGACCTGTAGAGGTCTCATCATTGAGTGTAATTGAGGCTAGTCGACGAGAAAGGTTCTAGCGCGGAATTGGGCACTTTCCACGCCTCGCTGAACGTCTATCTCTCGTTGTCAGCAGCAAATTGCAAGGGTGAGTCCAAAAACGGTTTTTTCGCCAGCCGGGGGAGGGGGAAAGCAGTTGGGAGGTGTTCGTATGCATGGGATGGCTGTTCGGGCTGGGGTGACACGTCGACACGGCCAAGCATCGGTGGTGCACTAGCCAAAGGGGGGCTAGACCACTTCGTCAAACATTCCCCTCTGCTCCCACACACCACGACTCAAACCCCTCCAGGGCACTTTTTATCGCGCAAGTAGGACGATGCTAACGGCCATGGTCAAAGAGCTAGTAACGGTATCTTAACTTGGAAGCAGTAAGTGCTACTGATTCTCCCTGAACCACTGTTCTCTCGATCAAAAGCCTGGTGAAGAAGATCCCATGATGGCGACGAACCAACTCTCCACCCAATGTCTCCAATCGGTTCCAAGATCGATTAAACAGCGGTTATCGGGGCAATTGAATCAGAGGCAACATCCAGTTGAGCGAGAGCGAATGCAGTCCGCCAACGTGGTCGTTCCTCACTGCCTGGCTTTTTAGCGACCGCTAGGGTGCGACCTCCTGCATCTAACATTGACCCGCAGGATATCCCATGTCCTAGCAACGGACGGTCCCGTCCAGCACACAGAGATGAAAACCGGCTCGACAACTCACACATTTACCCCTTGGATGAGCCATGTTAATTACCAAAGTTAAGCGGACCCAAAGTGACCGAGAATATGTCCAGGTCCACCACAGCACTGTTGTGGCATTGCAGCCTCAAAATGGGTGGTAGAGAATCCTTCCTCGTCTATGCTGCCCAATGGGCCGATGCCACCAATATGCGGCTACTTTCGGGCTTCGAACGATCGAGAATCTGCTCGCCTCACTGCAGTAGCATTGTGATACTGCAAGAGGGGGGAAATCCACTCAAGGCCAGAGCGAAAGAATTTTCGTCGCGGTCGGTTGCACATGCCAGGCGAACTCTAGTTGTCCTTTACAAACAACGACCGCGAGACATCATATGATTATTACGTGCATACCCAAATTCTATGTAAGCCCCAACATCTGGGTTTGGCGTGGGACACTCGCCTCCATCTTGGTCAAAAGCAACGATTTCCCCACACTAACCCGCGCCAATCTCAGCATAAGCAAGTTCCATGAAAACATTTATGTGTGTCGACAACGAGATTTCTAGTATCGAAATCTGTGGCCAGTGACCTGGGAAGGGCACTATTTTAAACATCCCCACTTGCCCACTCTGAGTCATTGCCCAGTCACCGCCAACACAGTTGAAAGTACTCGTCATGGTCATTCATCTTGTTCATAGAATACAGCTGGACCCAACACCAAGGATCTGATCACTTGCCCAGCATTTAATTCCATCTTGATGTCCCACCTACCGGTGTGTTTGACAACTTCACACTATGACCCACAACTAGTATACTGCCAACAGTCTTCACCTTCAAGGAGACAGCTGTGAATTGTTCATCTGACGTGGTTCCTTCCGTGTCGCTTCATTCCTACTTTCGCGCCTTGGCAATTCCCCATACTGCATCTGATCTTGTTCAACAGCTGTCACATTCAGGAGTTTGAGAGTCGCTCGTTTCTCCGGAATTTCGATAGGTGGTTGGATTTTTCTTTTCGGACATTGCTTGATCGTCTTCCGCTTTAGGCCATGTGTGATGCTCACCAATGCCGCAATGTCTTTGGAATGACTGTGTAATTCGAGCGCAAGCCAAGAATCAATGTCGATGGCGGGAGGACACCCATCGGCAGGAGTCAAGATGATGGAAGGACAATTATGTACCTTTAACAACATAATAGTTAGAAATGAACTAAATTTATTTAGTTCGTGTTGAAGTGGCTCTGATTACTGCTGGTGGTACTCTTGTCTGCGATCTTGGTATTCTCGCGCCTCCTCCTGACGGTGTTTAGCATAGCCCTGGGCTAATTGTCCGACATGTTCTTCAATCTGGAGTAGGAAATCTTCGCGGTCTTGAGACCCTACGTAATAACTGTATAAGTTCTTGTGAGGGATCGATATTTGTACCTTTGATGGCCTAGGTGAAGGATGTCCAAGTGAATCCGCGCTTTTTGATTTCGTAGACTCGGAAATCCTCGAAGGAGAACCAGAGGAATCTGTCATCTTTCTTAATGTGAAAGAGGGTTTCATTGTTCGCTATCGTTGCTTGTCAGGCGACCAGTCCAGACTTAGACGGAATTCTTGTTCTCGAGAGATGATAGGAAGGATAAATTGTATTAACTAAATGTTATGGAATGTATGAGACCGTGACGCCATCAATTGGGATCCGTGTTATGGGCTCCAGGTTGGCACTGCCCTATCCTGTAAAAAGAAATTCGAAGGAAAGACCGTACGTGAACGCTAGAGGCAGTGACTTCCTGAGCAGCTCTGCCATGACATCAACTGAATCAAAGCCCAAAGCAACCAAATGTACACTGACTGTTCTCCTGCTGTATAACTTCTCACATTCAAAAGATGAACGTTTGATATGCGCTGTTTCGCGATACTGATCAGTGCGATCAAACTTTCCACTGCGTTCAATTAGACTTAAACTCTCAAATAGAGTTGTTGTGCAGGCAATCCCGTATCAAGCTTATAGGTGAGTGGATTTGCTACTTCACCAAACTACATCTTCATATTTTCGTATCCACTGAGGTATTCAATGATAGTGAAAGAGAGGTCACAAATCCCTTTGGAAAAGTCGTAGAATTTGAATTTTTGTGCATCAAAAATGTCCACCCTGGCGCATAATACATGTATTAAGGAGAAATCAGGTTTCACTTTTCGGCGCAATCTTCCTTTGGGGTCTCAAAAAACTCTAGGGTCTCATAATCTTGACCCTCACCTGAGATATTGTAAACTACAGTTGGTCTTGGGCTAATGTAACTCCCATTGCTTTTCTTCCCTCCACTCTCATCATCATCAAGAGACACTGCCCACTTCGTTGCTCCAAATAATTGTTAGTGTTTGTCAGTGGATAGTATGGTCCTAACAGCAGTGTCAGGTCCGACGTTTCTCAAGAAACCAAGTACTTAATGCCTACGTTACCATTCTTCACTTCAAGTAGTTCAACTGACTAATTACAGGCAACTGGGATGAAGCCATCAGCGATGCGTTGATGGCCGCCATGTGTCGCAGTGAGCAAGCCATCATTCACCAATCTGAGAACGAGAGCAAAATGAAAATCATGACTGCTCTTAACCACTTGGAGGGACAACGTCGATACAGATGGCCGGATTTCATCTCTCTCGGGTATGATTTTGGGCAGACTATGAGGCTTCTGAAGAGGAAGAACATATTCGGTATGGATCAGCTTAATGATATTCATCTACATATACTTGCTGACATCACCTAGAGTCGACGAACGTTCCGAAGCGGGGCCACTCGAGCATGGCCCCACTCGCACCAGCTGCTGGCGACGATGGCCACTCTGTGTGGAGTAACGATGCTCTCATGGCTGAAATCTTGCGAGAAGTGGCTCACCATTCCACAATAAAGGCGGATTGGATTTTTGGGCCTTGAGGAAAAGCTCTATCGACTAGCATTAGGGCTCGCTGTGTAGCTGACCACGTGGTTGCAACGTGGACGAAGCCTGCAACGGCATCATTTCTCTACGCCCCAGAAGTGCGTTCTAAGTTGGAAGCAAAGAAGAGTTATTGGGATGCTCTGGGTAAAGAAACTAGCTTAACGATCTCGCCAGGCCCCGAGTAAATGTCGAATCGTCCAGAAGCCTTGTCCTTCGGCAAGTTGGGAATAATTCGCTATGCATTCGTCACAATTTGAAGTATAATGCCTCCAGATTGATGAGCACGTCCGGGGGAATCTTGGCTTTGCCAGACTCAAAACGTCGGATATAACTGCAATTCGCGAAAACAAGACGTCAGGCTTCCGTTATTCATCGGATCATGTATGATTGATTGCCCAACTCAGATACGACAACTTGATAGCTCATTTGATGCAATTCTGAGTATTTGAGATTAAACGTTGATATTCAATGGCCGTTTTCGGTTTCGCCATTTATCAATAGTATTAGACGAACCAAACAAACTTCGTTCAAGTATTCATTCAATGTGCGTTACCCGTAAGTTCGTGATTCATCCAAACCAGTATTCATAACACAAGCCACTCAACACCAACAACCGATCTTGTTTCTCCCGTCTTCACTTCCCATACTGGTGATCGGATCCCGATCACATCACCTTTTCTGATACTCAAACCGCCTACCACTCTCACGCCCCCTTGGCCAGCTAGTAATACTCGCACGGTATTGTCCGAAGAACTCTCATCGAATATCCTCAATGATCCCGCTTCCACTACTCCCATCACAAAGACAACGCCACTAGGAAAGCATTGGGTTTCTTCTCCTGCCTCCGCAGAGTGTGCCCCTCCGACCTTCAACACCCGAATTTTGATTTTCACACCATCTTCCCGATCTCTAGCTTTTCCCCAAGCCACACTCTCCCTACTCGCAGTCTGCGCCGCATACCCTGTGCTGGCTGTTTCAATGATCCAACTTTGCAATGTTGAAGCCATGCCTCCCTGAACATACTTCTGCCCTTTTCGGGAAGGCGAAAACGTTTCGGGGAGCGGAGTCGCGGCTGCGAGTTTCCGAGGCGAGGGAGAGTGGCGTGGGACTATGAAGTATGGGCGCGATGTCGTGGACGCTGGGGTTGTGATGGCTGTTATGGTGGTAGTAGGGCTTGCGGTAGGAAAGGGTGTTCGTTGTAGAGGGGCAAGGAAACGATGCGAAGAAGGTCGAGCTAGAACGGGGGTTTGGGGAAGAGCAATTTGTGGTGCTGGCGAGCTTGGTGGCCGGGGGGAGATGCGACGGCGTTTGTGGGGTTGGGGTGAGGATGTGAAGAGCATTTCTGTGTCTCCATCTTCTCCAGCGTCTGCAACTACGTCCGAATGGATTCCGCTATTTTCATGGATATTTGAATTATGCGATGTTAGGGCGTGGGATTGCCCGATCGATGGTGTTATGTCCGAAGTGTGAGAGATAGGATCAGAAGTTGCGGGCGGGCTTTCTTGCGAGCTCTCATTGATGCTTTCAACCTTGTGTAGTTGGCGACGAGGCTGTGGACGTGGGGTCGATATGATATGTGTATGTAGTGTTTTGCATACATGTGTATCGCTCCCTCCATCATCAATTCGTTCTCGGTCTCGTGGTTTCGGAAGTGAGGGACCACTCCCAGCCGTAGTATGGACGGGGGCGAAGATGAAGCGCTTTGCTGGCGTCGGTTTTGATGGCTCGGGCTCGTCGGCTCGGGTGTTAGCTCGTATTCCTCCTTGATTGTAACCCTTCGCTATTGATGTATTTGCTGTGAACCCATTTCGCAAATTTGAAGCCGGAGGTTTCTGGCGTGGTTTCTGTGGCACCGTTGTGCTGGGTGCTAAGAAGCGGTGCGGTGAGGGCGTATGCGTTGGCATGGTGGGTGATGCATTTAGGTTGGCGATAAAGCGTGTCTGGTGTGGTCGTGAACACCGCGTATTGAACACGGCAGTTGAGTAGAGGTAGTTAAGATGAATGAGGGGTGGCCAAGTGGAATAAATGTATGACGCGACGCATCGGCTACGCCAACGCGAAGTCACGCTAGCGGCTTTCTCGACAGATTAGTCATAATTGAACAAAACACATGCATTCCTTTCCCTACCCAGCTGACATCCATGGATACAAAATGCAACCTGAATTTGAAAAAGACCTTTGTGACTTAATACAATCACAATTATAGCAAAAATGTGAGATATGCAAACTACTAGAGGAGAATTGAACTTGGTTCAAGCGCTGGTCTAAGTTCGTTCTACATTGGCTATGCCATAGCAGAAGAGATTACTTAGGGTCTGAAAACCCAACATGACAATAGCCATATTCAAATACTGCCCAAGTAAAGATTTCAGGCATGTGCAATTATATGTTACTCAGCTGATTAAACGTTCTACGGCCTGATAAAGTCACATTGTTGAAGAACGTGCAGCGCCCAGGTTCAGGTTTGTTTGCTCGAGACAATTTTCAAGCAGTGTGACTACATTAAATATACTAATAGAAATAAATGCCGACTCACTCATATGATATAGGCATATTACTGTTACATCTTGTCGATCAATATCTTTCGCACCACGTTCGGGTCAGGACAAACAACACAATCTCCCTCAAAAACTTCTAAAATTCCTGAAAGCGGTTTGGAGATCTTCTGCAACGCAAGAAATCTTCTTTTACATACCCTGTGCAGTGAAGGAGTTTGGCCGACCGAATTCTCACTTTCAACTTCCATGTCGGCTTTCACATCCCCAGTCTGTGAGGATGACAAAGAGAATTCATATGGCAGTTATATACATCGGCCCCTCCATCTTTTAGCTAGGAAGAACCTCCATACAATCCTAGAGAAGATACCATCGATCGCCTTTCAAGCCAACGCTAAACCAACAATAACAGACATATACACCAACTCCCCCCAAACCCTCCCAACCTGCGCTCCGCCATCCATATCCCTCCAATATGTCTTCGAAACATACTCCATGCTCACACGACGCAACTTCACTCCCCGCATCTCCTCACCACCCGACCTTAATCGCGCCATCTGGTACTGGGGGCTCTCAGAAACCCACTCTTTCAACCGATCCCACAATAATATCTGCATAAATGTCGTCCTTATGGTTTTTACTCTCGCCTGTGACCGTGCTGGTTACCGAACACCATGGCTCGCGCAACAATCCTCAACTAGAATTGTACCGTTCATCGAACAATTCGTCGACGCATTTATGATGCAGAATATTCCTGCTTCGAACAACTGTGACAAACAAGAAAAGTTTCTGGATACATGGAATAATAGTGAGTA
This sequence comes from Dendryphion nanum, assembly GCA_020744415.1. NCBI lineage: Eukaryota > Fungi > Ascomycota > Dothideomycetes > Pleosporales > Torulaceae > Dendryphion > Dendryphion nanum. The sequence continues at coordinate 794,904 of JAGMWT010000004.1, read as the reverse complement.
TGATGTGTTGGTGCTGAGTTCTGATCGTATAGATACTGTCTTAACCACTGCGATGCAGTGGCAGAAGAGTAAATTGAAAGCGGTGTCGGAGGGGCTGTGGCATCCGATGAGCTTCCTGACACAGACTGAGGAAATGACTAAAGACCAGTTTCACAATCATGGAATTATTTTTGCGTGGCAATGGATGTGGTTCTTCGCCAAACTGTGCGAAGCGAATAGACTAAAACAGGAACATGTGCATTGGGAAGAAGATGGAATCGAGGCGGATCCTGATGTGCAAATGGAAATTGACAAGGATGAGAGAATGGACATGGATGGGGAAATGGATTTCAAGATTTATGAGGACGAGATGGTTGAGGTCGAAGAGGTAAAGGAATCAGTCGGGAGTGGCGAAGACGATATGCGAGGGGACGTGTTGGAGGACAAAGTAAACCTTTCCAATGTGGATTGGACATCTCCGCTCGTCCGTGTTCTGATCAGTATGGATGATGCCGAAGAAGCGGATAAGGTACCAAAAGTCCAAGAAATGAGCAAGGTTAAAATCCCGTGGATGAATGAAACTGTCGCATATGAGATGCTACAAATGGCTGGGATTGAAGTAATGCCTAAATAAATCCGTCTGACCACCATTGTTCAATCTGCACTTTTTAAGATGTTCAAGTAGATTGGTAAAAATAATAAAGATTTCAAATTCTTATGAGTGGTATGAATGTTTTCCTTCTCTTTGATTAGATCACTTGCAACCTCCTAAAACGAACAAGACGTGATAATAAAAGACAAAATCACAATCTTCAAGATGCAAAGATAGATCGACAAAGAACCGGAACTCGCATAGTTAGGTCAGGGCGGGGAGCTTGGAATGCGACATTAATTCGTCTTTCGCTTCGTCAGCCCCTGAAACCAAGCCTTAACAATCTGAAATACAAACCAAGAATTGAATGCCACCTGACCTTGTGTGTACTCCGGAGGTCGAATATCAACATCTGCCATGGCAAGGATAGTGTCCGGAAGTGGGCCAGGCCAGCGTTTCTTCATATACACACCGACCATATCCATACCATTCGTGATGCCCCCTAAAAACGTAAGTCAGTCCAAATGCACCTAATGTTAGATAAATTAAGTCGTCGAACAAAATACGCACCTGATGACCAAATTTTACCATCCTGTACATATCTCTTATCCTCCCACTTCACGGCTGGGAAACTTTTGTTTAGCAAATCCTGTACACCTCGTGTTCCTGTTGCGTGTTTTCCGTCTAGAATACCTGCATATCCTGCGACGAAGACACCCGAGCAAATAGTCAACAGGTCAACACCGCTCTTGACGTGCGCCCGTACAAACTCAAGCACGCTTTCTTCAGGCTTCTGTCCTGGAGGTGGGCCTGGAATCATCAAGATATCGAGTTTTCCAACTGCGACTTTTGGATCGTCGATTCCGGCGTCGATGTGGAGGCCTAGGCGGGCGGTGGTGGGACTTGTTGAATTGGCTCCTGTATGAGAGATGTACGTGATGGTGAGGTCAGAGTCTGGGAATGCGAGATCAACGAGAGGTTGAGGTAGATTGCAGGCGCGGAAGTAGGATTGCGTTGCCATGGCGAAGAGATCAATTGGGCCGATATCCAGCAGCTGGATTGGGGGAACGATCAGGACGCCAATGTGAATGGGTGACATGGTTGCGTTTGTGTTAGTCGAGGCTAGGGAAGTGAGCACTGGAAGGAAGAAGCTAGAGAGAGATAAGAGGGCAGATATAGTAGAGATGGGGAATATAACCATGATTACGTGGGATACGAGCGGTACTTATGCAAGAAGAGTAGCGTGGAGAATACGGGTGGATCAAACCAAGCGAGGTTCCAGATGAGGATGGTGGATCTCAACATGAACACTTCGGTCTAAGCTCTTATACGATTTCATCCTTCAAGTAAGCAATAAAAACCTGCGTGAGTTTGAGAAAGTTGGAGTTGGTTAATGCGAGATGTAGAGCTCTCTTTAAGGGAGGTGATGAAAGTTGCAGGCTGGTATGGACTAAATCGCCAATTGTAAAGGAGTTTGGAATTGAGCGAGGTCCAGAATGGAATTCACAAATTAAGTGTAACCAGAACATAGGATATGCGCAGTTTGGAAGATTGGTAGTGGGATTTTGAGATATCCGGATGTCGGATGTCGGAGGACGGATGTCGGAGGTGAAATGCTTTCCGTGCCGACCTCGATGAACAGACCGTGACACAGCCAACCTCGTCCGGTGAAACATTCGGCTATAGCCGACAATACGAGTTTTCCATTTGGGCGATTGATAACTGTTGGGTTGAGTTGGAGTTCGCATTTGTGATCTACTTTGTTTCTGTTGAGCTTCTCTGTTGTGTCACTGTTTCGAAAGAAGCGACGCGTGTGGGAGCGGGGAATGTGGCAAGGAAGTAAAAGTTTGGAATGCTCGCGATATCATACAAAGGGAACTCATCTCTATTTTACTCATCATTAGTACTTTATCGAGCTAGCTATATTGTATTTGTCCATTTGAAAATTCGTATTATCATACTGAACACTATCGCCATGACGAGCGAAGACAGCAAAATCGCCGAACTCGAGCAAATAATTGGATATTCGTTTGCTAACAAGCTACTCGCGGCGGAAGCTTTGCAGATGGCCGGAAAAGTGAGACTCTTTACAGTTGATGGGGCTTCCCGTGGCGTGAAGAAGAACATTGATCTGGCTCTTGTTGGCAATTCCATCCTTGCGACCATTCTGTGCAAGATGTGGTACCAAGCTCGAGACAGCCAAGGTAAGACGACAAAATGTATTACTCAGAGCTATGCATAGTAATTTCAACCAGGAAATCGGCTTACCCCAGGCCATTGGAACGATATTCGTCAGCAAAAGCTGAGTAATGATAGTCTCGGTGGTCTTGGATTCGAGATTGGAATCCATCGCTGTATCATGAAGGAAGCCGGGTTGGGCCGAGTGTCAAAGAAAATGGTAGCTCAAACAGTCGAGGCTGTTATTGGAGCTGTATATATGGATGTCGACGACAATGGTATGGAAAGCGTCCGCGCTGTGATCCAGGACATGGGTTTCGCCGAGCATCCTCATCTCATGGTAATGTTACAACAACCTTCTCTTCTCAATACCGAGTCAGCAAATGATAACTAATATGCGGCTTCTAGTTCCCTCGCACGAAGTGCCTTGCAGTGAGAGAAAAGAGGGCAGAATGGGCTGTTCCAGAAATGAGACCCGGGTCCCTTTACACATTCAAGTCGCGCTCGCCATATGTACAAAGGGAGTCCAAGCACGTGCCGCCCAAAATGTTGACGCATACGGAGGAGGAGGCCCGTGCCTGGACTCCCCTTGTATAGGATAGAGACGCAGATTGAATATGTTTAAAGATCCGAGACCCATTGCGCCAACAGCCCGTCTTTGCCCCCTATTGCTCACTGCAGGGCTCTTCGTGCTGGCACGGATCTACGAGTCTGCGTGTGTGGTTACGACAGCTCCGCTTCGAGCTGCTGTTGTACCACGGCATGAGTTTATACTAATCTCTTTGAGTATAGAATAACGACGTGAACAACAATGCAAACGATAGTACAAAGAGCTTCACCGATATGTTTGGTTAAATGAGACGCTTTAACGTCACTTCAGGTAAGAGCAATTGAGTTTTCAACTCGACACTTCGTCAGCATTCTAAGATGATCGGTACATAGGTCATTGAACATGAACAATGGATGTCGCGGTCACCATTCCATTCGTTTTAATCTTACGACCAATGTCCTGTTTTTCACAATTGTTGCGGATGGTTTTGCCTGGGTGGGGGCAATATGGGAATTGATAGAGGGTACAGTCTTTTCCATTGGCAATCATCAACTCCATCAATACCTAGTACTAAGGTATGCTCATTCTGCTCCGTGAACGTATCTAATATAATTGAATGTACGACAAGCAAACCCCCTCATGAAAAGTAAGTTCCAATATCATTACGAAGACGCAGTAACGGTACATCAGGTCGTCATACTCCATCGGATCAACCTTCCTCCGAGCCTCGGCTCAAACCCCATCCTACTGCCATCCCCATTATCTGCGACCCAGTATCTAATGATCACTTTTCTTAACTCCCAAATTCTTCATTCCTCCTCTATCTTTTCTCTTCCCCCCCGAGATTCTTCCTAATCCTCTTCGCCATCCCTAGCAACTCCCAAAAACTGCAATTATGGACATCACCAACCTGTTCTCCGTCAAAGTCCGCCGCACCCCCGAAACCCCCCCTCTGTTCCCCATACTAACATCTCCAGAATAAAGTCGTCCTCGTAACCGGCGGCGCCAAAGGCATCGGCCGCATGATCTCCACTGGCTTTGTCCAAAACGGCGCCCACGTATTCATATCTTCCCGCGACGCCAAAGCGTGTGCCCAAGCCTGCGACGAACTGAACGCACTCGGGACGGGACGCGCAGATTACATCACGGCGGATTTTTACAAGGAAGAAGATATCACGAAACTAGCTGCTGAATTGAAGAAGCGGGCGGGGAGTAAGCATTCTACTCGAAAACTAGAAACGAGAGGAAGGACGTTAGCTAACAAGCGATGCACAGAACTCCATATCCTCGTCAACAACAGCGGCAGCAACTGGGGCGAAAGCTTCGATACCTACCCCAGCGCCGCCTGGGACCGCGTTCTTACCCTAAACCTCAAGCGCGTCTTCCAACTCACTCAAGCTGTAACACCTCTCCTCGAAGCTGCCGCCTCATCAGAAGATCCGTCCCGCGTCATTAATATCGGCTCTGTCGATGGCCTGCGCGTCCCCGCGCTCGAAACATTCGCATACTCGGCGTCGAAAGCGGGATTGCATCATATGAGTCGAGTATTGGCAAGCCATTTGGGGAAGAGACTGATTACGAGTAATACGATTGCGTGTGGGCCGTTTGAGAGTAAGATGATGAAGGCGACGTTGGAGCAATTTAAGGAGGTTATTGAGAGTGGGGTGCCGTTGGGCAGGATAGGGACGCCGGAGGATGTGGCGGGGACGTGTCTTTGGTTGGGGAGTCGAGCGGGGGCTTGGGTGAATGGGGCGACGATTGCGTTGGATGGGGGGTCGGTGGTTGCGTCGAAGTTGTAGAAGATAGTGGGATATATGTGTATCTGTGTATGAGGATGGATGAGTTAAATAGAATGATGGGTTTGGTTCAGTTTTCTTGCTTAGACTTGGATCCAAGAATGTAATCCATGGTTTGCTTTTGGGTATCTTCATCATCTATGTCTCGCGCTGCTGCTGTGATTTGGGTCCACGAAGATGCAATACTCAAACTGCGCCGGCTCTTCTCTTCTCCAATATCTGTTGTTTCAGTCCCTCGGCCGCTACCTCGGCCTCAATCACGCGGCCAATTCCCTCCTTCCAGGCCTTCTCCAACGTAACGATCTCTCCTTGGACAACCTCCTGTTGTGACCGGCGCAGAATCTCAACCTCTTCCTGTTGTTTCCTTACCACGGCTAATTCCGCTTCGATGTTCTTTAGTATGTCCTCTAGTTGCGAGTTCCCAATCAGCCAGGCATTCTTGCCAAATTTCTCTAGCAAGCCCAGCTCTGTTATCCGACCGTTGAGATACTCCGAGTTCACGTACGCCGCCTTGAGCGCCTTCTCCCACTTCGCAAGTATCTCGGGTCTATCCTCATCGGAGGTGGGGTCTGTGTTTGGTGGTGCGTCCGGGTCTTGATAACGCTTGAGGTCGATAGCGGAGAGTTTGGACGTAGGGTCGGTCAGGAGGCGCGCGTGCTCCTGCTCTATAAGGTCTGAGAAGTTGGGCGTGTATGCGGCCGCGGGGATGAGAGCCGGGTGAAGCTGGGACTGATCGATTCCGGCAGACTTGATGTCGGCGTCTATGACAGCGCGAGCAGCAGCGAGGGCGTGGTCGGTTGGAGGGGCGTCGACATCTAGCAGTGGTGGATTAGTGAATTGGATTGGTTTGGTATAGCCAAAGATAGCCAGCTGCAGAGGGCTGCGCTGGGCGCCGGACATTGGATAGGTTCAGGACTAAAGGAGGGGAAATTCAATGGAGTAGATAGATTGCACGTACAGGGGAGGGAGTCATAGGATTCGTGGATTAGTGGCATTATGGCGGTAGGGGGGTTGCAGTGGGGGGAGATTGTGGGAGAAGAGAGTTCACCTCTGAAGAGGGACCAGAGCAGCCTTTTGCAGAGACTAACGGGCGTGTTCCCCTGCCTCGGTGGCACGTGCACGCGCGGGAACCAAGCATCTGGGCAGCCTTCGCGAGAGACGAGACGAGACGAGACGCTAAACCACGTCATGCGCCGTATTTGCACCCGTCGAGAAAGCTGGGGTAGCACACACAGCCTGTTCACGCCTGCACCTTTCACCATGTCAAAACTCCCATTTTCGACCCAACCAAGTCGCCTATATTGAATTATTGCCTTGCTCGACCCCCTAGCTGGCGGTGCACCTTCCCATCAGAGCTGTTTTATCCACGCGACTGGCTGGTCCAATTCGCGCTGTCGCGCTTTCGCGCCCTGGATCCTGTTCTGACTTTCCCATGTGCCACTATCGCCCCGGTATATCTTTCCGCCACCATCCACCAGATACCAGATGTTCCGCCGCACTCCGCACCACGTCTCCAACAATATTTTTGAGCTCCGTTTGCGACAATGGCACGATCCCATGTTGCCGTGGCCCTTGCCGCCGCCGTAGCTGCCCTGCTTATCGTTTCCCAGCTGGTCGTCAGCTTGGGGTTCCCTCAGGTTGATTTTTGGCACTGGCGGATGGACCAGTATCGCCACGATCATTCCCAAACACATCTTTTCAACGGCAAACAGGCTGGCGAGAATGTGCAGGACCCTTCGCAATACCTCATTGGAGTGGGGAAAGCTGATATCACTGGGTACGTTTGTGCTGGCTGCATCCCAAGTTGAGACGTTTCGCTGACCATGACCCAGTCCCGTTGTTGAGCTCAACCTGATGGGCTATGCCAACTCGTCGCAAGTAGGCTCCGGACTTCGTCAGCGCCTCTATTCCCGTGCCTTCATTGTAGGCAGTCCGAGCAACCCGAACGACCGCTTCGTCTATCTGGTGCTGGACACCCAGTCCGGCGACACCGCGATCCGGAATGGCATCTTGGAGGGGCTTCAGAGCTCGGGCGCCGCGTACTCGGTCTACACCAAGAAAAACGTGGCCGTGACAGGCACCCACAGCCATGCAGGGCCGGGCGCCTGGTTGAACTATCTCCTCCCTCAAATCACAAGCTTGGGATTCGACAAGCAGAGTTACCAGGCCATCGTAGATGGCGCGTTGCTGTCAATCAAACGTGCGCACGAGGGGCTCACAATCGGCACTATCAGTTCGGGATCGGCAAAGATCTCCAACGCCAACATCAACCGAAGCTTGTATGCCTACCTCGCCAACCCGAAAGAGGAACGGGACCGGTACACGGACAATGTGGACAAGACCATGACTTTGCTGAAGTTTACGAGACTGAGCGATGGAAAGCACATTGGTATCTTGAACTGGTTTGCCGTCCATGGAACATCGCTCCTTGGAAACCAAACCATCGTTGCTGCGGACAATAAGGGTGTGGCTGCTGGTCTGTTCGAGAAGGAGGCGGCAGCTAATGCTGCGTTGAATACTGCACCGGGTTTTGTTGCCGGGTTCTCGCAGTCGAATGTTGGCGATACTACACCCAATGTCAATGGTGCGTATTGCGAGGATGGATCGAATCAAGAATGCAAGCTTGAGGACAGCACATGTGGTGGAAAATCACAAGACTGCCATGGACGAGGTCCGTTCTTTGGCCTAAATGACGGAGGCGTCAAATCTTGCTTCGAGATTGGAAAACGACAGTACGAGGGTGCCTTGGGCATTTTCAATGGCGATTCGACGTCCATCACTGGCAGCGTTCGATCTTTTCACACGTTCGTTGACTTTTCCAACTACACCTTCATCTTGCCAAACGGCACTACGGCTCGTACATGTCCAGCTGCGCTTGGAAACTCGTTCGCGGCTGGAACCTCCGATGGCCCTGGAGCTTTCGATTTCGTGCAAAACGATCCCGGAGCTCCTAGCAATCCTTTCTGGAATGTTGTTGGAGGCGCCATCTCACCACCAGGGCCGGAACAGAAGCAGTGCCAGTGGCCAAAGCCCATTCTACTGAACGTGGGCCAGGCCAAGGTTCCTTACGATTGGTCACCCAACATTGTCGATATTCAAGTCCTCCGCGTTGGCCAGTTCCTCATCGTTGTTTCTCCCGGTGAAGCCACGACTATGTCTGGCCGCCGATGGCGCGAAGCTGTCCATAACAAAGCAGTTTCCGCAAACATTGTCTCGTCCGCGACTCCTCCAATCGTTGTCATTGGAGGCCCAGCGAACACTTACACTCACTACATCACCACCGAAGAAGAATACAATATCCAGCGCTACGAAGGCGCCTCAACTCTGTACGGCCCCCACACTCTCAACGCCTACATCAACTCCACCCTCACCCTCCTCCCCTACCTTGCGGACAACACCCAAAGCACCGCTCCAGCCGGCCCCGCGCCTCCAGACAACCGTAACCGCAGCATCTCCCTCATAACGGGGGTCGTCTACGATGGCGCTCCACTCGGCAAAAAATATGGCCAAGTCCAGAAAGACGTATCGCCCACCTATGCGTCGGGTTCAACAGTAAGCGTCACTTTCGTTGGTGCAAACCCCCGCAACAATCTCCGTCTCGAAGGCACGTACACATCCGTCGAACAGAAGTCTGCGGACGGGACATGGAAACAGATTCGTAATGATGCGGATTGGGAACTTGTGTTCCAGTGGAAACGAGTCAATGGGCTCACGGGCACGAGTGATGTGACAATTACGTGGGATACGGGGATTGCGGCTCCGGGGGCGGGGACGTATCGCGTGAGGTATTATGGAGATAGTAAGGCGGTTGGGGGAAAGATTAGTGCGTTTGAGGGGGTTAGTGGGGAGTTTAGGATTTTGTGAGGTAGTGAGAGCGGATAAGGGTTTTTTGGGATGGGATGGAGTTTTTTGGGTTGGTGATCTAGTGGAGTTTTCTTTTGTGTTGGCGTTGTTGCTTGTTGTACTATTATTATTATCAGCTCGCTGTTGATGAATAGGCTGAGACAGTCACGTGAGACGAACTTTCACTTGACCCCTGCTAGTGTGTTGGAAAATATATCCTATGTCAATTATTCTTGTTCCCATTCCTATCCTACTTTCCTTTCCTCTCCTCCCATGTTATGCATACGTCCATCATATCCCTCACCATTTTACAAAATGTCTTCATTATCAAAAATACAAACACAAAAGCAAAAAACAAAAATGGAGGACACCTAGAATCGAACTAGGGTTAATCAATTGTTCTGCCACTAAACTATATCCCCGTGTGTTACTGTGCAGGGAGAGGAGGGTAGGAGGAGGGGGTATTTACCGTTGAGCTATAGAGCTTTGGTGGTGTGAGTTTTGAGGGATGCCGGGTTGCGAAGGGATTTATAGGTGGTTGATAGGTGGAGTGGGGGTGAGAGAGGGGGGTGTTTTATGAGGGGAAAGCTTGTGCCGGTGGAGGGTTGGGGCTTTCGCTGGAGCGGTGAGAAGGGAAGAGCTTGGGCCAAAGGGGCGGTGGAACATGGGGATGGGTGGCATTGGGGATCAGATATATCGGAGAATTGTTGGATAGGGCTTGGGATGGCGAAGTCTGAGATAACTTTGAAAGTCACAAGTGCTCGGAGTACTGGGCTATGTTCCTACGGAATGATTTCGTTGCGATGTTATTGAAGTTTGATGGTCCTTGGAAGATATAGAAGTGAGTCATAGTGAGTGGGTGTTGAAGATATTGAAATGAGTGCTTAAAACAGCAATTAGTTCTTCTATTAAAAATTTACTCACAAATCTATGAACTTTATGAGGCGAGGTCTGGGAGATGAGTGAGTGGTTACGGGAGATCTTGGAATGAAATGAAGGGGACAGGGAAGAGTTGGGAAACAGTTGAGGGAGAGGAGGGAATATGAGGGCGTTGTGTTACCGATGTAACGGATGCGGGTTTGGTTTGTATCACATATAAACGTCATCTTTGTAACAACAAACATGCGCACCTGTATTCCGTCTTCCTTGTCGCAATCCTCTCCCGCACCGCCTTTTTCTTATTTCGAACATCAGCCATAACAAAAGAATTCCACCAACGGAATAAGGAAAAAAAAATAGGGGGATGCCTAGAATCGAACTAGGGTTTGCCTTGAGACACCTCTTTTCGAGCGAGAACTCTCGTATCCCGGGAGGGTGCTACTATGGCTGCTCTACCACTGAACTACATCCCCGTGTGACGTGTGCTGGTGTTGATGGAGGAAAGAGGGCTTGGAAGCGTTAAATAGTTGAAGCGGCGAGGGGGATGATGTAGAGAGATAGAAAGGGGTGGCCTGAAAAGGTGGGGTGGTTTTGGGTGGCCGTAAGGTCACTTGCGTGGGGGAATGTGATCTAAATATTGAAACAGTCGGTGTATTGAGATTTTGCACAACGTTGCGAAGGGTTCATTGAATACAAAAGAGAAGATAAGAGAAACTTGCGCAGAAGATTATATGGCATGTTGTATTGATGGATATTATTCTCAGAAGCGAACACAAGGATATCGAGATCCTGTCCTCGTTGGACCAGGTGTCTTCAATGCTGAGAGATTTTGGCTAATGGAAGCTTGGAGAGGTTGTTTGGATAGGAAATAATTTCAGAGCAACATGAGCCAAGAGAATCTACACTGAACAATAATGTATCACTCCTCTCAGAATCACTTTCCTCGTGCACAACATCCACGAGCAAATATCTCTACCTTACCCACTCCCCGTCGCACGATCCTCTAACAAACAAGAACCTATCAAATACTACTACTGATAAATTATAAATATGTATACTTGCTTTAGTTACTTAGCCTATGAAGCTACTTACACATAGAATTGCGTATTTACTCTCTTCTATATCTTGAGAAACATTGTATTGAATTTAGACACAGGAAAGTGAATAACATAGGTACAAAATACAGGGATTTCTATTTACTACTACATAGTTTTCCCCTTTTTGACACAAGAAAAAAGAGCAAACTCTTCCAAAAAATAGTAAAAAGAGAAGACGTCCAGAATCCAAATGGCAACTTCACAACATTTGAGGTTCGATCGGGCGTTCCCAGCCGTCATAACATTCGCTGTTTTCCCACTAAACTACTTCTCCCAGAAAAGGTTCTGATAGAGAATTTAGTAGCGAGAAAGGCTATTAGGATAGTAAATTTACAGGATGTTCACTTATCGCTGTATACCTTTTATTTCTTCAAAAGTACAAAGTGAGAGAAGTTCACTCCAGAGAACCAGGAACAAAGAAATTGTAGAGGGAGACGCTAGGAATCGAACGCTAGGTCTAACCTTGCCAGACCAGACCCATCCCATTAGGGGTGGCGGCCCTGTTGACAAGTTGTTCTACCACTGAACTACATCTCCATGAAAGTGATTGATAGAGAGTTTGGGGATAGGAAAGGTTATGCTGCTGGAGAAAGTGGAGGGAGGCGACGGGGACATTACCTAAGGAGAGATACGAAAAGGCGGTATGGAAAACTACTTTAGGAAGAGAGAGAAATGGTAGAGCAAACGGCTCAAGGAGGGCAAGTAAATGATGGAAATTTGAACAACAGGAACGATGCAATTTGCACATGCATCAAGAGCTATAAAACTACTTTTATTGTTTCGGATATGGTTCTATAGTCACTAGAGGTCTGAATTCTGTCGGATGGTACCTTTCCTGAATCTAACTCTTAAATACTTACTATGTAGAAGCAAACAAACAATAAGTCCCTAGTTTGTTGTTTTGGGATCAGCATCCAGAAATCTCATATCCATAGTCGGACTAAATATCGATTGAGTATAGACATTACCAAATAAAACCGAGTTACTAACCCTGGAAATTCCCATTGCATTGCTTCGATATCATAATTCAACACTACTGTACATCTTCCTCCACATCCACACAACCCTTTCACCACTGATGCATCTATATCAACTAACTATTTCGCTCCCTTTCCCTCCCCACTACCTAAGCCAAAATCATCATCAAGTAGGACACCAAGAATCAAACTCGGGTATCCGATCCCTCTGCGGTAGAGAGGTTCAACTATTTCCGCAAATGAACCGACAACTCCTTGTTATTTTATCATGGACGGAAGGATTATTTGCTAGTGAAATGCATCCTCTTCTGCTTGAATTTTGTCGAGATGGGGTTTGGGGTGGGAAGAGTGCGATGGAAGAAAAGCAAAGAAAATGTTGGGAGGTGGGAGGATTGAGGAAGGAGAGAAGTGAGTTGTTTGTAATCCAGATTGGTGTGTGGCTGCTAGTAGGTTTGCTATAGAATGACGAAGTCGTGGAACGTCGCTCGTACGACTTGCACTCCAAAAGCACTGCACCAGAAAAAAGAGGATGAAGTAGGACGATATTAACTACGTAAGAGATTCTACCATGTACCAAAGAAAAACCCCACCAACAAACGAAAATCATAAAGAAAGAGACATCTCCCCCAAACAAACCAGACTCAGAGAATCCAAAAGGTCAAGAAAGGACTAGACGCAATGAACTCCTCAACGCCGGGGACTCCATCCTGCCTGAAACGACCGACAACACCACCAACGCCATACGCTTCCAATTTGTACAACAAAAAAAAGGCAAAACATCCAATCTTGTCCATCCTTCTCCAACTTTCCTTTTGATCACCTATTTAACCTTCTCCGCCTTCCCCTTCTTCCCCAATCCCATCATCTTCGCCAACCCCGCAAATCCACTCTCCTTCCTCTCCACCGTGCCTTCGCTCGCTTTCCTCGAAATTCCCTTCTCTCCCCATGGACTCATTTCTTCGCGCTCAATCTGTTTTCTCCTCTCCACTGCCAATAACCCCACCTGCTCATTAAACTCCGCCTTATCGATCAAATCCTCAACGCGCACACGCAAATTCTCATGATCGAGAATAGATGCAACTTGTGCGAGACCCATGATGTCGCCGCCTAGCTCGAAGAAATTGGAATTCAGTTCGAGGAGGATGGGATGGCCGTGCTCGTCGCGGAGGATTTGTTCCCAGGCAGAGCGGAGGGTTGTCGCGAGGGTGTTGAGTTCGTGTTTGGAGAGACCCGTGTCGGTAGGGAGGGAAACAGGTTGTTTTTCGTAAGGCCTCTTTTCGGACTTTTCGGTGTAGAGGGTGGAGGAGGAAGCGGAAGTGAGCTCGGATGGGGAGGGGAGGAGCGTGTAAGGGTCTTCGGCGAAGGTAATGGTGGTAGCGCACAGCATGTCGAAGACGTTTTGGGCGTATTCGGAGGTTAGGGTGCTGCTGGGGGCATAGGTGAGTGTGACTTCTAGTTGGTCGCCTCCGCGGTGGGTGGAAACGATGGCGAAGTCGGCGAAGTCTTCCTGTGTTCCTACGGCGCCAACCTTGTATTCGATACCGCCGAGCTGGAGTGTCGCATCGTCCGAGTGGATATTGGCATTGTGTTGGACGACGCTGGAGAAGTTGGTCCAGTCTGGCCAGTCAGTGCAGTTACGCGTAATCTCCCTGAAGCCGAGAGACTCGTAAGGCATATTGGCGATTTGTTGATCCTGAATGTAGCCGAGGAGATTCTTGACGGTCCATTCGGGTCGGTACACAACTCGAACGGGAACCACGTTGATGCAGGGTCCAATGATGTTCTCTACATTTGTAACACCGCTGTTACGCCCAGAGATCAAGTGTCCAAAGACAATATCGTTCTTGCTTGCGAGGCGGGCTAGAGTAGCAGCCCAGGCAGCCTTGACGACAGTGGCGGTAGTAATGTTGATGTGAGACAGTGTCGGAACGGTAAGCATTTGCTTGAGGGTGACCGTCTTACCAGCAGAGCGCTGATAGTTAGGACCGTATCGGTTGACAATCTCAGTCATCTTGGATCCTCGGAGTACCTCTCGCCAGTGGTCGTGTGCACCTGCGACAGTCTTTGCGGATTCGCGGACGTAATTACCAAAGCTTGGGGCGGAAGATACTGGCAGGCCATTGTATCCGGCCTGAAGGGCGCCGAGGATCTTTGGAAGACAGAAACCGTCATACTGAGCATGCGAGAGACGTAAGAAGATGCGATAGTGCTCGTTCTGCTTCTGCTTGGCAACGACGAACTGGACAAAGGTTTCACCAAGACGAGGGCCGTGTTCGCGATCCTTCTGTCGGAGTTGCTCGGTGAACTCATCGAGATCAAGATCAGTCTCTTGATAGATGAAGTCGGGTTGAAGTTTGCGGAGCACGACTTGCAGGAAGCGGTCTCCGTAAGGGACGAAGACGGTGCGGAGGATGTCGAAGGCTTGCACGATGCGGAATGCCGTCTGCTTCAACTTGCGGAGATCAAGAGGACCACTGCCGTCAAGATAGAAGTAGTTGAGCATCCACTTGGACTCGAGCAGAGTACCAGTGATGGCGAGAGCTTGGAAATCGGTTGTGGGGATGACATCAGAAATGCCACCCTTGAAAACCTGTACCTTCGAGATCACACTGTCAACATTAGGGTCGCCGAGAAGCGAAACAGACTTGGGATCCTCGGGGATAGTATGAACCGCGGTGGGCCTGTGAAGTTTCTGGCGTCTCACACTTGGAACCCTTTGGGGCGGGTTTGTGCTCTCCAAACTTGAGGCAAAGCCTTGCCACTTCTTGAATATCTGATCGGCGTGACTTGGCTGTTGCGGCCGGGGCTCTGGTGCTGCTCTTTCAGGGGATCGATCCTCTTCTTCAGCATGAGGCTGATCGGAGATCATAGATTGGAAATCCCTCCAAGCAGACACAGTTCGTTCGTGAACTTTGGGTTTGGAAGGACCGGCGCCGCCATCCTTAACAGAAGTATTGTCGCCAGCTTGAGACATCACTTGATCAATGACCTCGCCAGCAACGCGGACAACCTAATTATGTCAGCACGATCGTGAAAAGACATTGAGATCGACTTACCCGAGCCATGTCAGCGAAAGTAGGGTTTTTAAACACATCCGCCACCGTCATAGACAAACCCTCCTCCCTAGCAGCTCCTACAAGCCTCATCGCAATAATACTATCACCACCTAGCTGGAAGAAACTGTCATCAGTACCAATAGAATCCTCCACCATATCTAACAGCTCACTCCAGAGAGTAAGCAACTTCTTCTCCACAAAGTCTGGCGGTACAGACTTCAAAGCTTCAGTAGCCATCACACCAGCCGCAGCTACCATATCAGCGGCAATATTGATTCGACTCTCGGTGTCACTGGCAACGCTCATGCGCCTGGAGCGAACAGACCCAGCATCAAGATTCTGACGCGAATGGCGGATAGACTGAGATGCTTTCCTGGTCAACATGCCCACCATCTGGTTTGTCATATTGTCGACAGTAGACGCTGTCGGGGTCGGGGCACCCTTGTTCTTTGCAAGCATCTGATCCACAATCTGAGGCACCACCTCGCTAACAATTGACTTGATAAGACTTCCCCAATCGGCAGCACCAGTCGGCATCGGGACTTCGATTCTAGGAGCAGCGATTTCAATCCTGGGAGCCTTGGGTTGAGAGTACTCGGGCTCGGGAATTTCGAAGCGTGGCGAGGACTTGAAGGATCGGAAACTGGGGCGACGAGGAGCGGCGAGCCGGCGGTGTTCTTGGGGTTTGTCGGTGATGGCTGCATCGAGTTCGGCGATGGTTTGGTTCGTGTCCTTGAGGATTTGATTTAGGATCTTGACCATGGTGGTAGAGATGCTGTTGGCGACGCCATCGGAGATGGAATCGGTCCAATAGGCGAAGCGAACACCTTCGTCGTTACGGCTTGCGTCGATGTTGATTGTCAGTGCAAACTCGCTGGGATCGTGAACATCAAAGGTCTCGAATTCGATACTGGAAACGTGTTCCTCGATCTCGACAGCTGCGCTCTGATTCTGCACGGAGACAGCAGTGTTGAAAAGCGCCTTTCCAGAGAGACCGAGGTCGTGCTGGAACTGAGCAAGCGATACATGCTGGTGAGGCAAGCTATCAATGAAGTCGTTCTGCACCTTTTGGAAGACCTCGATGAGAGTCTGGTTCTGAGAAAGCTGTGTACGGGACACAAGCATATTAATGAACGCACCAACTGCATTCTGGACGTTGTCGACTGGAATGTTCCTTCCGGATGTCAGATAACCGTAGCACACATCGGAAGTTCCAGTAAAGGTGCGGAGAGCAAGAGACCAGACTGCGAGCATAATGTTCGAGAAAGTGACGCTGTTCTGCTCGGCGAGTGTCTGGACCTCAGCAAATCGGTTGAATTTGAGGTAGAGCGAGTGCAACTCGCGCTCCTTTGTAGAGTGCTGAGGCATGGTTGGGAAGTAGCATGGCTGAAGACCACGTAGTTGATCCTTCCAGTACTTTACAGCTTCTCCATCGGGAAGAGTGCGAATATACTTGATGTAGTCGCTATAGAGTGGTCCCTCATCCTCGGATAAGCGGCCCTCGTAAGCATCTTCAAGATCGCGTCGGATAATGGCGTGAGACCCTCCATCAATGACAGCGTGATTGATCTCCATCTTGACAACGACTCTGCCGGAAGTCGTTTGGATAATGGCGAATTGATGAGGCAAACGCGGCTTCTTCGCGCCGTTGAGTGAGCTGTACTTGATAGATTGCAATTTTTCCATCAACTCAGAATCTTTGCATGTGTACTTGACAACACCACTGTTAGGCTTCTTGATGACAATCTGGTCGAAGACACCACCCTTACAGACACTGTCAACGAAGACAGTGCGAAGAGCGGAATGGCGATTGACGACCTTTTGCCAGGCATCGGCAAGTCGCTGAATGTCAACCTTTCCATGCTTGCTCTTGATTTCGAACGCAGAGAAGGAAAGGTATGAGTTGGGATCCTTGATCTGGCTCAGAATCATACCCTCCTGCACAGCGGCGCAAGGATACATATCCTCAACCTGATCGTAAGAAGTAATTCCAGCAGTCGGGAAAGTCTTGATGACCTTAGCCAACCTGCTGTCAGACTCCAATGGTAATAGCGGGAAGTCCGAACGCGTGGGCTGAGGAGACTTGAGTTTGGATAGGTTGGTAACAATCTCCTCAAGTGTGCGCTGGCACTCTATGATCCAGCGACGAATGCCCTTTCCATTCTTCATCCTGTTGTTATACATGAAGTTGAACTTAACCTCACCACGAGAAACGGATGCGGAAATTTCGAACAGCGCCGGTCGACCAGTCTTGTCACCCAGGTCGGACATCTTGATTTCTTGATCCTCTGTGAATTGGATAGGTTGGAAGAGTGAATCATCAGCTTCGAGTTGTTGCATCTTTCCAAGATAATTGAAGAGAATCTCAATATTTTCATGGGAAGCATATCGTTGCTTTCCATCATCGGTAAGGAATCGGTGCGCGTAGTATGGGCGACCATTGTCAGTAATGCTGCGTCGCGCATCCTTGACCTTTCGTACGGTCTGAATGACGTCGTCTTCATCTTCGGAGATGGGGACTGTGACTGGGTACATGGTAGTGAACCAGCCCACAGTTCTGGACAGATCTAGGTTGCTTGATTCCCAGGTCTCGCGACCATGAGTCTCGTTGAAGACAGTAGGAGTCTGTCGGTTGATAAAGATGCGAGAGAAAGAGTGAACGATGGCCGCGATGAAAAGGTCGACTACATCTGTCCTCAATGCGCCATGGTTGTTAAGCGCCAATTCGGAGATCTCTCCCTCAATCGTGAAAGAGTCGCGTTCGACATCAGCATAGACATTGCGTTGTTTATCGAGACCCCAGAAAGCGAGATCCACCGGCTCGACAGTGAACTGTTGCTGAATAGCGCGCGCAACTTGGGCAGGGTCCCTGGCATGTGCGATTTGTTTCTCATTCCAGTGCTGGAACGAAAGAGCGCTCTGCAGGGAACTAGCTGATCCAGCATTGAGACACTCCTCGTAATCACCGAGAATTACACGCCACGAAACCACATCGACCACAAGATGGTGGGCAGTGATAAAGAGAATCTGGCCATCGGAGCCAGTGTTGAATAGATTAACTGCAAACACAGGCCCATTGACGATATTCAGGCTCTTTTGCGTGGCGGAGATGATATCGACGATGTCGGATGCACCGCGCACATCGTGAGTCTCGAAAGTATACGCGTTCCGCATATCGCTTGGGATGGTTTGGTGCCACTCTCCGGACTTGTTCTTGAAGAAGCGTGCACGGAGCATAGAATGGCACTTGACCACTGCATCGGTTATAGACTTAACAGTGGTAGCCTCCACCTTGCGTGAAAGGCGCAGGGTGAATGACTGATTGAAATGCGAGTTCTTCTCATCGCCAATCGATTTGAAGTAGAATTGCTGGATTGGAGACAAGCCGAAGGGATGGTCGAGCTTCTCAGCAGCATGTATCGATAGTGCTCCACTGGAGCCGATAGTATCAGCAAGTTGGGCAAGAGACTTGCTTCGTAGAACCTGGTTCAGGGTAAGGCTGATGCCTTCCTTTCTGCAGCGCGCAAGAAGTTGCATCGCGGCGATAGAGTCGCCTCCGAGAGAAAGCCATGACTTGTTAAGCTTGACATTCGCAATGGGAATATTGAGGGTCTTGGCCCAGATACTTTGTAGGAGCTTAGCAGTCTCGGATGCAGGAACATCAGCAACGCCGCTGTTCTCCAGTTCCAATATCGCACGGAAAGAGTCCTCTTGCATTCCTTCGAACCAAGCGGTAAGTTGTTTCCTGTCCATCTTGGCAGAAGCAAGCGTCGGGATTCGAGCAATAGCAACCCAAACAGTAGGAACCATATAAGATGGCACCAGGTCCGAAAGCCTGGTACGCGCATCGTTGATTTGGCGGAGGACGTCGGCGCTGGTGAGGGGCGTATTCCATGGTTGGTTGGCAGGCATATCGTTTGCGCCATGGAAAGTGACGACTGCAGACAACTTCCTCTTGCCAGGACCAGACTTGGGCATTAAGACGACGGCCTGTCGTACAGTCTTATCGGCCTGCAGATGGTGTTCGATTTCTCCGAGTTCCATACGTTGACCCGCAAGCTTCACTTGATTGTCCTTGCGACCAACATACCGGATGGAACCATTGGGAGCATACTGGACCAAGTCACCCGTGCGGTAGATGCGAGTGTTCGTTGCCTTGTTATAGAAGGTCTTCAAGAATGCCGGGCTATCAACAAAGGCTTCGGCAGTCTTCACGCGGTTGTTCAGGTAGCCACGAGCAAGCAAGGGGCCTTCGATGCAAAGTTCGCCAATTGCTCCTACAGGTGCAAGTTTGTTCGGGTCTTCAGGATTGGTGACCCAGGCCCTACCACTCTGGAGGACGTGACCAATGTTCGATGAATCTTGCTGAGTGGACACCTGATCGTTAGCGACCGCGACAACAGATCCTTCTGTAGGGCCATAGGCGTTCAGCAACTGCAAACCAGAACCCCACTTCTTGATGGTCTCGGGGGTCAAAGCCTCTGCACCAGATGCAAAAGTCTGGAGTGTGGGAACCGCCTCGGGACCGTCAATGACATTGGCGACAGATGGGGTAAGGCAAGTCCAGGTAGCCTTGAGTTTGTTGATAGCAGATGTGATATCGGCTGTGCGCTCCTGGTCGGAAGGAATGCAGACTGCAGCGCCGCAGGTCAAAGTGGTCAGAATCTCCATGACAGAGGCATCGAAGACGAAAGAACCGAATTGGAACACCCTCGATGTAGGCTTCATGTGAAGAGCCTTGCAGATAGCTGCGGAGCTTGAAGCGATTGCCCTATGCTCGATCACGACACCCTTGGGGACACCAGTGCTGCCAGATGTATATAGAACATAGCACACATTGTTGGACTGGGCTCGCAGAGGAACAGTGCCTGATCGAATCGGGAGCTGCTGAACGAAACCCTCACTGAGAGGCACAACCTTCGAAACCATGCTCGTGAATCGGCTTTCGTATGCCGGAGAGCAAACAAGCAGCGAGGCATTGCAATCTTTGATAATCTGGCTGTGACGCGAAGCAGGATGCTCAGGAGAAATCGGCACATAAGCAGCGCCAGACAGAAGAATGCCCATAATAGCAACAACCGCCCAGCGTGATTTGTCGACGCAAAGAGGAATCATCTTCTCTGGTCCAGCACCGAGACCAATGAGTTCCTGTGCGAAGCGAGAAGCGAGATCGCGCAGCTCAGCGTAGGTGAAGTCACCATCGAATGCTGATACTGCCGTAGCGTGGGGTTGGAGAGACGCCTGCTTCAAGAACAAAGAATGGACAGTATCATCGATTACAACGGGTTCGTTAGTGTTCCATTGGCGAACGAGTTGGATGTCCTGCTCGCTCAACACCTTGATGTCGCGAACAGTGTTGACGGAGTTCAGCTGGGTGAGGATGGATTCCAGTTGGAACAGGACACGCTGCGCCTGCCAAGACGACATGACGTTCGCATCGTAGTAGGCACTGATGTCGATATTGTTAGGCTGGGCGTTGCATTCGATGACCAAGGGGTAAGTGAAATAATTGCTCTGAATGCCGTTGTTGTAGAACTTCCACATCGACTCAGTAGGTTGTCCACCGCCGGTTTGAATGGACAGCAAGTTCTGGAACTCGCATGCGGCTGCGGTGTCCCCATCAATGCGTTTGATCTCAGAAAGTCCAATGTGCTGATAGGGAATGCGATCGGTCGAGTTTCTGGACACTGCTTGCAACAAAGAAAGAACAGTCATGTTCTGGTCGATCTTAATGCGAGAAGGAACAGTGGTCAAGGTAGGTCCACAGATATCGGTAATGCCTGGGACCGAAATATCACGTCCAGTGATGGTTTCACCGTATACAACATCATCACTTCCAGTGTAAGCCGCAAGGAGAAGTGCCCAAGCAGTACGGATGATTGTCGAAGCCGTAATATCGCTGTGGCGAGATGGCGATAATTTGGCCGAGTGTTGCAGTGTCTTTCCGTTGGGAGTATGTTCAGAGGCAGAATGAGACTGCTGTGGGAATTGGAACGGAGCAGCACCAGACAAATTGTCTTTCCAGAATCTACTAGAGGCATCTGGGTTCGCGTCCTGGAGGTACTTGATGAACTTCGTATAAGGAGTCTTGGGCAAGTTCGAAAGACCAGTCTGGTAGATCTGCTCAACGCGCTGCAGCATGAAAGGAATACTCCATCCATCATACAGTGCGTGATGCAGAGTCCAAACAAAGTAGTTCTGGTTGGCATCCGTGCGCACGATGGCATAAGCTGCGAGCTGACCACCAACATGGGAAGGGACTTGGAGTGCCTGGCCTTCCGCTTCTTCAAGGGTCGAGGTTTCATGCCACGTAATAGGGTCCTCGACAAGAACAGCTTGAACGAATGCTCCGGATTGGGTTTGTGCGATGCGGGTACGAAGCAAATCAATTTCTTGAACGGCCTTGTCCCAAGACGCTCTGAACTTGCTAATATCAACGGAGGCCGACAGCTCCAGAATGTGTTGAGCTACGTAAGCTCCAGGTTGCTTGATCGACAAAGTGACGAAGGCCTCCTGGAGAGGGCTCACGGGATAAGCATCCTGGATCTTAGTCTTGGAGACGCGGCATTGCTCAGAGAGCTCATTGAGGACCTGGGCGCGCGAAAGAGGTTGTCGCAAGAGTTGGAAGGGCTCAATAGGCTTTTCAACCTTGGAAGCATCACCAACGGAGCCGCACTTGGCAGCTAGGTCGGAAAGTTTTGGGTGCTTGAAGATGTCGATGACAGAGAGATTGATGCGCTCCACCTGTGCAGCAGCAACAAAACGCATAGCTGCCACGGAATCGCCACCAAGACGAATGAAGCTGTCATCAGCTCCTACAGCGGCAGGAGCAAGATTCAAAACGGAGCAAACCAACTTCTGCAACTTCTTCTCAATCTCGGTGGTAGGTTTCCTTTTGTTCATAGCACTAGCTAGTCGGTATGGTGCCATAGCTTCCTTGGTCAGATTCGACACCAAGTTTCGCAAGCGATTGCGGTCGAGTTTGCCACTCGTGGTCCAGGGCAACTTCGACATCGGAATAAAAATGGCCGGGATCATATATCGTGGAAGAGCACCTGCAAGGTCGTTCTCGGTAGTCTTGCAGAGATCGCGCAGCTCATCGGTCATCGGAAGCAAGCACTCGTCGCCGGCAGGTTGATCAATTGATGGAGGCTGAATGATCTCCCCATCTCCATTTAGGATCTCGTTGTCGATAGAAAAGAAGACAGCCAATGCCTTAGCTGCGGAGCGGCTCGCTGGCGCAACCAATTCGACGGCGGATTGTACACCCTCTGGCAACTTGTTCTTGACATGGAACTCAATCTCACCGAGTTCGATACGCTGGCCGTTCAATTTGATTTGGGTGTCCTTGCGGCCAATGAAGGTCAACGATCCATTGGAATTCTGGCGAACAAGATCTCCAGATTTATACATATCGGTCGTGTAGAAGTTATTGGTATAAGGGAGAGTCTCAACCCACTGCGGATTCTGAATGAAGACTGATCTGGTCTTCTCGGGGTTGTTCAAGTAGCCACGTGCAGCAGAGTGCCCCTCGATAATGAGTTCACCGACAGAGCCCACAGGCATGAGCTTGTCGTGATTGCGAGGGTGTACTACCCACGTACGGCATCCAGTAGGGAATCCAATATTGACGGGATCGAGTTCCACAATCTCCTTGTCCAGAGTCGACTTGTGCGCATAGGTGGCGAAGACAGTCGTCTCAGTTGGGCCGTACACCTCAATGAAGCAGACTTGCTTAGACCATTTCTGAACTAATGGGCCAGGCAAAATTTCGCCTCCAACAGTGACTGTCTTCAGATGAGGCAGGCGTTCAGGCTTCATGGTTCCAAGTACGGCTGGAGTGATGAAAGCCCATGAAACTTTCCACTTGTGCATTGAAGCTGCGGGGTCGTTCATTCTCTCCTCTTCAGTTGGGACACAGATCGTGGCGCCGACGGACAGAGCAGCTAGGATCTCAGCACAACTTGCATCGAAAGTGTAGCTAGCGAACTGGTAGGTACGCGAACTAGAGTCCATATGCAGCAAGCGAGTGAAGTCGTAGGCACTAGTGCAGAACGACTTGTGTGGAATGATGGTTCCCTTCGGTGCTCCCGTTGTTCCTGAGGTGAACAGAACATAGCATGCATTATCAGGGGTGACATCAGACTGCGGCTTAACGCCTCTGGATAGAGGTAGCTTGTTGATGGCTAGTTTGTCGATGGTAAGAGCGCTTTGTGCAACATCGCTTGCCTTGGCGTGGTAGCTACGGGAGCAAAGAACAACCTTGGCGCCTACGTCTCCAATGAGTTGACGGAGACGGGTTTCGGGGTGTTTGGGGTCGAGAGGAACATATGCGCCACCAGCCTTCATAATCGCAATCATAGCGACGATAGCCCAACTCGACTTCTCGAACATGATCGGTACGAGAGTCTCGGTTGTGACGCCTAAGGTATTGAGGTGGACGGCCAACCTGTTGGTGACCTCGTCGAATTCTTGGTAAGTAAATGCTCCATCCCAACCGTCGATGGCCTTGTGAGATCGTGGCCTCAAGAGAGCCTGTTCAGAAATAACATCATGTAGCAGTCGTCGCTGAGAAGCGGGAAGCTTGTTATTCCATTGCATGATCTGCTCGACACTGCTATCAGTGCAGAAATCAATGTCGCCAATGGTAAGCTCCTTATCTTGATTCTCGACAATATAATCCAGAATACGTTCAAAAGTGTCAACCATATTCTGCGCTTGAGATTGACAAATCTTGTCTTTCCAGAAACCGAAATCGACTGTGGTTCCTTCATCGGTGACATCGGCATTGACTGTAACATGGTACTCTCCTGGATCGGCGGACTCGACATTCTCGTAAATAATCGCCGTTTTCTCGGGATCACGAGCAAGCTGGCGACGTTGGTATGTGAAAACGGTGTTGAATAGAGAGGGAAGTTGAAGTTGATGTTGAACATCTGCCAGAGAGCAGCTCTGATGAGCCATAGCATTGACGGAATCAGTCTGAAGGGTCTCCAGAAGCTTGTGAATGGTTGTGTCATCGTTGAAGCTCAGGCGGCAAATAAGCATGTTGACGAAGCACCCAGCAGCCTCTTCGATGTTCCGGACTGGGATATCACGACCCGATGACACGACCCCAAAGGAAACGTCCGAAGCACCAACATAGCAATGCAATACAAGTGCCCAGCCAAGCTGTAGAACGTTGGAGAGAGTGACACCGTTCTTCTTGCAGAACGTTTGAAGGCCGGCCGAATTGGCGAGGTGAACTTCGAATCCACCGAGCTCATGAGGACCAACTTCTCCATCATGCAGAGATGGGAAGAAGCATGGCTCAACTCCAGAAAGATAAGACTTCCAGTAGTTGACATCGGCGTCCCTAGAGCTCGAGAGAATATGCGCAATGTAGTCACTATAAAGAGGACCGGCTTCTGAACGGAGGAGTTTTCCTTCGTATGCCTTCGCAAAATCGCCGAGGATGTTGGCAATAGAGCTTCCATCAACGATAGCGTGACTCATCTCGAGTCTCAACCACACATTACCACTCTTCGTCTTGCAGATAGTCAGACGATGAGGAGGGTTGAATTCGCGATAGTCAACAGGCTGTTGCTTGCGCAAGACTTCGGCCGCATCGCCATCTTCGCAGTCAAGGACCCAAGAAATGCGACCAGCCTTGTCCTTGAAGACAATCTGGTCCATGAGCTGAGTCTTAGACAGACTCTCTACGAAGACAGTCCGCAGAGCTGGGTGACGATGGACAACGATCTGCCAAGCCTCGGCAAGTTTCCTGGGGTTCACGGGACGTCCCGCGATAGTAGACTTGACCTCGAAGATACAATGGTAGGCGTAGAATTCGGGATGCTTGAGTTGGGATAGAAGCAATCCCTGTTGCATAGGCGAAGCCGGGTAAATATCCTCGATATCCTTGATTGTGGTACCGGTGGGCAGTACAGCGTTCAGCTTCGACATGCCATTATACGACAACGGAAGAAGCTTGAAGTCGCTTAGACTAGGCTCAGGTCGCACTTGGAGAAGTTGCTCGACAGCATCGATAAGTGTCAGGCGACACTGTGCAATCCACTGCTTGATCTGACTCTGTCGCTGCATGTGTCGGTTGAAGCCGAACGAAAGCTTGATGGTACCCTGAGCCACAAGAGCAGTGACTTCGAAAAGAGAAAAGCGAGGAACATCCGGGCCAATGTCGGTTGTGGTAATGCCATCCATCTTCTGGAGAAGAGCATCTTTGCGCTCAAGATTCTGCATCCTGCCAAGGTAGTTAAAAGCGACTTCGGCAGGCCAGTGACCGGCGAAACGATCCTCGCCTTCCTGAGTGAGCAGTCGGTATGCAAAGTATGGTCTTCCCTTATCAGGGATTCTCTCGCGGAGGTCCTTGACCCATCGGATAGTGCTTATGATATCGGTTGATTCATCAACAGGCACGGGCAAGTGGATAGGTGTCAGGGTGGTGAACCAACCGATGGTACGAGAGAGATCCTGCTTGACACTGAAAGGTTCACGGCCGTGACCCTCGTTGTGAATGGTGATAGTTGGCCTATCAGTGAAAGTCTTACGGAAGGATTCGAAAATAGCCGCGATGAAAACATCAAGAGGCTCAGTCGCAAGGGCATCGTGAGCACCAAGCAGAAGCATAGAATCCTTGGGACTAAGCTCGATATCTTCGGTGATGACGTCCGAGTTGATATTGGCTTTGCCGTCCATTCCCCAATACTCGAGATCTGCAAGGGGAATACCAGAAACGGGAAGAACCTTCTGAGCGCTCTCCTGTCTGGCTTGCTCGGCTTGCTGCTGAGACCAGTCGTAGAATGGCAGACTTTGGGGTGGAGGGGTCACTCCATTGAGCAAGTTTTGCAAGTCCTCCAATACAATGCCCCAAGACACGACGTCGATGATCAAGTGATGGGCCACAAGCGCGATGGCCTGTGTGTATGTATCATCCATATCGAAGAGATCGACGGAGAACGTAGGCCCGTTGGCGATGTCGAGGGTAGCCTGGCTCTCGTCCACAATTGGCGCGATGACATCATTTGAGCCATTGGGAACAGTCCATTGTCGTAATCTGAATGATCCCTCGATCTTCTTTTCGATCCGCTGTCGCCAAACCTTGGACTCATCCTTGGCGTAACGGCCACGGAGAAGAGGATGAATTGTAACTAATGAAGTAAGGGCGGCTTCGAGCTCAGATTGCTCAAAAGATCTCGACAAACGGAGAACGACGCTCTGGTTGAAATGGTCGTATGTGTCACCGACAGCGCTGAAGAAGACCTTTTGAATCGGAGTAAGATCAAATGGCTGATCATATTCCTTCTGGTTCGCCGAGGCATTGCTGTCACCTTCGCTGATCGAGACCTTAGATGCAAGGACTGCAATAGACTTTGATCGAATGATATCTTGAACAGTGATCGCAAGCCCCTGAGCGCGACATTGAGAAGAGACTTGCATTGCTGCAATGGAATCTCCACCCAAATGCAAGAAAGACTGGTTGAGCCTGATATCTTCTGCAGGGAGATTAAGCACATTCGCAAAGATAGCCTGAAGTTTGCTTTCGACGTCGTTGACCTCATCTTTTGGTGCTTCAAGGCCGAGTGTGGTAATAGTGCGGTATGTCTCAGTGTCCATCTGTTCGAGCCATTGTACAACGCGCCTACGATCCATCTTCCCAGAAGGCATCAATGGGAAGCCACTTACAGCGACCCACAGAGATGGGACCATGTAGGCTGGAAGGCGCTCGCACACACGATCTCGAATGGCCGCGATGTTGAATGAAGCTGTCTCGGCAGGGAGAAGCAGAAGACCCTCGGCGGGAGCCCGGCTTGCAGCGACGTCCTGCACAGAGACAACACCGACAAGACGTTTGGCGCAAGGACCAGACTTAGGCACAGAAGCCAAAGCATTTTGCACGGATGGATCATCCATAAGATGATGTTCGACCTCCGAAAGCTCCAGTCGCTGTCCTCGAACCTTTGTCTGAGAATCCTTACGGCCGAGATAAAGCATGGTGCCATCTTCGTTGTACTTGACCAAATCGCCAGTCTTGTAGAAGCGCCTTGTAGCCGAGCTATCGAGCGAGCTCTGGCCCAAGGTCCACTTCACACTGTTGATGTACACCTGCGCCGTCTTCTCCGGGTTCTTCAGATAACCGGCACCGACACCTCCACCCTCTAGCAAGAGCTCACCAATAGCACCAACAGGAGCAAGGATGTCGTGGTTGTCCTTAGAGACAATCCAACTTCTGGCAGTGTAGGCTCGGCCCAAGTTATTAGGCTTGGTGGTGGGGGTCATTATATTGACAGTGGCAATGGCACTGCACTCAGTAGGTCCGTAACCGTTGCCGAGCATCAGTCGGTCGGCCCAAGTAAGAAGATCTTGTTGGGACATAGCCTCTCCAACTAATACCAAGGCCTTGAGTCCAGGAACCTGAGAAGGTTGCATGGTTCGAACCACTGAGGGAGTGAGCGTAGCCCAGTTGACGTTGAACTTATTGATGACGCCAGGAAGGTCGTTGGTTCGAGAGGCTTGATCAGGTACACAGATGGTACCACCGAGCATGAGCGTGCTGAGAATCTCAATCAAGCACGCATCAAAAGTATAAGAAGCAAATTGAAGAACGCGAGACGACTCCGAGATACCCATAGCTGGAGCGAATGCCGATGAACTAGAAACCCAATGTGCGTGATTGATCAAAGCACCCTTCGGCTTTCCGGTGGATCCAGATGTGAAGATGACATATGCTGGGTCATCGCTCTGAACATGTGGGAGTGAGTAAAGACGGCCTGGTTGACGCTCAGTAGCATTTCGCTCCACGACAAGGGTCTTGCATGGAATAGATTGACAAAGCTGCTCGTATTGAGGTGCGCAAAGAATCAAGCTTGCCTCAACATCAGCGACAATCTCGCGGATGCGGAGCAGAGGCGACTCGAAGTCAAGAGGAACGAACGCAGCGCCAGCCTTCAAGACGGCCAGCATAGCAATGATGGTCCAACCAGACTTGTCGAAGCACAGGGGCACGAAAGTCTTTGGCTTGACGCCCATGGAGATCAGCTTGGAGGCGAGACGAGAAGCTCGTTCGTCGAATTCCTGGTACGACATTATACCAGTGTCCCATGCGTCAAGAGCAATTGCTGCCGGACGGAGAATGACTTGATCTTGGAAGATAGCGCTGTGAATAGCCTTGTTGATCACATTGACTGGGCGGCTATTGCGAGCGGAAATAGTGTTTTGATCCTCTGCGTTGAGGAGATGGAAGTCATTCAATGTTTGTTGAGCAGACTCTGTCGCATTGAATCGAGTGATGATGAAGTCGAATTGTTGGAGCAGACGTTGCACGAGCCAACTGGATATGACTTGAGGATCATGGTGCGCTTCGATGTGAACACCCTCCTTCGAGGCAGTGCAATTGAAGATGAGAGCATAATTGAAAAAATTGGTACCAATGGTTCCAGTGCTCTGGAGATCCCACAGTCCGCCTTCGGGGTCTTTCATGCTGTCACCGGCGACGATGGCAAGCAGACTCTGGAAGTCACACGCAACAGCTGCGTCGGAGCTGAGCTTGCGTATGTGTTGCAGGCCAGCGAACTGGAATGGAATAGCTGCGGATGATTGTCGCTGCACCTCCTGAAGAAAATTCTCCACAGTCAATTGACGATCCAGTTTGAGACGCATCGGTGACGTGGTGATCGTGGCACCGATGAGGTCCTCGATACCAGGAACAGGAACGTCCCGGCCACTGTTAGTCTCGCCCCACAGAACATCATCAGAGCCAGAATAAGTAGCGAGAAGCAGAGTCCATGCCGCACGGATCATAGAGGGCAAAGTGATGTCCATACCCGATTTGCGTGTAAGGGCAATACGATGCTCCACTTGGCTTGAAGCTTGTACTTTATAGTCTGGCGAAGGTAGTTGTGGAAATTGTGGCGCTGTGATATCCTCAAAGGTGGAGAGCCAGAAGTCATCGGATTGCTTAGCGTCGACAGTGGTAAGGTACTTTACGAAGCGGGAGTAGGGTACGGAAGTCAAAGACTCAGGAGCATTCTTGTAGTAGCAAGCCTCGACCTTGCAGAGCAAGGCCGGCAAACTCCATCCGTCATAGACAGCGTGGTGAGCAGTCCAGACGAAGAATCTTGAAGAAGATCCCTCGCCAACGATAGCGTAGCTGACCAGAGGGCTTCCATGTTTGGCTGGTAGTTGACGGTGAGCCTCAGTGATATCTTGGAGATCATTGAAAGCGAGCCATTCGGCAGTGTCTCGGACAACAACTTGAAGGAAGCCACAGTCTTCAGTATAGATAACGCGAGTTCTAAGGATGGCCTCGGAGGCGATAACCTTGTTCCATGCCTGGCGGAAGCGCTCGATATCGATGTCCTGGGGCAGACGGTAAATGGTCTCAGCCACATAAGCACCGGGCTCCTTCGTGGACAGTGCAATGAGACCTTCCTGGAGGCGACTGCACGGGTAGATATCTTCGATAGAGTCAGGATAGACGCCGCATTCCGCAGCGGCAAAGTCAATAACGCGGCGCCGTGCATCCTCAGGCACCAATTCGAAAGGAGTGGTATCGAGGTCTGGTTGAGCTGAAAGCTCATCGGAGGAAAGAACAATAGCACTGGCTGCCATATCCACGAGCTTAGGCTGGGCGAAGATGTTGGCAACAGTCAGAACAACGCCCTCCTTGCGACTGGCTGTCACTAAACGCATGGCTCCAATGGAATCACCACCAAGACGGAAGAAAGAGTCTTCAGCACCCACTGCGTCTGGACCAAGAGTCAGGATCGTCGCCCAGAGACGTGCCAGAGTGATCTCGACTGGACTAGAGGGTGCGCGTCCGCTCTTACCAGCAAGACGATACGCCTGCCTCTGGTCCTCGTCGATGGCTTGTGCGAGCTGGCGAAGGATCTTGCGGTCCAGCTTGCCCGAAGTAGTCATGGGCATGCTGGTCACGGGGATGAACATAGACGGAACGTAGTATGCAGGGAGTGCGGCAGAAAGAGCCTGCTCCATCTCTTTGGCCACAGACTTTACCTGCTCTGTCATCTCTGCAATGGCTGTGCCGGCGTTATTGACTGAGCCACTGGTCTCGTCAGAGAGACACAAGAAGCCCACAAGAGCTTTAGTTGCCTTCACACCAGTGAACTTGACCAGCTCGACTGCAGATTGTGCTTCTGCGGGAAGATTGATCTTGAGATGATGCTCGATTTCGCCAAGTTCAATGCGCTGACCGTTGAGCTAGAACAATATTAGCTTAGCATGAAATATTAAGCACAGTCGAATGAATGACTTACCTTGACTTGATTGTCTTTCCGGCCCAAGTACATCATCTCTCCTTCAGACGTATAGTGGACCAAATCGCCAGTGCAATAGAACCGACGTCCAGTTGCACCACCAGCTTTGGCCCATTCAGGATCGGTGATGAATGCCAGGGCAGTCTTTTCAGGATCTTTGAGATATCCACGGCTGAGGATAGGGCCCTCGATGAGGAGCTCTCCCTTGCAACCAATGGGTACCAAGCGATTCCTGTTCTCCGGATCGACAAGCCATGAGACGCTCCCAATGGCGTGACCAATGTTCGTTGGCTCGCCGCCATGCTTGAAGTCCTTCCATGCCGAGTTGATTGAAGCCTCACTGGGACCATATTGACCGTGGAGGTGCACATGCTTGCTCCACTGATCTACAACAGCCTTGGTAAGTGCTTCACCACCAAGAGCCATGCCCTTGATGGATGGCACATCAGATGGGTTCAAGAGAGCAGCGACTGTGGGAGTAAGATCCATGAAGTTCGCACCAAGCTCCGCAATTGCCTTGGGGAGATCGTTCATGCGCTGCTCCTCAGAAGGAACACATACACATCCACCACGCTGGAGAGTAGTAAACATCTCCTCAAGAGAGTTGTCGAACGTGTAGCTGGCGAATTGAAGGAATCGCGACCCAGGCCCAATGCCGAGGTTAGTACCGTGTGCGTGCGCACTTGTAACCATAGCGGCATGTTCAAGTACAACACCCTTAGGACGTCCAGTACTGCCACTGGTAAAGATCACAAAGGCGGGGTTGTGAGGTTCAACAGTAGAACAAGCGGGACCAGACTCGAAGCCCATATCCTCAAGATCTTCGAGAAGAACGTTGTCGACAATGACGACATCCGGGACGACATCTTCGAAGAGCTCGGAGCGAGTAGCAGATGTGAGAACAACTTGAGCTTCGGTATCCTCGACACGTGACTCAAGTGCAGGCTTTGGGTGCTTAGCATCTAGAGGAACAGCAGCGCCTCCTGCCTTGAGTACAGCAAGCATGGCGATAACTGCAAATGTACTCTTGTCGAAGCAAGTAGGGACGAAAACCTCTGGACCAACTCCAAGTTCCACAAGATGCTGAGCAAGGCGGTCGGTCACCGCATCGAGTTCTGCATAAGTGTAGTCGCCGTCAAAACCACGAACAGCGGGTGCATCTGGCTGAGATCGAACCCATGAACCAAAGCGCTCATGGACGCACTCGTTCAGTGTCTCCGGCATGATGTTCCAGCCCAAAATTTGCTGCCATTGCTTGCCACCCACATGGTCAAGACTGGACAAACTCTGCCCAGTATGGAAAACAATGTTCTCCAATGCTCTGATGAAAGTGCTTGCAACGTTGGTTGCTTGGCCCTCTGATAGATGATCGGTCCAGTAGTCCAAGTCAACCATCGCTGCCTCCTCGGACACTTCGATATTGAGAGAGACTGGATACTCCGTTGGGTCGTAAATGGGGGCGACATCCAGGAATCGAAGGCCTGACTCTTCAGATGGAGAATCCGGAGGCAGTCTGCGATAAGACAAGGCAGTGTTGAAGAGAGAAGCGCCTGCAAGTTCCAACGCATGCTGAACCTCTGCGAGAGATGTGTGGCGATGAGGCATGGTGTCGAGATAGTCCTGCTGAACGTCGCGGACAATGTCCAAGAGACACTTCGAAGCATCGGATAGCTTGACGCGACATACGAGAGTGTTGATTAGAGGGCCCACCATATCCTCCACACGGAAGATTTCTTCGGCATCTCTGGCGGATGTAAGGTAACCGAAAGTCACGTCGTTACTTCCGACATAAGAGCTAAGAGTAACAGCCCAAGCGACATGGAAAATGTTTGACAACGTGATGCCGTGGGTGTTGCAGAACGACTGAAGGTCGGGGACGCTGAGATTGCCGAAGTCCAGACGCATGGAACGGAGCTGCTTCTCCTCGACGATTACATTATCATTCAGAACAGGGAAAGAGCAGACTTCGCTTCCGCCCAAATAGTTCTTCCAGTAAGCAAGACTGGCCTCATGGGGCTGCTTTTGAAGATAAGCGATATAATCGCTGTAGAGAGGGCCTTCGATGCTAAGAGAACCAGCATAGGCAGCGCGGAGGTCACTGAAGATCACGCTCATAGAGTGACCATCCATGATCGCATGGTTGATTTCAGTGCAACAAAACACTCGGCCGTCAGCCGTGCTGCAAACCGTGAAACGATGAGGCGGGTTTCTTCCAGTGTCATAATTGACCAGGCGTTGCTCGTTAATAATGCGAAGAGCATCCGCTTCGTCAGTGCAAGCGCGGTACACAACATTTGCATCCACCTGCTTAAGTACGACTTGATCGTACAAACCGTTCTCGCCTCCAATGTTTTCTAAGAAAATGGTTCGAAGAGCAGCGTGTCGTTGCACGACTCGTCGCCATGCATCAGCGACTGTTTGCCATTCCACTTTACCCTTGGTCAACTTGAGTTCGTGAACAGTGACAGCAGCGTAGAATCCTGCATCCTTGGTCTGGGAAAGAAGAAGGCCCTCTTGCATGTTGGAGCAAGGATATACATCTTCAACTTCGGTGGGAGATATACCAATCTTGGTAAGTCGATTGAGCATGGACTGGAAGCTCTGTTCTGTTAATGACAGAAGGGGGAAGTCGCTCAAAGTGGGTGTTGGCGCAAGAGAGACGAGGGATTCGATCATTTCAGTAAAAGTATTCTGGCATGCAGATACCCACTGATTGATCTTCTCTTGATGAAGCATGTGTCGGTTGAAAGTAAAGGCAAACTTAAGTTGACCTTTGAAAATGATGGCAGAAATTTCGAAAAGACCGAAACGAGGAGCGTTGAAACCGACGTCAGCTGTTCCTCCCGCCTCGCGTGTCTCTCCAGCCATACTTTCCATGGGCTGGAGCAAAGCATCAGATCGCTCGAGTTGTTGGTACTGGCCGAGATAGTTGAAGGATATCTCCATAGGCCAATGGCTCTTGAAGTGCTCTCCTCCTTCGTCAGTGAGGCATCTCTTAGCGAAATAAGGTCGTCCGTTATCGGGGATCTGTCGACGGAAATCCTTGACACGACGAACGGTATCCATTGGATCGGCGGAAGGGTTGACAAAAATGGGATACACCGTCGTGAACCATCCAACTGTGCGGGAAATATCAATTTCTGAGGACCAGGGCTCGCGACCATGGCCCTCATTGAATATAGCTGGAACAGGTCGATCGGTGAACACCTGGGACCAGGAATGAATCAGGGATGCGAGAAGCACCTCCACGGGCTCAGTCTTCATGGCCGTATGGCATTCAGTCAAGAAGAGCGAAGTAAGTGTAGAGTCCAATTCGAAACTTCCATGACCAGCATTGCCATATGTGTTGTCTTTATGTTCGATTCCCCAGTAATTGAAGTCCAAAGCGGGAATGTCCACCGAAGGGAGAACCTTGTCAACTTGCAACGAGTTCGCGTGCTCTTGTTGCAACTGGCTCCACTTCTGGAATGATAGAGCGGGAGGAAGGAGAGTTCCTCCGAGCAAGATCTCCTCAAGTTCTTCGAGCAGTAATCGCCAGGTCACCAAATCGATCACCAAATGGTGACCGACGAGGAAAGCATGCTGTTCATTGCCGAATTCGAACAGATCAGCGGCGAAGAGAGGGCCATTGCTATGATTGAGACACTTCTGGGAGTCTTCAATCATGACATCGATTTCTCCCTTGCTAGACACGGCCTGGTGTCTGAAGCGATAGGAACCTGCGGTGTCTTCGGTCAATCGCTGGGTCCAACCGTCCGCTGTGGAAAATGAGAATCGAGCTCTTAACATGGAATGGCGTGACACAAGCGTCTCCACAGCGCGACGGAATTGTTCCTTTGTCGTCTTTTGTTGCACGCGGAGGTAGAAAGACTGATTAAAATGGCCATGACCTTGGTTAGGAAGTTGAAACCAAAGCGACTGGATGGGTGTCAATGCAAACGGCTTCTCAAGTTCTTCTGCCCCAACGTCAGCCAAGGTTTGGATCTCCTTTACTGCTACAGCGAGCTGAGGAATAGATTTGCTTCGCAAGATTTCTTGGACACCGAGACCGATGCCCCTCTTGCGACAGTGACCCATAACCTGCATAGCTGAGATCGAATCACCACCTAATGACAGGAATGGGCGATCGAGCGCAACTTGCTGCTCAGGAAGATTCAAAACTAGTGCCCAGATAGACCGCAGGCTACTCTCCAGTTTGCTTGCCGGCTCCTTTGTGGACGAAGTCGATTCTGTTGCAGGGATTGCAAGCTGATACAGTTCCGCAGTCATGTTGGTAATCCATTGAGAAACTTGTTTGCGGTCCAGTTTACCGGAAGTCAATTGAGGAAGAGAACCAACAGCAATCCATACAGTGGGAACCATATAGAGTGGAAGGCGCTCTGAGACACGGGCGCGAATTGCCTCGATATTGGCATTCACTGCCTGTTTCTCGGCACCCTCAAAAAGGGAAAGGGGTATGTTGTTGCTCGTTTCTTGCGCAAGCGAGACAATAGCAACCAATCGGTCTTTACAGAAGCCCTCCTTTGGAAGGACAACAAGGTTGTGCTCAATCGAAGGGTCAATATTGATATTGTGCTCAATTTCAAGGAGCTCAATGCGCTGACCATGGTATTTCTGTGAAGTCTTTAGTCGAATTGTTAAATTGGATATTGTAAGGGAACTCACCACTTGACTGTCCTTCCGTCCAACGATGTTAAAACTGCCATCGGGGTTTTGGATGACAAGATCACCTGTCAAATATCCTCTAAATTTGCGGTCACTCGCCCAGGCCGTTCCGTTAATGAAGGCCTGTGTAGTCTTTGCCTCATCGTTCAAGTATCCACGAGCAGCAATGTAACCCTCGGTGAGCAACTCTCCAACGCACCCGATTGGGACCCGCTCGTTGTAATCTTCTGGGTTAACAACCCAGGCGCGGCTGCTGATCGGGTAGCCAATGTTCTTGGGATCGGAGGCGGCGGTCATTCTGGGATTGAGTACAGAGGCGACTGCGCACTCACTGGGGCCGTAACTTCACTGGGTCAGTACAGACGCTCACGAAATTGAGAGTTAAGTTCATACCCGTTTACAAGATTGATTTGGGTCCATGTGTCCAAATTCGCCTGTGACATTGCCTCTCCTACCAAAACGATGTTGGCTAGCGTTGGGACCATAGACGGTTCAAGGAAACGGACAAAAGTGGGAGTCAACTGCGCCCAGGTTACGCCCATATCGTTGATTGCCTTCGCAATATCGTTCAAACGAGTGTGCTCATCCGGGATGCAGACAGTTTCCCCAATCATCAATGGCGAAAGATACTCGATGATGGACGCGTCAAATGAATGTGCGGCGAATTGGAGGGCACGAGCGGGCTTCGTGGCGTTGAGAAGAAGTCCAGTGATGTGACCCTTTGCGCCAGTACAGAAGTTGCCGTGTTCAAGAAGTGTGAGCTTTGGCTGCCCAGTTGTTCCGGAAGTGGGGATAATGTAGGCGGCATTGTGACTGTTGACACTAGAAAGAGGGCGCTTGTCGGGAACTGGCAGAGACTCAATGAGGTCAGCATCAACGGAAACCACGATATCGGCTACGTCTTCCAGAGTTGATTCATGAGATCTTGAGCAAAGCACAACTTTGCCCTTTGCTGAATTGACAAGGTGCTGAATGCGCTCCTTTGGATATGCGGGATCGAGCGCAAGGACTAAAATTGTTAGTCTATCTTCCCAATTCAATTTTGCGAAGGTGTAAAAGAAAAAAAGGAATATAAAATTGTTTTGATCCCTGAAATGGGCTAAAGATATATGTATAGAAATTTGAACTTACATGCGCCGCCAGCGATCAGAACTGCGAGCATGGCAACTGCGTTCCATTTTGATTTGTCAAAGCACGTTGGGACAATGACCTCAGGACCGACGCCAAGCTCCATGAGATATGATGCCAATCGGCAAGCATGATTGTCGAGTTCGCGATACGTGAGATTGCCATCCCACGAGCAGATTGCCTCATGATTAGGCACAGCCTCGACAGACTCGTAAATGATTTCGTGAATGGTTCGCTCGACATTTTCCAAAGGCTTCGAGTTCCATTTCTCAAGCTGTAGCCTATTGCGTTCGCTGAGTGAATCTGCCTTCACGATGGAAGTTGAAGGAGTGACAAGGAGGTTGGAGAGGATTTTGTCGATGGTACTTGCGACGTTCTTTGCCTGCTCCGTCGGGATGAAAGAGTTGCGATATTCTAGAAAGACGCTGATTCCTGTTTTCAATACTTTGACGAGAAGCCGGATGTTGCACTGTGACTGTCAGGTACTGCGCAAGATTGCGGGAATAGAGAATTTGAACACACCTTTTCGGACATGCCTGTTGCTCGGCTGGGAGTTTGGGATTTGCCGGAAGCACCAGCTCCGTATCGCATCAACAAGGCACTGTTAAATTGATGTTGAATGGCAACTTGAGCAGGTGAAATGCACAGATCATCACGGGCTTGTTCTACAAGCGCATTGAGAGACATGGTATCATCCATATGCAGCACAGTGACCAAGTCAATGGCGCTGCCAGCTTCTGAAGCTTCAGCGCCCAAGGAACCACCGACTTCTTCGAATCCAAAGCATACTTCGTTAAGACCAGTATAGCAGCGCAAAGTCAAAGCCCATGCTGCGCGAATGGTGGCCGAAAACGACTGATTCCCATCACCTCCCTTGAGGAGCTTTTGCAGTAGATCAAGGTGCTGTAACTCAACTCGAGCGGATAGTGGCCGCTTTTGGTCTGAGGTGTGCCTTCCCGTAGCTGGGAAGTGGCATGAAAGAGGCTGTACAGGATTCGGTGCCATGATATTTGGCGGGTATCTAGGTATTAAGATGCAAAGTTCGGGGGGGTTATACTTACGCGGAGAAGAGAGTGTGATTATATTTGAAGCTCACACTGCAAAGGAAGTAGTGATGGTAGCAATTGAAAGCTCGAAACGCTGGTTGCGGTCGCGATGAATTGCGGGGTGGGGATTTTAGAAACAGTGAATAATTGTCGTCGTGGTTTCAAAGGTAACTCAAGAAGCTCGTCCTTAACTTCAAAGAGATACAATCAAGACCAACAAGTCAACAATCTGTAATGATTATGGTCAGAAGTTGAAGATGTTTGATAGAGGTTCAGGTTTGTGAAGGTCTGCAGAGCTTCAGAGCTTCAAAGCTTCAGAGCTCGGAAAGCTCTATGCAGGGAGGGGGAGCTTACCAGTAGCATGCAGAGACGATCCAAAGCAAGATGGGACTGCAAGTAGAAGTGATTTGCAAACACTGTGGGTTTGCAGGGAAGGAATATGATAGTTAACTGGTATCAAACGCAGGTCACGAAACACGAGTGGGAATGGAAGTCTTCTAGATGTGCAGTGAATATTTTTTACACTAAATCATCCTGTACCGATTCTAGCATCCAAAAATATTTCGTGATGCCCGAATCCCAGTCTGAAACTGCTTGATGAGATCATGGCAAGCTAGTTGTTCCCGAATACGGCCAAAGAGCTCAAAGAGCGCGACGTTTGTGATGTCCGATGGCCTGCGGGTAAACATCGTTGGTCAGGGGTGGCTTTAGAGCTCCAGGTGGCAGTGTGATGTCCCGGGGGCGTTCAGGCGCTCAGGGGCATTGTGCAGGTAGGAGCGCGAGATCTACCAGACGGTAGTGGTGTGTCAATCAAAATGGAGGGGAGGTGGGTATGACGGGAGCCTATGCCGGTGAAAGAAAGACTCAGCACGAAGACAAAACCCGACGCGTTCGTGTTCGCAGCGGTTATTGCCGCCGCCTTGGCTGAGAAGAGCATCCTCGCAGTCGTGGGGCGGCGCCGAGACCGGGGGTCTACATTGGCACAGATTGAGTGGGAGGCGTTTTACATGGTTTGCCGAGCAACACGAGCTGGGCGATGCCGTGGAGCGTGCGGAGGGGATGGTGAGAGGTGGAGGAGTGAGGTTGGACTGGGAGGGGAGAACAAGACAGGACAAGACAAGGGACGACGTGCTTCCCCGGAGGCTCCCCTGCTCACGGGGATCTCAAGCCAAGCCCTGCTCGGATTGGCTCGCATTCAGAAAGTCACGTGTGGCACTCTCCAGCAAGGCCTCCACTCCCTGAGCTCCCGGGGATGTAGAGTATTGTGTACATCGTACATAGGAGTGCGCTCAACGTTGCATAGTAGAGGCTCACGCTAAATGTGGTGATGCACTGCTATGTATGTACCTATATGCGTCCTAGGTACAATACTGTACAAGTAGGCCAAATGTAGGATAGCAGTAGGGTAGTAGACAGTAGCGCCCCATGTACCCCTCCCACCGAGACAGCCCTGACGGGATGGGATCGCTGGAGATGCAACGATCCAACCAGGGGAGTGCTGGCAGGGAACCTTGGAAGCATTTTTGGAAATCTCTTGGAGGGCTCCGCGCCGGAATTGGGGCTGGCGGGCTGGCGGGGGCGCTAGAGGTCTGGCTCTAGTCCTAGCGCTAGCCCACTTACGGGAGTACACGAGCCCGGACGCGAAGTCTCCGTCGCAGTGGATGGGAATGGCAGATCTCCCTTCCCTTCACTCCATTCACTCCCACCGACGGTGTCCCACCCATTCATCCCATCCCACGACACATCAACGCATTTCCCTTCTCCACAACCCCAGCCAAGCCGATCCAACGCACCCCGACCCCCCAGCCACTCACGATGATCAGCCGGCAACGGCCACCGTCTGCAAATCTCTGCAAATCTCTGCACATCTCCCTCATCGACTTTCCGCAACCCCATCCATCCCTCATCCATCTCATCCTTCCACCTCATCCCCCAGACGCCGCCTCCAGCCTGTCATGCTCGCCTCCCGCTAGTCCTTTCCGACAACGGGCAGCTGCCAACATGGGCTATCACCATCATGGAGTCATGGCTGGCTGACCGACCGACTGGACGGCCGCTGGCTGGCTATTGTACTCTTCTTCTCCCGCCTGCTAGGGCTGCTCTGCTGCTCCGGCTTCTGCCTTTTTTTCTCCTCCAGGACTGCCTCCGCTCCACTCCGCCCTCCCCCTTTCGGACATCAGCTATACGATCCTGTCATCATGTTACACCTTTCCAGCATTTCATGTCGTCACTTCTCATTCCTCAGCTTGTACAGCGTATCCGTAACGAAAGAGCGTTTTCATATGCTTGTCCCCTTCTGGCCAAAAGGCTTGTTTTGTTGCATCACCATCGACGACATCTGCAACACCACCAGACACTGCAGCACCACCACTGCCTCCGCCTCTGCTTCTGCAGCCTGGCCACCTGTTACGCAGTCCATCACTACCGCTCATCCATCCACACTCCCATGCCCAAATTTCCCCAGAAGCCCCCTCTCTCCATCCCTTAGCTGCCGTCCACGCGGCCATGCCGAGCCCGATCGCGTCGACTCGCTGTCCATGTTCCTCCGTTCACGATCCCGACACCACTGACTGACTGTTTCGTCCCTTTTGCTTCTGCTTCTAGGTACTCGTCCTGTAAATCGTTCGCGACTAATTCCGGCCATTGTCCGTGCCCTTTCGTCTCCGCGGCGTTCAGTGTACCATCTTCCACATACGATCCGGCTTCTTCCTGCTCGTGTTTGTACCACTACCCTGGACCCGTCTGATCTCTCACTCGTGGCCTTTTCGTCTAAATCCGCCGTCATTTGTAATTGTTCGCGCCATTGGGCCAGAAATGAGATCATCACAAGTATGCCCAGCACAGCAAGCTTCACCGTCCCCGACAACTCATACATTGTCAGCTCGCAGCTCGTACGGGAATCGCCATGGTGGCGCTGTTTGTTTTGTGTCCACCGTCTTCTAAGCCTTTCAGCCTGAACCACGACAGCGATTCCCCTGCTTGCAATCACTCTCCAGTTATACGTCTCCCCATTGCCTGGTGCTCTTCTGATGCTGGCGGCGCTGATTAGCGACTTGCACTTTCATAAACAAAAGGCTACATTGTGGGGTGCTTTAGCTTATTCGGTATTGCACACACCCAAGACTTCGTGATCCAGGTAAGAGGGTCCCTAATTTATCCAAATGAATGGTGGCCTACCTCGGTGGTACTTGGTACGTACAACCTCGCTCCTTGTCACTGCTGTGGAACACTACATGGACGCAGCGTGGCGTCAGTCGCCGGTAGTTTTCCCACCACCATGTGGGAATTATGTTGCCATGTTGTTCCCGGCAGTAAAGGAAAGATCTGCATCGCGTCGTTCATCGAATTCAGTGGATCTTTCTTGTGCCTGATTCCCGCGCTGTCTGTACAGTCAGCGTGTAACGGCGTAAGCATTCAACGGCCAAAAGCCTCTATTTACAAATCCTGCCACGATGCGGCTCAAACCGCAGTACTCCGTCACCCTCGCGACATATTAATCAGTGGAACTGACTACGAACACGAAGGGCTTCTCGAAGGTTACCGATTTTGTAAAGTAAACGAGAAATCCAGTTTGGAACCCATGAATCGGGTTTGTATCGTTGATACGGCCACTTCAAGAACCGCCGAGGAAGCCTTCTGTTCACCTTTGATTTACCAAGGATTCGCAAAAGCTCGTGAGTTCAAAACTCGCTCACCGTTTCAATACAAGCCCTGCATGGGTCCTGCGACACAGGCAAGTGTGCATATACAGGTTTCCTTCAACTTGCCCGGACGTCACGCCGCGCTCATTCGGACAAGCCAACAACAAGGCTTGGGTCGTTTCCATCTGCCTCTGTGCTCCACCTAAGT
Source organism: Dendryphion nanum (assembly GCA_020744415.1). Taxonomy (NCBI): domain Eukaryota; kingdom Fungi; phylum Ascomycota; class Dothideomycetes; order Pleosporales; family Torulaceae; genus Dendryphion; species Dendryphion nanum. The sequence goes on along the minus strand of JAGMWT010000004.1, from coordinate 753,997 downwards.
TAACACCCCCTGTCTTGCCGCTGATGGTCGACCTCATGTCAAATTCTCCCAACACTATACATGGTTTAGGGGATTAGCTCCACATTGTTTCTGTTTTCGTCTTGGCTGCAGTAGCGTCTAGGTTATTGTAGTTTGATTGTTGCTGGAGCCTCGTCCGTTGAGGGTGGTGGCGCAAGTCACACTCTTCCTTTTTTGCAGACCTTAGGTGCCGGGACTAGCCCGACTTCACCCTTCGTCTTAGGTGTGGTTCCCTTGGTCCAAATTGCCCTCCCTGGACGGGTTATGGAAGCCCCGAACCAGGTGGTGTGACTAAGTAATTTTTGCAGTTTGTTTCCTAGGCGGGCTAAGCATCGGTTCTCATCCACTCGGAGAACGTTCCTCTCGCTGTTTACATTCGACCGCCGCCCGTAGTTCGCACACGAGGTTCGGTCATCCTCTTTCATTGTCTGAGATGATGTTTACGTTGTCTGCGTTCTATAAGGAGTTATTTTTTTCTGTTATACGACGCCGAGTCTGACCATAGCAGGTTTGAGTGAAGCCGCGAGAGAAGCAGTAGGCTATGCCGATCGAACTACAATCAGCTTGCCAGCGCAATGCAACCTCAATCTGCAGCCTCCGTAAACCCGATTTCGGTCATGTTGCTGATGCAAGCATTTGGAGATGACTGAAGGGTGTCGAGAAGGGCTGGGTCATATTCAACAGGAGGAGGTTGAAAAGGTTACAGTATTGTAACAGTTCTCGACTTGTGCAGACAGATCATAGCATGGTTCTTTGTCTGTCTCGGGTTTGATAAGCCAGCGGCAATGCTGATCTTTGTAGATCATTTGTCCAGAAATATTGTGAGAGAATCAGCGATGTCGAACAATTAAGGTTGGGAGGGCGTTCCTGAGCGGCTGACCGCCAATCACCTAACCAGCAGCCATAATGGGTGTGGCGCTGATCCTTACTCCAAATGCGGGAAAACCAGATACGAATCTGTATATGCAATCTATATGCGTTGGCGAACAACAAGAGACTAGGCTACGGAATGTGCGGCAGGTGCTGCCACTAGCCTTCACTTTTGTGCGCCATTCTAGGTTTGCTAAAACCAGGATGTGACGTCTCAGCTAGTCCAATGATGTTCATTTACGAAGACGACACACGCCAAGTAGATGCTCGATGGCATCAAGAACGGGAATTGAAGACCGTCTGACAATCCAGAACCACGTCACCGCAGCGTTCTCGGACCGCTTGGTACCAACAATGGCTTATGCTTCTTGCATCCTTACCTGTCTCGTGGGACGGCAGTGCAGAGCCCGCCACTGCTGAGGTCAATCACTCAGGGCCCCTGTCCAAGCTTCTTCGTAAGGGCTTTCACACTCCCGCAGGCGCCTTTTAGGTCGGTGCAAAGGTGCTCGTTTCATGCCGGCGGTTGATCAAAGCACCGTCATATCTTGAACTCCGTGGTAGCATTCGTCGTCCTAGATTGCTAACCCACAGATCCCATAACTACCCTATCTAATGCCCTGATTTGAGAAATCCGGAAAGGCAATTGATTTTCTTTACACTCACCATGGTCTCCAACTCGATTGCGGCATGTAATGCCGTCGACAACAACTTTGGGCCGTACGCTGGAGAACGTTGTCGAGGCGGGTTCGACTTCACCCTTTACTTCGAGGATATCTTCCTGTCAATAGCGCCCCTGGCTATCATTCTCGCCATTGCACCAGTCAGAATCTTCTACCTGTGGAGAAAAAAGACCAAAGTGTCTAGGTCTTTCTTGTTACCGGCAAAGTTGGTATGTTCATTACTCTCAATCTTCGAGCCTAGCAGCAACAAGACATTAACAACGACCTTCTAGTTAGCATGGACCTTCCTCGCCGCTTTCGATCTCGCTCTCCTGGTCCTCTGGGTGAAGAGGACAACTTTCAAGAGCAAGGCGGCCATACCATCAGCGGTCCTAAGTCTCCTAGGTGTTCTCCTCCTCAGTCTCATGTCTTACTTCGAACATGTGCGCTCGATCCGAACATCCTTCCTACTCAACTTCTATCTCTTCTTCACCATCATATTCGATGCTGCCCGGTCACGAAGCTACTCACTGGAAAAGAACATGGAGATGATATCGGTGTTGTTTACAACTCGGGTGGGCGTCAAGCTTTTTCTCGCAATATTCGAAGCCAAAGGCAAGAGGAACTTGTTATTGCCTGAATTTGCCGACTCACCACCAGAGGAGACGAGTGGAATGTACAATCGAGCAATGTTCTGGTGGCAGATCCCCCTATTCCGACAAGGCTTTTCCAGCTCTCTCAAAGTCGAGGACCTCTTCCAGCTTGACAAGCATCTCAAGTCCAACTTCCTGCAATCACGCATTCAATCTGCCTGGGATAAACGTAAGTTCAAACAATGAAGTTTAACGCCCGTGTTCAAATGTTAACATTGCTCAGTTTCTGGCAAAGAATCCAAATCTTTGTTTGTCGTCACTCTAAACCGACTAAAATGGCCTGTGCTTGCCGTCGTGCCACCCCGTCTTTGCTTGATCGCATTCAACTTTTGCCAGCCCTTCTTGATCGAAAGAGCGATCGCATACTCGGAAGAGGCCAATACAGCCCATAGCCGAAATGTGGGGTACGGGTTAATCGGCGCTTACGTTATTGTTTACATTGGTATCGCTGTAGGTTTCTCATTCCCAGTTGACGTTTGGCTAGTGTCGCTTACTGTGACCAGATATCCACAGGGCAGTACCAGCACTTCACCTATCGCGCCATCACCATGATGCGAGGTGGAATGATTTCGATGCTGTACAACAAAGCGAGCGATGTAAAATTGACCGATGTTGATCAGGCGTCTTCTTTGACCCTGATGAGCGCCGACATTGAGCGCATTGTTTCAGGAATGCAGACCGGTCATGAGTTGTGGTCGAATACCCTTGAGGTTGTTCTGGCGATCTACCTCCTTAGCCGACAATTGGGCGCCGCAAGTGCGGTTCCTATCGCTGTCGCAGTTGGTAAGTTAGCGCATTTCGCATATCGACAGGCAAGGTGGTTATTAACAGATCCGCGTAGTATCCCTCGTTGGATCATTGGGTGCCACTGGTCTGGTCATGTCACGCCAAGCGATGTGGCTAGAGGCTATCGAGAGACGTATCGCTGCGACCACCTCCATGTTGAGCTCTATGAAGGGTGTCAAGATGTGCGGTCTCACAGATGTACTCAGGGAAGACCTGCAAGCGCTCCGTGTGCAGGAACTTGAGATCTCAAAGAAGTTTCGTAAGCTCCTTATCTGGACCATGGGTTTCTGTAAGTGGACAAGCCTCAAGCTTCTGTTCGAGAACTCATCTAACCGCATACAGCATATATTTCGCCTGTAGTCTCGCCCATCGCCACATTCGCAGTCTTTTCTGTGATGGCACGTGATAGACAAGGCGGCGCAACCCTAGATACAGCAAGAGTCTTCACTTCACTGTCACTTTTCACACTCCTAACTGAACCACTTGGCTCTCTAATTATGGCACTCGCAAGTTTCATGGGTGGCGTAGGCTCCTTTGCCAGAATCCAAGAATTCCTGGTACAGGAAGCCAGACCCGAGCAACGCAAATTCCCATTCCTTCGCAATAGTGTTAGCTCAGCTTCAGATATCGCTGGAGACGAGTCCGACAAGGGTTCTAATGCGTCTCAGAAGAGCCGCTTCTCCATGGAAATCAGGGATCGTGGCCTTGCCAGTACGCAGGCTGTCGTTATTGAGAATGGTTTCTTTGGCTGGGATAAGGAAAAGGAGCCCATGGGGTGCTTGCAATCTATCAACATGACAGTCCCGCGGGCCAAAATTACCATGGTCGTGGGTCCTGTAGGATGTGGTAAATCGACACTTCTCAAGGCTGTTCTAGGTGAGTTGCCGGTCATGGGTGGCACCGTCCAATTATCTTCGCTGCGCATTGCGCTGTGTGACCAAACACCGTGGCACATGAACGGCACGATCCAGCAGAGCATATTGGGTGTGTCAGACTTTGACCAGCGGTGGTATGCATCGGTTATCCGCAGTTGTGCCCTGGACGAAGATCTTCGCCAGATGCCAGAGGGTGACCAGACGCCAATCGGCAGCAAGGGTATCGCTTTGAGTGGAGGACAGAGCCAGCGCATTGTGAGACACCCTCCATATTAACCGCACGCCTGGACCCCTACTAACATGACTCTTTCACAGGCACTCGCAAGAGCGGTATACGCCCAGAAAGACATCATCATTCTTGACGATTGTCTGAGCGGTCTTGATTCCCACACAGAGAATCGTGTTTTCCACAGCCTTTTTGGTACACAAGGTATCCTCAGAAGATGCAGGAGCACAGTTCTTATTGCTTCATCATCAGGTAAGCTGGCATTCCATTTATCCCATAATTATATAACAGCTAACATGTATCTCTTTATTTAGCCAAACGACTACCCTACTGCGACCAGATTGTTTCCCTTGACAGCAACGGCAGGATCCTAGAGCAAGGGACCTACGACGCTTTAAACCGCGCAGGTGGCTACGTCTCCAGCTTCGACCTACCACCGCCTGATTGGGACTTTGTTCCCGAGAAGCATCTTTACGAGGCACCTCCCAAGTATACCGAGCGTGTGAGTTCTGGAAAGGTGACCGAAGATGACATTCAAGCCGAAGCCAATAAGCGCACGGGCGACTCGACGATCTACCTCTTCTACGTTCGTTCCGTCGGGTGGACTGCGACTATCATTTTCATCGTCTCAATTACTATCTTCATCTTTGGTCAGTTGTTCCCAACATGGTGGGTCAAGGAATGGGCATCTTTCAACGCAAGCCATCCCAACCAGAAACTTGGATTCTATCTAGGTATCTATGGTATGCTTGGTGGAGTGGCTCTTCTCTTCCTCATCATCAGCTGTTGGCAACTCATTATCACCATGGTCCCGCGCTCTGGCGTCGCCTTCCACTGGAAGCTGTTGACGACTGTTCTCAGCTCGCCAATGTCGTTTTTTGCAACCACAGATACTGGTGTTACCCTCAACCGCTTCAGTCAAGATCTCCAGTTGATTGATATGGAACTTCCAGTAACAGCACTCAATACGTTCGCGACCTTCGTTCTTTGCATCGGTCAAATGGCATTGATTGCGGCAGCATCACCTTACGCAGCCATCTCCTTCCCGGTTGTTGGTGGAACGTTGTACGTGGTTCAAAGGTTCTACCTCCGAACATCGCGCCAACTAAGGTTTCTCGATCTTGAGGCGAAATCCCCGCTGTACTCTGCATTCAACGAAATGCTCGAAGGTCTACCCACAATTCGCGCCTTTGGGTGGCAAGACTATCTTGTTGACAAGGCCAAGGACCTCCTTGATCGCAGTCAACGCCCCTTCTACCTCCTGTTCGCCGTGCAACGTTGGCTCACCTTGGTACTAGACCTTGTCGTCGCGGCCGTCGCCACCCTGCTTATCGTTCTCGTTGTTACCTTACATGGCAAGATAGATCCTGGATATGTAGGTGTTGCGTTACTGAACGTCATTCTGTTCTCGCAGAGCGTCAAGTTGCTTGTCTCTTTCTGGGCGCAGCTCGAGACCCACATTGGTAGTGTTGCCAGGATTAAGACTTTCACCGAAGACGCTGTGAGCGAGGACCAAGAAGGCGAGGACCAAGTACCTCCACCGAACTGGCCCAGCGCAGGCAGGATCGAGTTCAAGGATGTTACTGCTTGCTATCGGTATGCGGATCACTATCTGTTTAAAATTCTCTACTAATGCTTCTAGACCTTACGAGCCCGTCATTGACAAGTTCACCCTCACCATCGAGCCTGGTGAGAAGGTAGCGGTTATCGGTCGCACTGGAAGGTAAGTCACTTCTGACATTCATCCCTCAGGTTTTGTCTAATGGTTCCTCTAGTGGAAAATCTTCTCTCGTGTCCACCATTTTCCGCATGCTTGACCTTTCACAAGGTACCATCACCATCGACTCGCACCCTCTCCACCGCATGCCCCGTCAGACAATTCGCAGTCGCCTCATCGGTCTCCCACAAGATGCCTACCTACTTCCAGGTTCCGTGCGCCTCAATGCAGACCCCCTGAAGCAGAGCAACGACAAGGCTATCATGCAAGCGCTCAAAGACGTGCAGCTATGGGATATCGTTGTTAGTAAAGGTGACGAAGTCAAGTACGAACATCCTCTTGATGTACCTGTTGAGGATCTCCACTTCTCGCATGGTCAACGCCAGCTGTTCTGCATCGCGCGGGCCATGCTACGACGTGAGAGGGGCAGTGTTGTTGTACTAGACGAAGCTACCAGCAAGTAAGTGTTCCCCACCCTGAATGTTCAAAAAACCATCTAACATCTTCTCCACAGCCTCGATGCTGCTAGCGACGCCTGTGTCCAACGTCTTCTCCGATCCAAGTTCGCTTCGCACACCATCATCGCCGTCGCACACAAACTTGACACAATCCTCGACTTTGATAAGGTCGCCGTTATGAACAACGGTCTCCTCGTCGAATACGGCGAGCCCTACAAGCTCCTCGAACAAGAAGACAGTTGGTTCAAGTCTTTATACGAGGAGAACTCCCGCAGCGACATCGCAGAGGTGGAACAAACGGAGGATGTTATCTCCATCGCGCAATGATTTCAGAACTCGGTTTAGCATTTACACGCTTTCTTTTTTCTTTTGTTGGTCTACTTTTCTTAATAGTCATCCTGCATACAATCTTCATAGTTTGTCACACAAATATCTAGCTAGCAGAGCCTAGTCAAAGTCAAAGTTCATTTATCTATCTTCTCGTTTTTGGCGGCGTTGGTTCCTCACCTCTCTTCCGTACTTCTAAATTGTCATTTCCTTCTCTCTGTACCCAAGAGCCACACATTTCGCTCGTAGCAATCCGTTCGGAACTTTTTTTTTTCGTCATCCTATTCTTCCTAATTTCCCTAACTACGCGCACACAACAAAATTATTCCTCGGTTTCTGGATACGAAAGAAATCAGCTGCGTCGCCGTCGCATTCGCTCAGAGCTAGCTCGTGCTCGGACGGTATTTTGGGGCAGGGCTCTCTCTCGGCATAACACGGTCGTTACGTTACACCTATCTCGTATTTTCCTTTGTCTTCGTTTTTCATAAGCCCGAGCTAAGACCAGCTATCTATCTATATGTCGGATTTGTACATAGGAAAATTTCGAAATGAATCGAAAATGCTCGGATTCTAGTTAAAATTCGAGCTCACATCATACTTCTGTGTCGGGATTGTAAACAACAGAAATGATTTCAGATCCTTCTCACCTCAGCCCAGCCTAGCCCCCAAAAAACACAGACCAGCTAAACGAGAAAGAAAACACGAGGAATTTTTCTTCTCGCACTCCCCAACCCAAACAAACAAACAAACCCCGAGACAGACAGACCCACTCCCAATACAAACAGCAAAACTTTTTTCTCCCCCTTCTCTCAGCAAAAAATCCTCGTACCTACGGCCCGCACTCTACAATCCCGAACAAATTACCCATACTCATATCCCTTTCTCCTGCTCCGTGACCTCCAAAAAGCAACGATCAGCGAGAAACTCTAAACTGCGAGGTCGAGACTCGGATGGACTAGCCGATCGCTTCCTGTTTAACGCGATGGAGGGTCTATGCGCGGTAGGTGAGGGCACGTGCCTGCGGGCGGATAAGTATGTAGGGGAGGGGAGATGGTTTGTAACGGCATAGGGATGTGTAAGCTGTGGGAGGTTTGTATATGGGGGATTCATGCGTGGGTCTTGGTGGATGGAAGGGAGGGTATGCGGTGTGGTGCGGATGTGCGGGAAGGTTACGTTGAATGTAGGGTTCTTAGGTTGGTGATCAACATTGCAGTGCAGTGCTGTACTGCGGGTAGGCGGGCGTCCGAATGTCGGAGCGGAAGGCTTAGGCATGTGTGGTGTGGAAGGTTTAGGGAGAAGGTTCTTAGGGCCCATGGATTGGAGGTAGGCGTTGGGATGGCTTGGTCCCCCAGTGCCAAGAATGTGTAGCATTGTGGGTGGGTGGATGGCATGGGCAAGGGGAAGGAAAAATTGGAGTGTTTCAGATTGTAAATGCGGTGGAACGGTTGGGATAGTGTTGTTGGGTGATGGTGTAGTAGAGGGGTTTAGGATTTGGGGGAATTAGGGGGTAGGAAAGCGTGAAGGGATTAGGAAGGGGACGTGTAGATCTTTATGTTTTGTTTTTGGGGGGTTTTGCTACTGGATTGGGCTGGACTGGACGGGAATGTATAGATGGTTTCCAAGAGATGGGGTGTGCACGTGCAAGGAGCAGATTCCCCTGTTGCTCATGGAAAGTATATATGCAAACGAGGGATTTCTCTTGTTTTGTCAATCAGGGCATTGAAATTGAATAGACAGATGAATCCTCCTCTCGTTTATTCTAGTGTCTTGAACCGTGTAGTCTGAAACTTGTCTCTCGGTGTCTTCTTAGTCGGCGTAGTATTCCTGCCGAGTAATGTATACCTGTGGCGCAAATAAAGTACAACAGGTATGCTATCCAACGTCATCGAGTCTATGATGCATATTCGGATACCGATCAGGCGTACCTCGTGCTGTTCGCAGAGAGATAGAGGAAGATATTTCAGTTTCGGTTTTCAGACAGCAGTGTAAATGGTACTGTGCACTTCCCATCAAAGCTGTCTAGTCCCTGACCTTGATCTCGTGTGGGAAGAACCAGGCATGTAGGGTCGAAGTAGCATATCGGGCAGGTGCGTCGTCAGGCGACCTGTTTTGAAAGTTTGAGTCATGGTGTAGGTAGCAATCACTGTGCCTCTATGCACTTTCTGGCCCGCGTCCCGTCCATCATCATCATTAGCACCCCTCCACTTCACTGAGTACCATCTTCTTTCCTCCCTCAGCACAAGACAACAAACTCATCACACAAGTGACTATAATAACAACACACCCTCTTACGCCGCCACCCCGCGTATCCCTCTCCTGTCCCCACTCCGGCACTCCTATCCGATCGATCCATCACGTCGCCACGCATCCCCCCTCCATGTCCGACTGCTCATCTCCCGTCCCTAGATCCCCATGTCCCATCCTTCTCTGCAGCTCTCCCCAAGAAAACACCCCTCCAACCCTCCACCCTCTAGAAATATGCCCGCTCTTCTCTCGATCCAATCAACCCCCCAATATATGTCATCTTTCCATCCCGCTTCCGCCTCCTCCTATCCAATCATGTCCCCCCACGAGATCGGACGGATCCCGCGTCTCGTAGCATTGTGATGGAGGGGGGTGGGGATCTCCGCCCCTGGTTGGTTACTATGACAGTGTTACCTACCTGCCCCCTCTTTTAGACCCTGGCCTTCTGCTTGGTGGATGCGGATAAGTGCATCATGCCTTGCTTTGACGATCTACACGTTTGCTTCGATCGACAGCGACGGGGGCAATATGCATGAAATTCATGGGATTGGGGATTTGGGATCACGAGGGTTGGGTGTTCTGTGTGCGCCGTGAGCCTGGTGGATGGAAGTGTAGGGATGACTTCCTGTGGTGGGTGAAGTGCAGAGAAGGATCTGGTTTTCGGGAAAGAAGGTATGCAGGTGTGTTTTGCTTTTTTGAGGCCGGAAGCATGAGGGGTGACGGGGGGACAGTGGGTGATCATGTGATGGTCAGGAGGTTTCGTGCTAGGAGGATCGGGTTCACGGGTTTGGAAGGTGTGCAGATTCAGCTTTATGCTATTGGTCTCATTTCGTTCTTTTCTTTTGTGTGACCTTGTAGAAGTTCTGTGTCAGCCTTGCCCACAATGGGTTTTAGGAGAGGTATTAGTGTAAGAATAGATAACGAGTGATTAGACAATTAGTTCTCAATATATTCTCTAACTATCTGGTTTTTCTGATGCTTTGACTTTCGTGTTTAGTCGACAACACATCATATTCTCGAGCATAGGGAGCTCTTAAAGATCGACGCTCGTACCAGCAGTCACTTTCCGATGCTGCAACCCCTTGTACACACCGAAATATCTTTTTAACATCAGTATATTGCTAGAATGGCCTAGAAATATTTCATCTCGCTCCTAGAGTCCCAATCTCTTACTTTCCTAAAAAATCAAAATTTGTGTTCACTCTTCTGATTTTTAGCTCATTTAAATTTCATGTGTTCTTCTCCTCCAAAGTTGCTCCAACAAATTGACATCCCCACCCAAACATCTGAATATACAGCCATGTGCGCTTCAATATTTTAATATAACTTTCTATACTTATTTTACACGCTTTTCTGCCTTCTCGAGTTTTCTCCATACCAAATTTGGATGAATCAAGTCTTACAATTTCAATAACTTTGATACTACATCCACCACGACTCCAAACCAAACCTCACCAATATCTCTTCCTTATTAAACTCCAATCTCAGTTTTAACTGTATTCTACAAATATGTCTACATATATTCTATTCAGTTTTCTCTCTCCCCAGGTTCTAATGTATTACTTAAAGAACCCACTGGATATTAGTATCGTGATGAAGTAACGAATGGAGAAGAACAGAGGTATATTGAGGTGCCGGAGGGCATCAGGGCTATATACGAAAGTGAATGGGCTATTCTACATATGGGTAGCTTCGTGGGATAAGTAATCGAGGCACGTGACGTATATGTTCACAAGTGTAAACAAACTCCTTTCAACACAACTCCGCTTTCTCCGTCATACATATACTCGATACAGTGTTAATTCAAGAAACAGGTACTAGAAACAATATCAAAAAAATCCTAATACAAGATTTCCATGAAGGCTTTTTCAATTCATTTAAACGCAATCACATACATGTTTAAGTCCTAGAAACTCCTTCTATCCTCTCATAAACTCATTCCTTCGTGTCTACAACCAAAATCTGTTCCTTTTAACTCGCAACTCTGTTATTATTCATCAAGTAGAATGATTCTATTCGAAAAAGGCTCAAAATCCCCTTCTCTCTAAACCTTCCAGACAAAGACAACACAAAACCCCCCTCCCAAACTCCAATCCCAATCTTCCCTCTCTCTTCCTCTCTCTCTCTTCCTCTCTCTCTCTTCCTCTCTCTCTCTTCCTCTCTCTCTCTTCCTCTCCACCCCCAAAACTCGACACAGCTCACTAGTACATCCAACCCTAAGCCCAATTTCCCAAAGCGCATATCGTGAAACAGTAACGAAAAATAAATATATCAAACGCAGTACGAACAAGAACACAAACGCAAGGACAGTCATACCTCCAACAACGACACACCCCATATTCAAAATATACCCAACAACAACCGCAAACACAATCGCAAACGCGCGATGAACCTACCCAAGACGAACATCCTCATACCAACTACTTCGGCATCTACACATCCCCAGGAACAAATCTCAATGGTTCCAATCTCCAAGGAGAGAAATCGTACATGTATCTTTCCTTCTCCCCTCTCCCTCATTCCAACCTCCAAGTCGTCCGGGATAGAAAGTCCACACAGCCAACACCAAATTCATACTATACCAAGTATCTACGTTTTCCAGTCTCGGTATAGGTGGGTATGCATACAGAGATATCCAGGGCCTGAATAAGTCAGAAGGAAGAGAAGCGGCGTGATGGAATAGATCATATGAAGTATTGTGAAGATATGTATATATGCATATCGTGCCATTCTTATATTCGCAAAAACAAAAAACCTTTTGTGGTTTCGAGAAAGTCCCTGGTGGGAATGTTGGTGTTGATTCGATACAGTGCTTTTAGAATTGGAAATCGATTTTGGAGACTGTGCGTTCAATGGATCGGTATCGATGGGTGTCTGTATAGTCGATATATACTAGGTCCATGGATGTGGATTCGACTTTCGGAAAGCATTCAATTAGGTGGAACGCTATAGAAATCTTCATGTGAAACTCTTGGCTCATAATCTCTTATCTTTTACTTGAATATGATTGGATGCTAACTATGGTAGACTAATTGTGACATGTGAATGTGGATGCGCGGATAAAAGATATGCGTATCTATGTAGTCGATATCGATCGATTGGACGCACTGTTTTTGGAATAAGAGAATTTTTTGCCTTGGGCAATGAAGTGTTTGATTTGGGATTCATGAGCAAAGTTTTTCACGGATTGGAGGGAAGGCTGTTTATTGATGGGCTTTCTAGATTATAATTAACTAGCGTCGACGAAACATTGCTTCTTATTTTCAATGGTAGGAGTTCGTCTGCTCTGATGGAAGCAAAAGAGGAAATAAGAAAATGGTGCATGGGAAAAGAGTAGGATATACGTCTAGGTATTGGTGTTGTATTGTCTTTTCTTCGTTATTCATTGCAGAATCTATGTTCTAATATGTTATACAAGGCGATCTATGGGTATCTCTTTATAATCCGTCTCCTTTTTATCCTCTCTAATATCTTGTTCCCTCCACTCCCTACCAAACATCCCCATGCTCATTGCCCTCTATCAAACCCTTTCCTCCCCTTCGGCCTTCCCTCCCTTCCTCACCCTCCCACCTCCCCACAAAACCCACCCAAGCACCCCCAGCACCAAAACCCCCAATCCCACAGCCCCAACCCCCGCCCACCTCGCGCTCCTGACCTGTCCACACGCAGCCCTAGTCCACCTCAAATTCTTCCCAACCCCCAATCTACTCTCCCCCACCCCATTCTCTTCTACTAACCGCGCCAACTCACAAACCCACGTTTCAACACTATACGGCCCATGCAGCGTTGTGCCGTACAGCGAGGTCAGAGGCGGGAACGTAGTGCTAGCCGAGCGCCAGGCGGAGAGATGCAAGTAAAGCGTTAGAGCGAACGAGAGTAGAGTGAAGACGACGGAGGTGCCTAGTAGGAGTGGTGAGTGGAATGCCTATGTAGGAATCAAACGTCAGCTGAGTTCTTCATCTACAGAAACAAGAAACTTAAGAAAAGAAATCAAACTTACCGGTCTCCATCCCCCAGACCCCCTCCATAACTTCCCCATGCCCAACATCCCGATCCCCGCCGCTAGCACTCCCACTCCCCCTAGTATAATTCCCGCAACAGTGCTTCCGTATGCAATATCTACGTCGATACTGATCCAGCACGTTGTCGCCAGACCGCAAGATTGCTCTCCAGCGCTGCAAGGCGCAGCGCTGTTCCGGCAGAGCGGGTCTGGGATGTGGATAGGATAGGGGGGGATGAGGTTGTTTTTGAGCTTGTAGGCGGGGAGGGCGGTGAGGATGGCGATTATGAGGGAAAGGAGGAGGAGGGTTGTTGAGAGGGCGAGGGCAAGGAGGAGGGATTTAGGTGTTGAGGTGGGTTTCGAGGGGGATGAGTGGTTTGGGAGGTTGGTTGTGTGGCGGGATGTGTAGGGTGGTGGTGGTGGGTCGGACGGGGATGGTGAGGTTGGTTGAGTAGCGGTTGAGGTTGAGGTTGATGGGTGTTGTGTTGAAGCCATGGTCGATTGTATGTTGTTCGTATGAATGGAATATATCGAAGTCAAACTCTCAGACTCGGGCTCGGGCTCGATCTCGATCCACGTCCAGAATCCGACGTCGAAGAGTGAAAGAATCCAACTTCAAACTCGAAAAGTACTCCTCTTAAAATCCTCAAATAAACCCAAGAAAAATTTTCCAAGATCGACAAAAAGCACACCGATATGTAAGAAGACTAGATAATCCTCCAAAAAGGAGAAGGAATCACTCTAATATGAACAGCAGAGTCTCCTCATCCCTCAAGCCCCCCTATCGCTCACCCACTCAGCCTCGCCCACAACTCTCCACGCCTCGCCTTCGTCCACCGCACCGTGGAGCGCGCCTCAAAACACACTGCGCCCAGCGCGCCCTCTCGCGCGTAAAATATACGCCCTGCCTCAGATCCCCCGTGATCCGTCATCCGATCGGAGACCCGCTGGCAGGTGCACGCCATTCTCCTCACAAGACTCCCCTTTCCATATACCTAGCCGCAAGCATGGGCCCGAAAAGTGGAGTGGAATGGAAAAAATGCATGCCTGCCTGCCTGCCTGCTTGCGGCCCTGCGCATTGTGGCACGGAGATTCGAGATGGAGTTGAGGCTGAGGGGCTGTGTGGGCGCCCGGTGTCGGGGCGGCGCTTAGACATTTTGAAAAACTACCTACCTGCTGAGGCCGCGGCGTTTTCTACGCCCGAATTCGCCTTTGTAAGGCAAAGCGAATGCGAGGCTGAGTGGAATGGAGTGAAGTGAAGTGGGCGTCATATTGTGTTGGAATGTGGGAGCGGTGAACAATGGTTGAGTGCGAGTTCGGTGGAGAGCGACGATGTCGTTTAGGGAGCATAACGCGAATGTTGTAATGCTGTGCCGCACGCAACCGCAAACCTCCTCATAAAAGAACCTTTCACACAGCAAAAGGGCACGAAATAGGGCTTGGTCTTTTATGAATTTGTTGATTTCGGACAAAAGCGTGCACGATTCGATCCGTACACGCTTCACTTCATCTACCTATCCTGCTCTGTGATTTCAGAGTGTACTAATATTACAATACAAGTCATATATCCAACCCTTTTTTCTTCCCGAGTGCACATCGCCATTTCCTAATCCCGGTATCAACATCTCTGTAAGCCAGAGATGAGGTTCGTTAAAGGCGATGTGTAGATGGTTCATGCCCGTATCCAATCCCATATATTTTGGTATCTCGTTAACCCATCAATTATTCCAGATCCGTCCCTGATTCATATCATAACTCATTAAATCCTCCATCTTCCTCCTCGCCAAGCACGGTGTACGGACCATGCTTTGGCTGTTTTGCATTGACTCGCTAGATGATTGGTATAATCAAGCAGGCGCCTGCACAGGACGAAACTTCTTCCCGCCCTTGGTGTGTGGGAATCTGGCCTGGTTTTTTAGGCCAGAACATGTTATAACCATGAACGATAAGTATGTCAACATCACGCGAGATCATCAGATCACACTGAATAATCCGATAAATATCGAAAGCAGACAGCTCTCGAAGCGTGGTGCCCAAAGATCAGCGGCAGCGCCCTTGCTGTTCGTGGCACGCGGTGCACCATCTGTGCCTGTCGCTCCAACGCTTGCGTGGCTTGCTGTGGTCACGGCCTGGCCCCTAGTAGTTGTTGCCGGAAAAAGCGCAGTTGACGTACTGCGCCCGGAGCTTCCATAGATAAGTGCTGTCGCTCCCGGGGCAAGGCTCACTGTTGTTCCATCGTATACTATGGTGCCGCCGGGCGTCAGTGTCTGCCCATGTATTATGAATGTTGTTCCAGTCCCCGGCGCTGCAGTGAAAGTTTCTTGACCCACTGTCAGAAGAGGCGCATTGGTAATTGTGCTCGGTGTGTTAAGCAAGGTAGTTCGGCCATTGACGACAATGGCGGTAGCTCCTGGGGCGAGTGAAATAGTAGTCCCAGCGACGGTAATAACACCTCCTGGTGTAAGTTGGACCCCACCAATATTGTACGTTGTCCCAGGCCCAGGCTGCACAGTGTATACCCCGTTGCCGATGGTAAGGGGCGGTGCGGTGATGAGTACAGGAGGTGGATTTGCGAATGTAGACGTCACGCCATTGACTACAACAAAGGATGCAGATGGAGCGAGCGAAATCGTTCTGCCTTCGACTGTGATCGCTCTGCCGGGTTCAAGAGTCTGCCCATTAATGACGAAAGACGATCCAGGGTTTGCAGTAAACGTCGTTCCAGCAATGATGATCTCTGGTGCGGCTCCAGGAAAGACATTGATTAGCGAAGACGTGACACCGTTGACCACTACACCAGACGAAGCGAGCGATAGGGTAATTCCGTCTACCGTAATGGGCTGGCCATTGGGCACTAGGGTCTGACCAGATATAACGAAGGTGGATCCTGAAGTCGCTACAATAGTAGATCCTCCAACAACAATTGCGGGTCTTGGGGTGACGACCGGTCCAGGAGTGGGCAAGGCCTGGGTTGAATCTCCAATGACAATAAAGGATGCTCCAGGTGCCAAACTCACTATAGTACCAGCGACCGTGGCCGTTCCTCCTGGAGTAAGCGTCTGTCCTGGTGCGATGAAGAACTGCGTGGCCGCATTACCGGTCAGTGTCGAAGAGCCAATTGTCAAGATGGGTGGGGGGACCTGCACAGTAGGTACTGGGGGTGGAGGAATGGTCGAAGTGGTACCTCCTACGACGATAGCGGTACCACCCGGAACGAGCGAAACGGCCACAGTGCCAACTGTGATGGGGGGACCTCCTGGGGTCAATGTTTGTGAGCCGACCACTACAACGGAAGATGGAAGAATAACGACTGGAGTAGATGCGATCGTTCCTATCGTACGGGGAGTACCCTCAGCAGCAGTGGGACCCTGTCCTGGATTGTTATTCGCTTGTGGGAGCCCATTGGTTGGGGTTGCAGTTGTTTGTGCAACCGCTGGTTGGACGACGGCCCGATACGACGATGTTGTTGTCGTCTCAAAACCATCCGCGGTGTGCATTATCATAGGAATGTCGAGCGTTAGTGGGGGTGATGAATTCTTCCCCGTCTCTTGGACGAAAACTTTGGGATCATCTTCGAAGCCGGTTACTGAAGTTTCTAGGCGCACGATGAAAGGGGCGGCGTTGACCGGGTATACAATGTACAAATCCACAACGATTAAGACGGTGACAGTTGCTGTAAGTGTACCCCCATCGCACAGTGATTGGGGAATCTGCTGCAAGAATTCAGAAGGGACAGTGCCTGTGGCCGTGGCGGAATCCTCAATTCCCTTTAGCCAATAAGGATAGGCGTACGGAGTAGGGAGGTTGACTGTCTCGGTACTCGTAACAGTGGTGATCCGGCTATCGATTCCTGCAACTGGCGCGGCAACTTCGACCTCATACGCCGAGAAGTAGAGGACTGGCGTCGTAGACGTGCTAGACGAATTAGTTACCATACTTCATTACTGAAAGAGACCAGGCTTACGCGATAAAGGCAGTCTTGTTACCAACACCGCCTATGGCAACTGATGCCGGGGCCGGGAGATCAGTCATATAGGAATATACCTCCGTTTCTCGTACGATGTTGTCCTCCGGTAACGTTTTTGGAGCAGGTCTTGATACGACCGATGTGGAAGCCGCCGTTGGCGTAACATGATACTCATCATAGTAGGTCCAGGTGACATCAAAGTCAGGATCGTACAGCAAGCTTTCCGTGTAGGCCTGATCTTTGAGTGCGGAGTTGACATCAAAGGTTGCTGTATTTGCTCTGGTCGTTACGTACCCAGGGCCCCTAGAGTAATTTGCACCAAGAGTGGTGAAGGTGGCCTACCACGTGGTCAGCATATTGAAGATAAAGTGAGTAGATTGGCGGTACCGTTGCGAAACCCTATACAAGGCGTTAGCGAAAGCATTGCTGCTGGGTGATGGGTACAACTCACATAGGTAGCTGCGTACCACCAATCAATGGAAGCACTGGGGATGTTGATGGTACAAGAGGCAGTGTTATTGCTACTGGTTGCATTTGACTTAATCTCTGTGACA
Organism: Dendryphion nanum; assembly: GCA_020744415.1. NCBI lineage: Eukaryota > Fungi > Ascomycota > Dothideomycetes > Pleosporales > Torulaceae > Dendryphion > Dendryphion nanum. The sequence goes on along the minus strand of JAGMWT010000004.1, from coordinate 736,643 downwards.
TTTGTGACATTTGAAAAGGTCACGGTTGGCTTTGCTGTCCCATGGTTAGTGGAGACGCCCGTTCCGTTCCCGACAATGGGGAACGGCGGGGTGGCGATCGATGGTGACGGTGGTGTTGAGGTGAAGGATAACGATAGTGGAGCAGTGCCAATAGTAGAGGTGATGGCAGTTGCAGGTAACGACAGGACGATTGAGGGACGAGGCGACGAATTCGACGTAGACGTGTTCCAAAGGGTAGTAGACGTGTTCAAAAATGGCAATTCTGGGCAATCATGGCTTGAGTTAGGCGGGCGTGATGCGATACGAGGGATTCGACGCTAAAGCAGAGATCTGCTACTCACCACGATGGAATAAACGCCCGTGGACTGTAGACAACAGCGTCGTCGATAGCACCAACAAATGAAGCACAAACATTGTCTCTTTCCCTTCTGCTGTGTCGGCGCGACAGCAGGCAGACAATCAAAACCACAACATCAGCGACGACAGCGAACGCAGGCGACGACCCCGAGCGAGCGGCAGAAGTGTGGGAGTGTGCAGGGGAAAAGGAGCAAGAGGCTGCAAGAGGCTGCACAGCAATTTAGGGTCGGAACGTGGAGCGACGCTCCGTTGGAAGCCTCGACGCCTTTGGGGCTAGCCCGTCGCCTGCATCAGTCTACGCTATGTTACCCGTGCCGGCCCAGCCAGTGGCTTCGAGTCTATTAAATTGAGCTTGTCTCTAGCCCGCTGGCGAACCATTTCTGAACAGCCTGTTGTACAGGTGAATTGCGTGTCACCCAGGGCAAGGTGCCTGTCCTGTCCAGTCCAGTCCTGCTCTGGAGTCTGCACCACCACTCAAATTGTTCACATCCCACCTCGGCACTCTGTTTTGTCTAGACTGGGCCGAGACTGCGGGGACAGCAAGGGACTGTGTCCGTCACTTTTTCTTGCTCGTTTGATTGCTCTTTCATGCGAGCGCCCAAGTCGAGTATGTTGCTGAAGCCTGAGAGTTGTGGTCTTGTTGCTAGCCAAACACCCAAACCAGTGGTGGGTTGCCCTGGACTCTGGAGGCTCTACATGGTATGAACTATGGCCTGGCTCGTGGCCCCTCCCTAACTGTATGTATGTATAGCGAGCCACAAGCGACGCAGTGAGGGCGAGACACGCAGCTGTTGGGTCTTCCGTCGGTCCAGCTGGACGGGCCTTTCGTTAGCAGATAAGCCCCCCCCCCGATCTGCATGCTCTTCTTGCCGTAAGCAGTTAATTCTAACGAGTTACGACCATCTCCTCCAGCGTGCGACCTCTCTCCAGCATCCGGTTCGAGGTGGGAGTGGCGTTGAACACATGTCGGAATCCACCCTCCTTCTCCACACGCCTCCCAGACTCTCCGAAAAGCCACAAAGTGAGCCGGCGCGCGCGTGGCGGGGCGGATGAAACAGGCAGGGTGTGCGAATAGTAGCAACCTGTTCTCTCCATATATATATGACGGAAAAATCGCCGGCTAATCTTGGGCGAGATGGTTCATCCATGCGACCTTCCCACCTTTCTATAGTCATTCCGAGGGTCGAGAAACGAGTGTAATGAAATGCCAAAATAGACCCCGGCCAGCTTGTGAATTGCTCCAGGTGGTCCCGTGAGTGGAAGAGAGTCGATATCAAAACGGTACTGCGGGTTAAGTGGTCCGTCTGGACTTCTGGGCGACGATACCCCATGCCTGCCGACCTACTGCTTGTCTCACCACCCTTCCTCTCCGGTTCCCTCCCTTCTCTCGCTCTCCTTCACTACGTACGCTTTTGCTCCTGTGCAGGGCTCGACTGTCGACGATACCATGCTGCGCGCACACATTGCGGTGACCTGTCTGTAATGTCCACCTCGCCCGCCCCGTCTTGCTCGCTGCCGCCGCTCCGCACCCGACGACGATGCGTCGCAGCGCCCGTTTTGCGTCCCTCCTTCTGGTCCTCGTCGCGGCGCTTCTCCAGTCATGCCTCGCCGCCAGCGACAACCGCAACACCACACTTCCGAAGCCAGTAGTCGTGAAGCCGGATCAGTTTTGGGGTGGCATCGATGGCTTTTGGTCGACCTTTATGATCCGTGTGGGCACCCCGACCCAGTTCCATCGGGTAGTGGTGTCGACCGCTTCGCAACAGACTTGGACCGTCTACGAACTGGGCTGCAAATCCAATCTCACCATCACCAATAAATTGGACGGGGCATGCAACGACGATCGCGGTTACACCTACAACGATACGCGATCAACCTCATGGAAGAGGCGAGGTTACTACCGGCTCTGGTTGGAGAGCTCTCTGGATATGGGAGGAAATGGCCTTTATGGGTACGATAACGTCGGATTGGGTGGCGTTGGAGAGGAAGGGCCGACCATCAAGAACTGTACGGTTGGTACGTTGATATCGTCTGACTTCTGGCTCGGTCACCTTGGTGTCAACCCAAAACCCACCAACTTTACGGCCTTTTCGGAACCGTCACCCAGCTTCATGACGTATGCCTTCGAACAGAAGATGATACCCAGCGTTTCGTTTGGTTACACTGCCGGCGTTAGATATCGTGAGTATAATTTACATTGCCATTGATGCTTAGTTCTAACAACTTCAAGGTGAAGAAGGAACTTTTCTTGGAAGCTTGACTCTTGGGGGCTACGACGCCTCAAGATTCATCCCCAACGAATTGTCGTTTGGGTTCTCGCCCGATAACGAAAGAGATCTTGTCGTGGGAGTAGTGGGGATCACGGCGAACGGCGCGACTAAGAAAAACCTCAACCTGATGGGCGCCCGAGAGCAGTTCACCATGTTTATCGACTCGACTATCGCCGAAATCTGGCTGCCTTCGGACATTTGTGACCTCGTTGCAAAGGCATTCAATCTGAAGTACAATAATGCCACTCAGCTGTACCTTGTCGACGACCTTCTTCACGACACCCTCCTCGCCGAGAATGCCTCGATTACATTTAGTCTTGGTCAGAGGGCAGTCACCAATAAGACAGTTGATATCACGCTCCCGTATGCCGCATTCGACCTCACAGCGAAGCCACCCTTCCGAGGGCTAAATACGTCATCGAGGTATTTTCCCATTCGAAGAGGTAACCAGGAGAAGCAATTCGTATTTGGAAGAACATTTCTGCAAGAGGCATATTTGATCGTCGACTGGGAACGTCAAAATTTCTCCGTGTCGCAATTGACCTGGCAGTATGGCGCTCCCCAGAACATCACAGCCATCTACTCGAACGAATACGCCCATCTCCTCCCGAAGCCTGTGGTTCTTAAGAAACCTCTGGGCACAGGGGCCATTATTGGCATTGCTATTGGTGGTGGATTCTCGTTGGCAATGGTTGTCTGCGGCATCATATGGTGTATTTGCCGAAAACGAAGACAGAAGAGAAAGGCTAAACGCAATGCTCAATACGCAACACAGGGCGATGGAACGGGCAAAGACGCCACGACGGAGAAATTCCAGCAGGTGGGGGATACTCCAGCATCGCCGACGACCAAAGAGGAGGAAACGACCAACGTGATCCCGAAAGCGGAACTGCCCGCTGATTCTGTGCGTGATGGAAAGGAAGAGTCATTGCCGAGCCCTACGGTAGAAGTTGAAAACAACGAGCGCCAAATATTTGAGATGCCGGGGGATTTTCCTGTGCGCCAAGAAGCCGGTGGACGTCAACTGACAGAAAAAGAATCAATGGTGGTCCGGGAACGAATCTATAACGGAGTGGACCCGAACGAAACTCCAGCTGTATCGCCATTGACAGAAGAACCACCATCAAGACGCCCCCCGTTGCTGGCGTCGGATGTCACAATGTTCAACAGGAGCATGCCCAGTATGACGAACGTATCACCCACAACGCCACGGACACCACGAGATGGGGCATTCTTGGAGGCCGGGGACACGTTTTTCCAGCCGCCGGTGCCTCGAGGTGGCCGCGGTGTAGCGGACGATACTCTCCTCTCTCCGATTTCTCCACTGGAAGGATCGACAGACACATCGCGGCGGAGGTTTTCTTATGAGTCATGAGTCACATCAAAAGTATTGTTCGCCGGGACAGCAGCATATATACGAATTGGCGTTTGCGAAGGCCGAGATGATAGATGGGAGTGTGGAATTGGCTTTCTGGCGTACTGGAAGGGCACTGGCGTTTTCGATTCGAGCGGATGATACCTTTGTGTGTTTGCATATGAGCGGGGTTGGTATTTAGAAGGGCATAGTTAGGGTTGGCCAGCACACTCTCTTGTTTTCTGGTTTAGGGGATTGCTCCCCCGGTTTCCTTGTTGAAGCAGCATATAGCTGCGCGTTCCCGAATTTGTGTCAGCACAGTAGTTTCTGCTGCTGCTGCTGCTGCTGCTGCTGCTGCTACAGCAGTTATATAGCATTACGAGGGTTCAGCTCATGGTCAGCTGGCCACAGCCCAAAGTCGAGAAAGACTAAAGAGGAATTGAAAGAAATAAAAAAAGTTCCATGAAGATTTTTCTGATTGCATTGCTGGTCTTGGCCGGACTGGGGGGAAGGTGTGTAGTGAGATTGATAGTGAGAGGATCAGTCTGGAAGGGGAGTGAACGAGGTTGAGCGGAGGTCAGTGAGGATTAACTGAAGATGACAGTGATGACGGTGATGACGGCGATGATGGTGGTGATGACAGTTGAAAGATGGAAAGATGCCCAGACGAAGGGGAAAGAGCCGTGGACTGATTGGCGAGAGTGCAGCTGTGAAGGTTGTAAGAATGGTGAGAGTGAGAGATGGTGTAGAAGATGGAAGACGGATGATGGATGATGGATGATGGAAGGCAAAAGTGCAAGGGTGAATGGTAATTGGGCAAGCCTCATGGTGAGAAGGTGCGAAGGTGCAATGGTGCAAAGGTGAGATGAAGGCATCGACGACGGCAGGTCCCCCTCTCCCCGATGCGGAAAGGCGCCGGGGAAGGAGAGTGGCGCGGGGCAGGGCAGAGAGAGAACGCGCACCACCAAAGAGGGAGAAGAGAGAGAAGGCAGAGAATGCCACAACCACACACACACACACACATATATGTCATTTGTAGGGGAGAAAGTGGCCAAAGAAAGAACGGGACAGGAAAGCTCACCTATACTCCATGAGTCTCTGTCTTACTCTCGAGAGGCGCTGGGCGTTGAGGCGCAAAATCCCCCAGTCTCCCCCTCCCAGCGCCTAAACTGCATCTATGTAGCCTACCGTGCCTGTTCCAGGTCATCTCTCTCTCCTACAGCCGCCCGCCTGTCACAGCTGCTTATCCCCCAAGCGCTGCCCCCCGTCCATTTCTTGCAAATCCATTGCTCCTTTGCCATTCCACTCTCCTGCGTCCTTCACAGCCCGCTGTGAATTTCTGCTTCTGCTTCTTCTCTCCCCTTTTCCTCATCCTCCAACCCTTCCTTTTCTACCTCCATCCCCCGCGGTTTCCTCGTCCATTGCACCCCGCATCTGTCCCAGCCAGTGCCCCGCTCGCTGCCTCCCCTGACAACGAACAACAACAACATCTGCACCTGCACCATCCGCAATCCACGCGCACCGTAGCCCTCACCTGCTGCTTACCGGCAGCATGGCCGACGACCGCGACAACAGAAAGGTCTTCAAGGTCTTCTCCCAGGAGTTCATTGTCGACGCCCGATACAATGTCACAAAGGAGCTGGTACGTCGAGCTGCATTCTGATTCCTCCCCCCTCTGCTCCCTCCTTTCCGCGTCAGCGCCCTTTTCAGCCCCGCCGCCGCATGCGCCAGCCTTCGCCAGCGACGGGGCAGACACGCAATCTTGGAAACAAGTCCACTCTCCTCCACGCCGCAGATTCAAGGCTAATTGTTTGTTACCAACACAGGGCCAAGGAGCCTACGGAATCGTCTGGTATGCACTGCTTTCTCTCCCCCCCCCCCCCCTCCAGGTGCCCCGCCTGCTCCAAGCCCACCAACTGATCGCTCGTCATGATACAGTGCCGCTACCAACAACCAGACCGGCGAAGGTGTAGCCATCAAGAAGGTCACAAATGTTTTTAGCAAGAAGATCCTAGCCAAGCGCGCCCTGCGTGAGATTAAGCTGTTGCAACACTTCCGAGGCATGTCTGTCCCATCACCATCTCTAGAATCAGTACTAACCACTCCTCAGGACACCGAAATGTACCGTAGACCAGTTCCTACCCTCCTGATTATCCTCTCCTTCCCACCCCGAACTGCCCGCTGACTATTCGTACACCTATAGATAACATGTCTCTACGACATGGATATTCCTCGCCCGGATAACTTCAACGAGTGCTATCTCTATGAGGGTATGGATTCCGGTGATGAATTAGGCCGCCAATGCTGATACTCGGATAGAGCTCATGGAGTGTGATCTGGCAGCCATTATTCGATCAGGCCAACCACTCACAGATGCCCATTTCCAGTCCTTCATCTACCAGATTCTGTGCGGTCTCAAGTACATTCACTCCGCCAATGTGCTCCACAGAGATCTGAAGCCAGGCAATCTCCTTGTCAATGCTGATTGTGAGCTCAAGATCTGCGATTTCGGTCTTGCTAGGGGTTTCTCCATGGACCCCGAAGAGAACGCAGGTTACATGACCGAGTATGTCGCCACTAGATGGTACCGCGCACCCGAGATCATGTTGAGCTTCCAGAGTTACACAAAAGCCAGTATGTTTTAGTCTCCAACGTGTTCTTCATTTCTCCTCTCCCTAACGTATAATGCCATCCCGGCCCCGGGACGCCCACCATGCGCACGAGCTTTTCACACGCGACTAACACCTTGCAGTTGACGTATGGTCCGTTGGTTGCATTCTTGCCGAGCTTCTTGGTGGCAAGCCCTTCTTCAAGGGCCGTGATTACGTCGACCAGCTGAACCAGATCCTGCACTACCTCGGAACCCCCAACGAAGAGACCCTTTCCCGTATTGGCTCTCCCCGTGCTCAAGACTACGTTCGGAACCTCCCTTATATGCAGAAGATTCCCTTCGTGTCTCTTTTCCGAAATGCCAACCCCGATGCCCTGGATCTGTTGGATCGCATGCTTGCCTTCGACCCTTCCAGCCGTATTTCGGTCGAGGAGGCCCTAGAGCACCGATACCTGCACATCTGGCATGATGCCTCTGATGAGCCCTCATGTCCCACTACTTTCGACTTCCACTTCGAGGTGGTCGAGGAAATCAATGATATGAAGAAGATGATTCTCGCCGAAGTAAATCGTTTCCGCCAACATGTCCGACAACAACCTGGTCAGCAAGGTGGAGCGACCGGCCAACAGCCCGGCCAGGCCGTCCCTATTCCCGATGACTTCGACCGGGCGGGTTACCATGACCCAAGGCCCGAGGAAATGATTCAGGACCAGTGGCAAGGCAATGACCTCGAGCGAGACCTGCAGGGTTTGGATGCTCGTGGAATAAGGCATTAAGCGTTTTGCTTACATTTTCTGTGGCCCCAGGCTCCCAGGAGACCGATTTGGCGACAACGACCTCCTCTATTCAAGCCCAAGCGTCGCCGCCACAGAAGGACAATCCCACTTATATGCTAGAAAGCTCCCTTCCGACTCCGGACAGCAATGGCTTTTGAGTGGGAGACCGAGCAAGTCTGGCCCCCAAACAGAAAACGTCCCCTGCAAAGGAGAGGGAGGGGTTGGAAAGGTCTTGGTCTTTTGAACAGCGATGGATTCCCAATTTTGGATAAACAAGGAGGGAATTGGGGATAGCTCTCACCCGAGGCTGGGTTATCGTTGAGTGGATCTCGAGCAAGGCTAGAGTGTTTTTCTTTTTGAGAGGGTAGACCGTGACCCTATTTTTGTTCTTTCTTAAATTTGCCCTAAACCCCCCCTACACTACACATTTCTAGCCCCTTACCCATCCACCTGATCTCGCGCAGTTGATAAAAAAAATCTTTTTTTTTAAATTGGTTTAGTCTTAAAGCCTGTGTGAGATTCTACTTTGTGAATGTTACGGATCTATCAATCCTTGTAAGGGAGGAGGGGATGAAGGCTTGGCAAGACATGACGTCACATTGCACATAGCATGTGCCAGCACCGCACCTCCCTGCTCCGGTAGGAAAATGCACGGCGGGCGGGGCATAGAGTGAGGGACTAACTCGACCTGGCTTGGTTGATTATGGGATCTCCCTAAGACCAAATTGTGGATGGTGGTCAGACCCGTTGATGCCTAGGTAGCATGTGATTCGAATCTTATTGAGAAGAGGGCTGGGGAATGGGGGACGGTTCATGTGGATGAAGGGAGTTTGCGTTGGAGTGCGGGTGTTGTGGATGGAGAGGGAAAGGAAGGGAGGAAGGGAGGGAGGGAGGGAGGGAGGGAGGGAGGATAGCATAGGGGTTCTGGAGTGAGTGTGTGAGTGAGTGCGTGCATCGATTGTTGTATTTGTGCAAGATTCGTGTATGCATGGAGTTTGTGTTGGTGGATTCATGGTGTGGAGCAATAGATGGATAGTAGGGGTGCTGTTGTTTGTTCTTCCGGATGGGATGGGATGGGTGTTTGTAGAGAGAACTGTAATTAGAGGATAGAAGGTTGTGTACATGCGTTCCAGTGTATGTTTGGGTAGATACTATTGAGGGGGAAGGAGGAGGGGATATGCGGGTCGGGTAGATTGTCATGGGATGTTGCTGTTGCTGTTGCTGTTGCTGTTGATATTAATTAGTTTTATCAATATCGTATACATGTGTCCTGTACGATTTCATCATACTCTGTATATTAAAAGGCTATATAGTGGTATCTCTTGCTACATCAATCTTTGCTTTGCTTTGCTTTGCTTACGTGTTTCCTTCGTCGCGTGTATGGGGGAGTTTGAAAAGAAAGGCCGTGAGTCGAAAGAAAAAAAGAAAAGAAAACAATAGCCTGGGGCCTAGGTAGATAGTTGGAGGTAGGAGGTAGACGTAGGTGTGTGTGGCATGGTATCAAAAGAAAATCCCAACTCCCAAAATCACCCATGTGGTCCAGACAAACTCCTATCCACTCCATCCATTTCATCGAATTATCCTAAAAGACAATCGTAATTAAGTCCACTTTTACCTCCGCTATATCCTTACTCTAATAGTAAATCTTCTCCTCATAAACAGGCGCCTCTCTCGCCTTGCCCGTCTCTACACCCTCCCAGACAACTTTATTCTTCTCATTGAAAAACGCCTGCTCATCTGTGACAACCAAACCGGGAACCGCCTTCTGCGTATTCACCACTTCGCGCGCAGAGATGCCCATCTCGTCACGCACGATCCAGACCACAGGTGTGGGTGATGTGATAGCGGGATTGAAGAAGGCGCGCTTAGCGATGTCGTCAGAGAGCGGCGGCTGAGGGGAGTGGTAAAAGGTGTCAAGGGTGGCGGAAAGGTTCTGAGTGGAGTTTTTGGATGGGTTGATAACGTTTTGGAGGAAAGCGGGGAGGCGCGAGGCGCGAGGTGGGGCGATTGGGGAGGTGGTTTCGGGAACTACCTTTTCGTGACCGTTGGTGTTGCCGGCTTCGAGGTTGTCGTGGTGAGCGCCGTTGTGGGCATGGACGGGGGAGTGATCTTCGTAGGCGACGCGGGCTTCGTGGGAGACTAGGGCGCGCTTGAGGGTGAGGTGGAAGAGGATAGTGCAGGCGAGGAGGACGCATTCGATGGCGAGGGGGCCAATAGCAGCACGGTCGTTAGCAACCGCAATGGCGAAGAGGCCGATGAGGCATATTTCGGAGAGGTAGACGCCGGTGGTGAGTTGTTGGAGGGCACGCTGGTAGGCGGCGCCCTTAGTGTCGATGACGTTCTCGTAAGTGAATAGGAAATTATAGCGGAACGCAATGTAGATCAGAGAGATACCGACGGCAGAGAAACCGAGAACAAGGGGAGCGATGCAGGAGTAGCTCAGAGCAATGACTCCCAAGTTGGTCCACTTGGGGAACTCAGATCCCCACATGGGTGCAGACAAAGCAGTGAGTTTCTGGAAAATCTTGCGAGGAGTCTTTCCAGGAAGGATGCGGCCAAGCAGCACAACAGTGACGAAACCGCCAATGTTGAGCAGAGTACTCGCGAAGGCAGAAAGACCAAACAGGATGAAGTAGTTGATGTAGAAGTTGGATGCCTTGGGTAGATTTTCCGAGAGCACGGTAACGGCTGATCCTGGATCTTTGCGGATAGTATCAATGACTGTGGTGGCAGCACCAGCCATTGTGGTAATAAGGAAGACCTGAATCACCTGGAAGGCAAAATACCAAGACTGGGTCTGGAGTTCAACTTGGGAGAGAGTGACCCATCCTGAAAGCTTAGCAAGGAGACGGAACACAATCGGGACCAAGGCCATGAGAATAGCGAGCATGACAACGGGAAGAAGACCCGTGATGACACCAAGAATGACTGGTGGGATATCATTAATCCAACCAAGCCAAGGGAATTGTCCGGTCAGATAATTGACTTGTGAGACGAGACCAACAAAGGCCACTGTTTGTTCCGTTAGTTAATTGCGATATGACCTAAAGAAACACTTCAAGTACGTACCTGGAACGGCAAAGAAGATGATGGTTACAGTGACGAATGCAGTGGCAGCCAACCAACGAACCCAGTTCTCAGGGGCGCCCATGCGAAGATTGTTCCATACGACTTCCTGGGGTAGAACACCAAGTTGGCGAGCCCGCATCTTGGAGTTTGGCTTAGTCTTCCTCTTCTGCATCAATTGCCAAGCGTCCTGGGCAGCGCGCTGAGTCTCGAATTCCAAGAAAACACTGCCAACGAGCTCGGCCTGTCCGTTCCAGTGCTTATCCTGTTCGGCCTGGATCTTGGGAATGAGTTCAGCCAAATGCTGGCGTCCGTACTCGATGGTGTCAACCTTCTTGCCAATGAGGAACTTGAGTTTGTGGGTAGGACGATCCTTGGGGTTCAACCACTTGGAGCCATCCGCGGTGTCCTCGCCTTGATAAGCCTTCTTTCCTTTGGCAGCCTTTAGGCGATTGGCGTTGGCGTCACGCGATAATTGGACTTCGGCAGTCTCGAGTTTCAGCGCAGTATCATCCCTATCCTCTACGAGATCTTGGAGTTCCTTGCAGTTAGAAGCCACCCAAGCATGCTTGACGCCTGGGAACATCTCAAAGAGGGTATTCTGGCCAATAGTTTTGGGAACGCTGGTGAAGAGGATAGTCTTGGACGAGAGACGGCTGGCGCCCCAGGGAGAGCGACGATAAGCCTGGCGGAGATTGACAGCGTAGAACGACTCTCGAGCAATGATGATCATGACCAAGCCTAAACACATCAGTGACATTTTCTTTTTCCTTTCAGGGGTAGTCGTCGATACATACCGAGGAAGACGAACGACACCAAAGCGTGCGCATAGTAGCGGTTGACATTGCGGACATTGCTCATGGACAGAATATCCAATTGCTGGTTTCCAGCGCCGCCCTGCGAGAATGGTTAGCCAAGCTGTCGCACGATTTACGAGCAGATGTGTCACCAACAGTCGCATTGATGGGGAATAAAATAGGCCATGTGATGAGCATTCCTAGGACACTGATGACCACCACAAGCTTGAAGTACCGAACGAACAAGAATCCATCGATGGAGGAGTGGTCCAGGATGTACTTGTCGGGCAAACGACGGAAGTCTGTGATCCAGCCGAAGATACCTTTGCTGGGGGCGGGAGTCCTGCGTCTGTCAAGGTATCAGTATCGTGTCCCTGCATATCGTTGGAGAATGTGATGCTTTTTTTGGTGTTGTGGTGTTGTGGTGTTTGGTTTATGGGTAAGACATACTGTTCGCCAAGACTATTGACATATGTTCGAGGGGCATAGACACGTGCGAATCTGGGACGAAAGATGAGGAAAAGGGCGATGAAGATGGCAGCAATGATCAAAACGGGTATGAGAGTAGACACGAGGCCGGAGAGTGAGTTCGAGCCTGAGTCTCTGTTGCTGCCAGCGACACCGTCGTCCTGTGGTGTTGTACAATGTCAGTCCAATTACAGCGGTGGTGGTTTGCTGATGATGCGTCGCCTGGGATGCTATGCCGATGCCCCTTCCAGGATTTGGGGAAATTGACTTACGCGCTTGAGGAGGTCAGCGAGCGCCATGTTTGCGGGCAGCAGAGCAATGCCTGCGATGACTGAGGGGAGGAGAGGAGAAAACACGTTATGAATGAGGAGAGTCGAGCTTGCTTGCTTGCAGGAAAGAAAAAAAGAGGAGATATGGTCGTCGGGGCGTGGACTGTTAAACGTGAATCAGGGCCTGAGGGAACCGGGGGAGCTTTGGGGCCTTGTCCAATGGTACGTATGCCAAGGCAAGCCCGCAACCGAGAAGAGGGCAGCCACGCGCGCTTGCTTTCACTCATGTCCTCCATGTAGCACACACAACACCACATAGCTTCAGCTCCTCGGACGACCAACCGACGACACTAAAATAATCAGAAATCTCGACCCTCTCAGACTCTCCCTCCTGCACCAGCCGCAAACTGTGGCTACGCAACCGAACGACTGCCACGACGATGGAGCAGTGGCTGTCGAAAGGGCGGTGCTGCATTGACAAGCGTCGGTCTGCCCGTCCAAAAAACTTGCCAACATCATGTTGCAGAGAAGCGCCGGCCGCCGCAAGTTACAGAGTAGTTTCTCTCTGTGTGCCTCACGTTGCGCAGTTGTCCAATCCCCTGGTTTTTCCCGTCCCTGTTTTCTGCTCCTCACCTCCTCGGGGGGATTTGAGATGAGAGGAGGTGCGCACAGGCCGCTCTGCCGCTCTGCCGCGATCAAGATGGGACCCGTCGCCCATAAACCCAAACCCGGTGCAAATCGTCGCCAAACGCTGCCTCTCTCCGATTGCCTGCATTATTGAACGCGTGATTGAGGAAAACTCGAGTGTTGATCGCCCTCCCAAAGTGTCTCCCCACCACCCCTAACGCCCTAACGAGCTCTAGCTGCTCGTCCCAACCTGTCCAACCCTCGTCACACTCGTCCTGACGTGTTCTCCTTTCTCGCTCCTTGACTCAATCGTACAACAAAGTCCCACACGCCTTGGCCGCATGAGAAAACCGGGCAGCCAGTGTGGTACGGGAAAGATGGCAGAAACACCACCCACTTGCACCTACTGGCACTGTGCCATTGTGTCATTGTATCATAATGCATTCTCCATATACCCCTCGACCTCGAATCAAATTGCAGCCACTGAGCCGCATTGCCAGCCGTGACCCCGACCGCCGGAATCCAAAGCTTTTGCGTGCAGGCAAATCTCATCCATCTCCGCGCGCCAACCAACTCCTGTGTCCGTCGTGTGTCGACAATCTCTCACAGAACAAAGCACAGCCTCGTCATGGACTTCGCGTCTTGTCACGGGGTGATGCGCCGCACCGCGATCCCATGCAATAGACCTGCGATCTAGATCGCGAATACCCATCTCTCTCCGTCGGAACACTGCACTCGAAACACCATTCCGTCTGTTTTGCGCCCGTCGCGTAGCCAAAATACCTTCCCTTACATATCTCTCTCGCCCCGCTGAAGCTATCCTGGAGGGGTATCTGCATCTTAGTCGTTTGCTTTCAGCTCCCTTCCCCCTGTCATGCAAACATCAGGCCGCGCACGTTACGATTCTAGACTCTGTCATAACCTTAGAACAATGAACATGCCACAGATATTGGGTGCATCTCCATATCGAAACCTTACACATCAACGCCTCTCACCGAGCACAGCCACGGTGTTGATTTCTATCATCTCTCTTCTCCTACCAGAGAGATGTGGGCTGTTCCTGCCTATTGCAGTTAATCCACCATTTCTCTCTCTCTTGCGAACCCCACCGAACCCCTCGAACTAACACATGTCAAAATTCCCTCTGATCCACTCCACTTCGGATGCATACAAGCTGTAAACTTTTTTTCTCTTTTCTCAGAGCAAAGTTGGGTAGAAGGGACTAGACCGTTTATCTTTTTAATGCGGCGCGGCTTGAGATTGAAGGGTTTTAAATTAGGCCGAGTAGGAGAGAGATAGTCTCGTGAATGTTGGTAGGGTTGAAAGTTTTCATTTGTACGATTTTTTGTGAGCGTGATTTGGCGATGGCTGGATCTGGTTGGTCATGATTGAGCTTAGAGGTTTGATCAATAGATCATAAGTGCTCTGTAACTAATTCCAGATGTCGATCTCGGGACGTTGCCAACAGATATGAAGGATTCAATGAAAGAACAGTCACAAGACAGCTTTCTTCCCACAACATCCTGGCTCTAACATTCAGTGCGTAAATATGTTCGCAAAGTAACATCTCAGTTATTTTCATACGAATATTTCAATTTCCTATCCATCCACGTCCCATCCACGTCCATATATATTTATCTTTACAGATCTAACGCTCCTCATCATCATCAACACAATTCACAATCCATTTTCCTTCTCCCACAGTAATCAACTCTACTTTTTCCCAATCTCCACTAAAATATCCTCCTCCAACGCCTCCAAAACAGTCTTTTCCCTCCCCTCGTACCCAAAAAGCCTCTTCGCCCTATCCGCCCTCGTCCTCGAGTTCCCCGCAAACAAATACCGTGCAATCAGCGGATACCCCGGATAGTCAATCAGTGCATCGATCTCGTCGAGCGGAAGCGCTACAGGTTCGGGGTTCTCGATAACGCCATGTTTCTTGAGGATCTCGCCTGTAGCGCGCGCAATGTCAAGATTAGATGTTTCCTGCGTACCAGCGAAATAGTATCCCTCGTCGAAAGTTAGCAAAAATCAAAAAGGAAAATGGAATTAGAAGACCAACCTCCTTCCCCCACGTCGCACTTCCCCCTCCCTCCACCGCCGCCTCCACTACAAACTCGTACAACCTCATCAGATCGCGCACATGCACCCAACTCCTTGTATTCTCTCCTTGTCCATAATATATCACCTTCCCCCCCAACCTCCTAATCTGCTGCACATACATCGTCACAAACGCACTCTCCGTCTTTCCCAACCCCAATCCCTTCCCGTAGATATCCGGCGGACATATAATCGCGACATTCAGCCTATCTCCATGCTTGGCAATGGTCTCGTTGAGGAATTTCTCCGTGTTGCGGTGAAGAGCCGTGTCGGGGAGAGTGGAGATGCGGTGGAGATCGGACTGGTTGTCGTCGGACCAGATTTGGGGGGACTGGATACCGAGATAAGTGGGCGTGAGGTAGTCGGATACGATGCCGGTGCCGGAGAGGTGGAGGAGGAAGGTTGGGGTCGAGCGCCGGAGGAGACCGGTTGTGAGGGCTTGGAGGGAAGGGAGGTGGTCGGAGTCGCCGTTGTCTTTTGTAGTCAGTATGGAATTTTTTGGGGGTTATAGTGGAAATTTGGATGGGGAAGGGGGCGTACGAATCACGATATCGACTTTAGACGCTGCATCGGCGAGGATATCGAAGCTGTCGTAGTCGCCTTTGACAATTTCGATGTTGGGATATTGGGTTGAGAAGGTTGGGGGGATTGTGCGCAGGAGGGCGGTTAGGGCGTATTCGGGGTGTGTGGTGGCGATGGTATGGAGGACGGATCCGCCTATGTAGCCTGTTCCGCCAGTTCTAGGGGGGTTGTTAGTTGGGATTGAGGGTTTGGGGTTGAAGGGGTAATGGGAGGGAGAGGGCTGACATGAGGATTTTGGGGGACATGGTGGAGAGGCTGAGGTTAGGATGGGGATGGAAGAGATGCTGAAGTTATGGTGACGGCTAGTTTGAAAAGACACACTTCTTATATCTTCACTTCAATGGTACGGATGAATTCATAATACTGGTATACCGCACTTCAGACCACTTGCTTGTATACTGTGGAGACACCCCTCAGTTGATTGGTAAGCGTGTATTTGTCAATGCCTAATCAGGAAGGATTGTCTGTGACAAGCTCATTGCCATGTATTATCTGTCTTGGAAAATGTGGTGATACGAGATTCGTTCGGGGGAATGGTATGAAATAGGGTATTGGATAAAGAAATTGGAAATGAGTTGCATGGCTGGGTGCGATGGGCAGAGAATGATAGCGTGGGAATGCTTGCTACTGGGAAGGGCTAAGGTGGGAATGATAGAAAACCAAAAGATTAGGGCTAAGAAGAAGGGAAATGTGCTTATGTGATATTGTTTTGGATTACGGATCGAGGGCTGTTTATTTTTGCAATGTATGTTGCACTTGTTGATTAAGGAGTGACCGAATGCTTCAAATGTAAATGCCTAGATGGGATTGAACAGAGGCTGTGTATATGTGATTTAAGGGCAAAGGAACCAGTGTACCATCGTTAGAAGGTGAGGTCCTACGTGAGAGATGTTGAAATCAACAACAAATGTTCGAAATGTATAAACTCAGTTCACGTTGTATTGGGAAGTATTGGTAGATATACATTAACTTGGGAGGCATTGAGGCAAGAAGACATAGAATTTGAACACATTGAATAGAGAAATCTTACGCACATCAAACCATTTATAGAGGAACAAATGTCAATAAAACCAATTAGACTTGCAACGATTTCTAAAGAGACTAGAATGAGAAGTCTACAAGCGAGGTTGAGGGGTCTGTAGCACACGCTAACCGAATATAGTATAGATGCTGTGCGGCGGAAAGTTCTCCACTTTCGCCGACATCCAAAACTTTTTTATCGTCGCATCTTCACCGTCGTCCGCCTGCTACTAACAGCTTGTCGCATAACCCGCTCCACTAATCTTTTTGCATAATCCACGATGGCTCCTCACGAGATCGATAACAAGAAGCGCAAGCGCAAACATAAGAGCAAGAAGGGCGAGGACGACGCTGTCGTCGTCGAATCCCCAATTACCAAGGCGCCCGAGAAGTCCAGGAAGAGAGCGAAGAAGGAAGATACCCCCGAGGCAGATGCTCCAGATGTTTTTGAAGCAGGCGATGACTCTGCAAGCAATGAACAGGGTGAGGAGGCGCTGAATGCGGAGCTGAAGAAGATTGCAAAGGATTTGAAGGTTGCTAAGGTCACCCAAGATGAGGAAGAAAACGACGAGGAGCAAGACCACGACGAAGACGACGCCGATGCCTCCGCAGACCTTCCCTCTGGTACATCCATATCCCTTCCCACGATTGATGATCCGAAGACCTTCCTAGATCTGAATCTGGGTCCCCGAACGCTAGAAGCTATCAAGGGAATGGGATTTGAGACCATGACAGCTATTCAGCAGAAGACAATACCTCCGTTGATGGCCGGCCGGGATGTCTTGGGTGCTGCTAAAACTGGCTCTGGAAAGACATTGGCATTTTTGATCCCCGCCGTGGAGATGCTTTCTCAATTGCGATTCAAGCCTCGGAATGGCACCGGCGTTATCGTTGTGACGCCCACTCGGGAACTTGCGCTTCAGATCTTCGGTGTCGCCCGCGAGCTTATGGAGACGCACAGTCAAACATTCGGTATCGTGATCGGTGGAGCAAATCGACGAGCGGAAGCAGAGAAACTCACCAAGGGCTGCAATCTTCTCATTGCAACCCCCGGTCGTTTGTTGGATCATCTACAAAATACCCAGGGTTTCGTATACAAGAATCTGAGGAGTCTGGTCATTGATGAAGCAGACAGAATTCTCGAAGTTGGTTTCGAGGAAGAGATGAGGAAGATTATTAAAATTCTCCCCACCAATGACCGTCAGACCATGCTTTTCTCAGCAACCCAAACGACCAAGGTTGAAGATTTGGCACGTATCTCTCTGCGTCCTGGTCCACTCTACATCAACGTTGACCATCATGCGGAGAACAGTACGGTTGAGGGACTGGAACAAGGCTACGTGCTCTGCGAGTCTGATACACGCTTCAGACTGCTGTTCTCTTTCCTGCGAAGGCACACAAAGAAGAAAGTGGTCTGCTTTTTGTCTTCGTGCGCGTCTGTGAGCTTCTTTTCTGAACTGTTGAACTACATCGACCTACCAGTTCTCGCCCTCCATGGCCAGATGAAACAACAACAGCGAACAGCAACATTCTTCGAGTTTTGCAACGCAAAATCGGGCATTCTGATCTGCACCGATGTTGCTGCGAGAGGTCTTGATATTCCGGAGGTCGATTGGGTACTTCAATTCGACCCTCCCGATGACCCTCGTTCGTACTTGCATCGTGTAGGACGGACGGCGAGAGGTGTGGACGGAAAAGGGTAAGAAATGTGTATCCGATTCATGCAAGGATTACGCTAACAAATCCACAGACGCAGTCTCATGTTCCTCCTCCCCAGCGAAGTGGGTTTCCTTAAGCTCCTCAAGGAAGCTCGTGTCCCATTAGTAGAGTTCGAGCTCCCCGCTAACAAAATCCTCGTAAGTCTCAATCCCCTCCCCTCTACATACTCCTAATGCCTAGACCGCTAACGACTCCTCCAGAACATCCAAAGCCAACTCGAAAACCTCATCAGCAAAAACTACTACGTATGTATTTCCTCCCACCACACCATCCTTCCCCTCTTCCTAACAGTTCCTCCACTAACCCCCACCCAGCTTAACAAATCCGCCAAAAACGGCTACCGCTCCTATCTACAAGCCTATGCCTCGCACAGTCTCCGCGCCATCTATGACGTGCACAAGCTCGATCTCGTCAAAGTCGCAAAGAGCTTCGGCTTCAGTGCACCGCCGCGCATCGATCTTACCTTGGGCGCGGGGTTGGGCAGAGATAAGAAGCCCGAGGGGAGGAGGGCGTATGGGAGTCAGCCGAAGCAGGGGAGACGGCCGATGAAGCCGAAGCGTGGTTGAAGGAGTTGAAAGGTGAAGGGTGTGGTGGATGTGTGCGGCGTTAGAGAGGAGTTCATTTAGCTTCGGGGAAATAGGTCCATTTTTTGTCTGACTGCCTTGGGATACCTGAGTAGAAGCATGCATACGTGGGAACGAAAAGGATCCCTGAACCTGTACATGGACTGGTGGTGATGACGACATCACGAAGAAGTAGATTTCATCCGCACTTGTGTTCCCTTGTCTTGTCTCGTACGGAAGTGGGGGGATTGCATCGTGGTATCCGGGTGAAACAATTGGAGTGCTGGTATCTCACAATGGGAAATACAACAGTAAAGCGCTATGTTTGAGTCGTGATGTGCGTACTAGCCCCCATCACAGTACTTGAGCTTAGCTAGGAAGTTTAGGAAAGAATCCAAGCCTGGGAGCATCGGCCCGGGTAGTTCCGCACATTTGCCACATGTGGGCATTTCGTACCGACTGGTCAGACAAGCTATCTCGCTGTACAACTGGCAAAAGGTCCAGGTGAGGTCCCACGGACACCGGTGAAGCAAGCGTCGCAAGTCCAATCGACCACTCAAGCAGCCTCAATGGCCAAAATGCTCAGTGGCCAAAGCAACGGGATGAAAAAGTTCCTAGGCCAAACCCTGCCTTGGCGATGCTATTCGACAAAACTTCTCTGCATGTTCCTTTCTCACTTCACATGTCTGCAGAGCTAGGCGGTGCAGTCACTTGCGTCTTGGAGGATTCACGTGCGTCTAGTGGCTAATAGGGAACTGCACGAGCAAAGAGAGAGAGAGGAAAAGAGCGCAGCGATACTTTCCGGCGATTTGGCTAGATGGCAAGAATAAGGCTGAATGCAACGGGAGAGGCTGGTGAGGGACCAGGTAGGAGTGGGAGTGATGCGTTGGCAACTGTGTGAAAAAGGCGGCTGGCCAATGGTGGGGGCGAGCGAGGGACTTGGCGGAGTTGGGGCTGGAAAGGACGTGCGGCTTTTCGCGTAGGGGTGGATGGTTCGCGTCTCTGAGGCAACGGGACACCACACCGCTTGAATTGGGAGTTGGGAGGTACGCTGGATGCTGGGTACGTTAGGGAGATGTATAGGTGATCACATTGGAGGGAAGGGGAGTTTGATTGCACGTTTTCAATTCTCTTCGATGTTTGATGGAGTTGGTGTTGAAGTGGGATCAATTGTTCAGGTGTGTAGGTGTATAAGAATCTGCAAGTCTGGGACAATGAAGCTTCAAAGTCGAACAAGAACACGAACCTCGCAATTGCTGACCAGGCTCCTTCATTTGCGTTCGTTCGGGGACCGGAAGAATCATGTCATGTCATTACCACAACCATATCTGCTTTTTCCGTGCGATCTTCCGGTGTAGTGTGTGGGTTCCCAGCCACCTGGGTTGTCGACGGGAGTCTATTGGAGCCAGTCACGCCAGGCGCTGACATCCGAGGCAACACAGCACAGCACAGCACCACACAGGAAAACAAGACCGCAGCCCGCGAGTCGTCTTGCCTCTTCCATTTTTGTTTTCTGCGAAAGCGAAAGCCGGACGCGAGGAATGTGGGTGTGCATGCAGGAGACGGAGAGAGGGCTACACGGCAGCGAAGGGAAGCGTGGCTTTTCAAACTACCACGCTTGGAAACTTTGGGGAGAGAGGAATGTGAATGTGGGAGGCTGGCTTCTCTCATACGGCACTGGGAGTCGGTAGCCGCCCGGAGAGGCTACGAATCGGGGCTTTATGAAGTTTGCAGAGTATTGAGAGGGTGAAAGGGCCAGCGGTTGAGGTGAATAGCGTTGGCGATTTCGTTGTTGTTCTTTTTTCGCCTCTCGCCGGCGTAAACAACCAGTTGCTCAGTGTGAAAAAGTGCCCGCTTGTGCAGCGAACCCTCACGGTGATGAGATGGCCGTAATGCCAAGTCGACGCTAAACAGGGTTCCCGCAAGTGCTGGCAACCCACCTCCGCTCTCTCCATCACACCTTCACACTAACATACTCCATCTATCCCAGGCCCTCTCTCTCTCCCCCATTGCTATCTTTTGCAGGGCCCTTTCACCCTCCCCGCCCTTATTGCGGAGGCGCTGTTTGACGTCTGTAAGTTTCTGCACCCGCAGCCTCGCCGCTGTTGCTTGCTGGAGCTGTTGCTGTTGCTGCTTCCGCCGCTGCTGTCACTGCTCGCCGCAGGTCCATGTGTTCTCGCTTCAGTCTCTGACCACGACCTCCCAGCTTTCCTCAGTGGCCCTGGGTCTCCCCCTCGGAGCCCTGCCCGACGTCTTTTCCTTGCGCCCGTTTCAACGACCCTCTGTGTCTCTCAACATATCACAGGGTCTGCCGCCTCTTCACTCCGAGATATGCTTTAACCTGCTCGCTGTCCCCGTTATCGAGAGATTCGCTTCGTCGACGTAGGCGCACTGCGCCGCTCGAGCGCAACCCAGCAGCCACACTCGTTGCCGCAGTCGTACAAGATTTCCCCTTACAACGCAGCTGCACTCCCTCCGACACAACTTTTTAATTATCCGTCATTTCCACGAGCCCCAATGTCGCTGGCCGCCAACCCGTCCTTCTAGAGTCTTTTCAGATTCACAATGGGCGTCAATCCTCCTCTGCCCGCACCCACAGATCTAAGCTCGACCGACCACGACACCGCCCTGCGAGACGACATCGCCACTGACGTCTCTGCGCGTACCGATAAAACCTCTTATAGTATTCCAGAAGACGGCACCCCCATTACCATCAACACCGGCAAAAAGCGCGGCCTGCACAGGAAGCACCTCAGTCAGACTAGCTTGCTAATCGAGTATTTCGAGGGCGGAAAGACTGACGAGAAGCTGCGCAATCGCCCCAGCGTTCGAGTGCGTGTAACACCATCTGCACGCAAGAACAAATCCTCCAACGACCGCATCCAAATCACCCAGACCAGCCGCTCCGCGCGCAAACCTTCCTACACCCGTCGCATCTCCCTCGGAAACAAGGCGCGGGAAGACGCTACCACCGCTACCGACGGTTCATACTCAGAAGGCTCGAACGTCTCTTCGCTTCCTCCGGTGGAGATCGAAGTCCTGGCGAACGAAAGTGAAGTGTCCAGCGTTGGGGGGCGCTATATCCCACCAACTTCCGACATTTCGTCTATGCCCCCGGATAGCATGCTTGAAGGTCCACCCGTAATACTCCCACTCCCACTTAACCGCCGACGAAGCCGAAGCCTTGAGAGAAGCGAAAGTTCGGAGATCATTGAACAAGATACCCTGAAGGCGCCAACTCGCCAACGAAGTAGAAGCTTAAGTAAAGACCGGATCACCCAACGTGTAATGGAGAAGCTTCAGCAAAAGCCCACCGACACTGGTGTGGCCAAGATTAAAGTTACGAAATCCAGCCGAGAAGACCTCGCTCCCAGCCGGAAATCACACCGAAAGACGAGCAGAGGCTCGCGCGAAGAAGAGCTGAGCGGTGTTAGTGGTACTGACTCCAGTCTCCTATCTTCCAATGTCCATCGACGATCTGGGGATGTGCAATCTCTCCGATCAGGCGTCTCGGGCACATCTTCCATCAACAACCCCAAACTTCTTGCCACTGTCGAGGATGCGATCAAGCGCTTGATCCTTCCAGAGCTGAACGCTTTGAAAGAAGAGAAGCGAACGCATAGCAACCGAAACAATTTCGATGACACCACCCGCGATAGCACATATGAGACCGTGGAATCCTCAAGTTCCCGTGATCCTTCGCGCCGACGAGTATCGAAAACTTCAAGCGCCCCCCATATGCATGGGTCAAAGCCGAAGGTTGTTCTGAATCGCGATGGAGATGATCCGGGAACCATACTTTCCGGAAACTCTAGTCGCAAGGATCGTCGCTCTAGTCGTGGTTCTATCTCTGAGCGCAGCTACACTGACTCTGTATCTCGAGAAGAGGAGAAGGTACGCCACAAGAAGAGCAGGAGTAAAGATCATTCCACTCGTGATGCTGCACTAGTCGCTGGTGCAGCAGGGTTGACTGCAGCCGCCCTTCGACACCATGATTCTCGAGAGTCAAAGAGCGACCGGAAAGAGCGCAAGCGACGTCATAGCCGTAGCAGCAGGAGCCGAACTGCAAGCATATCCGAGAGCGCAGCAGATGAGTACGACTCAGAGCTTTTGGGACCCGTACCTCCGCTACCTATCCTGCAAAGTGAGCTCATTGGCTCAGAGCTTACCCGTGATTCTATCCTTTCTGCTGAAACTGAAACTCGAGAGCGACCCAGTTCAAGATCTTCACGAGGCACCGAGGCGGACCCTCCTCTCAGAGAAGTACCACGCGGTGGTGGGATCTTGTCACCATCTCCACGGACACCTACGAGGATGTCACCTGCAGCACTTCAGAGGAGCCTTGGTACCGCGCATAGCAATAGATCTCTAGGTGAGCTTGGACGTCAGACTCCACAAAGCGATCGCAGCTATTCATCTCGAAGGGACTTGGTTGTTCCCGCAATGGCAGCAGCAGCGGCGGCGAAAACACGAGCCCTCGAGAGTGCTGGACCTCAAGTGTCTCAATACGAAATCGCAGACCAAACCCCAACTAGAGGAATGAGCCCGGTCCAGAGTGAAGCAAGTTACAGAGAAGAAATCCATGCAACTGGTTCGCCACGCCATCTTCGATCGGCTCATAGTAAAAACTCCGTTTCTTCTGCTGTTCACAAAATCCAAGAAAAGGAATCTAGGCTCTCGATTCAGTCATTCGAATCTTCGCCGAGCACCAAGGCAGCAAAACAGGCTCGGACTAAGAAACGGCCCCAGGGAGTCAACCTCGAGGCAGGACGAGAGGCCTTGCCAAGATCACCCGGTGTTTCAAGGGATTCCGATGACTTTTTCGACAGAGCTCATGAAGAGAACGAGATGTACAGGAGAGAATTGGAGAGTAGCCAGGAAGACTCCCCTTATCTTGATTACAGGCACGTGGGTGACTCTCCAAAGAACGGCGCGGAGCCACAGTACCTTGACAGCCCTACTGGTAAGGTGGCATTGGCGCAGAATGTTCGCAAAGTTGGTTCCAACCCGGAATATGTCCATACGCCAATGGCAGTTGAGTCGGCAGTTGCATCTCTTCATGAACCCTCTAACATCAGTGTGCATTCCTCTATCTCGAGCCCTATCAAGAAGAGTCGATTATCGCAGGTCAGCCCCGCATACGAACAATACTCTGATTCGGAGAACATCGCCAGCAAACAACGATGGGGAGCCATACGCGACCAAGCACAGACACTTGCAGAACAATCACAAGGGACAAATTCCCCCCGCCAAAGCCTCGCCCGGTCGATTGACGAACCTCCCAAGATGCATGCCAATGCATATCCTGGCAATGACGATATGATGCCGGAGTATGGGTATGGAATTCACGATGACGAGTCGGAGGTTGATACCAACCCATCCATTATCCAAGGTCCTTTGGGTGGTGCCGACTACCACCGCCGAAGCGACGATCTATTGAGCAGACAGGAAGAGCGAGAGCGAGAACGCACCCCCTCCCAACATTCATATAAGAAAGCCGCTGCCATTGGTGCCCTCGGTGCAGGTGCCGGCGCAGCTGCTATTGCGGCAGCAGCAGCCGCGCGTGTACGGGACGACGGGACTCCATCTACGCAGGGTGGCCGTCATTTCGCCACTGTAGAGGACGACTATGGTCAGGACATTGCAGGTGAGCACCAATATGCGCCACAGCCCTCTTACGCGTATGGTGATCGCACACCTACGAGG
Source organism: Dendryphion nanum (assembly GCA_020744415.1). Classification (NCBI taxonomy): domain Eukaryota; kingdom Fungi; phylum Ascomycota; class Dothideomycetes; order Pleosporales; family Torulaceae; genus Dendryphion; species Dendryphion nanum. The sequence goes on along the minus strand of JAGMWT010000004.1, from coordinate 712,358 downwards.
AGTCCGGCCATTTGGAAGGACGAGGGATACCAGTCTGCTAACCAACCTGGAGGCATCACGCCCGATCCCCGGTCGAAAATGCTCGATGACCATGATCTCGGCGAGTATGATGAAGACGATTACGATAATGATGTCTTCGTCGGGGGACCCCGACACGCTCGTCACGAGAGTGGTGATTCCCACGGAATGTCCTCTCCTCTCTACGATGCTGCCACTGGAAAGGGAATTGACAACATCCAATCGAAGGATGTTGTGGCATTGATGGATCACTTGACTGTGCGAGACGCCCAGCGCAATGCTCGCGATACCGAGATTCTTGTGACGTTGGTGCGGAGCGCTGCCGAGATGCGCAACTCTTTCGAAGAGATGAAGCAATTCATCAAGACTCAAGATGCTATGATTATGAAACAGAACGATCAGCGAGCTGATCTGACCGAGCAACGAATTCTGGGTGGGCCTCGACCGCAACCCATCGGATCCCCGAGGGTTCCCCGTACATCCACTGAGGATGTGAATTCTGTCGAACAGAGGCGGAAGAATGTATTCAAGCGTGCCCTCAAGGGATTGAGCTTGAAGGGTGACAGCGATATCAAAAAGATTGAGGCAATGTTAATTCAGCTTCTCGGAGAAGTTGAAGGCCTGAAGGAAGTGCATCAGCTCACCCTGGCCCAGCAAAACCGTTCCAACAGTCTCAACTCCTACGAGAACTTGAGGGCTAGTGGTGATCCTGGCTATGAGCCTGAGGGTCGTGCGGGCACAGCTTCTTCGCCTAACCAGTCAGGCTATCTTTCCAATCCGTCTTCGCGACGTATTCAGGACATGCATTCAGGGTATGATGTACATCAGCCCCATCGCGTCAGCACCGTAGCTGAAGAAGACGATGAATACGACGATGATGATCTTCCCTATGAGAACACCGAGCGAATGACCACCCCGACTCAGGAGGCACGCCGGAACAATTCCATCTCACAGGACACTCCTCCTCAACCTACAAGAGCGTTCCGCGAGTCTCAGAGCCAGGAGAACACGCCCAAGCGAAAGCACAAATCGAACTCTTCATCCATCTTCGGCATTCCCAAGATCTCCCGATGGTCCAAGACTACTGCTTCAACCAATCCCGAGAGCCTTCCTCGCAACAGCGGATCTGGAGAGAACAGGCCATATGCTACTGCTTCCAGGTCTGGATCCCAGATCAACATGGCTTATTATCCGGACGAGCCGTACCAGGTCCAGCAGGATGACCGACTTCGTTCAAACACTTCTCTTGCTAGGGATGTCGACCAGCGTTCAATTCGATCTGCGCGGTCTTCGGTGCGATCTGCATCACCACTCATTCCGGAAGATCTGGACCAGCCGCAATATGTACTTGATGATCCAAAGTACCAGGCTCATCGCAATTCCTTGAATCTGCAACACCCTCAACCACGTGCAGGTCCCACCGGCCGTCACCAGAATCATCTTGAAACTCAAGCTCAGATTTTTGACCCGAACCCTATCCGTTCGCCTGACTTTGATCAATGGGGTAGCAATCCCGCACTAGCACGCAATCGTCTTTCAGGCGGTGCTACTAGCCAGCATGCCGGCAACCTTTCACCCATCTCTTCCGAGGGTGGCTACAGCCAGCACTCAGCAGCCGACCAAGGTGCGCCTCCACCTCGGCCCCCCAAGATCCACGAGGATCCGTTGATGCCACAACAGCCTCTTGCAGGCCATGGTCAAGCCAGACAAATGTACAGCGCCCAGAATGACTATGGTAGCAACAGTCAGGGTGCCATAATGACCCCATTGGCCCCTATTCAAGAGGTACGTTACAGCCTCGAAACGGACACGGGACATCGCGTAAGTAGATGTGAGTATCCAATATCAAAGCTTGTTCTGACTTCTACACAGTACTCCCCTACTCCCTCGCCCAGGCCTAGCGCTCGCAACCTCAACCCTGCAGCAGCCATGGCTAGCCCTCAGCGCAAGATCACTGGCCCCCGACCCATGGGAAGCCGAAGCCCGAGCGGCATGAGCGGACAAGGTCAACTTGAACACTCTAACACAGTCATCCGAAGGAAGCCGGTCGTTGGTAAGTTACACCTTCCCATGCACTCTTTATATCCCCAAAGCACATGACTAATCAAGAGCTATGTAGATCGCGCAGACACTGAGAGCCTCCAAAGCTATCGCAGCAGCAACGAATCAGAGACATTTTAGGCGACATCTTGCCAACACCAAGGCCCTTCGCAAAGAATAGACTCGCTGTCATCCCTTAACAAAGATGAACTCCGGCAACGGAAACCTCCAGTCCATCAGCTTCGGCAGAAGCGGAAGATACCCCTTACCGCGTGCTACTATATAAAAAGGTGATTTCCCTCGGCGCATATGGTTTTTTTTCCAACCCTCCCCATCTTTCCCTTTCCCTATTCTTTGCACCATCCCTTCATTTGGCGTCCATACCTGGGAGACGCAACAGACGACAGACGACAGATGACAGACGACGACCACCGTCAGCCCCGTTACTTTAATGCTACCGAAATCTTTGCCTCGCTTGGTAGGGGTTTCTCCATACTGGCTTAAAGAAAACAACAACTTCGCTTTAATCACAATGTAATCCATGAGATGCACGCCACCCACGAGGATCACGAAGATTACGAAGGCTTTTCTTTTTTCATGACTTGGGTCTGGGTCCGGGGTGTGTCTCGGCGGAGTGCGGGAGTGTGCGGTGTGTGTATGGGGAGTGGAAATGCGTGTTCTTTTTTTCTCTCCTTCTTTTCTTTCAAGATGGAAAGATGAGGGGTTGGGAGGTGGTTTTTGATTCATTCATGATTTTCTCTCTCGTTCTCTGTGTCATCGGCTAGCTGATACAGAGAACGGAAAGAAGGAAAGGAAGAAAGTACAGCAGTATACTTTTGCTTTTGACTTTTGCATGCAGCTTGTGGATAATGCAGAAGTTCATGAAATGGCAATAGCATACGATATCATTTATTCATTTTCGACAGTGCTATATACACGTGACATTCGATACTGATCCTCCCGTCTCCATACAATTCCATCCCCTCTCTTTCTGTCTAATTATCTATTTCAGAACCCCACTCTGCCTCAACGTCGGCCCATCCACTCCCTTCTGCGCCACATTCCCTCTCACGGCATCATCACCGCCGTGCGTCTGCGCGTATCTCGCTGCGTGGTCTTCGGGACCCCCGATTCCGCCCTGGAAATCGCGCGCTTTGTATGGTCTGCAAGACGCCAGTCAATGTCAACATCCATACATCCATCCATTCATGTACCCCAAAAAAGGAGGCTGCGCAAAGGGATCAAGAAAAAGGCAGGAGTCTGCAATTTTAGAAACAGTATACGTACTTGCCCGATTGCGGATCCACGCCCCCGCCCTCGCTCTCCGGGATCTCGCGATTGTTCCCCGCGCCGCTGGCTGCGGAGCCGTATGTAGCGGTTGAGCCGGGGAATTTCGTGGTTGCGGCCGTGTTGATGCCGGATTCGGTTGCTGGGGGAGGGGAGGCGTTTTAGCTGTTGGTCTACCATACCATGGAGTAAGGGGTGTCAGGAGAAGGGGATGGATTTACTGCTGTCGCTGGTTCCCTTCCGGCCCTCGTGTCCGTGGATCGCGGCGTGGGAGTTCAGGTCGCGTTCGGCTTGCTTCGCGAGGGTGAGCGGGTCTGTGGAGGAGTATTCGCTGGACATGATGATGATGTCTCTTTCTGAAGGGGGGGGGGGGGGTTCGGAAAATATATAGGTGGGAATGGAGATTGGATTTGGAGTGTGTTTTGGAGGTGTGGAATTGGTGTCTGGTTTTTTCGTGCTTAGGAAGAAATTGCTTTGGTGAATGTTTATATGGAGAGGGTTTCTGATACTGTGGATCTATGATGGAAAAATGGACCCTGGATGAAGCGCGTTTGACGTCACGGGGTGGTCATGGAGGAGGGGAGAGGGAGAAGGCGTCATTTTGATGGAGAAATGGAAGGACGGGATTATCCTTGGAGGAATCGAGGAAGGGGGGATTTAATTTTGGTGATGGTGTTCGCATGGGGGGATTTGCATGTTGGTGGTAAGGGGCTGGTGTTACGGTGAACTTCACGACATGGATTTCCACCTATCGCGCTAGAGTCCGAAGAAACACTTCATAACCTTACTCTACCACCACTCACCCTAAATCACAGATCACTATCTTCTTCTTCATAAATATTTTTGTGGAACCACATTGCGAAATGTTTAAGAAGAATGGTAAATAGCAAATGGTATCAATATTCCTCCGGAGCCGTACGACTCCTCTAGGCCACATATATAACGCCTAAAGTGCCTGCAGGTATCGCAAAGACTCAATGTCCTGCCTTGCCATAATGTATACTGACAATGTAGTCGAACAATCCTCGCATCAAACTGCAAGTATGCAAAAAGAAAATCCAACCAAGACCTCCCAAAAACCCTAGTGCCAGCCAGAAATTCCCCCCAATAAAAGTAATAATAATACACGGAACACCATTCAATCATTCCAAATGAAGCGTTCATAAATATACCTTAATTCGTTTTTCGTATCAATCAGTAATCGCCGTACCGCCTCCTAGCAGAACCGCGATGCTGTCTGGCGCTGCCGGGCCCAATATCAATGCTCTGCAACTCTAAGCTCAAAGCCATGTCTTCCGAGTTCAGATCGCGTCGTAGATCAAGGGGAATCTTGGCTGGGATTGGTGGAGCGGCGATGGAATGCCTATTTCCAGCGCTGCCATAATTGGGACTGCTGCCATACCCTCCTGGATTCTCGCGCTCGCGGAGAACGTTCGGGTTGGACATTGAATAGCCTGCGGGTGAAGAGTTTGATGGGATGAACGTAGACGTTGGCCTTTGACCATGTTTCTGAAGCCTATTACGGCCTCCAGAACCAGGTGGTGTATCGCGATCAACGAGAACCAATGCCCCCGAATTCATGGGAGAACCATTGCTACTGCTATGGTAATGACGCGTAGTCACCAATGCGTTGCTGGGGATTTCGGGTTCACCGAGAGTCTCCTCAACTGCACTTCGGATTCTATCCCGCTCACCCCGATCCCTGCGATACTCACGTTCTCTTTGTAAAGCATCCTCGATGTCGCGTGCGCCATTGAGGGTTGGTCGTTCTCGCGCAGGGCGATCTTTCTGGGGGCCCTTTCGCTCTGGCTCGGGTGCCCAGCTATCGAGGGGAAGGTGATCAGAGGCGTCGATAACACGTCCACTAAACGTGACAACCTGACCTTTATCATTCAACTCAATGTGGCTGCCACGGCGCTCGATGGCAGATCTTTCGTTGGTTTTTGAAGCCGCCGGGTTCAGCACGTCGAAACTGTCTGGATTGAAGGGTACTCCAGATAGTCTCCGTTGTCCGTCGTCGAAAGAAGACGGGGGTGGCCGAGGAGAAACAGACTTTCGGGTGGGCATGCTTCGTACAGGCGCTCTAGATGTGCGGTCATCGGCATAATCATATGATTTTCTTGGGCTCACTGCACGTGGCTTGATGATGGGCATGGAGTCATGGACGGGAGATGTGTGCCGTGGCTCCTGTGGAGGCGGGTGTGGATAATAATTTGGCGATTCAGCCAAGGGCATTGTTTGGCGATGCACCAATTGATGTTGATACGAAGGAGTATCGTAATGTGGTGGGGTATGATAATCTGGTTCGGAGTGATGTCGCATACGCGTTGGTGTCTCATAGGATGGGGGTGTCTGATAAGTACTGGTTGTAACCATGCGATTTTCGTTACGTGAAGCATCAATCCCAGGAACAAGACTTGCTGGAATTAACGCGGTTTCTTGTCGAAGCGGAGAGGGTGCCATGGTATCCCTTGATACTGGGCGGCTTACGGGCTGGGGCGACGCTCGCGAATGGGTATATCTCCGCTCTACAACCTGCTGGCTATGGTACTCCTCGAGGTCGTAGGCCTGCGGAGGAGAGTCGTACATCGGCCGCGGTGATTCGTCTCTGAAGCGATTGATATTAAGGGGGGCAATAGCATCGCTTTGATAGGATGGTGTAAACTGCTCGTGATCCAAAGTTGCTGCATCTCTCCTGTGTACGGGCGGAGGTGGCGGCGGATCGTCTTCGTCTTCGACTGTAGGTTGCATGGCGCTTGATGGGCGTGCATGAGTGGTGAATGAATCGTAGGAATTTTGAGAGTCTGTGTAGCCGTGGCTTGGTCGGTACAATTCCTGGGGTTGAGCCTGGTCGTGCATGCGGGTATTGCTTCGGCTTGTTCGTAGGGGCTCTATGTGATATTGCGGATCCTCGTATGGATCTGGGGCATGGGAGTATTGTTGAAGCTGTTGGTCATGGTACCCGCTGGAGAAGTCATCAGGTTGATGAGTGTAGTGGCCACGTGGCGATGGTTCCGGTTCATATGAATGTTGTGTCGGAATGATGGGTGCAGAATATGAGTGGGGGAGATCAATGTGGTGCTGGCTGTGTGCATGACCCTGGGATGACCTGAAATCGTCACTGGAAGTGGCTCGATGTTGAACAATGTCCAGAGGCTGCACTTCGTATGGCTTTGGTGCTGTATAAGACATGTCAAAGCTCTCCTTGCTCAACTGGCGCTCGTCGAAGCTGGGCCGTGCAGGGTTGGATAATACATTAGGGAGTTCTTGTTGTGGAGTGCGCTGAGAATTCTGTGGGGTATGAGGATTCGACGCCGGAGTGCCATTCAACGGCGAGGCATCCGGCAATGGTCGGCGGGATGGCGTCGAGTGGCTGTCGGGCTGGTTGGATCGACGCTGTCCTATGGGGCGAGGACCTGACTGGTGGCCAGACAGACCGCGGTGCTCTGGTGTAGCAACAGGGGACGGGGACGCTCCCGTGGGATCTGAGGGTAGCGGTCGCCTCTTGACAGGCGTGTGTTCTCGTGGCCCACTGAGTCCTGCGCTCTGGGCGTCCGGTCTCGCGCCAGACATCTTCTTCTTCTCTACCGGTGCCTTTTCCGGCTTGGGCCGGGTATCGTAGTATGTGAGCTCAATGCGAATCTCACCAGCGTACTTTCCCCTGCAATTGAGGCCATGCCAGGAATCGCTTTGCCCACCTCCAGGAGACAATATGGCTTCGAGGCTGACCCAGGTCTCTCCGATCAGCTCCGTCTTCTTGTCATCGTTAAAGACAGACACTTTAAGGTTGTGGTAATCCGGCGAATCGTGAACGGGGAAGCGCAGTTCTTGGTCCCTGGTGAAGCTGTTAGCGTGATACCCTTGATAAACGCGTATGCGGACTATACTCACCATCGAGGCGTCTGTCCTCCTCTCTTGTCGGTTGATGTCTTCTTGGCTTCCTTGCCCAGTCGCGCTGCGCAATACGGATCCTGCTTCCCCATAGTTCGACGGTTGGGCAGATTCTTTGCCCTATCGATGATCGCCACGAGAGTACCAATGTTCGGTCCGTCGACAGTCATGTTGGAAAATATTCCCGCGGTATGCATGCCTCCCACGGCTGTGGTGGCACTGGCCTTGGTCGCCATGATAATTGGTAGAAGGTGAGATGTGATGCTCAGATGTAGTTCTCCAGTTTCGGCAGAGATGGTCGTTCTTTAAACGGTAAATACGGCTTGCCACGACTGCGGCGATGAAGTGGGTCGGGGCTTGGTCGTGTAGGAGGATTGGGACGCGCAATCGCGGGGTTCATAAGCAGCGGCGATGGATCGCAATGTGGTAGAATAGCGAGGTGAATGAGAGTTGGATCGAAGGGACCAAAGAGCGACTGGAAACTGCTGGACGACTGCAGCTGTGAGTGGTGAGCGCGCGCTGCAGTTCTATGGGAAGAGCTGACGTGCGTCGTCTTGAAGGTCGTCCGGCGCCGAGTGTTTGTTTGGATTGGAGGCTGGTGTGGCACCTGCCACCGAGGGGGCTGGCGCGCTATGCCGCATTGGGAATAGGCCCAGCCTCTATCCAGGAGATCTGATCTTCCATACCCCTGACAGAGCTGCCGACCTACGCAAGGCCCGTGTTTCTAATAACAGCACCCCGCAAGCCATTCCCACTGTTCACAGAACCCACACTGACGCGTTCCCTTTCCGGATGCATGTCATTGTTTCGAGGAGAGAGGTTGGGGGTGCAATTGTCATTTGTGGAACAAGCAGTGCAGCACTCGATAACTTCCCGAACCATCCCAGTGCACAGAGGAACACCAGACACCTGGTCCATATTGCTTCCGTCGCCTGGATCCTCTTCCATCACAGCACACCTGGATCCGGCATTGAAACATTCCCATTCTGGCCAGTTTAGCCAGTTTCATAGTGTGCATTGTGGCCGGATATTACGCTTTACGCTATACTGCATGGTTCGCCTGGGCTGACACCATGCCGCCTCGCAACACCGCCCCAGCCAACCAACAGCAACATCAAACCCGGAAAACGGCATGTACAAGATATAATGTTGAGAACCACGCCTTACTATCGAAACAAGCCATCACACCCTGCATCGCATTGGCCTGAATCTTGTCACACGAGAACGTCTCCGGTTCTCCACAGTAACCTTTGTGTTTTTGCACCATGTGCGGACAAAAAGTTGGACGGTGAAGAAATCGACAGGCGGGGATGTCGTTGCACCTATACCCGCGATCCCCCAGCCAATATCGCCTGATGCCGTCAATTCGCACGATAGTGGCAGGAAATTTCTCCATTGCCCTTCTGATCGCTATGCGTTTCTTCGATAGTCACTAATCGTCATTCTGCTCCTAGGTGGCCTGTCGGCCCATCCGGAACCCCATCTTGTCGCAATCTTATCTCTCGGTTTTTTCCCACTTCGCGCTCATACTAACCACGATGGCACGAGTTGCTTATCTCCAGGTTGACCTCGTAACTGCAGCGTTGCGCTGCCAACCACTGGCTTTTTTTCAATTGAGCTATACATGTTGAGTAAATTTCTCTTCTCGAGTCATCAAGACAAATGCCAGGATCCCCTTTACTCGATCAAGTCACTTCTTCTCTTTTCAAGCTCGCCTCGACACATTCGTGTTACAAAGACTGACTACACTAAAGTTTCGCCAGGCGGTCCCTTTGCTGCCTGGATATTGAAATTCAATCGCTGATTTCAGAATGCGCAACGTGGTAACGTGCACGGACTCAGTGTTCACCAGTTGCCTCTCGGCCCCGCAAATCAAACGTGGTATCCACTTTCTGTTCAAGTCTCGGATATCAAACTCAAACACCAATACATTCTCATAACTCGGCGTGGGAAGTTACACTCACTTGTTACACATACAGAAATTCCCAACCGTAGTATTATCTCTACTTGAAATTGACAAAGAACCTAAATCTGTTTTAAACAAACACTTCACTCACCCTTTTCGTGCACTTCGTTTGTCTTCGCACAACTACCCCCGATTGTAGACCGCTCTTCTAGTAACACGAACTCTTCATTCACTCGAAATTACACCCAAAACTGCCCCACCGCCCATTTCTATATATACCTCGTATCTCCTCCCATCCCCTCTCCATGGTTTCTACACACATGCACACTCAATTCTCCAAAACTCAAAACTCGAACTCTACACATAAAATCAACTCCTAAATCCACCGCCTAAACTCTTCCACACCAAACCACCCTTAAATCCGCAATGAAACCCGCCACCTTCCTCACAATATTCTTCTCCACCCTCGTCCTCGCTGCACCGCCGGCTATCTCCACCAAGCGCCACACAATCACCATCACCAACCCCGACGGCACTGTTACCGTAGAAGCTTGCATCGAATGCCCCTGCGACGACTTCTCTGACGCGTGCCATTTCGTTCCACATGGTTGCTGCTGCAAACACAATTAATTCCAAATTGTGTGTTCGAGTTCTATGATTGAATGAAAGATGAGAGGACTTTCATATGATATGGAGTGAGGAAAATGCGATTGGGGGGAGGGCATGATTATATCGGTGAAATCATGAACCGAGGGGATTTTGTATAATAGGGTGTGTATTTGTAGGAATCAAATTTGATTCGAGTCTCCTTTACAGGACTTAGGAAATGGACCATGCCTTACCTTTCGGTTTCCTACTGTCAGCATATCCATCGTGTTCAGTATACTCAGATGGAATAAACCGATTCGTCGAGTCCCATGACAAGTCCTGATCAGCACCTACCTAATGAACAAGCACTCTGGCAATGATGAAGATGTCACCGCCAGTTTGACTCATTCTCGAACCCAACACCACCTCTCCATAAAACAAAACAGCCCCACAACCCACCTCCACACCTACACCTACACCTCTAAACACCAATTCCTTAACTCCCCCTTCCACCATTCACCACCCCTTCCTCCTACATAAACGCTAACCGCATCTCGTACGTCAAACCCCCTCTCCACCCACCCACGCTATTTGCATTACCCAACTGCAAAGTTCCGTCACGCCCAACTCCTCCGCAAAGATCAGCCATTGTCTTGCACAAAGAGTGACTCCGATGAATCTCCAAGCCGAGGAGAAATTTCCATTGGGCTTCAATCGCACCTCATTGCATCACCAGCCACTCGCGCAACACTCTCGCATCCGGACGCAAACGCCGAAAACACTAGCCAGGCGGCCTGCACTACCCACGGAGCCTCGACTGAGAATCGCCGTCGACACTTTCCGTGGCCCGCTTCGCATGCCACGGCTCCGATCGTACGTTTGGTCAAGAGTGATGCATGGTCCAAGGAGAGCGCCATATCGGGGTGGACCTAATATCGCAAACAATACCTGGGTAATCATTAGGATAACATTTTTATATAGTCTCAAGTATTTCGATTCTTTATTTTTATTTTGGAATTTCGAGCACGGTTCTAAAGGACCTGAAAAGGGGGAGCCAAAGATCTGGTCAATCTTTCTAATCTCAACCCAAATCTACCAATACAATAGTAAAGAAAATGAACACGATCAACGATCGTCCTATAAAAACAAAACGAAACAAATTAAAGAATGTGCTATCCATCCATACAGTACCGAGCTGTACTCATCATGCTAGGCCAAGCCATGCCACGCCATGCTGTACCAAGCCATGCAATTCAATTACAAAACATACATATCTCTCGTACCGGGTATCTCTTACACAGAACAAATACTGCACCACCACCACCTGTTCATTATTGCGGCGCCCCCATATCCTGCAACCGCGCCAACTCCCAGTATACAGCTCTCTTCGCCATGAGCTGGTCATGTCGACCCTGTTCTACAATCTTGCCCTGGTCGAAGACGTAAATGACATCTGCGCCCTGGATAGTGCTGAGTCTATGCGCGATGGCGATCGTGGTGCGGCCCTTGGCCGCTTTGTCGAGAGCGGCTTGGACGACTTGCTCCGAAGTCGAGTCGAGGGCAGATGTGGCTTCGTCGAGAAGGCTGGGGAGAGATTAGCGGGGGGCATTGGAGAAGGTAATGGTGAACTTACAGGATCTTGGGGTCGCGAAGTAGAGCACGGGCGATGGCAATGCGTTGGCGTTGGCCGCCGGATAGGAGAGCGCCTTTTGCGCCGACGAGGGTGTTGAAGGCGTCGGGGAGGGACATCTGGAATGAGGGCGTTAGCTGGGTTCCTTCGTGATTTTTTGTGGTGATGATGACTTACAATGAATTCGTAGATATTAGCATCTTTGCATGCTTGAATGACGGCTTCATCGTCCACATCCTCCTTATCTGCAAGGATGTTGTCGCGAATCGTGCCAGTGTATAAAGTAGTTTCTTGGCTGACGATAGCAAGTTTGGCGCGGTAGTCCTGGATGTGATAATCGCGGAGTTCGAGACCATCAACGAAAACACAGCCCTCGGTGGGATCATAGAAGCGTTCGAGCAGTGCCATGACAGTAGACTTCCCGCTGCCACTCGCGCCAACGAGAGCGATGAACTGGCCGGGCTCTGCAGTGAGACTGACGCCTCGCAGAACTTTGTGGTCGGGTCTTCCAGGGTAGGTGAAGCGAACACTTTGTAGCTCGACTTTACCAGAGACAGTATCGATCTTCTTGCCCTCCTCGGACCAGGTGTCGATCTTGGGAACGCGGTCAAGAAAAGTCTTGAGGAGCTGAGCGGCTTCACGTGCCTCACCCATGTCAGGGGCGAAGGAGAAAATAATACCGGCCGATTGGGCACCGTTAATAATGGCAGAGTACACAATGAAGAATTGCAGGACGGTGTACTCCATGTTAAGCATGAGTCCTCCTCCATACCAAAAGACGAGAGCGAAGATGAACATGGCAAGGCCTTGAGAAAGGGCGTACAGAACGGCGGAGACATTGGTAAAAGCCAAGTTGCCCTTTGCTTGCTCATCCAACTTTTTGTGGTATTGCTCTTGGAGATGTTGTTCGAGGGAAAGAGAGGCGACAGTGCGAATCGAGGAAGCAGCCTCGCAGGCGAAAGAGGCGGCGTCAGTGGCTTCCTTAGTGTGTCGCTCCATGCGAATTAGAGCGTAAAATCTAAAGTAACCACAGGCAAGCATGAGGGGAATGGTAGCCGTGCAGACGAGAGCCAACTTCCAGCCAAAGGAACATCCCACAATGATGGCTACAATGACACAGGCGACAGAGTTGATGATGGATCCGAGTACAGAGCCACTGATACCGGCAAGTCTGTTAGCCTCTGAGGATAAGAAAGTGGCGAGAGATCCGGATGTTACTGTGTCGCCGTCAAAGAACTCGATGTCTTGACGAAGGACCGAACCGAAAGCTCGCTCCCTAATTCGGGCTATCAGCAAGGCGGATGCTCTGGCTAATGTTAATCCTTGTAGGAATTGGATGAGGAACGTCATGATTCCCAGCATCAAAAACATCCAGCACCAGAAGTTAACTCCGCGGCCTCCACTAGCTAGTTCTGGTGACAGTAGAGAAGTGATGGAATTTCCCAGGAATATAGCTTGGATAGCAGGAACAGAGCCGGAGAGGAAGGACAGGATGAAACCAAGAATGAGGAGGAGATGCTCTCCGCTATTCATGTTCCAACTGAATTTTGCAAGTTGCCAGGTTGTCTGATCTTTATGTGTCGTAGGGGTTGCTTTAGCGGAAACGGCGCGAGTGGTTGCAGTCCGGGTAAGTTCAAGCTTCTCGTCTTGAATGACAATCTCGCCTTCTTTCTGCAGTGTTACAATTTGCTTGCTTTCCGGAAGGATTTTCGAAGTGAGTTCCTGTGCTTGTACCAGACTGTGGTAAACAGCTCGAAGTGCAATGAGTTCGTCATGGGTGCCCTGCTCAACGATCCTACCCTTGGCCATCACGACAATGTTGTCCGCATTCTTGATAGTAGAGAGACGATGGGCGATAACAATAGTAGTACGGCCTTTGGAAGCCCTATCAAGAGCTTCTTGCACAGCACTTTCGGATTTTGTGTCCAAGGCAGCGGTAGCTTCATCGAGAAGAAGAATTTTGGGGTCCGATACGACAGCACGGGCAATAGCGATACGCTGTTTCTGGCCACCAGACAAAAGGTTTCCCCTCTCACCTACTTTGGTTTGGAACTTCTCGGGTAGATCGTTGATGAAATCGTAGGCATTGGCGGTCCTAGCAGCTTGCTCAATGAGATCCATCTTCACATCTTCTTTGGCCTAGACAAGGCATTAGCTTAGATTATTACAAGGCAATGACGAAACACTTACATGCTCGTACTCGGTACCGACAAGTCCATGCGAAATGCTCTCGTAGATACTCGTGCTAAATAAAATAGGCTCCTGACTGACGATGGCCATCTCCTTTCTTAACCATCTCAAGTTGAGTGTGCTAATATCGTGACCATCTAGGAGAACCTGACCTTGCAATGGCAGATAGAACCGCTCGAGGAGACCAAAGATTGTAGATTTTCCTGAACCTGATGCTCCAACGAGGGCCACCATCTTCCCCACAGGAACCGTAAGGTTAAAATCCTCGAGCACTGTCGTGTCCGGACGCGAGGGGTAGACGTGTTTGATGTTCTTGAACTCCACGTTGCCAATGTACTCTGCCGGCTTCTCTCCATTCTCCGTTTCTGGATCAACGGGTGAGTTTCTTTCAATGGTATTGAAGACCTTGGTGGCGGCAGCGATGGCGGACCCGAAAGCAGCAATGTGAGGGAGATTGTGTCCGAAGGAAATACCAGCGACTAAACTGGCCATGACGACAGTCAGAATTTGTGAGACACCGAGCTCGCCAGACTGAAGGAAGCGATTTCCCTGCCAAAATGCCAAAGCATATTGAAGATTCAGTATGCCCATCATTCCTGCTATCATGCTCGAGAGCCAGAACTTGGCTCGAAAGTCAAATGCGGATGCTTTGTCAAGGAAGACCTTGTACTTCTTTTCCAGACGCTTTTGCGTTCCATAAGCTGTGACATTGCGGGATGATGAAATGACCTCCTCGGCCAGAGTACCGGCAGTTGCGTACTCGTTGATTGCTGCTGTTTGGTTGACCGTCATCGCCTTGCCATTGAGACCCATTATGATAACCATGGCAACGGTTGCGGAAAGCATGATACCTGTGAGTTTCGCAGATCGAACAAAACCCACTACCAAGGCAGAAATCAACATAGACATTCCTGAAATAAAGAGACCGATCTTTTGGCCAATGCCGTCTTGCACAAGATTCATGTCAGAGCTGATGCGGGTGGTGATTTCTCCAGAACCAAGAAAGTCGAAGAATGCAATGTTTTGCCTGAAAATCGCTTGGAGATAGAGCTCTCGAATCTTCTGAGTGATCCGCTCTCCAGTGTAAGAGAAACCTACGATGCTAATGTAGACAGTGACCAGGGATCCAATACCTGAAGCAGTTAGGCCGCATATTCATCACCAAGAAGCAAAGAACATGAGGGGACATACCGAGGTAGACAAAGTAAAGGGTGAATTGGTTAGTTTGTTCCTTGAACTTCTGTGCGGCAAGCGCATCTACAGAGAAACTTGTGAAGGTACCTGCGAAGTTACCATATACGAGCTGGACCATGTTGTCAGTCACGCATTCTTGTCTCGCCCCTGTCCCTGAAGAGGGGCACTTACGGTCATTAAAGGCATAACTGCGCCTGCCGCGATAGACGCAATTGCTGCGATGAACATGATGAACCATTCCTTCTTGTTCGCATAGCGGAAGAGCGAGAAGTATCCAATCTTCAGCGTCGGTACATGGAGTTGCCTCTCGATAATCTCCTTCTCTTCGTCGGTTAGTCCTGCCGTTGGGACCCCAGGCAGCTCCTCGATGGGAACATGCGTCTCAGTAGACTCGGCACTTTGGGACTTCTCGTCCGCGATGATGTCCTTGGGCGCCATGATACCGTAAGTCAAGTCGACACCTCAAGCGCAAGGCACTCGCCAAAAGTTGAGGGTGAAGTCGAGGTTAAGGACGCGGGAACGGATTCCACGACCCGTGGGGCGAGGCTCCAAGCGCCGCGACGGACCAGTTGCCGAAAGCTACCTAGCAGAATCCTGGCTCCCAAGAAGAGACAAGACAAAGCTTAGCCCTGATATGCGTCCGTTCCCCTGACGATGGGGCTTCCAGAACTGAGGTTGAGTGTTTGTGGGAAAAGCTATTGGAATGGAGGCTGAAGATACAACAAAATACGGCTGAAGGATGCAACCTGCTTGCTTCAGCGCCTCAGTTCTCCAAAATTAAGAATGCCAATGAAGCGCGTAAGCGAGATGGTGCAGACGAAAAGAAATCAAATCGGAATGTTGAACAATGTCTAGAGAGATGATTGAGGAAGGTGTTCCTTTAAGAGCCAAGAAGGCTTGATAGTCGCACTATCCTAGGATCCGTCGTCGGGCGGTACGTACGTCCACTTTGAAAGTTTTGTGTCTGCCTAAACGCACAACTGAGGACCGGATTTCCACATCAACGGTCCCGCCACGACAATGCATTCCTGCTGCAGGGCTCGCACTCGCTTGCAGAGGCCTGGCCACGTACTCGCCCTTTTCAGCCCTTCCCATACGCGGTTGAGATGACGGAGGGTCGGCGCGGACGATCGGTATTTAGCCAATCCCGTCGCCGACCAATACGAAATTTGCGAAAGCAAAGACGAGGAGGACTGGATAAAAAAAACACCAAACCAGATGTTGTAGTAGTGCTTGGTGAGTCATGAGCGCGAATGTGTCAGCACTAGATCATGTACAACATGTTGGATTGCGTATATCACTTCCAAGGTGAGGATCAGCATATGAAAGGGCGGCGGTAGGAAAAGGACTTGTTGTCCGTGATTCCGATTTTCATGCATTATAGATATTTCTCCATCAGGCCCTTCGTCTTCCGCAGGTCCAAGGCATCTACCGTCGCACTGTGGCCTTTCATTGACTCCGCCATGAAAACTGCATTCAGAATCGATTCCTCGACTGCATCTGCAGTTGCTTCAAACAGTGCGTTGATGGTCATATCATCAATGTAGTTGATACCCACCTCTCGCGGACTCCAGGGGTCAATCTTCTTGCCGGCATCCTCATCTTTCTGTACATTTATTTCGCTCGCTGTCGAAAATGCCAGGAAGATATCACCACTTTGATTTGAGGCCCAGCCTCCAACTCTGGAAAGTCCTACTGTGGCGCGTTTCGCAAGACGTTGGAGTTGGGTTGGATGAAGTGGTGCGTCGGTCCCGATGATAATGATGATGCTACCGTCTTTCTTGTCTTTCGTCTCCGCGATTTTCTTGAAGAGGAGATTCGCCTGAGACATGATCTCAGGGTCATTCGGATTGTCTTTTACTTTTTGCTCCTGCTCCTGGAATATGAGACGACCTATTGGGGCGCCAGAGACCTTGAAGTCTCGCATGGCCCCATAGTTGGCCTGTATTAAAGCACCAACCGTATAGGTTTTCCCATCTTGAGTGGGAATGACTCGACTGCTCGACCCAGTACCTCCTTTGAACCAGTGACAGATCATACCCGTCCCGCCGCCAGTGTTTCCCTCCTTCACAGCATCGCTGCTAGCTTCTTCGATCCCTTTGACGATGTGCTGAGGGGTGACAGCGAACTTCGTACAATCGTGCAGAAAACCATCATAAGTCTCTGCCACAACTGGAGTCAAGAACCAGTTTACCTTTCCCTCCATGTCGGCATGCTCACGAATGGCATATTCATAGATACCATTGTAAGCCGAGCCGACTCCAAAGCTGCCAGTGATGACGATTGGGGAATGTAAAAGACCGCTCTCTTCAATCCAGTGGCTTCCAGTCATTTCACCCGATCCATTGAAGCGAAAAATGCCAGCGAAGCATGCCTTGTTGAACCAATCCTTGCGTGGCAAGATCGTGGTAACACCAGTGTTGATTGACCCAGGCGCCGCATTCGGATAGCTTGCCGAGTCGTGGATAGATTGCGTGGACACGAGTACTCCCGGGATATCGGTTAAGCTGTTCTTGGAACCTGTTTCATAGCGTCCAAGATACACTGTTGGAAGAGCCTCTCTAACCCGCTGACGAGTGGTCGAGTCGGATGAAGAAAGAATTGGAAGAGAAGCCATGATTGAAAAGAGGTGAGTGATTGATTTGTGACGATCGGGATATGCTGTTGAGGTCTACGATTTGCCTTTTCTTTTATACAAATTAGAGTGCTTAAGAATGTACCAATCAGATTATCTCATGCCGGCCCAGGTGATTATTGATTAGTTCAGCGATGCTCATGGAGTACAGCATAGAGCAAATTGCCTCAAATCAAGTTCCACTTGGTTGGTCAAAAATTATTACTGCCAAGTTTACAAGTTGTTAACAAAGATTTGACTCCTTTTCCTCCAGTGATGTGACAATCTCCACACGGAAATTTAATGATTTTCTGATCTGGATCTTATAAAGCGGGGTCGCTTTCTCAAATAGGAAGGTCGCTATGTAGAACAGTAAGAGTCACTGAGGAGTCATAGCAATGATCGAGTCGGATCGACAGTCATTCAAACGATATGTAGTTTCATTTCAAGATGTTTGTGGAGTAATGCAGTGTCGTGATCATAGCGGGAGGCCTTGCAGTTCAAAAGAGTCAGAGGTTAAATTGGGAGGAACTAATTATGGTTAGCGTACATTAGTAACACAATCCACCAATTGGGATTGAAGAACTCACAAGAGATTGAAATCCCAAACAAAATACGCCAAATCGTCTTTGGAGATGATGATAATGTAATGGAACTCTAGACATTATGACGCAGTTGGTGTTGTTGGATGTTGAACGCCCAATATAACCCGTGGCAGAGCGTCCGGACGAAGCAGCAAGATACGTCATAGGACTTGTGCGAACATTCTATACGACTTCTTATCTGGAAACATGAGTAGAACGTTTTTGGTAAAAGGCAAATTGCTTGAGAAACAGAGCAGTACAACCAAAACTTGATGGTTCTCTTCTGACAGGAGTCTTGTCTGTCAGCCCTTTACCCTATTCGCTCCTTTTGGGTACTTTTGGAACCAGTGCCCAGGAAACTCCCATGGCGACAATAAGACCTACAAGCATGGGCTGAAGGACCTGTACACCAGCCTTGCTTGCGATAATTCCAGTCAGAGCTGGGAAAAGCGAACCACCTGCTTGAGCAAGTACGAACACAAACCCTCAATATTGCGTTAGCGTACACTCATCTCCACGGGGGCTGGTTAAGGACCTACCTAGCGCAGTTGGTTGAATACGCTTGGGAAAGAGTTTCGATGCAACAGACATCCCCGTCGTAAACATAGGGCCAGAGAAGAACCCAAGGAAGCATATAGCTACAGCGCTGCTCACAAGGTTGGGCACAAGCCAGAACACTAGTTGCAGTGCAAGCATTGCAACGCAGTATCCCATCATCATGCGCCTCTCCCCATATTTATGGGTTGGCTCGGAAAGCAGAACACGACCGAGAAAGATTCCACCCCACAAGCCTGCTGGCACATACCCGACTTCTGGCAACTTGCCATTTCGTGCGGAAATGAGGTATTCGACTACCCAGCCTCCGGCTGTGATACCTACCCCCAGTGAGAAGAAGTAGAAGAGAGAAACAAGATAAACTGGGCGGGACTTCAGAGTATCGATGATATCTCTTGTTGCATTCTTGCCGCGGCTGGTGGGTTCCTCGGCGCTCGATTGAACATGTATTCTCAATGAATCGCGAAAGATAACCAGCACCGCTACCACGTTTATCACCCCTACCCCGATTAGGAAGGTGTAGAACAAAGGCCAGCGCTCTTGCACTCGAGAAGCAATGGCAGTCGCAACGAAAGGCGATACCAGACAGCCAAGCGCATACATAGCGTGAATAAAGCTAAGCCATCTGTGTGCACCTTTGACCGAAGTCACAAAGGTATTGGAGTGCGAATCTTGGTACGCCATACCAGCGGCTTGTAGAAAGAAGGTAACAACAAACAAGCCGAAAGGTGGAGTCCAGAAACGAAGAAATTGAGCGGCCAGCTGGAGAACAGCACCAACTGTCAACACAGCTCCGAGATCAAAATAACGGGACAGATGGCTATTAGTAGCGCCCGCAAGCAGCCAGCCAAGAAAGGTGGATGCATAGCTAGAAGTAAGATTAGAGTGAGAATTGTGAATTTGGGGGAGAATCAGGATACATCAGAGCAACATATTCGGTGCCAACGTTGTAGGACCGGATTATGTACGGCGTTAGGGCTCCGAGAGAGCCATCGTTTGTGCTGGAGAAGAAAAGAGAAAAGCCTATGGCCGCAATCTTTAACACGTTCCTCGTTGTCAAGCTATTGGAAGTATCGGCTTCTGCATCCTCATCCCCATGATTTGTTTCGGTTGCTGCCTGGACATCCCGAAGCTCGATATCGGTCAAACGTGGGACTTGTTGGGCACGGTTGGCTTGCGTATCTTTGAGAGGCATGTTGGATTTGTTGAGCTGCTGAAGGGTTGACCTATCAGTTCTAAGAGAAGAGATCTGGCGGCGTAATAAGTACAATCAAATAAATCCCACCATCTCGCAAGCGTTACCTATTCGAGAAGGGATGATCTGTGGAGAAAGTCAGAGCTAGCCTGGCCTATAGATAAATGGGTCGTAGGGTACTTGTCTATAAGACCATTCCTGATTGGCTGATAAAGGGACAATATTACAACAATCAGACTAACGCAAGTAGGCAGTATTTACAACTGGTAGGCTGAATAAATGAAAGGGCGAACGTTGACGATAGGCATCATTAGAATTAACTTTGAATCTAGGCTTGTACTTCTTATTAACACAGCCAGAGATACAATCCGGCATCCAAAATAATTACACTTTGAATAATTGTCGCTCACCACCGTCTTCGGAGTATCTGCCGAACACAAATCCCTGGTATCATAAAAGCATTCATTCTTTGCAATAACCCCAATTTCAAAATCGTAAAAATTGCATCCACCACCACGATTGAGGATCTCTGCGAGGACAATGCCCTGTGGTATAGACTCCACGTCTTCGTATTTGATCTCCGTAACTTTCGCTCGAACAGCGCAGCTCGCGATCGGCTTGAATGCGTGGCCGATGAATTCTACCTTAGGGAGCTATATTTCAGCAATGGCGAGGCAATCAAACTACGAAACACCATCGTGGACGCGAATGGAAAAACCCCCGGGTCCATCATCCGCGACTTTTTCAAGACCACACTTGAGAAACGCCTGAAAGGTCGAATGCAAGAGACTGGTGACTGGAAACTTTGCGCTGCGCACGATCTAGCGCCAATTTTCGAGAAGGTGTTTGGGGTGTCTGCCAAGGACTTCTCGAAGAACAAGGTCTTTACAATGTTGGTACAGAAAGGAGGGTTGACCTCGCTGGATGATGGTACGGTCTGGAAGGGGATTGGAAGAAGATGACGGGTGTTCCCGTCGTGTTTTTAAGTACCAAGATACCCATGTCAGTCTTTTCTTGAAGGATTGATTGGTTGACAAAGCGGGACATATTCTTTCTGATTGGTTGTTATGAGTTTCGCTGGGGTTGCTGTCGGACAGATTTTGGAGCGAAGCATGTGAATGGATGACCGGATATAACTTGGAAAGATAGAGGATGATCGGGGGTAAAATGATAAGATTTGATTGGAGCACCAAGCGACCCCAATCGCTCTGGATCTCCTGACTTGGCATGCTGCACTTCGCCACCCCAAACCACCAGCTCGGACATGCCGGACACCAACTGTTCCCGAGCTGTGTGCCCGCGCGAGTGAGCCTGGGTGAGCCTTGGAGGCTGAGCACGCAGTAAGAGAAAACATCTCACGATATGGCGTCTTCCTCTCTCCTCTCCCTCACAACGGACCTCAACCCGCAACCTTCGAGCGAACACGTTCTACGTCGTAACCCGTCCAACCACTGGTATTGAGTATTCATCCGACATCATGCTCTTCGGCGGTCTGGAATTCGTTGTAGGCGGCGTAGTACTACACCAATACAACAAGAAGAAGAACGAGAAAAAGAGATGTGACGAAGAGTGGAATCAGCGACAGAGACGGCAAAATAGTTACCCAGGCGTGCAACCACAGAATACCCAATACCAACATCAGACGCAACCTCAGCAGCAGTACCAGCAACAGCAACATCTTGCAATTCCACAACAGAAATATGCTTGCTATGCTCCGCAGCCTCAATATTTCTCGCCCAGCTCCCCGGTCCAGCCTCGACCGCACACCGCCCAGACGTTCCCTCTAGCCCATCCTCCACAACCCCAAATGCAGATGCCGATGCAATCGCAACCACAGATACAATTTCAACACCAGCCAGTGCCTTGGATTCAACAACCAGTTATACAGCCAGTACAACGGGTAGATACCTTTGGCACAATATCAAACATGCCTGTCGCGAATGGTATTGGGCATCCGAGTCGAGACAACCTCCCTTATCTTCCTCCCCGACCGCAGCCACCGAACATGTATTTGCAGCCCATTTCGCCGCATTCACCCATATCACCAATATCACCAATCGGTTCTCCCTATGGCAATATGGGCTTCAGTCGATCAACTCCAAACTTCACACATTCTCCAACAGAGCTGCGATACGATAACAATAGTTCTTTTGGGAGAAATACGGTCGATGATGTGGATGCATACGAGCCGGAGCCCCCCCGTGCGCAAAACATACGTCCAGAAGAAGACGAAAACGACCCTCCGCCGCCGTATCGACCATGAACAAGAGTCTTGATTTTCTATATCGTAATGCAGTGCTGGCACTCGTTATCTTTCTATATTTGGACTTTTCTTTTCCCAACGTTGTTCATGCTGATATGATATTTCTTACGACCCTGACAGAGGCTTGGATTTGGATGCCCCATCTGTACTTTTTCATAATATTTTCTCTTAATAGGCCTTGGTTCTTGGACTATTTCCATGGCGAAGTCATAATAATGGATATTCTTTACTGGGAAAACTGTTTCTCTCTCTTCGAATTCAACGCTCTACCTTGATACATTAGTCTTGTCCACATCTTGAACTCCATCCTGTGATCAAAATCCACTTTCTACCCCAGTTTTGTTCCATTACGCTCCATGATTATAAGATAGCGTCGGGTAATGTCTACTCTCAAAGCAGGCAATCCCCGTCCGTAACGTCAATCCGCGTTGTCTCCACACCCCATAGCGGGGAAGATTTGCCAAGCACGCCGATCTTCACTCAACACCAAAGCGCGCTAGAATTATGAATGTGATGTGTGCCAAGCATCGAAATGGTCATCCTTGAACAATCTTGACTGGTATAAGCAGCACGCCAAGCACTTTACCCCGCCGTTATTGTCAACGGTAGCTCGAAAGGGCAGCTGTGAAAGAGCACGACATGCTAGAGTACAGAATTATTCACAGGGAACATGATAACAAATCTGGATTTTCGGTGACATCTTTGCCGAAGTGCCTGTGGATAAAAGGCAGGACAGAATGTTACTCTTCTTGTGTTACAATTCGCTATGATACACGTTTGAAATTTCTGAATAGGAAAGAATTGGGTATCACAATGCCTCGAATCTGGAATTCATTTCTCCTTCTCGGAGCATTCACATATGCCTGCCAAAGAGACTGGGATGCACTCCATCGACGGATCCATCAGCACGCCGCACGCAACAAGCATGCAAAACGAGCTGAAGTGCAATACCCACCAGCATTGAGCGACGTGGAGTCAATACTCGTTAATTCCTTCGATAACAAATCTATTAGCGATTGGAGCTACTACTACACCCATGGAGACCATTTGGGTTCGCACAACAAAACAATGGCCGAGTGGACGGCACAGAAATGGAGGGAAGCTGGTTTCGATGCATACCTGGCCGAGATTCCTATATACGTCACGTATCCGCAGCACTCTAGTCTGACGCTTATACGGCCTGATGGGACGAGACATAAAGCGAACTTAGTGGAGGACGTGCTGGCCGAAGATGATACTAGTTCGTATCCCAACCTTATTCCAGCATACCACGGCATGAGTGGGAGCGGAAACATCACTGCACAATATGTCTACGTTGGGTATGTTTTCATTTGGAGTACTTATTTACTATACTAATTTCGCTAAGGCGTGGTACGCAAGCCGACTTCAAGGTCCTAGAGGATGCGGGAGTAGAGCTTAAAGGGAAAATCGCGCTTGCAAACTACGGTGCCATATATCGTGGCACCAAAGTGAAAAATGCACAAGATAGAGGCATGCTTGGGGCCGTAATCTATACCGATCCCATGGACGATGGCGAGATCAGAGAAGAAAACGGCTACAAAGCATATCCTAGTCAGATCACAGCCCCAACGCCTCCTTGAATTACATGTACTAACTCCTCCCCAGACGGTCCCGCAAGAAACCCCTCCTCAATCCAACGCGGCAGCGTCCGCTTCTCCTCCATCTACTCCGGCGACCCGACAACCGTAGGCTGGGCCTCATCAGTCGATTCTCCCCGTGGCAACGTATCTAAATACAACCCTTCAATCCCTTCAATCCCCCTCAGTATGAAAGACGGCCACGCGCTCCTCCAAGCCCTGCAAGGCCACGGAGTCACTGCCAAAGAAGCAAACCGCAGCGGCTGGACCGGCGCTTTCGGCAACATCACTTACGACAGCGGGCCCGCTCCCAACGCAGTCGTTAACATCGATCATCTCATGAACGGCTGGATTGCCCCTGTTTGGGATGTCATTGGTGTGATCAATGGCACGAGTCCCGATGAAGTAGTCATTGTAGGAAACCATCGCGATGCGTGGGTCATTGGCGGTGCTGCGGATCCAAATAGCGGGAGTGCAATTTTAATTGAGCTTGCGAATGCTTTTGGGAAATTGGTCAAGAAAGGCTGGAAACCGAGACGAACCATGTAAACCCACTCCATCCATCCCAATCCCAATCATCACACTGACAATCCCCCCAGCATTCTCGGATCCTGGGACGCCGAAGAATTCGGCCTCCAAGGCTCCACCGAATGGGTCGAGGCGCATCTTCCCTGGCTAACTTCAACAGCAGTAGCATATCTCAATCTCGATGTCGGTGTCTCCGGACCCCGTACTTCTTTCTCCGGGAGCGGCGAGATCCAGACCTTCGTCGTGGAACAGATGAAGAAGATTCTTTTCCCCGAGGGCTGGGGCGAGTTCCCGACGTTGTATGATATGTGGTATAATGTTAGCAAGGGGGAGATATCGCCGTTGGGTAGTGGGAGTGATTATGCTGCCTTTTATCAGAATGGCATTGGTTGTGTAAGACTGTATCCTTTGACTTCCTGCTAGAACCACGAAGCTAATCTGTGCCTTTTGTAGATCGATATTGGTTCTGATGGCGGGAAAAAGGATCCGATATACCACTACCACTCGAATTACGATTCCTACGCCTGGATGTCGCGATTCGGCGATCCTGGTTTCAAACTACACGCTACTATCGGCCAGTGGCTTTCCCTCATCTTGTACCACGTTGCTGACGACGTTCTGATCCCGTGGGATCTGCCCAACGCAGCAACGGTGCTGCAATCCTACGTCGCAGAACTCAACGACACGGTTTCCTCTTCGTCACTCTCCAATCTCTCACTCTCTCCCTTGATCGCCGCTATCAACGAATTCTCTGCACAAGCAGCGAATATCGCAAAAGCCGCGGATCAAGCAAAGGCGTTTGATAATACTGTGCTACTGGGAGTTGTGAACTCGAAGTACAGGGACTTTGCGCGGGGTTTTGCGAGTGCAGGTGGATTGCCCGGGAGAGAAACGTTCAAGAATGTGATTAGCGCGCCGGGGATAGATAATGGGTATGGAGCGGATGTGTTTCCGGGGGTGACGGATAGTGTGAATAAGAGAGATAGTGAGGGGGCGAGGATATGGGTGGAGAAGACGGCAAAGGCGGTGCTGAGGGCGGCGGAGATTTTGCAAATTTAGGTGCTTTTGTGGATTTAGAGGAGGAGCGGTTGAGGTGAATTTAGCGTTTCGTGTGTTTGGAGCGTCTGTTTGAGGGTAGACTTCCGTGGGGCAGGGATTTTTGCTCGGTTTTGCCTACATAATTCTCTCAGACAAGGAGCAACAGAGAAAATTTGGGTTGTAAACTCACTTGGCCCTTCACATGTTTTTAAGACGCAAGAGAAATACTTGTACCCATGGTACAATGCTACATTACCTAGAAAAAAGTAGTGGTGTTGGAGGTATAGTTTTGCAGATTTCAAAGTTCCGTAAGAGGTTAGTGTATGCTTATTGTTAAGGAATTGAAATGACCAATTCGAGAAGGCAGTCTAAGATATGAGCCTAGTCGCAATCTGTACATTGGCTGTTATCAGTACTAAGAACTAAATCTCAGTTGAGATTGGATTTCTTGTAAATTGCCTTGTCGTGCAAGTACGTATTGGGAAAGCGATCAGTTCGGACTTTTCACATCTTTGCAAGAATTCAAACCTACTATACTCTCCTTTAGCCGATTTAGAATAATCCCACAGCCACATTTCAACCCCACAGTATTTTTCATTTCCACTCTCACTTGCATATCCCGGGAAGTAACAGTGGGATCTTCCCATAGCCTGCCCTCTCCAGGAACTGCTGTATAAATCCCAAACTATTGAAAAAGGCCTTCTTGCCACCATAGCACGCTCCAGTCTCCATATGTTGCGCGAGACCTCCGAGAGTCTTAAAGTGCTTCTCGATGCTTTTCTTCCCATATTCTCCCATGGGCATATTACTCGGACAATGATATATTTTGGCACAATGTGCCGGGGATGACATATGCTGCTGAAGAGCAAAGGCCGATGCGAAAGGTTTGCGGTTTGCGGGACAAAGTGGACATCGAAATGTCTGGGTAATCTTTGTATCGAGAGTACTTGAATTCGAGAAAGAAATTTGGCTGCCCTCGAGCATCGACCATTCTTCTGAAAAGTTTTCCGAGATGCTCTGGGACTTTGGTGTGAGGGCTACTGACCACTCGCTGTCGGAACGAACAAGATGCACACCGCCTTCGTTCTCTTGATCTGATTCGGATGTCAAGAACATGGATGAATTTGATATCGAAAGTGCTGAGGTCTTGTGAATCATGCCATCCTCATCACAGGCCTGAACAATCTGATATACTTCCCGTCGATCCATGCCTGACTTACATCTCCCGCTTTCAAGATGATGCAGTAAAGCTGATGGTGACTTGAATCGTTGTTGACATCCCTTCCCCATGGGGCATTTTAGGTTACTGATTGGGTTGTGTTTCAGCGATAGTAAATGCTGTTGCAATGCATCGATGGATCGAAATTCTAATTTACATTTTTCGCACGCAGGGTTCGTAGACTTCCGAAGTCTTTTTGCGAGGAATGGTTTCTGATGTGCGCCGCTTGCAATGTGTGCGTTTAGAGCATGAATGTCATCGAACGGGATATTACAGTCGCAACATTCGAATTTCGATGCGTGCATTTTTGTTTGGCGATGAACATCCAGAGCATTCTGGTTCTCGAAGACAATGTTGCAGTCGGTGCAAAAACAGTGTCCTGTGGCGATGCGGTGATCGACTAGAATGTCTGCCCGCTCACAAACCTTTCCGCAAGAGCCACATGTTTTAATGCCAGCTACCGCTTCAGAAATTACAGGATGTTCGCAGCCTTCTTTACACACGTGTGCAGCGAAATGACCTCGAGCCCTTCGATGTTCTTCTAGATCTGTTGAATTTGAGTAGGATCGGCCACAAAAGCATTTGAGAACAGGAGATGATGGAAAGGCCATATTAGTAATGTTCAGATGATAATGTAATGGCTGGTGCAAAATTAACATATAAAAGAAGAAAAAGGTAGACACGAACACGACTGCGAATTTATATAGAGGGGAGCTACTAAAGTGCAACTTTATCATACAAACTTTCCATCAATACGTCATTTTCAGCTATTGTACCACTACAAACTTTGAGCAACATCCCATACCGCCTCAATAATAACGTCTATTCGTTAAGTTCCGTACAAGCTTGAATGACATCTGAAAATAACTTCGAGATCTACTTGTGGCACATCAAATTGGAAGGTGTGAAACAATGTAGCACGAATTCTTTTACCCCACGCATTCACGTTCTTGGGACATCAATTCCGATGAGGTGGCATTGAAGTCCCGAATATTGCTCACAAGGGTTTTCCTAACAGGCAGGCAAAAAGATGGATTGGAGACTATAAAAAACATTGAGTTTCTTACAAATGCTTTTGCTGAGATCAAATGCGCAGAACTAAGTGGTGTAAGGTATTGGCCCGATTCGGTAGAATTCCAACGCGTTGGGCGCTGGACCCCGTGTTTGGATCTTACCCTTTTTCCGGATATGATTAATGCCTTATAAATCGTCAAACACCTTCATGTGAACATCACATGGGACGAGCCAAAAGCTTTGGCTGCCTCAGAAGCGATCCCACCCATAGGTACAAGCCTATCAGCTGAGTACGTAAGCTCTGTTTTCGAGTATTGTTCGACCAATAGCGCCCACGACCATGATCCCGGCAAAAGGTTGTTACTCAACTTGTATTGTCTGAGAGCCTCGTGCGGATAATTCAATGCGCCGCATTGATGGTCTTCGGGTCGTCCGTCTTGCGCCAGAGAAGCTTCTCCACATCGCCAGTAAGTCTGATCTGAGCCGAAGAATAGCGATCGTTTGGGGAGCCAAAAGTCCTGGAAATACCATCCTTTTTTGTTGACATCGGAGTTACTTAACTGGAAATACCAAGAGAGGGATACTGAGAGTCACAAAACAGGTTGAATTTCCGAGTATCTCGTTGAGAACGAGGCGAGGATCTTGAGATCCATCATATGGACCAACATTGATAAGTCGGGTAGGTAAGCTTGAACCTGGATGACTGAAACCGCCGGAGTGGTACCTAGTGCAAACTTGAACCCAATCGCGTATCTTGCTTAACGCGCCCGGTGCGTTCCATCCAGTCAGAATACATCAATATGGGGGAGACCCCGACCAATTTGCCTTGACAGCGCGAATCTCTCATCTGTCATCTTTTTGGAATACCCTTTCGAAGTCAGAACCCCAGAGGAGTAGATGCTCGAACAGGAGATTTTCGTCCTCCTGGCTTTGTTCTTCTGATGATAATTCATGCGAAAACCTAGACATACTTTCGGATTTCTCAAAGGTCTTGATCCCAGCTACAACTGTATTCTCAATTCGGTCCGTACTTTGACTAGTTTTCTTGAAGCTCGAATTTACGACACAGAACAACGGATATGCTCAGTTCTTGTGGTGGGTCTGCCGGTCCTAAACATGATAAAGCCATCGACGTCAAAGAGATGTTTCCATAGTGTTTAGTTTCGCGTGAGATGAATTGACAAAATCCACACTCTGCTTTCGCGCAGCGCAATAAACAACTGAAAGTGTCATCATACAAAACATTCCACCTTCTACATTTCCTAATAATACATTATACACTTTAAACCCACATTCCCAATCCTTTACTCATCACACTCCCAATACAATCCTACACATCTCAACATACAAGAAGAAAGAAAAAGTTATTGTATCAGTGACACTCGACAGTCTTACATGACCGGCGTACCACGGTTACCTCTCAACTCTCCTATCGGACCCAACCCAAACCAACCTAATACAACAGGAAAAGAAAAAAAAAGATGAATGCCGAGGGGTATATAGCGAATGTCCCAACCCCCATCCGAGAAAAAAAGGGAAACAAGTGTCCAGAAAAGGTCTCCACAAAGGAGAAAGAAGAGGTAAACCATGATCCCCCTCAGCGCCCGCAAATTTCACAACTTCCTCACACTCAACAAACCCCTTAGATCTTCGCCCCTCCACTCCCCACCGTAAAACCCTTCACCTCATCCCCCCACTCCCCCATTCCAACCCTCTTCCCCGCATCCCCAAC
The DNA here is from genome assembly GCA_020744415.1 of Dendryphion nanum. Taxonomy (NCBI): domain Eukaryota; kingdom Fungi; phylum Ascomycota; class Dothideomycetes; order Pleosporales; family Torulaceae; genus Dendryphion; species Dendryphion nanum. The sequence continues at coordinate 683,274 of JAGMWT010000004.1, read as the reverse complement.
AAGCACCTTCGCAAACCACTTTGCAACATCCCACCCCAACGCCTTCCCCAAACTCGCCAACCTCTCCCGGTTCCTACCCCCGGATTCTCCCATGCCCACACATGCCATCGGTTCCCCCTTCTTAATCAAATCCCGTCTCAGAAACAAGTTATTCCCGGGTACACAGGCAAACGGCGAATCCCCCAGCACCACGAAAAGTAGTGTCATTGCCAGGGCCCAGAGGTCTGATTCCGTCGACGGTGCAGCATCTTTCTTCGACGAGAGTAGGAGCGGGTCCAGGAAATCCCATGTCCCGCCGCCAAGCGTGGAGGGAGTGTCGGAAGATGTCAAGGAAGGCGTAGTCAGAAGTGAGGAGGAGCAATCTGAATATACCGGTTTGGGAGATCCGGGGGATGAGGTGGTGAGGAGGATGTTGCCTGGTTTGATGTCGGCGTGTACGCAGGACCGCGCATGCATCCAGGCCAGCGAGTTCAGGAGTGAGATTGCGAGCGTAGGGAAAGTAGTTGCGAGAAGAGCCGTGCGTTGGTGTGGTGCGAGTTTGTTTAAAGTGTTCTGGACCCAGGATTCGAGAGAGGTGTCCATGGCGCGCAGGACCAGTGCTCCGGTTCGGGTGTCGAGACCGTAGAAATTCACGATGTGGGCTTCGGCGTCGGAGAACTGAGTCAGGTGTGAGAGAATTCGTGCTTCAGCAAGCAGGACTTGCTTAGAGGAGCGTGAGGCAGGGTGCTTGATGGCGTAGGCCTTGGGGAGGGAAGGTAGTTGTGTCGGCTTTGACTGTGTTGTGGAGGAGAGATCGTATGGGGTGATGGGGGGTGTAGCTTCCGAAAGCCTTGTATGTGCACCTGGTTTCTGGGCTTCTGGGTTTGGAAGACTGGGGCGCGCAAGGTATACATCGCTCCAGACTCCTTCGCCGAGTTTGTCTTTTTTCGAGTATGTGTAGTCTGTTTGCCAGTAGGGGAACTCAAGGGTCACGGGCTCGATGGCGGTGACGGAGTCCGTGCGCTGGGGATGGGCTGAGAGAGTTGAGAGAACTGAGGAAGCTGAGTTTGTTTTTGAATGCGTAGCCTTAGTAGGCGTGGCAGGGGGCGTGAGGCCAGAAGGCATGGTGGAGGCTCGATATGATCTTGTGGTGAAGGGCGAGTCTAGTGGTGACGTGAGGATCCGTAAAGGCGCGGGTCTATTTTTTTCTTCCGTGTTGGTCTTGCAATTGGTATGTGTGAAGTCCACGGCGGCCGTGCTAGCTCTGAAGTGGGCTTTTGATTTTGACGTTGAGCACTCAGCAGTTGATATAGCGCGCGAGTCCCCAGTGTCGTTCAGTGGGCGTGCAGTGACACAACCAATCTCTGCAGGGAATTCGAACCGGGGATTTGGGTTCAAGAGGTGACCCGGCGCCATGATTTCTTTCTTCCACGGGGTAAATATGAATATTCAAAGACCGCCCAGTGAACGACGTCTCAGTGAATCCCTGGTGAGGAAGAGAGAGTGTGCACGAGCCAAGCCAGACCAACGGCCAAACCAACAAAAAGGCGTTGGGAAAGAACAACGAAACGGCAATGCAGACAAGGAAATCAAACGGTCACAGAAGAAAAGAACAATGAAAAAAACGAACGAGACTAGACTAAAACAATGACAGGTTGGTAGCGCGTGCCAAAAGCGAAACAAGACGAAAGGACGATTGCCTCTGAAGGGGGAAGTAGGTGTTGATGCTTCTAATCGTGACACAGCCGACAGCGGTTCGCGCCACAGGAAACGCGCGAGCCGTACACGACTAGAGAGAGAGAGACGTACAAGATAACAAGGTGGTATTACAACAACGCAACAGTGAAACGCGGCATTACTATATCAAAGATGCAACAACATGGTGGTGATGATAAAACCAAAAAATGAGGCTCGTGTAGGATCCCTGCGTAGTGTAGTATGTAATAAGTGGCGCGCTGCGTGCAAGCCTTCCACAGTCGACTTTTAAACTGCAGCACTCAGCGTCAGAGGAAGAAACGCGGGGATGTGGGAGACAAGACCAAACGACAAACAACGGGCGGCGGCGCCTCATGTGTTAATAAGAAGGCTCCGACCGGTAGGGAAGGGTAGGGAAGGGAAGGGCAAGGTACGTACCGGTAAACCTAGGGAGTAGGGTAGGGGCGATTACATGCGGCAACTAAGCCCCAAGACCATGCGAGTCCCAGACCTCGTGCAGCACCCACAGGCGAGGATGAGGTCGAGTCCCCCGTTGGAATCCGGGGCCGAGCTGCTACTGTGCCTATTGAGAGACGAGGCATGACATGGAGTCATACTATAGTGGCACGGCGCGGTACCGTGCAGTTGCAATACAGAGGGTTAGGGCGGTCATGGCGACGACGGGAATACGGGACTGAGAAGAGGCTATTGTAGAATGGATGAACTGGGCTCGAGCGTTTCGGTCTCAACAGTCACTGGAAAAGCACAGAAGGATTGGCGAGATGGACGGAATAGCCAGAATGAAGCCGTGCCAGTCGATTGTGCACGATACAGACGATACGAAAGAAGGACCGGACTCGGCGATGCTTGCAGATCTCCTTGTGTTCGGTTTTTTTTTTTTTTTGCGACTACGACAGCGACTACGACAAAGACGGCTGGTTGCGGAGGACAAGACGAGACGAGACGACCTTGGAAGATTGATAATCCCAAGCAAAGGAAATGAAGAAAGAAAGAATCCTTAGAATGGTTGAATGGTTGGATGTTTGAATGAATGAATGAATGAATGAATGAATGAATGAATGAATGAAAGAAACGATCTGACGCACGCACGTTGTGCTCCCAAACCACACATTGGCGCAGCCTAGCGAACGTGCCTTCCATGATTGGACCACCCGTGCTCGACCCTTTCCATCCCAACCTGCGTCTCCCCATGGTCACACCTATCCGCGCCATGCCCTCTCTCTCTCTCATCTCCCTAAACCCCCCTCACAGCAAAAAACCCGCCCTCTCAAGGAAAGGGAAGACAAGCCTCGGACTCCTCCATCCATAACGTAACATCCAGTCCGCGTACATCCGCATCCGCATCTGTGCCAAACCTTCGCGCAAAGAGAAAAAAGTGACGTCTTCTTTGCTGAACCTGTGATGCACGAACCGCTGCTTCTTTTGCCGAACCTTCTTCTCTTTCGTTCCTCAGATAAGCTCGCGTTAGCGTTGGCGCTAGTGCGCCGATGATGGGTGGGTGCGACACTGGGGTTAGCCTTGCGTGCAGGTGGTTTGGTTTGGGGACCATGATATCTTGCACATTATCAATTGTACATCCGGGCTGGTATCTTTAAGACAGATAGCCCTATCGAGTAAGAAGACGCACATCTCCCTGTTCCTGGAATTTTCCAAGCTTCGTATCTCCGACATGACTATCTTGCATTGGGACTTCATCTCCCTTTTGGCAAATTCTGTCTTGTCCGAACGTGAATAGATCCGAAATAACACCTTGGTCATGCGCCGCGTTCTAGAAGCTTTTCTCATCTTCTCCCGAGATCGTTTGGATGAATGTGGTGGGTGGCCAAAGCTCACACAGTACATCCAACGTCCCTCTCTTCTGAAATCAATTCGCTACCTTGCCGTCTTGCTTGATCTCAACAGCTTGTCGATTGACCAGCTACACCAATAGCCAATCTTCCCTATCTGTGTACAACTCACGGCCCACTCTTGAATGATAATGTTGATATCTCCAGGTCGTTATTCGGTATTCGGTCAACACAAACTCCATAACCACAGTCCACAACGCCAAATCATAGTCCACGCTCCATTCCAGAAGCCCAGCCTTTTCTCGCCTGGATGAATATCCTTTCACATGCACAACGCGCAGTGTCTCCATCCAACCATCGACAAACCAACTTTCTCTCTTCTTCGCCCTCCCCATCCATATCTTGATAACCAATCTTCCCCCCATTTCTGCATGACTCCCAACATCCTGTCTAATCTTAATATTGATATTTCCAGGACAGTACTCCATCTTAAACCCATGGTCCATATCACCATCCATGATCTACACCCCGTTCCAGGGGCTTTGCCTTTTTTTTTCGTTTGGATAAACATCCCCATGGCCACAGCTGCCAGTACATCCAACGTCCATTCCTCTGAAATCAGTTCGCTATCTTTGTTGCCCCTCTCCATCAATAGCTGCCGTACACTTCGATAACCAATCCAATCCAATCCAATCCTCTCCATCTCTGTACTCCTCCCAATCCTTTCACCAAATCACAACGTTGATATCTCTAGGACACCGTTCCGTGTTGTACTGCTATAACCCCAGGACGGTAGGTTACAACCCCCCTTTCACAATCTCCCCCTTCCTTGCCCAACTGAATATCCTTTTTGCCAAAACCTCACAACATCTCTTCAAACGTCCCTCCTCTTCCTCCTCTACCTCTACCTCCAAAACCCGACTTTCCATCTTCCCCTTCATACCTTCTTAAAAACCCAACCACACCAAATCCCCAATACCTCCATACCTGGCCTACCAACACCCATCCATATCTCCAAGCCAGCCATCCATTCCCACCGTCTCTCATTCCCTAACTCCCCCATTGCCCCAACCCAACGGTCCCAGCATCCAAACCACAATTCACGCGGCCCAAAAGCGAACAATGGTCCACATCCATACCCATCCTTGCCCTGTTCTAGAGGCCTTTCCTTACTTTGTCTCGTCTTGCCTTGCCTTACCATCCTCTTCTCGCGTGGATGAGTACATATCGTATCGGTTCCATCTTCGGCTTTCCCAACCATCTGCGCTCATTCAATCCATGAACCATTGCCATGCCTGCTCTCGATTATCCTTTTATACGTCAAGAGCAGCCAATTGAGCACACCAGAATATCACTCAAGACATAACATAAAGTTGTGTGTGAATCAATACTTCCATTCACTTTGCATCTACAAAGAATACACTATTCCCTACTTTCCGCATCCACCTGCCTGCCAATACGACACAGCACAGTAATCATCACATCCAAAGTCCCCCATCCTTTGACTCGTTCCCCCCTTTCCCTTCACCCTTCCTCCATCTCAGAGAAAAGAAAAGCTATATGCGTCGGCCAATGTCCCTGCCGCGCAAACACAGACGAAAATAACACACAGAAAAACACCCCGAGGGCTTTCGATGCCCTGATGATAAGTCGACAATTGTGACATCCAAAATAAGTTCAACGCCACCCAGTGTAGTCGGACAAAGGAGAAAAGGGGAAACCAATGAAAAGGAGATGGCATACAACGGCGGGATGGTGTTGTCGCCGTCGCACAGGGAGAAATTACATAAAATTCTCCTTTTGGGAAATCGACCTGGGAGATAAAAAAGTACGCAAACATGTCATACCCCCCCTTGGAGGTTCCGGGTCGTGGAATTAGAGTATTGATTGCTATGCACAGAGCTGGGTAGCTAGGGTTTCCTTATTTATATCTTCGATGGATAAGAACGTCGATCATAGAGGTCGATAATCTTCTCCTGTTCCTCACGTCAATGGCCATCATATCCGGCTCCTCGCTGCCACGGGCTAGAGTTGTTGGCTGATCGATACGTCGCCTCGTTGCGGAGGCTGCCCGCACGACCATATCCGGTGGATGGAGCTGGGCTGTTGCGGTCGTAGTACGATGGCGACACGGCGTTGGGATTTTGATACTGTTGTTGCTGTGCCCCGTATGGAGATGCTGTCCGCTCGATCGGGCTACGAGGTGGGGCAGGCTGATAGTGCTCGCTGAAGTGGCCTTCCTTGGAAGCCAGCTGCCTCTGCTGTTCGGCAGAAGAGAAGGAGTCGTCGTCATCATCGATTCGTGATTGCGAATGAGTACCCTTGCCTTCGCCTCGGGCAGTTGCACCAAGGGCATCAAGCTCGGTAGTAAGTTGGGTCTGGGACTTGATGAACGATCCACGGTCATCACGCATCGGCTGATAGCGGGTATCGGGATTCTTGGTGAAGAGTGCAAAGCCGGATGAGACAAGAACCATGAGGAGCAAAACGAGGGCAAAGACGCAGTTATAGACAAAGAAAACAACACCCATGACACCGCTTACTATGCCCTGTAAAGGATTAGAGAGTGCAAAATCACAGAATGCGAAAATAGACTTACAGGTTGGTTGAAGACCTCGGAGAAGACGAGGAAGAAGATGGAGCCAACGAAGTTGATTGCGGCAATGGCAATGTTGAAACCATTGGTCTTCTTGTCCATGTACGGTCGCATGACGGCGACTCCAATCAGCAATGCCGCCTCAACAAGGACCAGAGCAATGGCCTGGGCGACGCCGTTGCTTTGAGCCACACCAATGAACAAGGCCTTGATGAGAACGTGAATGAGAATGGGAATGATGAACCAGTAGGCAGCGGCCTTGAACTGTACGTAGAGGAAACCCCACTTGTTGAGGGCAACAGGATCGGAGTACAGAATGTAGGCGGGGTTCTTGTGCATAGCGATGGAGCGCTGAGCGATGCGGACAACCTTGGACGATGCCCAGGCGAGAATGCCAATCATAGTCAACATGGTGAAGACGGCCAAGACGACTTCACCAGCGGAGTCACGTCGGGTGTACTCCCAGAAGCACAGAACCATCATCTGAGGGAAACAGATGAGGACTACACGGTACAAAATACCCTTGAGCACGGTTTGCCATCCATTGCGGAAGTCAACAAACTTGTCGCTCTTCATCTTGCCAGCCTTGACGAGACCCTCGCAAATGAACTTGAAGGTGATAACACCAATGGTAGTGACAAGTAAGAAGATGATGAAAAAGGTGTATCCCGTGAAGAAGACATTAGTGGTTTCCATCTTGGCACGGAAACCGACACGCTCGATACCACGGAGAACGACTCGGTTCTTGTCGGCAAGTTCGAGAGATCCGGCATTACTACGTCCCATGATACGTGCCATGCGGGCGGTGACCTCAAGAGAACGCTTCTGGACCTCGATGGACTGGGTGGTGAGCTGAGACAGGTAGGTGGTGGGAGTTCCTCCAGTGGAGCGTTGGTACCAGGTGGCCAGCCTCTGCAGGAAACCGACACGGATGATACCCATGCTCCATTGGAAGTTCTGGGTCCACGCAGCAACAATGGGCGGGAGAGGCACGGCCATCATGCCGAGGAGTGCCTGAGACTGGAAGTAGCCGAAAAGGGACATGGCGTTGGCTGCGACGTGTGCGGCCGTGTTGGTGTGCCCCAGACCAGATGTGACAGCTGAGGCCATGAGGCCAAGCACAGCAATGACGGCGGTGACCCAGGCGACAGCCTTTTGGTCGACGGAGTGACCATTGGACAATTCGGCCTCAACACAGGCGAGAACCTGTTGCGTGTTGGCATCAGAAATTCGGATACGGACTTTGGCGTCAAGATCGGGGATGGTGTAGGCAATTCCTGCGAATGTGTTAGCGGTCACAACAGAGGATTACGGAGTAAGCAAAGCGGCCTACCTGGAATCTTGCTCATAATTTCTGCACTGATGGGCAAGCTGGACCTGAGTTGGACGCTGCCGGCGTTCATTGGGCAGAGACCTTCGAGGTCTTTGTTTCCAGCGTCGCACGGGTTCATCGACTGCTTCAGAGCCGAGTATCCATAGACGAGCAGCTCGACGTTGGCCATGATCCTGCCGGAGATGGTGGACATGCCCTCGATGTCGAAGCCCAAGCTTCGGTTGTTTGGGGTAAAGGCGACATTGAACAGGTTGGCCGTCAAACTCGAGTTGGCCATGCACGGGTTCAGGGAGGAGGATGTGATGACGCGCTCTTTGGCGGCAACGAAGGGGACGGCGGTGGCAGCCAGGAGCAGGAGCCCCGACCGAGATAGCGAGGGAAACATGGTGTGATTAATATGCGTATTCGGCGAAGCGCTGAAGGCGAGCCTTCAGGATGAGCAACGGATCGAAGACGTGGAGTACTCTCGGTGAGTACACTATGCGGAGTAGGCCAAACCAGCAGGCGATGTCTTGTTCCTTCCCTCAGCGAGCGATGTGGGAGTTCAGTGGAGACGTGGACGTGGGACGATGAGCGAGGGGACCAAGTGGGTGAACGAGGGAGAGGGTGGCTGGTGTTGTGGTGGTGAACGAATGTCGATAGTCAATAGTCAGGGTCTATGACGGTGGTCGGAGGAGGGAGTCGTGGGCAGGTTTGGTGAAGAGCGAAGCGGTGGCTGTTGGGTTGCGCAGGAAACCGGGAAGGGTTGCAGGGCGGGCCGCTAAGAGAAGCAAGAAGGGGGTTGGTGATGGTGTGGGTATGCGTATGCGTGGTTAAAACGAAGGTGAGAGGGTGCGATCAGCGGGCAGCGTCCAGCTTTCCTCACTGTGATGCGCAACGCCTGTGGGAACGAGGTTGTTATTATTAACTGCCGTCACCGCAACGATGGTAAGGTTTCGTGAGGTGCCTGAGGAGAGAGGAGATGGAGAGAGAGAGATGAGTGGGAAGGCGAGCGAGTGATGGGGCGAGCTGAGAAAGAAGGGGACCCTGGGAGGGGATTAGGGGGTGTTCGAGACGGCCACAGTCACGGGTTTGGCTGGGCTGGCTGGCTGGGGTTGTGCTGAGCGCTCCAGGGCTAAAAGCGGCTGCCGACGACCAGTGGGTGGAGGCACTGGAGGGTGTGGTGGGCGACTGTACACGCGGCTTTTCCTGTTGGCCGGCGCCGAAAAGGGCACAGATCAAGAGGCACTCGTTTCTTGTTGGTGTTCTTTTTGTTAATGATTGCTTGGGAAAGGGAAATGCTAAATGAAAAATGGGATGCGCAGAGTTGGCGTACGGTCTACTTTCTTTTCCCTTTATTTTTTATTTGTGTGTTTGTGTATATGTGTGTATGTGTGCATGTGTGTGTGTGCAGTCCACTGCAGCGTATAATGGCAGCTGCTCCCTGCCAGGACCTTCTCTCTTTGTCCCGTCGTTCTTGCCCCCCCGCTACTAAAAATGGGCAGGTACGTCCCCGAGCGTGGTCACCCGCCGTCACCACACTGTGTAACTGTGTAAGAGTCCATGTACTAATTATGTTATGTTATGGACGTATGTGGACGAATGTGGACGTATGAGGACGTGTGTGAGGTTTCCTTTGACACTTCTGACACTTCCTCCAACGCTGTCCAGCCAGCCCCACGCACAGAGGGACAGCGAACAAGCAGTCAAGAACAATGGCAGCTCAGCGCCCAGCAGCAACCCAGCCCGCTCAGTACCTCACTTGCTCACTTGCTCACCTTGCTCCGAAAGAGGCTCCGGATGCGGCAATTGCGGTGGTGTTGGAGGGGATTGGGGAAATGAAAGTCTGCTGCTCAGCCACGCTCTTGTCGTCCGCAACTCTCCCTATCCAGCCAAACTCAGGCACACGCTGCACACACTGCACACGCCAATGCACCTGCGCTGCACACACCGACGGCTGGACTCCACCTTTCCGCAACCCCCGAACACCTTGCTTGCCATCTTTACGCAGCAACAACACCGGCTGCTATACGATCGATCCATACGACCGTGGGCCCTGCCATGCGCAAACTATGCTGCTCTTCTTCTCCACATTGTCCACACGTCCACTCACTCACTTACTCACTCACTTACTCACTCACTCACTCAGGCACCGTCAGCTCCCATCCAATAAATCCAATTCCTATCGGGCGCCTCGTCCAACGCTCCTTCCGGCAATCGATTGCTTACTCATGACTGACTTGGCGCAACTGAACCGCCCACTCCACCCACACTGTGCCCACCTTTGCCCACCTTTGCCCTCTAGAGATGCCAATAATACTCTAGAATACCCTCGTTCTCGTATCGTCCTCGTGTCCTTTTTTTCTCTCTCCATGTCATGTCCCTCCAGACCACACGGCGGTACGACGAGGACACATTCGGCATCTAGATTCCCACATCCTGCCCGCTGCCCGCTGCCCGCCACCCACCTTTCAACTTACACAGCAATAACATCAGTACCGCCGTCGTCGGCCTGCTTCCCTTTTGTCTGATTTGGACACGGCAGTCAACAAAGTCCGCCGTTGTTCATATCCTGCCTCTCTCGTCGCTTTTTCTCTTTCCCGCTGGATGACTCTCCCACGGCCTTGCTTGTGCTTCGGACTCCTCGAATTTCCGCCGGACATGGAAACAGGACCTTCTGCGACGCCTTGAGCGTTGGCCTGCTCGCCTCAGGGTGCCACGGTGCTTGAGCCTCGACCCCTCGCTCCTGAAGGCCCTGGAGCGTTGACGACCAAGGCTTTGCCCCAACCGTGCGCTTTGCTGTCCCAGGCCGGGAGCCACCTTCTCTCCAAGGGTGCGCCCAGAGGCCGCCGAATGTCCGCCCACTCCCGGCCCACTGCAACCAGCCAATCCGCCTCCTCTCCTCCAATCACCTGGCCCACTCCGGTCTTGGCCGGCGACATCAACGTCTCATCGATATTGGTCGGATTGGGATCATCCACGGCTGCAACAATCGACAACCACTGCATCGTCACTCCATCTGCGTCATTGACGTTATGCTTGCCGCCAGCCACATGCCTGAACCTCTAGCCACACTATTACACTTCCTGTCATGCCGAGTTTTGTCAATCTTCGTCGAGGTATTGGGTTCCCTGAACTTTCCTCGTTGTTCGCTGCTCGTGGGCGCTATCCCTTGACGGCTTGACCCTCGTCGTGTGCGCGTGTAATGTCCTGCTGACTGATGCATCTTCATCACCACAGCCTCAATCACTGTTGCCGCTCATTTCCGATGTACCGCTCAACACCAAGAAGGCCATGCCACTCGATATCTGGGCTGTTGGCGACCTAAATTGGCCTCCACGTGGATTGCGCGGCCTCTCTTCCGTGCGCCATCATGGCTATCCACTGGTGTGTCTGTTGAGCAGCTTGTGCGAACGAGACGACGCCCTCATTTTACTTGATGGGCTACTTCATCCTACCGCCCATCTCAAACTACAATAATTATCGCGTTTCCATACGTTAACAAAGGAAAAGGCGATCATTCCGCTAATGTATCAGCTATTCGCATTTTTCATGCATTCGACAAAACACTGACTGTCCATCGGCTCCACTTGTCTGAAATCTGTCCCTGACGATCATTATATTTGTAGACCAGCTCATCCTTCGTCTCACGCTTATCCTCGCATCGCCCTGACCGTATCTCAACCACGTTCTTTACTTTGTCTTCAAAACGACCAAACTGCGACCAACATCTAATTATGTCTGTTCCATTTGGTGCCTTCCAATGTTTGGTCTTTGATGTAACTAATGTCGGAATTCAGTGAGGTACTCCCCTCGGCCAATTTATCTGCTAGCCTGTTTTGGTATAGTGCAATTGGCAAACACGATTCCTCTGATCCACCGCCGTCGTCCATTCTTCAAGATACAATACAAGAATCTTCAAACACTCAATCCCTATATTTACTTCATGCAACTCGTCTCTCACTATTACCTCTATTGACGAGATTATATCAGCAGCTGAACGAATTAAGTGATATGGGTAAGTCGTGATAGAGGGTTCTATTGGTCAAGGTTGAGCTACAAATTCAATCCGATTGTCAATATTCCCAAATTATATAACTTCCTATTTTCCAAAGGTAGCAAGTGGCTATTAAGGGTGCGGCTTCTCCATACACCTGGTGACTTCTCGGCGTCTGACAGGCCTTGGGGCTTCGGTCTGAGACTGAAAGTCTGCTACCGGATCTTCTAGCCCTGACGTCCTTTCTTACCTGTCTTCTTTGATAGCACCGGCCTGACCGACTGGAGTAAGGTGATGGCACGGTCCATTTGGAGCCAACGCTTTCGGCCACGGCTATGTATGGATCGACGTTTTGATCCTTTCTCGACGGCCTCAACGTCTACCTCGACGAGAAGGGCGCGGAAAAGGGGAGTATCGGTGCCCACGACGTCAGCATCGAGGACGCCATCCACGATATCCATGTCCTCCTCAATTCCGGTATCAATGTCGTTGTCCGGATATTCTTCATCAGGACCGTCTGAGTCGTCAACCTCTTTGTAGTAATCGCCCTCGTCGTCAGTCTCCATCTCCATTTCCTCCTCTTCAATCTCTCCCAACTCCAAACCCCTCATCGCAATCTCCCGTTCCTTTGTCCCCGCCTTCTTCTTCCCAACACCTCTACGTAGATCCTCCAACTTCTCCATCCAACGAAAAGCCATAACCAACCCGTCCTTCTCCACAACCTGGGCATCCATCTCCCAACTATAAGCCATGAACTCCAACGGGTTCCACAACCCACCATCTCTGCCTTTAATCGTCTTCAGCATATTCACTCCCTTCCTCGCGACTGACTTACTCCCCACAGGTAAGAGATCCCACTTCCCCTCCCGCCAGGTATGCAGAAACGTCTCTTGAGCTTCAACATCCACATTCGCCCCGACCCGCGGCAAATTGTACATCTGAAACGCATCGAGATACTGCTCAACGAAACCCAATGCATCCGAATTGAACCAAGGCGTAGCCACCCCCGCACGGTGACAAGCAAGCGTATACACCATAAACACCACATTGACCCTCACATTCATGTTATCAATCGAAAACGAATGCTGATGATCAAGCCCCATGTACCAGATCGCGCGCTCGACATCGCGGTCCTGTTCCTCGTGCTCGGGGCTCACGGCGCCGGCGACGAAGCCCGCACGCGCAAAGTCGTTGTAGTGGGCGAAAAAGAAGGCGAGGTCGAGGTCCGGAGGGCAGGGGTAAGGAATTATGGGAGCTGTGGTGTGGAGGAGGGCGGAGAGCTTTTCGTGGGGTTTGAGGCCTGGGAAGAGGCGGAGGCGGAGGTGCGAGAGTTTGGAGAGTTTGGTGTGCAGGATGGTGGAGGCGAGGGAGTGGGCTTCGCGGGTTGAGGGCGAAAGGTCGGACATTGTTAGTTGTTAGTGGGCGTTGATGTAGTCGGGTTGCCGTGGGTAGCAGCAATGTGATGTGGTAGGCAGAAGGTAGGTATTAGGGGGGGGAAAAAATGTGTACTCCTTTATACAGAGCAGAAGAGACCCATGTGAACACGTTTCCATTTTACCTTGACCTTTTCTCTTTCACCTCTCTTTCCCTTATCGATTTGGAATAGTAATGTAGTTTGGGTATTCGGATGTTGGGTCTGCACTATTTTGTTTTGGGGCAGGATGATGTTTAGGTATGGGTTTTGGACCACGGGATCGGATGAAGGGTTAGGGGGTCTGTGGATATCATGGGGAGAGGTTGTGGATGGGAGTTTGGATGGGGAAGGTAAGAGGGTAGGGCAAAAAGGTATTGCGGAGTAGATGTGTTTTTCTGTGTGGTTTTGTTGTTTAAAAGAAATTGATTGGAGAAATAGAATTTCGGATTTTGTCTATGTCGCTTATTTCTTGTTAATACTTATACAATTATTATTTATTTTCCTTGCAACAAGATCGGTTGCATTGGTCGACATACTCATCATCATCATCATCATCAACACATTCATTATATTTGTTATCTATCTTGACCCAAGTTCAAAGATTAATTACTTTGACAAAGAGATTTGCTTGGCAAAAATTTGCGGCAGCGTCACAGGGTTCAATGTTGGACGCACCGGGGTCCTATTTCAAGGAGTTTAGGAACTGTTTGTTCAAGGAAGTCAATGGTTCAAGTACAGGGAATGGCTATCGATTGCGTGCTGAGTGCATTTTCAAATTGCTTTGAATCATTGTCGGGGTTGGAGCAGTGCAGACTTTAGCTTATATATCAGTCTGATCTGGCGATATTGCATGGGTATGAGGTTCTTGTTTCGAATGCCTCTATTTCTATCGGTCGAATCTTTAGTTCTTACCCTTCGTGTGCTTTTCCTTCTCGAAACACTGTTTTTTCGTCAACTTCGTAGCTATGCCGAAATCCATTCGAGGAACATGATTGCCAGTGCTAAAGGTCTTTTGCCTCCCCAGTTTTCTCGATGTCAACGAAAAAGGCTTGGACTGGCTGGTGGTGGTGTGTTATGGTGTTGTTGTTGTTTTGAAAGTGTGGAGTGTGGATTTATGAACTGCGCGAGCGGGCGTGGTGCTGAAGATGGAATCACTTCAGCCAAAAATAATTAGTAGCGATTGTGTGTTCTGAAATATTCTTTTCTATATTTCGTTTCACTAAGAACAATGCTTTCTGTGTTTGTTCTGTAGGTTTCAGATTGGTAGATGTGGTTATCATTGGTGGTGGCGGTGGAGTTTGGAGATGTAGTGATTGTTCTGGGGCTGAAAGAAGATTATAAGGCGTGTGGCTTGTGCGCTAGAAATTAGATAGCAGTTATGAGGATCATATTGATCACTGTTGTGTTAAAAAACTCACCGAGTGAATTTTGAAATTGCCAGGCTTTCTCGCTGCATATGGACGCAAAATACTGTTCTATCCAAAGAGCAATGCTAAAATGCCATTGAAAATCTTGTTGCTGTCTAACATCAGATATGTGAATTCGGCACCGTAACAACTACTTAGTATTTGAATGCGTATGTGATTCATTCGTTACATGTTTGCAGTAAAGAAAAATCGCCGACATACTGCTGGCGCCTTGATATGCAACCTGTCGCTATAAAGTGTGCCTCGGAATGTTTTGCGCACGCCGTTTATGTTATGACTAAAATTAAAACCGGAAGCTGCAGTCCGTGGCCTCTGCTATTCACTCTCTTGGCATAGCAAACGCTCGCGCCGCCGATTTCATTACCCACTGTTTCCAGAATATCTGAACCTCACCTCACAACACCACTTGTATACGATCGAAACACTCGACTTTCCCAATCTACGCTCCCGCGTGCATGTTATGGAGAACTTATCACCTGAAGAAACAGAGCGCCTGGAATCGCTACTGGCGCGCAAACTCGCAAACATACCCGACTACCATGTTCCCGGGATCGCGCTTTCAGACATAGTCAACCAGACTCGCGCAGCAACCAGTCTGCCAAAGTAAGTATTCAGATCTTTCCTTTACACAGCCACAACATCTATACAATATTGTTTTACGGCTCCTGTTCTTTTACCACCATCTCACCTAACATGTCCAGCATCCCAGCAGATCTCCAACTCTCCTACTTCCTCACCAACATCTCGAAACTCATCCCTAATAACCGGCGGGCCCTAAAATCCTTCACCGAACAATCTCTCAATCTCACCCGCACAATCTTCTTCTACCGCCTAGACCCAAACCACCAATTGCAGCGCTACCGCGATACGCACCGATGGAACGTCGCCATCTTCCTCGAACTCCTCACACTCGACCATTTATACCCCCGCAAAACCTCGAACCCAGTCTCACAGTTCTATCTCCGCCACGGCGCCAAGGATTTCATGATCGCATACCTCGAAGCCGTGATTGAGCATCACAACACGCCGACATCATTTATCGCACGTGAAGCATTTGTCTGGCTGTGGAAGCGGGAAGATTTTGAGTTTTATTCGTTTTCAAGTGCGCAAAGGAAGCTTATGAAGAATGCGATGAAGCGTATGTCGAAGGAGTTGGAGACGGAGTTGGAGAGGTTGGAGTGTGTTTTGGGGCCTGAGAGGTATCAGCATGGGATTGGGCGGTTTGTGGGAGTATTGTTGCATGGGGAGAGAAATGATCGAGGAGTTGCTGATAAGGATGCAGAGGCGGGTGGGGATGTGTGTGACGGGGAAGAGACAGTGGAGTTAGAGGATGGAGGTGTCCAGTTGGGAGAGGGGGAGTTGTTACGCGCGCTGAGGGTTCCGTTGCCAGATGAGGAGTTCTATGGAGAGTATGAAAGAAGTGGGATGGGGGATGGCCAAACTGAGTGCTTCGTTGCAGATAGGAGTGCGGCGTTGGAGGCAATTGCTGCGTGTAGGATGAGGGATGTGTTGGAGATGTTGGAGGAGCGGTTCTCTCATTGTCCATAGCAAGAGCACTTTTGATGGACAACGGAACTGATGGTTTTGCTACTGGGGTTGGATAACAAATGTCCTGTTGCCTCTTGGGACAAGCATTTTCTAGCACAGGTTTCATGCGAGGTATATATAGACCCTTGACAAAAGATTTGTAAGTTAAATGAGTAGTCAATGAATTATATATGTATGATCATTTTGATAACTCTCTAATACGTTGGTTTGTGTTATTTGGAGGACTAAACTTTGGTGTTTCAAGGTTGGGAATCGTAGATATCATGTGAAAGTGGGGTCTATTTACCGCCCTCTTGGATTACCAATGCGGCCTAGCTGAATAGGGAGAGGAGAAAAAGGGATTCAGCTTCACGAAACTGTGCCCAATTGTTTAACAATGTTTGAAGTCATATTTCCTGCGTCAGCAAAAGTTCAGTGCGACACTGAACGAGCGCTCCGATTCCACGCGCGCAATATGGTACTGGGGCTTGGACAAGAAACACAGCTTCTGTCTCACATATTCCAGCGAGCGTCAGAACATTCTTTTCGCGGTTTACAAATTGGCATGTCATAGTGCTGGGGTGCCCGGCAATGGGTGTGTGTAATGAAGAAGCTATCTGAGAGACACTGAAGGAGAAAGATTGGAGAGGAGGTGGAGCTGGATATGGATGACACAGTGGATGCGGAAATACAAGATCTAGAGGAAGACAATAGCGGCTTGGAGGGAATTGATGTAGAGGTGGACAGGGATACTCCCCTGATATCAGCACTGTTGGAGAACATCACACATGAACCTTTTCATACCCCGGCTGACCACCCAAGGAAACCGTGGATGACCGTGGATGAAAACTCCGCGGGCCCTTGAGATATTCAAGCAGGCTGTGGCTTGAAATTTCGGGAAGTGAAGAGTCCGGAGGCAAGGCGTGAAATTGCAGTGTTTATTAGCTTTCGACGATGTGGTAATAGTCACATCATGGTCGTGAGGTCTGGGTGTTCTGACGTGCGTGGTCTAACCCCGATAGGGCTATGAATTCCGGGCTGCAGTTCCGGAAATACCACATTCTTCAGTGCAAAACATTGAACTAATGATACGGTAGGGCGGAAGTGGGATTCGGGAGTATAGTATTACAACAATATAGGCTTGTGAATATATACCTATGAGACTAAATGTTTGGTGGTTTGGAATTGGTGTAGAGATAATATCTTTTTATAGGAAGGAGTAGTGAATAAAGGAGTACGATTTTAATTGAAGATGCAAAGACGTACTGTGGCTATATATGGTTGAGTGAATAGTTTTTTCTAAATATTTAGTAGCATTAAGTATCGAGTGATTAAAGCCCATGATGTATACAGCTGGGCAGGTGGGTTCCTAACAAGTATAGGGTAGCTTGGTAGAGGGCCTGCTCAATAGACTTCCAGAGCTTCCAGCAACGATGCGAGTGGCCAGGAATGGTCCTATTGCTAGTTATCAATCACCTCGCTTAGGATGATGATTCACATGTAGTATTTGTTTAACCATAGCTGTTTGTGCGACACGAAAATGCAATGCAAAGCGCAAACGGTTCGCAGATCAAACTTCACAACCAAGAACTCAAACTTCAGATGAAAAAAAAAGGTTATCATTCAATCTCTCATACGCTCCTGTAAATGCTTCCTATCTCCCATCTAATGACGCCACCCAAATGCAAAGAAATCATTCATAATCATGTCATCCTAGTTCTGTCCGGGGACAAGAACACCACGATACCTCATGTTACCCTCATTAAGAGTAGTCATGGCCTTGGTAATACCCTCCTCCGACAACGGGAACTCCATCAAGATCGGCTTGATCTTATGCTGAGCGGCAAACTCCAACATCTGCCGGTGGATATGTCGGGGCGCAACAACGGAGCCCTGAACACGGAGGCCGTTGGCCAAGAGAGGCATGTAGGGGATGCTGAAATCGCCCTGGGAAACGCTGAGAGGGAAGATGATGGAGTCGGCAGCCAGGATGGGGATGATTAGGTTCCAGTCTAGTATTGTGGTTAGCGTACGTTTTGAGACATAGTCATGGGGGAGGATACATACCAGGCTGGGCGCTAGTGGTGACCAACAAGCAGTCAATCTTACGGCTAACGTCGAGCTGGGTCTTGCCCTTCATGGCGATGAATTCGCTGGCGCCGAGCTTCATAGCCTCGTCCTTCTTGCTCTCAGTGCCGGAGAAGACAACAACTTCGCAGCCCATCTTGCTTGCGAATTGGATGGCCAAGTGGCCAAGACCGCCAACACCCATGACACCAACGCGATCAGTGGGCTGGATGTTGTACATGCGGAGAGCAGAGAAGACAGTAGCGCCTCCGCACATAAGTGGTGCGGCCTCTTTGTCGGTCATGTTGTCGGGGATCTGGTACAGGAATCCCTCTCTCCATACAGTGTGAGATGCAAAGCTGCCTACATCAAGATTGGCATAGCCGTACATCTCGCGCTTATCGCAGTAAGTTTCCCGACCAGTAAGGCAGTACTTGCAGTGACCGCATGCGTTGGCCTCGTATCCCCAGCCTACACGGTCGCCCTTCTTGAGATTGCGGACTGCTGGACCAGTTTGCTCGACAATACCAACACCCTCGTGGCCAAGAACCATGTCGGCATGGCGGTAGTGCTCATCTGTGCCGCAGAGACCGGATGCGGTGACGCGGACTAGGACTTGGTCTTCTGTGAGGTCGGGTTTGGAGGTCTCTGCCTTAACAATCTTTCCGTCCTTGGAGCCTTTGAAAACGGTGAAGGAAGGCATTGTAATTGGAATGTGTTGATTCGAAAAAATATATGTGAAGATTTGCGGTTGGAGGCTTGTTTTTAAAGGTTGTGTAGAAGACGGTGATGTAAATGTCTGTGATGAAGGATGATGCTTTGATGAGATATCCCAGACGTTATATACTTTTTCAAAAGTTTTTGAGACTCTTCTCTCAGTACCCACTGGCATTGATAGTACCAAACATCCTAAACGATCCGAAAAGTTGATCGCTGTGTCATGACGTCGCGCATTGGTAATTTGCAGGGTTCACACTAGCCATGATGATCTCAAGTGTCAAAAAATTTCCCACCAAATCGGCCCGCTGCCATGTGTTTCGGAGAATCTAGACCTCTTTTGCTCACTCCGTTAACTTGCATCCGAAGGGAGCAGCATCCTTTCGCTCAATAGAATTAGTGTACAGGTGGTATTCCCGAGACGAGTTTTGGTGTGTGGCGCATAGATTCCCCCAGGCTTCGGGAGTCGGAATACCGTGTCAATGGTCAGTTCTGTGTTTGATAATGTTGCATGGCGTGTAGTAATCAGCCTATCCTATGCCATGGAGGTATCGGAGTATAATCATTGCTTTGTAAGGTGACGCGGACATAGTATTCATACATAGATTCCGCTACTCCTTGTGGCTAGAATGGATCTCAGCCAGATTAATGATCAAACTAACCCCAAATCGGCAAAATGATAGTACCCGATCTTACTCTGGTTTCGCCAATGTAAATCGGATAGACACCCCTTTTCGTATTACCAAGCACTTATCTAGTCCTGTAGATTCCTACGCATATTACGGGCGTCGCCTGCTAGGATTGTTCTGTGCATAATTCCATGGACATTCATGGGTCTTAGCCGGTACGCGAGGAGCGCTCCGGGCAATGGAATTTGCAGAGTTCCATGGAATTCCATGGACCTTGATCCGAACACAACCACCATGGAATTTAAATCGGGTTTTCACATCCACGGAGCTTGTATCCGCGACCAGGGAGACTGAAAATCTGTGCCTATGTGGACAGCTCCTTCCTTACACCTTGATCAATTCAATAAACATTTCATACCGAGATAACGCTTCCGTCGCATTATGGAAGCCTCAGTATTTAGTCAAACTATCCACTTCCAGAGACTAGGTGAAACCCGAGCTTTGCCCTGAGCACTCCCCATGCCAATGCCATGCGAAAGGGTTTTGTGGTTCCAATCCCAGTTTTCGCAGCCACAGACCGGCCGGGCTAATGCGGCGAGTGCATCGTTCATGACGTGGGTCGCGGTCCGTGCATAGATTGAGAGTGGGGCTCGGAGCTGCTCCAGGCCAAAGCTGCAAAAGAAAAAAAAGGTTTTCCTGGGACTTCGTTGCAATCCTTTGTTTGGGATGTGAAAGTACCGCGGCTCATCATGAGCAATAGGTAATCAGTCGGTTTTTACCATCGTAAGACGCCTAGGGACAGGAGTTTGTCATCATAGAGGCTAAATGAGCGGAGATAAAAAAGATCGCTCGGATAAGACCGCTATAGATGCAATTCAGCTTGCTGTACATCACATCATGTGCAATCTTTGAGTGTCAACAAGCACTATTATAGGTGAGGCAATCTCATGTCGTCGAATGATATGTCCCACACGAAATCTTCGTACAACGTTGGTTGCACTGAGGCTGCTGTAGGCGGCTGAATAGTTTCAAAGTCCAGAGACTGAAAACTAAGTGACTCAAGGAAAGGTGATGGATGTATATGCATTTGTTGTTGCAGATGCACTTGACCATGGCGCACACTCGACGACACTGTGCCTGAATCCATTGGATTGTCCGATGTAGTAGTGCCACTTCTTGAAGTAGTAGATTCTGCTTGATGGCTTGTGGGAGGACCGCCAAGTGAGGCATCGCCCGGTGTCGCGCTCAAGTGTGTATTGATATTTAGATCCGAGACTGCTACTCCAGGAGGTCTTGAAGCATATTCTTTGATGCGTTTGTGGAAACCGACATATATGCAATGCTGCACCCACATGAAAGGCAAGAGCGTATCCCGGTCTGATCGGTCCATCTCACCATTTGCGCCCGGATCTCCTGGTGTAGTGGACGTAAAACTTAATTTGTCCAAGAGCCGTGTAAACAAGTGAAGTATTTCAGCCTCCTCAGCCACGGCCACAGGGTGCCAAGTCGATATGTTATAGTGATCGCTGGACAGAACGGATGTGCCCAACCCCGGTCCTTCCGCTTGATTGTGTGGAAACATCTTTGTGATCTCGCCAGGCAAGGATTCCCAACATGTTTGTCTGTGCAGCTCGTTACCTTGAAGAAATACGAGCCTACAACCGAGAATCACTCCATAGAACCAACCAGCCCAGACGCAGAAGGTCAAGTGATGTAATTCCTCCTGGGGTACAAGAAGCATCGTCGTTAGGTAGGATTTCAAGGCGATCATCGCACGGTGGAGGAGTTTCAGTCGCAAGGCGGAGACCGGGCCGGAGCTCGTGGAAGAAATGTCCCAGAGAGAGGAGTGTAAAGAGCATTCGTGTATCCACATGTCAACAAGGTGGAACTTAAGCTCCAGAGAAACTTTTAATTCATACTTAGTATTATGCGGCGGAGAGACTGGTTGTGGACTTACTAGACTCTTTGACAAGCTGAGCGGCAGACTGCTTGATGCGAAGCAATTCATTGACGAAGTTGCTGGTCAGCCTTTAGATAAATGGCATGATCAGTATATCTCTGTCAGCCATGTAGATTATTCGCTTACGTTTCCATCATGATCTCGCCCGTGAACTCCGCACTCTCTGAATCATCATACGAGAAATGCTCCCCGACACGACAAATGAGGTCACTCAACTGGATCAAGGGACGGATGAATCCATCTGTTGGTTCATCCAAATCCTCTGAAAGCGAGTCACTGCACCTTCCCATGAATTTGGTGAAGCTCATTGTGGTGCGCTTTCGCCAGACTTGTGAATAACTATAGTCGGTAAGAAAAGACACATAGATAACATGCACTTGTACTTACGTTGTGTTCACATAAAATGTACCAAGAAGTGCACGCTTCTCTGCAGCTGATCTACCATTTGTATCAGACCCATTTCCACGTTTTGTGAGCCCAAGGTCCTGTACCATAGCTACACATAGCTGTATTGTATTGGCCATTTGTTGACATTCTGGGCGATAAAAGAAATGGTACCACCCCGAAAATACGAGTAAGCCTTGTACAATCTCGAGAGACTTGTGAGACCGTAATATGATTCTAGAAGATATTTGTTCTAGAAGATCACTGGCCAATCGTTTCTGTAAAGCTGGAGTCTTGAAAGTCATGATTGTCATGATAGCATGGAAGAGGAAGGGCTTTTGGCGCCGGAACGTATCAAGATCTGTAGCGGCCGGTACGACAACAAAGGGAAATGACGGCGTAAAAGAAGTTTTGAAAAGTTTGAGAAGCGAATTTGCCCGAGGCCGATCGATTAAACCGAGTTCGACGGGATCATAGGTCAAAGGGGTGATCTTGGGTGCTGACAGATTTTGATACCGCCGTTCAGCCACTTCGTCTGTAGTCATGCA
Source organism: Dendryphion nanum (assembly GCA_020744415.1). Lineage (NCBI taxonomy): Eukaryota > Fungi > Ascomycota > Dothideomycetes > Pleosporales > Torulaceae > Dendryphion > Dendryphion nanum. The sequence continues at coordinate 661,214 of JAGMWT010000004.1, read as the reverse complement.
GAAAGGGGCGTCGAGAAATCCAGAGGATAGGTTCGCATCTTCTCTCCTTTCGCCAGATGTAGGCGAAGATGGAGTTGGAAATGCATTGATAGTCTGACCGTTGGTAGACAGTAAATCAATGAGGCTCTCTACGCGCTTTTCCAAACGTTTCACACGCCTGTTGTTGTTATGTCAGTTATAAAGAATCAGTGAGGCGATTGAAGCAGCCTGCCAAGGGTTGGTCTTCTTAATAACATGGCATGTCAAATGAATGGAACATATTTTCGAACACGTAGACCATTTGTTTGCCAATGCAGCCAAGAAGGAAATACCTCTGGACCCCTGGTTAAGATTGAGTTGGCGAGTAGGAACTCCGACATGAAATCAGAAATGACTTACGAGCGCGATTTCGGTGTCTTCCTCTTCGTACTATTCTCAAAAACACACTCCTTTTTCAGCCTGTCACAGCGATGACAAACCCCGGTCCCCGTCTTCAATGGTTCACATTTCGCCTTCGCTCTGGTGCAAGTCTCGCAGGCCTTTCGTTTCCGTACCTCGTCATCCATGCTGCTCCGACGGAAGTGTGAAGAAAAGTCGCCGTGGACCGTCGGACGGGGATGGAAAAGATGCCATGTTCACCGTGGCTGAGAAGTGCATGTTGGAGATTTGGAGGAAGGATGACGGTAACAGGGGTGGCACGGTTAGGGACTGCCAAGGAACGGGGTCGGAGGACCACAATTGCGCCGAGACCCGTTCGGAAGCCAAGAACAACCTCTACTCTTCTCAACCTTCTTATCCTTATAGGAGACCGTTGCCCGACGGGTTTTGCGTGACCATTTCTCGTGAGGCGGTCGGTTTGTTTTTTTGAACTGAGGCCCCGCAATGCGAAATATGCCGTCAACTTTCGACCGTCGAACACGGTTGGTTTCCGAATATGGGTGAATCGAAGGACCAAAGCTCAAGCACTGATGCCGCATTTACATTGATCGATGGGACGGAAAGGCCTTGATTCGAGATTGTGCTCTATTCTGCCTGGCCCTACTTAATGTTTGACTCTGGCACTCGTTCTTTTCTCTCCGCATCTTCAGAAACCCGAGATCTTCTTCATTCCTTTTCTCTATGCATATACATCTTTAGGGAATAACAATTTCTGTGATTGCTATCCTAGGTTCACGATCAATATCGCTTTCGTTTTATATCACCGTTTCGTTGTATCACCATGAATTCTCCTCCAAAAGAAAGCTCTTCCGTTCCAGAAAAAGACACCATGGCATCTAACGAAATCCCCCTCGTCGAACCCACCGAACCGCCTACAGAAAAGCCAGAACACAGTGATCAATTCATGTCAGGCATCAAACTATACACACTAGTCTTTGGCCTAGGCTTGGCGGTCTTCCTCATGGCACTCGACATGGTATGCAGAATACACATACACACACCTACTTCCACTACCGCATCCTCTGACTTCTCCGCAGTCAATTATCGTTACTGCCATTCCTATCATCACTGAGAAATTCAACTCAACAAAGGATATCGGATGGTATATGAGCGCATACCTACTTGCAATGTAAGAACACTTTTCACCGTTCATGGTTAACTAGTCACCATTCACTGTACGCTGTACACTGCTTACTACTCACTACTCACTGTTCATTATTCACAAGTCATTTTTCCCTGTTCGATGTTTACTTCCCATCATTCACCACGCACTGTTGGCCATTCACTTTTCATCATTCACTTTCCACTATATTCACTTCTCACTTTTACCCTGCACCTTTCATCCTCACCCTTCACCATCCACCACTCACACTAACATCCACAACAGATGTTCCCTCCAACCCCTCAGCGGCAAACTCTACGCCAACTTCTCCCTCAAAGTACGCCTCCCCACCCTCCCCCTCCCCTTTACTATCCCCCTAACCCCACCCGCAGTGGACCTTCCTCTCCTTCCTCACCCTCTTCCTCCTCGGTTCCATTCTCTCCGGCGCCGCCACCAGCTCCCCGACCCTCATAATCGGACGCGCAATCGCCGGTTCCGGCGCCGCAGGCCTCTTCTCCGGCACACTCTCCATCCTGGCGTCAACCGTCGAACTGCGTCTGCGCGCCCTCTACACGGGCATTCTGTCCAGCCTCTTCGGGGTTTCCACCGTCGCGGGCCCCCTGATAGGCGGCGCATTCACCGAACACGTGTCCTGGCGCTGGGTCTTTTACATCAATTTGCCCATCGGCGGACTCACGGTTGCGGCGCTGATATGGATTTTTCATCCGCCGATCCGCGCCATTGAGTCGGAGCCTATACTTCTGAGGATCAAACGGCTCGATCTGTTCGGCGCAGCGCTCTTCATTCCTCCTGTTGTTATGATCCTACTCGCGCTCCAATGGGGCGGGATATCGTATCCCTGGTCCTCACCCACCATCATCGGGCTCTTCACCGGCGCCGGCGTTCTCCTCATCCTCTTCTCCCTCTGGCAATACCGGGTGGGCCAGAACGGAATGTTACCTCCTCACATCCTCTTCCAACGCACTGTCTTCTTCGCCAGCCTCGCCGCCATGTTTGGCATGGGCGCCCAGATCCTCCTCGGCGTCTGGATGCCTGAGTGGTTCCAGGCCGTGAAAGGCGCCTCGCCGACAGAATCAGGGGTCAGACTCCTGCCCACGATGCTCGGACAGGTTGTCGCGAGTATCGTGTCTGGAATCATGATCACGAAGCTGGGATACGCGAATCCGTGGCTTCTTGCTGGCACGGTGTTGATGGCGATTGCGAGTGGTTTGTTCACGACGTTTGAAGTGGACACGGGGAGCGCGTATTGGATTGGGTACCAGGCGCTCTATGGGCTTGGTGCGGGCATGTTTCTGACTGCGCCTTTGGTCGCGGTGCAGGCAGTGCTTGGTGCCGAGGACACGCCAGTGGGCATTGCAGCGATTACGTTTTTCCAGATGTTTGGTGGGGCGTTGTTTTCCGGAGCCTCTCAAACGCTCTTCAACGAGAAGCTTGTGAAAGAATTGGCGAAGAATGCTCCCGGGGCTGATGTGGGGAAGTTGCTGGCCGCGGGGACTACGGCGTTGCATAAGGCTGTCACGCCTGAATTGTTTCCGGGCGTGTTGAAATCGTACAATACCGCGCTGTTGGCGCCGTTCTATCTCGGTGCGGCGGTGACGGCCGTGTCGTTCTTTTGCGGATTGGGCATGGAGTGGGTTTCTGTCAAGGGGAAGAATTTGATGGCTGTAGACGCTGCATAGATTCCGACGCAAGAGTTGGATGAGGGAGTCATATCACGTAGGAAAGAAAATGTATCATATGGAGATTGGAAGATTTAGATATACAAATACGATAGATACGCAAACAAGGCACACGTTCCTCCCCACCATCTCCTCTCTCCGCATGTTTACTTCCTTCCCCTCCGTCGCTCCTTCCTTTCTGCCTGGCTTCTTTCCTTTTTTCTCACCCATCCCCTACCCCTGTCCGCCCCAACAGTGGCTTTGCCTTCGGCGCCACATCACGCACGCCAAGCGACGTCTCTCAAATGGCACTATACCCGTACAGTAAGGCGTTACATATAGGGGCGCATGATCCGATATGGGGAAAATGCGGGGAATCCTTGGGGGGGGACGGCACGGGACAGGCAGACGCCGTATACGCTGGATTGGATTTGGGTATGAGGGGATTTTAGGTTGTTGGGACGGAGGTGAGGTGAGGTGAGGTGAGGGATGAGGGGAATGGGAGACTGGTGAGTTGGTTAGTTTGTTAGTTGGGTGTTTAATTGTCTATCTGGTGAGGAGGGAGAAGGTAAGGTAGAAGTGTTGCAGTGATGAAAGGATGAATGGAGGTGTGGTTGTGTTCATTCGTTTTCGATCTGCGCTGAGGATCAGATAAATAGTTCATTTACATGTCTCACAGTATATTCAGTTGCAGTTCAAGTGTCATGAAGTTGTGAAGTTTGTGAAATTGATCTGATTCCATCCACCCCGATAGATAATAAAAAAGTTAGAAAAAAAATGGACGCCATAAGTCCAAGCCCTCACCGGCGCATCCTGGGGTATATCCTTCGCTTCGCCGCTGGTTGTTTTGTGATGTGGTATGCCCTCTCCCGAGTCTCAGAAACGAGAACTCGATGGTTGTAGATGGAAAACAAGAAACAGAACTTTTTTTGAGAGGGTTACTATACATGATGGGACGTAAAAGGAAAAGAAAAGGGGAAAGCTCCAAACGCCTTGCTCTCAAATGCCCACCTGCCTGCCTGCCTGAAGATGCGATGGGAGGAAAGAGAGTCAGAACCAGCTCTTTTCATAATTCACCCCATCGAAGAAGATTGAAAAGAAAACTCCGTCCGTGCCGTGTCCGTCCGTGATAGAAGAAGAAGAAGAAAGTGTCGTTTGGAAGATTAAAAAGCCGTAAAGTGTCCAAGATTCGTCAAGGTCAAGATCAAGGTCAAGAAAGCAAAAGCATCTCTCACGACTGTCGCGAGAACTGCCTGCTAACCTTGTGCCAAGCGCCCTCAATGCTCCTCCTCACGCCCTCCTTCTCAGACTCGGAGCTCGCGGTGGAAGAAGCAGAGTTGGCGCGCTGAACACGGGGATGCAACTCATCGATCAGATTGCCTGCGCCACCACGTCCAATGTGGTAGACGGGTGCAGCGTGCTCGCGGAGACGCTCCTGCTGTGCGAGTTCCTCGTCGAAGGAGAACATGGCGCGTTCCTTTTCACGGTGCACGTTTCCAGCACCGCCACGGCCGGTGGTGAAGTAGGCGTTTGAAGGGGGAGGAGTGAGTTTGACGCGCGAGGCGGGACCAGAGGCGTTGGGGCCGTTGGTGGTGAGGGGGACGCGGGTCATGTTTCCGGCACCGCCACGGCCGAATTTGATGTTGTTGGAGAGAGAGGGGTGGGGCTCGGTGATGTGGTAGGAAGGCATTTTGGTTGTTGTTGTTGTTTGGATTGTTTGGATGGTAGTGGTGATGCTTGGCGTCGATGAGGTTGGTGGCGAGTGTATATGAGTGGTTCGTGCTAGCTCGTGGAACGGGAAAGCAAGGGTTGAGATTGTAGATCTGGGGTAGCAGGGGACAGGCAACAGCAACAGCAACAAGAAGTAGTGTTGTAGTGTTGTAGATTTGGTAGATGCTTGAGTGAAGTGAGTTACTGAGTAAGTAGTAGGCCGATGATGGTGAGGATGGTAGCTTTCCCCAGGCTGGGAGTAAAGTCTTATATAGGGTTACGAAAGGTTACCTGGGCCACACCAGGGGCAGCAGACGCGACAGATGCAGACGACGATGGCAACAGACTGGGGCAAGAGTGCAACATGGGCCTCTCAGAGTTTTCCGCAGGCAGCCAGTCCAGTCAGCCAGCCAGCCAAATCATCATTCATGGCCACGGCACGCACGAGGCACAGCGGACTTTCTTGGGTGGCTCCCCAGTGCTCAGCACTTTGCAGTTAACGGCAATGGTTAATGATCAGGTGCGCGAGTGCACGAGAGGCCAGCGAGCTTGCGGGCGCCAACGACGGGGACCACGACGCAAGCAAACAAAGGCCAACAGTACGGAGCCCTTGGGAGCAGTCGACGGGTAGGGGAATCGAGTCTGCGGGCGAGTAGGCGGCCTTGGCCGCGAAGTTGCAAAGCGTTTCCATAGCGTAATGGGCAGCCCACCTGACTGGAGAGCTCCGCCGCGACTGGTCGACCCCGAGATTCCATTACCCCCAGGAAACTCAGGGGGACCGTAAGACGTTGTTCATGGTTGCAAATTTTCATCTCCGTTTTTTTATTGCGATGCGAAGACGCCATCGATGATTATTTTCGGTGCTTGGAACCAACAGGGGAAGGGGGGGTGATGCCAGACGGTGCTTGTGCTTGTGCTTGTGGGTGCATGGTTGGTTGCAAAGTAGCTTGATTGTTGCGTATGCTGTGTATGTTGTGTATGTTGTGTGTGTGTGTGTTTTTGTATGGTCCACGATAGACGGAAGAAGAGCACTTGGAAGAATACACTGGCACTGGAGAGGTATGGATTCATTCATTCATTCATTATGCAACACTGCACCTGTGGTGTGTGTGTGATGCGAAGCGACGTGAATTCATTTTTGATATTTGCACCAGTTGAAAAAAAGGCACTAGAAGCCTCTCCGCATTCTCTGCATTCTCGAACACCTCACCATCATCGTCGATGCAGATGATGCTGTCGTTGTCATCAAGGTCCTCTTCCATGCACACACACTGCAGTCCACTCCCCTACAGTTCCGGCGCATTCGAAGTTTTCAGGTACGACCCACTCAGTGCAAGTCTCAGTCCCAGTTTCAAAACCAACCAATCCAAGCTCGCCCCCATCCGGAAACCCAAGACACTTTCCCATCGCAAAACTCCCCTTCTCCAGCCCCAGAAAATCAAGCATCGCACACCAAAAGACCACGACGAAATTTCTCTCCATCCACTCGCCACACATCTCTTCCTTTCTTTCTTTTCTCTCTTCCTTCCATTCTCTCCTCTTCCATCAGAAAATTCTCCTTTGTCCACCCAAGAGATCCACAAGCGTGCGTGTGCACAGCAACTCCAGCTGAGCAATCCAAAGAACAGTCTCGAATCCCGCATCGCTCATTTCCCGAGCCGCTGGTCAAGTCAGCGGACGCGCGCATGACGTCGAGCATCGTGACATGTCCAGAGCCGGAAGGATGGTGGTGGAGGCGAGGTGGAGAGCTTGGACAGGGACGAGGCGAGCCAGGAACCAGCCCGTTGTGTCTTCGGTGCTTCCTGGGCGAAAAAGCTGGTCAGCAGACATGCGCACACTCAGCTTGCCATTTCATCCCCAGCGCAAGCGCTGAGTGCTCGTTGATAATCATCAATGCCATCGTGGTGACGTTTCCTTCCTTTGCATTCTCTCATTCATCCATTGCCTTGCACTCTTGAGGCCAACACAGCCGAGCACGAGCACGAGTACAGGCACTCCAGCTGTGTAACATGGTGTCATTTGTCGCGATCCCTCCAACGCATCGCGGCATCCGCATCGCTTGGATCACCGTAGCCCAGCCCCAGGCCCAGCCCTGCGCAGTCGGAACTAGCAGAGTTTTCCCGGGGTTCTCGTCACAACACCAAAGTCACCCGCCACCCGCAGTGACCTCAGAAAAGACTCACGATCCTTGGCACTGGCCTCTTTGCTTCATTTCCCCCCCCTCTAATCATTTGTGATGAGCGCCTTTTTCTCTCACCGTCTATCTGCCTGTCTGCTGCGCTGGCCCTTCCATTCTCCTTGCTAACCCAATCCAATCATCTGCCTGCACGCACTGAATCGTCAAAGCAATCTATTCAAGGGGAAAATGAAAAAGGGTATCCATTGAGCGAAATAGAAACGCCAGACATGCATCCACATCCGGCTACTGCACCGATCCTTCCTTTCCCTCTCCTTTCCCACTTTTCACTTTCCACCCTCTCCCCTTGACCTTCTCCACAATCCAATCCAGTCCAGTCCACAATCCACAATTCCCCTCTCGCACTCAGACACTACCGACTACTGAGTGGAGACAACGCATCCCACCATGCCATGCTAACAGATCAGAGAAATCAACAAAACGCAATATGCCGTCAGATATGTTTAGTAACAGAAACACGCTGGAAGAAACATGGAGAGACAGCGAGAGAAGCGGTCAAGTCCGCCTGGGTCTGGGTACGTAAAGTACGGACTGAGGGGAAGGGGAGGGGGGGAGAGGGGGGCTCAACAGATGCGGGGAAATAAACTACTTCTTAGGGTTCCCGTTGGCTGCAACAAAAAAAAATCAAGGTCCTGGTGTTTGTTGGTCGGAACTTAGGAGCAGGAGGGCACATTGTTCGCCTTGCCCTTGTGGGAAGCTCGGTATTTCCTCCCAAGACCCATCATGCATCCATGTATCTTTCTGGATGCACCGGCTTTGCGATGCCCGATTTCCATGACTAAACCGAACACCCTAGCCAGCGAAGCCGTCATGCACTGCACTGCATTCTCTCGAACCATTGCCCTTGCCCTTGCACTTGCACTTGCACTTGCGTTCTTTTTGGGTTTTGCGGAGGCGGGAAAGGCCGCTTGCGCCTGTGGAGAAACCGCCGCTCATGGGACACGAAACGCTGCCCCTTCAAGCGCTGCTCGCACCCCGTTCGTTGCCTTTGCCTTCTAGGCGAATTTGGTGTGAATGATGTCCGGGTTTTCCTGCCACTCGTCCTTCTCAACCCACATCTGCCCTTCGTGTCAGCTTCTGCATCAGGTACACCACTTCCCGCCAAGTGTCGCTCACCTTCTTGAATGTGCTCAGTCCGGCGAGAATGCTCCCGCCCGTCCACGTCGTGTATATTCGCTCTGGTGGTGCCAGAATCTTGATACGCATGTCCTTGACCGCCAGCCGCTGCACCTCGTGAAGTAGCCTGTTTCCAAACCCTTTCGTCAACGTGGACCCTCCTGATAGCACAATGTTGCCATATAACGATTTTCGGAGGTCCATGTCCGTTCGGTGGATGGCCTCAACTACAATCTGATGCACCCCTGGATACTCGAGCCCGATGATCTCGGGGTTGAAAAGGATTTCTGGCGCCCGAAATCTCTCAGCGCCAACCTATGCATTGGGTCAGCTTTCATATTACCCCAAATCTTGTACAGCAGCTGCCCCGCCTGCGAACTGACCTTGAGCTTCTGTCCATCCGGTAACGTATACTCGATGCTCTTCCCCTCCGACCTCGCAGCACCAGACCACTCCTTCTCCTCTTTCGCCGGGTCCAGTGCTACATAGCCGGTCGTCTCTTTGATGTGTTTGACTGTCTCCTTCTCTGCGCTTGTGTGGAAGACTCTCCCGCTTTTCCTCAGTAATTGCTGGAGATGCTCTGTTACGTCCCTGCCTGCCACGTCTATCCGCCTGATGCTGTTCGGGATTGCAAATCCTTGAAATACGGGCACCGCGTGCGACACACCATCGCCAGAGTCCAGCACAATTCCCGTCGTTTTGCCTGATGCGTATAATGAGAGGACAGCCTGCACCGACGTGTACATAGCTGGCACATTGAACGTCTCGAATAGGATTTGTGCAGCCGTGTCGCGGTTTTCTCGCGGGTTCAGCGGAGGTTCTGTAAGTAGGACTGGGTGCTGGTAATGGCGGATATAATCAGTATCCCGCCGTTTTGGATCGAGGTCATAGCTACAAAAGCAATGGACAACTCACATCTTCGCTAACAGTCTTCAATTCCTCCTGATACACATACTGCCATATCCGCTCCATATCATCCCAATCTGTGACTATACCATGCTCCAGTGGGTAGTTTATCTTGAAGAGCCCTCTATACTGCTGCGCTTGTGGGCCGATAAACACATCCCCTTCCAGCGCACCTGCCATTGTCCGCACATGTTTTGGCCGGCCGACAAATGAGGGGAAATAGCATTTCGGAACATCCTGTCCTGCGAAGCCAGCTCGGATAGTGCCACTGCCATTGTCGAGCACAATGGGGGCGTTGTGGAGTCGAGAGCCCATTGCGGGGCGTGTGCGGGACGGTTTCTAGGAAGGTGGCGACGACGAATAACTAGACGTTTAGTGAGATGTGTTGCAGAGAGCGTGGGACTCAAGTGAGTGAAATTGATAGCGAGGTTGTTAGAGAGAGTTCGGTCTCGAATTGGAGGTTGAGAGCTCCCAAAGTCGCGAACTCCACGACGCGAAATTAGATATTGACAGGGATGGCCCGGCTAGCTCAGCTATCACGTGGATCGCCCGTAACCTAGAGCGGACCTCCGAAATCATACAAGGCTTCCCTCTGATATATTCCGCCAAGAATTCTGTTGGTGAAAAGGCATCAACGGTTCACTTTCGCTTGAATTCTACTGTTTTGGCAAACTTTTAAGATACCCTTTTCATATGTGAATGGTTGTACGATGTTCTTACTTTACTGGGCACGCCCCGCCCCCGCATCCAGCAGGCATCCGTCCCATGGCTTCTGACGAGTCGCGGCCGTAACACAATGTTGACACGATTCATTACCTCTTCTCTTACATCTTCGTCTCGATTTCATTCATTCCATTTCTCGCCCTCTATTCGATCCCAACTCCATCAGGCTTTTCCCCTCTCTCTGAACATGTCGGCATCAATATCCTCCCTCACAGGCGCCCTTCAGCCTCCCCCAATAACAAACCAGGAATCCAACATCTACAAACGCCACCCACAGCCATACCACAGTTTCAACGGCTCAATATGGGTACCCTATACTTCCACAACCCCCACTCCCGTCTCGCCATCCACTTTCCCCTCCATCTCACCCACCTCAATCCGCCTACTATCCTGGAATATTGACTTCATGGCACCATTCGGCAGCATCCGCATGTCCGCCGCCCTAACCTACCTTTCCAATCTCGTGTCCTCATCTCCCTCCTCCACACCTCTTGTAATCCTGCTCCAAGAAATGACACCCCGTGATTTGGCGCTCATCCGCGACACAGAGTGGATACAGAAGTGGTTTTTCGTCACGGATATCAATGCCGAGAGTTGGCATGGTTCATCTTACGGCACTACGACGCTTGTAGATCGGAGACTCAGGATCGCAGAGGTATTTCGTGTTCGGTGGTATAGTCAGATGGATAGAGATGGGCTGTTCGTTGATTTACTTGTTACGCGGGATGGAACGGGAGAGCAAGGAAGAGAAGTGCTAAGGCTCTGTAATACACATCTTGAATCGCTTGTTGCGAATCCTCCGATTCGACCGGGTCAGATGGAAATCGCGGGGAAATATTTGCACGGCGAGAAGGTTGCGGCTGCACTGTTGGCGGGCGATCTGAATGCGATCCAGCCCTTTGATAGGGATTTGCACACGGATAATGGTCTGCGGGATGCGTACCTTGATCTTGGTGGGAAGGAGGATAGTGACGACGGGTATACCTGGGGCTATCAGTCACGACCGGGAACGAGGGAACGGTTTGGGTGTAGTCGGATGGACAAGATTCTATATCGGGGGCATTTGAAGGCCCAGGCGTTTGAGAGGATCGGGGTAGGGGAGAGGGTTGCAGAGGAGGAGAGAGCCATGATAAGGCTTGCGAATAGAGAGGATTGGGTGACGGATCATTATGGGGTAAGAGGAGATTTTGAGTTGGATGGGGCGGTGTTTGTTGAATACGATGGATGAAGAGGTCGTGAAGTAATTAGATATACTAGCAGTCCAAACGTTGTGTGAAAGATTGTAGCTTCTTTGTTCATCTTCGTGTGTTTGCTGCGAAATGTCATCCAGTATACCGAGACGAAACGAAGCTACGACGATAATACCGGAATATCTTGTTACAAACAATACTGAGGTCCTGCACTGGGATCCATGACCACACATGATTACACATACACGTGTTGTTGAAAATTAATTCAATTTTCTTTGTCCACCGTTCACTAACTCCCCTCCTTGGAACAAATCGAGGTATTGGATCCAACCAGCCCACGCAATGCATATATCAAACTAAACACACACGCACACACATCTTGATTCAGATTCATTTTCTGCTTCTCCTGCGCATATACGCGAACACGGACAGGACCACGACCAATTTTGCCTTCCTTCTCCTGTCACGACAGAATAGATGGGTTAGATATAAGTACCCACCAAAGGCTCCAAGCCGCGGGGTGAAAAAAGAAAGAAATTTTATTAATACACAAAATGTTTCTGGGAATCAACCCTCTGCATTGTTATCCCCTCACTTTTCACACTTTTCAGCCTCTCTCATATCACCAATTTTAACGATAAGATTTCGCCGCAGCGGGTGGTTTTGCGCCCGCATTCTTCGATCCGAACAGCAGCTTGAATCCGTTCTTGAGCGAGTTGAGGTCCGGATAAGCGTGCTTCTCAAGTTCAAAGGCATTGGGAATGATTTTGATGGCCCACGCGCCGGGGCGCGCGTCCTGGCCTGCTTGGAAACAGAGCCAAAAGTAGCCTGGGTATTTAGGCATGGGGGCGAAGGCGTACATGAAGCGCTTGGGATTGGCTTCGCAGTAGGAACGTAGCCAGCCCTCTAAGGAAGACGTTAGTATATGGCCTACATGGGAGATGGGTAGGAAATGGGAAGAAAAGAACTTACCACATGCTTCTCGGCCTTCTGGCCGGTATCGCTCGTCTTTGACGAGTTCTGTCACCTTCTTCGCCATGGCCTCAATGTGGTTGACGATCAGTTCGTCGAGATCCGAGTAAGTGTGCTTCCCGACACGAAGTTGTTTACCGAGTGAGTACTCGCTAGGCTTACCGAGTTCGAGAACATCAATGTGCTGGTAGAGATTGTTGGCAACCTTCCACGTCACGGCGAGATGATCGAGACCCTTAGAGGATGGACGAATGACCACGTCACCGGCTTCTTTGCTTCCAAGGAATTCCTCGGCCTGGTGGGCATTGAAGGAGAAGAAGAGAGGATGGTTGACCACACGATTGGGTCGTCCGGTTGCAACTTCCTTCTCCCTCTCGGCAGCTTTCTTGTCCTCGGCTTCCTGCCGATCGTCCCATTCGCCTGGAATGCGATTGGCCTCTTTCCTGGCTGGCTGTCGAACCAGATCCTCCCGCAACGAAAGCTGTACTTGTAGTGCTTTGCGATTCAGGAACATGACTCGAGCGCGAACAACTTGTCCTTGTTGGAATACATGGCGTGGTTCTTGTCCGCCGGAACCGACACCTTGGGGAAACTCGGTCTCAGAGACAGTGCCCTCGAGCCCGTTCTCGAGGCGACAATCGATATGATCTGGGAAAGTGCGTTTGATCGTTACAGGTATTACCATACCTTCGCTTAGGGTATCTTTCGTCTCACCTGTCAACATGGTGAAAACATCCTCTGTTGCTGTGTTGGCGAATGCCTGACGAATCTCTTCATATGGATCAGCCAACTCAGCTCGAATGGTCTCAAGCGTTGCACGTTTGCGATTCCCCAGTTTTCTCTCGATTTCGGCAGCGTAGTCTTCAAGAATAAGGTCATGGACCTGGTCAGTTTGGTCGTCTCGAACCATCCTGCGAATGACTGCACTTGGGCCACCTTCGTCGACCTCTGCCTTCACATCTTCTTCGTCCATGCCCATAGCATCGGCAGCCATTTTTCTTGCCAGTTCATAGTCCTCAGGGTGGATTCGTGTATTGTCGAGGTAGTCGGCCGCTTCCTCACTGGAGTCGAACAAAATGTACAGAAAGCTTGCGCAGTTTTGGAACACCTTGGGTCCCATTGCTTCCTTTAGCTGTCGCGTATCCGATTCCGTCTGTGACACTCCGATAAGATCGTATCGAGAAAGAATCTCGTCGTTGTTTGCTTGGATCGCTTTGATGAGCCTATCAGCCTTTCGTGGACCAAGACCACAAATATATGGAAGAAGTTTTGACAGGTACGGATCATCCCAGGCATCGGGGAGATTTATGCCGACGAGGTTCACCATATCGACCATGGCATTTTCGAGCTTGTCCGAAAGTTTGTCCTGGGGAATTAGCGTTTGATTTGGCACAAAAGGAATCGAGACAATGTCTTTGCCTAGGGACGCATATTCTGCCAATGGGTTCTGCAGATATCGCGCAAGTGCAACACAGTATCGGGTGAACGGCGGGAGTTTGGGAAATTCGGCAGCGGCGCGAGGGCTGTTATAGAAAAGACGTGCAACTTCGTCGTTGACGATAACAACATCGAGAGGATCGCTCTTCTCCTCATCGCCATCCTCATATATTGGCCCCTGTATATGGTTTTGGTTGACGATCTCTTGCAAGTCTTTGTAAAGTCTACGCGTCTCGACAGAGAAGCCCGCAATGCCGATGACATCCGGCTTTCGGCGACGCAGAACTTCGACAAATGCATCGACATCCTTTCCATCCGGAATATTCCTATCGCGATTGCCAAGTTTGAAATCCACAAGCTTGCCGTTTTCCAAAACACGTCCGTCACTCTCAACATATGCCCATAGAATGGCGTCGCCGCGGTTCGCCTTGCCGTTGGTAATAGCAAGGACGTTCGGGGTCACACCAAGCTCTTGCCCTTTGGATTTCCAGGGAGCCTGGTCGAGTTTGTTGGAATAAGTTTCTCGCGCACGGCCAGCAAGTTCGTCTTCACATCGTGAACGGAAGGTTTCTTTGATTCCATTTGCTATGGCAGTTTGTAGTCTGTCCAGGGCTTTGTCAAGGCACTCAGTCCGAATTTGGTTCCAGGCTTTGGCGACGTCAGAGATGTTGTCTGAGGTGATTTGTCGGTGCAAGCTTTCTCTCCACTTTTCCAAGTTACTGATGTAAAACTTGACAGTGATGAGGCCTTCTGTCTCAGCCTTGAGCATTTTGAGGAAAATCTCCGGGCGTCCCGTAAGATCGAGAAAGGTTTGCCCACGCAGATACTTGAATTCGTAGTACGGAGAATCCTCGGTGATCTTCCGCAATCCTTTATCAGTGCGGATGCAATCGATGTTGGCGTTCTGGTAAAAATGGCCACGTACAAGCCTCCTCAATCGAGGGCTCATGACAAGCTCTTGGATAAACATTGATTTTCCGGCCTTGAGAAGAAGATCGGGATTTGTGTAGTCTGAACCAGATGTTGCCATCAGCGATCTGGACAAATCGACAGGACTCTCAGCAGGGTCGTCAATGAAGCTTCTTCGTGTGAGCCCACTTTCGGCGAATTTAGCGAATTCATCTGCGGAGATACCCATGGCGTGCACGAAACTATACGCAGAAGTTGCTCGAATCTTGTCGTAAACGGACCGGGCGTTATTTGCGCGTTTCTGTGTACCATTAGATTCTGACTCAATGAGGCGGAGGTCCTTCATCTCCGTGGAGTATTGGAAATGTAGGTAGTCCTGAAGCTCTTGAATTTCCTCGATAGTCACAGATTTAGAGACCAACTCTTCAATGGCGGCGTCATTGATTTCTGGTGATACGCTCTTTAGGTTGTTATAGTTGCGCTCGAGAGCATCGCGTTTCTCGTAGAATGCCCTAAATTTGAGATCCAGATCGAAGACTTCCCATAGGTCACTTTGATTGAGTAATCGTTCTGGCCGGGCCTCTGCTGGCGGGGAGGCTATGTCATCCGCATCCCCTTGCTGGTCCGAGGGTGCATGAATTAAATAGTCCTTCCGATGATTGAAGATAAAGGGAACCTCGCAGTCTTCAACATTCAGAAACTCCAGTACTTTCTTTACCGCCTTCTGGAATGGCTTTTCAAAGTAGCGACTTAATCCCTTCTTTGGCCAGAGCATCATGCTCACCCAATTGGCTTCTTCCCCAAGCCGTTTATCCATCTCTTCCGGTGTCAGGTCGAGCGGACGGAAAGACTTTCGGGCTATTTGGAGGCGCTCCGGGATGTCCTCTTCTCGAATTATATTATCCTCGTCCGTCAACATGCGCTCAGCGAGCTGAACAGGCTCGAAAACGTCCTTGAGCCGTAGCTCACGGCCATCGCCGGCCTGCTCATCGTCTGCCTGCTCTTGTAATTCCAGGGCCCAATCATAGTCAGTGCCATCTCCGAAAGCAGCCCTGTAGTCTTCCTCGGCGCCCTCATCTAGACCTGCGGCCTGTAGTCCACTCGTGATTATTGAAACGCCCGGTTGTCCAACTTCGCGCTCGTCTTCGATGTCGTCTTCGAACTGGTCCTCCTCAATGAAATCGGCAAACTCGTCGTGGAAGCCGCCAGCTCTCCGACCACCTTCTTCGGGCTCCTCCGCTACATCGTCATCGTCGGAAAAGATATCAGCGACGTCGCGAGATCTGTTGCCAGGTTGCTTATGGCCGCGCTTGAGACGCTTATACTTTGACTACATTGCTGTCAGTTTAGGATCAACACTTTCGAGTTAATGACTTACTTGCTGTTGTTCGCGAGGCTGCACATCGATGCCTATCAAATCTAAGTCTTCATCATCGAGTGCCTCGTCCACCTCGCGATTCTTTCGTTTCTTCTTTTTGCGACGACGCTCTTGCACTTCTTCTTCTTCATCTTCCTCGTCATCATTGACGAGAAAGCCTGCGCCTTCCTATGCTTATGTTAGTATGGTCTGGGTAGGAACAGTGGCCAGAGCAGATTACTTACAGCTGCTAGCTGCTCTTCATCATCGTCCTCCTCCTCTTCGCTGGAATCCTCAAAATCTACGCCATTTGCCTTCTTTTGGCGCCGCTCACCGGCCTCGTCATCAAGATCTTCTTCCTCGTCACTGCCTAGCTCGGCGGCTGTATCAATGAACTCGGTCATGTTCGGACGCGCGCAGACAAAGGAGGGAGCTAACGCGCTCGATGTTGGGTGGTGCGGAAGGACTCGAGGCGCGAATTTGGTTGATTGTTAAAATTGAATCGCGAGATTAGCTGCGGATGAAGTAAGGAGGAGGTAGAGACGCGGAGATGGAGAGAGGGTGAGGCGAAAGGCAGCAGCTCGAAAAGTCGCGGGTGTTGAAAGGTCGAGTGCCAAGGTATGGCTGGGGAGCGACATAACTAATATTTGACTAATCTGTGGCTGGTGGGACTAGTTCGATATGGACTAGCTGAGGCCTCTTCACTTCCGTGTCTGTCCCCTCCATGTCCGTCGCTGTTGCTCCTACAAATGTAAAATGTAAAATGTAACCTACCAGGGCCTTGTTGAAACCCTGGACTATGTTCATGAACAAATATACTGCCGAATACCAACGATGATGCGTTGGTACTTATTGCATTCTTCTATCCGCACATTTTTCATTCTAAGGGGGCTGTCGCATGTTCTTTAGCGGAGCAGTTATCAGTTGACGTCCCCAATTTAGGCGCTACAGATTCATGGATTGTGAAGCAGCCGCAAGACAAGCCAACACGCCAACACGCAATAGGAACCTGAAACTCGCCCGTCTAGAGCCAGTTGCAGAGTGTCGCGGTACACCTAATACACACATGCTCCTCCAGTCGGCGCCTAGCGCCAGTTCATTTATTATCCTGTCTTCTTTGCCACGTCCAAATTCTTTGATCAGATATCTTGCGCCCAGGGGTCTTGGGTGAAAGATCTATTTTCTGCGCAGAGCTGCATGCCTGTCCGGTGTCTCTCCCCACCAAACCGCCCCCCCCCGCTACGCTCTCCCGACCTGGCGACGTGCACTCCGCCGCCCTCTGTCACGACACCGGACAACCCCCTAAACCTTTTGTCTCCATTCCCATTTCTTGCTCCTGCTCCGAATATTACTCGCGCATCCATATCGGGCTTCATTATCTTGGTCGTCAGGCAAGCTTGCTCCATCTGCTGTCCCGAAAGCGTTAATCCAATAGACGCTGTGGCCCTCTTTTACTGTGTAGCCGTGATTGGCGAGACCGACCTGTCGCATCTTTTGGGCGGCAAACTCGAAACAACAACGCGCAAGAGCTGTCCTGGCCATCTCTCCCTATCCAGTGTAGCCAGCACATCGAGCACTTCCAGACTAGATCGTCTTTCACAACTCACCCTTTGAACGCTCTGCCTCGTCCTCGCCGTCTGCCTCAACGCCGCGACTCCGTCACCTCCTCACCCCTCATTCCACCGTCCGTCCCTCACCCTCAGCGTCCCTGCCGACGCATCTTTGCCCATCATGGCCGACTCTTCGTTCAAGACGAAGACGATGAAGAGGAAGAATGTGAAGGGGTTGGCTCTTAGTGCACCACCAGCCAAGCCCGCTCCGTCTGGCGGAGATGCTCAAATACCAGGTGCTCTCGGCAACGACGACAATCGGCAGGATACCCTCGAGATTGGCGTGGAATTCCAACTGGATCTTAAGGCTGAAGACTTGATCGTTCTCCGAGAACTTGGTCATGGAAATGGAGGTACCGTGAGCAAGGTGCAGCATGCTGCTACCAAGGTCGTAATGGCTAGAAAAGTAAGCTTTATCTCACACAAGTAGACGATGTGGAGAGAGAATGAAAGACTGACCACCCTCCTCTAGATTATACATGTTGAAGCCAAAAACGAAGTACGGAAGCGGATCGTGCGAGAATTGCGTATCATGCACGACTGCAACGACACCCGAATCGTCGATTTTTACGGTGCTTTTCAGAACGAGTCTGGAGATGTCATAATGTGCATGGAATACATGGATGTTGGGTAAGTTGAGACATTGTTCCTTCATTACAAGTCAGGCACTAATCGCCAATGTAGTTCCCTTGACTGGGTCTCGAAGACGTTTGGCCCTGTCCGTGTTGATGTACTTGGAAAGATCGCAGAGTCCGTACTTGGCGGACTCAGTTATTTATACAGCGCGCACCGTATCATGCACAGAGATCTTAAGCCCTCAAACATTCTGGTCAATTCCAAGGGTCAAATCAAACTGTGCGATTTCGGTGTCTCCAGTGAGTTGGAGGGCTCCATTGCCGAAACCTTTGTGGGAACCGGCACATACATGGCACCGGAGCGGATACAAGGTTCACCTTATACCGTAAAATCAGACGTATGGAGTGTCGGTTTGACATTGATGGAGTTGGCGATTGGCAAATTCCCTTTTGGAGGAAGTGGTGACGATGGAGACGAGCCAGGTGGCCCGCAGGGTATTCTCGACTTGCTCCAGCAAATTGTTTTGGAACCGGCACCAAAGTTGCCAAAGAGCGATGCTTTCCCCTCAATCTTGGAGGACATGGTTGCCAAATGCCTATTGAAGGACCCAGCGGAACGCCCAACGCCAAAGGAACTTTATGTGAGTCTACTTTTGTTGAACTCTGTTACTTGATTCTTTGAATGCTCACATACAACAGGATGCAGACGCTTTTCTCCAAGCTGCCAAACGTACCCCAGTCGATCTTGAGGCTTGGGCGATCAGTATGATTGAACATAACAAGCGCAAATCATACCTTGCGCCAGCTGTACCCTCCTCCACTGTCCGCGAAAAGCTACGTGAACGCTCACCACCGTCCTCGAGACAACATGCTGAACGCGAACACGGCCACGCCAACGGTACCAGTTCAGCCCCGGCCCGTCCTCCATTCCCAGAGAGAACGTCCAGCGCATCGAGTGCACAAATGTCTCTACCGATTCGACCTGCGCCACCGCCAAATGGAGGGTTGCCACCAGCTCCAAGGAGGAGAAACAACGATTTGCAATAGAACGAGTATATTGTCGGTTCACTCTCTAGAAGGATTTTATTGGTCGCCATAGTTTAAGCATCCACCGTAGCATCAATCGACTGTGTATGGAAGGGTATTTTTGGATTTAACAGTCAAGTGTTTTGGAGCTTCGGTTGAAATTGTGGCTATTCTTGCAGGGTTGTTTTGGCCCTACCCTTTTGTTCTCCTTTGTCAGCATTTCATGGCACTTCTTACACATACAGGCCGTGGGCCTGGCGCTCATCCACATTACGGTGCGATATATTTGCCATTGCGTGCGACTGCGCGGCGTCGTGTTCAGAGCTTATCTATGGGAGAGTAGCACCGAAAGATGCGTGAGTGTCAATGCAATACGTCATGTGTTCCATATCCTACTTCTAGAAGGCCTCGGGTACCTTATTCTTTGCTACGGAAGTCCAAGCGTGCATGCATCATTCTACTCGCCCAGACTGCACCCCACAGAGCCATCACCCGTGCAATCTGCAGGTGAAGCAGGCAGATGTGAATCCATGTACCGCATGATCTCAGATAAAGAGCCTTTGCGTAGCTTTCGTTGGAACACCTACAGCTGAAATTTGGCAGGCGAGCCACAGGCTTACCTAACAATTCTTGAAAAAAAAACCACATTTGAACCCACTTTTCTCACTCTAGCCAATCGCGTCGCCCATTTGGAAACATCGTGGTTCGGGGTCACAGTTGGGGTTGGAGTTGGATGTGTAGTTCCAAGAAGGGATGGGGCAGATGGATTGGGAAAAAGAGTCATGTTGCATGCAGTAACCAAATGTTGATTGTACAGTCACGGTTTAGGGTTGTAGTTAGGGTCGTGTTTGGATGCTCACTTCTGCGAAGGGGTGCAGCAAGAGGATCCAGCGGAATAGTCACAGATACATGTGACTGACATGTCCGTTCACGGTGACCAACTTGGTATTGGATGTTAGTGCGTGTCCCTCATGATGCTTTGACAGCGTATAGACTTACTCGATTTCCCAACCGCTATGCAGTACCAGTGATTCAGGATCTTCTTTCCACCTCCCTTCATAAGCTCTCCAAACGTCATGGTTTTGATACTACACTTTCTACTAGTTACATTTCAAGTCGATTCTTATCTATACCCAACACATCATGTCTGACGAGAAAACCCCGCTTGTTCCGAAAGATCTCCTTACTGATCTAGTCATGGGCTACCCCAGGCTTGCCACTAGCATGGCATCGCTGCCTCCAGCGACTATTTTTCGACGATTTGAAGCACTCAACATCCACAATATTCTGTATCTCCAGTCAGAATTCATTGGTCTGGAGATAAAATTGAAAGAACTGGAGGCGGAGGACAATGTAAGTGAGAAAAACACAAAAGGCATTACGCTACCGACGCGTTTAGGTTACACACATCTTACGATCGTTATAATAACAAAGAACAGATCAAACTTATCCAGCGTATCTAGGATATATTGAAGGAATACAATAAGTACATTTTCTATATCAACCTTGGAAATCCGGATTCCGCTGACATGACTCACCAGACCATGCCTTGATTCAAACATCTACCATTCTGACCTCAAGAAACCAGACCCTTTCGATTTATCATACATCTAACACCTCTTATCAAATAAAAGCAATAGGCTTTCTATGTGTGGTAGGCGAAGATCGTCGCACCTTAGGTTCCTGTCGGTATCCTTCATCCGCTTCCCCTGAACTCATCGCCCTCCGCATCCGTCAACCTGTCGATACAGTCACTCATATTTTTGGAAGGGAATGCGTTGCAATGGCTCAACGTATTCGGCTTGGCAAAATACACAAAGGTCGGTCCAAAATTCGATGCTCCATCAATTTGGGAAGACACGATCCGGAAACTCACCATCTAGGTCACCAGCATCATTGCCGCACTGATGCCGATTGTGTCGATCTTTGTATTGAAGGCTTGGCTTCCATCGGCAGGATCAAGATTGTGCATGATGGAGGGGTTGTATGCATCGAAGGGGGCATGTCTGACATTTCTGACCGAAGCTAAGAGGTCCGAAATCTTTGCAGTGACAGCAATTTTCAAACTTCTACAACTTGTTGCACTGGGCATAGACAATGCGAATGATGAGATGCCGAAGATGCAGCATGGGTTGATAACAGTAGCCGGGAATTGGGGTGATTGGAGGGGATCCGTTATTATCTTTTGTCAATCGAGCGTAAGCTATAATAGCGAGGATTAGATAAACCAAGTTTTAGAAGAAAAGTTCTTGTTGATGACAAGCCATTTTCCAGTGTTCGATTCGACCCGGCAAAGTTTGGTACACCCAACATATCAGGATCTCCTGACCGGAACCCCACTTCAACAGCTTTGTCTGATAACACCACGTACTCCAAAACGATTAGAGATAATGTAGTACTTCGCAAACCTAGGGAGAATCTATCATGACGTTAGATGACGTGAAAAGGTTCGTTTGAGGGGTTAATGAACCATCGCAACCCGATGTTGTTGTACGCGTCAATAACTACCATCCGCCCAATCGCTGGTCATACAATCAAAATCATCCAGGGGTCAACAAAAAATATCGCAGACACAGCTGGCAACCATATGCCATGAAAACGATCTCTCGGACTACGGCATGTCCAAAGGCAAGGAAGGGGAGGTAGCTTCGACACAAAACTTCCTACATATTTTCCACTACCCTCTTCGAACGAAACCCCAATATAAGGTGAAAACTAGAAGTACTATCCGGCGACCTGAAAACTCTCAATTAAATGCATACTCCGAGAAAGAAGCGGTCGAGCGATTGCAAGAGTTCGATTTCGGCCTTGATGTAGGTGGCCTTCCTCGAGATGTCATCGAGTTGAAATTGGACCCCACGATTCCGGATGTTCGAAATCAAAACGTAGAAACAGATCAGCCTCAGCCATTTCCACCGCCGCAAGTCCATCCTAATGTCATGCCAGTGATCGAAGCGGAACGCGCTCATCCAAAACGCCAACCGAAGAAGCTACAAAAACAGCGACGAACACCGAAATATCACCGGACTACCAACTCTCGATCTCAGAAACCAAAGCAGACAAGACCTAGTTGCAACTTGACCTCTCGTCCGGATAATAGCGTTGGTAATCTGGAGACCGTTAACTCAGCGACCGACGATGCCCGACTGGATCCACCACTGCCAGCATCCAATGTCTCTGGCTCTACTCTGCATGGACTCACACGCTGCTGCAAACGATTTTCATGTATACCAATTCCATCGGCCTGTAATTGGTCACCTCGACGCAAAGTTGCGTTGCGCAGATCTGAAGCCGCGTTCGTCCCACAAGTGCACTGCGAAGTTGAGGCACCTGCGGAAACCAGTACAAACATAAACTCAACTGTCATTGTACCTAACAAGTTCCCGAGCTCAACCACACCAATATCTGAACTCGAATCTGTATGGCGGTACTGTAGACTGCCTCTTTCTGTCCGAATGAGCGGCAATGACGGGCCAGGTCCTTTCTCGACACGGAGGAAGCAGCGTGCGAGCCTCAATAGTGCCTTCCCAAACCAGCAAGAACAGAATGAAGTAGATGCCTCTACTAGGATTTTTGATTCACAAAAGTTGAGATTGGGATCGTTCGACTTTGAGGAGCAGGAAGGCTATGATCTCCGCCGTAGTGCCTCGAATCTAATGTCGATCGGTGTCGCGGTCACTACAGCACTTGCAGACCGGCCGTGTTCGAGAGATGTTACGATCAAGAAACTCATGGTTGGTGATCATTCCGAAGAGAACAGTGTGTGTAATGAACTTGTAATGGGTGAACAACGGCTCGAAAAATCTTTGCTGGGCGATGCTGTAGCACCAAACATATCTTTGTACCAAGGTGACGAGGATGATTTAAACGCTGAGAGGCCATATCATGGACTTGGCAATGATGCGATACCGATAAAAATGGTGGAGCATGATTCGGAGCTCCTAGGCACGCCATATGTTTCGCCTGAATTGTTCACAGCAGCTCCTTCAATGCCGATCAACGAATCCGAGAATTTGTTGCACAGATTTCATCTCGAAGAAGAAACAAACCGGTGGACGGCTGACGATAGCCTAGATCGTACTCAGTCAAGGTCAGGAGATCCATCACAGGTGCCTAGTTCAAGTACCAAACGGGAGCAACAGCCCTCCTCACCATCGGGAAGCTCTGATCCTGATAATAATCCAACACTCCATGACAATAAACAAATCTTTTACATCTCGGACCATTCCAGACCTTCTAGTTCGTTGCTTCGAGACCTCTCGGAGAGAAGATCAGAAACCCGTCACCCGCCCATGCATCTAGTATGGCCACCCTCGCCATCTCAGACTAACGGAATGAAAACGTTTCCGCGGTCAATCCTGAGGAAATCGGGCAATACATCTTCGAGATATTCATCGAACTCCCCAAGATTATCCGTGTCCTGGGAGATAGGAACGAAACCATCATGTATCGTCAAGCAGTCTATGGCTGATGAAGGTGTTGTTATTCCTTCGGGTCGAACGTTCATTCCAAAATCCAATGGGAGTGATAGACAGTGTCCAGGGTCATGTTTCCCAACATATGTTTCTCCAGAAGCTAGTCCCCTGGTGCATGTCCCGTCAGGAACTCCACCCCATCTTCTATCACATTCCAGGCGTAACAGTTCGACCCCATCACCATCTTCAGTCAGACCTGGATGGATCCAGTCAGGTACACCGCACCACGATAGTCTTTCCCGAAAAGAATCCCAAAAAGGCAAGCGACCGAGCAATCCAACACCTCAATCCTCCGGCTCCGCCCAAGATCTCCATCAAGACATTGACAAAGCCATCCAGTGTTACTCAGCGCCATCATCCCAACCAGACACTCCCCAATCCTCATCCAGCAACGAACCAGCCCAACCAACTCTTGAACAACGAACATGGCTATCCAATAGAAGGAATCAACTCGAACCCGAACCCCCCTCTTCAATCCTTTCCCCCGCCAACACCTTACCAGCAATACCAAAGCCACTCTCTTCTTATGTCTTGCCCCTAAGAACCCGCTCACTGCCAACGACCTCTCATTCTGGCATCTCACGTTTCACCGAACACCTTCCACCTTTTTTCTCATCCCCGAACACCTCTTCGTCCCGTATCCCGCAACCAAGTCACGACAACCATCACTCCAATCCTACTAGCCAATTAAATTCGAAACGTGAGTATAACCCACTGCGTCGCAAACCGATGTCGCAATCCACATGGCCGCCTCTTAGAGTAAAAGATTCGGAGCCAACATCTTTTATTCCTTCAACAAGGGGCATGGACTCATCTCGTAACGTGTCGACGGTAGAGTATCCAGATATCACAAGCCATCAACTAACCCCGAGACACCGACACGATGGAACGAGAGGAAGAGGTCAGAATCATCGTCGTTATATTCGCGAGATACAAGCGATGGTGACGAGGAAGGCGATGATCGTTCGAGTTCTGTCGTTAATCCGCAAGAGCAGGATACAGGGGAAGACTAATCGATCACAGCGTCGAGCCTGAAGAGCGATAGTGGAGGAGAAGCATGATATCGAGAAACCGGAGGAGTGGCGACGAGGGAAGTCAAGTCTAGAATATGTTTCTCTCTCTCTTCTGTTGCTTCGGACGTTGAAGTTCCGTTTTGCTTTGTGCGTAGTTAATATTACAGAGTTTTCCCACATACTCACCAAACCAAACCAAGCCAAACCAAACCGGAGCCCAAACGAAATCAAGAAAACACGCAGCACTTTATCACTTTATATACATCCCTATCCTCTTCGCCCCCGCCCAAGACTCAAAGTCCTCAAAACAAGACAAGGCTATGCCCCCCTTCGTACGAATGCAAGGCGCGCCAGGCCCCACCAGCTGGCCTTGCGTGCAGCATCGGAGAACCAAGAAAAGGTGAACCGTGTAGAAGTGTATGGATACAGTGCGTATCCGGGGACTCGGTAATGAAGGGTTTGTTGGGTGGATGGGCCTGGTTCGGGTTTGTAGGATTGGTGTGTTGGTGGCGGTTGGGGAGGGGTGACGGGAAGAGTACATGATTGTCGGAAGTATATCATATGGTGATTATGGAATCATGGAGCTCTTGATTTTACTTTCATTTGTTTGGTCCATGGGGGAGATGGTGCAGAAAAGAGAGAGAAATCCCTCTTGCAAGCGCTAAAGTCTCCCTGGCTCTCAACCCTCCAAACTACGCGTTCAGTGTTCTATACATAGATGGCAAACAAGAACTGAACGCAGGTTTTATCATCGTACGTGAAACTGAGCGGACTAGGCTGAGACGTTGCATCAGTATTGTATAAATGGTTCCGGGACGTTTGTGCGAGCGAGGGATCGCGGGGGTTTATAGAGAGGCACGTGAATGGGGGCAGTGATGGGATGCCGAGTTATGGAAAGAGAAGGTCGGGTTGAAATTGGAATTAGGGTTTTTTGGGCTGGTGGAGAGGGGTTGGTGGGAAGATGGGGGAGTTGGGTACGTTTCAGGAGCGCAAATAGGCAGGTGAATAGGTAGGTGAGTAGGTGGGTAATTTGTCGAGTGAAAAGTGAATACCGGACCTTATACACAATTCGTCAAGAGGGAAAGCATAACAGGGGTGAGTGCAACTATACACATTGTACCCTTGATAATCCCCTCTAAGTCCTAAATACTTCAATCAACGACTTTCCTTACCGCGCGCGCAGCTAATCCAAAGCGTCAGGAGCCAAGCCGTCTAGAGTTCTGGAGCCGAGAAAGTTAATTTCCGACCGCAGAAGAGATTCTGAGATGTGCGATACACGGGTATATGATTGAGGGCCTCTGCGCGGGTGGCCTAATATTGATGGCGTTGATGCGCGCTAATCGGATCGACGACGACGTGCAGTGCAGTGCAGTACATTGCGTTTGTTGGTGGTCTTGGGCGAGGAGATGGGGGTGGGGATGGAATGGAAGAAGGATACTCAAATTAGTGGGAGTTTGTGTTTGGAAAGATATTTGGGCATGATTGTGGGAAGAGTTTGGTTGATGGGAGTAGGATGGATGAAAGTATGATGCGAGGAGGATGGTGTCACGGAAGAGTAGATTGACAGAAAACTTGAAATACGATAGAAACTAAAGGGAAATAACAAGCTCAACCAGCTGAGCAGAGAAATGGACTTATCCAAGTCCCGGGCAAATTGAAATTCAGGCCACCTATACAAAGCCCGCCTAGCCATCTCAAGATCCTCACATATCACCCGACCAAACAGTCGCAACCTCAAACATCGAGTATGTCATCAACAAACCATCAATCATCCCTCCAACTCCAAAATTTCACTCATCTGGCCCTTCATTGTTTCTGTGCCCGAATTCCCGGCATCATCATCATCTACCCATGAACCTAACGCGAAGATTGTCTCTACCTGCTTCAATCAGGCCCTCCATGTACGTTCACTAGACCCACTCTCTGCGCCGCATATTTCAAGTGGCAAAGCACTTGCGCTTGAAACGGATCGACATAATACTAGGAGCCTAGAGCGCGCGTTTGCTCTCGGGCGAGTCCAAGGCTTGAAGAGAGCAGAGCCTAAGAGGCACGGAAACTGGTGGAGTGATATGAAAGATAGTGTAAGGTAGACATGGCATCAATCTATTGCGGATCGGGCATGGTAAGAATATGTGAATAGATTGGAGGGGGGCATGGCTTGTGTAGAGTAAATTCATTGACCTGTGCCCGTGAGGTGAGAGGGAGACAGTGTTCGAGTGGAGATTCTATGTGAAAGAAAATGGAAATACTGGGGTCGTGATGTTACCGCTGCACTGGTAGAGATGGCTTCTCCTGGTGACTAGATGAAGCAATGCGATGTCTGTATGTAGGATTGTCGGATGTATTATCTGCCGATTTCTAGATGTCGCTGAAGACTTCATGCTGGTTAACTGCCGAGTTCAGCAGCAGCATGGCCTAAACCTGTACGACCTTCAACTCATTGACAGTAGCCAGGCCAAAGAAATCCTCGTGTGTGACAGATTCGTATCAAAATGAAAACACATACCTGCATCTACACTCGTGGCCAGAGTTCCACAACGAAGGATCCGAAACAGACTTGAGTCTGGATTACTCGACTACCTTCCCACCCGGGTCATATTTCCCGCAATAATGTCTCGCTCCGCAACATGTTGCTCTCCAAAATCTCCGCAAAACGTCAGGTCACATGTTCACAGTACAACTCCGATTAAGCGCTCTGATGGCCGCCACCAACGGCTGTACAACGCAGGGGTGGCGAGTTAGCTTGAAACGTCAAAGTCCGTTGATATATCATCGCCAACTCTCAGTTCTATGCAGCTTGCTGAGAAATAATGATGCTAAGCAATAGCTGAGTAGGCGAAGAATAAATTAAAATAAACAAAACAAATAATGGAAAAGGAGAGAATAGACTGGCGGCTACGTAGCCGAGATCAAGACTAAGCGTCAAAAGCGCGCGCCATGGTGCGGGCACTTGCTTACGGTAGCAGCAATCTTTTCTTGCTCTCGTGTTGGTGCGAATGACCAGCGGTTAAAGCGCAGAATACAGAGGGTTCTGCGGGCAGAGCCGATGGCAGTGCGGATGAGGTGAGATGCGGATGCGGATAGTGTAGGAGTAGGGCTGCAGGGCACAGGATAAGAGGGGTTGAGCAATAGAGCACAGTTCTGCAGGTTGTTTCCAAGGCTCTGTAAGCGATTACCACGGCGACGTTAGCAGCAGTTGCGACGATGAATGGGTCATAGGCAAGCGAACCGGCAGATCAATGAGCTCTGGGTTGCTGATTGCAGTGCATCGCTGCGGTGAACGTAGAGGGCTCCCATAGGGCTGAAGATAGTGAAGAGTTGTTACACAAGGAGAATTCGGGATAGGTTCGATGCCGTGCTGATGTGAGCTGGGCATGGCGATTCGATCTCTAATCCAGTGTGTTTTCATAGTCCCCGATTCTCAGCTGTTCTTCTTCTCGTGCGAGTAAGCGCTCGGAAAAAGGTTTGTCGGCGGGTTCTTTAGGCCAAAGTATTGCTCACTTTGGAAAGGATTAATTATCAGATCGGGATTAATTAAGCGACTTTGCATTTGGGTGCTCGCATGCTCATGACGAAGGAGGGGGGAAGCACCGCCCTACACTTCAACGCATCTCGTACTTTCGATCGGAGCTACAGATCGAAGTAAACCGTCCGTTGCAAGTACGTTGCAAGTATTTTGGGACGAGGCTGTGAGGCAATTCCGATGAGAATTAGTCCCGGACGTTGGACGAAACTATGACGATGGTGTCGTTGATATCCGTCTATGATGTAGGTACGATGTACAACGCCCGCATGTATGAGGGTTAATTAGCTTTGCGGCGTCCGCACGAGCGGGGACAGCCTCAGGCTCAAGTCGGACGAGGTTGTTTAACGGCCTGCAAATTGCATCGGAACATGGAATATTTGCCTAGTTGCCTTGATCGGCCAGCGAATTAAAGTCCGCGAAGTTGATAATATTGAATAAGCTGCAACATCGGTCTCGGTGACGTGCAGGCACGCAGCACGCATTTCTCTGGCAGAGCACACAAGGCAGACTCTCGAGAAGAAGAGAGAAAAGGAACGCGGGATCAGCCTCATGGAGGAGCAGGGGTGGACCCCGTTGTGATCCATGTGATAGCACCAAGAATAGAACCGGGAAGAATAGTCAGAATCCTTCGCTAGCCTTCTTTGGGACTGCGCTCAACCGCTGCATGCCCCGCACGAGGCTCTCTTACCGCGAGGCTGTGAGCGCCGCGGGCGCGTAGAAAAGAATGACTTCCACGATGCAAGCCGTTAGATGCAGGCGTACTTGCAAACACCACGTCTTTCTTTAGAACTTGCACATAGGAAAT
Organism: Dendryphion nanum; assembly: GCA_020744415.1. Classification (NCBI taxonomy): domain Eukaryota; kingdom Fungi; phylum Ascomycota; class Dothideomycetes; order Pleosporales; family Torulaceae; genus Dendryphion; species Dendryphion nanum. The sequence continues at coordinate 632,469 of JAGMWT010000004.1, read as the reverse complement.
CGCGTAGAGAAGACGAAGGCTTTGCACGCAGGTCGTACATGAAGGAAGTATTGAAAAATCGAAAATAGTCCGATCAGTATCGAACCCAACAGTTTCGAATATTGAATATGCGAGTGTGGACGTGATGGTCTGAATTACATTGACACCCCGATGCGGAATCGGAGGTTGGGGTCGTTGTTGAGAGCGTACACTAAGGAGAGTATAGCATTAGTGATATGACAGGATTATGTAGGATGAAAAAGGTTAGAGGGGTCCTGTGCAGCATAATCTTCCTTCCGGTGCAAGCGAATTCCAGACCATGAACAATCCAGTAATGGCGGGATGGATGCAACGATTCGATGTAATGTTAAGGCATCCATATATCGGGTCCTGCTATGTTCAAGTGAGAATTGGAGTATCAAAGGAGCAATTATTATCATGCTGCCGCAGACCGACATGGGCCGCGGAGTGATGTTTTGCAACAAACTTGAAACTGATTGATGGATGTCCAGTATCCACCTCGACAATCGGCGCACTGTCGCTAGACATCTCATTCCCGAGTCAGGTCCAGATGTCGGAGCCCCATGCATCACGCGATTGCGGCGCCCCTGAGAGAGACACGCTGTCTCTGTTTGGCAAACATTCGCGAGGTACCCTCTTTTCCGGACGCCAGTGCCGAATATCACAAAGTGAAGTATTTGCCTGCAACCACGAGGTTCGAAGCGGGGGCAGAACTGAGTGAATCCTGGAAAGAGATAACCGTTCGAAGATTCAGGGGGTTGATTCTGCCAGATGAGCATGGTGCGCATGGTGCGCGTGGCGCGCATTTTGTCCAGTATCCAGAGCCAGAGTTACCTTTTTGTCACCAGGCGGATGCACTGGATCCCCCTGGAGAGAAAAACGTCAAGAGTTTGGTAGTCGTGGTATCAAATTCGCAATTGAATCCCGAGGCCAATGCACTCCTTTTCACACTTCCTAAGCGACTCTCTTAATCCACGCTCTGTTCGAAGTCCGTCTTGTTGATATGGGCGTGGTGCGGATTGGTCATGTCTCAGCGCACTACTGTTGGCCTTTTACACGGTCGTCTGGCGGGGAGGGGTGACAATTAAGTATCGGCATTTGATAACTCGCCGCTGGATGCCTGGAGCACCGGGGGATATTGCGTTGGAGGGCGTGGAGGTGAAGCTTCTTTGCTCTCGCCGTGTCACTGCAGCGGACTTCATGCGACGTGCCTTGGGTCATCTGCCGATGTAAAGCTAGAAATCTTCCTTTGAGTCTCACTGGTCAATATCATGGTGACTGGCATGCAGAGAAGTACACGTGCAAGCCTGCAGAACCTGGAAGGATTCGAGGCCTGGCTCTCGACGTGCTTCAGATAGAGTGGCTTGAAGCTGGTTGGGTTGATGTGCCTGTCTCAGCTCACTTGGGACGGACTCGCAGCTGTCACCCCGCCATTTCGGGACCGATAGAAGAGTGTTTGACTTTGACGCCCGTTGTATATCGTAACAACAGCACGACTGAGAAGGATTCTGTCCCCAACAAGATGCATGCTGCTCTTCTGCCCGTAAGAATGGTTTGAGTTCTCACAGGTCAGCTTTCTGATATTCACTGCATGGGATATTACTGGGAGTCGATGCAAGCTGAGTCCCAAAACCCGACCAGTCAGGAAAGCCTTACTTCTGTGCCGATACTTCAGACCGATCGCGGTCCCGACGATCCTAGCCTTGACGAAGATGAGGAAGAAGACTAGAAATTTGGCAAGGAAAGCTGTCGCACTTGTACTGAAGTGGCAAATGCCGAATACATACTGGTACCTTTTTTTCCCTCCCCCGCAACGGCTCCACTTTGGTTTGGACAAGTGTGCACGTGTCGTTTACTGGAACGGTAGAACGATGCGCGCAACGATATGCTGTTTTGCACATACCAAATTGCGCATGAAGCTAGATGAATTCTCGCCTCGAAGACCAACGCCATTACGCGCCGAGCGTTGGGATGCACTGGCAGCAGGGCCTGTGGATGTCATTCGTCAAGTCATCGGCATCAAGACCAGGAGCGCACTCGCATCCCTAGCCCAAGAGCCCACTATCTCGGTTGCGGAGGAACAGGACCGAAGCTGAAGACGGGTGGAAACCTTGCTCGCGGGATACCGAGGGCCTGGGAGGCGCCAGGCTCTGACAAGCGCGACAACAGCGATGCGCCTAAAGCGTGGTAAGAAGGGGTTCCGGAAGGGTTTGCGAAGAGGCTCGTGCCACAAGTTCGAACGCTCTTTTTCACCAAATGGAAGGAGAACTTTCTTCCCCGGCCCAGTGCCCCAGGCTACATGTGCCCATATCATGGATTGCACGGGGAGCAGAAGGAGACCAGAGCAGACTGGAGACGCTGCACAAGTGTATTGTATTGACGCTCGAGCCTCACGCACCGGTCAAGATGGATCTTCCTGGACTCTCTGACGTGCAACCTGCAGTAGCGACTAACACCCTTCTGCACGCGCAAGTTGGCGCGGTACGCTTGAGTCTGGACGAAAGAGTTTGAGATTCGCCTCCTGGTATTGTACAGGGCTACAAACGCGTGCCCTTGCTGGAGCCGTTGAGCGTCCGTTGCGGGTGGTTTGGCACTAGAGGGCTGATGGCGTTGAGCAAGAGAAGCTTGGTTGTACGGTCCCAGGCTTTAGCACGGAGAGCGGGTGAGGAGCCAGATTCAGGCCACCCACACGAGCAGCTACACGGCCCATGCTCGCCATTGAAGAATCCGTGTGGAGATTTGGAGCTTGGCTTGCGGAGTGACACATCGCCGTGCTGACTCTGCCCAGGGCCGACCGTAATGTCTGGATATCCAGCAGAGAGCGAATGAAGATGTGGCAAAGGTGTTTCAGCGCGAATGGTGTTGCTCAAGTTCTGCATCTCAAGTCTGGCAGGTTTAGTGTCGGACGGGTACGGCGAAGGCGGCATCATCAGAGCCGTCGGGAGGGCTGCTACAATACACAGTACACATCTGCCGCACCACACACTGTGCAGGAGCAGATAATCACAGGATCGACCAATAGCTGCCTGATCGTCATTGCCAACGTGCGTGACTGGGGAGAAGGTTGTCTCTGTGAATGTGTGTGTGTGTGTGTGTGCTGCCTGTGCCTGTGCCTGTGACGATTGGTGTGTAGGCAATAGAAGGCAACCCAGCTCAACCCAACGCAGCAGCAGCAGAGAGGTCACGGTGGTAGATGACAAGAAGAGCCCTGAGGTTGAGTTCTGCAGGGGCAGACCTCGTCGATGGATGCAGATGGATGTTTTGTCGATTGTGGCCCCAGCTCGAGCAGTTTGGTTAACTTCCAGGATGAGCAGATCCCGTGACTTGGTGCCGCATTGCCGTCCAAGGCTGTTCCCGATCCTTTACATACAATGCTTGTACAACGCACGGCTCGGGAAGAATGACAGATGTAGAGTTACAACGGTTCTGTGTTCATGTATTGTTCCTGGAGTTCTTGCTGCTACTCCTTAATTGCTGACTTGATTTCCCTTGTTGCCTCCCTGCTTGCTGTCAGTCGATGCGATGCGGTCATGGCAGCAGCCCTAGGAAGCGGGAGACGGTCGAAGAGAGATCCGTGGGACAACCTGTTGCGAATGTGGTGTCGTGATGGGTAATCCTTCGGCGGTAAGCGGTAGGCTGGAGACGCAGACAGCCCTGCGAGAGTGGTGGGAAAGGTGGTGGGAGTGCAGATGGGAGTACAGAGAGGGTGGTGGGTGTGCAGCAAAGGTGCAGGAGGGCTGAGTCCCACCCATTCACACAACGGGCTATTTTCAGCATGAGCGGCGCACCTTGCCTTCTATGGACTAGCGTCCAACTTGTCAACACCACACGCTCACTCTGCACTGTCCACACATGCACCACCCAAGCCACTCCCACCTTAGCTCTCCCTGCCAGCCAAACTGCCGCCGACCAAGCATCCAAGCATCCAAGCATCGAAGAGCTCGAGCAAAAAGATGGGATGAAAGCGGGAACCCTTGGAACGGTCCGTCCGCAGCTGGCGGTGCTGTGCCCACTCAGAGCTCCGCAGAACTCCAGGGGCTCCACCACAGGGCTAGCAAGCGTGCAGCCCTGCACCCTTTGAGGATTGCCCGTTCATACGTCTTTCACCCAAATTTGGGAGCGCGGATGCTTTCACTCTCTTCCCCCCCCGGTCCCTCTGCCGCCGCCTGCTCCCCTGCTTAGGCTGCTCCCCTGCTCCCCTGCTCTCCAGGCCAACTGGAAACCGTTCTCGGTTGCAGCTCGTCCCATCCCATCCCATCTCTCTTTTCTGTCTTTCACCCCCAGTGTATGTATGTGGGTGTGGGTGGGTGTGTGTGCGCGTGTGTCCGCGTGTGTCTGGTGGGTAGGTGTGTGTGCTCCAGGGAGGCATGGCTGGAAGCCATGGCATGCCATGCCCGAAGGCTCAAGCTCCTCGCTCGTTGTCAAAGAGCTTCTGTGCTCGATCGTCCCGTCAGTGGACTGAGTGGAGGACGACTCGGACCTGCAGCTGCATCTCATTTCTGAGCCCTCTGCCTCTTCTGTGCCCTTCATTACCCCCGTCTCCATTCCGCTGGCTCTAAACTTGACTTCACCTGCTTGGCTCCCCCAGGCACAGCCCGTAATTATTTACAGACTTACACTCCATCCACAAGCACCTCCAGCGGCGCAGCCCCCCTCGCCCATCTATCGTCAGAAATCCCAATTTGGAACAGTAGTGTTCCTATTGTGAACCAACATCCACACGTTTCGCTTCTCCCCTGTCATTCCATACACTTTTCTTGTTGCTTCGTCCCCCGAGTCCGCCTATTTCATTCTCCATGATCACTCCGCCGCATCTGCACCAGACGAACGCTAGCCCATAGCTGTCTCTTGTACCACCGGATCTGGACCGTTCGCCGCTGTCCATTACTGAACCCCAATCTTGTCCGACAACTCCACTTGAGCCTCTTGTCTGATCCTTCCCGCCCCCTCTACCTCCACCTCTTGAATATATACTCGTCCGTCGCCGCCCATCGCCAGCTATGACGGACCCTAGCGATCAAGGCGGCCGCCCATTGGCCTCGACTATACAATTCTCAGAAGGCAACAATCCCTCGTCAACTCTTCATCGTCGACGTCGCAAAGACTCTCAATCATCAGACGAACGTATCGACGGCACCAAATCTTCACCATCTCGACGTCGCCCAACCCCCAGGAAGGACCCTTCGCTTGGCCCCCACGCCGGCTCCTCCCGTGGGGATAGTTCCACCATGCAACGCTCCACCAGCCCTCAGATGCCATCCGACATGACTTCCATCAACTACACAAGAACTGGTCGTATCAGCAAAGCGAAGAAAGGCTTGAAAGTTCACAATTGCGACTGCGGAAGGGTGAGTTGTACCCACTGTTGTTCCTCGAGCCTGCCTGCCCGTCCCCCATCTGTCTGTCTGAACACAATCATGTATAATCGACGCCACAGCGACTTGTTTGAGTGGACTCGCATTTCGACTCTACATTTTGTACAATTTCTGCTTTGATTTTCTCTAGTCGCTGACAACACCACAGTCATATACGCGGGCAGAACATCTCAGGTAAGATCGCACCTCTGCTCACATGCCACGCAATGTACTAATTTTCTATAAAGGCGTCATCAAAAGAATCATGCGTCCGAAGCCCTGGTTTGCAATGTCCCTGAATGTGGTAAAACTTTCTACAGACCAGATCTATTGCAAAGACATCAAGAAAGACAGTAAGCAAAGCCGTCCGATGCAACCTAAATCGGAAAATGCTGATAGTTTGCAGCAACGAGATTGGAAAAGACTCCCCTCGACCATCCTATATAGGCCAAGGGACATCTGCAGAAGCTGATGCACACATAAGTGCTCCAGTTTCTCTCCCAGGCCCTCCTTTCACCACTCTTTCGCACTCACAGGCATCTTACTACCCCCCTGTCACCTCTTCACTGCCTGAGTCGACCCCAGATCCAAGGTATACCCCAAACCAATTTCGTACTCCAGAGCTTCCTTCTTCTGCTTTCAATTATGGTCATAATCTTCATTCTTCTCCTAATTTCAAGTCTTCTTTCAAGTGAGTTTCAACTGTATATCGGACGTCATCAGTTTTCCTTGAGTCTGGTCAAGTTTCATTGTAGGTGTGGCTTCTGACAGGTCCTTTTAGTAACTCAAAGTTTGCACAATATCACACTCGACGTTCGGCGGCCCTGCCTGTAACGATTCCGATTCAGGTAGATGGGACCAGCATTCCATGGAACGATCCTTTCAATCAGTCTCCGATAAACTACTCATCTTCAAGTGGCTATAACTCGCCGATCCCGTCTGGTGACTACACCAATATTTTTGCAAACCCTCCATACGGCTCTGGACCCAATCGTACCCGAACGCCATCCGAAGCGTCCCATATTGAACCGGCCTGGGTTTATCCTTCTCGGTCCCCAACATCAACGACCTCGACAATGGCATATCCATGGCCTCCGAGTGATACTAAGAGCACCGCACCCGGTCATCTGGCGTATATGCATGCTGGCTCTTATCCGATGACCAGCGTACCAATGGTGCCAAGCGTGGATTCGGTAGCTGGCTATGGATCATTTGGTCCCAAGTCGATGGCACAAAGAGATGATGAGGAACAGGTGGTCTTGTTCCCAGACCAGTCATTCGGTATGGACCTCGCAGACTCCTACCCATATGGGCAATATCTTGACAATTACTGGAGACTCTTTCACCCCCATTTTCCCGTCGTCCACTCGACTACCCTTGACGGCATAAACGAATCGCCAATGCTTCGTGCGGCTATGATCGCGATTGGCGCACAATACTCGACCGATTTCACCGCCAAGCGCAAAGCTCGAATTCTTCATGGTCGATGCATGAAGATGTTTGACAAGGTATGGATTATTGAATTCGGCCCCAAAATATCCCACTAACAATTAGACAGAGAGAATACGAAGTTATGACCGAACCGGAACGCCTTTGCGACTACCAGGCTCTGTTGTTATTAGAAGTCATGTCCCAATATCGAGCCAGGCGCGCCGCTACTACTCTGTCCAGCCGCTTCGAGACTTTGTATCAGAGAGTAAGTAACCCGAACTTCCTTGAAATACTCCAGCTGACTTTTTAAGCTCCATCAAAATCTCTCTGAGGTGGTGACGAGTCTTGAAGCCCTCACAGCGGGTCGTACGCCCCAAAACACTAGCTATGAACTCTGGCGACGATGGATTGACCTCGCCGGAGAACAACGACTTTTCCAGTGTTGTTACATCTTGGAATTCCAACAAACAGTTTTACTTGCCCGCACATCCCATCAATCAATGATAAGCTCTCGTGGGCTCGACCTCCCTATGGCTGTGCACTCTTCACTCTGGGATGCCACAAATCCTTCGAGCTGGGCTCTGGCTGTTCAGCAATATGCCCACATGCCAGATTACGTTTGTCAAATTGATTCGAACTCTAACATGGGTCCCTTCGATGTTTTCCAATCATCACTACTCATCGCCGCACATTACAACCATTTCGGCGACAGTGCATCCTATCTTTCACCCCCTAATCACTCCGTCATCGACCACCTCCTTGATAACTCTCCAGCAACTAAGCATCTGCTACTCACCGCAAAGCTTGTTCAAGTAACGCCGGTGCGATCATTGTTGGCGGTATCTGGAGAGTCATGGATCCTGTCGGAGAAGGTCCCGTCGGCGACAGCCTTTGCCCAATTCAAGAACATACTCAGGTCATGGGTGAATGGTCTGTGGGACACTTCTGTGGATATGCCAACCCAAGCTGCAAGGGATGCTTTGAAGCTATCCATCGAAGTTTTGCAGTTGGCTATGCTAACACCTGCAGATAACATGCAGCTTGCGCTTGGTGCGGATATGGGTCTTTACTATGCTACGTTAGTAATCTGGTCAGTCACAGTTGTTGCTCATACAAGAATCAACGCCCCTCGAGGACAGGCCCAGGTTGGACGCTATTCAACGCCTTCGCCGCTACCATACGACGCGCGAAACCCTGGTGTCCTACCAAGCACTCCCACGCACCTCTCTGGCACAACATCACGATCATCACAGTCTCCTAATCCATCGCACCCTATATCTTCCGGCCTTCGGCAATCCACAAAAATTTCACCTGCTATAGCCAGTATGAACAACATGTCATACGCGGAGATTGCAGCAACCGCGGTGAACTTCCTTTCACTGGCCTCCATGGAACTCGACCTTCTTGGACAAGGCCCACAGGTGCCCCACGATGTTGTAGAATGGCAACAAGGGTGTGCGGCGTTGATCCGATGGGTTAAGATGCGTTTCCGGATCGAGTCTGTTAATGTTCGTACAAGTCTATCCGGGCCCGGTTCGGGTCCGACCAGCATCGCCAATGGTAACGGCGGTGACGGGTCTGGTGAACTCTTAGATGGGGTCATTGTGGTGTTCGAGAAGATGATGAGCCGTGGCTGGGAAGGTTGGGGTTTTTGAACACCGTCAACTCGATCTGAGCGTCTGAGATTTCAAGCTTCAAGCTTCATACTTTCTTTTTCTTTTTCTCCTGAACGGATTCAACGATGTTGACGACATGGGCACATACGTGGACAAGCATAAGGGCTTCTCTACACATTTTTTTTATTCTCCTGCATTTCTTGTTTCTCAAGATTTTCCTTACATTTTCCTCAATCTCTCTTTTTTGCAATACCTTTTCGCTGTTGTTGGATAGTGCATCGGCATAGCGTGCAGGTCTATCTTTGTTCCTCCTCTTCTCTTTTTCTCACCTGGCATAAAATCTACACGGATGAAGTCCATGGCATGATGGACACTTACGAGTTACGCACGACTTTCCGGTATACCCTTTCCGTTTGGCTTTCATCGCATTTTACATATCTCCATGTACCTGTATTTGCAGTATTCATTCAAGCCTTTCTTTCGCATCTTGTCTCTGGCGCAGTCTCCCCATCTAATGCCTGTTTTCCTGTTGCAGGCCCTGTATTACCGCCTCCTCTCTTTGATTTTGTCCTGCATCCTCTCCCTTGACCTTGGCTTTGCGGTCGCAGGCGAGCGAGCATCCATCATGGTTAGCATCTGCGTAGGGGCTGGGGCGCGCTGCGAGACGCGAAAGAAGAAGAAGAATTAGAACAAGTGTGTCTCTAGAACATGATCGCCCGTGCTTGTATGCCGTGGCTCTCCTGAAAATACCGTGTTTGCATTGAATCGGCGACTTATCAGGCTCTTGTATCGCATGAGCATACGCGGTTTGGTCGAAAATGGCGTGCTCGGCTACGGCTCCTATCAAGCGGGGCAAAAAGCAACCACGCTTCCCCGTCCCGCTGCCCGACTTCGCCCTCGACGCAGTCATGAACATATCACGAGGTATGCGCAGTGCCTGAATGGTCCATGGCCCAAGGCTCTGCTAACATGCGCCGGAGTCTTGGTTCCGTATTAGGTGGCCCATACACGCTTTCAGACAGCGCGATTTTGTGGAAGTTTCCTTCAACGCGACTGAGCTGCGAAGGTGAGCGCGGCTTATAAGAGACACCATAGACAGCGGAAGAGCGCGCTGGAGCAAAGAGCAAGAGGCCCTGCGGTAGAGCCAACAGGATCGCCCTCCAAGACACCGTGAGCGCGCCGAGCACGCAATCGCTTATCTTTCACTTCCCCTCCTTCTTTTTCCCCACACGCCCTCCTACTCAAAATGTCCTCGCAACCCACGCGCCACGACCATCTCCGAGGGCCGCCGCTCTACAACGTCCTGCTCACCCTTCCGAGGACGTCTTCGCATCTTCTGACCCAGGTCCTCAATCTCGGTGCCCAACCTGGCATCCACCGGCATCCTTCCGATGGGTATTTCTTCCTCGGGCCCACCGTCCAACGTTTCACCCACAACCTTGCCGGCAAACATGTCTCCACCTGGACCGAGGAAGAAAGAGATATAGTTCGCGATGCCTTCCAACGATCTTTCGAGCAGATCGAGACCTTTGTGAAAGAGGTTCAGCAAAAGGGCAAGAGTAGCTATGTCAAAATTCACATCAACTGGATCATTGAACCCGTCTCGGAATCCCGATATCTGTATCCGCTATCTGCGGCATCTGCTTCAGTAGCACCCAGCGATAGCGGTATCGCCCTGGAGCAAGACGTCACAGTGCCATGGACCGTTGAACCAAGTCCCAGCTCAGTCGACGACTCCGCATCTCTGTCCCGGTCACCATTCAATGAAACTGCGCTACCCGACTCTGTCCTCAGGACATGGAGAGCTACGTTCCTGATTCGCCATCCCGCACTCACATTTCCGTCTCTGCTGCGCACAAGCATCGACAACGAAGGCCTCGCGTTCGTCCTGGAAGAGGAAAAGACACAGCGATGGGAGGCTACGTTCCACTGGTCGCGCAGCCTGTATCAGTTTTACTCTTCACTCCCGAAAGACGAGCGGGCGACCCAAGATCCAAATGTTTCATATCCGATCATACTGGATGCGGATGATATTCTCAACGCTAAGCTGGTAAGCAAATACGCCAATGCCGTTGGCCTCGATGCAAATAAGGTGCGTTATGAATGGGAGAGAGCAAGCGCAGACGAGATCCAGAAGTTAAGCGCTACTGAGCGGAGGATGAAAGACACGCTGTTAGGAAGCCAGGGTATTGTTCAAGGCAAGACGGCAGAGGGGCTCGTACTGGACGAAGAGATCAAGAAGTGGAAGGTCGAGTTCGGTGATGTGTTGGCGAGCAGACTAGAGTCACTGGTGAAGGGGACGTTGGGTGATTATGAGTGGTTGTGGGAGAGGCGATTGAAGGAGTAATTCACTATGGACGATGGTACGGATTTGAGGTGGTAATCACGATAGGCCTAGGGAAATATAACAGGTGGGTGGATCCTTCTCTCTCTTCCTTTTAGTTGGCGTTTTGCAAAAGCATTTTTCTCGTTGTGTGAACAAAGTTTACCAGTCCATCCATGTGATATGAGCGTAGCTTCCTCCAGTTGTTGTCCGCTTGACCGCTCCTTTCCAATCCCTCGCGTAAAACCAAACGGGGCCAATGCTTCCTCAATTGCTATCAAGCTCTTTCCAAAACCTTTTTTTGGACGTTGTATTATTGTGAGAATGCTTTGCTGCCTTCTCAACTGAGACCGAGCATTACTACTCTCTATCATCACACTACCCAACACGACCTCACACAACGCCGTATCTTACTCTTCACATTGCTATACAATAATAGTTATCCACTACCTCGCTCGTTTCTCACTCTTTTCGCCTACACGTTCCTGTCCATCGTTACAAAATATGAGTGATCGCCGCAAAAAATCGCATCCTTTCCGCAACAAAAGAAGAGTCCTCGAACAAGGTGGAATTCAGACCGGCGTTACACTTTCTGGATCGGAACAAATGTCGAAACCAGCATCATCATCATCTCAGCATCCAAACAATACGCAGTCGCATAGGAGCTTTAGAGAAACTCTAGCTGCCCACACGCAAATCCAACAAACGGCAGACAAAGTGGCTTCAGAAATGTCGGAAGTGGACAAAAAGATTGAGGCATTAACCAAACTCCGTGACGAAGAACGAGAAATGCTTGAAAAGCGATCAAAACTGCTCCAAGTGGAAACGAAGATTGCGGAATTGGAAGAAGCTCGTGCTCGGCAGCAAACCTCAACATCAAGACCGACGGCAACACCGGAGCATAAATTTGGAGACCCAAAGCCCCCACCATACTCGCAACAGGATCGTTTAGTTACGGGCATGGAAAGGAACATGGAAGCTTTCTCCCAAGACTGGCAGAAGATGAAGAAATATGACAAAGAGATGTTCAGACTCTGCAGGGAACAGATAGGGGAGCTTGGAGCAGAAGTGGAATATCAACAAGAGCAAATTGTTGACTTATCTATAAAGCAAAAGAACGATACTTCTGTCCTGAATAAACGAATTGCTGCTCTGGAATCGGTGGTTGCATCTCTGGTGGCTACACTGAAAGAGAAGCTAGCTCCCGCGTATGCGAAAAACTCGGCCGGTACCAAATCAGATGTTTCTCCAGCCCCGGCTACAGCAGACGAGGAATCAGCTTGTGGGGGCATGGCGAACTCAGAGGATACAACAAAGTTGGATACACTCTCTGCGTTGGATCTAGCGAAGGCAAACGCCCCCGATGAATGGATGGCAGAATCAGATAGAAAGATGCCTTCTTCGTTGGTCCCAGTACAGGAAGAGACACCCATTAAAAACGTGGAATACGAGAAGCCTTCTTTGTCGGGGCCAAAGAAGGAAGAACCATCCCCCGGAGGGGTGGTGGACTCAGAGAACAACGAACCATCTTCTTTATCGCATATGAAAAAGGAAGAGCTTCAACAAGAAAACACGGCACTCTTGGGGGATGAGATTCCTCCTTCGTCAGACCCAGCGAACGAAGAGGCACCTCAAGGGAGCACGGTAGATCCAGGAACCGAGAAGCCTTCTTCGTCGGCTCCGATCGGGGAGCAACCACTACCTAAGAGTATGGATGACTCCAAAAACGAGAAGCTTTCTTCTTCTTCATTAACTATAGAAAAGGAGCAGACTTCCCATGAAAACATGGCATCACCAGAAGATGAGATCGCATCGTCAGCGACTTCTGCGAAACAAGATATGTCCCCGGAGAGCATGGTAGACTCAGACGAGGAACCTTCTCGGTCAGTTCCAGCGAAAGACCGTCCCCACGAGAGCACACCAAACTCAGATGATGTGCCCAAGTCGAAGAGCATTTCTTTTTTGTCAGATGCTGCGAAGGGTATTCCCTCTCATGGGAGTGTAGCAAAGTCGGAGAACGAGGTCCCCCATTCGCCTGACCGAGCGAAAGATGAGCCTCCCAAGCTTCCTGATAAAATGGAATCCGAGCTAGAGGACAGGAATGCTTTTTCTTCATTGCCAGTGCCAGGGAAGGAGAACTCCCTCCATGAGAGCATACCAAAAACGGACAAGAATGCCTTTTCGTCGATTCCAGCGAAGGATGAATCCACCGAACCGTCGAACGAAAATATGGCAGACTCAAATGCCCGACCCGAGCCGAAGATTCCTTCTCTGTCGATTTCCGCGAAATATGACGCCTCTTACGAGAATACGGTAGACTCAGAATACAAGAGTGAGGCAGGCGTGGAAGATGAGAATCCTTTATCCTACAGCAAAATTCGCGTCTACTTTCTAAAGAAGTACAGATTATCAAGTTTACCTTTAGTGTCTCCTTCTGGACAACATCTGACGCCTATCTATTCTGGTGGCATTCCTGAGGGCTTCAATAATATATTTCCCCATCCATCTTTCACTCATCCACCATCACCTGCATCCTCTAGGACACTTTCGTTGTCTACATATCGCTTAAACGCTCCTATTGTAGAGGACTTTTCTATGCCACCTTCCATGTCACCACCTATGCCTCCCATCGCAGAAGCACCATTAGACGCCCAATACGTACTAAAGGTAACAAAGGACGACGAGACATACCTGTGTAAAGATGCGTATCTGTTTGCCGGTGAACTGGTCGAGCCTCATGAAGAATCAGATCTCATTCTCAGTTATCTACAGTTACAGTTGCCTATAGTCCGACCTCACGAGGGGGTCCAACAAGCAGCCAGAGCCTGTCTCCGCGAACTAAACGCGTACGACGAGTTAAACGAATCGGCATGTGTGACTGAAAACTATCAAGGGCATTGGGCCTGTGTCGCCTCCCGCCTCGGACCCAAGATGATCGCACGCCCTCGTTGGTCAAATATACATAAAGATGGGGCCACCTCTGCGTGTAGCGTATGTACAAAGAAGAGAAAACCGTGCATTATCAACAAAGATGGTCGTTTCATTGTCCTACGACTTACCGAAGCGTTACGTGGAAATGCCGAGCCTGACTCCAAGGCGTATTGCATTTTACCGCCCGGGGTGGGACATTCTACAATATCACGTGCCTTTGGCGTCAAAAATCTTATTGTCAAACCATATAATAAGAAACCCAAGGGTGTTGGAAATAGCAAGGCGAATGGGAATGACGATGGTGCTGTGAATGGCATGATAACTGGCAGTGGAAAGGGGGCTGGAAATGATGGGGTGACTGAGAATGACATAATTACTGACAATAAAGTACCGAATGAGGACGACAAGGTGCAGGAAAATGACACCGTATTCGAGGATAACAGGACCACTAAAGACAACAAGACCACCGAAGCTGACGAAGTCACTCGAGACGAAAACGTCGCTCAGGAAGACAAGCTCACTCAGTACGCCAAGGTGACGCAAGACGATAAGCTCATGCAAAACGACAATCTCGCACAAGACGACAAAGACACTGGAGATAACAAGAGAGATGAAGAAAAGATCACTGGAGATGAAAATGTGAGCAAAAATGAGCTCAGCGAAGGCGACAAATCCACTGTAGATGGTGAGATCAGCAGTACCGAAAAGATCAACGATGACAAACAGATCAGCAAGGACAACACAATCACTGGAGAATACATGGCCACTTCAACAGAAAAAACTACTTCAGAAAAAACCACCACACTAAGAAAACGAACCCGAGACAGAAGTACACCCACAGACATCATCACCAAAGCCCTTGAAGTAAACAAACACCCCCGAAAACGTTATCACTGGAAACGCTACAGTCACAGAAAAGACATGACCTACCAAAATGGACCCATTTCCGGCCTCGAGAACATCCCCGGCCAAGACGAAGTGACCAAGGACGACCAGAGCGCCGAGAAAAGAGTTCTTAGTCCAGAAGATACCAATCGTCAGCTGAGCGGGCTCATTGACCAGTACAACTTTTTCCGGGAGATGAATAAAATGGGGCGTAGTTGACGGTTTCCGAGTGGAGCAACCTGTTTTGAGAACGAGGTATGGGTTAATTTTTGGTTGTTGTTTGCGGTTATAATACAAGGGGATGGTGGGCATTGATGGGAGTGATGTTGCGACACACGATACCATAGTGTAGTTCAGAGAATTTTATTGATGGACGGGCGTTCTTTAGTGCGTACAGGATTTTTATCGCGGTACCACATTAGTCCTTTTCTGCAACGGACCATTTACTTTCCCACATCGCATTTGATATTCCAGACACTGTCTTTTCCCATCCAATCCTCTCTACTTTCCCTCTCATTAACCAACACAACCCCGTCCCTACATCGTCCCCGGCCAAAACCTCTCCCTATTCCCCTCCCTCCAAGCCCCATCATGCGCCACCACAACCTCAACCTCGACCTCTCCCCCACCCTCCTCCCTAACCTCTCCCCTTTTCAAAAATCCCGCAATCCGCTTAATCGTCTCCGCGGCCTCCTCCGTATCTACATGCACACTCCTCAACCCACCCCTTCCATCGTCATACATCGCAATCCCCTTCTCCCCCCTCAAAATCCTCGGGTCATGACAACAATCTCCCCCGAGATATATCCATCTCCGAGGCGCCACGCGCGCAAGCAGGTTCACATGTCCGTATAGATGCCCGGGGGCATCGATTACATAGACGGAGCCGTCGTTGTAGAAATCCAAGGCTGCGGGGAACGGACCGAGGGGTTTCCATATATGATTTGTTTGGCGCGGATACGCTTTATGCGCATCTGCGTCGCGGACGGGGGGGAATTCTTGTGTGCGGGTTTCCGGCAGTTCGGTCGGATTGAAGAGGTCGGACGGGTAGAGGGGCCCAGCGCCGTGGGAGAGCAGATGCATTGTCCCGCTTCCGACATGGAAGGTGGCGTTGGGGAAGTCAGTGGGGGTGCCGATGTGGTCCCAGTGGACGTGGGAGAGGATTATGGTATCAATAGTGGAGGGGGAGAGGGCACCGGCAAGGAGGGAGTCGGAGACGTCGGGGGTTACGATGGTGGGTTGGCGCTGGGAGATGTGGTGTTGTTGGGCGGGCCGGTAGGCGGTTAGGTCGCGTTTCAGGCCGAGGTCGAAGAGGAGGGTTTGTGGGGTTGGGACTGAGGATGTGGTGGATGGGGCCGTTGGATGTTGGATTAGAAATGAGAGGGAGGGGACTGTGCTGCGTTTTGATGGGTCGGCGTCGGTGACGAAGAGGGATTCGGGGAGTGTGAGGTGCCCGCCGTCGAGGGCGGAGATGGTTACATAAGTTTGGGTTGGGGAGGGTGTGGGGAGGGTTATGTAGTTTTGGTTTTGAGAGGACATGGTTTGTTTGGGAGCTGTGTAAATATGTGTGTTGAGGATGGTTGTTTGATAATGGTTTATACAGCTAGATTGGGTAGTCGAAGAGATGGAAGATGAAGTGCGCAACTTGACTGCAGTGTTGGAGAATGTACTTGGAGAAGCAAGATGCCGAAGACAAGCGCCCCACCTTGATCATATGTTCCCCGCAGTGGGGTTTGCATATCTTTAGCTCATAGACATAGGCAGCGGCTTCGATGAAACTTGCAGCATAGATCTGCCAAACATAGAATTTTTGGTTTGTTTTCAATCATGTCACCAATTGCCCCCGAGACGATGCGAGGCCAGTTTCTCGACGAGTTCAAAAAGCCTTATTCATATCGTTCAGTACCCGTACCCCAGCCGTCGTCTCCGCATGAGATTTTGATTAAAGTCGAGGCTGCATCATATTGCCATACCGATTTTGTCCTTGCCGAAGGCCAAATGCCGGGATTCCCCAAAGCATTTCCACATGTCGGCAGTCACGAGTTTGCTGGTACCATAATCTCGCATTTTGGTTCTCCAAGCGGTCAAGCTCGCGAATTCAAGATCGGAGAGAAAGTAGGAGTACCAGGTCGCGCCTTTCACGCCTGCGAGACATGCTTCGAGTGTCAGGGCTCCAAAGATCCAATTTCCCGAGATGTTAAGGGATACTCCGCATACTGCACCCGGGCAGAGAATAATGGGATAAGTCGTAATGGAGGATTTGCGGAGTACGCAGTTGTGGACGCTAGACAACTCGCCCCGATTCCAGCTGGAATAACGCCTGTCGAGACGGCACCCCTCATGTGTGCAGGGGTCACCATATATGCTGCATTAAAGAGGTGCAACCTACAGGATGGCGATAGAGTGGGTATAATCGGTGCAGGAGGTGGATTAGGTCATTTGGGTTTACAATATGGCGTCAAGATGGGGTACAATGTCCTGGGAGTCGATGCAGCCGATAGTCCATTGAAATTGGCAAAGAGCTTGAATACCGGTGCCAGAATTGTCGATGCAAGGTCGGAAAAGGCAGCCGACATTGTACAACAGCTGGGTGCAGAAGACGAGAAGAAAGACATTGGTGAAATGGGTCTTGATGCAGTCATTATACTGCCAGAAAGTCAACAAGGATTCGACTATGGCATGACGTTGCTGAAAACGCATGGGAAATGTGTGGTGGTATCTTTCCCTGAGAATGGATTTCACATCTCGGCTCGAGATATTGTTTTCCGCGATATCTCCATTATTGGAAGTTTGGTTGGGAGCAATAAGATGTTACGGGAAATGCTTAATTTCTCCGCAGAGCACAACATCCGGGCGCATATTAAAACATTCCCGTTGTCGAAGCTTAATGATCTTGTGGAAGAATACCATAAAGGAGCAGGAGGCAAACTTGTAATAGATACGTCGTTGGAAGATTAAGATCCATCGGCTGTGAACTAAATCTCGAGTCCAGAGGCAGATACTTGGTGGAATTGAGTGTAAATGGAATACAATGAATATTGCTCCTCAACTTGACTCGAGCATATTTGCGTAAAGATTCAATGAACTCCCGATCACGTCAACAATCGCCCAAGTCTGCGCACCCCTGAATATGGTTGCCCACACTCTTAAAACGCCTGCACTAATGTATTTTGTGTACAATGGCGAGTCTTCGTGCACATCAGCGGGTACAGCAAACTCGGTCTCGTCAAGCATGCTTTTCACAATCGCAGTTATTCTTCTCTCATCTTCGGTAATTGGTGGATCAGGTTTTGGCAGGGCGAGCGCTTCGAGCCATTTGCTGAGTAAATATGCACACTCCAACGTACATAGTGAATGCTGGATTGACCATATGAATGACTGTGTCTTTGCAACCAGTCGATATCCAATTTTAATAGGAATGCTCAATGCATGGGCTGAATGAAGAACAGCTCTTGTGATCTTAGCTGTTCTTCTGATGGCTGGCCCATTTCGCAGAGCATTTGCGATAAGGCTCGGGTCGCGGGTCTCAAGCGCTCTGCCCGGGGTATCAACGTACAGCCTGATGTATGCCAATCTTAGCAACGCAGTAGAGTTGAAGGCCACGGGACCGTTTGGGCTCATTGGGTCAAGAGAAGACTCTGGATTGCGTGACCAGCCAATCTGCCAATTTCGCAAAGCATTTTCCAGAGATGCAACATCCTCCTTACTGAGATCGCCAGATCCGTCAAAACGACCTCTCGCAACTTGTCGAAGAAAGAAGATGTGCTGGATCAATGCGTGTATCAAGGCGTAGTTACCTGCGCTCGAGTTCCATTCTGTAATATCTCTGCCATTCTTTGAGAAGAGTCGTTGAAGAGCTTCTTGAAAATGCATCTCCTGGATACGTTTCTTTCTAGCTTCCCTCCAAGTGGTTTCGTTGGGCGCCTTGAACTCCGCAGCATTACAAGGTAATGTAAGTTTGACCTCGGAAGTTAAGATAAAGGGTGGAATATTATAAACTATGCAGTGTAGGTTTGAAAAACCATACACTATGAACTTCGTTCTTTTGATCGTTTCTCGTCGTACCCAGTCTTCCCACAGCAGCTCTTCTTGTAACGGCTCATTTCTCAGTCCATCGTCTCTAATCAGGGTGGCGAGAATACTTTGAATCGCGAGAGCTTCTCGTAGGATCTCTTTGTGTTTCGCCCATGTACACAATGCCATAAGTAGTAAAAGAGCTTGAGCAGTTTGCATCAAGTCTTCGCCATCCGTTTGAGAATCGGAAGGGAGTCCAAGAGGGCCAACGCTTGATGATGTGCGTGGTGGACTGCGAGTTGCTGAGGTACCATCAAGATCATGAGAAGACGAGCGATCAGACTCAGCGCGACGATGATGCTCAACTAGACGAGCATCTCTTCTCCGAATACGATGGTTCGATATCGCACGGCTGGCGTTGAAAAGCTCGACACCCCGATCTGCTTCGAAGGTGTATTGGGCACCAACGGCGGCTATTGCGATGATGAGCTCCACAGAACAATTATCCACGTTCATGGTAGGAAAGTGCAGGAAGGGCATGTGCTCGTGAAAGCCGTTGATGTATGCAGCGATATATCGACATAGAGCTAGACGAGTTGGTAGCTTAAAGTCTGTCGGAAGAACAGATTCGAATTGATTGAGTTTGTCCTGAATTTTTTGACGGTCTTCTATGGACACATCAGACAGTGGACGTGGGCCCAGTCCATTAGGTTGGGTCAATTCATCTGGTTGGAGGGATGGTAGCCGTGATCCAAAGCGCGAAAACGAGTTTGGTTCTTCAGTATTGGTATGTCCCTGAGCTGCACCAGGACCGACAGTGGTAAATGTGGTGGGGAGAAATTCATGAGAGTAATTGAAGGATTCAGGAGAGAAGAATGGCATAGGCTGCTCAGTGTTGATTAGGGAGGCAAAATGATATGACGTTAAGGGTTCATTGTCCAGGTATGCGGCAAGATTATCCAGAGATTCCCCAAGACTAGGTCCCTGAATCTGAACATTAGATGAGGGTGCTGCTGGATTCTCTATACTCTTTGCGATTCCCTCTCCTGGCAACGGCATCCTGTCAGAAACATCGTGATGCGGCGTGGTTCCATTGGTCAGTGTACCCTGCAACGCTTGATACTCAGCGGCCATGGAGAGTGCAGCCAGGGTGAACTCCTCGTTCTGGGACACGGTCATGTTCACCATGGGGGCTGGTGCATGATGTGAAGGATGAAGATCGAGGGTCGCAGGGGTTGTGGTCATCATACTGGGTATCTCAGGAACAGGTCGGCCAGCATCAAAGCTAGTGCGGACGCGCTTCGTCGGTCTGGGTTCCGGGGCGACATAGTTGTCGACAGCTGAACTTTGAGATTTTTGGTTGTCTCCTTTATGGTGGGTTAAACGCTCATGTCGAACGAGAAGATCACTGCAACTTAGTTGATGCACATTTGTAGAGGAGGGCATGGGTCGACCGTGGTAGACGGCTAGCTCACCTTCGAGTGAAAGAGTAGTTGCACTCAGCACAGCTAAATGGTTTGATGCCACTATGAATTCGCTCATGCCTCTGCAAATGCTCTAATCGGGCAAACATGCGCTGACAGTGAGGGCATTGGAAACGCTTCTCTTTCTCTTTCTTCCCCACCGGGGGAGCCGGTTCGGAGGCCGTACTTGTCTCCATTGGGCGAGGACTGAAGACGGCAAGAGGCTGAGTACGCGAAACAATCAGGCCATTGAGCGCTGCCGTGGAGACATTAGGGCAATTCGGGGCAACATTCGCAGAGAACACAAAGGTCGGGGATAGCGGTAGGGCCAAATCGCTGGGGATTGGGGATGAGGTCTGCGAAAAGGTGCGGAGAGAATGTTGAAATTTGCGGAGAAGGGAAGAATCACATGTGGGGGCAGCTTGGTGGCACCGACGGCGTGGCTTGGCGGCGGTGGATCTCAGCCCGCGTGCCATTTGATGGCTTCAGCCGGATGGGGGGAATGTGAGGATATTGGAGTGTAGAAGAATGGTTTGGTGGCTGCAGATTGCTGGTGTTGATGTTCGTCTATTCACTGCCCTTGCCCTTGTTGTTTGTGGGGCATATTTCTCCGTTCCCTTTGTAGAGATGATGCCCTGCACTGGCTGCAGCACTATAACATTTTTGTGTTGTTTGTGTAACTAAGAGTTGTGTACTACATATGTAATACTAATACCCTAAGTACCTTGTTAGGTGATGGTAGGAGGAATGCATTGCTGCTACGCTACACCCACGCGGTTGCGTCACGTACATCCCTCCACTCTGGGGCAAGTTGAC
Source organism: Dendryphion nanum (assembly GCA_020744415.1). Lineage (NCBI taxonomy): Eukaryota > Fungi > Ascomycota > Dothideomycetes > Pleosporales > Torulaceae > Dendryphion > Dendryphion nanum. Next base: position 611,636 of record JAGMWT010000004.1, on the reverse strand, counting down.
AAAATCTTTCCAAGGTTGATCCATCAGATCCATCTCCAAATGTCCATCTTCCAACTCATCCCCATCCCATCTCATCTCAATATACCCCAACAAATGTGTCCAACTTACGCCCTCTCGCTCTTCTCACCCAGCTCCCGCGCTTTCTCCCCCTTCTCCGCCATTTCGTTCAGCACCTTCTCTGCCGTCTTCATCGCGTCCACCCCAGCAGGCACTCCGCAGTATGTCGTCGCGTGAATAATTGCCTCCCGGATCTCCAGCTCGGAAAGTCCATTGTTTCTCGCACCTCGGATGTGTACCGCCAGCTCTGGCGCTCGGTTCAGGGCCATAAGCATACCGATATTAATCAGACTGCGCTGCTGCTTGCTCAACCCTGGCCGTGTCCACGCATAGCCCCAGCAAAACTCCGTGACAAGCTCCTGGCCCGCCCGAGAGAAGTCCGTCGAACCGTTGGCCAATGCTCGGTCGACATATTCGTCTCCCACCACACTGCGGCGCACCTTCAGGCCCTCTTCGAACAGCTGCTTGTGGAGCTCGTCGAGTTTAGGATTGGTGGACATGTCGGCTGGCGCGATTGGTGGGTAATTACTCGGCTTATAGGGAGGACGTTTCGAATATGGATGATGGCTGCTCACTTTGAATTCAGGCGAGAATGCTCCAGCTTAAGAGGGTTGGGTGATTTGGAATAATAGGAGACCAGGTTTCAGTCGTCAACTTTGCCTCGACTTTCATGTCCCACGGCTACCCAGTATGTACCCCTCCTCCACTTGTGTGGGTCGCCGACTTCGGGAAACCGAATGCCCCTCACAATCCCCTCACCACCCCCTCTTCTCCAACTACCCCAACTGAATAGATCCTTGGGAGGGAATTACGTCACAGTAATAAGAAAACTCACGACTGTCACGGATCACTGAGCCATTACTGGACCTTTGAATTATATATCAGCTAGCCTTGCAAAGCTAATTATCAGACAACACAACAACCTGAGTATATTGGAGAGGGGGTGTATTGCGGTTCCAAACCAAGCAAGAATTGCAGTGGCTAGGCTCTACTTGGTAGCACAGAGCAGGGCAATGAAAGCTGGAAACTTGTTCCGTCGCAAACCAATAAGAACACCATCAAATCCGAACCTTTTCGGATAAACTATTGGCTAGGATTGTTCTCATAGTAGCAACAGGGCCATCTATACACCCTATCTTTGTTTAAATACACAACTCAAGAACAAGCAAAAAGTTAGTACATGATTACTAGCTTTATCGCCCGGCTAGAGCCAATCACTCCCCGTTCAATTTCGATTGCCAGTCTTCGTCACCACCGAGATATCTGAAAACAACTCGCGAATCTAATCCGCGACAATTTGGATCCTTGCTGGCGCCGTCGTAGGTTGCTAACCCAGCATCACCCAGCATGTTCTTCGATCCTACTCGCTTCGCCATGTCCACTGCAAGTCCAAAATCCTTGCGCATCAACTCAACTTTGAAGCCTTGTTTGTATCCTCCTGTCGATGGCGCATCAGCATAGACATGCGGCACCGGGTTGAATCGGTCGCATATTGTATTCTGTGCTGTTCCCGCCGCATACACCTTTGCCAGCGTCCGAGGATCTAGACCGGATCGCATGCCCATATCCATGGCTTCTGATGCAGCAATGGCGATAATTCCTGATAGGTAATTGTTCGAGAGTTTTGCAGCGAGGCCCAACGACGGCCCACCACAGGGAATGATCTGCTTCCCCATCAAACTCGCGAGATACGTTAAACGTTCAAGATTCGGGTCGGATTCCCCACAGCCAAGAAAGAATGCGATTGTTCCCTTTATTGCTCCCACAACACCACCGCTTACGGGTGAGTCGTAGAATGACGCAGTTGGGAAGTTTTGCGCAATGTGATCCTTTACAGCTAAGCTTGTCGCCGTATCTATTGTCGAGCAATCGATGAGTAACTTATTCGACACGTCGGTCGCGCATACACCATTTTTGGGATCTAGATACACCGATCGAACGTGTGCGCCTTCGGGAACCATTGTTATTATCGTCTCCTACTAGAATGTTAACTTTGCCATTAGGGATTCAGTACTTAACTAACAGCTCGCTCGGCAACATCTTTTGCGCTCGATCCCTTACGGACTCTGTCCGGAAACTCTGCGCAAAGCTCGTCAACCACTTGCGTTACGACGTCGAAGATGTATATGCGAGATTCGGCGGGTAGTTTGTGGGCCAGGTGGGTGAGCATGGGTTTGCCCATCGCCCCCAGGCCAATGAACCCTAATGCACTATTCTTGAATGTTTCGCTCATGTTGTTGTCATACGAGTGTCCACAGATGTTGCTTTCTATGGAATATGAGTTTGACGGTTATGAAGGATTGTAGCAACACAAATACCGACCAAAGGTCATTCGTACAACCAAAATCGTGGATGTCTGAAGCATCGGTTCTTCGGGGAAAGTCCACCCCAACAAGCCTCCTCCCCACACTAACCCGCACCAGTGTAGAACGATGGGGTTAGCCAAGATTAATCTAATTTAGCAGTTGCGACTTACCCCAAATAAGCTCCACACAATGTACAACATTATGGTTCTCAATCGCAATCCGAGTAAACTAGGATGATAGAAATGATCATCTAAGGCACATGGGCGTTGTCACGGTAATGAACATTTGTCGCCTTATCTGAGCTGTCCAGTCGTCCGTTTTCTTGTTACCAGCAGCGGCATTAAGTAGAATGGCTTCTACAGTTCTAGTTCACCAAGCGGGGCCACCATCTCCGCCCATGGAAGAAGCGGCTGTATCAGTTCATGCTCTTTCGGCTGGTCACTTCTCCTTACCTGAGTATCAGTTTGTCCACCCGGTCTCTCCTGATGCACGTAAAAAAGTTCCTTCACTTGCATTTATTATTCAACACCAAAACCCTGTCACTGGGAAGCTTACTCGAATCGTGTTCGACCTAGGATTGAGAAGAGATATCACACGGTATGCTGAGCCGATTCAGCGGCACATCACCACGCGACAACCCATGACCACAGACCCAGATGTTGTAAAAAGTCTAGCAAAAGGCGGACTCACTCCAGAAGACATTGACTATGTTATTTACTCTCATGTAAGTAGGAATTCGAATGATGGAATGTTTTGACGAGATTATTTGCTTATAAACGACCGGAACAGGTTCATTGGGACCATATCGGTGAACCACGCGATTTTCCTTCCTCTACCTTCGTTGTCGGCCATGGAGCAACGTCTCTCTTGAACGGCGCTTCCGCATCATTGCGAGGGGGACATTCTTTCTTTGAGCATGACCTTCTCCCAGAAGGCCGTACTCTTGAACTGTCTGATCCAACAACTTCTGCGAAGCCATCACAATCCAATGCCAATGTAAAACAATCTGGCGAAATCAATTTCATTCAGTCATGGATGGCACATGGACGGTGTCCGCAAACCCTCGACATCTTTGGTGACGGGTCGCTATACATTATAAATGCGCCAGGACATCTACCAGGACACATCAATATCCTAGCGCGATTATCCCCAACACACCAAGTGTATCTTGCCGGTGATGCTTGCCATGATAGGAGGCTTCTCACGGGAGAAAAGGTTATTGGAGAGTGGAATGACGCGCAGGGTCATGTTTGCTGCATACATGCCGATAGAAAGGCCGCCGAAGAGACAATCGCACGGATCCGGGAGCTCGAGAGCGATGGAATCGAGATCATATTCGCACACGACGTTGAATGGGAAAATCTACCTAAAAATCAAGCACGATTCTTCGGCGCCGATACACCAGTGCCAGTCAGCATTTGAGGCACAAGACTTTTTTGCAGCACTTCTTCACGGAACACAGGGCGCTGGTCATGCCTTTTCGTAGCCGCCCAGGTATCTTCAGCACATAGAAAACTTTTCATAGAAATCCATCCCACAACGACAATTTTCCCACATTTAAAATGCTTGTCTCGCCGTAAACCCTCATTTGTGGCTATTTTCCGATAATAAGGGTGGATATTCGTATCCGAGTTGGGGTAACCCACTTCCCCACATACACAATTGGAGAATGTGGGGCTTAATCCAACCAATCAGCAGCACGCAGATCACTATTCTTCACCACAGTACACTGAACAATCATTTCAAAAATATTCTCTCTAGGAAATTCGATTCGTAACCTCATAGATATTCACAATGACGACCCTAAATTCATCCCAAGACGAGCTCAAACAGCGCTTCGATATCACTCTAGGCGCCGAATCCTTCGATTCAGAATGGTCGCGCCTCCTCACACATTCCCCCGAGATGTTCGCTGCGTCGCTCCGCCTAACCTCCATCCCACGCCAAAAATCACATCTGTCCCCTAAAATCCAATCTCTAGTCTCACTTGCCGTATCCTCTGCATCAACCCATCTCCACGTCCCCCATGTCCACCGGCACACGCGCGCCGCTCTTGCGGCCGGAGCCTCTAAAGCCGAAATCGTCGAAGTGTTATGTCTTACTTCGACGCTTGGAATTCACGCATGTAATATCGGGGTACCGTTACTGTGCGAGGTGTTGAGGGAGGAGGGAAAGGCGTTACCCAGTGGGATGGAGGGAATGAGCGAGGAGCAGTGGGGGTTGAAAGAGGAGTTTGAGCGAAAGAGAGGGTACTGGCATGGGTTTTGGGAGGATTTTTTGAGGCTGAGTCCAGAATTTTTTGGGGCGTATGTGGAGTTTAGTAGTGTGCCTTGGACTAATGAGGGCGGAAAGGGGGTGTTGGAACCGAAGGTAAGTCTTAATGCTCTCTGTCGTGAGGGATTGGAGATAAGTGATTCACTGACCCATTTCTTTGACATAGGTTAAGGAGTTGATATATTGCGCATTTGATTCTGCAGCGACACATTTGTATAAACCTGGATTGAAACTGCACATGAAGAATGTACTTATGTACGGCGGTACGGCGGAGGAGATTATGGAAGTGCTTGAACTAGCAACACTGCTCAGCATCAGCACAATGGACGTAGGACTCGAAGTTCTAGACAAAGAACTCCGGAATGTCTCGAAGTTGGATTTATAAAACACTATAGATAATACCCAAAATCCTGACAATCGAATTGCTACCAGTAAATCTCACTTCCTCTCACTCTCATTTAACCACTTGTAAACCACCCTCGCATCCTTCCCCCTATACCGCTCATCCGCCTTCGCCTCATCAAACGCCTCTAACGTCGGCCGATCCAACACTGTCCTCGCCCCCACCATTTCCGCAAGATCACTCCCCATCTTCAAAACTTTCCTACACAGCTCGATGCGAAACCCACCCTCATAGTCCCTCGAACTCGGTACATTCTCCTGAATCCCCGGAACCGGGTTGCTCTTCGAAGTGACCCAACACTGTCCACCACTCACATTAATCACGTCCGTCAACAACTTGAGATCTAAATTCATCTTTGCGCCGATATTGAGCGCTTCGGAAGCTGCGAGAGACGTTATGGCGGAAAGATAGTTATTTATGACTTTGAACGCGGTGCCAGATCCCACGTCTCCGCAGAGGAAAATAGAATCTGCTTTCCCCATATGTGCAAGTGTGCGTTGCACAGTCGGAAACGCATCTTTGTTGTTTGTGCCGACCATAAATGTGAGACTACCGTCTTGGGCACCCATGGGGCCTCCGGATACGGGCGCGTCAACAAAGGTAAGGAAGGAGGAGGCTCGGCTGGAGGATGTGGCTTTGGCGACCTGCAAAATGGTGGAAGTTTCGATGGTGCCACATTCCATTATAATTTTGGGGGATGCGGTGGAGTGTGGTGGGAGGGATTCTGCGCCAGCGAGGATTCCGGTGGTGGAGTCTAGGTAGACTTTTTGGACGGCGGAGGAGTCGGGAAGCATGGTTATTACAATATCCTGGAGGGTTGGGTCGTGAGACTCGAAATTGTAGTGGTGGTTTTTGTATATGGACTCAGGATTTGCTTACTGCTTTTTGCACGGCTTCGTAGCCGGAAGTTGTAACTTGTACGGGTCCATGGCTTTCTGCATCTTTTTGGAATCGAGATATTGCGTCGGGGACTACGTCGCAGATTAAAACTGTGTAGTCGGAACTTAAGCCTTTGCGAAGGTTTACGGCCATGGGGTATCCCATGACACCGAGGCCTATGGGAGTGATGTGAGAAACATGTTCGGCAACAGCAGATGGGAAACCATACCTATGAAAGCTATTGTTTTGTCTGGAGACGACATAATGTGTATTTTGATTGTCGAGCTCGAGTATAGCAAAGTTTTTGGGTCTGTGAGAACGTAGTGGTGAACAATTGAAGAAGTAGTAGTTGGATGTAACTACTCAATCGACCAATTTCAAAGTGTGAACACCAATGATAATATCTTTTGAACAATAAACAATCAATTAAGTTCTTGAAAAATCTTACAAAACACTCTAAATCAACGCATGTCACAGTAATCCGACTTGGGAGATCTGAAGTTACTGTTCACCCATCGACCCCTCATTTCAACCCCAACTACGGAGACAACGTCCACCCCACATTCTCCAACTGCGGGGATAGCCACACCAACCAACTAACCTTCCTCCTTTTTTCCCCACGTCTCTTCCTCATCCATTCCGGCTATTCTCCCATACGCCGGAATATCTCCCATGGCTTCGCCGATCGTTTCTTGAAGTCGCTAAGCACTGGCAGGCAATATGCAACAGTCGCGCGGGTTGTGCAAGGCGTGATACGGACTGGGCTAGCGTCTCGTTGCGAGGCTGTCATGGCGTTCTTATATGACGGGATGAGGGTGATGGAAAATGCGGCCCGGGGTGATCTGTGAGATGGACCTCTTTTTATGTAGGGATGCTGGTGGGGTTAGGCGATTAGGGAGGCCTGATTGTTGCAGTGATAGAATGGGTGTTGGGGGATGGGAAGAGGTAGGTTGGAGATCCTGAGATGGACGCAGGGAATGGTGACGGTTTAAACTGAACATTCCGGGACGCTTAAGATGTCTGTAGGTATTTATGTCCTAAGTCCTGCATTGTTCAGTTCATTTTTGGAGTCTCTCAACAACATGGCAGACATTTTGAAGGATCGCTCGACCCCCGATGAGCAACTCAAGCCAGTTACTCGCGAATACCTCGACCGCGACGAAACTCTAGGGACTTTTGACGCCCAAAAGCACGAAGCGAAACTCGTTCGCAAATTTGACTGTTTCATCGTACCAGTCATGATGCTACTTATGCTAATATTGTACATAGATCGCGGCAACATAAGATTCGCAGCCACGCAGAGAATGACGGACGATGTTGGACTCCAAGTGAGACAACTGAACGTAAGATCTCTATTCCTCCAACCTCCCCCAAGATGCTATACCAACTAACGCACCCCCAGACCGCCATCTCCGTCTTCTAAATCTTCTACATCATCGCCAAATTATTCACCTCCCTCTACGTCAAGCGTCTCCATTTCAAGCGTGTGATTCCCACCATCATATTCTGCTGGGGCATCGTATGTCTGCATGGGTTTCATCAAGAACTTTGCGGCTTGACTACATGTCGCTTTCCTCTTGCGTTCTCAGGGATGTCTCTTCCCGGTTATGTCACTCTTCCCGTGTAATTGGTGCACGTGCGGAAAACACTACAAATCTCCTACCTACAGCTTTCGTAGGGGGGTTATTGCCTAACGAAAGCCCTAGCCATTTTGGCCGCGTTTTTGCCTACGGTTCCTAGTCAATCTTCGCCGTTCTACATGCTAAAATATGTAGATTAAGCTCCCCGGGACCCTACTCTGCATCTTCCTCGTCACCAAAAACTACAACACTGCCTACTTCCTTGGCCTCCGACAAAGCAATAATGCGGCAGCGCACCGGACACACTGCCGCATACCCGGCCAGCGACGCGCCACTACGGGTGAAGCTGATACCACGAAAGCCCTGAACGGTTACATGGTTTCTTTCATGTACGCACAAAAAAAACAATGTCTATCGTTCCATTTTGGAACACATTTCCATATATATAGAACGGGAAACCCTTCCCAGACTGATTTTCCAGAACAAACCCCAGAACTCGGACAAATATTACAAAAACCAGATCCGAAACCATGCCCGCAAAGACCCCCCAACAAATACTAGTTTCCCATCGCACACCACTTCCCTTTCCGACCTCGCCACCCTCGTATTTCTCGTGAGAAGCATTGAAGACGACATTACCCTGACCTTCGAATGGTCTCGCTACCATGTTTGGAAGCTTATTGCATCATTTCGTTCCCAAACCTCCGCCGAATACCAATGCCGAATCACCGAGCTAGGCAAGTATGGTACATGTGCAGACTCTACTAATCTATGTCAAGTAAAGCCCCAATCTGCTCTAGCATCGGCTTCCGATTTAAAGGAATATGTGGCCATGTGAAATATCTTATCGCAAACTCGGATTCAATCTATCTGGACCACCCCCTTACTGGCCTTTTTCTCCCAGGTTGTGCCGTGATTCTGGACCCTAAGGCAAAGCACACAGTCACCTTGGTTCCTGAAACATCCGACCGGAAGTACCTTGGTTCGTACTCCACGGAACTCAAGCAATTCTGTTTTCAGCTACAGCTTCAGCTACAGGGTGTCAGCGATGAAGACATACCCCACGCAGTACTTCTGAAAGATGCCGGTAGATCGACTAAGCATGTTATTGCAACAACATGCGATCATGGGATTAGGGCTATCAATTGTAAAATGGGACATGACCATCATAGTGTTCAAAGACGCTTCGTCCCGAGACCGAATTATATCTCAACAAACCATGTTGTGGAAAATATGCGAAGACTGACTGGCAGTGTGAATATTGTCAATAGGATAAACGGCTTTGAATGTTTGATTCACGAGCCCACTGTCTGTTTGAAGTACGCCAACAGCTCACGGCTGTTTGTCGACCTCCCATATCCCCTTACTCGTGCGTCGACAAACGGCAGGGATCAGATGTCCCGCACTTTGGACATGAATGTATAGTGTGAGGATAAAAACCACGACAATTCGCCAATTTCACTAATGGTTGGAACCGGTTCTTTTTGGTCTTTCATATGGAGGGGGTAAGTTGAAAATATTCACATGGAGTCTATACTGAACTGCAAGCTTTACTGTAAATGCATTGGTAAAAGGTTCAAGCTTCAGGAGCGTCTGCAAATAATCAAAGCTCTGACTTCTATGTGGGGTCTTGATCCTGATTTACTCGAAAAGCTCTTGGAGAGCATCTGTAACCGCGAGTTGAAGACTACGCAGAAATTCAACTTAGTCTCCAACTATTCAGTGAGAAGGATGAGGAGGAAAATGGAAAATCTTCTGTGATACATCACGGGCTTATGAATTGGTGAGGCCTCGTGTTCAAACAGTAATAGAGTAGATCTCGTTAACAGATAACAAATTAAATCTACCGTCTTTCTCACAGAATATGTCCAATCCATACTAATTTCAATCTCCTGCTACTTTTGAATATTTTTCTATCACGATCGCCAAGTTGGATATGGTTTCGGTCACATTAAAAAACAGATCCTAAGCTCAACTCCGTTGATATCCTTTTACAAATAAAACATGTGATTCAGCTTACATACCTATATTTGCATTTCTCTCTGTAACCGACAGCCTTACATACACATACCTAGCCTTTATATATGGTACGACTTTTAGTATCCACAATTTACCATTTTATGATTGAAAGCAACGAGTTCCGCATCATAATCGCTATAGACTCTTTCTTTCTTTCATCCCAGCAAACCGTAATAACAAAAAACAAGTGCAAAGTCCTAAAACATTCCTACCTACACTTCAAATGCAAAATCCACTAATATCCAAAAGAAAGCAACAATTATTGTACCTTACCAAAACACCCTTCCCATCGCCTCTTCACCTTCACTTCTTCCCAAAATTAAAAAACCTCCTCGCTCTCCCCTTAAATCCCGAGTCAGCAAATTTTTCAATCTCCTCTCTTTTCAATACTGCCAAACCCCCCGGGTTTCTTTCCCCCAGCCAGGTCGCATCATCCGCAACGCCCACAATTCCACCGAAACTTTCCATCCGCTTAACTTCCTCTTGCCATGCCCGATACCCTTCCAACGATTTATTGCTAATTATTTTAGGTAGCAAGATATCTGCTTCGTCTTGGTCAATTATGTCCTTGTGGGCGGCGTTAAGGAGTCGGTTGCTTAGTTCAGTCCAGGTTAGGGGTTCAGAGGCGAAGTCGTCTGCGTAGAGAGATGTGGCTGTTTTGGCGGGTTGGAAGGCGTCGCCGTGGGATGAGGGGTTGGGGCAGCGGCATAGTTTGTATATGGATTTGTGGTTGGCTTTGTCGCGGGTGCAGGCGAAACAGTGGGGGGAGCTAGAAGCGGGGGGGTATTGGAAGTGGGTTCCGGGTGGAATGGTGGGAGGTTGGGAGGACATTATGAATTTTGTTGAGTATGGTTGTTTGGAAATGAGGATAGATAGAGAAAGTGGTTTGTTGTTGTGTTTAGTACGTCTTTGGAGTTGGAGCTTGTTTTGAAGTATTGGCGTATATGTGTGGCAGACAGAGAAAATTACACGTTTTCAGAAGTTGTAACAAAGAAATGTGGTTAGAGGTTAGAAAAAAAAGCCAATAAGAGCGATGTTCGATCTGAATGAAAAGTTGTCTTTGTATTTCATTGTTTGTTGGAAAGAGACATTTGCATTCCTTTGTTATAAAATGATTAGTATGAACAGCCTACGGACATCTCAGGTGTATTCACGAAGTCGTGAAGCCACTCAGGTAAGTATTATGTGGTGAAGAATCCAAAGTGGTTGAAAGTTGGTGCATGGTGACTGGAAATGTGTCATGGGGAATAAGGTCATCACTGGCGTCTATACACGATGTACACCGCAAACAGTGACAAATTTACCGAGAAATTCGAAGCATGTCTGACTCAACATGGATTTGCCAAAGTTCAGCTAAATTCTAACTTTCAAAATCGCTACGAACATTCGATTTTCATCTGTCTAATGCCCACAAAAGTCTTCCCAAAACAATGAATCATCGTCAATACGTTACTCACAATTTTGTGTATCCTCGCTAAGACAACTCTTACTACTCAGATCTTTATAATGAATAAGATATACATAAACACATCTATATACATGCATATTACATGCGCATAAGCATGTACAAACTGTACGAATGCACAAGTCTAACAACCTCTTTTTTACCCAAAGTCGTAAAATCAGCTATATGTACGAGCATACGCAAACTAAATTCTCACTTCTATCTCACAACAGGCCCGCAATCTCTTAAGGTCGGCGTGTCTAATAACTTCTAGCACTGAACCGGACCCAGCAATCAGTGGTGAATGGGACCTTATGACACATTCTCTTCCGGCCCACATGACAAAACGTATTTTTAGCATCCGCACCATCCGCACCATCCGCACCAAAACTCACACAAGGAGCAAAAATGTCCCTCTTCTCCACCTCTTTTATCCCACTCATAGTCTCAACCTCGACCTCACTTTTCCCTCCACATTCCCCCTGCGAATGCCTCATCTAACACTAAACACTAAATGGCACACCATGACAAACACTCATCCTCCTCGTCGAATCGTTACAAAAATCTTTCCCATCCCTATCACAATTCGCGCCAAAGACGCTGCACTTGTTGATTTGTCCCGTTTCTGCATCTCCTCTGCATCCCTAGGGGTTCCCACTCGTTTTGTAGAGCAAGAATGTTGCATGTTTCGGATCTAGCAAATGGAGCCGAATCAGTGGCAGATGGAGATTTTGCCCATGGAGGAGTCGCAGAAACTTTGGTCTTGGGTGGAGCAGTTGGGGCCGAAGAGGGTGCATTTGACGAATTGGTCGTGGGCGGTGGTGATGCTGAGGAGGGTCAAGGTGAGGATTAGGGGGATGGTGAAGAGCATGGTTGGTGTTGGGTGATGAACAGTTGGAGGAGATAGATCGAAGATTGGCGTTTGACTAAAATTGACTGTTTGGAGTTGGTGTGAAGTGAATGGATGTTGGTGAAGTAACTTCCGTAGAGGTGCATGCCTCTTTTTATGCCCAATCCTATCAGCAAATCCCACGTCTTTATCATTCGCAATCCATCCGGGTCTTCCAGCCACCTGCACAGTCGCACAATTCTCATAATACAAGTGCAAACATCAAATCGAACCAAGTCCATCATCATGTCCGTCCCTCTCTACACTGCCGCGCAGATCCAGTTTCAAAACAGCATATAAAAGTCGGTTTGATAGACCGCCTACTTAATTCTGATCGTTTGTTTTAAAGAGCTTCGCCGTATCGGAGTGTTTATGAGGTCCTTGGATCGACATCGAAGATGGTCGGAGATTACTTTGCGCTAAACTGCTTCTGCGACAAGGGGATCGACGGTGCGGGACTAGGGACTGTGCAAACCCCAGGAATTTGGTGACGATGTGTAAATGTGGGGAACGGGGGGCCACTACTATGAGATGTCAGCTGAATTTTTAAATGGACTGAACGAAGATGTTCTATTCGTGTTCGTTACCTTATGTGTTGGAGTTGGAGTTTGAAAAGTGATGAGTTCTGATCCCGGAAAGATGGAGGAAAACATATGTTTACCTTGGAGTAGTACAACATAAACAACTCACCCTTGTCAATTTCCTCACGATCTGACGAAATGTAATTGATCTTAACAGTTTATGGGTTAAAGTCTAGTAGAGAATGTAAACCCGGTAAATTTCAGCAGCTTTTCTAAAGTACAAATCTATAGTCATAACGGTTCATGATGAATGGATATCTTTCGCGCTCGAATTGCAATCAACAAAATGACTTGGGTAGATTGGTGATCCTCGCCACCCGTCGTCCATCTACCCCGCTCTCTCCTCATAGGAAACACTCCACTGTACGTCACGCCTGATGATCATTTCCTGACTACCGTCGCTGGTAATGCTTCCACGTTCTTCATGTGGATTGACGAGGTAAAAAGTAGTATCTGATCCATTGGTCTCGTTTATGTTGACTACGCCAGCGGCCTTTGCACTCTTCGCCGGGGTGCTGGTTGCAGAAGGCGCGATGTCCTGCCTCTTCATGCTTCCTTGGTGCGATCGCAGAGCTGATCCACCGTTGAAGGTTGCGTGAGATGCCGTTGTGTTCTTCATTGTCTCCAGACGATATGTCCCGTTGTTATTCCCAGATCCATAACCATATGGCGTGTCCAGGTCGATTTCCATACCGAACCCAGAGTTGAAAGAGCGCATGAAGGCTTTGAGTGTTGGGATCGTTGCAGATAGGAGTGACCAAGAAAGCTCGAATTGCTGGCAGACAAGAGCGGGTATGATGGCCTTCGAGGGGTTGGTGCTGTTGATGTAGCTGGACATGTAATGGAGGTGCAGAGCTGATAAGGCAATGACTGGCAATCTGAAGCTGAATGCGATAGCCACTTGCAGCTTGATGTATCCCTTCATTTGAATAGGCCAGACGAACGCCAGCGGTAGAAGAACCAAGAGAAGTTCAATGAGCATGTCGATTGCGGCGACAATGCGCCACCGGGTCAGTTGGTTGGGACATTGGCGAAGTGCGGTCTCTTGACCGAATTCAGTAGGGTTGCAGGATATTCCCATGGCTAATATGGATCCAATGGCCCATATGGCAGTGAGAACAAGCGTTGCATGGCAAAGTCTTCTAGATTTTCGCGTTACGTTTATGTCACGGGTGAATAGCCGTAGCATTAACGCAGCGACTGAAGCTTTTGCCATGGCAAGACTAAGGATGAGAAAGAATTGCGCTGCAAAAGTTGACTACGACTGATGTTAGCTCGTATTCGGGCGATGTGGGCGGGACTTGACGTCGAGGCGAGCGTAGGTACCTTTCCGATCGCTTCCATCTGCGACGCGTCGAGCAGATGCGCAGACTTGCCTAGTCCTTGCTTCATGGCTATGAACAATGGTATGACCTCACCCAGCTGTAACACCTGCGCATCGTGAGACAGGATTCCTGAGAAATCCGTGGGTGACAGATTTGGCGTTCACTTACTGTTGCGACTGTGGCAGTGGCGTCGTCCGCGCCGTACAGGTTCCATTTGATATGTAGACGAACAAGCAGCACAAGTGAACAGTAAATGAGACAAAGAATGGAAGATATCCATAGGTGTCCGGATGAGTCGTCGGTAGTAATTGGAGCAAAGCGATGGCCAGTATCTGTGAATGAAGGTATAGAGTTCATGTTTGCGTAATAGATTGACAGTTCAGGAACAAGTTACAAGACGAAGCTGTCTTCATTTTGTTTAAACTTGGACCTGAAAGCCCAAATTCCCCGATTCATTGGGAGCGCCGAGCGGGATGAATGTCAGGGGGGGTCTGTGCTTCCAAAAAAGAAATTCAACATGCCATGATGATAACGGAGGTCAACGGAGGGCATGGATATGTTGAGCAAGTTCGATCTAGTGCGATTCTGTCAACTTCAGGAGAGTGAGACGTCTTGGATGTGTGTGCCTGGGTGCAGAATAATTTTCGGACGCGATCCGCCGGCAATGATTGGATGATAGAGCAGCAGCCACATTGTTTGCGCTTATCATGGAGCCAGGATCAGGCGTTCCATGGGCCACTTAAGGGTCGAGTTCCCAGCGTGAGGCGCCTTCGCGTAAGTATTGGACAAGGCAAAGTACGAGCGGGACAGGAGAGACGTCGAATTTTGGCGGAAGATGTGTGCAGCAAGCAATCGGAGGATAGCTCGTTTCGGTAATAGTCCAACGCCGTGCGACTGGATCGCCCCAAGCGTCGTCTAGAACCAAATGGGATAGATTGGTAAAGAATTGGCAACGAATTGGCAAGGGAAAGCGGAGACATGCGGCCCGCACGGTAACGGCACGATGTTCCCCCTAGTGCCCAGTCTTCCCCCCCAGCCTACTGCTGAACACATGGGGGTAATAAACGGGGGGCGACAAGGCACTGGATGGCACTAAGCGCGAATAGCGCCGATGCTCGCTGTACTCGCTATGCCCTGCGTCTAGCCCTTTCATTCGACTCGTCTCGCCTGGATACATGTGAGTGGAGGGGAGCAGGCTCCGGGCTCTTCCCGCCCTTCTTCATATGAGACCTTCCCTGTTCCTTTTCTTTTTTGCCCTGGGTACCGAGTACGTCTCTGTCCAATTCACCTAACCCTCCCTCGGTGCACCCTACACCACAATCGTCTCGTCTCGTCTCGTCTCGTCTCGTCTCGCCGCAATTCTACCATGCAGGAAACAGGAAAGATTCCAGTCGTCGAAGAAGGAGCGCCCTACGATGCCAGTGTCGAAGCCGCCTCTGGACAGGAAGATGTCGAAGTCACCGAGATCAAGGGCACTGCTGCAGATAGGCAAGCCATGTGGAGGATGGGCAAAGTGCAGGAGATGCGGCGCAATTTCCGATTTGTGTCCATCTTCGGTTTCTCTATGATTCTCATGGCCAGTTGGGAGACAATGCTCGGGTATGTTTTCGGTCCTTTTTGTAAGAGAGACACAGGCAATTAACTTTAGCCAGTACTGCGACCATTGGACTCATCGATGGCGGAACTGCCGGTCTGATCTGGATGTATCTCATCTGTTGGATAGGCTTCATCTGTGTCAACACTTCCATGGCTGAGATGGGCTCTATGGCCCCGACGTCTGGCGGACAGTACCACTGGGTCAGCGAGTTTGCCCCTCCTCAAAGCCAAAAGTTCCTTAGTTATATGATCGGTAAGAAAGATCAGCAGTACTAGGCACAAACAATCACTGACTTATCCATAGGATGGCTTTGTGTTTTAGGATGGCAGACTGGTGCCGCCAACACCGCCTTTTTGGCAGGTTCGCAAATCCAGGGTCTAATCGCGCTTAACAAACCAGACTACAGCTTCGAACCATGGCACGGGACTTTGCTAGTCTTTGCCGTGTCAGCCTTCAATGTCGTCTTCAACACTTTCCTAGTCAAAAAGTTACCACTGATTGAGGCAATCATCCTCGTCGTACACGTTTTTGGCTTCTTCGCAGTCCTTGTGGTCCTTTGGGTCACTGGACCAATTGGGGATGCCCATGCCACCTTCACCACTTTCAATGACTATGGTGGCTGGAACAACCTTGGATTGGCCACTCTCTCTGGTCTCGTGGCAGTCATCTTGCCTCTACTTGGAGCTGATGCTGCCGTGCACATGTCCGAGGAACTCCGCGATGCTTCCAAGACACTACCCAGGAGCATGCTCTGGACTACTATGATCAACGGGTCCATGGGTTTCATCATGCTTATTACCTTTTGCTCTGTTCTAGGCAGTCTCGACGATGCCCTTGCATCACCTACCAAGCAGGCATACCTCTATGTCTTCTACAACTCCACACAGTCGCTGGCTGGAGCATCGGTTATGGGAGCTCTTGTCATCTCCATGGCCATCTTCTGTAACTTGTCCATCACTGCGACATCGTCCCGCCAGCTCTTTGCCTTCGCACGCGACCAGGGCGTTCCGTTCAGTAAGACCTTCGCATACGTAAGTAATCTGTACTACCGACTCATTCTCTTATATTCTACGTACTAATTTCAGTAGGTTGCACCTAAATGGGACGTGCCCATCAACGCTATCTGCCTATCATTCGCAGTATCCTGCCTCCTGTCTCTGATCAACCTTGGTTCATCAGTCGCGCTTATGAACATCGCATCGCTCTCTACAGCCGCGATTCTTGCGTCATACATCGTCTCCATCTCCTGTATTGCCCTCAAGCGAATTCGCGGCGAGCCACTACTTCCTTCTAAGTTCAAGCTAGGCCGCGCAGGCCTGCCTATCAACATCGCGTCTATCATCTTTCTTGTTTTCGTCTTTATTTTCTCCTTCATGCCCATGGGTCCAAAGCCCACACCGGCGGGCATGAACTGGAGCATTCTGATGTTCGGATCTACCGTTGTCTTTTCCCTAATATATTACTATTTCAAGGGTAGACATGTGTATGCCGGCCCGGTGGCATATGTGCGCAAGTCATTGTAAATAATATGGACTTATTGGCTCTGAAAAATCAGGTCTTTTCATCTTTATCTTCATTTAGGTAGAACATGACTTCATGAACAAGTCGCAAGTACACATAAAAGAGTATCTCCCCACAAGGCAACGATCACGATTAGACAGTGAAAATATTCGACTGCATCTAGGACTCAAGATTCAGTCGTCCCGAATTTTCGGGTGTCTCAGGTGTGAAGGTGGTCGGGCTCTTTGCTCCGTCACTCTGCACTCCGCGATCATACCATCGGTCCGTTTGTATCAACAACAACACTGCCGACATATACGCACCATGCAGTAGCTGAATCACAGGGCCGTGTCCTTCATGCCCGTCTGTTTGACCGAGCATAGAATTTCCGTCAAATTACCCTGGAATCCAATTCCTCCGAAGCAATCATCTAGCTCTACCCCAGACTTCACCAACCATGGGAAAATCAAATCAGTAGCAAATGCGAAATCCACATCCCCACTGCAAGATCTCCGTACCTCGGCCCCCCACGAACCTACCCTTTCATAAAGACGGGAAATGCTGGGATAAAGAGGCTGCGGCACAGGCACTGAGGCGTTTTAAGTGAAGCCTTCACTGCAGCCACATTCTCAAATGTCATAGCGCCGGGGCCCTCGGCTCGTGATGCAGGCTGCGCGGGTCGAGAAGATTACTCGGACTCTGGCCATGCTGGATAGCTTGGCCACGCGCTATCAGCAAATGCGTCTCGCATCAGGTTTCTGAAAGTGACTGCTTTTTAACCGAGTTCCAGTCTATCGGGTGCGTTTCACGGGGGTCAAAAACTGCCGGTATGCAATCGTGTGGATAGAGGAAGACGTACCTAGATCGAGCTGAGCAGATTAGTGGAATCAACAGTATTTTTCCTGGTGAATAATTCTATGCAGTAAATTGTCAAACTATCGAATACATGTCAACAAAACACATACAATTGTTTTGAGTTCAAAGGTGCAGTATTGGCTGTGTAGACCTAACGGTTGGGAAAATCCATGATGACATCTCGTCTCTGCTTAAAGTCTTGTGAGTGAGGCTAAGGCCATACTGCCGACGGCCAGAAACAGGCTGCTGCACAAGGGATTGAAACAGTATAAACGACTTCCTAGCGGTGAGTACGTAACACCGATACTTCACCCCACGCGATCCGTCGTGTTCCGCGAAGAAGACCATGTCTGAGAATAGTAGTATTATCAGGGTTGTAGTGTCTGAAAAGCAATGTGCTCAGAGTGACAGATAGATTGTAACTGTTACGAAAGAGGTTACAGATATGGATTGTAAGTAAGAGATCACGAGAGTGGTCCATGTATGATAACGGTCGCAGTACGAAAAAAAATAATGTGCATTAGACCTTGGGGAGTTTTGGCTTGTTCGAGATCCAACGGCAGGACCGGCACGTGGAATACGACAAATCCAAATATGGGAATTGCCACGTGCGGAATGGGCGATTAATACCGAAGGAATATCGTATTTCCAGCCTGATGGGTGAACTGGGTGGGGAACAATCATCAGGATCATTGACTCGTATTCGTAAGATTATTGCAAGTTTTTCTTTTCATCCTAGACGTGATAAATGTAGAATCTATTGAGGGTTTACTCTACGGTCGATCAAGAGCCCATAACAGCATCCTATTGTCCCCTGCGTCAGTAATGGCCGTGCACAGCGTGGCGAATTCAACTCACCCTAGCAATGCGGTACAACGGCTTGATACCCGTCCAGTATTCAAATTGGTGGACGCCCTGGCCCACTAGGACCTCGAGGCCATTTACTGTCTTCCATCCTGCGGTTTGCGCCAGCTCGATCAAGGCTGTGACGGGAGGCTTGTACGCCATCTCCAATAGAATTCTGAAGAAGAGATTAGCTTGTGTTGGTGGAATCATCAAACCGACGCTCTTACCGTGTGCCACCAGCTGGCAGGGAGCCAATGGGGGCATTCTCCACGGCCTTCTCGTCCTTTGCTTTAGCGAACAATGCTTCTAGTGTCGCAGCGATACCCGAGTCAATGGGCTGGTCAGCAGGAATGGTACCTATGGCGACTGTGGGTATTCTTTCAAGCTTGTTCACAAAGTCGGTATCTGGAATAACTCTCAGGTCATAATCATCTGGGAAGTCTGCAACCAGCTGGGTAAGTTTGGCTGGGTTGCGACCGAGAAGGTAGATGGGAGAGTATTGCATCTCATGCAACGCATAGATAGCAGCACGGGACGTTCCACCTCCACCAATTACCAATCCACTCTGGAGACCGGCGCTACCTTGGGCACCCACCTTCCGAAGAACAAGAACCATACCAAGATAGTCAGTGTTCCGACCTACGAGGCGCTTTATAGTGTTGCCATCTGCATCAGTTGTGAGTTCAGGGACGATTGTGTTGAGTGCACCGATGGCCTCGACTTCTGGTCCAACCCCGTCGAGCAAAGGCCTCACGTCCTGTTTGAGTGGAATGGTGACAGATGCACCTCCGAAATTTGGCCCTCGGATGATATCCTTGAAATCGTTCACATCGGTTGTTTCATGGATGCCATAAGAGTGAGGCAAACCGATCTCTCGGAACAATGTGTTATGCAGAGGCGGTGAGCGCGATTGCTGGACAGGAGAACCGAATATGTAAAAATTCTTGGGCTGGATTTCGCCCATGAGGGAGAGACCGCGCCGGATATCCGCAGCTGAAAGTTGGCCTGGAGCTGTGGCAGAAGGGAGGAGGGGATGTGATACTGGTGTCATGAAGTTGTTTAGTATTCTGCTAAGTTTTCCATGCTCGCCCATGTTGATTGCGATGACTGGAATGGGATGGGAGTTTTCGGCCCATGATTTGAACTCTGCCAAAGCGAAATTGTCCTGTAGAGATTTTGCCGTCCCGACTAACTTGATGACGTTGCCGTACTGTAGCGCTTTATTATAGTACGAGATCCAGGAACCGTTGCTCCAAGATAGTTGACCTTGCGGGTCGTGATGTGACGCGATTATGTTTGTGAACCCTCGATTTTCAGACACTTCCCGAAGAATTTCCTCTGGCATTGTCATCTCAAGATCCAAAAATTCGACTCCTAATCGCAAAGCTGTTCGGTAGAGTTGTTGTGCTTCATTATAAGCATTGTCGGGAAATTTACCGCCTTGGGCCTTTGTGCGTAGCGTGAATATCAGAGGAGTGTCAATAACGGTTCTCAACAACGCTAGCTGATCAACAACAAATTCAGGGGAAGGAAGTCCATCAGGTGAATCGGGGTCTTCTAAGAGGTCCACACGAAGCTCAACAGCGTCTGCACCGACGACAATTTCTGGAAGTACTTTGACCCAAGGGAGGATTTGGGGAGCAGAGAGACAAACGAAGAAAGATTGCTTCTTCTTTCTCAACGCTCGTAGCGCCTCGCCCTTTCCGGATATCAATGCCAGAAATCTTGCAAAATCCTCGAGTGTGTTAGCAAGTCCTACCGAGTCAACGCTCTGACTGTGGAAGTGGTAGTTGCTGCACTCAAGGTACCAAGGTTTCCGCCGAAGCCAGACTCCCATCATGTCTTCAACGTAGGCGGGACGAGTCTTGTCGATCTGAAGGAATCCCATTACTTTGGCAATGTCTCGGGTGACTAGCAGCACGATTCCGCCATCTTTCTGATATTTAGAGAACACTTGACGTGCTTCAGGCATCTCCACGACACCACCGCCACAAGCAAGAATATGGCCTGTGGGTTTCTCCTTCATAGTTTTGTGCAAAACCTTTAGTTCTTCTTCACGAAAGCCATCCCAGCCTTTAGTCTTGATAATGTCCGGAATGGTCATACCCAGATGTTCTTCAAGGGCGGTATCTAGATCCAAGAGGGGCCATCCGAGAATGCGAGATGCCCAACCACCGGTAGTGGTTTTTCCAGCACCTCGCATTCCTATGATAAAGATTGATTTTTCGTGAGTTTTGAGGCCGTGGTGACTATCTCGAAGGACAAGTGACTGTTCGACTCCATCTAACTCTGCTTTGAATAGCTGATTGAGAATATCCCAGTACCCAGGCCATGTCTTGCCAGTGCAGTCCTTTTCTAGAATGAGCACAGGCTGTGGTGCAACAAGCGATAATACACCAAAACTCATGGCTACTCGATGGTCATCGTAACAATGAATTCCCACGCTTGGAGCATTGAGCTGATAACCCTTGCCATCAACCTCAATACCATCGTCAAATTGTCGACAAGTGATGCCGAATTTTGCTAGTTCGTCCTCCATGGCCTGGATACGGTTGCACTCTTTCACGCGTTGATTGGCGATACCATATATGCGCGTGGTATTCGTTGTGCCATTGGAAGATGCGACCGCAGCAAGTACAGAGGCTGTCAGGAATGCGTCAGTCATGGGCTCCATATCGATATTATTGACTGCTTTAAGTTGTCCCCTAGGAGGGCCAGTGACCGTCGTGGAAGTTCTACTTTGTTCAACCTTGCAGCCCATCGGCTTTAGCACTTCGACTGCAAATCTCGCATCCCCTTGAAGTGAGGCCGAGCCAATGTTGGGCACAGTGCACGTTGTGCCAGTGATTGCTGCGATGGCAAGTGGGTACGTCGCCGAGCTAGCATCACTCTCGACTTCGTACTCGGCAGGGTTGGTGTATGGTTTACTCGGGATATGGTAAGTGTTTTCTTCAGTTTGAGATCTTTCTACCTGGACACCAAAAGCAGCCATCATGGCGATAGTCATGTCAATGTATGGTTGCGATATTGGTTTTCCTCCAACTAGACGAAGAGTCACTGGTGTTTTGGAGTAGGGAGCAGCCATGAGAATGGAAGAGACATATTGAGATGAGACGGTGGCTGCAAGATCAATCTTTCCGGTGAAGGCTCGCTCGCCTGAGCTGGCGCCAAAACCTCCGCAGGCGGAGATTCGCAAAGGTAAACTGCCTTCTTTTTCATTGTAATGAACGTCTATGCCCATCGATCGAAGTGATTTGACGAGTGGGCCTATCGGCCGTTCCTTCATTCGGGCATTTCCGGTCAGGACGGTTGAAGTAATGTCGCCATTTGTAGCAGCGATGGCTGCTACAGATGTAAGGAACCGAGAGGCTGTCCCAGCATTGCCCAAGTAGAGCTCATCATTGGTAGCCTTTAATTGTCCGCCATTTCCTGTAACAACTAACTCTTTGCCGTCGTTCTCCCAAGAGAATGAAGCACCTTGCATCTTGGCAAGGGCGTCCAGCATGACTTGGGTATCATCAGAATGTAGCAAGTTCGTGATACGGCACGAACCCGAGCCAAGTGCTGCCAGAACCAGGACTCGGTTAGAGATACTCTTTGATCCTGGGGGAGTACAGGTCACTACCGATTCTGTGGGGATCCCAGGGTGTACAAGCACGCTGGGGGAGAGAATTATCTTGATGTCTCGGTCGGCCACGGAGCTAGCCTTTTTCTCATATGTCCTACCAATTCCCGATAGGAGAACAATCTTCTTCTGTTTGCCAGCATTCTTCTTGTCTACAGCCATGATTGAAATGAGTTCGTCGACCGGGCAATGCTTGTTCGCTGACCGTTTGCGTACAGTCTTATCCGAGAGTGAGGTAGGCAATCCATAGCTTGCGATGCATTTGGAGAGACGTGCAACAGCGGACGGATCTAGAACTCCAAGATAGCGAGCAAGTTCAGCCTCCTTCACCATACCCATGGCAACGCATTCTCCATGAAGAATTTGAGGAGTAAGGATGGCTTCCATAGCATGGCCAATGGAATGTCCAAAGTTGAGTAAATTTCGCAGACCGCCTTCACGCTCGTCTGCGGATACAACCTCTGCTTTTACGCGCACAGATCCTAGTACTATACGCTTCAGGATTTGTGCGATCGAGTCCAAATTCCGGCGACCATCTACAGGCTTTTGATCGATTGCGCGCAAGATGGTCTCGGCATTGCCCTCGAGAGCTGTGAATTCGTCCTCGTTCCAGATGGCGGCGGTCTTGACCACCTCAGCCATGCCGTTGATAATCTCCCGTTTCGGAAGGGACTCGAGGAATTGGAGATCGATGTATATCCTGTCTGGCTGCCAGAAGGCGCCCACGAGGTTCTTGCCAGCGGGAGTGTCAATGGCCGTTTTCCCGCCAATGGATGAGTCCACCATGGCCAGGAGCGTAGTTGGGACCTGAACGAACTTGATTCCTCGCATATACGTTGCTGCGACAAAGCCGATCATGTCACCAATAACCCCACCCCCGAGGGCGATGATCACAGTGTCGCGCGTGCATCCTTGCGATAGTAACCAGTCTTCCACAACGCCTTTTGTAGACCGCGACTTGGAGTTCTCTCCAGGAGGTATAGTGTAGGTGAGAAGGCGTGGGGGAGAAGAACGATTCGAAGCCTCCCGGTTGAAACTCTTTTCAAAGGTAGGAACGTAGAGGGGTGCGATGTTGGTGTCAGTAATGAGGACGTAGGTGGACGAGGGGATATTCGAAAGCAAGTCTTGGGCGATATAACTCTGCCAAAGCCCGTAGTCGACTACGATAGTCTCCTTCCCAAGAATCGGGACTTTGGTGGGCTGCGCAGAAGCTCCGTTGGCCGCCATTGTCAAAGATGTGTGAAGGAGTGGATGGGGGAGGATCTTAGGAGGGGGTCCGAAGACCAATGGTGGGAATTCCAAAAATCGTCTATCAGTGCGAGTAAGTGCAATTGAGTGCGGAACAAACAGTATTTACTAGTATTTCGGTATTTCAGCATACGTGTATGAGTGTCAGACGGGTTGAGATGACAGCCACCGTGAGTCAAGGCCGGCAAAATAACAATTGTCCTTGGGCGGTCAGCGACCCCAGCGCACTGTGTCATCCATTCCCCTCTCCGGCCACGGTCATCCCACAGCGCCTGCCACTTTTTCCCCCCAGCGGCGATATCGGAGTCGGGGTATCGGGGTCTTGGCACTTCGCATTTCCATCTCGTGTCATCCTGGACGTGCGGCCGCGTACCCATCCACCCATCACACCCATCCACAATGCTACACCCAACACTTACGATTGACTTCTTAGTACGAATTTTCGTCCCCGAAGCGTACCTCTTCGATTCCAGGTGAAAATATCGAACCCGTACTGCACTCACTTTTGATCCTCGTTTACCTAGAATACGGAAGTTATAATCTTAGTACCTCTATAGCACTCGACATGGGTTCTCGGTGTAGTTCTGTCGATCACATTTGCCATCGAGAGGTGCAAAATAACTAAGATGTATCCCTCTTAGGCGCCATTGCACACCAAGATTTGCGATCACGAGATTGGTTGACATTTCAACATTATCCAACGATCGTGTCCAGCACGATAATTATGACCTCTGTAGAACTAATCCTATATAGAGTCATTCCAGACCAATCCATAAACAGGCTAGCGAAGCAATACCAATGCCAGCATAGACGACTTACGCAGACT
This sequence comes from Dendryphion nanum, assembly GCA_020744415.1. Lineage (NCBI taxonomy): Eukaryota > Fungi > Ascomycota > Dothideomycetes > Pleosporales > Torulaceae > Dendryphion > Dendryphion nanum. Next base: position 587,382 of record JAGMWT010000004.1, on the reverse strand, counting down.
GTCTATAGCCAGCCAACGAAAGCAGGTTACGATTAATGATCATTGAACCAGTTCCCCATCGCAAAGTCCAATCTCAGATATCCTTGCTGATCTCCCTGTTTTTCAGACGAGGTTCGAGACTGTTTGTGCCTGTGTTTCCACCAGCGATCTTGACAGCATGAAAACAAATGCAAGTCATGTTTCGGCACCCCTATTTTGGCAAACCGTGCACAATCTGCGTATATATAATGATATGTTTTTAAAATTTGACTCAATACTCTTCTCTACATCACACTTCGCGATATCAACTATTTTATCTCTCACATTTAGAAAAACTCTTTTATTCTTTCTCTTAAAAACCTCGCTGCAAAAGAACCATGAACCCTTCCGCGGCACACCCTAAACGAGAGTGCTCTATAGCTCTAGACCGTGCCAGCACTATAGCGAGTCTCATGAGCACACACAATCAACATGACCAAGATGACGACATTAGCCACGCCCACAGTAACAAGAAGCTCAAGAAAGAAGCTATTTCCGCAGATGACGATGGCAAGAACGAAAGCAGCCTTGGGATCGAAACTAAGCTCCTAGACACGCGCAAATCAACGCTTGCAAACACAAATCACAAGCAGAAGAGATTCCGTCAACAGAGCAATGCATGCAATAGAAAAAAGTATGACTCCGAGCAGCAGCGTAGAAGAGGACATCGCGGAAACCATTCCTTAGAAGATAATGAGTATACGCCTGTAATTATCCACCAGGATGCCAATCGAGCAGATATCACGAGCGAGGAAGCAGCCAACGACAGAGACGGATTCAACAACAACAAAACGAACAAGCACGATCGCGAATCATCGCGTATTTTCACTGTCCCATCAAGAAGCTCAAACCTCCGCTTCTCCCTCTCCATTCCCAATACACCTCCAGCCCTTATCCCCACACCATGCCGATCCATCAGCGCTCTCAGTCCCTTCAACCACACACACTCAATACCCTCCCCCCTCCCCAGTATTCCCCAAATCCACCTCGCCAACACAACTCCCACCCCATCAACCCCAACACCCTTCCAGACTCCCCAATACTTCACCCCAGCCTCTTCCCCCTCCACCTCGATATCCGGATCCTCCGATCGCGCTGTCTCTCCCAGTAGTTGCGCCACCGTCTCGATGAACTATTCCAGCCCACACAATACCATTAATGCGGCTAAACGCCGAGAATCGGACATATACAGTTTCCCATCGACTCCTTCTTCCTCTCCCTCTTCCTCTTCCTCTTCTGCCACACCTACCCCAGAAATCCATCAACACGATGACGAGAACGAGGAATCTGAAGGCGATTCCTCAGGCGATGTGTTTGGAACTGCGTACCGAGACGCAAATCGCACTGGCGAGAAAGCCGTTTCCGTTCGTGACGGACAGGTCTCTGTTTCGGTCCGCGGGTCGGATGACGGTGTCGACGAGGAAGGGGAAAGGGATTCTGGGGGCGATGAATTCGCGCTTCCTTACAGGATGGGGAATGGCATGGGAAGTGGGGGTGGAGGTGGAAACCGACATCTGTCGATTGGGTCGGAAATGACGTCGGGGTCGGTTTATGAGCCGGGGGGTAGTGAGGAGGATAGTGAGGGGGAGGAAGGGGAGGGAGAGGGAGGGAGATGGTAGTGGGGACTGCAGTGAGTCATTTGAGGGCTGTGGATGGTATATGGCTGGAGGGTTGAGATTGGGATTGCGATAATTGCATGGTTTCGTTTGGGCGTTGGGATAAGGGTTAGATGGCATGGCTATCGCATACACATTAGGAATCAGGTTCAAAAATATAGGTTCATTTCTTCATTAAAATCATGTCTGGTTTGGTTTCTTGGTATTTACGTTTCCACAACATTGCGGCTGTTTGACTGAAAAGCACATTATATTGACTATTGAGTGCAACGCATGCAAAATCCACCCCCTTCCCTCCACTGAATAATGTCATTCAAAATGCCAAAGAGGGAGCCACTTATCCCAATCTCCCACCGCTCCCTAACCCAGAAAAGGCAGAGGCCCCATATACTCAAACCCTATCTCTTCCTCACTCCCATCCCCACCCCCCCTTTCCTCCCCCTCACCCCCTCTATCATACTCCGCCCCAAAGAACCTCCCCACCTCGGAATCAAACACTACCTCCTCGATCGGCCTCTCCTCACCATACATAAACGGCCTAATAAACGTCGCCCCACCTGCAAACCTCTCCATAAAAATCCGTAGCCGCGCTCCCCTCGTTTTCATCGTCTTGACAAACCCATACACCACATCCCGATGTAGCTTCATCGAAAAGTAGTGCCGCAGATTAGGCAGAATCTCTTCGGACCGCGACTGCGCCGTGAAGACCATATCGATGTTAATCGGTTTGGTACAGCGCGATGCGACGGCGTGACCGCGCTGGAAGAAATCGGTGAAGTAGATGAAGGAGGGGAGGAAGAGGTGGCCGAGGGATGCGGCGCGGACTGCGTCCGTAATTTTGAGCGTCGTGATATGGGTTTCTGGATCGATGTGGTCGAGGAGGTGGGAGCGGTTGTCGACTTCGAGATAGTGGAGTTTTTCCATGACATGGAGTTTCGGGGTGGTGGAACTGGGTAAATTAGTGGTAGAGTTTTGGGTGTAGGTGCCGCTTATGTGGGAGAGGCGTTCGAGCGAATCTTTTTGGTTGAGGAGGGCATCGAGGAGGCGGGGATGGGTTGTTGTGGGTTGGGTGGCTACTGGGTAGCAATCGTTCCAGGCGTAAAGACGCTCGCCGAGGTTAAGTTCTTTGAGGGATTTGGGGAGACTGAGTGCGATTTCTAGTAGATCAAGATAGATGTTGCATTCTATGAGCGTCAATGATTGGAGAGGTGTTGATCTTAGTGCATTTGGTGGAAGATCCTCGATACGGATGATGCCGCTGCCAGCTTCGAAGTTTACACAGGAAATAGTAATATGGCGAAGTGTTGGGTGGAGGAATACGTTCATGGCACGTCCGAGGTCGAATTTCCGATCTCCTTTGCCGTGTCCATGCAGTGTGACTTTTACGGTTAGCAATGTAACACAACACATAGGGGTATGAAAGCAATACTTACGAGATTGGAGCATCTGCAGAGGTCGATCTGGTATTGATTGATCAATAGAATCTCCTAACAGTGTCCAATAATCAATCTTTGTCCACCCAGTGAACTCATCAGTACGAATCCACTCAGAATTGTTCGGACATGGTGATTCGATTGTCAGATGGCGAAGCTTCGTCATTATCCGAACTAATGGATCCAGTTTTCGGATCCCAATTTCGACTTCATTAGTGTAGTGTATGGCTAGTGTTTGGATGTTTGACAATCGCTCGGTTCTGCTCCGCAATGCATATGCTATGCCATCGGCATGTGAACCATTCAATACTAAGAGTTTTCTCCAGATAAATGGCTCTGCGAGGCCTTGAAAACGTCGGTTGGTAGATGAGAGATTGCATAATGATTCGTGGCAATCTATTTGCTCAACTATGGCAAGTAGCAACTCGTCAACGAAATTGGATAGGCTCAACTGAGCCATAGCTACTGACGATGGCCCTTGCTCAGGCAACAGCTTGGGCGTAAGTACTTAGGTACCTGGGCAGCTGTAAATTCTCGATTGGGCGACTTCAGTCGACGGGCTGCTCAATTTTAGAGAAATAAGATTGTTTTTGTTTGTGATAATTCGTGAGCGGAGTGTGGTGAACAATGAACATCGGGGTAGTAAGTGTAGGCAATCTTAGATTGATTACCTAATGCATGAGCTAGTCCATTTGTGTATTAGACCCCTGCAGGCTCCAACCTCATGGACAACTCCATACCAACCCACCCGACGTTCATGATTAATTCCCTCGTTATCATCAGGTTTCATCCTCATTCAATGAATATAGATAGGAATAAAAGATCTTCCAGTCTCTCATTCATCCGCCTCATAACCCTCTAATCCCAACCATTCCTTCCTCCTTTTCAGCAAATCACTGATGCGATTCCCACCAGGTGTGAACTCATGTCCTTTCTTCATATCCAACACAATCTGCCTATCGATTGCTCTATCCAAACTGCTCTCAATCTCCTTGGATGGTGTCCGCGTTGCAGCTTCATCCCTATCCATAGCCTTGGACTTATTCACCGGTGTTGATGGAAGAGGACGGACACGCGCTTCGACGAGCCCTAGATTCGGTTTCGCTTGTGTATCCTCTCGTGATACTAGAGTAGGCTTGTCGAATGTATTGTTCCTCCATGGCGTCTTCCTCACGGCAGGTGGAGGAGTACCTGGTGGCGTTGTTGAAGTGCTATTTTGCCCTGCGATTCCATCGCGCTCTTCTGAATGCAACTTCTGAATGAAAGCACTGATATGCTCTGCAGAAGCAATCTGAGGTACTTCGTTCTTGTTGTCCTTCATGTTTCTGACCGCTTCGCTTAGTGGGCTTCGGCGGGTGATTTGCGACTTTTTATCAATCTTGGATGCGGAAATTGGTATCGAAAGTCGTTTAATAAGGTCGTGGGACAATCGAAGCGCCGTTACACTCTGGGCGGGACCATGAACACCATTCCCCGATTTGTATGATAGGTGGATCGCCGGTGGGGACACAGGAGTTTTTGTCACGTCAAATATCGTCCTCCGAGCTGCCCTGGGGACGGTAATGGAGTGAAGTGGTGATTGGTATTGTAGCGGAGTTTGGTGATTGTTGGGGACGTCATTTTGTAGGGTGAATTTTCTCCGTCTGACCGCTGATTCGGTATCACGGCTCTCTTTCTTGACCGACTGCGAAAGAATCGGGTTCCTGTAGGTGAGACGGATAGAAGCTTCGCTGCCATCGGCATCTTCAGGTTCTTTTGAAATTAAACCATGCTTTGCGCCTATCATTTTTCGTATACTGTTTTTCATATCACCTAGATCTTCGAGCATAATTGCTCGGGTAGCTGAAGATGTGCCTTTGGAACTAGAATTGTCATATGAAAAATTTCTAGATCCAGTGACAGTACTATGTTTTGGAGTTGTCAAAATCGAGCTTTGCATCTTCAAATGCACGGGGCATCGACGTTGACGTGATGACGGTGTAAGTACATCCGTACCATTAGGGTCATGCGCAAAGGCGTCCTCTACCTCGTCACGTTCTTTCCTAAAAGGCGAAGCTGGAATTATCTTCCTCTCGACCCCTAGTCTTGAAGAATCTATGATCGTCTCTTTAGGGGCTCTGAATGGTGTTGCTTGCATGATCTTTATTCCGGGGACTGGTGCCTGAAATAATGACTCCAGACCGACATCTACCATGGACTTTCTGGTAGAAAATGATTTAATTGGCAAAGGGAGCCCACCTTCCCTTCGCTTTCTCCCCACCTTTTCGGTCTGAGGGGTCGTGGTCTGGTTTCGCGCTGGAGATATAATGAGCTCGGCGTATGATCGAATGTCATTCATGATCTCGCGAATTTCTCGTCGTTCTAGCTCAACATCGATAGAGAGCCCGCGAGCTGATGATTCTTGCTTAACAGGAACAGTTGTGCTGGCAACTGACTTCGAGGGTGGTATTCTGATATCCACAGCGATTGAAGGCGGAGGAGTCTGGAAGGCATCGCTTTGCTTAATATCAGTTGCTTGTTTCGGCGGTGTAGATTGCGCCGTCTGTTTTGGTGCCATGTTCTTGTCTTTGCTGGGCCATAGTGGCGAGTGAGTTGACTTTCTCGGAGTCTTGTTCATATCGTAGAGAAAATAGAATTCACTAGGGCCAATTTCAAGTCGGAAGTTTCCTTGGCTATGGTCCTGTTGCCGGGAGGTGCTTACTGGTATGCGGAAGTCGATGCCGTGTCGCGAGTTAACTCTGCGCCTGAAATATTCATATAGCAATGAGTTTGGGGGCGATAGGCCTGTAGTGGGGTTTGTGAGCTCGCCCAAACAACTTTTCAAAGAGCTCGCCATCGCACTGCTGTGCTGGGGAGCCTAATTCAGTATTCACTTTCATTGCCGTGACAACAATATGATTTCAGACGCAACATGAATGCTTCTAGCAATGAATGATTTCCATCGCTTTTATGGATGAACTGGGAGAATGATGATACTTTTGTCATCATATTGCAGGAAACCAACAAAGAATGGATGAGACATGGGCAAACGTTGCATTCGTTAGGTTCTTCGCGCTCCGTGTGTTAGCCGCGGTATCTATCAAGGAAAACCCCGAACAGTACCCTCTCAAAAAATTGCAATGTTTGTGCGACGTGAACATAGAGATATAGTCGGTTCCATAAAGTCTTATCTACAGCTATCTAGGTTCGCTCGTTAGGTGTATAACATGCAGAGATATTGTTTGCTTCCAGGAAACCTGGGGAACAAAGTAAGTCAAAAAATCATCTACAAGGCTCGAAATGTCCGATATCTACCATTCAGCCATTTATGGCTGCGCTGGAGTGTATTTATTTGTGTTCTTGGTTCCGCTCCTGGGAATTTTTCATAGCTTCTCCTTCAAGCTGGCCTTGAGCCTCCTCTCGACGGCCTCAAGGTACTCGTTTGTTGTTACCCACGCTGCCCTGTCCTTACGTCCAGCAGCAAGAGCCAAATCCTTCGTCATGATACCGTCAATATCGACAGTGTCGATGCAAGCCTTCTCAAGCTGCTCGGCGAAAACAACGAGGTCCGGGGTGTCGTCGAGTTGTCCACGCCTAGAGAGACCTTGAGTCCAAGCAAAGATGGAGGCAATGGGATTAGTCGAGGTCTCCTTGCCCTTCTGGTGCTCGCGGAAGTGACGGGTCACGGTGCCATGCGCAGCCTCAGCCTCGAAGGTTTTGCCGTCAGGTGTCATGAGTACGGAGGTCATGAGGCCGAGGGAGCCAAAACCTTGGGCAACAATATCAGATTGTACGTCGCCATCGTAGTCTAGGTCAAGTTAGCTTGGTTCAGTAACTCTACTGTTTGGAAAACATACTCTTCATGGCGATGACCATGCCGCCCTCGCTCTTCAACATTTGTGCGACCATGTCGTCAATGAGGCGGTGCTCATACCAAATACCGGCAGCCTCAAACTCCTTCTTGTACTGGTTGTCATAGATTTCCTGGAAGATGTCCTTGAAACGGCCATCGTACGCCTTCAGAATTGTGTTCTTGGTGCTCATGTACATGGGAAGCTTCTTGGTGAGCGCAATCTTGAAACTTGCGTGAGCGAAGCCTTGGATGGACTCGGTGGTGTTGTACTGAGTCTGTGCAACACCGCCGCCAACGGGGAAGTCGTAGACCTTGATGGTCTCGGGCTTGCCACCCTTGGGGGTAAAGACCATCTCCAAAGTACCCTCCGTATCAATGACACGGTCCTTTGCGCGGTACTGGTCGCCGAATGCGTGACGGCCGATAATGATGGGTTGCTTCCAGCCAGATACCAGGCGGGGGATGCGGGGGATGACGATGGGCTCGCGGAAGACGGTGCCGCCACTGCGAACGGGAGGGTTAGCAACGTGATCTTCCGTGTTCGATTGAAGGTTTGCGGGAGAAGTCTTACAGATGGTTTCGGATTGTGCCGTTGGGAGACAGCCACATCTTCTTGAGCTTGAACTCCTTGACACGCTCCTCGTCGGGAGTGATGGTGGCACACTTGACACCAACTGAGTACTTCTTGATGGCCTCGGCGGCATCGAGAGTGACCTTGTCCTCGGTCTCATCACGGTAGGGCAGGCCCAAGTCGTAGTATTTGAGATCAATCTCGAGGTATGGGTGGATGAACCTGTCCTTGATCTCCTGCCAGATGATCCTGGTCATCTCATCGCCATCCAGCTCGACCACGGGGTTCTTGACCTTGATCTTCTTGACTGAGGACGCCATCCTTCTCTGCTGTCCAATTGCGAAGGGGGAAGTGGAAGAGGTTGCAGATGCAGCAGGTGCAAAGTGGGATCGTCGTGCAGTGAAGAGAGCAGCAGCAGGCCGAGTGGTTGAGTTTGCAGTGGTGGCCAAGGATCTGGTCGCGAAGCCACAAATCTGACGTCTTGGGAGGCGTTGAAGAGTGCAAGTTGCAGCAGAGCGGTAGACCGCAGAAGAAGTCGTAGGTCTCATGGCGGTGGTGATGCTAGCGTCCCGCAAGCCCGATGGTGAAGGGATGGATAACCTCGGGCCAGAAGCGCCCAAGCAGCGAGGCAGAGCAGAGACACACACGTGCAGGTCCTAGGTACCTAGGTTGCACAGTAACGGATGCTACTATGTATGGTGGAGACCGGAGAGGACTGGAGGTCGACAAGTGCTAGCTTTCCGGCCGCGCTTGTGTGAGTGAGGCACAACACCGAATAGACAGGCAGGGACAGAGGGAGAACTGGCTGTCGTGGCTGGAATGGGCGTGATGGGCGCGATGGGTGGCCGGCGGCGCGGGGTAATGAAATCCGAGGTCGTCGAGAGAGTTGCAACAATCGCCGCCAGCCCACGGCGCGACCCGACGGCTTTTAAGAGATTAGGAAATGGCAGAAGAGCCGCAGGGTCGGAGTGCTAGGGCGGATGGTGCTGTACGAAGTGAGGGGTGCGGAGCTTGCTTCCCAGGTCCGACCACGCCGTGGCATCTATCCAAGGTTGATCTGGTGAAAGGCGGCGATGGGATGATGGCTGATGGACGGTATGCAGCAGGCGTCGCGGCTAATACAATTCAGACGTCTTTACCCCGCTGTGGACAAGACGAACTCCTAGAGGTGGATTTTCCCTTGGGATTTTTAATTGCTGCAGAGGGGGGCGAGGAGAACGAGCAGAACGAGGAGAAGGAACGTCTCTTCCAATACCTCTCGGTTCTCCCGCGCCTGGTCATTGAGGCCCTGCTCCGGCCATGTTCATGGTCATGTTACCTGACTGCATCTCGTCACAAGCTGTCGATGAGCCGCCTAGACGTGGGGCACCAGCCCTGGGAGCTGCGAAAAGCGGAAGTTGGCGCAAAAGGCCCGTTCGTCTCGGAGAAGCTCCAGTCTCCCCGTTGTTGCGACCTTCGGCGGATAGACCATTGAGCTATCATGGAAAATATTTCTGGGGGGTTCGTTGCGTTGCGACACGATGGCTGAACAAAGAGGTGATTGATGACCGGGGCGGAACCGATAGAGGTGGGAAGATTGACGTCGTGCGATTGCGGGGAGTGCGTGGGCTTTGGCTGGCAGACGCAGGGCAAGGCAGGGCAGGGCAGGGCAGGGTCGTGGTGGTCGCGCGTGCTTCTCGAACTCCAGCTCTGTTGTGTTTTGAACTCTATTTAAACGCACGACACATGTCTGCACATCAGCCATGGATATTTCCGCACACCCAGCCTCTACGGGCGGGCGGAGATCAACAGCGCCCAGGAGAGGCATTCCATTGGCTGGCATGGGCCTACAGGTGGCTACATCAGGACATGCCAACTGAAACCTCCCCTTCTCGACCCTCTGATTCTCTACATGTGATATTCAAGCCCTGCCAGTGCCCGGATCTTACCGTAACAGATGGCTGCCATTTCTCGACTGTCCATCTACTACCTCGGATAGCCACCACCACCACCACCATCATCATCATCATCACCATCAATGTGACAATTCACTAGGCTTTGGAGGCTCCGTACACTTCGGAGGCCCTTTGCTTGGCTCATGTGGAGGCATCTTCCTCTCGCCATCGACCTTTTTGGCCTTCACAAGCACCGGGATCACGCCGCCTGTCTCCAGCATAAACTCTCTATGGCCAATCGACTTCAATATGCTCCTAATCGCCCCCGAATGGCTCGTGAAAGATAGAAATAGCCCGTCGTCATGTGCAAATACGTCATCTAGGAGCAGTCCTAGGCGATATTTGCGCGCGCTTCCAGGCTCGCGATAGTCGGCTGCCCACAGGGGATCCTGCTCCGAGAACCCGTCTTCGAAACGCAGATGGGGAAATCTCTTCTGGATTTGCGAAGCTGTGCTCCGGCGGTCGCATGTATGAACGCCAATGGCCTCGCGTAGGAGCTGTCAATGTTAGCTGCGGGAACAGCGATAGCAACACTAGAAAATGTCCCAACATACCTCCTTGACCAGAGGCTTGTACGGCCTACTACTGGGGATATCCGCGTCCTTGAAGCTCAAATCTGCCGTTTCAATCGCCCGAACGAGTGGACTGACGTAGTAGGACTCTGGTGCTGGTATGCCCTTGGGAAGCTGTGTCTTCCACAACTGATAAACATCTCTGGCTTGATCCTGCCCTAACTCTGTAAGATTGGCATCGGCCCAGATAACTCCATCTGCACCATCGAGCATGGACCAATAGCACTGGGGGAGTTAATGATCAATACAATGGCCGGCGTTGAGGGAAAAACGATAAAATTACTTACATCCCATGCGGGAGTGCCATATTTTGATTCTGCAACATTGTGATACCCCTGGCCATGTCTCCCCAAGAAAAGCACCTTATAGTGCTCATCTTTCTCGCTCGTCTCATTCAGTTTTTGAACATATCTGTGGAATCGCGACCATAATGCTTTGATTTCGCCAGACTCTTCCTCATCCGTCTCATATTTCCGGTCAATGAGGCCAAAATTTTGTTTTCTCTGCATTCAGTTAGTTCTCTCCTTACATGATCTATTCTATCGGAACTTACAAAATCAAATTTCAGGTCGTCCGTGTCCTCCTCCGACTGCAGAAAATATCCTTTTATGGTCGTATACTCGAAATGGCCTGGCTTGCCCATCCATGGAGCTTTGATATCAGTTACGCTCTGCATAGTGAAGAATAGCCCTAAAACTGTCGCTAAGAAGAGACTGGGTCTATGAATATATGTAAGTGCGAAGATACAAGGTGCGAACAAAAGAAACCCCACATTATTGTATTGAAGCCGAATATACGGCAATGGCACTTGCGAGGCAATTCTAGCATAACAAAACAAGGGAACGGTTAGGATGAAATAAGCTTGAGCTCAACCATTGCGAGAGGGAACTTCAGATAATTGATGCGTCGTGGTTGTTAGTGGAGGACTGCAGATGCTGTTCGGCCCCAGATGTCGGGACATGACAAAATACACGGGATGCCCCACTTTCGTCCGGGACCAATGAAATGAACGAATGAACGCGTTGCAGCACATCATGCCTAGCTCTGCCTAGGTAGTGAGGGAAAGTGAGCATTGCTGCTGTAGTGGCAAGCACTTTATATTGACGAATTAGCGACTCCAAATCGGACCCATTGCTTCTACTACACGCTCCAGAAGGATTCCTTTTTGTGCGACGTGCTTTCGTCACCTAGACCACCAGACCCATCGCCTAAACGCCAATCCATGCATGCATCGTTGAACAAGGTGACAATTTACAAGTTTGCTTGAGCATGCTCCCGTTCGACCTCATACATAAAGTCAAAATAAGGCTTGTCAAAGTGATGCACACGTACATAACCATCCTCTCCACCGCTGCAGTAACCTGTCTTTTCATTAGTGTCCGCATCCGTGATAAAACCAAAGACTTCTTACCAGTGCCTTGCGGATGAACTGCGACATAATTGACTGTAGCACACTGGGTCAGCATGGGAACCATCGAGCAAGAAGTGGAAGTCTTACGAGGTCCAAAATGTCCACGAACTCTACCAATCTCCTCCGCAAAGATCTTGTGGTAAAATCTGGCCTCGAACTTTCCTTGTCGGGCACTCGTTGTCGTGACATCCATAGCAGCCTGACCACCGCCCAAAATAACATAGTCCTTCACAGGGGTTATCGCCGCCGAATTCAGTGGGGTATCTGTGGTATATGTTTTAAGGATCTCAAGGCTATCGGCTGCGATGAGCTAAAACCGGTTAACTATTGTATCCACAACAGCGCAATATCGCAACATACCTTCGCACTCTTATCCTTGCTTGCTGTGATGAAGTAAGTGCGGTCGGGTGCCCATTGAAGGTCGGTAACTGCAATCATTAGCGTTATTCTTTGGTATAGCGGCCTGTACCTACTTTGCATATCCTCTTCATGGGCCTGGCGGCTGTATAGAAGTTCGCCGGATTTGGAGTCGTATTGCGATACGCTTCCATCTTCATGGCCTGCTATGATGTAGTACGCCAGGTAGCTGAATCCAGCGACTGTAGCCTTGCTATCTTCACACACTATTCGCAGAGATTGCTCGTCGGTTTGCTCAGCAGTCGGGTCGGGATTGATCTCGTAGACAACGATGGTACCTAGATGGCCAGATCTCTTTTCTGTCACACCAAGGAGCTGTCTGCCGTCCGAGGAGAATTCGACGCGCTTCACCGCAGTAGGGAAGTCCCAAGTCTTCAGTAGCTTGCCCGTCTGCACCTCCCATAGTCTCATCGTATTATCAGCGCCGCCGGTTGCAAGGAGGGTAGAGGTCGGGTCAACATCGACGGTCCAGAGCGCGCCCTGATGGCCGTGGTACGCTGGAGCACCAAGTCAGTCTCCAGAAAATATAACGCTGTCTTCATCCGAGAGTCGAGGTGCTATGAACTCACTTCCTAGACGCTCTCCATTATGCGAGTACCAAGCACACACGACGTGATCTTTGGAAACCGAGAACTGCGACCGTCAGACATTTTGTAAAAGATGGTGGCGGGGGGATTTTCGCATACGATGATGTCGCCGTCGGGATTGTATTTGACCTGGGTGAGCGCGCGCTCGTGGCCGGACAAGAGAATCGGACGCATATTGGGCGGATTTGTGGAGGAAATCGGGGTTATGGTGTGGAGGAGGTGGTGGTCTCTTATAAATTTCGGCACCTTCTGTTTCGTTGATATCGACCTCTTTGGTGGTTGAAGTGGGCTGGCTTTAGACTAACCTCTTTAGGTCTAGGGCGAACGATGACTCTTCACAACCGTCCCCGCTGCACTCACAACTCCACATGTCCACGCCATGCTTCCTTCACCACACATGTGCACCATCCAGATGTCCTTCGTCACGAAACTACAGCGGACAGTGATATGCCACCATCAGCTTCTTCTCTCTGACGGCATTGCGGACCACTGCGCAGAGCAGGTGTATATTGCAGCCTCCACTTAGCTGAGAGCTCCTGGTTCTTATCGAACAGGCACATTCTCGGAACCTAACGCAACTGATGTCCACTGCAGTTGACAATGTGATAGAGAAACTAGCATAATTGCAACTACAACACATAGTCATACCCTGCAATGAGTCACTGGGTATAGAGTGTCTCCCAATGCCTAATTTAGAATACGTATCTGTAATTCATCTTGGGGTTTCGAAGCTGATCATTGAAAGGCTCGTGTATTGATATGTCACAGCTACTTGCAGATTCCTCCTAGGATTGATTCCCTTTTGCATCTTCCAAATCTCTGTAGGGTGAGAAGGCGTCTCTGTTGCTTCTATGGCGCACCCAGTGCTGTTTCTACGATGCGGGCGGGTCACTTCACCTTCTTGATGGTGAATAGTTTCTACGGATCGGTCACACGTAAAACGTCCTACCTCAATACTGGTGGTGACCATCACCATCATCACCATGACTGCTGCTGTTGTTGTCGTTGTTGCTGCTGCTGCTGCTGCTGTTTCCACCACGGACATCTCAATGCAATGGTGGGCCTTGGCACGACACAACAACACCACACCCCCAGACACGCGCACCAACGCGCCTTCCATCCAGCATCCCACTAAGCACCTCAAGGATTTCACCTTTCCGATGGCCAAACAAGAGCTGGCTGCTGTTCTCAGGAACTTGCAACCTCTCTCCAAAGGTCAGTATTTCACTGCGTTTGGCCCGGATGGCAGGTTCTTCTTCGGTACTCCCAACGGCTACGCGGCGAAGGGCCTACCCACCGAGATTATTCAACGCATCTTGTCTGGTTCTGTTCGCAAGGTTGTCTATGCTTCATTCAGTGACCATCCTGAGGTTTGGTTCGTCGCCTATGAAGCCATCAGTGGCCCGTCCTATGGTAAGTACATATTTAATGAGTTAGGAATCCAAAAGCTCATCTTTATTAAGAACTCGGAGACGCGTCGCCGCCCGTACTGGACAGGTATGTATCCTCCCTGCTAGTTCCAAAGCAATTGCCCAATCAACCTATGCCATTTGTACGAGTACAGTTTGGGGCGAGCCATTCTTTCATTGCTTGGTCAAAAAGGTCATGGATGTATCACAACGTTCCAACCTCTGTCCAGCGCTTCTTGAAACACCAGAGCCATAATGAAAAGACCAAGCCATGTAGAGGGAACTTTAATACAGATTGTCCATTCACGATTGCATTCCATCACGATGGATCGTTCTTCGCCCTAGGTACAAAGTTCCTACCCAAACACGCCACGCGAATGAATCGATATCATGTTTACAACCTTGTTCAAGATGAACCTCTGGACCTTGGGCTTCGACGCCTCTGTCAGAAGCAGACTTATACACATCTCGATCTGGTCGATGTTATAGTGAGTAAAAGCTTTTGGCCTTTTAAGGCCCAATCTCTTGCTGAAGTTCTATACTGACAATCTTGTAGCATTTTGCTATTGACCCATTTCGCCCGTGCGCTGACAATTACGTTGTTATCAAAGCACAGAACTTTGGACAAGATGACGATTTTATGGTATGCCTAGCCCCTCAAACCCCCGTATTCCGTGTGTCACCACTTGATACCTCGATTCAAATGAACAAGGCCCCAAAAACATATCAGTGGGCGGTCGTGACCCGCCGTGGTCGTCCACATCCCGCGGATACATGGGAACTCATCTTGGATCCAGGTTCCCGGGTCAAGGTCATTGATGATTTAGGAAAAGAATGGTTCCACGCAGAGGCAAGGGACGGTCGCATAGGGTATGTTCATAAGTCCTGGCTGAAATTCGACAAGGAAAAGGATCTGGGATCAAAGCCCCACGGTGCCTACCACGATTTCAAGATAGAGACCACGCAGTTCTTTCTTTCGCCCCTCGGATCAGCCCGGGCATTCCCCAACATTGTCCAACACCTCCGACAGACAAAGACTTGCGAAAACGAAGCGTGCAAGCACGTTAAACAGACCGTCGACGGGCTCGGTATCTGTCACCACGATCTGGAGAGGCTGCTCCGCGGCGCGGACACCTACAGTTACGCATTTCTCAAGGATGAACGCAACAAATGGCACCCGGACAAGTTTGCGCGGCTATGTCACCCCAACCACCGCGAGGAGCTGACGAAGAAGGCAGAGTGCGTCTTTGTGTTCGTCGGCTTGTTGATGGACATGCTGTCAGCAGAGAGCAATGCCTGAGTGGTCTTTGTAGCAGAGGGTGAGGACTTCAATGGTAGTGATGCACTGGGGTGTGGACGCGTTGTGGTAGCATACGTGGCCCACATTGCAGGCCCGCATTGCAGGAACCTGGGCCAAGTCTGAGGGAAACGGGTCCAAATGGAAACACGAGGTACTGTATTAATGAACTGAGGGTGGTTCCTTAAGGCTGTAAGGCCTGGGGAATGATGTTAATCAATGACTTGCGCATATCGATCCTAAAACGGGTGCGCACAGAGGGAAATCGTCCGTCACAGTTCTTTTTCTCCAGCTAGCTAAACTCTTCTCCCGTCACTCGCTCTCTTCCACCCATCGTCCCTTGTGCATCCTTTCCCCAGATTGTCAATTGATTTGACTCGATGCCGCTTGTGCTATTTGCCGTCTTGTTCCCTTCAAGCAATACGTAATTAGCGGGCGGTTATGTGCGGTCCGGCCTCGGAGGGGACAGTGCAAATTCCTGTGGGCAGGGCCTTCACCATTGTTTAAACTGGATCAAAGTTTCTGGCACGCACGCAGGCACTGGCTGGCCATCTCTTACCTGAGTCATTGAATCTGTCGAAATTCCACACCGTCTCTCCCTAGGCCCAGGCACCGCGACGGCCAGGTGTATTATGAGTGTCGGCATCCCATGCGAATCCTCTCGTTATCCTCTCTTACGTGCTTGGCCGCCATGAGGAAAGCGCACCTGCCTCATCCGATCTGCGGTGCGCCGCTAGCTACCCCGCCGAAAAAGTTCCATCGCTCACCGTCGCCATGGACTCTCACGGCGACTCTCTCCACGAACGCGACTTTCAACTCTTCTGCGCGTCGACGACTCTTCTCCACCACCTCGCCCGCCATGACGGCCTCCAAGATCGACGGCACTGCCATTGCCCGCAGCATTCGTGAGCGCCTTGGTGCGCAGATCCAGCAGCGCCAGCAGACGAATGCACGATATCGCCCGTCGCTGAAGATTGTGCAGGGTGAGTCAGGCCATTCATACACCAAAGAGAACTGTCCAATTCTAATGCTGACTTGATGATACAGTTGGCGACAGGTCTGATTCAAGTACGTGATGTGCCATTGCCACATGATGGTTTCTCTTGGAGCCATGCCTATTGACTATGTGGTCCAGCTACCTATGTGCGCATGAAACTTAAAGCCGCAGAAGAGGTATGCCCACACCCCCACCGACACCAATGCTGAAGATAGGAGCAAACCTTACTGAGCATCGAATAATAGGCCAACATCGATTGCGAGCTTGTCAAGTTCCCCGAAGACGTCTCCGAGGCCGAGCTCCTCCAGAAGATCTTCACCTACAACAATACCCCCGCTGTTCACGGTATCCTCGTTCAACTGCCCCTCCCGAAGCACATCTCAGAACATACCATCACGTCCGCCGTGGCCGATGAAAAGGACGTGGATGGGTTTGGTATCACTAGTATCGGCGAGCTCGCCAAACGGGGAGGTCATCCACTCTTTACTCCGTGCACACCAAAAGGTGTCATGGTCCTCCTGCAGGAGGCCGGAGTCGACGTCAAAGGCAAACACGCAGTAGTCCTGGGAAGGAGCGACATTGTGGGCAGCCCAGTCAGCTATCTGCTTAAGAACGCTGATGCCACCGTCACTGTCTGTCATTCCAAGACAGCCAACCTGCCCGAGGTCGTGAAGCTGGCCGATATCATAGTGGCCGCCATTGGACAGCCAGCTTTCGTGAAGGGCGATTGGATCAAACCAGGAGCCGTCGTAATCGATGTAGGCACCAACTACATTCCCGACTCTACCAAAAAGTCGGGCCAGAGGCTGGTTGGTGACGTCGACTTCGACTCAGCCGTCGAGATTGCCTCTCATATTACCCCTGTCCCTGGTGGTGTCGGACCTATGACTGTAGCTATGCTCCTGCAAAACGTCGTTGATTCTGCCGATGCCGCCTTTGATAGGCAAAAGGCACGCAAAATTACTCCCCTCCCCCTTAAGCTTGAGGATCCTGTTCCCTCAGATATCGAGGTCTCTCGTAAACAGCACCCCAAACAAATCACAACTGTCGCAAAGGAGGTTGGCATCCTGTCTCATGAACTAGAACCCTATGGCGCCAGCAAGGCTAAAGTTGACTTGGCTTTGCTCAAACGACTTGAGCATCGCCAGAACGGGCGGTATGTTTTGATTGCAGGAATCACTCCAACACCCCTCGGGGAAGGAAAATCCACGACAACTGTTGGTCTGGCACAAGCCTTAGGTGCACATCTTGGAAAAATTTGTTTCGCCAACGTGAGACAGCCTAGTATGGGACCTACCTTTGGTATCAAGGGCGGGGCGGCAGGCGGAGGATACAGCCAGGTCATTCCCATGGACGAGTTCAACCTTCATCTTACTGGAGATATCCATGCCATCACTGCGGCGAACAATTTGCTCGCAGCCGCCATTGAAACCCGAATGTTCCACGAGAACACGCAGAAAGATGGGCCGCTGTTCAGGAGACTAGTGCCTGACAAGAAGGGCAAGCGAGAATTTGTTCCTGTTATGTACCGCCGACTGAAAAAGTTAGGCATTGACAAGACAAATCCTAACGACCTCACTGAAGATGAAATTCGCCGCTTCGCAAGACTGGATATTGATCCCGATACGATCACCTGGAGACGTGTTCTCGACGTGAATGACAGGCATCTGCGGCAAATCACCGTTGGCCAGGCTCCCACAGAGAAAGGCCAGACCCGTGTGACGGGCTTCGACATCGCAGTAGCCAGCGAGTGTATGGCGATTCTTGCGCTTAGTAACGATCTTGCTGATCTAAGAGAGCGCCTGGGCCGTATGGTTGTCGCCAGCTCTCGCAGCGGCGACCCAGTGACTTGCGATGATATCGGTGCTGGGGGTGCTTTAGCTGCTTTACTCAAAGATGCCATCAAACCGAACCTGATGCAGACCTTGGAGGGTACCCCCGTCTTTGTCCATGCCGGTCCTTTCGCCAACATCAGCATTGGTGCTTCGTCTGTGCTAGCCGATAAATTGGCACTGAAGCTTGCAGGTACTGAGCCAGAAGAAGACCACAACGAGAAGACTGGATATGTCATCACTGAAGCGGGTTTCGACTTCACAATGGGAGGTGAGCGGTTCTTCAACATCAAATGTAGATCATCCGGCCTCATTCCAGATACGGTGGTCATTGTCGCCACGGTGCGTGCACTTAAGGTACACGGTGGAGGCCCAGACATTTCTCCCGGCGCTCAACTTCCTGAAGTCTATCGAACCGAGAACATCGAAATATTGCGCAAGGGATGTGTCAATCTGAAGAAACACATCTCGAACGCCAAAGAATTTGGAGTGCCTGTCGTGGTCGCCATCAACCGGTTCTCCACAGACACGCAGGCTGAAATCGATGTTATTAGAGAGGAGGCGCTGGCTGCAGGAGCGGAAGATGCGGTTCCTGCAAATCACTGGGCTGAGGGTGGCAGAGGTGCGGTTGATCTCGCCCACAGTGTCATTGCAGCTAGTTCCAAGCCGAAACCCGACTTTAAACTTCTTTACAGCCTTGATGGCACAGTACAAGAGCGCATCGAGAAGATTGGCCAGATCATGTACGGCGCTGAAAAAGTTGAATTCTCAGAGCTGGCCCAGAAGAAAGTGGACACATATGTCAAACAAGGACTTGGTAATCTCCCTATATGTGTGGCAAAAACGCAATACTCTCTCAGTCACGACCCTGCTCTCAAGGGTGCCCCCAGTGGCTTCACCATCCCCATCCGCGATGTCAGAATGGCAGCCGGTGCAGGGTATCTGTACGCTTTGGCCGCAGATATACAGACTATCCCTGGACTACCGACGGCACCTGGTTACTTGAACGTAGACGTAGACACCGAAACTGGAGAAATCGATGGACTTTTCTAGGCCTATTGGTTAAGGCGTTCATGGTACGGATACTTGCGTATACTGGGTAGGGGTGCTAAGCGGTTTATTCAACATCTCAGCATAGCGATGGGCTATTCAAATTTCGGATTTCTCAACGACAGACAGTCTCGGTGACATTACAGGAGGGTTATAGTAAGTCGGGTCGGTTAGGCGACTCTTCAAATGAGATAGACCCAATTACAGGGTGCGGTATAGAACTTAGACCATCAACGATCTCACAGTCAAACAATGCGCCGGCAGATCCATGATGTCAACAGGTTGACCTGGAGCAATCGTGGCCTTGGATAAGCAAGCGTCATGATGCGAACTGCCCCTCATCATTCCTTCGTCCTTCATCCCTCGTCCCTCGTCCCTGGCTCTGGCTTCTCATCATCGGTTAACGAGCACTTTACTACTGAGTACGGGTGATTGATACTGCTTCGGCACCTGTGCCACTCTGTGGCAACGGAGGCTTTGAACTTCTAAACAGTGCCATATGGGCTTAGCGTCGTCGAGACCATTATTTTCGCCCGTTCCCCCACATTAGACGTAGCTGTAGGCGAAGGGGGCACAGCTGCAAGGCCCAACTCATGCCTGCAATCATGAAGCAGAGCCTGAGGCCAAAGCTGGACAAGAAAGCGTACGGCGCAGTGACCATTGGGCCCATGTACCACTACTCTGTATGCCTCAGTCAGTCTAATCCCTTGAAGGGGGGAGCAACACCAGGTCGAATCGCCAACCTCGCCACTCTCTTACATCTCGAGATGCAACGCCAGTAATCTATTTCAAGCAGCGACAAGTGGATATATATTCTCGAATAACAATATGGTGACCAGCTTGCTTCATTCTGGGCCATCAGTACTCTTGACGAGACGCGAAAGGAAAATGATGGCAAGTCAGAAGTTTATCGCCATGAAGATCATTTGCATGCTACACTATTTCTGAATCAGTCTTTTAAAACCGCTCAACTGTATACTAAAAAGAGATCTGAGCCGGTCTAACATCGTGTTAAGCAAGGAACCAATCACGGAACCAGACTTAAATGAGAACGTGCGAAGTCCCAGGTCGGCGGTACGCTGAGGCATAATTTCTACGCCGCGAGGTCCGTCCCACCCGACCCGGCCTCGTACCGCTCGCCATCAACCTAGGAAGTACCCGTGGATGGAACGGTCCACAGCACGTGTGTAGGGAATCTTTTGGGTAGCTGTTCTTCTGCACATGTGCACCTAGGCCATTTATGCGACCAACGATGAACATCTTCATATGATTTGTTCTTCTCTCAGAGCCTCGGTAGCCAGTATAAAGATAGATGGACCTTGTGCCTTTTGAAAGCACAAGAAATCCAAGATATCTTCCGGCTTTAAGCTAAAATATTTACTTTTTGGAATTGGCAAAAGCTATACGGGTCGAGAACCGGTTCTCAGTAAAAATGTTATTGTGTTCTTCGCGGACATTACCTTCGAGAGTGCCGTGACACGATCTTATATTTTAGTCATATTCCTTCATTAATCTCAAGATCTTCGCCATAGGACCAATCTTTGTTTGTTGTTCACGTCAAATATATATCCGGACTTCGATGTGGTACAGAGTTTTGTCAAAATGATCGTCGCCTTTACTCGGCCGAGTATCCGTCTACGCCGCATGCCACCGGTGCAGTTGGTCACTTCAAACGCCATCATCACCATCGCCATCACCATTTTTACCTTCATAGTTAGAATAACTATTGCTTGATATTGATTAGAAGCGTTTTTTTTTTTTGCCATTGGTGTAGTATCGGCTTGTAGCCCTCAACGCCCTGATCGCTCATGGTGGCCCTTCGTAGGAGGACTTCTTCGTAATTCTGTGCCTCAGTCTAGCTTTCTTCATCTTCAGTGGGTCTTTGCAGGTTGGTGTTTCTTCTAGAAATGCCCAAAGTTCACGTGCTGCGTGAGCAGGCTATAGCTAGACTGACTAGGATCAATTCTGACGAGTATGGGAAGCATCATGCCAAGGTACTCTCCACCCGCGTGAGGCGTTCACGCTTCTGTTCCCCACTTCGAGCTGAGCCTCAAGACAATTGCAACTCTGTTATCACTGCCACTATATTTCCATCACCTCGCCGCGGTGGACCAGGCCAACTCCGCAGCGCCGCCAACATCATTCTCGTCCATCCAGAGTCTCGACACTGCCTTTGCCATGAATGGAAGACAAGATGTGTGGAGGATTGCGGCATGAGGAAACATGTGCGTCAATTGAACTCTCTCATTGTTATAAGAACAGAGGCCACTCTGTACAATTAATCCTCATGAACTAACTTCACTTCTTGCCGGTGGAACTACACTCTTTTGAGAAAGGCGTCCGATCCTTTCCCAACTACATTCTGCTTTGTTCTTTGTCGATCATATATTCGCCGTCAACGTTCATTTACGCGTTGAGTGGCTTGTCCCCAGTCGGATATCCATGAATTTTCTGTCGCTACTCTTCCCATCGTCGAAAAGTCCCTCCTTCTTTCCCTTTTTAACTGTCTTGATAATCTTTCTACTCTTTGGAAACGTTTCTCTCTGTATATCACTCAACAATCCTGTCGACGTTGCAACTGCCTTGCGCTACAGACAGGAATCATGCAAGAGCAACAACTGCCATCCTTCCCTGCAGCGGAAGGCTCTGGACGATCTTCCATGGAAGAGAACAGCGCCGGCAAACAGAAGAGCCAGACGGAAGACTGGGTGAAGAGCAGTGTACAGTTCCTGCCTCTGCCTACATCATTCAACGACTCTGAGAGTACGTTTGTTTCTTTCTAACCTACAATATGTTATGTTTCAACGAACTAATAATCTTGTAGCGTCCCCACCCCCATCTCCGGCTCCGCCAAAGCCAGAAAAGAGAGCCAGGAAGGCAGCCCCGTCTCCGCTTGGTCCTTACCTTCAATCAATGCCCACTATCGAAACCATCTTGGACTCCCCGAACCTGACTCGCCCAACTTACAATACTCTCGTTCGGGGTAACCCGCCCGCTCAATCATACAAGACCGTCATACATGTCCCAAAGCCCCCAAGCTTGCGCACTCTCGACCAGAACATGCTTCATTCTGCCGAAGTTCAAGCCTTTCGTCGTAGAAAACGATCGTATTCCAACTTGCGGTCACGGTCAAGCACTGTTAGCTCTACGGCGAGCGAGGTTTCCGGGTGCTCTGCAGGCGCAACTTCGTCAATTGCAGAAGAGGGGGAGTGCGAGAGCAGCAACAGCGAGACTAGCGATCCAGACAGTCCGAAAAGCTGCGATGCTACTGTTACATCATCGCTTCCGGGCTCTCCACTGGATTCGTTCTACCCTCTGCTCGACTCTTCAGCCTCGACGCAGTATTCATCTACTACCTCTTCGCGAATGAACTCGGCGAATGCCTCGATAGAAAGCTTCATCATCAACTCCTATGCCAATTCGTCGGCAGAATCTTTCCACTCGACACAATCCGCCATTTCATTATCAAACTCGACATCCCGAGTCGGCAATACCCTCTGTTCCGTTTCCGAGTCTCCATCACTGCCTTTCCCTCCTCTACACACTCTGGGAAACGAAGCATACCCCTCGCCCCCTACAAGCCCTACTACGCGCCGCTCCAGCTCATCAGGCGAAGAATACATGGCCTACCCATCGCCACCACCATCGCCGCGTGGCATGCCACTTCTTCACCCACCGCAGCCGAGAAACAGGGAACGTCGAGCTTTTACCTTTCCCGCACTGCAGCCACAACCACAACCAGAACAAAATCTTGCAGCTCCATCCACATCTTCCAGATCATCATCATCGTCATCATCTACGTCCAAGAGGTCCCGACCAATCTTGCCTCCGCGAATCTCGCGCTCTACATCACTGTCCTCCCATCCATATCTTAGCCTGCGACGCGTATCCTCAAACTCCAACACCGACCCCGACTCTGACTCCAAGTCAACCACAACCGCCGGACTCATCAATCTCGACTATGCCATCCCATACAGCGGCGATATCGGTGAACAGTGTCTGGGCGGCGGAGGCCTCGACTCCGACACCGAAGCCGACGAAGATAATTGGGACATGGATTTTGACTGGAGCATGAACGGAGGCAAGATTATCTTCGGTACGAACGGGGCTGCTGTGAATCACAACGTCAAGGTGGTGGTCGAAGCAGAAGCAACAGCTGGTTCGAGTGAGGGCTCGGCTTGTGCGCCGAGACTTGGTAGTGGTGGTCGGAGTAGGAGTGGAAGTGGGAGGAGTAGTCAGTTGGAACTCTATGTTATTGATGAGGAGGACGATGATGACGATTAGGGTGTGCGGCGGGTTTGATTGGCGTGAGGGAACTCGATGAAAATCTCCCTGGCTATTTAGATTCTTCTTTCTCTCTCTTTCTCTCTTCTCCCTTTTGGGTTGTTGCTGTAGAGTATATGTAAAACTGTCCTGTTGGGGATACATTGTACTGGATGAATTTTGGTATATAACGGGGGCATATTAGGATGGCAAGGCGTTTGGATTTGGTGTGGTTTGGGCTGAAGATTCATTCATTCATTCATTCATTCGATGATTGTATCAAGACAATTATTCCTCTTCTCTTTACAACTAATTCACCATCTTCCTCCACGCAAACCATTTCCTACCCAAAAACTTCTCACGAGTCTCTACCCTCACCACAATCGCCATCCCCTCTTCCATGAATTTTGGCCAAATGTTCCCTACGTCCCTCCTCTCTCACCCTTGTCACTGGCCACTGACCCCAACCCTTCTTCGCCGCATTCTCAGCACTGCACGCCCAAAAAACCAACCTTGTCCTTTCGTGCCGTTGCGTGCCGTCCGTTTCGTGCCGTCTCAATTTCGAACCGAAACGCTGCGGCGGTGCGGTTGCATGACAAGGCCCTTTGCCCACGCCGCAATGGGCCGCATAGATTCAGTGACAGGCCCAACCAACACCCGCCTCTTTGGTTTCGTGGATTCGTGCGACATTTTGTTTCTGAGCTCGGAGCAGGTTTGGTCCTACAGGGCGGCTCGGAAGACACTTTTCTGTTGTATATGATGATCAAAAAGCGGCAATATGAGTCGTTTTGGTGAAGCAATGAGTTTGTAGAGAGATGTTAGTGTAAATCACGGGCCGATTGTTCAAGCTGACATAATCAATTAGTTTACATAATCATTTGGTTTGAGGAAAGAAAGACAACCAGGCAAACTGCCATGGGTGTGATGGCATTGAGAGACTATCAAAATGCGCGACCGTTCCCCGACCTGGGACAGAAAGTGCGCCACGGGAGGAAGACTCAAGGCCGCTTTGCAGGAAAGCCCGCCCACGGTTCCCGAGGCCGTCATTTCAATTTCGTGACGATCATGTACGGTCCTCTTCAATCTATACCCAAAAGGCCGTCAGAAAACGCCCGCTAATCAAAAAAGGCCTTCAGGCATCCCTCAAGAGAGCAAATATGGAGAAATAAATCCCCAGAGAATCTTGTTGCTCGATGTCTTTTTTATTTCGAATCGTCATCTTTCTTGACCTTGTTTGGAAACTTGGGTTGGCCAATCTTGTCTCCTCGCAGGATGACGTTGAGTGTACGCTCGATGTTACCCAGGAGCTTTTGGTCGGGGGTGGCAGTCCCTCGTTCGAAGTCGGCGATTATGGTGGGTGTGGAGTTGACCTTGGTTGCAAGATCCTTCTGTGTCATGGTAGTGCCCTTGTCGTTTTTGGCTTCACTGCGGGCCTTGGAAATGGCCTGCCCGACAACTGTGCCGACAGTCTTGGGCTTGATAATGTCGTCGGAACGGTCGACCTTGGTGAGGCGCTGGCCTTCACTGGAGCTCTGGATAGAGGCATTAGCATCCGCGATTCACAAGCCGCCATTCAGAGAGAAAGAGAGCGGTGTTGGAGCAACTTACACCGGCGTTGCCAGTGGCAAACTTCTTCTCAGTGCTAACGTTGCCGCTTCGTTTCGCGGCGTTGAGAGCAGACTTTCCCTTGACGACCGTCTCCCTTGGACCGCTGGCGCCCCCACGAGTCTTGCTGCCGATCTTGGTAACGGTGTCCCACTCTTCACTCATTTTTAATGACGATGATGAGGATGTTGCTAGTGGGGTTGGATGTGATGTGTTGGGTTGGGTTGGGCTAGGTTGGGTTATTGTGTGCTCGTGGATTCAGCTGGCTGGGGCGGGGCTGACGTGGAGGAAGAAGACGAAGAAGAATGAGGGCTCGGGCCTGTTGGGAGGCGTGCGGTAGGAATAGGCCGATGAAAATTTTGGAGAGAAGGTGCAGTGGTGGAGAGAAATAAAAGAAGGGGATGCGAGGGTTAATACGTGGCGGTGAGATATTTGTATGATGAACTCTAGGCAGGGAGGTTGCAAGAGTGTCTGCTGCTGCTGCTGCTGCGGCTGCTGTTGTGTGACGGCACCAGTGACTCCCCGACGTCTGCTCGGGGTCGGCCCGCGCCAAGTACGGCTTTCTAGAACCAACCATCGGCCGACTTTCGCTCCCCCTCCAGAGGCTCAGCCCTTTCCTCGCCGCCCTTCGTCATCCTCCTCCATCAATCACCCAATACACATCACTCACTCACTCACTCATAATAATGTTTAAAATACTTTTTTTGTCGTTCTGGCAGCCGATTCCTGCATTATCATGTTCATGTCCATAGAAATACGAATAAAAAAAGATCAATTCACTGTCCATTTTCATTGACTTGTCGATATTCTGAACGCCTGTTCTCCCAACCATCCAACCCTAATTCGTAGCAGTTGACTTTTTCTATCATTGCCTTCACTTCTACGCCGTCCCTAACTTGGGGAATCTCATCTTCAACTTCATATCCACGCTTCCTCTGTCTACATGCGACATGCAGCCTTTGTTGCACATCAAACCCCTTGCATCATTCTCGAACGTGCGCAACTTCTAGTGTTTAATAGTCAATGTCCAAGGCTTCCGTTGCCTTGACGAAGTCGTCCCATGTCGTAAGAGTGCCTAGGGCTCGCTTCATATGAGCGCTGACAAGTGTCAGGCCGTAGATGTAGCTGGCATTGACCCAGCCGAACCTGATGATTTTATCGTTAGCTCTGTGTGCTCACCATCCTTGACATGCTCAAAACTCACCCCTCTCGTGGGACGCCCTTGAAGTCGCTGCCCTGATTTCCATACTCTGCCTCCACTTTGTGAGGATCGGCTTGACGCGTGACATCATACTTCTCCACCACAACCCCATTGAAGTCCACAAAAGCCTTGGTGACCATGTATAGCCATCGATATGCCAGACGCTGCGCCTCAAAGTCGTAACCATACCGCTGGAGGCCAACCCATGCGAGCATCTGTTGGGGTGCCCATCCGAATGGATAATCCCACTGACGGTTCGGTCGCTCCAAACTGACCGCTCCACGAGACTTCTCCGTCCCCGACACCAGTCCTCCAAACACCTCAAACTTGGGGAGCGCCCGGCTCACGAGCATCGCCGCTTGACGGGGAGATGCAAGGCCTGACCAGAGCGGCCAGAACGTCGTAGCACTCTCGTATCCTGTCCTCTCCTTCTTCACCGTGTCATAGTCGAAATACATGCCTGCATCTTCATCCCACAAGTACTTGTCTACGACCTGGCGCCTCTTCTTAGCCCTACGCTCCCACGCTGCCGATGTCTCAAACGTACCGGCAACCGAGCCAGCCGTGGCAAACTCGGGCGGCATCTCCAGCTTATCGCCGAAATGGGTTCGGATGGTGCGGCCTATATCCACCTCGTACTTGTAGAGCAAAGCATTCAGGTCTACGGTAGCCAGATTGGCGGCAACCTTCTCCAGCCGGTATGACGTGTCGTGGCCAGATTCACGTACGGCCCGATCGTGCAGGAAATATTCGTCCAACTCGGGTTCCGATACTCGCTGGTGGTTGTATGCGTCCACGAACTCGGTGAAGGTCATGCCATGCTTCTTGGCATAGGGCTCCAAGATGTGTTCGAAATGGGAAGCTTCCGTCTCCGGAGGCACACCTAGTCCGCCTGGGCGATACCTGGATAGGCCCGTGACTTTGTCGAGTCGGGGCTCGCTCATCCACACCGAATGGTACTCCTTGATAGCGGCAAGAGTTGCCTGACGCAGGAACTCGAGGGCTCCATCCTCGTACCGGATACGATCGTAGACACGGAGTGCCATGTCTGTGAGAAATGGTGGTTGGGAGCGCGCCAGGTAGTAAGTCCGATTAGCGTTCAGAATCTTGCCGTAATGCTTGATACAGAAACAGAAATGCGCCACCATCGACTTGACCAGATCAACGCGGTCGTTGATCAGCAGGCCGAGGGATTCCATGTAACTGTCCCAACCGTAGAGTTCGTTGAACCTGCCGCCGGGAACGACAAATGGAAGACCTCTGAGATCTTTCTTGTTCGTCTCTGGATCGATCCACTCTTCCATGGCGATTGCCAACAGTCCCGGTGCCTTGTTCAAGTCTCGGACATAGGCCGGATCTCCGCAGTTCTCTTGTAACCATCGTACATCGAGACGCATCTCGGGATGCTCCCGGGCAATGCGAGTGTAGTATTCGTGCTGCTCCGGGGCGCCTTTCGGGACGTAGATGCGAGGCTGCGGGTCATCGGTCCAGTCCTTGGGATCGCGTCCCACCTTTGCAATGTTTGAGCCGTCGATTCGACGAGTCAGGCCATCCCAAAAGGAATGAGAGATCAAGCGAGATAAACGATTGACGGGGTTCTCATTCAGGCGGGCTTCGTCGAGCACAATGGTCTTCCGGCCATAGTCCTGAGCAAGGGTGAGCTCCTGCAAGAGATTCGAGAGCATATAATTGCCGCGGATATCGAACTTGTTGTATGCATTCGAGGTCAAGGTACCAACGGACAAGACCTTGGGGCCTTGATCTTCAATGGTGATTTGGCAATTCTGATCCGTGTCTTCGCGGAAGAGGAGGGTCTTGAGGGTGGGTTCGACTTGGATAAGAAATTTGCGAGGATGTTGCGAGGGCTCGTCTAAGAATCGTCAGTTCCGTACGGGAGACATTGACAAGTCGAGACAGGGGACGTACCATGGCTAGTGCGGCGACCGTGGAAGCGAGTCCCGCTTAAGGTAGCAATGGCATTGCGACCGCCATCGACGTTGTGGTTCTACAACGGGGTCAGAGACGGCAAAGATGGATAAGCGATGTGGGCAGACTCACAACGGAGAATGTGCGGGCGCGGGTGTGTTTCTTGCTATGAGACTCGCCATAGTAGACAGCGGGAGCAGCGTAGGGGTCGAAAACGGAGGATGAACGGCGGGGGCCCTGAGATTGCGAGCTCATGCTATGGGGGAATTGTGCCAAATGGAGGCAGAATGTTGGATTGATGTAGTCTTTGGAGGTGGTTTGTGTTCTAACAAGGGTGGTGGGTGAAATTGAGCAGTGGAAATGGTTTTAGGATTGTACGAGGTAGGTAGGTGGAGAGTCAGGCAACAAAAGATAGGTACTCTTCGCTCAGAGTATTAGTGTGGATACTGTGACGAAGGGTGAGCAGGGCTACATGGGGGATACAGTGGGGGTCCTGGGTGGGGCGCATGCATACAAACTACGTACCTGTGCGTTATGGCTGGGTTGAGTGAATTGAGTACAGTCCAAGTAGGATCCTCAGGCTTCGTGGGATACTTGTAGAGAGGTTGCAGGGTTGCAGGTTATGTACAGCGGAATGTCTAAGATGGACGCAGCGTCTACTATGGAGGTAGGTGCTAGGGGTAGGTGCTAGGGGTAGATGGATGTCGACGATGAATGAAAGAGGAGAATAGAGAAGAGTAAGAGGAAGAGGAGGGGGGTCGGAGGGTGAGAGAAGAAAAGGAAAAGAACGGAAAAGAAAGGAAAAAGGGAAGGAACACGATGGACGAGTAAGTCGACCCAGGGAAGTGACGATTGTTGCTGGTCACAGTCAGAAGGTAGGTAGGTACCGTCACGATGCAGGAGCGGGAGCAGGAGCAGGAGGTAATCAGCAAGACGAGGCAGAGGCAGAGGCAGAGGCAGAGGCAGAGACAAAAGAGAAGCCAGTCAGGAACAGGGCAAAAGCGGCACGAAGAGGCGAGAACAAGCAGTGGAGGAAACGGAGGTGTGTAATACAGGATTGATGTGGAAGGGATGGAAAACCCTGCGAATGCTGCAGAGTGGAGAGGGAATCGCTAGGCGGTCAATTGATTGTGCTCTGTCACGGTCACGGTCGCAGTCACGATGTGTGATGTGCAATGTGCAATGTGCGATGAGCCGACAGAGGCTGGGCGTCGTCGCCGCTTGTCGTCGCCGCAGGGTCCGCCCTCTCCTCTCCTCTCCTCTCCTCTCCTCGCCCTTGCCTCTCCTCGCCTCGCCTGCCATACAAACCCGTGGACGGCTGTTTTCGGCCAACCACCTGGGCCTTCTCGATGACGTCACCTGATTGCGGAACTTTCCCCCATCCCCTCCCTGTCTGCTCCCCTCACCCCCGATCACGATCCCCATCCCCCCTTCACCCTTCATTTTTCACTTTTCACTTTTCACTTTTCACTTTCACTTTTCTGATGTAGCCCATGAATGCTTCACCGCAATTCCAGGCACATCCGTCTGCTTTCGTCTCGCTGTCCCCCAGGACATCTGCCTGCCTTGCCGCCTTCTTTCCACCCACCGTCTCCCACCGTTTCCCACCGTCTCCCACCGTCTCCCCTTTCCTATTGGCCCCCCTCCAAAGGTGTCACGAGCCCAGCCACGGCCTCCGCCAACTGGCCCAGACGTTGCGGACGGTGCACCTGACCACATCTTAGCCGTTGTCATCGCATTTGCCACCCGATTATCATGACCATCTTTCGCCAGAGTGCCATCCGCGCTCCCAGTAGGTAGGCCGTCAAGGCCTCCAATCTTCCAGAATGGCACCTGTCAGCTCCCGGCATGTACTGGCTTCTCGTCAAGCTCGCTTTTGAGCCTTGCGATCAATCATATTACAGCTGTTCTACATGGTACATACTACACTCCATCCTCCGCATGATTCGTCCAATCTTCATTCCAAAACCTTTGCATCCCAAAAAAAGTAAAAAGAAATTTAAAAAAAAAATCCACAAACGCCGCGCTAGAAGAGCTGACATCAAATCACAAACTCAATTCTTGATCCCATCAATCAATCCACCGTGACACGGGGGGCCGACGTCGGTATCCTCGCCCGTTCCATTCTATGCTTCCGCAACCCCATCCTCCGGTTGCCCTTCTTCTTCGCCTTTCTGATTTCTTGGAATCGGGAAACCGAGAGCGTATCCGACGACGCCTGCAAGCTTCCCACACTGCCCTCCCATCTGTCGCTTTCTTCGTCCGATAGCTGTGTGACCCGAGCCATGTCGTACACGAGTTCGCGGAGATCCACCGTCTCTAGGTCGCCATTGCGGGACCCCGACTCCATAATTGCTCCTCGTGCCTTGCCGTGAGATTCACACCGTCTCCAGCCATTCGATGACATGCGATTGCTTTGCGTGTCCCACGAAGCAAGCACTCCCCCAGCCGTGTAGAGACCCAGCGCGTCTCTAGAAGCTGCTCTTCGAAGTGCCATCACTTTTTTCGCTTTCCCGGATAAGAACCTTTCCTGCTCGTCGGCCATGGTTGGTCCAAGGCTCCAATCACTGTTTTGCATCATGGCTTCTTCTTCTTTCCACGATAGTCCCTCTCCCGAAATTTCATTGGTCTGCTAGCTGAAGTCAGTATCAAATGCCCGAATCTGTCACGTGCAACACTGACCTTTGGGCATGAGGCATTGTGTTTCCGTAGATTCTCCTCGGATAGTCGTGCTGTTGGCACCTTGGTTGTTTGATGAGGCATAGTGAAGGGGGCAACGATGGACCACCCACTGAACTGTTCGTTGCGTGTGGTATAGGTAGGTTCAAGTATCTGCGTGTGATGAGTTCTTCACAATACTGTCATCTAGTACCACGGGCAGTCCCGCTGTACATATACATCCCGCCTCCACTCCACGGAGCTGCTTTGCCCACGCCACCTCCATGGTGCTTCCCAGGGGATAGACCACCTCGCAAGACATCTCTGACCGAATCTGGCGTCTGTAAGCGATTTCTTTTTTTCCATTCCATCATAAGTTCGTGCAAATTTCCGCCTTCGGTTATATCCGGTGCACGGTTAGAGGAAAGTGTCTCCTTGGACTCTCGGATACAAGGAGATCACGCAGGGGCAGCAAATCTGACATGGTAGAGAGGAGCCTATCGTCGTCTTCAGCGAGCGCCATCCGCTTGAGAGTCCGTGTTGCTGTGGGACACAAGCACCCCTTCTTACCTATTGCGGTAGAGTAGTCTATAGATCGTGGATCCCACGACACTAAAGGCGGCTTACCTTAGTCCCACACATAAACTTCGGGAATGTCGCCGACTCCTGCGTACACTACTGATGATTTCATACACTGTCACCACCGACGGATTCGTTAGATACCGCTCTCGTTCGTTCAGCCCATATCTAGCTTTGATCGCTAAGATAGCAACCTCGCCTTTTACTCCAAGTCTCCAAGACCACCAACTGAGACCTGACTCGTATCTTAGTTCAGATCACGCATGGGAGGCCATAATCCACCAGCAGAACCCTAAACTGTTTCGTGGCTGAGGCATAAATCTGGGGTTACTCTTTTTCCATCTGCACATGACGCCTAGATTACCCCAGACCAAGCAAAAAGTAAGTCACCTCCTGGAAGTACGGCAACATTCGAACTTGCGTAAAGATAAGCGGGGTGCGCCAATGAGACGAGTCCCCCCTGCACAAGGGCCCTCGCATTTTCATGTCCTTGAAACACACCCGAGGAAATCACTACACATTCCTGCTCTTAAGGGAGTGCACCACTCTCGAGCATTTAACCGGACGTAAACCAAGGTCGCTTCGGTTTCGGGTTCCCAGCCCCAGTAATAATATGTTGACAGTTTGATCAAGGGAATGAAGTCTGAGCAACGTCTTGTAATGGCACAGCTTCGCTTCGAATCTCTCCATTATCCGCATGTAAGCTGGTACAGCTACAACTACTCATCTGATGCCTCGCATTCTACCAGTTCTCCTCTAAAACCTTGTCATCCCTTCACTCCTCGCATCGAAAGCTAACCATTCCTACGGGTTCATAAGAACCCGGTGCCTTGGTTTAGTGCGTCGATCGAGGGGTCAGCTCGCCGCCAATCCGCGCTAGCGAAATCTACATACGGATTCACGGGCTCGGTAGGATTCAAAACAACCTCCTTCTCTAGCCTCTTATCATCCAATTAGCAAACCTTGACCTGCATTCGTACATCAGCCCGCCACTTTTTTTTTAATCTATCTGTACGGGCGGGTATGGATGTGTGAATGTGACGTGAACTAGATGAGCATATTGGATATCCGAGGAGCGGACTCAAGCCACTCCATTCCACTTCATCTCGCACTTTGCATAGTCGGCTTGGGCATTTGTGCGTTAGAGAGATATACTCTGTTCTCGTACGGGTCATAAGGTACGGTACCTATTTTGACCGGCATGAGCGAAAATACCTTCACAGACACCGATCTAGGTAGGTACATACAAGTAGATACGGGCTCCCAATCTTAAACCGCCAGCCGAACAGGTCCACAACAGCGCCACCCCCATCCAAAGTCGCCGTCCACCATCTACTCCGTACGTACAACAACCCATATTTGGAGCCATTATATCCTGGGCCCTCTCCTACCCTCGCTGCTCGGCGTTCCCACCGCAATGCTGCTTCTCGTATCGCAGGCCTGACGTGACTTTATTCCAGCAATCACCGCTGCGAAGAGCCCTGGCCAGCCAGGGACGAGACAAGGGCATGCCTTCCCACCTCCTGCTCTCCTGCTCCTGCTTTTGGAGATGCGGAGCGAACGAAGACGACATGTACTGTACACGGTACTGAATCCGTACCTGTGAACGGGTCCTCGGAGAGCGATCCACCTTGCCAGTCAGCCTGCATTCACCCGCTGCCTTGGATCCGGGACCTGTTCACTTGTCCGTGCTTTGGATGCCCGGATACTGTGCACACTGTGTACGTGTTACGGATATGGAGTCGCGCCCGTGACGTCTTTGCCTAGATGAGGTGATGGGGATGGTTTTTCGTAACTACGTCTTCATGGCCGGCAAGTGTCTATCGAGGCTCGAAGGGGGAGAGGTATAATTAATCCTAGTATTCAATGGTGCGTGTATGTCCTGGGTATGAGGTGACATGGAGGGATCTTCTCATCGGGAGATACCATACTCCCGGCACATCTACATGGATCTGTTACTCGTGCCGGAAGGGTTGCTGGCCATCGCATTGCATAGCAAGAATTCCTACCTCCTTCCTGGCAGGCTTACTTCGCTGACGGAGCGTTGTTATTTTTGCTCACGTCGCAACGACCTAGGTGGATTTGCCTACCGGAATATTGATAAAAGATTACCGCTTTCACTATGAAGGCTACTTTTCCGAAATTGACGTAGACATATGTCATTTCTCTTCATTTCTCTTCATTTCTGCACATTTCTGTACAAGCATGATTCAGTTCTCTGCCTGGCGACATCCCGGATGTGATACCTAAACTATTAACCTACTCCTCTCCACCGCCGCCAATTGGGCCTGAACTTTGCTTCGCTGCCTTTGCTGCAACAATATCATCTACCCTCAAGAGCAGACATGCGCTCTCCACTGCTGTCTTTACGCTCTGCTCCTTCACAGATATTGGCTCCCAGACTCCGAATTCCTTCATGTCCACCACTTTACCAAGATCACCATCAATACCCCATGAGCTTCCACTGTTCGTGCTGTCCTCTGAGCCTTCTGCGTGTTTAGCACGAAGTTGCGTAAGAACTTTGATAGGGCTGTTGCCAGAGTTTTGAATGAGAGTTCGGGGAATAACTTCCATTGCCTCAGCTACCGCGCGGTACGGCCACTGTGCAACACCCTCTATCAGTTTTCCCTTCTTTTCCAACCCTACTGCAACAGCCATTTCAGTCGCGCCACCGCCAGGGCACAGTTTCGGGTTCCAGATAACGTTCCTAGCAACCCCCATGGCATCGTGTAGATTTCTTTCGACTTCATTCAAGATGTCCTTAGACGGTCCGCGCAGAAGAATCGTGCAAGCTTTCGGATCCTTGCATTTCGTCAGGAATGTGAAGTACTCATCGCCGATCTTAGAGATTTCGAAGAGACCACAGTGGGTTCCAATATCAGCGGCGGTAGCAGAGAAAACAGAATTGACAATGGTTGCGCCGGTGGCACGGGCAACACGGTTATTATCCGTTTTCCGGACACGGCGGATGGCCGTGATATCAGCCTTGACCAGGTAATGTTGAGCGAGATCTGCCGGTACATTAGTAGAGTATCAAAAAGAAAGCGGAGCCTACATACCACTGACACCCTTTTCTGTTATTACCAAATCGGGCTTGAGCGCAATGATGGCTTCGCACATTGATTTAATCTGTTCCTCTTCAATTTGCAATACTCGGTTCCAGTCTTCTTCTTTACTGATCTCGATGTTCGTCTGACTCTCGCCCTTCTTGTACTCCAACGGGCAATCCAAAAGCATGACCTTGGGATTCTCGATTCGCCGCCTCATTTTGGGATGTGTGATATCCTTGTTGAGCATAACACCGTCCAGAACTTGGCTGTCCTCAATCTCGCCACCGGGGATCTTTTCAATACGGGCGTATCGCTTAATATCCACTTCCTTCTTGCCATTGCCAATATCCAAAGATACAGTTCTCACGGCCTTGAGCGCGAGACTACACATCAGCTCAGACCACCGCGACACGAATTTGGTGCCGATTGACGCATTTATGAGCTGGTACATGGCTTTGTCATCGTCAATGTCCACATCGACCGAGATAGAATCGATAATCTCAAGGGCGTCAGCGAGAGCACGCTTGAATGCTTGAATGATGACCACGGGATGAATGTTACGTTCGAGCTGGGGAAGGGCCTGGGCAAGAATCTCGCCCGCTATGAAAAATCAGATTTGTCCTGTGTCTCAAGGGTGTTTGTGGGTTGTTGCAGCCAGTTACCTAATATTATAACAGTCGTAGTACCATCTCCGACCTCCTCATCTTGTGTCCTACTCAACTCGATCATACTTTTCGCAGCTGGATGTGCAACTTCAATCTCTCGGAGGATAGCATGGCCGTCGTTGGTGAGAACGATGCCCCCCATGGGGTCGAGTAGCATTTTCAGCATGGCCTTGGGACCCAGACATGACCGGATGATGTCTGCAACAGTTTTTGCGGCGGTGATATTAGACAGTTGGGCTTTGCGTCCGAATTGCCTCTCCCCACCCGGGGTCTGGGTATCTGTTTTGGTGTGAGCTACAACAAGTTGGAGAGCTTGGAGGGGCAACTGCACATACTCATTACCACCACTGGCGCCTGCATTTTCACAAGATAGGACGATCTATCAAATGAGTAGAGAAATCAAACAACGACACTAAGAAGAGTCGGGAATCGTTGGTCGTTGGTGGGGGTATCTTGCGTATGGTTCCTCGGTGCCTGCAGCTCTCGCTCTCTTTACAATACTCCGCCAAAATTCTAAAACGCGTCGGGCCGCTTCGGCAACCGAGTTGATCCGCTCCGGCGCCATCGGACAGCAAACGCCGTGAAGCCGTGAAGCGCTATGCTACAAACGGCAGTTACCGAAAACAGAATAGACTGGGAGCTTACGGCCCCATCTCGGCGTTTGCCCGGATCGCCCTTCGTGTCTTGGCAAAGTCCGCGTCGGGAAAGGTGCCAAAAGACCCCGGCAGCTCCCCCAGCATGCGGCAGAATTGGCTTGACCGCCCTGTTTCCAACCTCTCACGGGACTAAGCGACGGACCATACAAGACCGCGCAGCCCGCCCGTAAACCATCCATCTTTCCTTCACCACACTCCCATCGTGCCCTCCACCTCGTTGCGCCCTACCAGCAAGCTGTCCCTTTTCTCACCTATTCACCCACTCCACTCATACCTCAATTACTCTTCATCCCACCCTACCCTTCACACCCATCTTTCATCTCCACCTCTTACTCCACTCATCTCGCCTTGCGCTCTCGGCCATTTCTATCAACCTTGTCGTCGCCCCCAGGTGACCGTAGACTTGCTAGTCGCCATTTTCGTCTGCTCAATTCTGTGCCAGACTCTTGTATCACTTGACTTACTCTCCCCTTTCATTGACTACTAAACATACAGTGACCATGGGTCTCAACTACTACGCCTCATCGCCCACCGTCGTCCTCCCACCCCAACAGCACCACGGGTACTTTTCCCCTCACCAGCGTGCCCCGTCGCCATCATCTATGGGTAACTTCCGCCCAAAGTTTCCCACTCCACCGTCGCTCAATTATCTAGCTGCCGTTTCCAATGCCACAGCTGGGCGAAAACGATCCATCACCGACGTCGACGATCCCGAGGAGAATGCACCAGTCGGAACCACAGCTACCCTATCGCCTGCAAAGCCGAAGCCCGAACCTATCTACGGTCCTGGCATGACCCTCATCTATCCTGACGAGCCTGGCTTCGGCATCGCTGCCGAATCGCAAACCGGCACCTGGTGTGAGGAGAAGCAAGAGAAAGAAGAGAAAGCACAGCCTGTTCGACCCATCGCCGTCTCTCGCAAATCGCAACGCATGAATTCCTCAGTTGATGTCACTATCCCATCCCTCAACGACATGTCTGTCCAGCAGGCCGCTTCTATCATCGACGACAAAGGCAACACTATTGACACCCTCATCACATCCCTGGGTGTCGGCTGGAAAAATATTATGACCAATCCAGTACTGCGCGATGCGTCGCGTGCCTACTCGCGTGTCATCGAAAACCATTTCGACCTAACGGAAGCCACTGTTATGTTGGAGAAGGAATCACTATCAGCTTATCTTGTCCGCGCGAAGCAGCATGGCGTGCAAGGTTACTGGCTCTTCTCCGACAGCCTTCAATGGTGCCAGCTTGTTGGATGGTCACTTCAACGTGCCGTCTCGAATCTCATGTCTGGTCCAGTCCCTCGCGTTGAGGGTGAGCGATTGAATGCACGCGAACGCACTCCGTCCGAGCCTGTCACTCCACCATCCCAGGACATTGACATGTCTGTCGCAGTGGCCGACGATGATGTGATGCAATTGTAATCCACTCTACCCCATTACAATGTGTCTTCCTCTTTCTTTCTCTCTCTCCCTCCCCATCTTCTCGCACACCATATACGGCAATAAGGTGTTTCGGTTCCCATGTACGATAACAATCATCTTTTCTTCGGCTTTGCATTTATCCTGCTCTCATCTGGACTTTCTTCTTAGGAAACTTGGCGTTCGGGAGGATGGAACGAATTCGCCTATCTGGAGGTGGACATCTATTGACTATGTATCTTAGCTATACTTTTCGCAGCGACAGCTTGATCGATTCAATTTTTTCGATCGCGTCGCGTAAACTCACGTAAAGAAGAATCAATAAATTTAAATATAAATCAAAAATCATTATTGTAACAGTTGAATACCAGTGATCAACATATCGTGATAATTTAAACGAGACAGACACAGATCATAACCTTCAGGTTGTCGCGCTTGTAGGAGCATGGAGAATGCGCGACTTCTGTGTGCTCTGTTATCGATAAGTAATAATCCCAGGTGCGCCCAAGGTTATCGGAATCCTAGCTTGCGCACGTCTTCAACCCCGTCAATTGCCTGAGCAACATCCGGTATGTGCACAGAGCATGCACCAAGGAACATCGCAACAGTGCTCCATGACTACTAAGCATGTTGCTATGGTATCGTAATCGACGCGGCCGTAGTTGAACTCTAGAGGTGAAATTTTCTCGGCGAGCTCTTACTGCGAAATATCAAGCAACCAATGCCCCCTCATAAAGCATCAACCAACCATCACAGGCGCATGGCATGGTTCGGGTAATATACTGTGTCAGCGTAGCACACCCTCAGAACGGCAGTATGGTTAAGCGCCCTCATTCACATATTCCCCGTCTGGACTCTGTCGCCTGCAGCTTTGCGACAGCTGCAAGATCAAGGGGCTCAATGTCAGAGCCAAAGTCCACACGTGTCCAGAACACTGTTAATGCCACGGTTTTATGGTTTTGGGTGTCTTTATTCCATCAGGTATACAAAAGCGAGCAAAGAATGTGTTCATCGCTTATCTTCTTGCTACTGTCAAAATCCTTAGGTCAACGAGACCAAGGAAAGTGAGGCGGGTATTCGGGTAGACGAGGGCTGTGAATCTGATCAAACCTTCCCTAGCCCCCATCCGCGATGTCCACTTTCCTTCACAGCAAGTTCTTTTCCATCGTCGCTCAGATACCCTTCCTCACCTATGCGATGTTTCCCAGCACTAAATCTGCATTTCATCGAGCCCAATCACGGACTACCTCCTTCCCACTCGAACATAGGACTTGGTAGTTGTTAAAGCCTTGTCAAAGCCACAACAACGACGCAGTCACCGCAACTCTTCTTCACGCTTGTTATGTCGTTGCCTCAATAGTAACCCTTTAAAAGTGCTGCCTTCTCCTGCAAATCCGGCTCGGCCGACGATGAATAACGAAACAACGAGCTGAGCTGAGTACGACTCCGGGCCAGCAGACTCTGAGATTCGTGAGAAGAATAGAAGGTCTAGTCCTAATACGAACTAGCCATTCTCTCGTCCCAGTTTTCCTGATGGCACGTGCTTAATCACCACTTCAGCAGTCGAATGGATCGCTATGCTATTTTGGGTATGCCGAGCGTGATTAGCTACAAAGGTTGCACTACCATTGAACTCAAGATCTTTATGGTTAGGGCCGTAGTAGGATACCAAACTAGACCACCCAGATGTATCATAGATCTCGTTCATATCATGGATGTTACATCAGTTTATGGAGACGTCCGATACTGCACTTCCCTTCACTACTACTTAGTAGCTACCTAGTCCATTTCAAATATTTCTCCATTCCCTTACTGAAATACCATATCCGTTTCTTTCCTGAACACATCGTATTAGACAGTAAATATAGGCACGGTTCTCAATGCCCGAACGATATACAATGACAATCATGGTTCCTCGAATTCGAGCTATAAAGCTACTTGTCATGTAACTGAATAAGGGTTGGCTATCGTTCTATTCATAGGGAGCATGACCTATCGTATCTTTGCGAGCATTCTCTCTGGATCATGTGCCCTAGCGAGCTTCATCATCGTCTCTGCTCTCGTCCTTCAATACCCACGGCATTACTCCAACCCGATCCAGCAACGTCAAATCATTTGGATCCTTTTCCTGATCCCTTGGGTCGCGCTGTTCTCATTCTTGATTGTATGGAAAAGGGATGCGGGCGAATGTCTGATTGGATCCCTCGATTTTGGATGTGCAACCGCTCTCTCATCCTTTCTTTTGCTGCTCTGCGATTACATATTTGGCCATCCAGATGGAGTTGATGAGTTATTTAGCGATTGGGCATTGAAGAATAGGCAGTCTGTAACACATAGTCCGAAGTGGCTCAAAGTACGTTACAGTGTGATTCCCAACTTCCTGCTATTATTACTGAAACTAACGTCTTCGCTCAGCACGTGCGGTATACCATGCTCCAGTTTATACATACATGCATGATTGTATGGCTTACTACTGTGATTTCCGTAGCTGTGGGAACGTATTGCGCACAGTCTCAAAGTCCCCGCTTTGCACACATCCGGATTGCGATACCCAAGGTTCTTATTACAACTATTTATTTAATCGCGGTCCTCCAGTGCTATGGTCGTATGAAACACAGACTACAGCCACACGTCATGTTGTTGAAGTTTATTGCCCTAACTCGAACTCTTTCTATTAGAAGCGCTAAATTTGAACGGATCGCTCGTGCAATTGGGTATTATGTAATTGAAACGTTTTAAAAAGACAGCAGCTTGGGTGTGAAGGTCGGATCTAAGGAGGGGGAGGAGTACTCGTCGACGTCTGGTGGTAGATCAGGATGAGGAGGCAGGATTTACCACGCGCTTCAGTCATCATCATCCTGAATGACAAGTCCTATCTCGTCGGTATTCTTGACTTCGCCGCCATCTGGAACGTCACCCTCTTCGTCACCTCCATCCCGCGCATTGAGCCCTGCGGCTTTGGGTGGGAGCTTCTTTTTTCTTGGACCGTCAGCCGCGGGTGTGTCCTCGCCATCATTGACCTTTTGACCATGCTTCTGCTTGACCTTGCGGGCTTTCTGCTTTTCTCTCTTGGCTCGATTCTTTTCCGTCTTTTCGCGATCCTTCTTCTCTTGTTCGGTTCTCTTTTCCTGGAGCAGGCGCTCGTCAGCCTCGCGCTGGACCTCGTCGTCCATCAGGCGGAGGCGCTCGTACTCCCGGCGACGGCTTGCCTTGTAGACGTGGAATTCGCCGCTGCCTGCGCCAGCACTTGAGCCCTGGACATTGGCAACGATCTCAGGGGGCGGCGCGACGCCTTTCTGAGGGCCGTTGAGGGGTATCTGGATCTCGCGATCAGGTTTCGCAAAGAGGGCATCAAGTTGGGCTGCATGGCCAGAGCGAGGAGCGAGGGCGCGTTTCTTGGTCGGTCGCTTGGATCGCGGATCCGCCGAGGTGGGCACCGACTCGGGGATGTTCTCTGACATATTGGAAGGTGGAGGGAGGAGAGTGGACGATGGAAGCTGGATGTAAGTTCCACACAGTCGTCCCAAGGCAACGTCCAGCCGTGGAGAATAATATTGTATTCGAGATGCGGCTAGACGCTCGGGCCAATAAATTTTATAGGAACTGCGCAAGTGGAGGATGGAACAGGGCTGGCGTGCGGCAGGTGTGCGGGTCGGCAGGGGCAAAGTAACCAAAGGGAAACCTTGGAAGGGGAGATGAGAGAGGCCTGTGGGGGGCTGTCGTGAGTGCGGGGCACTGCTGGCGTGGAGATGAAAGAAAGGACCTTTATTTCTAATGGGAGACGTGAAGTTACTATCGCATGTGGCAGTCCTGTAGAGACGCAAGTGAATAGCTTGGCTAGGCTTTGGTGAGCAAAGCTGGTGGTTGCTAAGGTAATCACCGTTCGTTCGCCGCACGCCACACCGCCGACCGGCCGCTGTCGTCAGTCGACCTGGCACGCGTGCAGCGTGCCTGGACAAGTCTGTTGCTTTGAAACGCTTTGCGCTGTCGCTGTCTAACGCCTCCACGCCTCCACGCCTCCACACCTCTAACTTGCAAAAAGTCCCCTCCTTCTCGCTTTCTAGTTCCCTCACACTTTTCTTTCCCTCGTACTGCGCCAACTCTGATCCTTCTCTGCTGCCTCACCAAACCGCCCACTCGCTTCAACCCCTCCCTTCCCCACTATTCGCATTACAACACACCTTCCGGATACCAAGAGAAAGCTCCTCTTCATACTCGCTGAGCTGAGCTGAGAGAGCCCTCCACCATGGGCAAACCTCGGGTGAGTTGTCCCTCTGCCCAGAGCCAATCCTCCGGCCACCATGGCTAATTCGCCCTCCAGATGATCATTCTGGTGCGCCATGCGCAATCAGAAGGAAACAAAAACCGCGATATTCACCAGTTCATCCCCGATCACCGCGTCAAACTCACATCCCACGGCGTTGGCCAAGCAGAAGAGGCTGGTAGACAGCTCCGCACCCTGCTTAAACCCGATGATACAATCCAGTTCTTCACCTCACCCTATCGCCGCACCCGCGAGACCACAGAGGGCATTCTTCGCACCCTGACCTCGGACGATCCGACTCCCTCGCCATTTCACCGTCACAAGATCAAGGTGTTTGAAGAGCCGCGACTGCGCGAACAGGACTTTGGCAACTTTCAGCCATGCTCGGCAGAGATGGAGAGGATGTGGCAAGAGCGCGCCGATTACGGCCACTTCTTCTATCGCATCCCCAACGGCGAGAGCGCCGCCGATGCCTATGACCGTGTCAGCGGCTTCAACGAGAGCTTGTGGCGCCAATTTGGCGAGGAAGACTTCCCTAGTGTCTGCGTACTGGTCACTCACGGCATGATGACTCGAGTCTTCCTCATGAAGTGGTGAGTTCAATTCTTTTTCCTCTTGAATCAGTCTGCTAACCGGTCAGGTATCACTGGTCAGTCGAATACTTCGAGGATCTGCGCAATGTCAACCACTGCGAATTCATCGTTATGAAGCAAAGTCCCGCCAACGGAAGATACATTCTGCAAAACGAACTTCGAACGTGGTCCGAACTAAGACGACGCGCCACTACTCCGGGCAGCACCACGGCCACTCCTATCGCTCCTAGTCCGAGTAAAGGCTTGCCTGCGCCTGGAGCTCTTACTTCGTCGCCCGTCATTCCTGCCCGGCGTTGGGGCGGTTGTGCCAATGGATGCGATCACGATAAGCTGAATTGGCCAAGAAGGGCAATGCGCAAGAACACAGCAGATTTCCCGGGAACATCTTCGCTTCCAGGCCCAGCGTTACCAGCAAGCCAGGCTCAGAATGAAAAGGATGACCACCCGATTGCTACTAAAGATGCCGAGCACACACCTACAATATCCGAACCTGTTCCTCCTAAACTAGTCCGGAAGACAAGCACGAAGGCTGCTCCTGGCCCAACCCTGCCTCTCACGCCTGCCTCCCCCAATGATGCCTCCGACGACTCATTCACTTCAGATGACCCAATTGGCAGTAGTGACGGAGGGAAAGCACAAAAAGCCATTCCCCGTGCACAACACCCAGCACCGAGGACGGCTGCCATCATGAGGCATTTGCATCCGGGCACACCTGGTGAAGGATTCTCGGATGATTCGGACTATTTTCCCGGGATGCGCACGCATGCCCACGCCCATAATCATAATCATAACCACAACCATAGCCATAACCATAACCATAACCATGCGCATTCGTCACTTGCAAAAGGTACAAATGGGAAATCGAGACACCGTTCAAGCTCGAACCACCGGCAACAAAGTAAGGAAAGAAAGCTAGCTCGTAGAATGAGTGAAAAAACATGGATGGAAGAAGGTGGTTTAGGTTCAGGGGCCATGGCGGACACCCTGGGGGATGGAGATGAGGCCAGTGACGACGTGGCCTTCGCCGACAACGAGACAACGTCCCCTACCAACATCAAGAATGACAAACCCATTCTCCGCGAGGCTCTTAAGGGGGATATGATTGTTGAAAGGAGTGAAGAAGAGAGGGAAGATGGACAAGATCCGCTTAAAGTTTTAGTTGCAGAGAAGAATTTCGACGAAGCTGACATCGAGAGGTTGAAGGAAGCCGACAGAAAGGGCTTCAGCGAAGTATACTAAATCATCATTAGATCTCCAAGAGGTTTTGTTGGATCTAGAATCTCATGGACGATTGTTGATGGATATTGTTGTATTCTAGGGGTACAAAGAATGTTTTGAATGGATTTCGCAGCGCGAATATATCTTTTGCCCTGGTATCTCGAACATAGAAGGAATATAGTAAAGAGCGCGGAATACTCCGTGAATAGATTGAAATGTCGATATCAAAGTCCAGGGGTCCGAAATACATGAACAATTGAGTCGATGCCAACGCGTCACAAAGATGTCCGCCACCGACAGGTTTTGTAGGGAGCTGCAGGGGTGCAAGAACTTGTCAGGAATATATTTGCAAGTCACCCAATCGTAGTCATCCGCAGAGCACGCAAGCACACTATAATTCCGGTTAACATTGCTTCTACCCGAAGCTTATTTATACTCCAGATTGTCTTCATATCCTATGAACGCTCCAACCTGGCGCTTTTCGTGCCATGTTTTTCGAATCCGGGTAGGAGATTAATGTGCTATGCATGTTAATCCAATCGCCGATCTACAGACGATCCAGCTCATGCATACACGTAAGCTCCCCTTCTTGGCCACTTCTCTCTGTCTTGTTTAGCCACGGCCATTGGAGATTTCGGCGTGTACTGACAAGGATGCAGGTGCAAGACGTGAATAAAATTTGCATTGTGCGTACAACACCATGTCCGTCACAATTGTTAAACCATTCCACTCCCCGGTTTTGGATCTTTATACTTGGCAAAACGTGCTTGCTTGAACACACTATTCCGCAGTTAATCACTTAGTAGGCTGCCTATTCCCGTCTATCAGCTTACGACGACGCAAAATTACTGTTTCAATGTGATTTTACCGTTTCTCAATAACTTTCTACACAGTTCACTGGATTGCACCATTCTCACGCCCAATGACTACAAACCGCACAAGGCTAAAGTCCCTGGCGATCTGATGTCTAGTAGGACCGATTGTATCAACAGTCCGATATAATCATCTCCCCGCATTCTGTTTATTTCATCCCACCAATTGTACCCAGGGAACCTCTAGCATATGAATGGACATCAAGGTATTATCAAGAATCATGGTATTCTCCCAATCAATGTCCCGACATCCTATTCGATTCGCCCGTACCAACTTCATCGTATGTGCGCAGGTTGAATGCTAGATTACAACATCGACACCCCAATCTCCGATTCCGAATCT
Organism: Dendryphion nanum; assembly: GCA_020744415.1. Taxonomy (NCBI): domain Eukaryota; kingdom Fungi; phylum Ascomycota; class Dothideomycetes; order Pleosporales; family Torulaceae; genus Dendryphion; species Dendryphion nanum. The sequence goes on along the minus strand of JAGMWT010000004.1, from coordinate 543,089 downwards.
TGCTGGGTTTCAGTGCCCGGTCATTCTAGACTGTCAATATAGCCGGTATTCCCAAAATCCGTAGGTCGGTGCAAGCTTCCCCGCACGTCTTAATCACACCCGACATCACGATTGAAGCCAAGACATGGTTGGAACCGATGACCGACCTCTAATATTTTTCTAAAGCAGACCTAGGAAAACAAGGTATATAAACCTCGATATTGGACCTCATTTAAGACCCTTGACTACAGGGAGAAATACCTAGTCATGTCGTCTCGATGATGAGGTGCTCACGGCCTGGAATTAACGTATAGTTATGTGTACAATATCTTGAAGTATTCGAGCCCGAAGAGTGGAGTATAAAAAGGGCAACTTCTTCACTGTTAGATCAGCCAGCATCTCATTCAGATTCTTATCCATTTGCAACCATCTTCCAACATTCATCATGAAATTGTCAATTCTCGCTTTGATGGTCGTCAGGTATGCTCCTCAACGACAGGTTGTCAATGTCAAATTCGATTGTTAACACACACTCAGCGCCGTCGCTGCACCCCTTATTGAGCGTCAGGACGCTCCACCAGTTCCTTCAGGTCTACGTATGTCTAGATTCTGCGAACTTCGTAGACTGTTTATGCTGATCCAATCTCAAGCTGTTGGTCCCCCAGGCGGGTTCCCAACTGGGCCTGGTGGTCCATTGCCAACGGGCGGTTTCCCAGGTTTCCCAAGCGGAGGCCTCCCCACTGGTGGGTTTCCTCGTAAGCAACGTTCAAACCACTCCTATGCTTTCTGCCGTTGACATGATTCAGCGAGACCTACTGGCAGTCGACCATCTGGAAGGCCCTCTGGAAGGCCTTCGGGCGCGCCATCCGGTCGCCCATCTGGTCGCCCTTCGGGCAGACCGACGGGTGGTGTCCCTACGGGGCTACCACGTTCGTGACCCTCCCAATCTACTAAAAGTCAATATTCTAATGGTATCAGCTCGCCCTACCGGTGGTCGACCAACTGGTGGATTTCCTGGTCGTCGTACGTGTATCTAATATTCCCAGCACAGGACAGTATAGCTAACTTCATGCTAGCCTCAGGTCTTCCCACTGGCGCGCCCCCTGCCCCAACCCCCCCAGCTTAGGCGCCTTGCGCGGAACATCAGCGCAGACAACTACTCTGTTTATGTATCAGCGAACTCATTGTAGTGCGTTGGAAAGGATTCATATGTTGATATTGAGAAGAGACTTCGTGTAAATAAAGTAGTTCTGTACACAATCTTAGTCTCTGTTCCTCGATTTGCTGCCCTTGCGACACAACTATTTACCTCCATGTATGCATATGTCTTGCTCTAAAGCTGTTGCCTGAAATTTGTCACGTGTTGCTTGGGAAAATATCAAATTTCTTCTCCTGCCCGGTAGCAGGACTATATACACGGGCAAGAATAACCGCCCCTGAACACTTCAAAGTTCTGTCTAATCTTCGCCATGCCACTTCGTCAGCTTCAATTAATTATTTATCACTCACCGCTCTTTGCTGCACATTGGGCACTCTTTCTCCCTCAACCAGACTCAACAAATGTTGGCAAGCGCATCCACGCTGATGGCAGTCCAGCAACTGGGTTCGAAGTTTTAATTGAAGTTGAATACAGCCTAGAAGAATGTACGCAAAGCTTCGAAGTGATTGATCTTGGGGAAGTGGAAGAGGACGATGTTGTGCAAATAGCAAGGACTATTGACGCTCCCACAAAGAGCCTACTTGCTATTTCAAAACTGGTAGGTGGTCAACGCACTAGATCATTAGTACAAATTTGCTCATTCATCAGAAACCAAGACATCGTGTCAACATTCGTAACTGCCAAACCTGGGTAACTGAGGTTGTTAAAAGACTAGTAGAAGAGAGCGTTGTCAGTGACACTGCGATTGCACAAGTTGAGTCTGCACCGAAGAATTGAAGAATCTAAACAATTGAATCTCAGTCTGAATACAGTCAGACTGTCTCGTTATCTACAATCATTTGCCTATATTCTTGAACAGCGAGTTACAGATCATTCAGCCTTGGTTTATACTACCACGCTAGTCACATTTCCTTCGTACAGTAGTATCTTGATGAGTATTGTCACGGCTCGTGTAGCAGATAAGGCATTGAACAACCTACAAAGCCTCTGTGGACAAGATAAACCATTGATAACCAAAGCACCGCGAGCCAATGTGAGCGTATTTATCATAGATTAGGCCGTGTGCTCACCGATCTCGACGGGCCCAAGTTCCCAAAGCAAACGGGACCCGGCCATTCAAGGAGCCTTTCTGTGACCAGTTGACCATGGAAATTCCGACAGAAGATTGACCTACTAACTACCAGACTTAAGTAGTTTCTCCCTTCTTCATTCTCGACTTTTCAGACATTTCAGGCGCTTTCTTCAGATTTCTGTTCGTAACTGATCCAAAGAGCATTGGAGTTCGAGTACGTTGTGAGTAGCCCTCCCTCCTCCTCCTGTCTTTCACTTTCAGTGTTCGAATACATCGAATCAACTAATCATCGTGATAGATCCTAATCGATCAATTCGTCACTCGGCCAGGTCATGGCCTTCTTCGCCCCAGCCAACGATCCAGTCAGCCAGCCACTACCGGAAAAGCCCAAAGCCGGGCTTGAGAGTGTTATTGCCGTATTCTGGGGCTGTGATCACCATCTAGTTCATCCGGTCAATGAAATACTATCCAAAAGATATGGCGACCAGCTTCTCTCCTACAGAGACATATTTGACCAACCACACACCGTATTCTGGGACATATATCCAAAGACGGCTCAAGCCAAGACCATATTTGCACTTGTGTGCAAGGAACTGGGTACCATCGTCTCCGCCTTTCTTCAAGATGGGTTCGGCGGCAAGGAGAAAGGGAAAGAAAATAGGAGTCCACTACGGACTCCTCCAAACTTGGCCGAAGTGATAGTCGAAGCCCTTGCGGTTAGCAAGAAATATGAATCACAGCACGTTGCCCTATTCGATTACGACAGGATGGTAGTCATATCCTTCGACGAATGTTTCAAAACTGGATATGTGGTTAAGACGGTTGCTTCTGTATGTGCCCGCAGGGTGCTTCTTGATTAATTGTTTGAAGTGTGTGAGGTTGCCAAGCTGGGAGAGATTACTTCTGAATAGTTATCTTATTGGATAAGAACAAGTTCAAAGCCGTCTAATGGTATCTCAAGCTTGCCATTCTGTCTTAGGCTTACCTGATGGCGAATTGCCCTCCTCGACAAGATTGTATCGAAGATAACAAAAAGTTCAGGGGCGTTTGGCTTGATGTTGATGAACGGCTGGCACTGGACGACATGAATATATTTTGTAACCATTATTTATTGGCCATGTATACAGGTCAACTGAACAGGACCAGTACGAGTAGATATTGTTTTCAATTGGGCATTGACATTAAGCCTATAGAGATGATGGTGACATATGATCCTTGAACTTGCCCATATTACAAAATGTCTAAGTCTTTCCTATCATTGGCTATCATGCTCATTGATGATAATTTACTTAAGCCGCGTTTAGATCGTACACAATAATACAAGCGTAGAATTACAATCTGTCAAGACATTGACTCCTGCCACATTAAGAACTGCTATCAGCAGTTAGTTTGATTGTAGTTGGAAATGGCCGTCGCATTCGATCCAAGACAGACAGCCCTTTCAATCCAAGCCTAGACAAAGTCCATGATTAGTCATTGTACATACAAAACAGAGTGCGAATACCGGGCCACCACTTACATCAATAGCTTCCTGACCAGGTTGGCGATCTCGGCTGAGGATGTAAAGAACACCCCACCTGGCAGTCTGGACAATGGCATAGTTACCACCATATTCTAGTTCCTAGTCAGATACTGTGTCGATACGAGATACCAAGTGCGTAGCCATTACCTTGAACAATATAATTCGGGCCTGGACATTCATTGTTGGAAGATCTAGGGAAAGTGACTCTGAAAGCTCCGCCGAAGCCATAAGCTGCAGATACCGGGGTCGCAGTACCATTTGCTCCGACTTCACGTTCGCCAGCTCGTGCTGTATTGATGACTCTCACGGTTCCATTGTCCTGCATCGTGTTCAGTAAAATTGAAGACAAGGAAGAAGCTGATAGCACGTACATTGGCCTCGTATCGTGCGGTTACGCATCGTGCACCTTGGGTCTCGCCAAATGGTGAACCGGCAACTTGATACCATGTGCCCAAATACTCGTCGAGCTTGAATGACGGGTCGGGTGTGGGATAATAGCATTCGCTGTTTACAGTTTAGCCGTGTTGCTTCTTACACAGATAGTTTTTAAATGTGGAACGGAACATGCTTACCCATCATAGAAGGCAGGTACGACAGTCTGCCCAGTTTGTCGCGCTTGTATGGTTCGCGGGATTGAGGCAGCGGAAACGGCAACAGCAATGCCATATGTTAGAAGAAGTGCTGATACGTGCATGTTGTGCTGTGTGCGATGTGGTGAACAGGAGGAGTAAGTATCAAGTCTCCGTTTCGAAGAAACAAATATTATTATTTGAAGTGGTGGATAGGAGTAGCGGATGATTGAGACTCTGTTTCGGGAGGCCAGATGCAACGATTTGGTCTATGTAAAAAGCCAAAAAGGCAGAATCGACTATATATCCACGCCGGGTGCATACGTATTGGTATGTTCATACTCCACACCATTCCGGAAAGGAAGGCCGGAAGATTGGAGCATCAAAGCACGCCAAGTCAGACTGGGGTCTTGACCTCCGTCAATATTGGTGGTGGAAGAGAGCTCCGGAAGAGGAATGAACAATTGTTTATGCCTAATGTTGAACTATTACGCAAAAACCCGCGAGCAAGCATCCGACATTAGAAACAGGCTCAAAGGTGCAGTTCGCGATCGCAATGATATATCTATGACGTCGCGGCGAGCTTGGCGCTAATAACACTGAGAAAAGTGGTCCGTGAGTACGCAATCTTCTCAGAGCGATATTATAGAGTAATTTTACATTGATCTAGACTTTGCTTTTACCATTGGGTCATTTCCAAACCTTATGAGGTAGTTGTACCAAAGTCCTGTACGGCTGCGACCATAATACGGACATTGTTTTCTTTCTTGGGGGTTTGAAGATGCGCAACACCGTCCACATGCTGAAGAAGACGTACTACGAGAATAGTCGGATTGGTAAAACCGGTCCATCGAAGGTTTATCTCAACGAAAGTGGATTGGTTAGTTACACTATACACGACCAATGTTTACACAGTACCCCTAGAGGTAATATTCCACGATGGTGTGGCACAATGGACCTGGATCAGGTCGATATGCAGGTGTCAATAAAAAGGCGCCCTTTCTATATCCCTTCTCACCGAGCTGGGCTGATTGCTCGGTCCACTGGAGAGGATGTACGTCCGGCGCCTACACCGCTAGCCAACAACTCCAGCCTGCTGGCCTGGAGGCGATGTTTCTTCATGACGTCTACCCACTCTTCATGTAGGTCTTCATCTTCAGGGTGGTCATGGGCGAGGGCTGTTTGCAAATCCTCCTCCAGCAAGGCAATCATGATGCTAAAGTCGGCGCCCCTTCGGCCGAGAGAGCTAGCGCAGTATAGAACCTGTGTGAGCAAGGAATCGCGCGAAGATTTGTCCTGGACATTAGGCAAGTAGGTGCGAAGAGTATCGAAGAGCAAGTCAGCTAGATGGAGAGGGAAAGTAGCGAGAGCAGATGGAATGGGCTGAAGAGAATTGTGTTGCAGGCCGGTAAGGGGTTGGACAGGTGGGGCAGCAGTGTCAGCAGCGGGCGGGGGGGGAAGAGCAGAAGGGAATATATCCTTGTACATGGAGATGATGGCGAAACTCTGCTCACGGAACGTCTCGATATATCTCTTTAAATAGCGCTCTGTCTGTTGACCCCAGCTGGTGGTAGCGCTGCCAGATTTGGAGCGCAGTTCTGTTTCCTGGTCGGCCAGCTCCCTGAGAGGATCCAACGCCGATAGCATGGACTCGAGACAACGCAGTCTGCATACGAGGAACAATGCGCCCAGACTGCCCTCTCCGCTACCCATGCGGGCTTGATCAGCGGACCAAGACTCGTCGAGCTCGGGAGCGACGCGGCGCAACCAGCCAATGGTCCTCATGGCGCCAGCCAGCTTGATGGAGGGGTGTTGGAGACTAGTTATGAGGTTGGTGGTCATGGTCTTCATCTCCTGCTCGGCCTGCGTAGCGAGGGATGAGACGAGGTTGGAATTGGGGTACAGGGTGGAGAGGCGCTTAATATGGGCATGCAGGTCCAGGGCGGAAGCATAGTTTGCGTTTGTGGCGGGCGAGGGGACAGTGGCGGAAGTCTGAGAGGAAGAGGAATAAGCAGAATAAGAAGAAGAAGAAGTGTTAGGGGCATTCGCAGTGGTAGTGGTGGACGAGGAGGCGATGGCGGAGGAGAGGAGAGAGGGCAAATCTAGTACGTCGGAGACCCTGTCAATGTTGTTGGCCAGCAACATGGCCTTGCGACGGCGGTGCAGGACGGGGTTGTCTGCCTGCTTGCCAGTGTATCGGTCGGCGAAACGGTGGGAGGCGGTCTCGACGGAGGGTAGGGCGGCGTGTAGGGAGCGGGCATCGTGGGCCAGGGCGGGGAGGTCGTGGGCAAGGTGGGCAAGGTGGTCGGCGGACGCGATGATGGGCTTGTAGGAGCGTTTGGAGAGGGACTGGAGGGAACGGAGGGCCGACTGCGAGCCCTGAGCCAGCGATTGTTGCTCGGAAGAGGTGAGTGCAGCGAGAGGCAGCGTCGTCAGGCGCGCGAGGTATGCCGTGGTCGTGATGGGGTCGTAGTCTGCCGCAGAGGATGCGGAGGAGGGAATGGTGGATGGCGATGATGATAATGTAGAATCATCTTGGGCGTCGAAATAGGGAATCAACAGGTCGAATAATGGATCAGCCATTTTGGCATGGACCTACGAACAGAATAAGACGAGGTTGCGTGTAGAATGTGGAAGAATTGGGGGGGCCGTGATGTCGGTGGTTGATTTATGGTGGTTGATGGTTGATGGTGGGCGTGCCAAGTGACAAAGATGTGCTGAATTGACTGGATTGATTGGTGTTGATGGCTGCTGGCTGCTGGCTGTTGGGATGAAAAGCTACTGGCTCTTGCCCAATGGTGCACTCCGCTCAGTAGCTGCTCGTAGTGCCTGCCCCGCAAGTACCTACAGTTACTCGACCACTCTATCAGTTGATGTCTATACCGTAGCATAGCAAACGACAAGTGTCTGTATACAAGATGACTTGAGGGCTGCCTATCGACGCATGGGAAGTTCCGCACATAGCTGGGGCCCGCCCCTCCCTCGACTTTCACATGCAAACTACGAGCCGCCTACTGGAAGGCCCCATGTTGTACCAGTTGTACCAGTTGTACCACGTAAATGGCTGATGACTAACGACTAGTGACTGACAGTTGACAGCTACCATTGTATTGGGGGCAATTTACGTAGTGTGTACCAAAGCATATACGGTGTTTCTAGCAATAACTTGGGAGTGAACAGTAGGAACATAGTACAAATGTACGTTGTCCAGCCCTACGAACCACCCACAGACGGCGCCAAATCGACCGGGGGCTGGCCTGGCCTGACCTGAACCCCCGACTGTAACTTTTCTTCCCCATGGCTCATCCTACAGAGCCTACATCATATTTCCTCCAGACGCTTCCAATCTTCGTCGCAACGACATTACTACCTCGACTACCCCATATAATATCCCAAGCCCAGGCAGAGTGCTTGCTTTGAGTACTGACTGGCCCTTCGCTCCCCCCAAACCGCCGCTTCTCTTCTCCGCTCACAATCCTCTCTTCCGCTTCAACACCCACCTCCCGCCTCCCACCTCCCCACCACTACTTACCTCGTACACGTCTCGCCGCATCCTCGTCCGCCCTTGCCGAACCTACCAATCCACCCAACATCACACCGCACACGCCATCCATAGCCTCCCGTTTCTTTGCTCCCTCGCCCCCCCGCCTCGACGCGCGTGGTGCTGCGCTGCGCTGCCTGCCTCACCATGACAGACGCCGGCGTGCACTTCTGCGTCGAGGACACCGTCGGCCTGCCCGGCGACAAGATTCAGGTCGGCATCGTCGACCGCTCCTTCGGCGACGTCGACTCCCACGAACCCCGTCCACAGCGCGATTATGGCGAGACCATCGAGCGCCACCAAGATGTCCCAGAGCCTCAGTTCAATAAGTTTCTCAGGACCGGAATCCCCCCGCGTGGCACCGTCCTCGTCTCCTGGCAGTCACCCATCAGGACCGAACTCATCCCAGAGGCATGCCTGGAACTGCTCGATCGAGCCCTCTATGTCGGCGATGTAGTCAAGAGAAATACCCAGAGCTCCATGAGCGGGACCGTCATTGGCACCAAGCCCATCTGTACCCTATTCCCTGCCGCCCCATTCAACCTGGGACCTGTCAACCAAACCATCATGGAAGAGTTTTCCATACGAGACGTCCCCGCCGAGGAGCTGTTCAACGTTCACGAATTTGTCGAAGGCGCCCTTGTTCTATACGAGGACTGGGTGGGGAGGGTCGAGCACGTCTACGACGACGTAGCCATCAAGCTGAGCAACAATTCCGTGGTCGTCGTGGAAAACGCCGAAGAAGAGCTGGATCCCGACGACCCAGCCATCGAGAGGTTGAGTGTCGGTGATACCGTCAGCACCAAGAAGCACAATCTGCGACGTGGCCGGTGGAAATATGGCGCCTACGATGCCAACGTGAGACCACGGGGTATTGTCGTCGAAACTCGGACCGTATCCATCACCGTTCACTGGCTGGCGAGGCGATTCGGCGCCAGCGCTCATACACACGAACCCCCTTCTGATCTGACCACTGATCATCTTCAAAGCCCAGCTTTCCGCATCTACGATGCAAGCGGCAACGCTGCCAGTACCCTCCCGCTGTCATCCAACGGTGTTGACCGCATCTACCATGTAGCCGACGTGACTGTAGCCGACCGTGTACGCTTTAAGGACCTCACGGCCGCCGCGGTCAAGTATGATGGTGCCCATTCCTCCCAGGATGGCAGACCCCAAGGGAGATTGACCAGGGTACCGCGCACCGAAACTCTAGGCTACGACTTGAACGCTTTCATTGTCCTCAACACCGTAACCCAAGTGACGGTCCAATGGCAGGATCTGACTGTTACGCAGCACCCTAGTTCCTTACTAGTACCAGATCCCAATGTAGAAGACGATGACGAACTTTGGCCTGGCGAGATTGTTTGCACAAAGGAGCAACGCGGAAACGGGGGCGATATAGCTTGGACCTCGGAACCCGAAAAGGTGGGAGTCGTACAGTCCGTCAACTCGCAAGACCGACTCACCACCGTCCGGTGGTTTGAATCCCCCAACATACGCTTCTTGGGCGATGATTTGATCCCTCCATCGGAAACTGGAACGTTAAGTAACGTAACCGAGGATGTGAGTTTATACGATATTCGTTCTACGGCTAGTTTGACCCGACGTCGAGGCGACTTCGTGCTAATTCATCCTGACTCGGTTGGCCCTACTGCACACGCTGCCTCAGAGCCCACTTGGTTTGGTGAGGTAGTGGACCTTGGTTTGGACGGACTACTCACTGTGAGATTGGGCGCAGCGAAACCTGTCATTGATATCCGGCTCCCCATCGAAAAGATGACGCTTGTCTATAGCAGTGATATGCCCGACGATGCACTTGGCCTTGTACATCCTCTCGATGGTGAATCCGTGGACGATTCCGACCTCTCCGGATCTGATTTCGAATCCTTCAACGACATGTGGATAGAGTACGAGGGTATCGATGGAGAACCTATCGACGACATCGATGATGCCGATTGGTCTACTGAAGAAGAGGACTCAGACTCAGACTTAGACCCAGACTCAGACTCAGACTCCGACTCGCGCCCCGATTCCCACTCCATGCCTGACTTTGAGCCATCTTCTGGGGCGCAGACCTCGAAAACAACCCCAGAGCTTCCTTCAGATAGCGAACACAAAGTTTCCCCAAACACAGGACGAGCAACTGATCACACCCAAGCACATCCTCCTGATCTGACCACCTCCGCCCATGAACCCCTTACATCTACCCCGGAGGCGCCCCAGACAACGTTGGAGACCAATTCCGATGTTCCGATATCTTTTATTGTGCTAGAGACGCCACCACCAACCGATCACCATTACCTCGACACTTCAATTGTCACTACGCCAACTTGGTTGAAGCGCATTGCCAAAGAACACAAGATTCTCAGTTCATCGCTCCCCCCAGGCATATTTGTCCGTGCTTGGGAATCACGTCTTGATCTCCTCCGTGTGCTAGTGATTGGCCCTTCCGATACTCCCTATGAATATGCTCCTTTCGTCATCGATTTTCATCTTGGTGCATCATATCCGTCACAAGCGCCGGAAGCGTTCTTTCACAGTTGGACCAACGGGGACGGCCCAGTAAATCCAAATTTGTACGAGGATGGGAAAATATGCCTGAGCCTTCTTGGTACCTGGCATGCCGATGAGCGTAATGAATCTTGGTCATCATCCAAAAGCACATTACTACAAGTCTTGGTATCCATTATGGGACTTGTTCTGGTCAAAGAGCCGTATTACAATGAGGCAGGGTATGAGGTTCACCGAGAAGCACCGGAAACAAAACTCAACAGCGCCCTCTACACCGAACGCGCACTGTTTCGTGCCCGAGCTTTCATTGTCCATGCTCTCACGAACCGAATCACTCCGTTTGACGAAGAGCTTCAATATCTGTACATCAACAAGAAGGAAGGTTGCCCACGACTTCTGGACGAATCCATTTCTACCGCAAGAGACATATTAAGACGTAGTGAAGAACCCGATAATGGGCAAAGGGACGGTCTTCGATACATCAGCCGTGGTGCTGCTGTGATGCTCAAACGGCAAGTGGAGAAGATGGAGAATCTACGGACGACTATGAACTGATTCTCTTGTGGATATCGTGGGATTTAATTAATGCACTGCGAAGGCGCAGGAGACATTTGATAGACATTGGGCATTAGGTATCCGTGGTTTAGTACCGTTCTGAAGATGTGTCAAGGGGGCAACTCCGCCTCAAACATCTTCAACCGTTTGCTCACATCTCGCCCTCTTGTGCGCCGTAAAGCTTCTGTTAACGCATAGAGTATGACCTCCCACCACCAGAGTTTCGTGCCCCAGATGAACCAGTACAGCAGCGGCAAATGTTCTGTTATCGCACACGTTGTAGAACTAGAGCACGCAGTGGAGCAGTAAAAGTATTATGTGATATTTACAGTGCACTTAAGCAACCTAAGGTAGTACGCCAAATAGAAATGGCAGCTTCAAAACGCGAGGTAAGAGGCATCATCCAAAAACCAGGGCCCTGACTTCAATACTCTCCCGCCCAATAGCCCCCTCCGGCGTTCTTGGATCAACAAAAGCCGTGTGCGGTACGCGGCCAAACGGACCGACCGCCTCATCGCTATCAAAACACTTCAAAAAGAGTCGATCATCATTCTTCATGCCTGACCAGTAATACCACTTTTGAGATGGGTTGAATTGAACCGCAGCAGTCTCTCCATTTCGGTCGGGATAACGGTGTTCTACGGGGATCAGGTCCTCATCACGGACGGTGGCACTGTCCGCAACAGCAAGAGGATGCGCCATTACTGGCCCATTGAGCGGTCGCCAAACATTGATGATGCGATAACGACCTTGAAGAAGCTCGTCTGCCTCATCGGGAAGATGGAAGCGAACACGGGCCGCAGCCGATGACGGGGTTTGGTCGATGTGAACGCGAGTCACGGGTGCACGGGCCGCATCTGGCGATGAACGCCTGATAGTGTAGTCAAACAATAGAACTCGGTTAGCCCCGGGGACGTTGTCTAGAAGTAGCTTCTCTACCTCAGGGTAGTAGATATTACGGATCCTATCATCGTTGTTGAAGGCATGCTCTTCGGATGGCACACCGGCGACCGCAGCGAAAGCGTTGTGGTCCATGGTGAATTTGTCCTCTTGCCCTCTCAGGTCTTCTATTGTGACGTCATTCCAGGACTCGCCAAAGTTCCTCTGCGGTACGCCCTCAGGTTGCTGTTCGACGTAATTATGCGGCTTCGAGCCATCCAACGGCGCCTTGTAGAACGAAAGAGACGCAGTGACAGGTCCTCGAGGGATTGGAAGGCCTTGAGGATTCACATCCTCAGACTGTGCGGTCTTTGGGGACGTCTGGATGCTGGAGAGCTGATGCGCTGGTGTGGAACGGGGTGCTACCACAGCCATGTTAGAGCGGGTTATGGGGTATCCAGAGAGTTAATAAGGCGTTGCAATAGTAGAGGTGCTATCAGAGTAAGGTTTGAGTTGCGAGTAATAGGATATACGACTCTTTACCGACCTTTGCCAATATGCTTTATATATGCTATGTATGAATTCAAGTGAATATTATAAATGCCCGCGGGTTTGACAGCACGCTGTTCACCCCCGCCGTCATTTCTATTGTTATTAGGCTTATTCCCGAGGGAAGATTACAAAACGAAGATTGCGTGCTTGATTAATAATGAACAGTGACTAACGTCTTTTGCCATTAACCTCGGGTGCCCAGGCGGGAGGTGAAGTCCTCGCAAACCCAAACCCAACCACAATTGTAATGTGTATATCTACCACACGCAATAAGTAACAATCCTAAAGAGCTCAGCTCAGATAGATTCGTCTATGGCGTCTCAAACAGATGCACAAATTTATCGAAGTAGGTGAATACACCTGTGGACTGCACAGGCCTCTGGAGTCTGTTCGCACCCTCTTCCCTTGCGCAAGACGATACATCGCTGCCGTCGCTTATGATGGTTACAAACATTGCACATACACTTGCCTCCAATGTCATGATTTTTTAATGCGTGGTTCGCGATGCACGTATGCATATAGGTGCGGTAAACGTACCCCGACCTGGGAGGCTCCATTTTATCAGTCTACATGTCATCGCGACATTAAGACGTCATGATTTGACATGGAACTGAGATTGTTCCATGTCACATCAATGCTTTGATTCCTATTCCTCTGTTACACCTTCATCATGCTCCATCTACTCTGTCGTGCAGCCCCTACCTATCCCAGTTTCTTTCTAGTCAAACATTCACATAAATTCACCAAAAATATGAGCGGCAAAGCTACCAACGAACAACTCAAGGGTTCTCAGCTTTTTGATGTTTCGCATGTCACAGCTGTGGTGACTGGAGGAGGGACAGGTATTGGCTTGATGATCACACAGGCGCTAGTGGCGAATGGAGCAAAGGTTTACATCACGTCCCGACGAGACGAGGTTTTGCAACAAACGGAAAAATTATACAATACGGGACCTGGAAAGATCATTCCGTAGGTTATATGATTAATTTTGCCTCGAATTCTAACGATCAAAGTCTGCAGGGCGACGTAAGCGATAAACAAGACATCAAGCGTCTTTGTGATGAGATCACGCAACAAGAACCTAAAGGTATCCAGCTTCTAGTCAAGTACGTCCCCAGCGCATGTCATTCCCGAGAATTTTCACTAACTATACTTCAGTAATGCAGGTATTGCGCGAGATGATTCAACCAAGTTTAGCTCTGCAGGGCAGCCCGAGATGAGTGACCCCCAAGCAATCTCGGATCATTTCTGGAAAACAGAGCCCGATGCTTGGGCTGATACATTCAAGACCAATGTTACTGGTCTGTATTATATGTCCATGGCATTCCTCCCACTACTTGCAAAGGGACGCGAGGTAACACCTGGATATACATCCAGTGTCATCAACGTGACTTCGATTTCTGGATTCATGAGGGGAACTAGTTCAGGGCAATTCGCATACGCCGCAAGCAAGGCTGCCGCTACACACGTTTCCCGTATGCTTGCCACAACTTTTACCCAAACAAAGGTCCGAGTGAATGTCATTGCCCCAGGGGTGTTTCCCAGCGAGGTAAGAAACAGTGTCACTACCCCCTGTGTTCCCAACTTGGAATAATTGACCAGATCTACAGATGACTACTGGCGAGTCTGGAGATGACAACAAATCATCCATTGACAAAGAAATGTCGAATCCTGCAGGTAATAATGTTCATCCTTCCACTTGCTTATCAACTGCTGACCTTTTTAGGCCGTCCAGGTAACGACTTTGACATGGCAGCGTAAGCAAGAACCCCGTGCGAATATGAGTCAAGATATATACTAATCTATTCACCATCCATAGCACAATACTATTCCTTGCTGGCAAAGGCGGTGTCTTTTACAACGAGCAGGTTTTGTTTCCTGATGGAGGTATGTAACTATGCGCACTGACTTAGAGCCTTCCCAAACATACTGAGATCAGTCAGGTAATACTCTCACTCAGCCTGCAACCAAAAACTAGTGGGTTTAGGGCACGGTGGATGCTCGGGGCAGTTTAGATCAAGGTGACTTAAAAGCACCCAATGCGTCACGTTAGGCATTGTATCTATTCTCTAATGTCATATTCAAACACACAATATCGATCATGTAGACAGGAAGCGAGTTCTTCGAAATAAAGAATAACATTTGTGATCACAATTTTGCATAATAACCATAGGCCGATCGACTAAGACGGAGACACGGCTTCGGTGGTTGGATCTTAGCAACAGCAGCAGTTGGACGTAGAGATTCCCCATGTGTCAACACCTGCTGTTGACCTCCCTGTGCGACAATTGTCTTCTCGGCATCGATTTTCGTCTTTGGTTGGTATGCAAACGTTCCACTTGTATGTATTTGAGCAATGCTCAATCCTACCACAGCCGCGGATACCATTGTCAATGCAATCAAGTTGTATCGCGCAACAATCTAACCCAGTCAGTGGCTTATCTTAAAGATTGACCTCGTCCACCTACTGCGTGATCGCAGGCTGCGAAGCCGAAATACTGGTCTGCATTTGCTATCCGGCTTGGGAATGCGTCACATAGGTAGAACTCGCGTGTAAATTTTGTGTTTGCCCATTGCGGGAAGAGGTCAGGCAAAGTCATATCTCGCTCCGTGACAAAAACATATGCCTATTTGGTTTCATTATCAGCACGTCTTGGATATGAATGACTAACTAGGGACGGCACTTACCAGTACTGCAAGGCTCATAGTCGAGGTCAGCGATATACACAGGATAGTCCCCGCGCCAAATAGTGCCATCTACTCATACTCTCATATTAGCATGATGTTATCCATGGACACCAAACAGCTCTCCATTGCCGCGAGGTCCTACCTTGAAACTGCACCAAAGTCCTGTCGCCCATACCATGCCAAGTATGGCAGAAAATATCCCAAGGGCTCCGACACTTGCCATCGAAATACTTGGCCCGTCATCAATATTGGGTGGATTCTGCAGAACCCATAGTTGTTCTGCTTTGTTGGTTCCTGGTAGTTGTATTCTGAAGTTCTTAAATGCCTGGCGAATCTTCGTCTCCAACAAAACTTCAGCAATTGACAGCCCAAGCCAAACGAGACAGGTGAAGAAAAGTAAGTATGACAGCAATGTGATGCGCTGGAGTTTGAATCGCAACATGTTCGTTTTCCTTGCCAATGTTGCGAACTGGATCTTTTCTCGTCACACAACCTTGGAAAGGCTCGAAAACACCTGGGAAATGCGGAAACCACTATTGATGGCTCTAGGGTCGTTAACATAAATGTGAACTCTGACTGTGCCGCGTTCGGAAGTCCGACATGCTTCTTCTGTGGCTTGGTTCTACTTTTAAGCGCTCGATACCTGGTATTATTGGGTTAATGCAACGGCATCAGTCACAGTGTCTGCGCCCCAATCGCCAGAGAATTGGCGCCTCCTAATATGATTTTCGTGGGCTTCACAGCTTACAGAATGGATAGATTTTAATTTGTTCGCTAACCATCTCGCAGCTTGTGTTGTTTCATTTGACATGTATATGAGATACATAGATATCTGTGAAATCTAGAAATATGAAGAAAGTGAAAAAAACCCATTATTGTAACATATTTAGCACGGGACATGAGCAGATCTCCGAACCATACATTCAAGGCTTCTCTCTTCCATCCTGTCTAGCCGGGCGCGTGGACTGGGTTTCATGAAACATGAAAGATTCGCCTCGCGGCACATGAGTTATGGAATCCTACAGTGGCTTACACTCCCCTCATCTTGCCGGCCTGTACGCGAGCTGGGGCGTTATTGTCAATGTCTAACGGAGTTATTCGTGTTCACGAAAGATAGTATCGACGTAGAATTTCCAGATGTTGCTCCCAACCTGACGCTTCGCGGCTGATATGTTGCGTTTCACCGTAATTTAGAACGCATTCCTACCTGAAGACTGTCTGGGGTGATGAGGCATGTTTTAGAGCTTCTGCAGGCTGCGTAGGGTGGTGTGGGGGCTGAGGAGGCAGGTTATAAAGTTCAGCAGCACCAGCAAGGCCGGCATATCTGCCCTGGCCGCCAAACTGCCACCGCATGCCACCGCGATCGCGGATGAGGATTCCTAAGACGACAAGCACCGCAAGTGCGGAGATGATAAGGGGTATAAGCATGTATCGCGTTGCGCGCTGTAGCTCCTGTCAGCGAGGACAACTTGAGGGGTGCCAAGATCGAAAGGCAAACGTACCGCGAGTCCACAAGCTGGGGCGGCCCAGCTCTGGCGGGGAAATAGGTGATGAATTTGGCATGCCCAAGTCTCGCGCGTCAATGGCTCTTCTTGCCTCCCTACATCTGCATAGCTCTTCCATCCTTCACGGCTTTGCAGTAAGCTTGTCCAGACCAGCACTGCAACGCCGGCGATGGCGACGGCAAAATTCGTGGTCAGGACGGCCCAGCTCCATGCCCGCTGATACGAAGGTGATCCTTGGATGCGCCGCAGTTCCCAGATGCCGCAACATGCCACCACAGCGACGATGAAGGCCAGGGCGCCGGTTCCTAGTATGGCGAGGGTAGGTGCAACATTTGTCTGGACACTCACGTCGATATACTCATAGCTACTGCTGGAGGAGTTGGTGGGACCGTACAAGGTGATTTCGTGGTTGCCTGTTTGCCAGTTGCGCGTCGTCTGTGTGACGAAAAGGGTATGCGAGATTCTTTCCAGGGCGAAGAGAAGAACGGAAACTGGCAGGAGTAAAAACATGGGTGGTGTGAGGAGGACAATGGTCTGGAAACCGCCACGGCTGTGCATTGTGTACACGAACTGGCTGTCGGTGGCAGCGCGCAAGCCAGAGTGACCTCAGGAGGGAGGGGGGAGAAGGGGGGGACGATGTTGTTGAAGGGAAGCGATGGCTTCAACGAAGCGGTGGAGTTCCTGCCCTGCTAGATCCCGACGGCTTGCCGGTAATTATCAAGTATATTTTGGTGGAATTGTCGTCTGCCCAGGTGGGAGAAACTGAATCAAATTGTCGATTCTCAGAAGCCATCTATACTACAAATACAGCAATTACAGCAATTACAAGATTGCATTCCGATCAGAAGAGGAGCGCGAAGGATCGCCCCCCCGGGCTGACTGACCTGGCCTTGGCGTTTGCCCCGTAGAAAGGGGCTTCCTGATTCACACGCTCGCCTCTCACCGACCCCTACACGTGCCTATATAACATACACGTTGACGGCACAGTATGTACTGTGCAGCATGTACTATGTAGTGCAATAGCTGCACTATGTCCCTTACGAAGCCCTTTGTAGTCCCGGACTTATTTCCACCCACCTCTGCTTGCGCCACAATCCAGCTGGTGCAGCTATGGCTCCGCTAATGACTACAACAAGCAGACCTATTGAGAACGGCCATGGCGACAGTGCCTTTTGGAAGCGATTCCTTGTGGCTGTATCCATCCACCCATCTCGAGACGGTTATACTTGGGAGGTTCCTATGTAGGTAAGAAGCGACAAAGAGGAATCGCCGATTCTATGTATCGCTCGGGGAAAGAGAACACATGTTGCCAGGATCTATGGGTGAGATCTGCCAACCTCCAATTGTCACGTGTTACGCCTCACGCCTCACGCCTCACGCCTCACGACGTGCTGCTCAGTGTGAATATTGTTGGCGCCAACAACGAGGTCCACCGGTCGCTGCAGGATGGGTGCGCAACGAGTGCGTGGACACTATGCAGGCGCCGCTCCGACGTGGGCGGCCACACAATCAGATCAGATCAGGACACACCTATAATGTCCAATACAATGTTACTAATGCTTGTAGATATAAACAACTCTTCCCGTCATAGTGTCCTGTGTTTGATGACACTCCCGCTGTGACGTGGCCCTGTCACCGATACCTATGTATGATTCTCTCTGAAGGTGGCATATACGACAGTAGATTTCATACCATGTCATGCTCTAATGCAGCCATCTTCTCCAGCCCCCTCTTCCTCTAACCCTGAAATTCATTGTCAGAGAAAGTTTTTGATGGCCTGGGGACCGATGGAGTCGGCGGATTCGATCCTGGAGGCGAAGATATTCAGTACAGGAGCCACGTGGAAGGTAGAGGTGGAGGTGGTCATGTAGCCATGTTAAGAGAAATACATAGCCAACCCCCGTTTCCTAGTAAATTTCATTTGAGTTGTAAGAGTGCATATCGTTCCAGCTATCTTTATTTCATACAATGTCATCACACCGACTTAGCGCAGTATTCTCGAGTTATGTCCTTCCAAACACGAAAAGAAAACACAAGATAAACAACTACACAAACGAATACGGTGCCGACGCATACGGTTGCGAATATCTGTTAGAGACACAACATCAACCTCCACAGCTAACAAAGCTAGCAGGAAATGGTCTACGAGACATGGAGACCGGATTTAACATGGTCACGATAGGGGAGTGGAACAAAGACTCCAAGACGTTCAAGAAGGTTGTAACTATCCGCAAGGAGTGGACCCCAGGTGGTAGTGGCTTGGAATACAAAATGACAGATTTGCACACCAAAGCCACCCAGTCTGTGACATATGAGATGAGCTTGCGCCTCTGCTGGACTCACACGCTCAAAGGAAAGAGAGATTCCATAGGCCGGGACGTTATGGCATTACGTTACTTGGGTTGGGATGTGAATGAAGCTAGAGGGAAATTAATGGAATCCTTACCACGATGGGCTTTCTATCCGCTTCCTGGACGGCTTAATATCGGGCAATTCATTGGAATAGTACATAGATGGGACGATTACGCTGAAATGACAATCTACAATGGTGAAGTTGAGTACAGTGCTATATTCGAGAGGGCGGACAAAGGGTATGACTGGATATTTGTCCGAAAAGAATCGACTGATGAGTGGGGAAACGGAACACAGGTTATTAAAAGGGGGAACGGCACATACTATGAAACACTCTCCCAGGGAAAGGTAATGAGCCAAGCGCCTCTGGATAACTATATTGAACCGAGCTTCTTTTACCGTGACATATACGATTACTGCGACCATAAATGCATCATACATTTCGATACGGCGGAAAAGGGAAAACAACTCGAGGTATATAATTACCTACGCTCTCAGGAACGGACTAGTGGACCAAAACCTACTCCACCACTCGCAAAACAGACACAGGCAATGTTCGACGATGATTTCAAAGAAAGGATGAGAAAAAGAGGCGAACAAGAACAGAAAAAATATGGGGGATCGTATCGATCTGATACAACTGCAGGCGCTCATACAAATTCATCGGGCATGCCCTGGCCTTCCCCGCCATCGTCATCCAACATACCCCAGGCTTTCCAGCAACCGCCATCCTACATACCAGCTGGTTACAGATCAGATACTCAGTCACAAACTTTTGAAGGAACTAGTTTTGTGCCTAATCCCACTGTGCTTGGTATGAGCTTGCCTGATGGTGTGCTCTGGGGCACGAATGGATTGTTCTATACGAGTATGTAATGATTTACATGAACCTAGGAAGTTACTATAAAACAGTGCCGTTAACTGCCATCCAAATTGCCTTGTAAACGAGTTCCGAAAATCCACTTGCTGCTCATTGCTCGCTCTTCGTACCCATCGATGCACTCTTAACTATTGTGATCATAAATATGTTTCTGTTTATTCCACCTATTGTAATCCCAATTCAGGAGACTACGCACGCTGCCAAATGTATCTACGGGCAACAACAAACGTCGGTCGACGCATTTTCATGGTGAAAAGTTAAGAGTATGTGTACAATTATACATGTGCAGAGAGTCGAATAAACATATCTATAGATGTCGCTGCTCTATAGTAAATACTACTGGGATTCTCTCTATCTCGTTGAAAAACGTATCTCATACGCGAATGTATTTGTCGAATCTATCTCAGTCATCGCCTTCTGTTCGGGAAGACTACTTCCCATAACTCATGTGTGTAAGAGATAATAGCTGACACTGGACCTGAAGCTTCTCTTCGCTTCCTTTCTGAATCTATCTTCCTCATTAATTTTGTCTTTGTCCATTTCTACAAGTTTCTGTGTCGGGTCGTACCTGCGTAGTTCCAAGAATCATACTTTGGGCATGTTCGGTAGAATTCGAACATTATAATATTAACATAGTGTGCTGTAATAAACAGAGTATCAACATCATCCTCTATGATAGTATTTATAGTTTCATTGCCTACAATGTTACTAACACTATATGTCACAAACATAGTGTTTGGGGCGTTATTCCTGTTCATACGGTTTTATTTCCCTGGCATGTCAGAGCGCCAGCCAGGCCAAAAATTAGCAACTTCCGGAGGTCCTAAATAGATTCGTAGTAACTTCCCTGAGCTTCTGTACCTCGCCTAGGTATTGTGTAAGTTTAGAATCATAATGTCCGCCTCGATTGGCATCTCCCTTTTCCTAGATAAACAAATAAAAACATATGAGATAACGAGTCATCATTGATAAAACACCATAATTTCTACATATCTAGGCCTAGGTACCCATCTTCTCCGTTGGAGTTACGACTTTGTCCTTTATCATGTCCATGAAGCTCCAGTAATCTCTTTTCGTACCCTCGCCGTGAACTGTCTCGTCGCTATCCACCCTCCCAGACCAGTATATGTTACCTTGTGTATATTGGTTGAAAGCGTCTCTACCAGCCTCGTAAAGCTTCTTGCGGTATTCTAGTCGGTTATTAAATTCTGTCTCAATGGACCACTCCCCAATGACGACCGGAAACCGACCAGATTGTTGTGATTCCCTGGCGTCCTGATCAATTACAGAGAGTACGGTATCCGAATTGCATTGTCGACCGGCGAAGTAGTAGCAATGAATGTCGATGACCAGATTTGCAGATTCTGGTAGCTGGAAGGCCCAAAACCTTTCACCCTTGAAAGAATCTTGAAACATTATTGGGATGTTGCGATTTACGCTTTCCACACGCTGAATGACTCCTAGAATATACCTTAACAGCCATGCTGCAGCTTTGTCAGAAAGCGCCTGCGGAGTTCCAAAAGTTCGAATATCCTTGCTGTCCACTGCTTCGTTCACAGGCGCAATGGTATACGATTTTAGGTGCCCGGATGATTGTTGAATATAAAGTAACACTGCTTCTACCGCTTCAAAAGAAAGTTGAAGGTTGCGTTCGTTGTGGAACCAGTCGCCATGCCCCTGTGCCTCACCTATCTCGAGCCAGTTCACTACGTGCAGTATGGTCAGTAAAATAATTGTCATTAGGTCTTTATTGCTTTTTCTTACCACCCCCGGGCAGCGCATGCAAATCAAGCACAATGTGCATGTCATATTTCTCGATTGCATACGTTGCTAACTCCTTCATGATGGCAACTTGCGGTCCTCGATAATGTGGAGATCCGGGTACTTGTATCCAAGCAGAGTAAATAAATGGTATACGAAGGACATTGACTCCATGTGCAGCGAGTGTATCAATGTCTTGTTTGGTAAAGAATGTTTTGTAGTGAGCATCCAGTACCTTGGTGGCTGCAACACCCTCGTTTTGGCAGAACGACCACTCATCAGATGCACCATTTCCATGCTCGGCGAAAAGCTTTGGGACCATGAAAGTCTCGAGGCAAAACCAACTACCCAAATTGACTCCATTGGCCTTGAAGTTCCGCCAATCTAGGTATCCGCTTTCGGGGATGAAGGAATTTGAGGAAGCCATTGCGAAGGGTCGTTTAGGTACGTACCTAGCTGATGCAATGTCGAAGAGAATTTGGGCATCCTTTCTTTGTAGTGAACTTCACTCCGTGTATTTGAATTTGTACCTTAGCGTAGATGCCCACGTGAGTCGAAGGCTCTCCACCTTCCCGAGGGCTAATGATCTCCAATGTTTGCCAAGCCATAACCGGAATGTGGGGAAGGCGTATTGGAAAATTCCCGTATCTACCCGGGCCCTATCCAAGGTTGGTGCCTAGGCACGTGCTAGGTATTTATGCCCAGGTGCATGGTCTCAGCACGTGCCTGGCTGACTTCCGAGCATCTCGCCTCTCTCCATCCATCCCTCTCTTTCTCCACCTCGGAATCTTTGACCATCTTTGTTAGACCATGTCGGGGCCGATTTTCGACCTCTTCGGTCAAGCTTTGGCCGACGTTGTTCCCGCGGTCAGGTCGTGTGTGCGTATCGGTGTGCATGTGTGTTTGAGAAATTTGCATGTCCTGATTTTTAACTCCTTTCCTTCTTTGCTATTCACTTCGTCCTATTCAAGAGGGTAAGATTATGGCTTTCGTCGAGAACGTACGGTTCGAACATTATCGGCCTGAGAACACACTTGGGGTTCACGAAACGCGACCACGCGTCTCCTGGACATATGAATCGGAAACACCCTTTCGACAACATAGCTATAATATCGAACTTTCGGAATGCTCGCTGATTGGAGACTCACACATCATGGGTTCCACCAACGTTCTCTCATCAAACACCTGCCTTGAACCATGGCCTCTTGAGCAGCCTCTCCGATCGCGACAGCGTGTATCCATTAGAGTCCAAGGAATATCTGAGCAGGGTGAGCGCACACCCTGGAGCAAACCAGCGACTCTGGAGGCCGGCTTGATGGAGTCTACCGACTGGCAGGCACAGCTGATCGCAAGTCCTTGGCCCAAAGACATCAACGCACCTCAGCCCGAGGAGTTGTTCCGCGTTTTTCACATGATTAAAGGCACCATTGCATCCGCCAGACTTTATATCACCGCCCGGGGAGTCTATGAAGCTGAAATTAACGGCAAACGAGTCGGTGACTACTTCCTCGCCCCAGGTTGGACAGAATATAACTCTGTCCTACACTACCAAACGTACGATGTCACAGAACTCCTGCTTACTGGAAACAATTGTATCGGGGCTCGAGTCTCGGAAGGCTGGTTTAATGGGCGTTTTGGGTTTGAGGGTGGCCGTCGGAATATATGGGGCTCCCGGAATTCTCTCATTGTCCAGCTTGAAATCACATCCATGGAAGGGATTAAACAGACGATTGCTTCGGATAAGGATTGGACGGTTATGACCGGCCCGATTCAACGCTCAGTAAGTCGAGACGTTGGCAATAGACCGGTCCGGTAAATGGGCTAATTGGGTCATCACCCTAGGAAATTTACGATGGTGAACTGTATGATGCTACAAAGGAAGTAGATGGATGGTCGACTACAGAAAGCGGACCTGATAGGGAGTCGTTATGCGAGCCTTGGTTCAGAGTTGATACATTAGGGCTCCTTCCTGGTAGCATCAGACTTACTGCGGGTTACAAGGAACCCACAAGAAGGGTTGAATCAATACAACCAATCACTGAAATCACAACGCCTTCCGGAAAGACTATCCTCGACTTTGGCCAGAACCTTGTTGGTTATCTAAGAATTAAGAGCATTACTGGCCAATCTGGGCACAGAGTCATCTTCAAGCATGCCGAGGTGCTCGAAAATGGAGAGCTCGGTACCCGACCCCTTAGGCAATGCAAAGCCATGGACGAGTATGTCTTGAAAGGCTCTACTCCAGAATCTCCGGAGACTTGGGAGCCTAGATTTACATTCCATGGATTTAGATACGCCCAGGTTGACCACTGGCCGAAGGCATGTCATTTGATGGGCTCAGTTGAAGCTGTGGCCTGTCATACAGACATGTTAAAGATCGGAGATTTCCAGTGCTCTAATGACATGTTGAATAAATTGTATAACAACGTCACCTGGAGCATGAGAGATAACTTTCTATCTGTTCCTTCAGATTGTCCTCAAAGAGACGAAAGACTTGGTTGGACGGGTGATTTGGCCTTGTTTGCACCGACGGCAGCATTCATGTACCAATGCACAGGTATTCTCCGGGATTGGCTCATTGATTTCGAGATTGCTCAACAAACCAGAGGCGGACTTCCCGCAATGGTAGTTCCAGATGTCCTAGTTGGTCATCCTCTTTGGGACCTCGGCATGCCATGCGCAATCTGGCACGACGTTGCGGTTATCGGTCCATGGGCGCTGTACTCCGCAACAGGAGACATCGAAATTCTACGGGCACAGTATGGGAGCATGCGACAGTGGATTAATAAGATAGAAAGACAAGCAGGTAGCCGCACACCAAATTTGTGGCATCCCAAGTGTTTGCAACTTGGTGTATGTTTGACCAATACATTTGCACTTGAGTATATACTGACGGAGCGTGTTTAGGACTGGCTTGATCCAGGTGCGCCACCAGATGCGCCTTGGAAAAGTGCTACAGACACTAAGTTGGTTGCCGACGCTTTTCTCACACAGTCGTTGCGCCTAATGTCCTTCATTGCCGAACTGATCAACAATGACGAGGATGCCAAGATATTCTCAATCGACTTCACCTCCGCTCGTACGCAATTTCAAGATGAATGGGTAACACCGAACGGCCGTATGTCTTCAGATTCCCAAACTGCTTATGCTCTTGCCATATGCTTCGATCTCCTCACTCCATCCCAACGTTCCGGTGCCGGTGATCGTCTTGCACACATTGTTAGAACAAACCGTTTTTGCATTGGGACTGGCTTTGCAGGTACTCCCTACATTTGTGAGGCCCTGGTACAGACAGGGCATACTCAAGTTGCTTATGCTATGCTGTTAAATCAAACGTGCCCTTCGTGGTTGTATCCTATTACTATGGGTGCTACAACAACTTGGGAACGGTGGGATAGCATGTTCCCGGATGGATCTATCAACCCTGGTGATATGACTAGCTTCAATCATTACGCATTTGGAGCTGTGGCGACATTCCTTCATGAACGGGTTGCAGGGCTTTCGCGGTCAGGACCTGGTTGGAAACGAGTCCGTATTGAACCCATGATTGGAGGTGGTATTACATCGGCATCGGCATCACACCTCACCCCTTATGGATTGGTATCGGTATCGTGGAAAATCACAAGGCGTATGAGTTTCAATATCGATATTACTATTCCTGAGGGAGTCGTTGCAGAGGTAATCACTCCTGGCAGTCTGGGAGACAGAATGAGGCTTGTTGAGAGCGGACACTGGTCTTTCAACACTACGATCGAGGAAACAGCCGATTGGCCCCCAAAGTCAATCTCTTCATTGCCTTTCTGATCAGCTTTGTAAATAGCTCATTCTAGCAAAAGCAGTCCGAATCGTCTAGATTTAATTATATATACGCACGTCATAGCCGAAAGCGTCTCACAAGTCTTGCCACGAAAAATTACAAGGTTTGAAGTACATTAGAAGACGTATCTGGGCACTCTCATCAACTATGTGTATTAGATGGCGGAGGCCAAATTCTTAGGATGTTCGGGAAGTGGGGTTTCGTGTGCCCTCATTAATCGGGATCTTGAAGTGCGTGTGTGCCTACCCGATATAATGACCCACAACATCGGGTGAACATACACCGAAATGAAATTAGTGTAACAAACAGTCTAATTCTCAGCTAGCAGTACCTATACTCAAGACAATAGGCGGTTCTTATTATCAATCATGCACCTTGAGGCTTTGATTGAATGACTACCGAGCCTATCTACCCCGGAACTGTTTTCCCCACAGTGAGTCTGAACACCAGGATATAAAAGCGGGGAGGTCCCACAATCGTTCATGTGAAACAGTTCTTTTGTATAGGTCTCTGCATCACTTACGAATCCCAATTATCTAGGTTACTCATCGGTCGACGTTCAGTAGACGTTTTATTTAGGAAGTGATGGACATCCATGCTACCAAAAGCTCCCCGGAGCACCGTATGTCATCTTTCTGTTCTGGGAAGTCAATATCAACATTAACGGCTTTCAACAGATGAAAATGTTGCATTTTCTGAGCAAGGAAACATCAAACAAGCCAGTATATCTCATACAGATGAACAGACCATCTGGCAGGAGTTGAAAACCAATCATCGCGTGGTTGCATACTCATTTCTTGCTAACGCGGGCTCTCTGACATTTGGTTTCGATATACTCGTCACGGGCGCTGTTACTGCGTTACCTTCTTTTTCGTAAGTTCGGTAGACCTGCCAATCATTTGCTCTATGCACTGATATACCCGGACTTCATTAACTCAATAATCAGTATTGCATTTGGGGAACCATACAATGGGCAGTTGATACTGCCTGCCCTATGGCAGGGATTATGGACAGCATTCATTCAAATTGGAATTATGATGGGTGCTGCCCTTAGCGGACCCTTTCAAGACAAGTTTGGACGTCGTCATGCATTCGCTCTTGGAGGAATCATCTCCGCTTTAGGTAAGTACTTACTAGAGATAAACCACAAGATTGAAAGAAAAAGTCAATTGACTCATTTGGTATTATGACAGGCACTGCGATGGCGTTTACTTCGCCTGACCTAAAGACTTTGTTAGCGCGGCGTGTACTATTCCTCTTCTCAAAGTTGATAACAGGAATGGGAATTGGCATTCTGATGACAACATGTCAGACTTACATATCCGATATCTCGCCAGTCAAGTTGAGGGGTGCTCTTCTTGCTTTCTTTCCATTTATGACGGTATGTAAGGATCGCGGGAGATGTGAACTTAGAAGTACCATGCAACTGACTCAACGTCCATTCAGTCCGTTGGCCAAATGATCGCCATCAGTATTGTTTTCTCACGTGTCATGGTCATTGACATTTCCTCTTTCAAGGTTAGACTACCTGTTTCATAAGTTCCTCATCCCTGAAACTGATTAATGTGTCCAAGGTTCCTTTCGCAATCCAATGGGCATTGTCGGGGCTAGCTCTAATCGCCGCTTTCATCCTTCCCGAGTCTCCGGTCACCCTCGTTGCGCAAAATAAGGCCAATGCAGCCCACAAGTCGTATTCTAGGCTTCATGGCTCCACATCCGACATCGCTCTTGCGCTATCCAACATCCGTGCTGTACTAGACCACGAAAAAGAATTGGGCACTAACTCCGAGAGTACAACGTTCTCAGATTGCTTCAGAGGAACCAATCGTCGCCGGACGTTAATCATCATCATTGTTGCCTTGCTTCAGTATTTCCTTGGTGTTTCGATCCTGGCAAATGCAAATTATTTCCTGATAATGGCGGGTATGAGCCCTAGTCAGTCCTTACAGGTATCGCAAATTGGAGTTGGCGTATCAATAGTAACAATAGCAATGGCTTTTGTTACTATATCAGTTTTTGGTAGACGCATTATTGTACTGTGGAGCTCGATTGCTGCTGCTATGGTTTTTATTGCGATGGGTATTGCAGGATGCTTTCCCCAGAATCAGTCAGCAACAAGGTATGAACACTGAAGTCTGGAAAGATATTGAAAAGCTAATGATGTCACAGGTTCGTTGGCGCGTCTATCATTGTCGTTGGAGCAGTGGGTAATCTCGGCGTCGGTGCAACATGGCCAGTGTTGATTTCTGAGCTGTCTTCTGTCCGTCTCCGTGCCAAATCATCAGCTATTGGATTCATCACAAACGCTCTTGCTGGGGTTGTCTTTAGCATTACTGTCCCATATATGTTCAATGTAGATGCTGGCAACTTAGGGGGTAAGATTGGTTTCATTTTTGCAGCGTTATCACTTCTATCGTTTTTTCTTTCATTTATGTTTGTTCCTGAAACCAAAGCAAGGTCTTTTGCAGAATTAGACATCTTGTTTGAAAGGCACTTACATGCAAGGAAGTTTGCAACTACTGTTGTCTAGAAACTGATAGAATTAAATAGTAAAGAATCTAGTGAAATAATCTATAAACAAATTATTTAACTTTTCTAAGTTAATCCTAAAATTATAATAAACCACTTATTATACAAGTATACTATCTCATAGCTTGAACAATTTTTATTTTTTTAACAAAATAATTAAACAATATATATATTTATAAGAATTTATATTTTTAAATAGAATTTAAAGAAGTATAGGAGATACGTTTATAAAATAATTATATTTACATATAGTCTTATAACCTGAGTTCTATAGATTACATATTTTATTTATTTAGCAAGCATTATGTTACTTTTCTATTTTTAAGCCTTTTTCCCCTTTAACCTTTGTAAACAGTCAACAGTTCATCCTCGTTATATTGAAGTCCTTAGAAGGCGCACTTGATAACATCATACGTTCGCGGTCGTCACACAAAGGGTGGTAATTATTATGCCGTTTCCGGTGATGTTTTGATAGCGTACATATTCACTCACGATCAAATCTGCCACTGATTCTCAAAAATGGTCGTCTCTCTGCCACAGTCGTCTCACTGACCGTCCCGAACCCCATTACTCCAGTGCTGGCTCCCAAACCTTCACCAATCAACTCGCCATACCTGACTTTTAACTCTCTTAATTCTTTTGGTATGGACTCTGCGCCCTGGCTCGTATGTTCAAAGACAAGTCTTTCCATCTCGGTGTCGCCTCTAGTGGCCATCATGACTTGCATGAATCCACCATCAGCAACAGGCGCGCCATTTTGCCACATTGACCATACTTCAACAATTGCGAATATAGCTGCGACGCTAAGACAAACAGTATACGGGACGATGATATTCTTGCGATGTGAGAATCGGTACGTGGGGAGGTTCGTTGTTGTTGTTACGGGAACATAATCTAGCCATGTTCGAAGCTTGAGAGCGGATAATGTGATGTTGGTTAACACAGCATTCAACATGTCTTCCGTGATGTGAAGCTCCCTGGGATCTTCAATGATGTACGCAACGGAGCTATTCATTCGATTGAAGCGATTTTGTTGAAAGACAGAGCTGACTAGCTCAGTAGGGGCTGTCAAATAGCATTTGAATTAGATATATCACTTGACATTTAGAGGATACATGGCTCACTGTTGTTTGCATTGAATTCCCGCGACTCGATTTCCACCACCCTCCTAGAGCAGCGAAATTTGGTACTGCGTTCAGGGTTACACTTATTCCAATCGTCAAGAGTAAACGTATCTTTCCATTGGTGAGTGATCAGGCCGCCGATTGTGTCTAGTATGACAACTTGGTTGAATATATGGATGTTCTTCATTGTAGTTTGAATGAATTCTTGAAGCTTGGGCGGGTAAGATAAAATGTTGCTCTCGTTCTTCGAGTTCGGCCAACTCTGGGAGTCATTTAGATCGTATGTCCAAGATACTCTTGGTATAGAAAGAGACTGAAAATCGCCAATAGTATGATCTATCTTTTCAACACCACTTAGGTACGATATTTTTACATCGTAGAGCGCCGAGTGCGGTTTGCAGTTCAATTCCATCACCTTAACCATCATCTCAATTGGATCACTCAAATTTTGCGCAGGGTTTCCCATCTGCGAGAATTCTGTCATCCACTGACGTTGGAGGAAATAGTAACCGGACGTTGAATTGTAGTGCGATCTGAACATGGTGGGTGTTAGACGTGTTCGTGGGAATCGGTCTATATGAGAGAGTGGACGGTTCTGAAGTGACCAAGATTCACGATATATGTCTTCTTTTCCTATGAGGATAGTAGCATTGTAGGTTTTGTTCTGGCAAGAGAACTGAGGAGCCCTGAAACTCATCGTATATGACGAGTTTTCACCTGTGTTGATGGGTAGACCGCTGATTTGGCCGACGTTGAAGACCGACTTTGCAATATTCTTCAACGGGTGACCTGCCCGACTGTATACATTAGCAAACGTGGCTGTTACGGCCGCTGAATACATACTCATAGCGATACGTCACACTAAGGGAATCTTTTGACTATATATGTTAGACTGAATTCTCTATATGGTCTTAGAGAAGTACACATACATAACGGCCCGAAGGGGGGCTGCTAGGGCGATCGAATTCAGCTAGAGTACGATACTGTTCCCCTTCATCTGCCCTCATTGGATCCCATCCTTCTGGGAATTTTGGATTCATGACGGAGATTGTGAAATTCTTCGTTGACGAGTAGGCCTTCAGACCTACGGTCAATGCACCTGGAGGGTATATCATCGCGATACCAAGAGACCACAGTGATGCCGCAATAGCCAATAGGAGAGGAGCTCTCCATATGACACGAATGTCGCCCAGGGCAAGATTCGATCGTGCTGTGAACAACTGTTCTATCTGTTTAAGTGGCACCACAGTCCCGTGCAAAATATACCAGAGATATTGGGAGAAGCAAAGACCTACGCTCGCATTAATAGTGGTCTTAAAAGTTGTTACTAATAGAAGTGACAGCGCGGAGATTCTAGACTGTTGCGTATAGCCGTTACCAGGAAGCGTGCCGTCCAAATTCTTATACAGCAAGTAATGTGCCACGGCACAAGTCAAGGCTATTAATTTTAGCAAGTATCCTTTTATCATCTATCAAGTCTATTTACCGATAATTTAGAATCCAAAGATGAGGGAAAGAGTTTTCCAGCTATTTTTCAGGGAGAACCTCGGTCTTTCGCGCAAATAGGCGCCGAGGAGACGGTGGACGAGGATGCATTGTTTGAATCGTCTTTGCGGTAGCAAGTACTTGGAACTGTGTTGACATTCTCCTGTTTTATTATAATTTGTGTTCGATGATGGGACGAAACGTCGTTCGGCACAAGTTGTATATATCGATTGTTTTGATGTTTCCCTTCAACCATTGCGGCTGAAATTGGATTTGTGACGACTTCAGGCAAGTTGGGCATAACTGAAAGTGTTTTAATCGGAGTTCTCGTTCAGTTGGAGCTAACTTGAGCTGAAAGATGGTTTTTGTACATGAAGGGACAGGGAGTGGGGGCCTAACAAAGTCCGACGACATCTCCGCCCCCACGTAGTGACAGTGTTGCAGCACAAATTGGATAGAAGTATCTTGCCTCTAAATCAATTAAAGTAAAACAAGGCAATTGCCAAGTATAGTCCGAAGCGTCTACTTACATATAACCAAATGCTGTCGAATATGATCCAGCATATACATCTGACTCTTCGAGACAGCTTTGCGACGGAGCTTTGCTCAAAACAGGAAGCAAGCGCGATTGATGTTTATTGCGTACATCAGATGGCGCGGAAAGCGTTTTCAAGTATATTATACGGACTTGCTCCTGGTAAATTCAGCCGTTCCCAGGACACATGACCTTTCACCAGACTGAGTTTATTGATATGGGTATCTCGTTCTGAAATGACGTATTCTTGGCTGTTTGTCGAAAACGCAAGCACATGATCGTAACTCCCAACATGTACATCACAAAATTCAGTAGGATTTTGATATAAGTTAGATACTGAGAATAAGATATAGTATAAGAGTCACAAGGTCTATAAAGAAGCCTAATAGGATTACAAGAATTTATATTATTTATACTAAAGCTATTTAGTTTTTATAAAATAATTTTAATTTAGAGTCTTTAGTTATAGTATAATAATTAATAATAGTATATTTATTAAGTTTAGATAAATAGTAGCTATATACTAAAGAACTATTCTAGTAATTATATAATTATATAATACTTAATTAAGTAATTATCTTATATAATTAGTAATTTTTATTTTAAGATTATTATATTTAGTAGCTACTATATATAATATACTCTATAGGCAAGTTAATTAATAAGCAAGTTAATTAATAAGCAAGTTAATTACTTTTACTAAGCCTATACTAAAATACTTTCTTTATACTAATACTTTAATAATAGTATAATATTAATATATTAAAAAAAAGCCTAAGTATAGCTTATACTTTAAGCTTTTAAATAAAATATAAATTTCTTATAGTAATATATTTTAGCTATTTATAATATTTTTTGAGCTATAATAAGCTAAATATTAATAAAAGTAGTTATTATAGCTTTAAAAAAATAAAAAAAAGCTAAAAATAGTTTAGCTAAGTAACTAGAAATAAATAATAGTTATATAAAAAGTATTAATACTAAAAATAAATATTAGAACCTAAAATCCTAATACAAAGCTAGTAGCCTTATAAAGAGTACTAAGCAAGTATAAAGAATAACTAAAGAAAAGAATACTAAAAGACTTAGAAGTTATATAATAGTTTTATAGTCTTAGAAAGTTATATAGTATTTAAAAAAGTATAAAACTCTAAAACTTATAAAACTTATAAAACTCTTATAGTATATAGCTATAATAAAGTAACTAGTACTTTATTATATTTAACTTTATTATTAACTTTATTATTTAGAATATAATAATTTTTTTAAATTATAACTTAATACTACTTTATTATTAACGTACTCTATAGGCAAGTTAATTAATAGGTGAGTTAATTACTTTTGCTAAGACTACACTAAAGTACTCTCCCTACACTAATGCCTTAATAACAGCAGAATATTAACGTGTTAAAAGAAGCCTAGGTATAGCTTACGCTTTAAGCTCTTAAATAAAACGTAAATCTCTTATAGTAATGTGCTGTAGCTATCTATAACATTTCCTAAGCTATACTAAGTAACTAACACATAGGACAACCTTTACAAGCTAATACTATGCCTAACTTATAAGAGTTAGATAATAATAAAGAGCAGGTAATTATTAGTTATATACTTAAGCTAGATGCGCAAGGATTTAGCCCTTAGCTTATAGATATAGCTGCTATAGCTAATTCTCTGCGTGCTAAGCGTAATTTAGGCTTTATTAGCATAAACTAGCCTAGTACATTTATAAAGCATTAGCTAGAGCTTAAAGTAAAGTTTAATTGCAAGTATAACTATAAGAGAGCTCTCTGCAAGGATTCTAGAGTTATCTAAGGCTAGTTTAGCCTAGTAGCTAATACTAAAGCTAAGTATAGCATTTAGGATAATAATATATATAACTTTAATAAAACAAGCTTTATAATAGGCTAGATATTAATAGAAGTAGTTATTATAGCTTTAAAGAGATAAAAAAGGCTAAAGACAGTTTAGCTAGGTAACTAAAAGTAGATAATAGTTATATAAGGCATTAATGCTAGAAGATAGGCTATTCTACTCTTTATTATCTTTAAAGCATGCTACTACTTCTTTAGCTAGTATAAGAAAGAAGACCTGCCTTATAATTAGGTTATTAGAGTCTCTAGTAATAGCTAGATAACTAATAAGCTTAGTTTTAAGTAGTTAAAGCACTTTAACGCGCATATAAAGGGGCGTACTGTTAGTTCTTACTAACTACTAGTTATTAATAGCTATAAGAGCTATAAATTAATCTAATTTTAGAAATACTATAAAGATAATAAGATTATAACTTTATATATGCCTGCTTACTTATTACACTTCTTATAGCTACTTAATATAAGCTATTTTGCCTCTTTAAAGATAGTATATAGGCGCTAAGCTAAAATGCTTATATATAACTAGATTAACTACTTTATAAAGACTAAGTTTTTACTATGCTTTAAAGCAGCTTATAATATAGTGTTTACTATTAGTAATATCTAAAAAAGGTTCTAAGGTGCTAGATTAGTTTTTTTTAACTTAGAATAAGTTATAATAGCTCTTAATATAAAGCTTTAGACCTTATTGCTACTACTCTCTACTACTAATAATATAGCCTAGTAGTTATAAACCCTTAGCAATACTCTAGAACTTATATTATAATTAATACTTATAAAAACAAGGATTAATATATATGTAAATAGCTTTCTTATATCTATTGTTAAAGCATTTAAGAAGGTGTTAAAGGGGGCTGCAATTATTATGCATAAGCTAGTTTTAGCTTAATAAGAAATTAGTAAGCTTTAAGCAGCTAATAAAGCTGCTACGCAATAAAAATTATATAAAAGAAAGTAGATTTAGAAAGAAGAGACCTTAGTAGTTTAAGATAGCTAGTAACTAGCAGCTTTAAAAGAGTCTAAGGCTTATAGTAATAGAAAGAAGCACAAAGAAAGAGCAAAAGCTAAAAGCAATAGGCCTACTAAAAGGCGCTGTAAAAACTATAACAAAAGTAGACATAATTTACGCACCTGTTAGAAGTAGGCATGTATAGCTAGATTCTAGCTATAAATATTATTAATTATAATATTTCTTTATTTATGCTGTTAGTAGTAATAATAAGTAGTAGTTTTAGTGTAGTCTTAGCAAAAGTAATTAACTTGCCTATTAATTAACTTGCCTATAGGGTATGTTATTACTTTTACTTCTATTTTAAACTTCTACTTATTTTTAAAAACTAACTTAAAACTAATATTAATTAAGTAACTATACTTTTTTTTAAAAGCTAACTTTATTTAGATACTTCTTTAATACTAACTTTAATATTTTAAATACTTTAAAATAAGTAAAACTTTAGAATCTTTTTAAAATATTTTTATTTATATAGCTACTACTAGTAAAGTTACTAATTTTAACTTTTATTATAAGAACCTCAGGTTCTAGGTTAGGGAGGTAATGCGAGGGTAAGATAGTATAGTAAAGGTTAGTAAGTTAAAACACGTTCTGTATCTAGGATGTTAGAATAGAGTATAATTAGTACTAATAGATTAAAGGTACTCTTAAAGCAATAATTAATTTAACTACAAAGACTAATTACATAGAAACTTATAGGTTTATATATTAATCTAAGGGGCGCTAGCTTAGCTCTAGCTATCTAATTAGAGATAGGGAATAATCTATACTTCTTGTAATCTATATTAGATAGATTACTTACTATTACAAATTACTTACAATCTATAATCTATATTTCTTAGCAGGATAGATTAATAGATTAGTTATATGTTAAGGTTGTGTTTAGCCTTGTCTTCTCTTGCGTAAAAGTCTTTGTCTCTATAGGCCTTACTTCTTAACAAATTAAGGTCTATAGAGTTAAACTAGGGTTTAAAGCTTTGTAGAGAACTATGTTTATAACACTATCCTCCCTCTTAAGGTCTTAGATTAGCGTTTCTCTAGCTCTATAGCAAGGCTATATAAGTAGAGTAGTCTACTTGTTACTACTTACAAACTATCTGCTATATTCTCTTATGTCTTCTTATAGCACCTTATGTTATATTGCATTAGCTAATTACGTGCTCTACTCTAGTGTTAAAATAGTTCCTAAATTTTGCTACTTGTGTTATTCTAAGAATAGACTATTGTGCGTAGTAGAGTCTTAGCTTAGCAAAGCGTGCAAGGCGTGCATCTGTTTAAATGCCTAGTCTTTATATAAGATTGCTAGTGTGTCTCTAGGTAAATATAAGTTTATAAAGGCAAGATTTCTACTCTATATCTAAACTAATAGAGTTTAGGAGATCTATTAACTAATTATAAGAAAAACTTTAACTTTAGATAAAGAAGCTAAGAGGGAGCGTAAGGCTGCCTTAGCCTAGATAGCAGAACTATTAAGTAAGCTAGCAAAGCATTAGGCTTAGCTTATAAGGTTGCAGAAATAGAAGGAGTTTCTAGATTAACAAAGCATATCCTAGGCGTAGGCTGTTAAGGCTAAGCTAGACGTAGAAGAGTAGAAATAGGCTTGCAAAAAGTTTAGTAGAACTAAGCCCTAATCCTATTCTAAATATTAATAGCGCCTCTCTTAAGATACTGCAATATAATCTTAGTTTTAACGCTTGTCCCTTAGTTTCTTAGAAAAGATTAGTTTTAGAAATATGCCTCTAACTTTTTAGGGCAGCTAAGGTTGTCTTCTAGTTCTAGAGTTATCTAGGGTCTTTTTTATTATTAGCTCCTTTCTATTATATAAGGAAGTAGTTTTTTCTATTCTTTTTTTTATACTTTTTAATTTCTTTAACTTTGTATTTTCTATTTCTTC
This sequence comes from Dendryphion nanum, assembly GCA_020744415.1. Classification (NCBI taxonomy): domain Eukaryota; kingdom Fungi; phylum Ascomycota; class Dothideomycetes; order Pleosporales; family Torulaceae; genus Dendryphion; species Dendryphion nanum. The sequence continues at coordinate 507,297 of JAGMWT010000004.1, read as the reverse complement.
TTGTATATATTAGCTTTATATACTGCTAGTCTAGCTTTTAAGGTGCCTCTTAAGTAGTAATACATAGAATGTAGGGTAGATCTTTATTATCTTAGGTAGCTTTAGTTAAAAATTAATAGGTAAGATTTATTTCTTAATTTTATATAGTCCTAGCTTAACGTAGTCTAATTTTCTATTTAGCCTTCTGCTTTTAATGTTTTTCTATAGGAGCTAGACTCTTTCCCTCTCTTTAAAGGCAGGTCCTCTTTATGTTTCTAGTTATAGTATTTTCCTATTTTTCTTGTATAAATTCTACGTCTTTCCTAAGCTGTTAGTGCAGCTGCTTAATAGTCTAGACTATACCTTTAGCATTCTTGCTATAGGAGTTTGCTAGCTTTTCTTTGTTATACATAGTTAGCTTAATTCTATAGTTAGCTATAAAAGGTGTTATGCCTGTTATACTATATTTTAAGCTATTATATACAAATTAGGCAACTAGCATTAATAAGACCTAATTATTTTATTTATAGTTTAGGTAGCATCTTAGGTATAATTTAACTATCTAGTTTATTCTTTTAGTAATTTTATTAGTCTGTAGGTAGAATACTGTTAACATTAACTACTTTATCTTTAGCTTAGCTAGCATAGTTGTCTAGAACTTAGATGTAAATTTAATGTCTTTATCTAATATAATTTTGTTAGGCATGCTGTGCTTAGAGATAACATGTCTAAGCATAGTATGTAAGAATTATTCTGCTATAGTTACTTCTTAATAAGGGATTATATACGCGTAGCGTGTAAGTTAGTTAATAACTACTAGGATTACATTATATATTGTTCCTATTATAGAGTCCTTAGATTTTAGTAGCTTTATAATAAAGTCTATAGCAATTGTTCCTTAGGCCCTTTTAGCTAGTTCTACTTATTAGAGTTCTCTATATAGTTTGTGCCTAGCGTGCTTATTTCTTTAGTAATTATTATATTCCTTTAGTGCTTCTATAATTAGCTATTGTGCTTGTAGGAAGTAGTATTCTTGCAGGATGCAGTCCTATGTCTTTTTAATTCTTTAATAACTATGTGCTAAGGCCTTATAGTATTGTTTTATAAATTCTTTCTTAATCTTTTGTAGTATATATATGCGTCTATAGATCTATATAATGTTATCTTCTTCTTTAATAGCTATCTATATGTTCTTAACCTCTTTAGTAGCTTCTCTAGTTGCCTTCTATATCTATTTAGTCTACTTATGCTTTTGTTTTAAAAGTATAACCTAGTTAGCTAAGATCTATAGTGGTTGAATACTATAGTGCTGTCTAAGTTAAGTTGTAGCAGCGTGCTATTTATTTCTATCTTAACCTTATAGTCTGCTTATTAGCTAAGGGCGTCTGCCTCTTAGTTTTGCGTTCTAGGAATGTAGATAATTTTAAAGTTATAAGTAGCTAGTTCTTAGGCTTACCTAATTTGTCTACTAATAAGGAGTTTATTAATTATAAATCCTTGTAAGTTCTTATAATCTAAGTAGATAAGGATCTTGTGCTTATTACCTTAGAGGTATACTTTCTATTCTTTTAGTGCCTTTATAATAGCTAGCAACTCTTAGTTGTATATATTATAGTTTCTTTTAGCGCTAGTTATTCCCTTAGACTAGTAGCTAATAACTTTCTCTATCTTGTTCTATTCTTATTATTAGTATATCCCTCTAATTATATATCCTAATGCGTTAGTGCTAACTCTTAGTTTTTTTTCTAGTTATATAGCTCTAGTATAGGTTGTTTAAGTATTATTCTTTTACCTAATTAAAGGTAGTTTCTTTTCTTTCCTTATATAAATAGTTAGTTTTTCTTTAATAGTATTATAAGTAGAGTAGTATTTTAGTCTAGTCTCTAATTAGCTTCCTATAGAAGTTTGCAAATCCTATAAAGACTATACTTCTTTTAGGTTCTTAGGCATTAGCTATCCTTTAGCTTGTTTAATTTTGCTAGGGTCTATCTATAAAGTGTTTAGTTTAATAATAAATCTAAGGTACATAGTTTATTATATATAGAATTTACATTTCCTAAGCTTTAGGTATAGCTTAGCTTTTATTAGTGCTCTAAGGACTTTCTTTACATATACTTTATATTCTTTAAGCGTCTTTAAGTAGATAAAGATATTATCTAGGTATGCTATAGCAAAGATTCCTAAGAATTGCTATAGCACTATATTAATCCTTTGCTAAAACATAGCTAGGGCGTTTGTGAGCCTAAATAGCATAACTATGTATTTAAATAGTCTAAATTTTGTTTTAAATACTATTTTCTATTCTTTGCCTTCTTTTATCCTAATCTAGTAGTAAGCATTTGTTATGTCTAGCTTAGTAAAGTATTATACTCTCTGCACTATTGCTATAATTCTATTATAAGTAGTAGGGGCTATTAGTCTTTAATACTTTTTTATTTATTATTCTAAAGTCTATGCAAAGTTATAGCTTAGGTTTTCTTTTTATTTATAAAAAGGATAAAGTAAGCAATAGGCAAGTTAGATTGCCTAATTCTTCCTTTTAGTTGCTCTTTATTAATATATCTCTTTAGGATTGCTTTTTATTTCTAGTTTATAAGGTAGAGTAGCCTATTCCTTAGCATTTCTCTTTCTTTAATCTAGATCTTGTAATCTTAGTCTTAATATTCTAAGAGGTAGTCTTTAGGTTTTTTAAATATTTTCCTAAACTCTTAATACTGTTTAGAGATGCTTACTGTGTTTTAGTTAGCTATAACCCTTAGTTAGTAGTCCTAGCTATATATTAGGTTTTTACTATTCTAGTTAATCCTTAGGTTAGCTGCCTTAAGCTACGTTATCCCTAGTATAACATCTTATTTACTGCTTAGGTTAGTTATCTTAAAAGTTGTTTTTATTTGTTTAGTTTCTATTTATACTTAGTAGCTTTGCCTTTAGTAGTTATTATACTACTTACTTTATACATAATTAGGTTTTTAAAAGGCTTTCTCTTAATTATGTATACTACTTTTAGGTACTTCTTCTTTATTTGTTTAATATGCGCTTTCTTTGCGTATTCCTTAGACATATAATTCCTAGTAGCTTTGCTATTAATTAGCGCTAGAGCTTTCCTGCTTTTAAAGGTTACTTTAAGGTAGAGGTGTTTGTTATACGTCTTTAGGTAGTTTGCTTATACCCTTTCTTTGCCTTTTAGGGTTAAAGGTTAGATTATATAGTTGTATTCTTTAGGCTAGTATTATATGTTAATCTTCTACTATATGTGCTTTAGACATTTGTTATAGTAACATTAGTACTATAGTCTGCTAACTAGGCATTTATAAAGGAGGAGAAGTCTAGGTTTAATATAAATGTACTTCCTTCTATCTTAGGTTATAGCTTAGGCCTATCTGTAGATTTCTTCTTTTACTAGAGCCTTAGTATTAGTTCTTTATTATCCCTAGCTAGGTAGCATTAGTGTTTTACCTTAGCTCCTTTGTGTATATTGCACTTAAATAGGCATAATGCCTACGCAATTTTAAAGTGTGCTATGTAGTCTAAGTGCATTTGTTTATTATCTCTAGAGACTATCTTGTGTCTCTACTTAAGTCTCTAGTTAGTAACTTCTATAAAGATCTATTATCCTATAGGTACCTGTTTAGGTTAGTATTATTAATATCCTGATTATCCTTGCAACTTCTTGCTACACGCTAGAGTTAGAATCTAGTTCTACAAACTAAAAGTTCTGCTTAATCTACTTCTTAAAGTTGTAAATTAGGCGTTTCTTAGGGTAATGTTTACCTAGTCTATGTATAGTTGTTTAACTATGTATAGCAGTCCTATTTATTAACTAATTAGAAGTTGTTTGCTTTGTCTTTAGGTCCTAGGTTGCCTTAGCCTCTGCTAGGCCTAGGATCTCTACGTATGTAGTATTCCCTAGGAGGCAACTTGTGCTATTCTTAGCTAGCCTCCTTGTCTTTGTACATCTATCTTTCTATAGGTCTTTATTCTTTAGGGTAGATAGAGTATCCTCTGTGCATAACTCTGCGTATGCTATTTAGGATATGTTTCTATAGCTTTGTTAGAACTATATTCTTCTATAGACAAGCCTTTGCTGTCTTCTCCTAGTAGCTAGGCGTATTATTTATTGTTGCTAAGTATAAATTCCTTTTGTAGTAGAGAGCTTCTAGTTGTGATACTTAACCCTTCTAGGCTAGTACTCTATGCTAGCCTTACTATTATAGTAGACTATGCACCTGTTATTAGCGTATGCTGTCTAGCTCATAGCGTTATGCTAGCTAGTTGCTAAGATCTTTTCCTTTATTAGTCTAAGTTTCTTAGGCGCGGTTTCCTTGTTTGCTGCTGCTTAGGCTCTCTAGCCTCTATTGCTAGCTTTCTAGTAGCCTGCTTTAGCTTTCTATAGTCTCTAGCAAAGTGTCCTAGTATTCTATAGTTAAAACAGGCTTTCTTCTTCTAGAGTTCTTCTTTTCTTTAGAGTTGCATTGCTCTCTCTTTTGTAATTAGCACTAATGCGTACGTCCTCTATAGGTTGTAGTCTGTAGTAGTTTCTTTGTTTATAGGGTTAGTCCCTCTATAGTTAGGGGCTAACTATCTTTCTTTTTTTATATCTATAGGTATAATTTGTTGTTAATGCGTATAGCTTAGTTAATAAGTCCCTAAAGTGTCTAGTTTATTAATTTAATAAGTTTATAGCAGAGGTTATTCTTTAATCCTTCTTAATATCTTGCTATTAGGGCAGTGTTGTTCTATTAGACTTAGGAGGCTAGCTGTTTAAATTTAGAGGTGTACGCAGAAGCAGACTTAGTTTGTCTAAGTTTGTTTAGTTTCTAGTTGCTATTTGTTCTACGTTAATATCTCTAAAGGTTTGCTTAAGTTTAGCCTTAAAGTACTAGTAGTTAGTAAATAATAACTAGGTCTCCTAACTTCTTTAGTCCTCTAAGAGCTAAAACTATTCTTTATGTAGTTCTAGAACTATAAAATAGTCTCCTTTAAAGTGTAATAAGACAAAGATACTTTTGTTACTTTGTCTATTAGTTAGTTTTGCTAGGCAGCTATGTAGATTGCTATGTTCCTAAGGAAACCCTTAAGCTTAGATTAGTTTCTATTAAATTTCTACGCTAGTAATAGCTTAATTAGTTTAGATTAGTACTTAGCTACTTAGTCTGTTAGGTTATCTATCTTTTCTTTTGCTATAATTGTAAATTCTTTAGCTTTCTTGTATTTCTCTTTAAGCTGCTAGAATTCTGTGCCTAGGTGCTATCTGTGTCAGGCTAGATCTTATGTCTAACAGGGCGTTGCTTTCTTAAGGGTGCTAGCTGCTATACTATTGTTATTATTGCAAGACTAGTAGTTAAGGTGTAAGAACCCTAGGTTCTAGGTTAAGGAAGTAATACAAGAGTAAGATAGTATAGTAAAGGTTAGTAAGTTAAAACATGTTTGTATTTAAGATGTTAGAATAGAGTATAATTAGTACTAATAGATTAAGGTACTCTTAAAGTAATAATTAATTTAACTACAAAGACTAATATATAAGAAACTTATAGGTTTATATATTAATCTAAGGGCGCTAGCTTAGCCTAGCTGTCTAATTAGAGATAGGGAATAATCTGTACTTCCTATATCTGTGTTAGACAGATTACTTACTATTATAATTACTTATAATCTATAATCTGTATTTCTTAGTAGACAGATTAATAGATTAGTTATGTGTTAAGGTTGTGTTTAGCCTTGTCTTCTCCTGCGTAGAAGTCTTTGTCCCTATAGGCCTTGCTTCCTAACAAATTAGGGTCCACAGGGTTGAACTAGGGTTTAAGGGCTTTGTAGAGAACTGTGTTTGTAACATTTATTATAAAGACTATACTAAGCTTAATAAATAGCTACTATAATTTAACCTTTACTTTAACTTTTAAAGTAAAAAAGTAGCTAATAAAAAAAAATTTACTTATATCTACTTACTTATATATATAAAGTTTTATAAGTATAATCTTATATAAACTTCTTTTTATTTTTATTTTCTTATTTAGGTTTAGCTTAGTTTTTACTTATAAAAATTATAACTATAAAATAAGTTATTTTTTCTATTTAGATAGTATTTCTTATTCTAGTATAATATATTATTAATGTGTTTATGTAACTCTTATTCTTATCTCTCCTATTAAACATACACAATATTTTGTAATACTTCTAATTTCTAATCTCTATAGATTTAGGAATTAAAAGCTAGGAAATAGGAGATAATTATTAATTATTAAATAATAATTATAATTATTAAATAATAATTATTAATTATCTATTAATAATAAAGAATTAAGATAAAAGAATTAGGAATTAGGAATTAAGAAAAAGGACTTAGGACTTTATTTCTTTATATAAACTACTTTTCTCTTTCTTAGTATTTAGTTCTTTACCTAGTAAAATATATTATTTGTTCTGCTAAAGATTTAACTCCTTGTAAAGAATATAGAAATAAATAATATTTCTTCTAGTCTTCTTACTACTCTCTAGGACTTAGAATATTTTACTAGAGGTAGTAATATCAGGGGGAAGTGTAAATGCAATATATAAAAGTAAGGTTACTTATTTTAAATAATTATTATTATTTAAATAAGCATTTATTATACTAAGAACAAAGCTTAGTAGAATAAAATATATTTTCTAGGTAAAGAACTAAATACTAGGAAAGAGAAAAGTAGTTTATATAAAAGAAATAAAGTCCTAAGTCCTTTTTCTTAATTCCTAATTCCTAATTCCTTTATCTTAATTCCTTATTATTAATAGATAATTAATAATTATTATTTAATTAATAATTATTATTTAATAATTAATAATTATCTCCTATTTCCTAGCTTTTAATTCCTAAATCTATAGAGATTAGAAATTAGAAGTATTACAAAATATTGCGTATGTTTGATAGGAGAGATAAGAATAAGAGTTACATAAACGCATTAATAACATGTTATACTAGAATAAGAAATACTATCTAAATAGAAAAAATAACTTATTTTATAGTTATAATTTTTATAAGTAAAAACTAAGCTAAACCTAAATAAGAAAATAAAAATAAAAAAGAAGTTTATATAAGATTATACTTATAAAACTTTACACACCCTCTTAATCTTTTATAAACTAAAAGTTTATTTATTTAGAAAAAGAGTTTTTTATTTTTATTAATTTTATAAATATAAATTTAATAAATAATAAACTATATATATAGTATGTTAAATACTAATATATATTAAATAGATAATTAATTTTATAATATCTATTTTATTATATAGTAAAATTAAGATTACTATATTATAGCTAGGTAATTTTTACTAAGCCTATACTACTAATATATTCTTTAAATTTAATAGTATTAGTTGCTTTAGTTAAATTATCTGCTAGTAAATTGCTAGTAGGAAAATAGATTAAATCTATTTCTTTTTCTTCTAGCTTTTCTCTTACAAAATGATAAGTTATATCTACGTGCTTAGTTCTAGCATGATAAATAGGGTTTTTTGCTAGTTCTATTGCAGATAAACTATCTGTTTGTATAGTATTTAATTTATAAAATAAATTCTTTAAGTTATTTTCTATAGAATAACTAATTAATTCTTTTATAAAAGATTGTAAATAAATACTTTCTTTAGTTGCTTCTTTTAAAGCCATATATTCTGCTTCTGCAGAACTAATAGCAACAGTTTTTTGCAATTTAGAAATCCAACTAATAGAAATATTACTATTATTATTATCTTTATTATTATTAATTAAAAAGATATTTCCTGTAGTGCTTTTTCTAGTATTTATATCACCCCCCCAATCTGAATCACTAGAGCCTATTAAATTAATAGATTTAGAAGTATCTAATTTATCTACTAATATAGTATAATTATTTAAATTCTTTAAATTATTATTATAATTATTAGAATTATTAATAGGTTCTTGTGCAGATTGTAGAGTTAAATCTAGTCCATAATCTTTAGTTAAGACTATATATCCCCATAGATAATCTAAGGCTTTATAGTGTTCTATACTAGGATTAGACATAAATCTAGCTAGATAATTTACAGAATAAGATAAATCAGGTCTAGTAAAAGTAGTTAAATAGATTAAACTACCTATTTGTTGCTGATAATTATTTATTTCTTCTAAAGAAGCTTGTTCTTTATTTTTATCTAGGCTTATTCCTATAGGAAGAGGAATATATTTAATCTTATTATTTTGTTTATTAAATTTAGTAATAAGTTTATTAACAAATTCTTTTTGTGTAATAATAAGACTATTGTTTGGAATTGTTTATTATTAATAGATTGTCTTATAATTTCAACTCCTAAGAATTCTTTTATATTTCCTAGATTAGTTATTTCTAATTTAGAAATACTAGTAATTCTCTTATATAAAGAATCTATTTGTTCTTTATTTTTTGCAAATACTATAATATCATCTACGTGCGTAGCTAATACTATATTATTCTTATTATTAATATAAATAGCAGTGTCTGTTTTTAAACTAGTAAAATCTAATTGTTTTAGAATTTTACTTAAGAATAATTGCCATTGTCTAGCAGATTGCTTTAATCCATAAAGTGCTTTATTTAATTTGCAAACATAATTAGGATAATTAATATTTTCAAAACCAATAGGTTGTTGCATATAAATTTCTTCATCTAATTTAGCATTAGGAAATGCTTGTTTTATATCCCAATGTATAATTTCATAATTTAAATAATTAAATATAGCTAATAGTAGTCTTATTAGACTAGGTTTAGCATTATTTGCAAAAGTTTCTTTATAATTAATTCCATATTTTTGCAAATAGCCTTTAGCAACCCATCTAGCTTTATATTTATTTATAGAATTATCTATATTATATTTTTTATTTAATACCCATCTACCTTTAATAATAGTAATTTTATTTTATTATTATTATTATTAGGATTAGGTACTAAATCCCAAGTTTTATTTTTATTTAATTGCTCTAATTCTTTAGTCATAGCAAATAAATAGTATTTGCTATCTTTATGCTTTAAAGCTTGATAATAATTCTCAGGTTCTTCTACTTTATTACTAAGTAGAATATTTTCTATTAGTTGATTTAGTAGGAATTTATAACTATTATTAATATTAATAGTTTTATTTTCTAGATTACTACTATAACTATTTTTATCTAGATTTATAGAATTAATAGTATCAATAGTATTATAATTAGGGTCTTGTAATTCATCTAAATCAGAGTTATCTAAAGTAATTACTTTAGTTTTAGATTTAGTTAATTGCTCTTTAGAACTTAATCCTAAACTAGAATCTTTATTTAATTCTAAATTAGAATCTTTATTTAATTCTAAATTAGAATCTTTATTTAATTCTAAATTAGAATCTTTATTTAATTCTAAATTAGAATCTTTATTTAATTCTAAATTAGAATCTTTATTTAATTCTAAATTAGAATCTAATTGTTTAAAGATTTTAATGCTATTATTATTTTTTAAATAATCTTTATAGAAATAGCCTTCTATAATTTTAACATCTCTAGACCAAAAAGTAGTAAATTAGAAGGATTAAATAATTTATATAAATTATTACTTTTAAATCCTATTAGATAATAAGGTGTTGCTCTATTATCTAATTTTTAATTAAACTATTAGGTTCTTTTTTAAATACTAAAGAGCCCCAAATTTTTATATTGTCTAGATTTGGCTTTTCTTTATTTTTAATTCAAAAGGTGTTTTAAAATTAATAGCAGAATAGGAGTTCTATTATATAAATAGCAAGCTGTTAATATAGCTTCTCCCCAAAGTTTTTTATCTAAACTAGCATTAACTAGTAAAGCTCTAACTCTATAATTAGAATTCTATTTCTTATTCTATAGCTCCATTTTGCTCAGAGCTATAAGGAGCAGAATATCTAATAATTATTCCTTTATTAGATAAATAATTATTTAATTTAGTAGACTTAAATTCATTGTCTGCATGTAATTGCTTAACTTTTCTATTACTTTGCAGTTCTACTTTCTTAATAAATAAGTCTAAAATAATATATAGATCTTTTCTAGATTTTAATAATTCTACTTCTAAATATTTAGAATAGGAATCTAGAAAAGTAATATAATATTTATATCCTCTAATAGTCTTAGGAGTAATAGGACCTCCTATATCTATATAGATTAAATCAAGATAATTATTTACTTTAGTACTAGGCTTTTTACTAATTTTTTGCGTTAATTTAGCTTTAGCACAAATTAAGCAATTAGTAGATAATTTATCTTCTTTATTTAAATTAACTCCTAAAGAGTTATTAAGTAAATAATTAATAGCTTTAGCATTTATATGTCCTAGTCTATTATGCCATAGTTCTAAACTATTATTTAAAACAACTATATTATTATAGTCTTTATAGGAATTATTAGAATTATCTTCTAAATCTTTTAAATTTATTTTGCTATTATTTTTAGCATTTAAATTTAATTCTTCTTCTTGTAAAGGATCTATATTTTCATCAGAATCAAGTTCTAATTCAGGATTTCCTAAATTAGAAAAATAGTCTTGATTATTACTATTATTAATAGCTTCTTTAGCTATTTTATTACTATTTTCTTTAATAGCATTAAAAATAGTTAGGCCTTGTTTATAATAGCCTTGGCTTATTAATAAGTTATTATAGTAAATATAACAATCTTCTTTATTAAAAACAAGGTTACAGCCTTTTTTAGTAATAGAGCTTAAAGATATTAAATTTACGCCTAATTCAGGTATAAATAGTACATTAGTTAAATTAACTAACTTATTAGTACTAGTAAATTTAATAGTAATATCTCCTATTCCACTAGCTTTAATAGTTTTATTAGTGTTTCCCCACTTAATAATAGTATTTGTAGGTTTAATATTATTAAAATATTCTTTAATAAAGCAAGTATGAATAGTAGCTCCACTATCTAATATAAAATTAATATTATTATTACTGTTACTAGTAATAGTATTACTAATTATATTAGTAGTTAAAATAGTTTCTTTAACTATATTAATCCTTTTAGTATTAGGATTATTATTTTTTAAATTAGGGTATTTTGCAAAACAACTAGATTCTAAATGTCCTAGTTTTTACAATAAATACATTTCTTTATATCCTTTTTAATAGAATTATTACTATTATTAATAGTTTTTATATTAGTAGTGTCTTTAGTAGTATTCATAGACATTTCTACGTCTTTATTATAGTTATTATTCTTATTATAACTATTATTTTTATTATAGTTATTCAAATAATTAAAAGAATTATTATTCTTTTTAATAGAATTAATTCTTCTAGATTCATCTAGTAATTGTATAATAATATTGTCTAGGTCTATTTCATTACTATTCCTAATTGTTTGAGTAATAATAGTGACAATATAATCATATTCTTTGTTAAATTACTTAATAAAAAAGCAATAACAAATTTGTCAGGTAAATTAATTTCTTTAGCTTGTAAACTATTTAAAATTCTTTTAATAGTTTGTAGATATAATTCTAGATTATTTTAGAATTATATAAAGTAGTATTAATTAATTCTTTACAAAGTAAGAATTCACTACTAAAGCCTTTAGCTTCATATAAATCCTTTAGTTTATTCCAAAGAATAAAAGGATTAGTAATAAATCTAGTTTGTAATAAAGGGCCATCTGCAAGGCTTAATCTAATATAGCTAACAGCTTTACTAGATAATTCTTGTAGTGATTCTTGTTGTTCTACTGATAGAGTAGTAATATTAGTAGTCATTACATTTAGATAGCCTTGTTGAATTAATAGAGCTTCTATTTTAATGCACCAAATATCATAATTTAATGATCCTAGCAGTTTAGGAACTTTAAATATAGAATCAGACATTTTTAATTAATATAAAATAAGCTAATGCAACTTAAATTAATTTAATAAGAGTGTTTTTATTAAAAAGTTTTTAATTTAACTTTATAGATATAATATTTAATATTTAGATTTGCAATTTTTTACAAACTAAAATTTTTTTTAAAAAAGCTTGTTAAAAATTAGGCTAAGCTAATTTTTATAATTTATTTTTATTATACTATTATATATAAATAACTTATATAAATAGTTATAAAAATAGTTATATACTTAATAGAGTATAGTAAAGTATTATTTTTAGTTCTTTGCTCTTTTATATTTTTATAAGAAATTTAATTCTTTTTAATTTCTTTTGCAAAGAGAAAGAAGTAGCTAAAAGTAGCTATTTTCTTAATACCTTTTCTATTTTATTTATATTTTATAACAATTCTTTTTAATAAAGAAAGGTTATAATAAAATAAATAATAAACAAAATTAGAAACAAATTTTTATTTTTAAATGTTCTTTAATAGATATAATTTTCTATTAAAGTAGAAAAATAAAAATTGTATATATCTAATTAAATAGTTTTAATTATTAGGTCTTATACCTAACTAACTAAAGTATTTAAATTAGGTTACTATTTCTTAAAAATAGTTCCTGCTAATTTAATAGCGAAAAATAGACTCTGCTCTTTGGCAAGAATACTCTTTAGAAAGTAATTATTACTATTGCTTTTATAGTAATAACAACTAATATATTTTTAATAATTATAAAGTACTAGTTTTCCAAGCTAGGTTTATAACTATAAATAAAAATATATTTTTTCTTTCTTAAAAGAAGTAAAAACGCTAGCTATAAGTTTGTTCTTAGTTATAAAAGCGTGATTCTTTCATACACGTTATCTTTTATTTGACCTTATTAGTCCTAATTGCTTAGGTAAGGCGAACAGGGACTATACACTAGACAAAGTCTTAAACAATACTGTTTTTATTATATAGCTTAGCTAAGCCTATATAAGAAAACTATTGTTTTTATCCTATTAAATAGAATTAATTCTAGAGGCTCTAAAAAAGAGGTACTAGAAAGAATTGCTATAGAATAGTATGTTTTATTTTAAATAAATATTTAAATAACCTATAGCTATAAGAATAACTTAATAGATTAAATAAATAAAGTTATTTAAAATATAATAACAAAGAGTAATAGAGGTAATAGAAGTAATAGAGGTAATAGTAGTAATAGAGGTAATAGTAGTAATAGAGGTAATAGTAGTAATAGAGGTAATAGTAGTAATAGAGGTAATAGTAGTAATAGAGGTAATAGTAGTAATAGAGGTAATAGTAGTAATAGATCTAAGCAAAATTAATTTGCTAGAATAATTTAATTACTATAGCCTAGAAAGCTAAGTAATTTAAATAGAGATAATAACAATTTACAAGCTTGCCGGGCTCATAACCTGTAAAGAATATAGAAATAAATAATATTTCTTCTAGTCTTCTTACTACTCTCTAGGACCTAGAATATTTTACTAGAGGTAGTAATATCAGGGGGAAGTGTAAATGCAATATATAAAAGTAAGGTTACTTATTTTAAATAATTATTATTATTTAAATAAGCATTTATTATACTAAGAAACAAAGCTTAGTAGAATAAAATATATTTTCTAGGTAAAGAACTAAATACTAGGAAAGAGAAAAGTAGTTTATATAAAAGAAATAAAGTCCTAAGTCCTTTTTCTTAATTCCTAATTCCTAATTCTTTTATCTTAATTCTTTATTATTAATAGATAATTAATAATTATTATTTAATAATTAATAATTATTATTTAATAATTAATAATTATTATTTAATAATTAATAATTATCTCCTATTTCCTAGCTTTTAATTCCTAAATCTATAGAGATTAGAAATTAGAAGTATTACAAAATATTGCGTATGTTTAATAGGAGAGATAAGAATAAGAGTTACATAAACGCATTAATAATATATTATACTAGAATAAGAAATACTATCTAAATAGAAAAAATAACTTATTTTATAATTATAATTTTTATAAGTAAAAACTAAGCTAAACCTAAATAAGAAAATAAAAATAAAAAAGAAGTTTATATAAGATTATACTTATAAAACTTTATAAAAGAGTATAAGTTCTTTATCTCTTACTTTAATACTAAACCTTTAGGCAGCCTGCTCTTTAAAGATAGTAGCTAATATATGTGCTTTTACTACTACTAATCCTATTATATTATAGTACCTTAGACTCTATTCTAATAGAAGGTTATTATTCTATAGTAGTTTCTTTAACTTTTTTTATTTATTTACTAGTTTCTTATAAATAGTAATATACTAAGTATTATTATTTAAAGTGCTCCTAGGCTTCTATAGAAATAAAAGAAATAATTTCTTAAGTCTAGTTTCTAAATTCTCTAGATAAGATTAGCATATATATTAAAATTAGTTATAAATAATAGTAAAATCCTTAGCTTAAATTATTTTTATATTAGTTTTCTCTTTAGCCTTCTTTTAAATTTGCTAAGTTATTATATTTAATAGCTATAGCGCCTAATATAACTTAAGGAAAGCAACCTTGCTTAGGAAAGCTATTTAGACAAGTTTCTTTATAGATTCTTATATAGTAGTATACTTAAGTAGGATATTATCTTAGAGAGATATTCTAATATTTTACTAGTTCTTTAAAATCTTTTTTTTATTAATTTTCTGCTAGTCTATATTAGCTTTGCGCTAGTTTTAGGCTTTTTTTATAATATAGTTCTATTATTTTTATTTGCCTACTCTACTTATCTATACTATTATAGCTTTGTTTCTTATAATATAGTTATTTAATATAATAATAAGCTAGCTTACTATATATATATAGTGTCTAAGCCTATTTATAGTATTTTTATAAGAGGCAAGTTATACTACTAGACTCTAAGAGTTTAAATTACTAATAAACTAGCTAACTATAATTATATTTTATAAAAGCTAATACTAGTAATAGTTTATAATTTTAAGTCTATTATTAAAGATTATCTAAGAAGGATTATAAAGTACTATTGCTTCTTAAGCGCTAGATAGCAAATGCTTTTACATAAGAGATTATTAGAGATAACTAGCTATAGAATTAAACTAGGCCTTGTTTAGTAATAATAGAAATAAGCTTTGTATTTAATTTATATCTATAAAAGATCTACTTCTTAAGAATGTAAATATGCTACTTAATAGTAGAAGTACTCTTAGCAAGCTAGTCTTAGAGACACTAGTTTCTCTTCTATGTCCTGCTAGTTATAGTAGTTAGGATATGCTTAGCCTTTGTAATTTAGTTACTAAGAAGCTTAGTTACAAACTTAGCTTCTAAGGCTTATTATAATATAGTTTATCTACTATGCTTAGGCTTTTAAACTAAATTCTCTACTTAGTCTTTTACACTAGTTATTCTCTTTGCTAAAATACTATCTCTTACCTTCTACTTACCTCTAGAGTTAGGAATAAGCTCTATAAGACTAACTTTATCTAGTAGACTAAATTTAGGTTTTAAAAGTAGTAGAAAAGTATATAAAGCTTAGATTAGAATAAAAAAGCCTTTAAAAAAAAAGAAAAGTTATTAGAATTTTAAAAAAGTTAGGGTAAAGAAGTAAAAAGTAAGAGATTCTAAAAACTTAGGTAAAGTGCTTTATTTATTAGTATAGAGATTTAGAATTTCTAGCTAACTACTTTTCTTAAGCAATTAGAATAGCATTAGTATAGAATTTATTAAATTTTCTATTTAAAATAAGTTAAAATTTTAATTCTAGCTTTAAATAATTGCTGTTATTATTTAAACTATTTATAGCTAGTTTTCTAGCCACAAATGCAAAGAATACATTTTTAAATATTTTTAAGTTAAAAATAATAATAGAGAAATAAAGAAATATAAACAAATATAAAAAATAAAAAATAAATAGTAAATAGTAAATAAATATATAAAATTTATTAAAAAAGTTGCTTTTAGCTACTACTCTTCCTTAGTTAGTATACTATCTTTTAGTATACCTTCTCTACTTTTTTACTAAAGGCTAAGGTTTAAATCTTCTATAGTATTGTCTAAATAGTAGTAGTTGTATTAAATAGTATTAGTAAGTACCTTTTAGAGCTTCTCTTAGTTTTGTTTTTGTTTAGTAACTAAGGTTAACGTACCCCACAGGCAAGTTAATTAATAGGTGAGTTGATTACTTTTGCTAAGACTATACTAAAACTACTACTTATTATTACTACTAACAGCGTAAATAGAGAAATATTGTAATTAATAATATTTATAGCTAGAATCTAGCTATAAATGCCTACTTCTAATAGGTGCACAAATTGTGTCTACTCTTGTTATAGTTTTTATAGCGCCTTTTAGTAGGCCTATTACTTTTAGCTTTTGCTTCTTCTTTGCGCTTCTTTCTATTGCTATAAGCCTTAGACTTCTTTAGAGCTACTAGTTGCTAGCTATCTTAAACTACTAAGGTTTCTTTCTTCTAAATCTACTTTCTTTTATATAATTTTTGTTGCGTAGTAGCTTTATTAGCTGCTTAAAGCTTACTAATTTCCTATTAAGCTAAAACTAGCTTATGTGCAATAATTGCAGCCCCCTTTAACACCTTCTTAAACGCCTTAATAATAGATATAAGAGAGCTATTTACATGTATATTAATTCTTATCTTTATAAGCATTAATTGCAATATAAGTTTTAGGGTGTTGCTAAGGGTTTATAACTACTAGGCTATGTTATTAGTAGTAAAAAGTAGTAGTAATAAGGTCTAAAGCTTTATATTAAGAGCTATTATAACCTATTTTAGGTTAAAAGGAACTAATCTAGCACTTTAGAACCCTCCTTAGATATTGCTAATAGTAAACACTATATTATAGGCTGCTTTAAAGCATAGTAGAAACTTAGTCTTTATAAAGTAGTTAATTTAGTTATGCATAAGCATTTTAGCTTAGTGCTTATATGCTATCTTTAAAGAGGCAAAACAGCCTATATTAAGTAGCTATAGGAGGTGTAATAAGTAAGCAGGCATATATAAAGTTATAATCTTATTATCTTTATAGTATTTCTAGAATTAGATTAATTTATAGCTCTTATAGCTATTAATAACTAGTAGTTAGTAGGAACTAATAGTACGCTCCTTTGTATACGCGTTAAAGTGCTTTAACTACTTAAAACTAAGCTTATTAGTTATCTAGCTATTACTAAAGACTCTAATAACCTAATTATAAAGTAGGTCTTCTTTTTTATACTAGCTAGAGAGGTAGTAGCGCGCCTTAAAGATAATAAAGGGTAGAATAGCTTATCCTCTAGCATTAATGCCTTATATAACTATTGTTTACTCTTAGTTGCTTAGCTAGACTGTCTTTAGCCTTTCTTATTTTTCTAAAGCTATAATAACTACTCTTATTAATATTTAGCCTATTATAAAGCCTATCTTATTAAAGTTATATATGTTATTATCTTAGATACTATATTTAGCTTTAGTATTAGCTACTAGGCTAAACTAGCCTTAAATAACCTTAGAATCCTTGCAAAGAGCTCTCTTATAGTTATACTTATAATTAAACTTTACTTTAAGCTCTAGCTAATGCTTTATAAATGTACTAGGCTAGTTTATGCTAATAAGGCTTAAATTATGCTTAGCGCGCAGAGAATTAGCTATAGCAGCTATATCTACAAGCTAAAGGCTAAATCCTTGCGCATCTAGCTTAAGTATATAACTAACAATTACCTGCTTTTTATTATTATCTAACCTTTATAAGTTAGGCATAGTATTAGCTTGTAAAAGTTATCCTGCGTGTTAGTTGCTTAGTGTAGCTTAGGGAATGTTATAGATAGCTATAGCATGTTGCTATAAGAGATTTATGTCTTATTTAAGAGCTTAAAGCATAAGCTGCACTTAGGCTTCTTTTAACACGTTAATATTCTGCTATTGTTAAGGCATTAGTATAGGGAGAGTACTTTAGTGTAGTCTTAGCAAAAGTAATTAACTTGCCTATTAATTGACTCGCCTGTAGGGTATGTTAGTAGTTTCTTTTTGTTAGAATAGTTTTCTAAAAGAATATAGAGCTATTGCACCTAGACATTTTTTTTATTATTACTTTCTAAACTAGATTTTATAGCTAGTAAGGTTTCTCTAGGTAGTTGTTTTTGTCTTAGTGCTTTAAGAGCTCTAGGTTCTAGCCTTATAAGTTTTAACCTTCCTTAGTATTCTATTTTAATTTATTTTAATATTTTTTAATAGAATTTCTTAAGTTTCTTGCTTAGTGTAGTATAATAGAAGAGCGTTCTGTCTAAGTCCTCTAGCTAGTAGTATTCTTTTTTTATAGTTTATAGATTTGATTTAATATAGGCCTAACTACTTACTATGCAGCTTCCTAGCTTTAGACATATTAATTTTTTAAATTAAATCTTATAATAAAACTAAAGTTTTTTCTTCTAGCTTTTTATAATTAATATCTTTAGTTGTATTCTAATACTCTTTCTTAGTAGCTTATAGTTATGTAGTGTTTTCTATAGCTATTTTTATGTCTTAGTCTCTTAAATCTAGCTATTAAGCTTGTATTTAGATAAGGTTTTTATAAGTATAAACCTTTTTAAATAGTAGTATCTACTATGTTAGTATATAGAGTTTAATTAGTAGTATTAAGTTCTACTTAGTAATAAGTTATATTATAGAATAGCTTATACTCTTTTAGATAGCATATTAGTCTACCTAAAGAACTATTAGTAAATTATTTACTTAAGTTTTTAGAAGTTTCTTTAAGGCTCTTATAATTAGCTTATAACCTTTTTTAATTTAGCCTTATACTTAGGAATTATAAGTAAATGCTTAGATATATTAGATTTTATATATAGTAGTAAGTAATTAGAGAATGTTCTAGTTCTCTAGGCTACTATTATAAGTAAGCTTTTAGACTATGCCCTATTTATAAATAAGATTCTTATAAAAAAACTTTATAATACTATCTAAATCTACTTTAGCAAGTGCCTTTCTTTCTACTTAGCTAGTAAAGTACTCTTTTATAAAGACTAAGTACTATTTTCCTAAAACTAACTTTAGTATATAAACTATATTAATAGTAACTTATTTTTAAATAACTTAAAAGTATATAGTTATAAGCATCTCTTCTTTATACTTTATTATATAGATTTAATACTTTTTATAAGTTTAGAGTATATTTTTAACTATGTTATATATATTTCTCTACTAGTATTAAGTAGATAAGACTAAATAAATAAAGCTAATACTTTTATGTTTTATTTGTTTATAGATTTCTCTAGCTAGCATAGCTTATTAATCTAGATTATCTACTACTCTCTATACTACTATATTCTTAGAAGTTTTCTTAAATAGGTACTAATTCTTAATAAAAAAGGTAAGTGCTTTTCTAGTCTAACTATAAATCTAGTATTTGCCTAAGGTCCTTAGGCGTTAGCCTATAAGAAAAAAAGTAGCTATTTGTCTTAACTCTTTACTATATTCCTTAGCTAGTAATTAGCTTAGATCTAGATTTAGCTCTTTTTAAACTATTGTTTAGTTAGAAAATATAATAGTATTAATAGATAATTTAATATATTCTTCTAAGTTATCCTTTAGTTCCTTAGGTTATATCTATCTTTCTAGCTTTAGATATTAAGATAGTGTGTTAGCTACTGCATTCTTCTTTCTTAGTATATGCGTAATATTAAATTCCTATACTAGGATTACTATAAGCATTTAGTTAACAAAGGCTCTTAGTACTTCCTAAGATAAGTAATTTATATAAAGTTTTATAAGTATAATCTTATATAAACTTCTTTTTTATTTTTATTTTCTTATTTAGGTTTAGCTTAGTTTTTACTTATAAAAATTATAACTATAAAATAAGTTATTTTTTCTATTTAGATAGTATTTCTTATTCTAGTATAATATATTATTAATATGTTTATGTAACTCTTATTCTTATCTCTCCTATTAAACATACGCAATATTTTGTAATACTTCTAATTTCTAATCTCTATAGATTTAGGAATTAAAAGCTAGGAAATAGGAGATAATTATTAATTATTAAATAATAATTATTAATTATTAAATAATAATTATTAATTATTAAATAATAATTATTAATTATCTATTAATAATAAAGAATTAAGATAAAAGAATTAGGAATTAGGAATTAAGAAAAAGGACTTAGGACTTTATTTCTTTTATATAAACTACTTTTCTCTTTCTTAGTATTTAGTTCTTTACCTAGTAAAATATATTATTTGTTCTGCTAAAGATTTAACTCCTTAGTATTAATAAATGCTTAGTTAAAATAAATTCTATATTTATTTTAATAAGAGAACTTTGTTCTATATATTGCATTTACACTTCTCCTTGATATTACTACTACTAGTAAATTCACTAGGTCCTAGATAGTAGTAAGGAGACTAGAAGAAATATTATTTATTTCTCTATTCTTTATATTAACCTCTAAAACAGCATTTATTCTTATACTATTTAACTTTTAAAATAGCATTTATTCTTATACTATTTAACTTCTAAAATAGTATTTATTCTTATACTATTTAACCTCTAAAATAGCATTTATCTTATATAGAGTAAGTAATAATGTTTTAATACATACTAGCCTTATCTATCTCTAGTTATGTTTTTAATAAGCTAGGCCTTTTATTAAGCGCTATTTTTATACTAGCAAAACATGCTTACTAGTATAGGAGTAGCTAGTTAGATAAAGTATGCATGTAGAGATTTAGAAGTGTTTAGGCACAAGACCTAAGTTAAAAGAATTCTTAAAGAAAGGAACATAAGGAACAAAGCTTTTATAGTATACTACTATTAATTTTTATACTATAACTAAAGACTATAAACTAAAATTATTTTACAAAGATTAAATAACTTCTATTAGATAGAATAGATAATAGATAGAATAGTTTCTTTAGGAACTAAATAAGTAAACTCCTTTACTAAACCTACTAGAAAAACCTATCTCTATTTCTAGCTAGAATTATAGCTATAAACCTAAGAGCAGAGGTAGTACTTCTTACTCTAGCATACTATATATATACTTTATCTAACTAGCTACTCCTATACTTAGCAAGTATGTCTTGCTAGTATACTATATTATTTATTAGTTAATTTTATTAATTAGTTATATAAATTACTATATTTCTAAAAAAAAATTTAAGTTTAAAGTAGTTTTTATTAAATTTTTATAACGTACCCCACAGGCGAGTTGATTAATGGGCGAGTTGATTACTTTTGCTAAGACTACACTAAAGTACTCTCCCTATACTAATGCCTTAATAATAGCAGAATATTAACATGTTAAAAGAAGCCTAGGTGTAGCTTGCGCTTTAAGCTCTTAAACAAGACATAAATCTCTTATAGCAATATGCTGCAGCTATCTATAACATTCCTTAAGCTACACTAAGCAACTAACATGCAGGACAACCTTTACAAGCTAATACTATGCCTAACTTACAAGGGTTAGATAATAATAAAGAGCAGGTAATTGTTAGTTATATACTTAAGCTAAATGCGTGAGGATTTAGCCCTTAGCTTATAGATGTAGCTGCTATAGCTAATTCTTTACGCGCTAAGCGCAATTTAGGCCCTATTAGCATAAACTAGCTTAGTATATTTATAAAGCATTAGCTAGAGCTTAAAGTAAAGTTTAATTATAAGTATAACTATAAGAGAGCTCTTTGCAAGGATTCTAAGGTTATCTAGGGCTAGTTTAGCCTAGTAGCTAATACTAAAGCTAAGTATAGCATTTAGGATAACAACATATACAACTTTAATAAGACAGGCTTTATAATAGGCTAGATATTAACAGGAGCAGTTGTTACAGCTTTAGAGAGACAAGGAAAGCTAAAGACAGTCTAGCTAGGCAACTAGGAGTAAACAACAGTTATATAAGGCATTAATGCTAGAGGATAGGCTATTCTACCCTTTATTATCTTTAAAGTGTGCTACTACCTCTCTAGCTAGTATAAAGAGGAAGACCTGCCCTATAATTAGGTTATTAGAGTCTCTAGTAATAGCTAGACAACTAATAAGCTTAGTTTTAAGTAGTTAAAGCACTTTAACGCGCATATAAAGGGGCGTACTGTTAGTTCCTACTAACTACTAGTTATTAACAGCTATAAGAGCTATAAATTAATCTAATTCTAGAAATACTATAAGAATAACAAGATTATAACCTTGTGTATGCTTGCTTACTTATTACACCTCTTATAGCTACTTAATGTAGGCTGTTTTGCTCTTTTAAAGATAGTGTACAAGCGCTAAGCTAAAATGCTTATGCGCAACTAGATTAACTACCTTACAAAGACTAAGTTTCTGCTATACTTTAAAGCAGCCTATAATATAGTGTTTACTATTAGTAATATCTAAGAAGGGTTCTAAGGTGCTAGATTAGTCCCTTTTAACCTAGAACAAGTTATAACAGCTCTTAATATAAAGCTTTAGACCCTATTGCTACTACTCTCTACTGCTAATAATATAGCCTAGCAGTTGTAAACCCCTAGCAATACCTTAGAACTTATATTATAATTAACGCTTATAAAGACAAAGATTAATATGCATGTAGATAGCTCTCCTACATTTATTATTAAGGCGTTTAAGAAGGTGTTAAAGGGGGCTACAATTATTACGCATAAGCTAGTTTTAGCTTAACAGAAAATTAGTAAGCTTTAAGCAGCTAATAAGGCTGCTACGCAATAAAAATTACATAAAAGAAAGTAGATTTAGAAGGAAAAGACTCTAGTAGTTTAAGATAGCTAGCAACTAGCAGCTCTAAAGGAGTTTAGGGCTTGTAGTAATAGAAAGAAGCGCAAAGAAGAAGCAAAGGCTAAAAGCAATAGGCCTGCTAAAAAGCGCTGTAAAAACTATAACAAAAGTAGACATAATTTGCGCACCTGTTAGAAGTAGGTATTTATAGCTAGATTCTAGCTACAAATATTATTAATTGCAATATTTCTCTATTTACGCTGTTAGTAGTGATAATAAGTAGTAGTTTTAGTATAGTCTTAGCAAAAGTAATCAACTTGCCTATTAATTAACTTGCCTGTGGGGTATGTTACTAGTAATAGCTTAAGTAGTTTAGATTAGTACTTAGCTACTTAGTTTATTAAGTTATTTATTTTTTCTTTAGCTTTATTATACTTTTTTTTAAGTAGCTTAAACTTTATAGCTTAAGTACTATCTATATCTAAGCTAAATCTTATATTTAATAAAAGTATTACTTTTTTTAAAAGTACTAACTACTATACTTTTATTATTATTATATAACTAGTAGTTAAAGTATAAAAACCTTAGGTTTTAAATTAAAAAAGTAGTATATAGTTATAATAGTATTAAAAAAGTTTATAAATTAAAATAAGTTTTATATTTAAAATATTAAAATAAAGTATAAAATAGTACTAAAAGTTTAAAAGTACTTTTAAAGCTATAATTAATTTAACTATAAAAACTATTTACTTAAGAAATTTATTAGTTTATATATTAGTCTAAAGAATACTAGCTTAGCCTAGCTATTTAATAGAAGCTAAAGAAATAATTTATACTTTTTATAATTTATATTAAATAAATTACTTACTATTATAGATTACTTATAATTTATAATTTATATTCTTTAGTAAAATAGATTAATAGATTAGTTATATATTAAAATTATATTTAGCTTTGTTTTTTTTATATAGAAGTCTTTATTCTTATAAGCTTTATTTTTAATAAATTAGAATCTATAAAGTTAAACTAAGGTTTAAAAGCTTTATAGAAAACTATATTTATAATACTAGTAAATATAATTTATTATTATAATCTTTTATTTAACTTATAATAAAATACTTATATATAACTAAATTAGCTATTTTATAAAAACTAAGTTTTTACTATACTTTAAAGTAGCTTATAATATAGTATTTACTATTAATAATATTTAGAAAAGATTCTAAAATACTAGATTAGTTTTTTTTAACTTAGAATAAGTTATAATAGCTTTTAATATAAAGCTTTAAACTCTATTACTACTACTCTTTACTAATAATATACTTTAGTAGTTATAAACCTTAGTAATACTTTAAAACTTAAGTTATAATTAATACTTATAAAAACAAGAATTTAGATATATATAAATAGCTCTTTTATATTTATTATTAAAGTATTTAAAAGAGTATTAAAAAAGGCTATAATTATTATATATAAGCTAGTTTTAGCTTAATAAAAAATTAATAAGCTTTAAGTAGCTAATAAAGCTACTATATAATAAAAATTATATAAAAAAATAAACTTTAGTAGTTAAAAATAACTAGTATCTAGTAGCCCTAAAAGAGTTTAAAGCTTATAGTAATAAAAAAAGTATAAAAAAATAGTAAAGGCTAAAGATAATAAGCTTACTAAAAAGTATTATAAAAACTATAACGTACCCCACAGGCAAGTTAATTAACAGGCAAGTTAATTACTTTTGCTAAGACTACACTAAAGTACTCTCCTTATACTAATGCCTTAACAACAGCAGAATATTAACGCGTTAAAAGAAGCCTAGGTGCAGCTTGCGCTTTAAGCTCTTAAACAAGACGCAAATCTTTTACAGCAACGCGCTATAGCTATCTATAATATTCCTTAAGCTACACTAAGCAACTAACACGCAGGACAACCTTTACAAGCTAATACTATGCCTAACTTACAAAGGTTAGACAATAATAAAGAGTAGGTAATTATTAGTTATATACTTAAGCTAGATGCGCAAGGATTTAGCCCTTAGCTTGCAGATGTAGCTGCTATAGCTAATTCTCTACGCGCTAAGCGTAATTTAGGCCCTATTAGCATAAACTAGCCTAGTATATTTATAAAGCATTAGCTAGAGCTTAAAGTAAAGTTTAATTGCAAGTATAACTATAAGAGAGCTCTCTGCAAGGATTCTAAGGTTATCTAGGGCTAGTTTAGCCTAGTAGCTAATACTAAAGCTAAGTATAGCATTTAGGATAACAACATATACAACTTTAATAAGACAGGCTTTATAATAGGCTAGATATTAACAGGAGCAGTTGTTACAGCTTTAGAGAGACAAGGAAAGCTAAAGACAGTCTAGCTAGGCAACTAGGAGTAAACAACAGTTATATAAGGCATTAATGCTAGAGGATAGGCTATTCTACCCTTTATTATCTTTAAAGTGTGCTACTACCTCTCTAGCTAGTATAAAGAGGAAGACCTGCCCTATAATTAGGTTATTAGAGTCTCTAGTAATAGCTAGACAACTAATAAGCTTAGTTTTAAGTAGTTAAAGCACTTTAACGCGCATATAAAGGGGCGTACTGTTAGTTCCTACTAACTACTAGTTATTAACAGCTATAAGAGCTATAAATTAATCTAATTCTAGAAATACTATAAGAATAACAAGATTATAACCTTGTGTATGCTTGCTTACTTATTACACCTCTTATAGCTACTTAATGTAGGCTGTTTTGCTCTTTTAAAGATAGTGTACAAGCGCTAAGCTAAAATGCTTATGCGCAACTAGATTAACTACCTTACAAAGACTAAGTTTCTGCTATGCTTTAAAGTAGCTTATAATATAGTGTTTACTGTTAGTAATATCTAAGGAGGGTTCTAAAGTACTAAATTAGTCTCTTTTAACTTAGAATAGGTTATAATAGCCTTTAATGTAAAGCTTTAGACTCTATTGCTACTACTCTCTACTGCTAATAACATAGTCTAGTAGTTGTAAACCCCTAGTAACACCTTAGAACTTATGTTGCAATTAATGCTTATAAAGATAAAGATTAATATATATATAGATAGCTCTTTTACATCTATTATTAAGGCGTTTAAGAAGGTGTTAAAGGGGGCTGCAATTATTGCGCACAAGCTAGTTTTAGCTTAATAGAAAATTAGTAAGCTTTAAGCAGCTAATAAGGCCGCCACGCAACAAAAATTACATAAAAGAAAGCAGATTTAGAAAGAAGAGACTCTAGTAGTTTAAGATAGCTAGCAACTAGCAGCTCTAAAGGAGTCTAAGGCTTATAGCAATAGAAAGAAGCGCAAAGAAAGAGTAAAGGCTAAAAGCAATAGGCCTGCTAAAAGGCGCTGTAAAAACTGTAACAAGAGTAGACACAATTTGCGCACCTGTTAGAAGTAGGCATTTATAGCTAGATTCTAGCTATAAATATTATTAATTGCAATATTTCTCTATTTACGCTGTTAGTGGTGATAATAAGTAGTAGTTTTAGTGTGGTCTTAGCAAAAGTAATTAACTTGCCTGTTGATCAACTCGCCTGTGGGGTATGTTAATAAAAGTAGATCTAATTTATATACTTATTAGAAGTAAGTATTTATAGCTAGATACTAGCTATAAATATTATTAATTATAATATTTCTTTATTTATACTATTAATAGTAATAATAAGTAATAGTTTTAGTAAAGTCTTAGTAAAAGTAAGTAGCTTATTATAGTAAGTAGCTTGCTATATATATATATTATAAGTTTTTATATAATAAACTTTTTTTAATTTCTTTAATAGCTTTATTTTTCTAAAGCTATTTATTTACTACTATATATTACTATCTAGTAGTATTTTATATACTATATTTATATCTTAGGTAAGTATTATCTAGCTTTAATACTTATTTAAAAGAGTATAGCTATATTTAGATATTATGCCTAAGGTAAATTATTTTTAATACTATAATAATATAATAGAAGTTAAGGTAATAGAAGTAATATTTATTACTACTAACTATATTTATTAAATTTACTTATAGAGTAATATAAAGCAAGAGCTTAGTTTAGAAAAGGTTAGTAGTCTAGCTACTTTAGGTTAAAGCATCTAAAAGAGTCTATAAGCACTACTAATTATTAAGTTTTTATTTCTTCTAACTAATGCCTATTTGCTTAAATAGAGGCTTAGCCTAATATGCTTAAAATAGAAAAACCTCTAGCTTTGAACTAAGTCTAGTAGAAGCGTTGCTTTTAAGTATCTATTTCTAATTACCTGCTAGAATTGCAATTGCTATAGTCCTCTTTGTTCCCTTCTAAGACTGTTGACGTACCTAGGCGATTGTTTAGGAGCAGGGAGTGTGCTTAGAATCTCAGAACAATTCCTAGTTCCAATACTAAGTGTTGTTGTCATCAAAGCACTACCTACCTATTTCAACGTACTAGGTAGGTACTAGGTACTAGGTACTGGGTACTGGGTACTCATGACTTCGTATTCATGGGATCCGTTAGAAATCGTAGGTAGCATGGCCATATCCATCAAATGGCATGATCATCCCGCAGTCGACTCCTCCGAGCCCCCTTCTAACCTCCAGGTATGTCATACGGAGTCCCTACGCTAGATACCTAGGTACGTGAAAATAATTCAGGCCTTATACGTCACCAAGTTCAGCAGAGTACCTAGATATCTTGAAGGGTTGCACCGTAGCTATCTCTGATCTGCAAAAGCGATGAAACCGTTGCTGCGATGCCATTTCACGTAACGTGCGTACCTGCTAGGTAGGCAGAGTCACTGCCACCAACACTGCCACTCTGTGTCCTGATCGTAGCTACCAAGTCATAAAACACGCTCAGATCTACAATAATTGAGCAACACGGCGAAACTCAACATTGGTTACCACGTGATGGTCAATTTACGCGGCCCCTAGGACGTGTTGCTTCCGAACCTTGATGTTAGTGATTGAACAATGCGCTTCAAGACTTTCTCAGACGTGTATCGCACTTTCAACACCAACTAATAATTTCAATGTCAAATTGTTAAGACATACATTCCGTCAGCACCTAGCTATAGCATAAGTCTGTCGCTATACAATCTAGCGATTGCGTCGGAAGCACGAGCTCTATGACCAATTCTAGTTCTTTCACTCGCAGCTCTACTTCAGGTTATGCAAATGGATAATATAGATCGTTTTAACAAATCTACATTACTCGAAAGGAATACTCTCTCAGATAAGTTCCACAAGTTTTTACCATCTCTGAGTTTTCATCAGTCTCTAGAGCACGAAATGTCTCCTTACAAGTCGATCGGGCACATCATTTTTACTTATCGACTCAAACTCATGTATGCTCTCTGCCTCTTCGACTCCAGCTCGCTCTTTAACAGAGAGTTCCTGGTTACTTCTCCTTGTTGATCAGCAAGAACATGTTTTGATTAGAAGTTGTGGCATTTCTTACAAATATCTTTCGAGGTATTTGATCAGATCAAAG
The DNA here is from genome assembly GCA_020744415.1 of Dendryphion nanum. Taxonomy (NCBI): domain Eukaryota; kingdom Fungi; phylum Ascomycota; class Dothideomycetes; order Pleosporales; family Torulaceae; genus Dendryphion; species Dendryphion nanum. The sequence goes on along the minus strand of JAGMWT010000004.1, from coordinate 479,321 downwards.
GACTCTGGAACGTTGGACAGCAATTCTATACATTGAAATGGTTTACATTTCGTCACGAAACTATTTCCAGCTCATCGAACCACTGGGGAAATAAGGCCCCCATCGGCAATGGAGAGGGTTAATTTGGATATGTGGAATTCTCGTACGCGGGGTAACACTCCAGCGCGTCGGGTGCGCTAGAACTTGAGGCCCCCTATCCGCACAGATGTATCGACAATTCCTATACGCGAAATTGTGTGACGCAAATTGACTTGACCAACATTTGTCTCAAGTCTGTTGGATTAGGGTGCGCTGGACCCAACGTTCAAACAACTTGGAGAGCGACAGAGGTCACTGGAGAGGCCGATGGGCTTGGGCTTGGGCTCTGACGAATTCAATGGACTCCATCGAATTCACTCCCATTCGATGATTTGTTGTAATTGGGGTCCTTTGTGTCCATAATATGTTGCTCGTTTCCCTGTTCATCTACCTCCACAAGGAGGGAGACTGAGACTAAATGATGCTAATTTAGGCAAAAAATTGATCGTAGAACATGCGTGCATAAACATGCCATTCATTAGCCAGAGACAGCCATGCAGCATTCGCACGAGTATTTATCTAACTATTTGGGTATTCGCACGAGAATCTATCTGAATATCTGGGTATCAGAGGAACGCGACCTTTGCGTATACAACGTTACACGGGCTATTGCACTCCGGCATGTATTCAGCATGCCATGCATCTAGTACACGATCATGGGGTACCTATTCAGCGTGAGATTTGCGGGGCAACAATCGCTCCCGGCCTGGGTAACATATTAATTTGAGTACGGAAACGAGTAGGGTAAACGGAATACTTTATGGTACTCGGATTTCTCACCGGAGATGTTTGATTAACTGTACCCCGCACACACTTGCAGATTAGAATTAGGCTTTGTTTGGTTATAATGCGGAAGTCGGTCAAGACAGTACAAAAGTTATAATATGTCGTATATCCTCACGAGTTCTTTCCCCCAGAGGCATTCGATTTCCCATTTCTACCTTCAACTGACAGCAATACTCTTATACTCTCCCAACAATCATGCGATTTCTCATCTTCGCGATCGCTGCGTTCGCCACCGGCGTATTTTCCGCTCCCGCTCCTCAGGCTGATCCTATTCGCATACTTCCGAGTAACTGGGAATGGGACATTGCTGATCTAAAAGGCCCAGGTTGTCCCGATCTTAACTATGAGTCGGGTTGGAAGACTCGCTACAATTATGGACAGAACACAATGGATGGGAGCGAGATCTATTTCACCGTTTTCGCGTATCCATACTTGAATGCCTCCATTCCCGCTGGTCAGACGAGTGCTAGCGTTTGGTGTGAGACGACACTCAAGTATACGGAATTCTCAAAACCTACGAACGGCGTCCGTGGTCCCCCAGCATCAGACTATAGGTTGAGACCTCATAAAAATGGTACTCTCATTGGCGCTCTGTATGACTTGGACGAAGGTGTAACTGCTGAATGGAAGTTTACTTACCATGCACCCGCTGAGAAGAAGGTACGATCTTCTTACCCTTACAATGTACCCAATCCAAAATATACTCCAATCTCTACTAAAATACCTCGTGTCGTAGGTCGTGGACTCCATCTCTTTTACAGGACCGCTGAAGAACAAGTATCAATCCGACAACATGTTGAATACGCCCTTCGAAACTCGCAATCAGTGGGAGGCGCCTGAATGTGGTGCCACGACCGTCAAGTTTCGAATCGACCTAGCTGTCACGGCCGATAAAGCGGGCAAGAAAGGCACTGCCACTTCAGAACCCAGAACGGATGCAAACGGTAACCCTGCTAATTATGGAACATGGGTGGGTGTTAGTTTCGATTTTGAGAAGTGTACCTAGATATGTTGTGGCGGCTCAGATTCGAACAAAGAGACAGATTTGAGAGATCTAATTCCTATATAGTTTTGAGGCCGTGATGCTAGTATAATATATATAGAACTTAGGTAGAAATTCTATAAGTTTTATATAATATACTACTTAGCTAAGTAAGTTATAGTCTTATTATTTATTTCTATACTTATTTTTATTTTATAAGTTAAAAGTATTCTACTATAAATCCTTTTAGTTTATACTAAGCTATTATTTATAGTTTTAAATAGTAACTCTTATATTATTAAGTTTTAAGTTAGTTTTTATAAATATAGAGTATAAGTATAGTATTAGTAGCTATTAGAATTCTTTTAATTATTTATTACATATATTAGACTTTAAGTTTTTAAAATCTTATTATTCTAAAAATAATATTTATTTAAGTATATTCTAAAGGTTTAGTTCTTTACTATTAAGCTTATTTTATTTCTTAAGTAAGTTTTAAATTTTCTATTTCTTAGTATTGTTTATATTACTTTTAGTTATGCTAGGCTAAGAAACTTTATATACTATTAGTCTTAGTATTACTTAGTAGTTAATAATTATATATAATATTATAAAGTTTATAAATAGAATATAATAAGTAATTTAAATATAAAAGTTATAAAGTTTATAAAAAAACTTTATTAAATAATAAGAATTTATAGTATTTATAATAATTAATAAAGTAAATAAAAGTTATAGTAAAATAGTATTTATACTTTCTAAAAATAGACAAATTACTAATGTCTCTAACATGTAGTAATGTAAGGAGATATAGAGCGAGGTGACTAGCCTAGCTAAGGACTGGATTGCCTAACTAGAGTCCTCTACTTAATATCCCACAGTGGGTCAGTAAGGACCGTACTGACAACGGGGCCTTACAGGTAGCATTCAACTATTCATAGCTTCATCCATATATTACCGGTAGTCTTCCCCCTCTTGTATTCTCTTGCTATAGCAAAACACACCGCCCCAGCAGCCATGCAACTTGCGGCAAAACTTTGCGCTCCAACGTAACTTCCGTTATTGCCTGATATCAATGCACCAGCTACTGGCGTCCCCACAAGTGCTCCGAAACTAAGAACACCAAAGTTCATTCCCATTCGTGTTCCCTGCTTCTGCAAATCGGAATTCAGAGATGTCAAAGCTGCCGGAGACAAAGACTGTATGCCCCCAAAGAAAAGGCTATAAAAGATCGTCCATACATACAACCCAGTAACTGACGATACAGCTATCCAAGTATACATAGCTAGCGAACCGAGAAACACCATCGCGGTGAAGACGTTCAACATGCCAAGGCGATCGGCAAGGTAACTGGGAAAGAGACGACCCAATATTCCTATGCCATTTAGGACCAGAAGAAGATTCAAAGATTCCGAGTATGATAGACCTTGGATATCACGAGCGTAGGTGATGAGGAAGAAGAAAGGAACGAAAGCCCCCGTGTAAGTCTTGCGGGCGTGTCAATAAGTACCCCAGTGGGTTTTATTAAATGAGTAGAGAAATGAAACTTACCAAAAGACACCCTATAGCGAATAGAGAATATTCAATCTCTTTGAACGCTGGCCAGTCGATCAACGAGCTCAACGGCCCAGGAGTGACTCTCGTCTTAATAAATGCAATAGAAATAGACAGAGTTCCCAGTTGAATGAATCCGATGGCTCTCATTGTCCATCCGAACCCAATGGTTGGTAATAACCTCCTAGCCATACTGGGGAATATGAGCCCGCCAGTCACACTTCCACACGCCGAAATGCCCAGGGCTAGAGCTCTTTTCCTTTGGAAATATGTAGATAAGACTGCCATAGTTGGGGCAAAGAGTAATCCGTTACCTAGCCCGACGCACACACCTTGAGCAAGGAATAATTGCCAGTAAGTATGGCATATTGATGCCACGAAAGTGCCAAGAGTAGTCATGAACGCACCGCTCAATAGTAACAACCGGAAGTAGCCTGCGTCAGTGAGGCGAGCCGTTACTATTCCAAGGAAGAAGAGGAGGAAGATCTCGAAAGAGCCGATCCATGCGATTTTAGACGGATCGAGTTGCAGAGTGGTAACATAGTAGGATTGGAAGACGCCGAAGGAAACGAAAACCCCCCTTTTGGTGTCAGTCCACGGACGTCTGCTGCAACAAAGGACCGGGGGGAACATTGATTACCTACCAAGTATTCATAATAGCAAAGAATCCAGAAGCGACTAAACATTCGAGATTAGGAATCCGTCAAGATTTCTCGAGGTGATGATGTGAACCCACCGGCCATCCATGCGTGAAGACCCCCATCAGGCGGCTTGGTTTCGGAATTGCCTTGGTAGGACTGTGTATCGACAGCCATTCGGTTCCAGTCACTCGAATCTTGCTGGCATCGTTTTACTTCGTTACTGTTTTCATGCACCGGTGTTGGACGGGGTCCGTTGGATTGACCTTCTTGTATAGCCGGTGTTTCGTTGCTCATCGCTGCCATCATGCTCCGGGTCACTAGAGCGCTCGAGGAGATACTATTCTGTCATTTATTAGCCAAGGGGTATTATCAGGAAGGTCTCGGAATTGTCCGATCAATTTATATCAAAACCAAAACCACAACTAGCGCATTTTTGGACTCACTAATTTACTTCGAAATACTATGGTCGTTCAGAAACTTCGTTGGCACATGAAAGCGCAATATTTCTTAACTCGATATACTAAGAGATTGAATAATAATCAGACATGATGAACGTCAGTCGCGTGGTTTTACTGCTTTGTAATTTACTGATGGTGCATTGAATAGCATGGTAAGCTAAATCCTTTCAAGTAATATACACCGCCAAGAAAGTTTTATGAGCCTTGCCGTCACCGACCGACCTCGGGCCGTGCTCAAACACGTCTTTGGCAACGGCCTAGTTTCGCCATCAACGACTTCAGAAAGTAGCGTTGGCTGGCTTCGTCACTGTGGAGACTTAGGAAATAATTGAGTGTTGCTAATCCTCCCACTCCACTATCAATTACCAATCCTTTCACTTGAGTCGCTTACAGTGCCGCAGTATTCGAGCCAGACAAACCCCAACATGATAACCATAGATGATTCAGTATCCTTCTGGATATACTGGGACAATTTGAATTGCAACAACATTCCCTCTTTTAGCCCTACGACGCTTCATTTACCTTATCCTTAAACATGACTTCTATTTGGGCAAGTGAGATCAAGATCACTTACATTGGCACTGCCACCGCCATTCTCAGTATCGATGGCATCAACTTCCTCACTGACCCCTTCTTTTCTAAGGCCGGACGACAGTGGCCTCGGAACGATGGAAAAATGTTAGAAAATACAGAGGACCCCGCAATGTCACTGCACGACTTACCTGTTATCGATGCGGTACTACTCAGTCATGAGAACCATCCTGATAATTTGGATGAGCTTGGCCGTCAGCTGCTTGACGGCCGATGGGTATTCACTACTCCTGATGGTGCGGATAACCTGGCGCCACGGCCTGCTGTTCACGGGCTGAACCCGTGGGAGTCAATTTCAGTCCAGATTGCTGGGAAGGTATGAACACTTGAACATGAGTTGCTTAGCAAGTATTGATGAACTTACCTATCTAGCCATTCCAAATCACTGCAACCCCCTGCATTCATTACCCTGGCCACGAATGTACCGGCCTCATCATTACGACCCCCAACTTCGGTGAAACAAACGGGCTTCGCAACGCTATTTACTTTTCTGGCGACACCATCTATGTCGAAGAGCTTGCTGAGATGCGCCACAAATTCCACATCAAGATCGCCCTGTTCAATATCGGAGCAGCTTGGGTGGCTACAGCACCCGATGTTGAGCCTATTCAAATAACAATGTGCGGAAAGCAAGCTTCACGTCTGTTCCGTGAAATTGGAGCGGAGATTTTAGTGCCGATGCACTTTGAATCATGGAAGCACTTTACGGAGCCTGGGCATGAGTTACGGGCATCGTTTGAGGAGGAAGGTGTTTCGGAGCATGTTTGTTGGCTAGAGGCTGGAATTACCCAGAAAATTGTTTAAAATGTGAAGCCATGCTCTGTATGTAAGGGCGTAACCAGCCTTGTAGTATTTATGGCCCTTTCTAATAAGAGTACTTTGTCGTATAGAAATACTTATAAAGGTAGTTAAGTGGGTACTGTTCCATAGGAGAGTGTTGTGGCGGATCTGCATCTATAGACCATATGCTTCTTTCTGCGGGCGTAACCAATCTGTATATGCTAACAGTTACTGTCATTAAGGAGGACCTGTTTGGTAGTTGGAATGATAAAAGCAGTCTTGTGGATACGTGCCGTAGATTGGGTATCATGTGCAAATAAAAATCACTCAAGAAAGATTGTACTTTGCGCCATATACCATCCCCGAATGCCTGAATGTTCCTCACGCCCATATTCCCAAAGTCCAGCTACCCCTCTCACCCGCATTTTTTACTCCAAGGATTCCGGGTCCCATACTCTGGCGTTGTACTACGCTGATTTCTTTCTCCCTGACAGCACCAAGTAGTCCGTCTTTGAGAAAGCGTTCTCTTTCAACTTCAACAATGCCCTTGACTCGCAGTTGTGCGAGGAGACTTGCACCGACCCAGGGCCCCAATGTCTCGATACCGCGAATGCTGCCACCGACGGAGCACGTGGAAGGAGGTCCTTCACGAAGGGTAGTGTGGGCCAATTTCTTGTCGATGATGTCAACGTCTGGGGCCCGTAACCCGGCAGGAAGAGGCGCGGGTGTTTCGCCATCGTTTAAGAATTCCGATACCTTGTCTCCTGCCTCTTCTATTCTGAGCTCGATATTCTCCCGACGTTCGCGCAAGATGGCGTCGTGATGCCCTTGCGCTGATCCATATGATCGCACAGGATCCCAGCCCCGCTGGTTGACCAACGTCTCCAACTCGGCGAGGACGCGAGACTTCAGCCCAGGTAGGTTGGATACCCCGCCCGATATGATGATGCGTGACATGCAGAGTCGCCGTATATCAAAGGGAAGTGATAGCAGGACACGGTAAATAACATGGGGGATGGGTAGCTCATGCTCGTCGAGCTCATTCACCGGAGTTTCGGACGCGAATAAGGCTTTCTCGGCTGGTTGACACAGTGCAGCAAATGGTATTGGCACCTCAGTTGGTGACCCGGCGCGAAGAAGGGGAATCGTGACGGTCGGCTCTGGTGATTCAACGGCATCTTCAAATTCCTCGAGAACTGGTGAAGTGCGGGCTGGAAAATACATTGTATTGCGGTTCTTGGGCCTCGATTTGCACCATCCTACTCGTGTGAGAACCTCATTCGCCTCTTCAAAGGAGATATTTGACTTGGAAATCCCAGGGTCAGCATTTTCTTCAAGAGCAGCAGTGAGTAGATTCGCCATTTCTTCACTCAGGGCTTTGCCCGCCCGGATTGTTCGTCTTTCATGAACTTCACGATATTCACATACACCCGTAACCACCGTTTCTGCCCATCCTATATCCACGACCAAGGCTGATCGCAGACCGGCTGCAACAGTAGAGAGGGTGGGTGATGACATAAGAGTGATGCTCGGGGCCTGGAAACTCCCAAAAAGCACCTCGAGCATCATAGAAATGAGTGGCTGGGGCATCCGTGAAGGCATCGCCAGCAATATTCGACGTGCTTTCTGATCGAGCTTTTGATCGAGCAGGAAATATTTATTGTATGCTTCTCGCATGGCCCTCTCGAATTTGTCCTCAACCAGGCCCATGTCAACCTGTGCCAGGTCGGATGGATACAACTCATGATCGCGACCCCAATCTTGCCCGCGCCTTGTTTTCTGCTTCCTGTACATATGTTCTGGATCCCATTGTCTGTAGTCGCCCAAACGCCGTTGCTCGTCAGGACCGAAAGCGAGGGTGCATCGTGGAGTACTTTCGCCAGGAAATCCACCACGTACAAATCGAGAGCCAATCTCTATGACTACATGTTCTTCTTCTCCTCTGGACCCCGCTCCGGGAGAGCCAAAATATGATGATGTCGAGCGGAGGAAAGGTGGCGTGCGAGGGGATTCCGGGGTGGTTCCAAGGTCCTGGAGGCGGGGAGTGGTGCCTCGCACAGAACGGCTCAGTGAGGCGGAGACCTTGCGTTCGGTCATGATTGATGATGACAACGTTTCTTCTCAATTCAGTAAAGAAGATCCCAGAGGACTGCTTATGGCTGGCATGTGAACCAGGAACAGGAGCAGAGACAGAAACAAACCCGTTGAAACATTAGGAACGCTGGAAATGTTGTTTTGGGTGCAGGCCCAGATCAAGAGATGGGAGAACGATCGGGAACGACCAGTTAGAGACGTGCTGTTGATCGGCCCAACTCCGGCTGAATATGGCTCTGGGTTCAAGCTCCCCTAGCGCCTTGGCAAAGAAAAGTTCCTCGACGAAATTCGTCGCCCACAACCTACAGCAGAGAAACATTGCAACTCGTCGACCAAAGAACGACACACGACTACACGATACACCGCCATTCCCACGCCAACTGACGTCAATCTTCGATTGAGAAAGGCGAACCTCTATTTGTTCGAGCCAGGTTTTGCGCACGGAAGCCGCCCGACACCCCAACGAGCAGGAGCTCCCTCTATAACTTTAACAATCGAGCAACTGTCGCGCAGGAAGCTCCCACAGCAGCAGCAATGGGTCTCTTTGTTCTTTCCGAGACAAGGTGAGCAATATTTCGCGCCCAACCCGTACTATATGCGCCCAAAGGCCGCTAACGTTTGTCCCCTTCTTTCAGCGCCGGCTATGTACTCTTCAAGGCCAAAGACAAGAAGCTTCTGAGCGATGGGCAAGAGCTATTGTCTGCCGCAGATGCTGTCGGCGCCTTGAAGCTCAAGAAATTCCAAAAGTTCGATAGTGCTGTCACCGCGTTGGATCAGGCGGCGGCGCTGTCCGAGTCCAAGGCGACACCTATGCTGGCCAAATTTTTGGAAGATCTTAAGGAAGAGACTAAGTCGAGTCTCGCAGTTGCTGATTCTAGTAAGTCATTATTGGGCTCTGTCCCCTAGCCTGCAGAAATGGTAGAAGTCGTTTCTAACCAAAGTCTCTTTTGTCTTTTAGAGCTCGCCAACTCCATCGCGAGCCTTCCAGGACTCTCCCTCAAGCTCGTCTCCGATAGCTCTACTCAAGAGGTCTACCGTGCCATACGCGAACACTTGACGTCCCTAGTCCCTGATCTCGCCCCCTCTGAGATGGATAGTACTCGTCTCGGTCTTTCGCACTCGCTTTCGCGTCACAAATTGAAATTCAGCGCGGACAAGGTTGATACGCTCATCATACAATCCATTAGTTCTATCGATGTTTTGGATGTTAGTACCCCCAGATTGGACTCCAAGATGGTGCTCATTTGAACAACGCTCACTTATAACTCAGAAACAACTCAACACGTACGCTATGCGAGTGAAGGAATGGTATGGCTGTAAGTTCACCAAAATTTGAAGCTTGGCTGTCGCACTCCGACCATGACATTAACCCCGCGCAGGGCACTTCCCAGAGCTTGCCAAAATCTTGAATGATAACATGGCTTATTCCAAAGTACGTATAAACATGATTAGAAGCATGTTATAGCCATCCCGTAAAAGTTTTCTTCGGCGGCGTCGGATCTGGCCTGCTAGCTAGTTTCTCGAAACAAATCTGAACATGCGCTAACTTGATCCTCAGGTGGTTTTGACCATGGGTTACCGCTCAAATGCCAGGAAGGCCGATCTTTCAGTAAGCAGCTACGTCTCCATCCTTGATGACCTTGACTGACTTGATTTTAGTCGATATTGCCAGAGGAGATCGAGGGCGCGGTAGTTGCTGCCGCCGAAATTTCCATGGGAACTGAAATCACACAAGAGGATCTGGATACCATTCAGGCTCTGGCGGAGCAAGTCGTAGATCTCACTGATCATCGCACGAGTTTGTCGACATACCTTTCCACGCGCATGCAGGCTTTGGCGCCTAATCTGACTTCCTTGGTTGGTGAGCTCGTGGGCGCTCGTCTGATTGCGCACGCTGGATCTCTCACAAATCTTGCCAAGTCGCCCGGTTCAACCATCCAAATTTTGGGTGCCGAGAAGGCCCTGTTCAGAGCACTGAAGACCAAGCACGACACGCCGAAATATGGCCTCATCTACCATGCTTCTCTTATCGGCCAAGCTACTGGGAAAAACAAGGGCAAGATTGCTCGAATGCTTGCTGCCAAATCTGCACTCGGTCTCCGTGTCGATGCGTTGAGTCCGTGGGGCATTTCGTCCGAGGATACAGCCAATGAGCCGACCGAAGAGGAGAAATCGCAAATCGGACGTGATGCCAAACTGGCTATTGAGAGAAGACTGAGGGCCCTTGAAGGTAAACCCTTGAAGAGCATAGGCAACGCCAACCAAACCCCATTGGCTCCGAAGAAGTTTGACATTAAGGAGGCCCGTAAATACAATCCCGACGCAGATGGCTTGACCGGCGATGAGCCGGCTGCTAAGAAGTCAAAGTCTGCGCAGGTCAATGGATCGACACCGAAGAAGGCATCCGTACAAAAGGACGAGAGTGAGGACGAAGATGACACTATGGTGGACGCTAACGGAGGCGCCGAAGAGTCCGAGTCCGAGTCCGAGATTGAGGAGAAGACGCCGAACTCGAAGGCTGCAAAGAAGGCAGAGAAAGAGGCTAAGAAAGCACGCAAGGCAGAGCGGGCCGCCAAACGTGAGGCCAAAATTGCAAAGAAGGCTGCAAAGGAGGCGAAAAGCGCGGAAAAGGAGACCAAGAAGCGAAAAGCCGACGATGATGGCGACAAGAATGAGAAAAAGAAGAAGAAGAAGAGCAAGGCGTGAGGCGTGAGGCTCAAGTCTCGCGTGCTTTTGTCTGCTTTTATGTTGCTTGGCTTGTACCGCCCTCTCTGCGGGCTATGGCGTTTGCGGTGTCAGCCTCACTTCCTGCTCTTTCAGATTCGAAAAAGGAGTTCGTACTGGGATCTAGGGCTGTTTTTCTTGCATAATTGTACATGTTCGTCTAGAGCTGTGTCGAATAGTTTCTGGAGGGAGAGATTTTGCCATATGCATGTGGTGTTAAAAATACACATCTCGAATTCAAAAAGTTGACAAAAACCAATCAGAAATTCTCTACAGCGTGAATGAATGACATGTTCCAGATGACGGGGATTGTTAGCGTGAGCATTTGGAAGTCAGGGCGGGAGAAGACCTGTCACGGTAAAGGATTTTGGGCTCATGTATCGAATTTATTCTAGATGTGGTTTCTTCATGACCTCTTCTTCCCGGTCAGTCTCTTCTTTTTCTTGGACGCACCCAACAATTTATTTTTGATCTTGTCCATCTGTTGCGACTCGACACCTGGTGGTATAGATTGCTCTTCTTCGTCAAAGACTCGAGTGATTATGGATAGGATATCTTCAAGCTGCTCATCCGTGAAGCGAGTATCATACTGGATTGAGAAAGTAAGTTAACTGGATTAATCGTCACATGACGAAGGGTTGGAGATTCTTCTACATACCTCCTCTATGATCAGGCATAGGGTGACGGCGGATGTTGGGCGCAGGTTATATATTTGCAGATACTCGGCTTTATTGATTCGATAGAGAGGAGCCAAGGCACGGAATAGTGAGTGTGGACCTTTATACAGTGTCATGGGACGTTTTGGGCGAGTGGATGCGAGGGTGGTGAGAGCTTCATTTTGGTCTGTAGATTGAAGATAGGCCAGGCCCTACCAGCCTCAAGTTAGGATGGCTACGTCTAGAGTGTCCAATGGCCAATGGATGATCCTACGGTGGGAAGGAGTCTTACATCTTGCAGCATGTCGCTTAGACCCTTTGGACACGGGCGACGTTCTTTGGCATCATCATATTCTGCGGCGACGCTGCGGAGATGCAGGAGGACTTCATGATTGGAGAGGAGTGCAGTCTGGGCTTGTTTGATCTATTTGCACAATATTAGAAGCATTCAATAAACGGCGAAAATGGAAGAAGACGCACGTGCATAGTCGCAGGGAGTACTCATTGAATGTTCGACAAGGGAGATGATTGATGACGGCGAATCAGAGAATGTTATGGAGTAGCAACAGGACTTTCTTTTCTGTCCAACCTTGGGAAGGTAAAGTTCCGCTCGCCTAGGTCTTGGCGCACGTGTGTGACAGAACACGGGCAAAATTCAAATCACATCGATCCACGGAGACGAAACAACGTTCACACCAGCGCTGGAGGGTGGAGGGTTCCATTAGGCTTACATTTCTAATCTTGGCACGGAAGCTTTTTTCAAAGGGTAGTTCTCAAGTTTTTCCTTTCTTTTTTTCTCGACACCTGGCCACCTGATGTGGGGACGCTGACCAATGAGCGTGTCTTCTGTGCGCAAGAAGCCAAATGATTGGCTCGGCGAGTTCCGTCACCATTTGCCAGAGTCTCCGACAGTGTGTGAAGATCCAAATGGAAAAAAAAGACAAAGCCCAAGTCCAAGTCCAACAGAAAGGTGACTCGGGTGTTCAAGGAGCCATTGGAAGTTGTGACTCATTAGATCCGAAGAGTCTTGAAACTTTTGGCATGGCTGTGGTGCAACGGAGTTGTTCGGAATAGATTCAGTCCTGGAAGGGGGGGGAGTCAACTTGCATGTGGGTAATCAATCTCACGATACGCTGCTCAGCCATCGTTGCCATTCAACAGGACGGAATCAAGTGGATATGATTTCTAGGTTGGATTCGGGCTTGGGTGGCCGAGAAAGTATAGCAGATGGGTGGCATGTTCCATTTCGTAGGCAACACTGTACTACTACTTAGCACGACCGACAGGACGGGGTCACGGTGGTGTGAAGCACAACATCCACGATGATACTTGGCGCAATGTGGCGGAGGGAACAGAAGGGCAGTCATGGGCGAATATGAGCGAGTGTGGGCAGAAGAGAAAGTTTGGAGTCGGTAGGCAGTGGCATGATTGCCAAAGGTGCCAACGTAGCAAGTGAGCCTGGCCTCGGCAGGTGAAGGGCCTTTGTGCTCAAAGCCTCAGTGGTTCAAGCAGTGGGGGTTGGTGGACATGGCTGATGGACATGGCTGATGGACATGGCTGGTTGGGATTAATATTAGGTAGGAAGGCCGCGGAGGGAGTTGAGGGTGCAAATTGGAAAAAAGGCGCATCTGGGCTGTGAAAGTCGCGTGTTGACCCTGGATATCCTCCGAGTCTAGACGGGTCTTCGCGTGGGCGCAGGGTGAATACGGCTTAGGGAAGCGGCCTGCAGCAGTGCAGCAGTACAGCAGTGCAGCAGTTCCACGACGCCAGTGCGCATTGCGGATAGGAACAATGGTTCCGGGGGTTGGGCGGGAGGTCATGGGAGGTTCGAAGGTTCTCGAAAATGGTTCTCGAGAGGGGGTCGACGGGGTTTCGAGCGGAGTCGAAGACGATGGAATGATGGAGAGGAGAGTTCCTACTAGAAGGACAGGAGGACAACAGGGTAGAGATGCAAGTGTTGGATTAGTGGAAGAAGGTATGCATTGGGCCGCGTTGTATGGTCCGGCCTGAAGAGAGACTGGTGATCGTTATTTGGCAGTAGAGGTTTTGCGTGTTTCAAGTTTGGCGAGCTTCGGCTCCTGCGGCCGAGTATGGGGGGAAGGGGAGCGATTGTATGGCAATATCCCGGCACAATTTTTAATTTTTTTTGGTTTCAGTTGGCAGACAAGCAGAGTGTGTACGTAGGTATGTAGATGTGTTCGGCGCGCAGCGTAGGAAGAGGGACGCATATGGTAGTGTACACGGTGCGCGTACTTTATAGTCGTTGCAATACCTGTTCCAGTTGTGCGGCTGATCCAAGGTTGGCAAGGACCTGCACTAGTAGTAATGGGAGGCTCTTGCGGGGCTTTGAGGTCCAGACAGCGGTACCTACAATACCATCTATATTCCATGATCCTGCGAACTACTCTCCTCCATCTATGTAGCCTCTGCAATAGCTTTGGTAAAAGGATTTGCTATATTATATAGCCTGAGGCCTCTCCACTTGTCTATCTTCTAAGAAAGCTTGTGCGAGAGAGATGTCGACGCGTCTGGCGAATGTGGAGAGGAAGCATATTGTACTAGGCACGTGTTGGGTAACAGGCGACATGTGGAACACTTCAAATATTGATGGGTCAAGTGCGAAGGTGAAGAGTGATGGGTGACGTGACGAGTGACGAGTGACGAGTGAGGAGTCTTGTGCATGTAGAGAGTGAATGAGTGAATGAGTGAATGAATGAGTGAATGATTGAACTGTTTGACAGTAGAGAGTTGGTAGAGATGGCGGGTGGCTGGTGGAGTTTACCTTGGCATGCCAGGGTAGGAGCGGCTTCGCCCAAAAAGTGGTCTTACCTGGCTTGAGCCTAGACCTCGGTCTATTTCTCCAGACACAGAACACCGACCCCGACACCGACACCGACGACACCATTCACCCATTCACCCATACACCATACACCATACACCTCCCACTATTCACACACAATTCTCGTTTGCTCGCCCACTTGTTCGCTTCGTTGGCTCATTCCACTCTCTCACATTCGGCTCATCACCAATTCGGATCACTCGTTTGACCCCGGGATCCCACGCCTAACGCCATCAGGTCCAGCACATCGCTGCGCACACACCCACACCCATACCCATACCTGCACCTGCAACCTGCACTAGTGCACACTGCTTGTATTGTATACAGTAAGTGTGGATACCCTTCTTCTCTCTCTCTCCGTCTATTTCTCTCTCTTTCTCTCACTCTCTCTCTCTCTCTCCTGTGCGTCAGTCCACTTCCCGCTGTAAGCAATTTTGGCCTTGCAGCATGCACCCAGCTGGCAGCACCTAGTTGTGCCGCATTCAATTCACTCCTAAACCTTTTATTTCACGCGGCTTCTTCTCCCGACCCAATTCCCATCCAAACTAAACACACGCACACACACAAGCAATCTTTTCATTCGCTCCTCTTGATCATTCGCTCTCTTTGGGGATTCCTAAGCTTAGACATAAACAACAAGCCCAACATACCGCTCCGCTCGCTTGGCTCACCATTCCTTTCCGCCCCCTCCCAGGGCCAGGGCTCTCTCTCCAGGGCTAAAACAAAACGTTGTGTGATCTGCTACCGCTTACACAGTACAACCTAGGAAGCTTTTCCCCATTGATCCACAGCCACATTTCAATTTCTGCCTCTTGTCCTCTTGTCGCCCTTATCTGGCGACCGACCCAAGACTGCCCTACATACTACTTACACTACCTACATACTACTTACACTACCTACATACTACCGCCCGTCTCTCCGCCTCTCCGCCTGACTGCTTCTTTCTGTCTGCCTGCCCGGCGCGCTTCCTTGGGCGCACCGCTGCACCCCTCCCGGGTTCCTTCGCCAGAAGAACCACCCGCATTTTACCTCTTCACCTCTTCTCCACTCCACTCCGTCCCCGGACATGGTAGACGACAGCAATCTCTTCACCAGTCGTTCCGGCCTCGTCGCCAGAGACCATGACACTGACCTTGTTGCCTTTGCTTCTTCTACCTCCCCTACCTCCCCTACCTCTCCCACCTCTCCCTTCTCTTTCCCCTCGTTCCCTGCCGATCCTGCTGGCGTCGTACTCGGCTTCGACAACGTGATTCATCGTGGGCTGGCCTTGGAACAGACGACCGACTCACTCTTCGAATCTGCTACTTCACAACCCTACCCACACGCTCCCTCTTTCCCACCACAGTCTCTCCCTACCCCCATTCACGAGCTCTGTCCTGACCTCACTCCCAATTTCGCTCCGAGCGCACTCCCTCCTGTTGATGTTTCCCTACCCATTGCGAGGAATAGTCTGCGTCTCCCCTCGTTCCACCTCCTCGGCATAGCTGCTCCACACCCCGACCGTATTGCACTGCCCTCCAACATCTCCATCTCCCCCTTGGGCGCTGGGCCTCTCTCTAAACCAGACGATCCGCTTCATGCCCAGAGCCCGCCTTTGGGTCGTGCGGGTGCACTCATCCCCGCGAGCCCAGAACTCGCCAGAGCGACTGTCGAGCGCCTCATTCCCACAGTCACCCCTCCCAACGAGCCTGGAACCTTTAATTGGGGTAGAGTCATGAATATCGTCAAAACTGCAGGTTCACCACCAAGTTCTGATCCAGAGGTTTCGCCGAGCATTCACACAGCCGCCAGTACATACTCGCCTTTGCCGGCTTCTTCCGGAGATCCACTCTCCATGGTCGACTTGAGGGACGCTCTCGAAATGTCCACTTGGGTAGATCGCATCAAGGAGAAAATAAGTAGGCGCCATGATTTCAAACTCATGTCTTACTTTTCACTGACCTGATGATGCAGCTTCCGAGTTACAATTACCAAGGCACGACTCGATCAAGATTCTTTCCCACGCTTTGCCTTGCCCCTCGTCAACCGGACACCTCTTTGGCCAGATCATCGCCGCCATTCACGATAGGAGCGCCACTCCCACGGCCTGGATCAACGTCTTCCATGCTGTCCCAGGCCGATACACACTGGCTGAACTACCCAAATCCCCACCATCTACTCCCGGCCAAGTTGTCGAAGGTGACGAGTACTTCACCTCCAAAATTTTCGACACTGCAGTAGCTGTCCCAGACTATCAACTCGAGGCAAGGCTACTACCACCATCTCCTAGGCCAGTCGTTCCTCCCGGGAGCGTGAATATCTCCGTAGTTGAACGCTACATTCCACCCACAAACGTTCACGAGTTTTCCGAAATGTTTTCCATCAGAGGTGGACACTCATTGCTTCTTGATCGCCTCACTGAGCTCTCCTGTGCCAATGGTCTCCTCTTATTCATTTATCCTACAAGGACAGGCGCCCGCACCTTTACCAGAGACTATCTTGGGCCGGTTTTTGACCCTCTTCTTCGCACCATAACCATTGTGCACGATTTGTCATCCGATCTCGGTAAATCACTCGGTCCGATGAGCGCAGTGGATCAACTTGCTGAGTATGCACATCTCCACGGAGCCTTGGAGAGGTTCTGTAACCAACTCAGCCAAGGTAAATCGACCTTGCATCCCTCTGGGGGCAGTAAATGCCACTACAGCATCATACATGCGTCCAAGGAAGAGATGGTAATCGATCGGGAGGTGTGGGCTAAGGATTGGTGGGTCAAACAGGAAAAGCCAAGGGTCCGGGAAGTCATCACCAAATACTTCCGAAAGGCAAAGAATCTACCACATGATTCATCCATGACGCCTACCAATCTAATTCAGGAGGTATTGGACGGAGTTGTCGAAAGAGAGGTCGAAGGGCTGCGTCGGCCAAGGGGAATTGAAATCGGTGTCTTTCTCATCCGAAAGAGCTTAGGAAACGGGCATGAGTGAAGAAGGAGACACCAAAAGAAAGGTTGAGACCTTGTCTTGGGGGCAAGGGGTCAAGAAACGATTTAGATTTACGACCATCAGGACAGTTCATGGCAGATAGCGCTGGTTGTGTGGCTTGTCGATATGACTAATACCCTTTCCCATTTGCATTGGATGGCGTTTTCACAAGCAACGATTGCATGGTTTTGGAAATTACATAAGAATTTTAATGTTTATTTTCCTTCATTTATCTTTGCCGCACTTTCAGCCTCAACGTTTTTTTGTTCATGGCTTGGATTCGTCATACACATCGTACTTGTAGCCACTCCCTATGTGATCGGCTCTTAATCCCTTTTGTCCCTTTCCATATACCTTCTCCCTCGCCGTTAGTCCTTCGATCTCTTCTTGTTCCGGATAGATGCCCCTTCTACGCAATTCTGGGATGAGCAGATCAACCACATCCTCGAAGCTGCCCGGTGTTGTAACATAGCCAATGTTGAAGCCATCTACATCCGCCTCTTGCACCCATTTTTCCAGCTCGTCAGCAACAGTTTTGGGGGACCCTATCGCCACAGGGCCGAGACCGCCAATGGAGGCCCTCTCGGCGATCACGCGAGGCGTCCATTTAGGAATGTCCGGGGAAGTCGCAGTGAAAGCGTCAAGTAGCGAACGCACTCGGTGATCGGTAGTCAGGTCCTTCTCGCTGAGCTCGTGGTCGGGATCATACTGGCTGAGATCGATGCCAGTCCACCCACTCACAAGAACTAAGCCTCCAATCGTAGAAACATACTTCAAGAGCTCTCTATGTTTCTCATGTGCCTCTTCGTCTGTTCGGCCAATGATCGGGGTGAAGGTTGCGAAGAATTTCACACTCTGCGGATCACGCCCCTTTTGGGCTGCGAGCTCTCGGATTTTGGCAATCTTGGGCCGTAGTACGGCGGTCGAGTGCGACGACACGAAAATAGCTTCGGCATGGGTCGCGGCAAACTCGGAGCCTGCAGAGGATGTGCCCGCTTGGAATAGAAACGGAGTACGCTGTGGAGAAGGGTCTACTATGTGCCGAGATTCGAGATTGAAGAATTTGCCAGAGTGTTTGATAGTGCGGATACGTGCTGGGTCAATGTATTCGTCCTCTTCCTTTTTCTCCGTGATTGCGTCGTCTGACCAGGAGCCCTCCCAAAGTCTATGTCCATGTTAGAAAAGAATATCTTTGACCAGGAAGTATTGGCAAAAAGGTGGCATGCCGTAGGAAATTCCTTACTTGTATAAAACGCGGAGATATTCGTCTGCTTGCTCATAGCGTTCGTCGTGTTCGATTGGGTTGTCTAGTCCAATGGCTTTGAATGCAGCCTTCTTCCATGACGTGACAACATTCCATCCGAACCTGCCATCAGTTAAGTGATCGAGAGTACTGAAGCGCTTGGCGAGTAGGAATGGTGGTTCAAAAGAGGTCGACGCAGTAATGGCGAAGGCAAGGTTCTTTGTGACTGCCGCCATAGCTGAGATTGGCTAATGGAACTGATCAGCTTTCATGATATGGGAAAGGTAACCACAAGAAAGATCATGTACGTATCAGCTTTGAACGTCACTTACGATGGTTGGGTCAGTCATGGGCCACTGAGCGGCTCTCCGTATGCAGTTGTCCAAGCTATTCTCGTAGGTATCATACCCGCCATAAGTATCGGCGAGAAAAAGAGCATTGATGCCACCACGTTCGAGCAATTTGGCAAGATCTATCCAGTATTGGAGTTTGCGTTTTGTGGCGGAACGATCATTGGGATTCTACGGTTGGCCCGGTCAGAAGTGTCACGTGGCCAATGTAAAACGGCAATACGAAGATACTCACCTTCCATTGTCCAGGAGACAAATGCCCCACCGTTGACATGTCGAATGCATTAATAAGAATCTTCTTGGTGGGAGATGCATTGCTAGTAGTGGCACCATTGGTACCATTTGACTGAGCGTCAGACATTGTATTTGCGCTGGTGAAGTCTGGTCTCCCACGGTTTATAGATTGGAGAAGAGGATCGTACGTGAAGATAGTCCTCAGCCCAATGTGCACACACGAGTACGTATGAATGAATGAGCTGATTACTCTCGTAGCTTTTCAATGAATTCAGGACACCATCAAACTCCTTCTAACGCGTTAAACATGCACGGAAATAGCGTGTAATCTGCCGCCCAATGTTCATATGTCGTCCGATATCGTTGCGTAGTGGGCATGCCGCGATACAGGGAGCCCATTGCGCCATATCGATAACGGGTACGAACACATTTAGCGAAGTACCGGCTGATCGGGATAGAGAGAACATGCAACATTGGACTGAGGTGACGAAAAGTTGGTCTACATTCGGCTTTCCAAAGTAGGAAATAACTTACATGCATGGCACCATTTGCGCTACCTGACTGCGCATATGTATGATAAGTCAGTGCATTGCAGCCTCGTTCCTACGCAATATTTTCGATGTATTGCAGAGTGCTTCAGCGAAGGCCGGATAACATGAACCGAAATTTGGTCATCTGGATTCACTATGGTTGCTTAGAGAAAGTGTTCTTAGGTGTTGTTGATGGCTGTAGGTAGTTGCACTGTAGGGATTACATTTTGGTATAATACTATCTAGACAATCTCTCTACAGTTTAATGGAAGTATTGTTGGTCCAAAGACCCCGCTACTGATTTGGCGAAAGGACATCCAGGTTGTAAAACAGCACTAATCTTTCCTTTCTCTATCAGTGAACTTCACTGTGCAGGCAGCGCAGACACAGGAACAGCCTTGTCTCCCGGATTTTCCACCGATACTTCATTAACGGAAGCGGAGCCACTTTCACTGTCAGAAACAGTTGCCTGCTTACTATGAAAATGTAAGCAAGATCGTATGTCTAGTATGAGCATGTAGGGAAGTATGTGGCAACTTACCTTCCTCGTTTATCGATATTGTACTTAACGAAGTGCGCAAACAAGATCAAGCAGATGGCGTTCCCGAGAACGAATGGATAGCCCTTTCTGAATCGCGGGGCTTCGACAGTTTTGAACACCAAGAGTGGAGTCCATGCGGTTGTTGATTGAGCGACCGTGTTCGTGAGAACTAGGACAACAGAGCGCTCAGCTGGCGAATATTTAAGTTGACTATTGATCCACCCATAAAGAACGCTGGACATGGCAACGGATGCGTATGTTGTCATGAAAGCGAACCATTTAGCATTCTCGGGTACATCCCAGATGGTTAAAATGATCAGGCCAATGGCATTCCATACGTGTGCGACCGTAATAGCCCAGGCGGGCCCTAGAATAAGATCGGACGAGAAGCACACGGCAAGAACATAGAAGATGCCTAGAGCCGGCGGTATGGCGCCAAGCTCGTTGATATGAGCGGGTGTATATCGTTTCAAGCTTTTCACCCAGAGCAAGAAGCCGCCCGAAGAGCTGTTCAAACAAGCATTCCAGAAGAAAACATCCAAGAGTAGGAGTGACCAGATACGGGGGTTCTTGGCAATCTTGCCGAAAGTGCTGAAAGTTACCTTGCCCTCAAGAGCATGGCCGGCACGTCGTAGGCGATTCTTGGCAATGTTCAGGTCATGTTCCTTGATGACGAGGCGATTAGGACGATCAGGGGTTCCGGGCAAGACTACCAAGCCGAGGAGGCCAACTGGGATAGTGATGATGGAACATATGATATACATCCACCTCCAACCAGCAAGACCATGGACACCGTCAAGACGTGCCGATGCCCCGGATTGGATCAAGGCTGCAGTAAGAGTACCGAGCGTCAAGCCCACATAAAAGAAGCCGCCCCGGCGAGCGATCTCATCTCCTCGGTACCACGAGCCTGAGAACTTAGCTAAGAGTCATAGGTGCAACAAGACGATGCAATGGACTGACCGAATATGTAGTGAACAGCAGGAAAGAATGCAGCTTCAAACCAGCCAACCAGGAAGCGATATGCAGCCAACTCGGCAAAGCTGTGGACGCGAAACTGGAGCAAGGTGAAGATGCCCCATGCCACATCCAAGAAAGGAATCAAGTAAAACATGGGGATCTTGGTGAAGAGATACATGAAAGGAAGTTGGCCGAGCACCGCACCAAGGGTGTAAAGGGTCTGTAAACGAACAAGCTGGTTGCCATGAAAGCCGAGATCGTCCGAGAGACCTGCAACGTATGCATTATCTGGAGTCGAATTAGCAGAGCCGATTGTCGTCTGAGTTCCAACATACTGATATTGGCCTGATCAATGTACTTGACCCAATATGCCAGGAATACGTATGGAACAATCAAGAGGTCAAGCTTGATGATGAGCTTTCGTTCCTCGGGGGTATCATATTCTTGAAACCAACGAATCTGGTACCATTTCCGCGTTTTGGTCGTAGAGGACATGATGAGGAAAGTCAGACGTAGAGATGCTGAGCGAAGGATCAACCTGCTGCAAGGTGACCAAGGCTAGTTAATATAATTATTGGATGTATAATGACCGCTCATTAACTCATGGCGGTGGAAAACTAGGCGGAGAAGCTTCGGAAGCATGTAAACTGGCTTGATTCGAACACATACTCAAAGGCCGAGGCCTCGACACCGACGTTACGCCGTACATGGTGGCTGTAGGGAGAGATGATGCAAGTTCGACCAGACCCACGTTGGTTGGTACAACTCGGTAGGGCGTATTCCAAGGTTGTTGACCCAAGTAAGCAATGCGAAGAGAGTCAAGACAGAGCCACTTCGGGAGGCGCAAAAACGTCAGGCTTCGCGTATGCATGCCGAGTCCTGTGGTTGTGTGAACGTGCCCGTTATGTAGGTGTTGTCAACGGGTGGGGAGAAGACGTGATCGCGCACGCTCTGCAAGGCCGGCTTGACGAAACATCATATCCCGATAACGGGAATTGGATCCGGCCGGAGATAAGCATACAATGGGAAGATAGATGCAAATAAATGCCTGGCTGTCTGGGTGATGGCGCCCTAAAAGCAAGCAGTGCGAGCGTGAAAGTCTCAAGTTCAGGTTCAAGTCTCTCGAGGTTGTCCGAACCAACCCGCTTCCGACATGGCGCCTCCCCCTCCAGCCTCTGGTAATCACGTGACTGCAATCCCCGCCATCGATAAGCAGTCCGACGAGTCTCAGTCGTCGACATCGACACGACGCGTCGCCCAACTCACTGGCCACCTTGCCCCTGCAGCCGAAACGGAGCACCAGCACCAGCAACAGCTCAATGCGCCCTTTACTCTCCCCATAGAGTATCCAGTATCGAAGCTAAAGCTCGACCCGAACCACTTCATCGACAATGTGCGAGAGCTGAAAGTGGCGGTGGTGGGCGCTGGACTTTCCGGAATCAATGCTGGCATACTACTCCCCGCAAAAGTCCCCCGGATCAAGCTGACCATTTTTGAGAAGAACAACGATGTGGTGCGTATTGACGGGATCTGATAGTGAGATGAATGTGTCTTTTGGCTAATGATCCTGCTAGGGCGGAACATGGCTAGAAAACAACTATCCTGGCGTTAGATGCGACATCCCTGCACATACTTACCAGTCTACATTTTCCCCCAACACGCAGTGGTCTGAGCAGTTTGCAAAGGGTGCTGAGATTCGAGACTACTGGCAGTCGCGCGCCAGAAAGCATGATGTATATCGTTATGTCAAGTTTGGCCACCGCGTAGACGACGCCTCTTGGGACGATGTCGATTCGCAGTGGCGTTTGTCCGTGCAGGACCTCAAGACCAACACATCGCTGATTGAAAAGTTTGACTTTGTCATACTCGCCATTGGCAGATTTAATGCTTGGAAGTTGCCCGATTATCCTGGAATTGATGACTACAAGGGCCATCTTAGGCATACCTCGAATTGGGACCATACCTACGACCCTACTGATAAAAGAGTAGCCGTCATTGGAAACGGCGCCAGTGGCCTTCAGGTCGTTCCGCATCTACAACTTGTAGCGAAGCATGTGACCCATTTCGTGCGCAACCCAACGTGGATTGCAAACAGCTGGGCGGGCGATGAACGCACATTTGAACCACAGCCATTTTCTGAAGAGCAAAAGGAGGCCTTCAAAGACCCTGAAACATATCTCAGATTCAGGAAAGACCTGGAAGAAAGGTATTGGCGCCGTTACCGCGCCATGGTACGAGGATCCCAAGAGAACGAGGGAATGAGACAAGTCTTCATAGATGTCATGACAAAACGCGTTCAAGGCAAACCAGAGCTTCTGGAAGGTCTGATCCCAGACTTCAATCCAAATTGTCGACGATTAACACCGGGCCCTGGTTACCTCGAATCTCTGACGCAAGAAAACGCGGATTTGGTTAGGACTAAGATCAAACGCTTCACAGCCACGGGTATCGAGACCATTGATGGTGTCCACCGGGAATACGATGCCATCTTCTGTGCTACAGGTGCGAATACCGACCTAGTACCACCCTTCTCCGTAAAGGCACGTGGTGTCGATCTCAAGGAAGCATGGACACCAAATGGAACATTTGGCTTTCCTTATACATATTTCGGCGTGGCTACCCCTGGATTTCCAAATCTTTTCTTCCTTGCGGGACCTCACGCAACTGGGCCATCAGGCACGGTGCCATACGCTGTGGAAACATCTTTAACCTACTATGCCAAAATCCTGCGAAAAGTTTCGTCGCAGGGCATCAAGTCAATTGCGCCCACCAAAGCAGCTGCCGATGATTTTGTCGACTACTGTGATGCCTACTTCCCAACGACTGTATTGACAGACAATTGTTCATCATGGAATAACGGTGGTGTTCCCGGTGCCCGTATCCACGGTGTGTGGCCTGGCAGCGCTGCACATATCACTTTTGCCAAACGCGACCCGCGTTGGGAAGATTGGGAGTATGAACGCATCTCAAAAGTGAACAGGTTTGCGTACTTTGGAAACGGATACACAACAGGGGAGGTGGACGAGTCATCTGATCTCGTCTCATATCTGAAGGCGCCAGGTAAAGAAACAGACCTGCGAGACTTGCATGAAAGCTGGTGGGATTTGCCGGGAGCAGCAAAGAAGGCACTGTAAACAGGTCAGATCCCCAGATGAGGAAATCCCGGCTTCTCAGTCTTGTTGATGACAAGTTTCTCTTGACGAAGAAATCCCGAATCCGTTTAGTAGTTGAAGAATAGACCGCTTGAGTATTGACCTGTTACACCATCAAATCCACGTCAGATCGATTGTCCACAATTGTTAAACGCTAGTCGAGGTACGGCTTACGAATTGATCTGCTGCAGTCCCAACGATCCACAAAGCTCCACTTCATCAAATGCGTGTTCGAGACCACCCCGAATGGATTTTCATAATTGTGAAAATCCCTACAGGTAATACTGGAACGCTGACCGCATGTCGCACCGATAGCGGACGGTGATATTTCGGACAAGCATCGAATGAAGTGCTTGCTACCCGACGAGGTTACGAACCATGATAGCCGTGTCTCGAGTCATGACGGGTTAGTTGGGTTGAATACTTATGTCGCCATCGCATTATCGATTCCCTCATATCGTTCGACGATTTTATCTTGTTCGGAGTTTTCCCCAGAGAGCGCACGTTGCTGGGATTTTGCGAATTATCGGGGCGATGGCGTGCTGCCCCGTCAAGCTTGGTCTGGCTCCACCCTGGACCTGTGTTAATGTGCCTCTACTGTGTATGTGCTCCGGCCTACGAAATAGGAAATGCAATGCAATCCTTGCATTCCTTTGACGTTAACGGTTCCGGAAGGATAGGTAATTTTACTTCAGATACATGATCAGGCCTAGCAAGTGGCAAGGCGATATAAGTTGCAGGATACATGCCGTATATCCCGTTGTTGTTCCTGTTCCCTGGATCACTTGCGGTACTTGCTGTTAATCACAACAATT
Organism: Dendryphion nanum; assembly: GCA_020744415.1. NCBI lineage: Eukaryota > Fungi > Ascomycota > Dothideomycetes > Pleosporales > Torulaceae > Dendryphion > Dendryphion nanum. The sequence continues at coordinate 454,350 of JAGMWT010000004.1, read as the reverse complement.
CCTTCGCATCTCTAGCCGAACGTCTGCCTTAGTATCTTTTCTTCTTCCGCGGTTCTACGTTCCATTTCGAAATCTGTCATGGCCGAACAGGAGAGTTCACTCGAGTCCGGGAGCGACATCGTCGTCGAGAAGCGCGACCACCCAGGTACCGATGATGCTCTCTTTCAAACCAGCGTGATATATTGACATAGTTTTAGTAAAATGGTACCACTCCACATTCTATAATATGACCATCCTAGGGCTTTGTAATTTTGCTGCCCCCGGGTAAGATACTCATGCGATTGTTCCTGGCGAACGAAGCTTATATCAATGGTAGAATCTGGGGAGCGATGAACTCACTTGGCGCTGGCGGAGCCCAATCACCTCGTCTCGTCAATGCAGCGAACTCCCTTACATTCTGTTTAATGGTTGTTTCGTGTTACTTCTCCAGCGTTATTGTGAAGTATATTGGGATCAAAGGAGCTTTAATCTTCGGAACGTACGTATCAGGTCACATCTCTATGCCATGTTACTCGATAGTTGACTTAAGGCAAACAGTGTGGGTTACGCGCCATTCGCTGCTGGTTTGTATACAAACAACCGCTTTGGTAACGAATGGCTGGTCTTACTTGGTGCGGCACTGTGCGGTATTTCAGCTGGTGTGTTCTGGATGGCCGAAGCTGCTATTGCAATCGCATATCCTGAGCCATGGAACAAGGGCAAAGCATTGTTAGTATGAATCTTCTCATGTATCATCAGAATTTCTAACATCCAAGTGTAGGGGCTATTGGCTGACTTACCGTTTATCTGGCCAGATCCTGGGCGGTGCCATCAACCTTGGACTCAACGCTGATCGCGACCAAGCGGGGAAGGTCTCGTATACAGTATTCATAATTTTCATTGCCATCCAAGCCACGGGCCCATTTGTGGGATTTTTTCTCGACAAACCAGACAAAGTTGAACGAAAGGATGGAAAGAAAGTAGAACTCACCATATTGGAGCATCCGTGGTTTGAGATCAAAGAGACTACCAGACTGTTCTTCACTAAGCGTTTCCTACTAACCATCCTCTTTATCGGACAAGCCGTTTTCGCAGAGGCCGTCTTCTTCACTTATCTCGCTCGTAAGTGAAGCCCCCTGGTTGACTGTATAAACTTGAAATCATAACAAATATGAACAGTCTGGTTCTCCGTTCGTTCGCGCGCGCTAGGATCGTTTGTTTCGGGCCTTGTCGCTGTTATCTGTGGCAACCTATTGGGAAACTATCTCGACCACACGCGCTTCACACTCAAAACCCGCGCCCGATACTCCTTCTTCGCCATTGTTACCCTCCAGGGCGCCTGGTGGCTCTGGGCCACCGTGAATGTAACCCGATTCCGCAACACAAAGCCCACCTATGATTGGTCCTCACCGGGTTTCGGACAAGCCTTCGCTGTCTTTATACTTCTTACTGCCGGCTTCCAACTCAACTATTTGTTTCTTTACTTCTTCATTACCAACTTAGCCAAGGACGAACCGGAAGTAATTCGGTATGCAGCATTGTTACGTGGCACAGAAAGTGGATGGCAAGCCGTCAGTTACGGGCTTACTAGCTTGCCCCTTTTTGCACAGGTCGGTGGTGTGTATTTCAACTTTGCACTCTGGGGTCTTGCGATTTGGCCCGCCTGGCAGGTGTTGAAACATTTCGGAAAGGATAATGAGAGTGTAGTAGAGCACCATGTTGGGGACGCGATTATCGAGACAGGAATTGTAAGGAAAAGTGCAGAGGAGGCCGTCGTTTCCAAGAACTAGGGACACAGAAAGACAGGATTATAATCCTCTACTAGAGTTTCGGGGGCAATAGATGAGATCAAGCAGATGAGAATGGGATTACATGCCAACGTATATTATGTGGCACAGCCAAGAGTCGATGTTAGCAACCCTCGACAATAAATCATGAGATAGATTCCATAACCAATTAGAAATACTCAGACAGTACTTTCTTTTATGTGGTATTCTCGCACTTTGCTTTTCTGTTGCATGCCTTCAATAGCTGAAGTTCCACTCCAGTCTGCAATTCCCAGTTAACTTGTGCGGAGATCAAAGTACATCGAGAACCAAGCCACGAGCAAGCCACATAATAGTAGCGTCTATGCACTCGATTTCATGGCTCCACTTTTGAAATTCCTCGCCCCACACTAACTAACCTACCTACATTATGATGCGGTCGTCCGGCCCACTTGACAACCTTCACCGGTCCAATCAGTAGTGTTCCGCATTCGGAGCCCTGACCTTTCCCTATGTAATACAGATGTATTTATGGCCTGATTAGGAAGGATGTGCCGGCTAAGCTAGAGAGCCATGATTGGATCGGTGGGAAAGAAGACTAGACAGCGGACGTATAGCACTGAAGATAGAAGCGGGGTTCTAATGAGAGGCTAATTGGTCCAGTTATGGAAAGCTTCATGCCTAGGTGGGAATTACGTCACATTCTAGACTTCAAGTTGTGAAATCTGAGACAATGAAAGTAGACAATGCAGAGAATATGCCACCGGGAAAAGTGGAGAACATACGGTTGAACACTTCAAGATACTGACCGAACAAGACAGCTTAGAGGTCAATCTGTACGTACGACCTATGGACAATCAAATGCTCTCCAGCATATTCATTATCTCAAATTGTTTTAATCTGAGACCAGAAAGAACTGGTACCAATACTTTGTGAATTTGGTGATTGTAGTAGTATTAATCCTCACATTATTATTAAATGCACTAGCAGGCCTTCAAGATTTGACGTCTAATTGCTAGAAAAGGTCTTCATCAATCCAATACAGCAACTAGTCGTCCACCGCTAATCTCTCTCCGTCTCAGCCGATCCAATCCCTCATTGATACCCTCAAGTCCACTGACGGTCCCTACTACGTCTGGTGGCTCCAAAAGACCTTTCAACAACAATCTTTCGCACCATTCGCTTAGTGCCTCACCAACCTCGGGAACTTCATGGAATAATTTAATGGGCACGCTATGCAACACAATTCCTTGTGGGATATTCGTCTTAGGTAAGCCAGTTAGGCCTACGAGATGTGAGAGTCCAGTTTTTGTAGGTTCAGAAGGTGTTGATGGTGGAGTTGGCAGTTTTGACTTTACCGTCTCGTATTCCTGTATATCGCTCGGGAGCGCTGTTTTTCGGTCGTCCGAGGCTAGCGCTCGCAATAAATGTGCTGCTGTATCCTTTCCTTGCGTATCAAATCCGAATCTTGCAGAATTTTCTGTCGCGGTCCGAATGATAGAGATGGCACGTTCCGGGTCATGGCTGTCCACCAGTAAATCGGGACGTATTGAGTGCGTTTTTGTGAGACGAAGACCGTGCTTGCCAGTATCCACAACCGAAATGATCCTCAAGCCGGCCAAGCGGGCAATTTGCTTCATTGTGTGTGCGCATGTCGAACTACCACCCCAGATAACTAAGAAGTCACCCTCTTTTGCGCGCTCCTCGGATAAAATACCTTGGAGACATTCTTTCCTAATATCATCTGGTAGCCTCTCTGGCTCGATTGATTTCACTATCTTGAGAAGATCGGGGCCGTTTTCAATTCCTGAAAAGTCAAGGCCCATGCAAATTCCAAGAGCGAGGACGGCGGAGACAAAAGCAACGCCCAATATCGCGCCGGATTCGGAAGGGACCTGAAGAGGTAATCGTATGGTGTTGAAGGAGGAAGCGATAGCATACTCCTGGAAAGCAGCTTTGCGCAGGTCGCGATAATCGGTAGAAGGGATGATCACAACATCGCCGGCTCTGAGGCGTGAGTTGGGAGTAGAAGGTGGTTGAATGATAGTGCCAACGAGTTCACGACCAGAGACGTAAGGTAAGGTTGGAATGCCGAAGTTGTAGTCACTAGGTGGAGTTAGAAAAGAATGTAAGGTTTCATTCATGTGTTGGAAGGAGTACGGACGGAGCTTTCCAGTCTATTGGGTTCAGACCGGCTGCGATTACTTTGACAAGCAATTCATGGTCGTGTCTGGTGGTTGGTAATGAGTATGCGGATGAGTACTCGTATGGTTGTCGTATGGCATGTAGTAACAGTGCCGACTGTGTGTCTGGGACAATGAGCTCTGCGGAACTGCGCTGGAAGTGGTTATGGTTGGATTGTGCAGCTAAGGAGGGAGTAGTTTCCACGTTGACTACGCTCCTCCTTTTTTTCGAGAAAGGCCAGCTGGGCATGTTTTTCGGTCGTGTGTAAGTAAACCGAAAATGTTACCAGTTGGCTGGTGAGAGAATCGAATGACAAGAAGTGCAGTGCTGTCGCAGTTGTTTAGCTAGGTGGGTACTAGTATGAGGGGTCCCAATGAATGATTTCTCATCGCCTATATCTTGAACCAAGCTATTTCCGATATAACCGAACTAGTAATTCCTAAGCGGGAGTACTGTCAAGCCCAGTAAGACCGGTATGATGTATGGTTTGTGGGGATGCAGGGTCCCGGTCCTATCAATGTGCAGTCGTCCCGAATGCTTCGAAATGTGTACCTAATTACCTAGTTTTTCCCGAGTAGACGGCACTCAAAAACGTTATCGGGACCCAATTGCGTGATAGTGGAGTCCCCAAATGTCATCTCAAAGTACATGTCCTGTCAGGGTGGCGACAGTAGGGTGCAGTATACAGGATGCAGGATACGGGGATGACCTTTCCAAGGCTGTGCAGAGAGTCGCGGACATGACGAGAATGGAGACGGAAAGGAGGAGTCAATGGACTAGTACTTTCACGTAGGTTTTTGTTGGCTGTTTAGGTGAGATGTGTCTTCGGTTTGGTGTCGGGTTGGTGTTGGGTTGGTGGATAAGCAAGGCGCATTGCGTTCATCCGTGCAAAAATCACACCATATATCCGAGCCAACCACCAATAGCGAAGTTGCAATCTTGGAGCTCCATAGGCACAGTAGTTAGAACACATACCACCAGCTCCATCATTTCCATTCATTATCTGTTGATCATCCATAACTAGCCCACCATCCGCCCGCTGTGAAAGCGACATCGGATCATCAAAGCGGCCAAGGGCGAAACTCTGCTCCTTCAAAATCAGGACAAGGGACGCAATCAAAGGCCACAAAGCACGACATCTGCAAGCCAGTATACGACATCATGGCACCCGGGAAAAAGTTAATCCTCAACGCCTTCGTGGAGATGTGTGAGTTCCCTCGTTTCGATTAATATTTCACCTGCATTGCAAGTTATTCCCGTCACATGGATGATGATGCACGTGACTCATGTGCCTCATGAGCGCTTCTAGCTCCAAGGTCACGTGTGAAACTGGTTGACCCATGCAGGACGCTTGGGCATTCACACTTCGCTTGTGTACATATCCAACATCTTATTTTCCGAATTTCCTCATATTGCGACTTTCGCTAAACCCATGGGGGTCATATAGGCAGTGGCCATCAATCGCCAGGTCTCTGGAGACATCCTGACGATAGATCGCACGAGTTCAACAATGTTCAACACTGGGTAGAGTTGGCAAAGCTTCTTGAGGAGGCCAAGTTCCACGGCATTTTCATCGCCGACGTATTAGGTATATATTCACCCTACGCCCTTGCCAGCCTTGGAGATAGAGGGGATAGATAATTGACTTGGACAGGCGGATACGATGTCTATAACGGAAATCTTGACGCTGCAATTCGATCGGGCGCTCAGTGGCCTGTGAACGAGCCATTAGCCGTAATTTCTGCCATGGCTGCCGCCACTAGTAGCATTGGCTTTGGAGTGACTGTCTCAACCACCTATGAACAGCCGTATCATTTGGCGAGGAGATTATCCACCGTCGATCATTTGTCTAACGGAAGGTAAGTCCTTGCATACAGAACAGTTCGTTGGTCAGATGAGGTCGCTAATCGGTGGCCTAGGTTGGGGTGGAATGTAAGTTTGCCGATGTTACCATGAGATTGCGTCGATATATCACTGACAGGAAAGAGATCGTGACCAGTTATCTCGATTCCGCTGCACGTAATATGGGCTTCAAAGAACAACTAGCGGTAAGATTAGATGGTGAATATCAGGTATGGATCAGTCGCGCTGATCACGAATAGCATGACGAGAGATACGCGCAAGCCGAGGAATATGTCAAGGTCATGTATAAGCTTTTCGAGTCTTCCTGGAGAGACGATGCAGTCGTGCTGGACCGCGAAAAGGGCGTATACACCATTCCGGATCGAGTCCGCCACATCAACCATGAAGGAAAGTATTTCACAGTTCCTGGCCCCCACATTTGCCAGCCAAGTCCGCAACGAACGCCTCTCATCCTACAAGCTGGCACCTCAAAGGCAGGCAAGCAGTTTGCAGCTCAGAACGCTGAAGCCATATTTGTCTCTGCTCATGCGCCAGAAGTGTGTGCGAAGAACATTGCCGAGATAAGAGAGCTTGCAAGCACAAAATTTGGCCGCGACGCATCCAACATCAAAGTGTTGGCTCTAGTAACAGCTGTGTTGGGCCGTACGGAAGAAGAAGCACACGCCAAGCTTGCATCTTATAGAAAGTATGCCTCTCTAGAAGGTGCTCTGGCTCTCTTTGGTGGTTGGACCGGAATCGGTAAGAAGATCCAGACATTAACAGTAAATGAAGAATGTCACCAACTAATTTTTGCTATTTGTAGACCTTGGACAATATGGAGATGATCAAGAGCTGAGACAGGTGGAAAGTAATGCAGTGAAGTCTACCGTCGAAGGGTATGCTCGTTTTTCACCTGGTACGTCCAAATGGACAAAGCATACCATCGCCGAACATGTCAGCATAGGTGGAAACGGACCGGTCTTTGTAGGAACGGCTGCCCAAGTGGCTGACGGATTTCAAATATGGCTTGATGAGGCCGGAGTCGATGGGTTCAATCTGGTAAGTGATAATCACAATTGCTGTTACGTGCACTCCAGTGCTTCTCTAACACTATCTAATATAGGCATACGCATTATTTCCTCAATCCTTCAAGGACGTCATAGAGCTCCTACTCCCAGAGTTGAGATCTCGTGGCTTGTATTGGGATGATTATGCCGTCCCGGGGGGTACTTATAGGGAGAATTTCTATGGGAAAAAGGGCCAGACGGGTCCATTGCAAGAGCACGTTGCCTCTACGTATCGTTGGAGAGCAGGCGTCGATGCAAAAGACCATGTCATTCCAGAATAAATATCAGATATTGATATTCCGCCAACACTGCAGCCATTTTGGCAATGCCCCGTTACTTTTTGATAATATGGTCCCAATCTCCACGAACATCAGGGAAAGCTAGATTTCGTCCTCCAATCATCTTTCGGGCGGAACGATGTCCTCTCACAGCAAGATCCAAATAGTCTTAGTATGGGTAGAGAATTCTATCATTGTGTTTCCAAAACTCTTACAAGTGACTCATTACGCCCCATAGCTTGAGTTTATCCGGTTTTCCTTTTTCATGATGAAGCTTTCTTGACAATTATCAAAGGTGTCTACCCCGCGAGAACCGCTCTGGTCCTTTCAACGCCGCCTACACTTTCATATCCAAAAGTCTTGCAAAGCTAATGATTGTAGTATTTCCGCTCAAGCACCACCCCAAATCCCATGGAAACCATAGCCCACTGCGACGGGGACCTTTGCACGACCAAATTCCTCCATGGTCCTTGCGTCGAGAACAATAAGCGAACTGGCGCTCCTTCGCTCATCCATCGCAATAAAGACTAAGGCGCCATCATCTTCACATGTCGCATTTGGTTTGGCCACAAATATAGGCTCGCTGGGTAAGTGATTTGTGTCCGGCTTCCAGACTTTTGACGTCTGAGTCTCGACATCTATTTTTACAATCGAGTCTGCGAAGAATCCGCGTTGCACTGTATGAATGCCGTATGCATAGCGGTAAGGCTTGTGCAGATAAGCTTCGTTGATCTTTGGAAGCTCAAGATTCCCAATCGTAGGTGGAAAATGGAGTTCCTCGACAGCGGGTCGTGTAACAATTGTACCATTCGAGAATTTTCCAGCTTCAAAGTCAGGAAGGCGGAAGCGGACGAATTCACCCTGGAGGTCCAAGCTGCTTGCATTTGGTTTCCCGACGTTTGCTCTTAGGTTCGGGATTCGCGCACCAAAGAGCCATGAATTGTCGGAAAACTTTGGAAGATCAATGACAATATCGCCGTTCTGTTCAAACGAGTTGATTTCATGGAAAGCGAAAAAAGGTGGCGCGGTATACTTAGCCACGACGCCCCCTTCTTCCTTGGAGATGACATAGAAGAGCGCTGGACGGCTGGGGTCCCACGGCTTCATGTTATCCAGTATATTTGTAGCTTCTCCGTTGTTGCCAAAGTCCGCCTGCCAAACAATAAGGATGATGTAGTTTTCTGTACCAAACACGGAATGAAGGTAAGCGGGTGGTGCATCGGTGATATTGGCCAAGATACGACCTTCACCGCCTTCAAAGACGCCGAAGACCTGATAGGTCGGAACCTCCCCTTCAAGATCAAGGACGTAATTGTATACCTCTCCCTTTGCGCCTATCGAAGGGTGTGCTGATGAGAACCGAGAACTCAGAGCAGAGTTCGTGGATTGGTATGTAAACAGTTCGATCGGCTCCAGAGTGACTGGGTCAAATTGTTGTAACTCATTGGCGTCAGTGGTCGCGACGAGAGTCACGAAAGGACCGAAGTTCGTCGAGTTGCGTGCAAGGCCTGGAAAGTTCTTGATGTAGGAGACTAGGACACTAGCGGTATTCTTGTCGCCAACGGTGTTGTTGCCATCACGCCATTTGGTCTCGAATTCTCCAAAGATTGTTTTACAGGGATCTCCTCCAAAGGAACCCCCAGGCAATAGCCCAGTTTCTCGAACAACTGAGAATGTAAGTATTCAGTGACCCAAACTTTGGGAAGCTTTGAAGTGGTTGATATGGATAACTTACAGTCATTCAATTCGTCACTTGCATTTCGACTCCGGTATTCGACTTGGCCATTTTGAATTTCAAATCGATGATTTCGACTAAATCCATCAAACCAGTGGGAGCTGGTGTAATTGCCGGCATCCCAACCAGCATGAGCACCGCGATACAAAGACCCTTGGACCCATGTAGGAATAGAACCCTCGATTTCCAGCTTAACTGGTGTCAAGGTCTCAGGGGTATTATAGAAACCGAGGAGAAGAGGATTGACACCTTGAGGCGGAATTCCGTCCCATGGTGTACTTGCTAACGATAAAAATGAAGCCATTGGTACAAGGATCAGCCAAGAGCGCTAACGTGTTGTGGAAGATGATGATGTTGCTGCTATTAAAATGTTGATGCTTTGTGATGGCAAGTAAGGTGGTCTGAAAAGGGGTTTATATACTTTATGAGAGTATTCCTTCCACCGAATCCCAGCACACACCTTTTTAATCACAACATAATTTTCCCGAGATACATGAGTGCGAGTGCTACCAAATGACGCGGACTTTCGGGCATTGAGCATAGCGTTCTCTATGTCCCACAAACTTGAGACCATACAAGGCAGTGATATTCGTCATCAACTCCAAAGCCACAACTTGACCTTGGAACATTACGGATGGATAGCCAAATTCGCCCGTTGCTTACGATCTGCAAGTTTCTAAGGTTGTAAAGAAGGCGTACAGCCAAGGTCAGTACAGACCACCACGACTCAATCGTTATGACTAACGTCCCGCAAGTGTACGATGAGCCTGTTATCATATTTGCACTACGATGATGTATCAAAGAGGCGCAGTCAATGTCCTAGAATAGCTCTATTTGCCTTCACCGTTGTATACACAAAAGAGCATGTCTATCGATTGAAACTTGACACGAGTAATTGATACTTTCTACACAGGTAGATCTATGGTATCCATCTGACTTTGGCAAAAGCCAGCAGAAACATATCAGCATCAGCTTTTTCACGATTGTGCAACAACATGATTATCTCAAAAACAGGGGATCTGTTAGTGGAAATGTAAAATATTGACAATCATTGCAGGATCTGCGCAATCCATGATGCGAATATTGGCAACTTGGCAACTTAGCGATCGGATAGATAATTACACCTGTAGGACTTACGTCCGTAGAGAGACGATGGATTACCTAATGGGGACTAGCCTCGCTCACATCTCACTCCTAACGGTGATTATATATACACTTTGCCACAACAATGGATTTCTACGTTCGGACTTACATGCGACCTTGGTTCCGCGGACCTTTTGTTAAAAATTAACAAGATAAGTCCGGTTGCAATGTACACGAGCATAAGGTAGAGCCCATTCGGAAAATTCCCATCGAAAGGGAATGCGCCAGCTTTCGTGTTTAGGTAAGGGACTACATATATGGGAATGCATGTGAGGGAGAATATATAAACCTGGTTCCCCGCTCATCTTAGGGCCTACTTACTTCCGCCCCTATCTTTCTCTTTCCAGTGAACTAGTTCCTAAATAATGTCCCAATGGGAGTTGATCCAAATCGTTGCTTTCAAGGACTTCGAAGAAACTATTAGACGTATTCGGTGGGAAACTTTGCGCCAATCCTGGGACGCTATCAGATGATGATATGCAATGATCTCTAAAAAGATACTGTGGGTTGGAGAACGCATGCAGAGCACAGACTTCGACGTGTTGAATTTGGGCCCCACACGTACAATACACTTACAAAATGCAACCATCTCATTGTGTAATCTTAAAATCTGCTACACCATAAGCGAAAGATTTAAATTCTCTATGCGCGCGAATTAAGCGGCGTCTCTCGAGGTAAGCGAAGAAATTCCTTTGCACGTCTAGAGTATTCACGATTTCATAACAGGGTCTCTCTGATTCGAACCTTTGCCCTCGTATAATGCTCTTTGAGATACGGTTCCATGCGAGAAAAGCATGCAATTTACTTTCGTAATTTCCAAGTCGTCCCCCATGTTCCTAGCAAAAAACCGTCAAATCTGTTCAGTAAGAATGCGTTGACTCCTCTGTTAGCATTTTACCATTGGCGTTTCACGATTCGCGCCTGTAAATCCACAAGACATATTTATGGTAATCTCTCCACTTGCCCTTTCCATACAAAGACGGACGGTGAATAAGAAGGAAATTCGTGGGATCATATAACTCATAATTTGCCCTCTTGTTATCACAAGCTACGTGTTAAGGAAAACCAAACCAGCAAAACAAAGAATCGGCCACTTCGATGACGCAGAGATGGCGCTGCTCTGATCTGAAGATAGACACGTGTGATGTCGCATACGCCAAATCTTTTGGGTGCAAATGCGAAACACGAGCCGTGCACCTAACAGATGTCACGCCAAGGACAAAGCTGAATGGCATGCAAGGTTGCGGGAACGCCGTATATCACGAAGGGAACCAATCACCAAGCACGTCTGCCGTGAATTACTGCTAGAAGACCTCCGAGATAGTGGCCGTCCGGCTTGAATTAGAATCTTGGAACTCAGGGGCGGGCCGAAAACGGGCCAATACCAGGGACATGGAAATCAGTTAATTTGGATGCAACAAAATAGTCCTGGAAACGCCGGGAAGCCTTTTGTGATTACTATCCTTTCCCCCTCAAAAGTTCTCCGTTTCCGCCGCTTTTTTTTGGATCCGCATATCCACTTTTTCAAAGTTAGTACAACATCGGAGAATTAGCGAAAGGATGAAGGTCACTACCGTACTCGCATTTGCGGCGTCCGTTAGCCTAACTACAGCACAACAAGCACAGCAAATTCATCTGGGCTTTAATTCAGGAGCGACGACAGATAGCCGAAAGGTGAAGAAGCAGGCGGATTTTGAGAAAGAGTTCCAGACTGCCCAAAAGTTGAGGGGTTCGCCCGGGCTATTCAACAGCGTTCGTCTCTATACAAACGTACAGCCGGATACCAAAGATACACCTATCGAAGCATTTCCAGCTGCAGTCAAGACCAACACTAGACTTCTTCTAGGAATATGGGCCTCACACACAACCACCATCGAAAACGAACTCAGTGCTCTGACCAAAGCCATCAATCAATATGGCAAGAACTTCACTGACCTCGTCGTCGGCATCTCCGTTGGCAGTGAAGACCTTTACCGGGTCTCTGAAAGTGGGATTCGCAACCAGGCCGGATCAGGTCAGAACGCAAGAACTATTGTTCGTTTTATCAATGAAACCCGCACCATGCTGAACGGAACGGCCCTCCGCTCGATTCCCGTCGGTCACGTCGACTCCTGGAGCGCCTGGGCCAACGTGTCGAACAGAGATGTCATTCAAGCCGTCGATTTCCTCGGTACGAATCTGTTCCCCTACTTCGAAGACGACAAGGGCAACGACTTCAGCAACGCATCCACAATCTTCGACTTCGCACTCAATGCCACCGAGTCCGCCGCTGGGAATAAAGAAGTCTGGATCACTGAAACCGGTTGGCCTGTCACGGGCCCTGATTTCGGTGCCGCGAAAGCAACACAGCAGAACGCGAAGGGTTACTGGGATAACGTGGGATGTAAGCTGTTTGGACGCAGAAATGTGTGGTGGTACATCTTGCAAGACGCGAATCCTGATAACAAAGCGAAGTTTGCGGTCAGTAAGGATCTGACGACAACACCGCAGTACAATTTAAGTTGTCCTGCAAACTCGGGGGCACCGGCTACGATTAATAACGAGAACACGCCTTCATCCGGGAGCGCCGTGGGATTTTCGGCAATGAATATGGTGGCAGTCGGACTATCGATGGTGTTTGCCGTTGCATCCTGGGCAGTTTGAAGGGTTGAATGGATGCCCGAAAGATGACTTCCTGGTATGGTGTATTTGTTACTTGATACATGGTGAAATCTTTTTGAATTTTCATTTCTTACTGCTGTATTTATTGTCCTAATTTTTTGACACATCCCTAAAGCATACCTTGGCAAGCACATGTAATAAAGTGTTGAGTAGAGCAAAGATAAAATGCAACAATGCTATGCGTGAACGCCACAAGCACCAAAACTATCTTAAATCCCGATAGCTAAACACGCATCATCATTAATCAAAAAGCCTTTTACAAAGTAGTCATGCCAGCGCCGGCTCAAATACAAGTCTTTCATTTTGAATTCCTTGTCTCGCCATAAGGATCGTTCGCTTTTGGTTTTTTCCTCCACCAATTCTTCCCAACTCCGCCCGCAACAACCATGCAGAGTGCAGTCAATGGTATGGCCGTAAGAAAATACCAACCAAAAGTAGTCTTCATGCCGACGATATCCTCTTGCATGCTGAACAAACCACATACAAATGACAAAGGAATGAATGTTGTCGCAAGCCAGGTCAGGCGAGATAGATTGTGGTTCTCTTCCAGGCCTCGGCGTGAATCCACAGTTGAGATTTCTGATGTGACAACAGTTGTAAGACGATCTACACGCTCTTGGAGTTCATTGAGCGATTGTTGAACCCGTTGGAAATCCGGGAAAATGTCCTGGAAATAAGGATTCGGGTTGTTCGATGTCGAAGTTAGGCGTATTGCTGCAGGGAAAGCCTGCTCAATCGTTTCCTTGACCATTTCGCGATAGAGGGGGACAACACGGCGCCAGGTGTGGAGTCGTTGCAAAGATCCTTCCACGGCGTCTCCTTTGGAACGGAAGACACTAGGCTTCTCGAGTTCCCATTCCAATTGGCCAAGGCGCGACTTGATGTAGTCACACACGATTAACCACTCAGCACAGATTGCGTATATGGCGGGCTTCACAAAGATTTGCTGATCAATTGGGGTGCTTTTTGCATCGGAGTGATACCAAGGATAGGTCGTTGTCGCTTCAATGATCTGTTCCAACAGAGAGCTAGGGTTTTTGGTAGGTGAATACTTCTCGTTCATACCTGGGGGCGGTGATACCCAATTTGTAGGGCCGTGCCAAAGCAGATATCCCTCAACGATGGAGGGATCAAGGAGGACAATTCCTACTGTGGTGTTTGGATTAAGTGGGTCCTTGCCAACCCAGAATGACGACCTTGTTCTCGACATGCCAATAATGGATCCTTCCGCATCCTGATATTGCGAATGATTCTCGTCGTTGTCGTAGCGCCGATATACGTTGAACCAGTTGGTCTCCCACCGGGCAGTCTCGAACGATTTCCGGCTTTTGAAGTATCTCAACCTTACATTTCTCAAGTGGAACCAGTTACGATGCTTCATCTCGGCCAACAGACTTGGCGACATTGCCCAGGGGTCGCGGGTATTGAACCAATTGTAATCGGCAATCTGGTCACGGAAAAATAGTGGATCTATATCATAGCGTGCCCCTAGAGATTCAACCACTTGCCGCGAAAGGTCTTCGACTAAGAAAAGTTGGAGGGAGGGTTCTTCAGGTGTGGCCTCTTGGAGTGCCTCTTTCAGAGTGCTAATCTTGTCGATGTCTAAGCGCTTTGTAGGAGCCGATCCAAAGAATTGCAACATTGTGACAGTGGTCCGATTGGTTCTTTCGTTTCTCTGGTTTGGCTTTTCTCGCACATCGTTCCATCGAAGGGGCGTAGTGCCAACTTCCAACCAGTCTGCGAGATATCGCAAAGGTTTCCATCTATCTGCAAGAGATTTGACATGAGCCAAATATGGAAGATCTGAGCTAGAATGGAAAGTAAGCATCTGTGGTAGACAAAAAGGCTTGGCAAGATGCTCACGTGTCAATCTCCCACTCTTGGGTGATGGCGGCGCGATCGTAGCAAGTTCCCAGCAAGTACGGGTCGCCCGCCGCTGGTGTGTATGGGAGGATTTTGGATGGCACCTCTTTCACTCCCATTTCAATGACAGTAGAAGTTCTGCTTGGTGGCACAGCCATGTTGTCCGGCATCAATTATGGAAGCGAAGCACAGCCTTGAAATGTCGAGAGTATGGAGTGAATTGGAACACCGCGAAGGTATAAGTAATAAACAGAACGAGAATAGAAATGCGGAGGCGAGGATGCGGCTCAAACAGAGAATTAAACGCGAAAAGAATTGGAAAGAGTCACCCTGAGCGGAAGCTTTTGGGGGCCAAATTGAAAAGGGTAGCAGGGGGGTCAGCTAAGACCAGCTGAAGGGGCTCGGAGATTCAGGGCCACACTGGTCAGCTCTGAGGTTGCGATTGGAACGAATGCCGAGACAAGAGGGGTATAACTAAGTATCTGACAGGATTCTCATACCTCTTAGAGGCCAGACGCAATCCAGAAGTGCAACGCAATGGTGTACGAAAAACAAAGATATAAGGACGAGGACGAGGACGAGGACGAGAGCCTTGGAGAGGTGAAGTGAAAGTCGCACGAGTTCAGCTCTCGGGTAATAGCCGCCGCCAGATCTCCCACCGTTCCACATTGGGCGAGGCGGGACGCATGCACGCCTGGAGACCAGCACGGCCAGCTGTGCCCCTCAAAGAATATCGTACCAGTTGACCTGTCGTGCCCGCACTGCAGCCGCCCAATCTTACACAATGCGTGTTGTATTAAATAACCTCGATGCTTGACCGGACTGTTTGTGACCTCTTCCCTATCCTTCCCGGCTGCATTCGCTCTTTGCCTCACCGGACCAGGGCCCATTTACCGTTTATGGGCGGTTCGGTTTGTAATTAGGTAGGTTAGGACATTTGCGTTGGCAAGGCAGATGCACTCGCAATCCTTTCGTCCCATCTACATTGTCACGTAGCGCGCTTCCATCTCATCCGTGCCCATGTCTCCATCTGCGAAGATGGAACCGATTCGATCGCTTCCCTACACGCGTTTTCGTCCACCCTGGCAACTTGCAGTTCCCTAACAAATGCGCGTACGTGGGACTTGTCGTGTAGTAAGTACTTGGAAGCTTCCCAGCCTCTAGTGCTAGGCGCGCCTCCCGTTCCCATATTTCCTGGTACCATGCCGCAACACTAGGATATTTCCGCGCTTGGAGAGCCCCTGCAGTCCGGCTCTCGTGAATGGCGCCTCCAGTAGCGGGAATCGCATCTCTCTCCAGGAATATCTCAATACTGTGGTGAAAGACTCCATTCTTGTACCGGGCAAGTCTGAACAATTGTGGATGTTCGTCTATGGTTGGAGGTCTCAACCATCCATTTTCCTCATATACCGTGAGGTTCTCCCACGTGTGCTTGTGAAACCACTGCCGGACCCACGCCATTGGAACAAAGGCCAATGCTGGATTTATGATAGGGTAGTCGTCTTGTGGCCGTGTAGCAATCATTGGACCAACCGTTGCGCAGTGATTCTTGCCAAAATCTAGCGTGCTAAGATTCGCACCAAATATCGACCATTCGAGAGAGAAGCCCATTTCGGGAAATAGGTCGGATTCAAATGCCTTGGGTTCCTGGCTCCGTTTGCTCCGATTGCATGTCACCAAAGGTCCGTGCCAATAAGCATACCAACAGTGTCCGAGTTCATGGACCAACATTTTGGCAAAGAGGAATTGAAATCGTAGATCTTGGCATGCTGTGAATGCAGTCGTCGAAGAAGATAAGAGGCGATGAAACACGTCCAACGGCAGAACAACGCTCGGATTCGGTTCTCTCATGTATTTCTTCCTCTGATATTTCCGGTCAGCATCGCCGCCGAGCAGTTGAAGTAATCCGGGAAGGCTTCCAATCGAGAAGGCGTTGTTGCTGTCCATTTTTGAATTCGCCATCCATGTAAATCGAACCCTTCTGGAAAACTCGAGAAATTCTCCCTGTAAACCCTTTTTATCGTTCATTAGATTCCTCTCAGTCGCTGACTTTAGATAGGCCGTGGATGAAGGTGAGCCACTGTCAATTGTTCCGTTACGTACATGAGACCACCATTTGGTGGCTCTTTTGCATCTGATCATCTCTGTGGCCAGTCGCAGTGCAGGAAGCATGGCATCGTATGCGATGTTCATGTACGGGAGGTCAGTGATCCAGTTCACGCGGTGAAAGATCGGATGGACATCGCCACATGTAATGAAGCCCTCTATACCCTCGAGAGGAATTTCAAGATACCCAAGTCTGTGGAATATTTTGACAAGATCTCCATGCAAATTGGGTAGGTTGATTTCATTGTGCAGTACTTCGGCTTTGGCGGATAAATAATTTGTATTCGTATTCCAGTAGTGTTGAAATGCCGATGCGACCACCGGAGAATCCCAGGTTAGTGATGAGTGTAAACGGGCTCTAGACAGTGGCCTGGAGTCTTCGGAGCCTGAGTTTCTGGCTATGAGGCGTTGCACTTCCGAGCCTAATATTCCACGCATCTTTAGTGATCACTTTATATGTTTTCTGATGTCGATTTATTGGTGCAGACCGATATCTGAAAAGGACAATAGTGGAGGAGAGTCGAGTTATCTTGCACGTATCGAAAGAAGACACAAAGTTTCCTTCATCAAAATCAAGTGCTGATGTGGCACGGCCCGCAAGGAACTGTGCCCCCACAGTCTCATGTGCCACTTCTGTACACCGTTTCGGCCCCATCATGTTACAGATGCACATGTGACACCTTCTAGGGTCACGAAGCAATGTAGGAAATATGTTGTGTTGCATAAACATTCGGAGCCAAGCCCATTAAAAGCGGCTTGTTGTTGTGCTCTTGTAAGGCTTCACGCAGTACGCTCACCATCTTAGCCCGAAGATCAGATAATGACATCAGTTTTGTTGTAGTTAAACCCGTAAGGTAAGACATCGATAATAAAGAGATATGCCTAAATCTGTAAATTTGGAACTAGGATAGTCAATGGACTCACCTTCGTGGTCCAACCAAAGTACTTAATCCATGGTTGAGGACAATGGTGAAGAGCTTGACTATGTCTTTTCAAACTGGTATACAGAAAATGGTAACTTGGCTGTACAGTAGCCAGAGCCAAATTAAGGTGATAGCGAAGTATCAAGGTTTGGAGCCGTTTATTTTGTGGTATCTCGTTTTGTTGCTACTCATCTATGGCTTTATTCAGAATCTAAGCATTAGGATTTAGATGCCGCTGCCGCCTTCTCTGCCTTCTTTTTTTCCTGCTCCTGCAGCTTGAGGAGTTTCTTCTGTTGGTTCTTGGTGAGCGGCTTGCCATCTTCACCGAGTGTTGGCACATCGCCGTCTTTCTTTTCCTCTACTACTGACTTTGCTGGCTTGGGTACCTTTGGGTTACCGTTCCACTGTAGTTGGCGCGGTGTCAGAAACTCTTCGAGGATCTCGTCAGTAACCTTTGCTCTTGCTTCTTGAAATTTCTTTGTGTAAGCTGTCATCATGTTGATGCACTCTTTTTTCATATCGCCGGTCATCATGATGCCTTTTCGATAGTCTTCGGCGAACTTGGCAAGCTTCTCGTCATCATCCTCGAAGTATGTAAGGTACTGGTATGGAACATCAATATCTGGATTGCCACCTTTCTCCTTGTGGAGCTCTGCTGTTTCCTGACCTCCCGAAAATGCGTGCTTGTTGATTTTGTTCTTGACCTGCTTCTCGGTATCGGACATGAAGATCGCAGAGTTCGGGTTCGAAGCGCTCATCTTGCCGCCCGCACCTTGCAAGGCAGTCAGAAATTTAGAGTGAATAAGTGCAGGCTTGGGGGACGGTTGATCCATTCTCGGACAATTCTCACGGACCAAACGGAAATACGGGTCTTGGTCTATAGCGCAAGGAATTAGGCAGGGGATGGATGCAAGTTCTTTGGAGCGGAAGTAGGATTTGTACTCTTTTCCCCAAATAAAGGGGTATGAGGAGGCAAAGGCAGCGACACACTGTTTGGCGGCGAAGGCATTGCTGCCAATATTAGTTGAGCCGTGGAATCCAAATGCGCCACGGACTTGGTTGTTGGTGATGAGCTTTTCGAACTCAGTGGTGTTGAGATTGAAGTGTCGGTTGAACCCAGAGGTGAAGAACTCTGAATCAATGTAGATGAATGTCTTCTTGACATCAAAACCAATTGATATGATATCCTTGGCATTGCCTCGTGCAAATTCGTACACCTCGGGCTGCTTCAGCTTCTCTTTGAACAAGAATTTCTCGTCGTCAGTCAACATGATGACCAAGGGCACGTCAAAAACATCCTGTATCCACTTTGTGAACTCGAAAGGTATCGTATGCCCAATGTGCATAGAGTCGCTGCTTGGGCCGCGCCCAGTGTAGAGGAGGAAATCTTCTCCCTTCTCGTATGTGTCCAGAATGAGGTTTAGGTCGCGATGAGAGAAAAAGAGGCCTCGTCGTAGCCAGCGATGTGGTTTGTGGCCAGTGACGCGCTCGAATCGTTCGAGAACGGCAGAGTCAATCAATTTTGTGTTCCACTTCTTGGAGATGGCGGGGTAATCGAACTCCAGGACATTCCCGTCATCATCCACAGCCGCTTGAACATCCCAGGGATTGATTTCCTGCTCTGTGCCCTTCTTAACGGGTTCACTAGCCGTTTCGGCAAGGCTGAGGGCAGCGACTGAGGGCGGCTCGGGCTCAGTCATGGCTGGCTACGGAAGAAGGGGGAGAAGATGTGGTCGTGGGCGAAGAAGCAGGCCGAGGAGAAGTTTTGTGAAGAAGTGGTGATGGGTACGTGTCCCGTAGTGCGCGCAAGATAGTTACAGGACAAGACAAATTTAATCTGGCCCGGTTGACTCACGGGCTTGGACTCAGGTACAATACGCTATGTGTCCCGCATCTTGCCCCGCATCGCGCACGGATTCTAGATGTGTCCCCAGCCACAGATGTTAGCTCAGCCACATGCCAAGAGTTCAGCACCGCCTTACAAGAGGCAAAAACCGATTATGGTTATGGTCGTCGTCACTCTCGTGAGCTTCTCCTCACCGTCACACCACCACTCCTCTACCCACCTTTCCCCGTGCGCAGCAGCCTTGCAAGCTTACCTTTGTTCTCCAATTGTGACTGCACGATTGGATGTGCACGACCATGCAATTCACACCCCATCCATAGTGAACGCGCCCGGAGCTCTTCCACCACATCCACCAATTCATTTGATCTCCTATCTCCGCCCCGCGCTCTCTTAAGCAGTCGAACGCTCATCCATCATGGTCAAATTCTGGTCCTCAAACGATACCTACTCCTATCCCTTCTCTGCTGTCACCCTAGCCTACTTCCTGCGATACCCGAACCCGTACTCGACCCATGTGCTCTCCACCGACACAATCGCCCGCCACTACGATGCTGAGAAGCAACAGCTGACCACGGTGCGTCTGCATCTGAAGCGCTCCAAGCTTCCCGGTGCTGTCCTCAAGCTTATTCCTCGTTCTCTGCTCGGCGCTTCCGCAGGAGGCGACACTCAAGCCTACATCCTAGAAAAGTCCATTGTGGACATGAAGAATGGAACAATGGAGACCGAGTCAAGAAATCTTGAATGGACTGGCGTTCTGAGCGTCGTCGAGCGACAGAACTTTCGGCGCCCAACCTCGCCCTTGTCGGAGGAGACCAGGATCTGGCAAGGCATGGAGGGCGCTGCTCGACGTCATGGTTTCTTGAACCTTGCCCCAGGCGCACGAGTTGAGGATGATGGAGAGACGACCGAAGTCACAAGTTCTGTAACGCTACATTCACATATTGGCGAGAAGTGGAAGAAGCGGAAGGCTGCAGGCGAGAGTACTAACGAGGAAGAACAGCCACAAAAGATGGGCTTTTTAAAGAGCTGGAGTACCGCCTCGCTTCAGCGCAGTATTGAGATGATTGGCATGAAGCGCGCAATGAAGAGCCAGCCAAATGCAAAAGAGGGCATGAAGGTGGTACTGAACCGAATGCGTGAGGGCGGCTTGGTTGCAGTCTTGGAGGGCATGCGCAAGGATCGCGAGTCTATTCTACAAGGTCACCAACATGCATTCAGCAGCACTCCTCGGGGCAATAATGAATAAATGTATAAAGATGCTATGGCGAACGCAATGGCGTACTGGTCCGCTTACTGCAAAACGACTATCGGAGAACCCAAACCAATTGAGCATGGGAACTTTCAGTGAAGGCGTAAAATCAATCTCAAATCTCTTCCCTTCTTCATGTTCTATCGCACTCTCACTTCTTTCCAAGGCAGCTGGATCTTTCATGGGCTTGTACGACCACCGTTGACATCTATGTCCTAGATGATTACAGTTGGCACAAAAGATTGTCGGAGAGGTTTTTTTTCTGTATGATATCCATTCATGAGGGGCTGCTTAACATATATATGTACTACGAGAGAATACAAAAACAGCACATTTTTTAAACATGCAAGATGACTTTTCAAGCCACCGCTATGTTCACATGTGCTTATGTTAACCCTGTGTCTATTGGTACAGACTTTCTACGTATTGCCACAGGGTCTTCAGGAGGTTAAAAAACATGATTAATCAGGATGGAAGGATTAGATAAAGAATCAGGACAGGAGAAGTCATTGAGCGCATATCTGCGATAATTTTGCTGAGTTAACGATAATGTACAAATAGTTCGACACTAGCTAGAAGCATTCTCGGCATCAATGGCTGATGTTGTACTTCGTACCTGACGTACCTAGCCATAGGTAGTATGGATCCATCGGACTGATGTTGTGTGTGGTCCGAGCTCTGCCCCGCCGAACTGACGAACCTAAACACCAAGCATTGATATCCAGCCAGAGTGGTCCAAGAGCTCACCCAACGCGTCATACTCCTGAAGCAGGAGGAAATCCGAAGTCCCGCATGGCTACATACAAAAGGGATCGTGTTGAGCACGCGTTATATGAGCTTCTTGTCCGCACTGTCCCTGAAGACCCAAATGAATCCGAGGACCAGTGGAACGAGCAGATTGATGATGCATTCAAATGGGGCATGAGTGAATTGAACGCCGCAGGGCCTTCGAAAATAGCGCCTGATATCAATCATGTTGCCAGTCTTATCGACAAGAGGAGTAAGATTGTAATCAACAAACATGCTAATGGGTGACTGACTATTCCAGTTTCCCGAGACATGGAAGGGGCTCATAGGAGTCCTCATTTCCTTAACCTCTTATCTCGCCTCATATCGCAGCCGGTGCTCGATCAAAAAGCGAATATGCTGCAGTTCTTGAGTTACCTGGCAGATCTACCTTCCCCCACCGAACACGCCGATTTCCGCAACCACCAGCGAGACCCCCGCATGCCACTTACACCTACAAACCATCATTCGCAAGGCCCTAATATAAATACTCTTGGTAGTCCAGCTTTCCAGGAGGCATTTGCTCGTTCCGGACTTCCCCAGATGCCTGTAAATGATGGTTCCCCACAGGCTTCGACACGCCCACCACCGCCGACTGATAAAACAGAGACAAGGAGGGAACGACGAATACAGGATTCGGGGAAAGAGCAAACTATGGATGGTGCTACTGCAGAGAGTAGTATAGTCTCCACAGGCCCTTCAGAGCCATCGTTACTCCGGGAATTACCATTTACACTTCAGGGATTATCATCCACAAATCTTGCCTTCGCTTCATCCACCACCTTGAAGTTACCCGCAACACTCCCTACCCCTCTCATAAGCCTGTTGCACACCCTCGCGGAACCTTCTTTATTGTACCGTGGCCTATCAGAATTCGTCGAGTCAGCTGAAGGAGGTCTAGTCGGGCAGAGCTTCAGATCAGCGTTAGGAAACGAGTTGCGGACATACCTGGCTTTCGTTGCTACGCTGGAGGGTCAGATCAAGAGGGCGTTGATACAGATGAACAACTCACAGTCGCAGACTGACATCGGCAAAGCTGGAGTCACACTCAAGCGTTGCGTGATATGGACGCGGGACCCGCTCAAAGGACTGCGGCTGATGAGTATGATGGTGGAGGAGTCGAAGAGTAGGTGCTGCAATACGTTTTACTGGAGATCTTCTCACATATTACAGGCAAGAAAGGCGGCGAACTTATATCTCTCATCCATTCTTTCTCGTCAACGCATGGCGATCCATACGTGATCAACTTTGCGGAGAAGTTGCTTACACACATCACCCGGCCGTTTTACGATATGCTCAGACAATGGATATACGACGGCGAACTCGCGGATCCGTTTGGGGAGTTCTTCGTTTCCGAGCAGAGCGAAGAGGAGATCAACGAGGCCGCGAATGGTAAAGAAGGCAAAGGCGGCGCTACAAGTGTGTGGGAAGATAAGTACAAACTCAGCGAGCGCATGATCCCTTCAATCATCACAGAAGAGTTTGCCAACAAGGTGTTCCTCATCGGCAAGACGCTTAACTTCATAAGATATGGCTGTGGCGATGCCGCATGGGTCGACACGTATTCGAAGGACGCATCCAAGGAACTGCGGTATGGCGATACTGCCATCCTGGAGCAGTCCATCGGCGACGCATACAAAACCACCATGGCGCGATTGATCGATCTGATGGCCAATAAATTCAAGCTGTTCGAGCATCTCCAAGCACTGAAATCCTACCTCCTCCTCGGCGCAGGCGACTTCATTGCTATCCTCATGGAATCGCTTTCCTCTAATCTCGACCGTCCTGCGAATTCCCAATATCGTCATACCCTCACCGCTCAACTCGAACATGCCGTCCGCAACTCCAATGCCCAATTCGACTCCCAAGATGTCCTCCGCCGCCTTGACGCCCGCATGCTCGAGCTGTCACATGGCGAAATCGGCTGGGACGTCTTCACCCTAGAATACAAAATCGACGCCCCCGTCGACGTAATCGTCACGCCCTTCGGGTCCAAACAGTACCTCAAAGTCTTCAACTTCTTGTGGCGCGTGAAACGCGTCGAGTTCGCTTTAGGCTCTACCTGGCGCCGCTGCATGACCGGCGCCCGCGGCGTCCTAGGCACAGTATCCGACCGCGTCGGACTCGACTGGAAGAAAGCACGCTGTGCGGTTGCCGAAATGATTCACTTCATCAACCAGCTCCAATACTACATCCTGTTTGAAGTGATAGAATCCTCCTGGACGGAACTCCAAGACGCGCTCAACAAGCCCGAATCCACACTCGACGACCTAATCCAAGCACACGCAAAGTACCTCACGAGCATCACACGCAAGGGCTTGCTTGGAAGCCAGAGCACTGATTTCACGGGCCAGCTGCACGAGCTGCTCAAGACGATGCTGGCGTACAAAGATGCGGTCGACGGCCTGTACTCTTATTCGGTAGCCGAATTCACACGTCGACAGGACCACATGTCTAAGATTGAGACGCGGACTGCAGCTGGGCGATGGGGCCTCTCGGATCGCGAGAATGCGCTCAATACCCCTTCCTCCGCAGCCTCCCCCGACCCGTTCGGTAAACCGTTGCGCCAGAACCGCAATTCGTCGCCCTCGTCCCCCTTTGGGGCGCCTCTTCTCGCTATACCAGGAAAGACGCCATCATCAACCTCGCCGTCAAACACAAACGCAAACGAAGAAGACGTACTAAGCCAACTCCGTAAACGAATGACGAACCTCGTGATCGATTTTCGATCCAGAGTGAATGTGTTGTTGGGCGATCTCGTGCATCAGCCTGATCATGATATGCGGTGGTTGGCCATGGTGATGAATTTCAATGATGTGTATCAGCCTGTGAGGAGGAGGGGGCGGAAAGAGAAGGAGGGGGGTGGGAGGGAGAAGGAGAGTGGGAAGGATAGAGATAGGGAGAGGAGGAAAGAAACGCCGTTGCAGGAGGTGAGGGTGGGGGGAAGGGTTGAGGGTTGAGGGTTGAAAAAAAAGCATAGATAGACTGGAGCATCGCGGCTTTGGGGCATCGGGATTAACAGACTTTGTTTTGGGTTCCTGGTTTTGATGCCGGGGCCGGACGTGGGCGTTTTTGATCAGGTTCAAGGCAGGCTGGCTAGCAGGCAGGAACGCAGGAATGATGATTAGGATACCCCCTCCACAGTTATGAATTGAAAAGCACACTTCTTCATATTAGCTGACTGTTCTGCGTGATATGGGCGCGACATATTAGAGTCTTAAGCTCAATATAGTCTAATACGCTACAGCTGTGCATAGATCAAGAGAAGCACTGAGTTTTCGGCCCACCGACATAACCTTTGTAACATCAATGGGCTTCATGTGATGCAACTGCAGAGGGGCGAAGAGGCGTATTGACTCTTCTGGCTGTTAACATTACCTTCCAAGATTTGCAACATCACTATACTAAAACATCGCTTCGATATTCACTCCTTTTCAGGCAAGCCGTACGATGAACACCACATTTGATAAATAGACGGTTTGTTGAAAGGTCCCATTTGATTTCCCATTTGATTTCGTTTTCAGTTGTGTACCCGAGCAATCTATCCGATCCGTACGACTCAGCTCCACGAGGAAGCCATGTCATACAGTCAGAAGGACTCAGTACCATTGATGTGCCATACCGCATCTCCGACGGTCTAGACATAATTTGCCAGGGTGACATCTAACCGTAGACATGTTCATAGCCATAGTAAAGGCTACGACATCATGCGAGGAAGGCCACGTGAGCGAGCGAGTGGAGGTAGGTGACTACCACCCGCCAGAACCACCATCCCCGTTCCAGTTATTGATCTCCATGGCCTCCCCAGCATCGTCACCTTGATCCTTGGCCCAATCACCGGGAACGACTTCACCAGAGGTCTCGCCACCACCGCCGTTGTCATTGTTATCCTCGGTGACGGGAGCCTTGCAACGCTTGATGGTATGGCCCATTTCACCGCAGTTCGAGCACTTGACTTTGCTCCAATCCTTGGCCTGGAGACAGTCACGGCTGAAATGGCCAAGCTGGTCGCAGTTGCTGGTTACTGGTAAGTACATGTTTCTTCTAGACAATTAGACACATGGAGTGACTTACTGGCAAGTGACGTTTTGAGGGTTGCGTGGTTGATCACAGTCCTTGGCCATGTGGTCTTCGCTCCCGCAGTTGCGGCAAGTACGCTTCTCGACATTGGGACAGTCCTTGGAGAAATGACCCATCTGATTGCCTGTGAAGCGATGTCAGCTCAGTTTCAGAAAAAGTACTGCGAAGTCAACTCACACTTGCGGCATTCGATATCTGCACGTACTGTTAGCAATGAACATTTATCCAAGGACTGATTTGGACTTACTGGCAGCAGAGCGGGGCTCAATGCACTCCTTGGCTTGATGGCCTTCTTGTCCGCCTGTTCGCATACCATTAGCTCAAGTTGATGTTATTGATAATGGTGATACGTACAGTTCTTGCAAGCGAAACGGTTGACGCGCTCTTGAGGGCAATCGCGAGCTCGATGGCCTTCAGCAGAGCAGTAGATGCATTTGATTCCCGGGGCAGGCTCACGCTCCTGTGGTTCCTCCTTGCAGTGCTTCCGAATATGACCGAGTTCTATTGACAGAAGTGAGCTTTTGAGTAAAAGGCTTTAGCTGGCATTGGGGTTACTTACCACCACAATTGTCACAGAGAGGAACGCCACGATCATGGACGAAGCCAGCTGAAGCGAGACGAGTCTTGTTCTCCTCTGGGTCTTTAGGCCATCCGACGCCATCACCCTTACGTCGAGGCTTCGTTCCGTACTGGAAGGTCAAGATGAACTTGCGGTCGGGATTGCCGAGAAGATCGAGGATAGTGTGGTTGGCATCAACAGTTCGCTCCAAGGCAACGAGATAAACCGGAAGATTATCGGTGCGGAGTGCGTTCTCGACCTCGAGGAGATCGAACTCATCACCAGCAGCACGAGCATAAGCACGGAGACCAATACGGAAGGCATCAAGATCTCGGTCTTTAGCAGAGTTGACGAGAGACTTCCAAGCTTCCACGGAGCTCAGCTCTGGGATACCAGTCCAGTCAACAAGACGACGCTCCTTGCAGTCCTTGGCGCGGTGACCCTCCTTGTTGCAAAGCTGTCTAGTGTTAGCAATGTCTTTAGTTGGGGCTAACAAAGAAACAGACCTTGCAGGTACCGGTGAAAGCGCGCTCGACCTTGGCGTTGGTACAATCGGCCTTGTTGTGACCAACCTGAGGATGTTAGAAACAACAGAGCAAGGCGTTGATGAATATCCTACCTGACCGCAGTTGAAGCACTCGCCAGTGAGACCGCCACCACCGCCGCCGGCAGCAGCATCGCCGCCACCGTTGCCAGTGTCACCACCAAGAGACTCGTTCGCTTGGGGTCCGCCCCAGTTCTCACCAGAGTCGCTGCCAGCGGCATCGACATTCCAGTCACCAGCACCTTCGTTGGCGTTCCAGGCGTCGCCGGTGTCACCTGTGAGTCGAATTAGCACAGTCAAGGCGTGAGCTGAGAGGAGCGGGACTCCTACCCTCATCCCAAGCCATTGTTGCTGAGAAAATCGTGAGGTTGAAGAAGATTGGTTATGGACGTTTGTCACGCAGCTACAAGTTGCTGTTAGCGAACAGAGGTTCACGTTAAACGTGAGAAGCAGCTTGCAGTTAGCAGTGAGGTGGACGTGGACAAGACGCCGAGAGTGTGGAGGAAAAAAGAGGTTAGAGAAGGTGCAGGTGGGAAGAGAGAAGGAGCGGGAGGGTGTAGAAAAAGAAGGGCTTTAAAGGCAAACAAACAGGGACACCAAGATGAGTCAGGCTGTTGTTTGTTGGAAGGTAATAGAAGACCAAGGTAATAGAAGACCACGGTAATAGAAGGCGAAGGCGTGCGTATGGGTTAAGCGCGTGGGTGGCCGGACAGTACTGGAGTGGGTGACGAACACTGAATGGGGATGGGATTCTTTTTGGCACGAACTAGACGGGCCGGGGTCAAAAGGAACAGAGTAGTGAGGTATCAAGGTAACAACATTTTGTACCGGTTTCTCAGTTGTGAAGTGATGTGTCGCTCGAGATTCCATGAAGTTGTAGCTGCTCGGTGATGTTGTGAGCTCGCCAACAAGAGATGACAATAGTCTTTCGGCTAGTAAGGATGATCGTACCTGGCTCTCATCGAGCAGGGGCGTCTTTGGTCATGTGGCAAGGAAATGAGTAAAGAGATGGTGAGAAGAAGGTGTTTAAGAAGCCTTTTAAACCAGTGACTTGTTAGCGTGAAGCTAAAGGAGAAAGCGACGATAGAGTAATGCCTAGAGACAGATTGATGGAAGCGAGGCGGTCTGACTGGGCTGCCACTGATATACGGTGAGCGGCTGTATGATTTGAACCCTCAATGAAGGACATTCGGTGAACAGAACAAGTGACGAGACAATCTCAAGCCTGACGACATGGAAGTCAACAGATCACGAGACTGTCAATGGATATTTACAAACATCTTAGTACTAAGCAAAGCGAGAAGGTGCATGACCATGAAAGACGCAAATAAAAGCAGAGATATTTGCCTGAGACAAAGAGTAAGGAACGCTGATCCCAACGCATCAACATCACAAAACACACAGATTAGACCGTATAGACATATAGATAGACACGCACTCAAAACAATTAAACTACCTGATACTTAATCTCATCATCGCTTAAACTAAACGGATATTGGTATCAAGAAATCCAAATGAGTACAGATCAGATCAGCTCAGCTCAATTCATAACACATCTCTCGTTCATTTGAAGAAAAGTCATCTCATAACACCAATGATGCGAGACCGCGACAAGACAAGCCCACCTTCCCCCCACTCATTCCCGAGAAGGGGAGAAACAGATTCAGAGAGAGAGAAAGAAATAAGTATGCTCTACACAAAAGCAGTCGCAGCCCGTAGGCATGAAACTTCCCAACACCCTTTTTTTTACGCCATATCCAATCGAAGTTGTGTGATAGAAGGAGGGAGAATATACGCTTAGACGCCGCGAAACTGTGTGGAAAGTTAGAAGAGGGTTGATATAGGTCATGATCAAAGACAGGGAGACTCACCATCCGCACCACCAAGAACCACATAGCACCAATGAACTTGAACGCACTCAACCCAGCCACACTCCATAAAACCACGTTGAGATAAATGGACGCAACCTCGTTTCTCTTGTTCACGGCATCAACAGGCGTCGACACCGTGACTTCCAGGCCGCCAGACTGCAGGACCAGCGCTGACAGGATCAAATTACAGAACATCCAGAATAGTACAACACTGGATCGGAATCCCTTGTAGTAGTCTTCTTGCTTCTCCGATGGTGACATTTCCTTCTTCGGTTCCACGTACTTGGAGGAGAAGACGCGAAGTTCGGATTCGTATTGGGAATTCAGATCAGCATCGTCGGTGGGAGCTTGAATATCGGCTTTTCCGTCGGCTTTCACCGTAACCGAAGGCAGCTTCTCAGGCTTTGTATCACCCTTGGTACCCCAGGTAATGTCGTGGGTGTTACAGAAGGCGTATACGTTGAGAATGTTAATATAGGTAGGTGTCATCAACAAGTACTGGATGAACGAAGTAAACATGTGCCAAGGATCCAGGAAGATGATGGAAACAATGAGCCACATTGCGTATGTCGACGCAAGCGAAACAACCAGAGCAAAGAAGATCTTGTCAGCGAAAATGTCACCGATGGTAAACCCGCCCTTGGTTTTCAGCTGGTTCTGCACAGAGCGGACCGTGATGAATATCGAGGCAAACATGAGGTAGGCCATAATCAAGCACCAGAAGTACACCATGGTCATATAGAACTTGTTAGATCCCTGGGGTCGATTACCGAGAGCGAGGATGAAACAGGTTATGAGGACTCCAATATACAGCCATTCGAAGGTGATGAAAAGCACCTTACCGGCAGTACCGATTTCTTTGGCCAATGAGGACGTGAGGATGTGGAAGACGAGGAAGAAGTTGCCAAGGGCGAGCCAAGCGAAGATCATGCTAATGGTTTGATACAAAAACTCGATCAGGAACATCATTTTGCGTAGGAAGGAATGGTCGCTCCTGAAAATGTCGAAAGAGTGGGCCAGGGCATATACAGCAGCAAAGAAACTACCGTTCAACCATCGACGACGCTGCAAGATGAAATCGGCCATTTCTACGGGTACGTCCGTCTCACCGGTCGAAGATTTGACGTACTGCAGAATCCAGTGGCATTTCCGCTTGGACACCAATTCGAAGCAGAGAATACGATCCTCCGCAAGATACATGTTGGCTGTGAAAATGCCTGCGTTTGCACCGTGCATCTTCTCACCCGCGAAGTATTTCTCCAAAGGTCCTTGTCCAGCAGCATCGTTTTGCAGTGCAACGTAGCGGTAAGCGGAGAAAGCGCCGGGAAGCACAGTAATGAAACCAAAGGCAGACTCCAGAGGCTTGTCCAAGATATTACTCATCTTATACTCGAAGTTCTGCGTTGCCACGAGTGGGTTAAGAAGCTTCTTTCCGTGCACCAACATGGCTTTGATCTCACCACAGGCACCAGCGCACATGGGCTCCAGGTCGAAAGCCTTCCATAGCTGGTAGACAGAGTCCTTTCCTGGTTTTGTTCCGGCGTCAATGAGTACACAGATATTTGGCTCCAGTACTTGGCCAAAGGCTTGGAAGAACCATCGATGGGAATTGATCTTCTTCTGGTTGTTTTCTTTCAGACAGAAGAGCATCTGCACGGGAGTGGTGCCCTTTTTGACATTCACCACGCCCTTCTTGATTTCTATGTTCATTTGCGAGGTGTACTATGCTTGTGTTAGTCATCATTGCAATGGTGGCGACAGGCCTAAAAATACCTCGTAAATATGGGCCGTGACATTCTTGCCGTTGACCTGCTGCTTGGCGATTCCATCTTGATAGACGCCCATGGCAGCTAGCACAGCTCGTGTTCTCGGGTTAATCTTGGCGCGACCGTCGCTGACGACGCAAACTACGATCTTCTTCCACGCGTCCTTGCCCCACGTCTTGCTGTTGGATCGCGCGTTCATAAACTCTATATTTTTAATTACACCCATCATGGTGCGTGCGAATAGCTCGTCTTCCTCATTGTACATAGTAATGACGATGAAGAGTTCTGTTTGCCTCGGCTTTGCGAAAAGCTTCTGGCGCAAGGTAAAGCGCTCCGCATCAAACTCGGAGGGATCGCAAGTAGCGGCCGAATATCGCATATGGGTGAACTCGTCACGCTCTGGGGGCTGTGCATGTGGGACCTGATTGAGGAGTCGCGGTGGGATTGGGCAATCCAGTACGAGATTTCCCTTGAACAATTGCACTTCCTTGACTGTCTTCCAACGCTTGATCGGGGCTGGGCTGGGTGTCGGTCGGGGCTCCTCGTGGAAATCTGGCTCTCCAGGGAGGTCGTGGGGATCTGGCCCATAAGAGGTCTGATTATGTATCATCGGCCGTCTGTCGTCATCTTCTGGGAAATAATGATCGGGTTGTTGTCCATAATGCACCGGACTCTCGTTGTGTGTGGGATCGTATGGCTGTGTGTAATATGCGTCGTGGTGGGCTTGAGGGTCGAGGGAGTAGTCGCTGCCATGGCGATAGGGCTGTTGTGGTCGATAATCGTCGTTGTAGTCTGTTGGGCCGTATGGAATGTTTTCCACCGAATACTGGCATCGTTGTCAGATCTCCGGACTGCTTTATGGTAACGCAAAGATTTAGAGCAAACTTACACTCGGTTGTAGCTGTAGACGATCTCCTGGCGTGCCAGGCCCTGGTCCCGGACCCATGGGGATCTCGAGAGGCCCAGCGCTGGAGCCATATCTATCTTCAAGCTGGTAGCTCTGTAAAGGGTGGCCCGGAGATGGCGTTCGGCCTGGACGACGGGGGTCCATGTTGTCAGCGTAGTGGTCGTCGCCTCCGCCAGACGTACCTAAGTGGTATTGTGGTTAGAGAATGAGTTGCACTGTGGCAGGCAATCAGGCGGCGCAAAAGAGGTGGGCAATTGTGTGCAGGGAACGGATTGTTTTGTATTGCAGTGGATAGATGACGAGGGAACGGATGACGGGTGAGCGAGCGTCGCAAGGGCAACAGGGGCTAGCGTTGTAGTGTGATAACCAAAAAAGTATAGATGGGAAATCGGGTAAAGAATCATGGATTGACGGGTGCTTCGACTATGGCGCAGCTGCTGAAGCGTCGTAATCGAAACCGAAGGATGGATCAAGCTATGCACGTCGTGCAAGAGAGAAGGCGAGGAGAAGACGGAGAAGACGGAGAAGGCGAACTGAACTGGCGTGCGTTTACTCACCAATACGGTTGTAGCCAGACATGATGATGATGGGCCTTGTTCCTGCTTCTGCTGCTGATGATGCTGCTGTTGCTGCTGCTGCGCCTTGACTCTGCCAGGAAGCGGCGGGACAATGAGATCACCTGGACAGGCTCACGGAGAAAAGTGAAGGGAAAGTCCCAGCGAATGTTGCGACGACAATTGCTGATCGCCGCGAAGACGAAGGCAAAGTGGCTAGGATATAAGCGTTTCAGGTCCTGTTTGGTGGAGTCGCTGTGTCGGCCAGGGGAATGGTGCGTCTGGTTGGTTGTTTACCTGCACTCCTACCCCAGCAACGGCGGTTGTGCAAAGATGAAACGTGAGGAGAGGAGGGGAAGAAGAGAAGAAGAGAAGAGGAGAGAGGGACGAAGACGACGTAGATGACGAAGATGAGCGACACACGGGGGTCTATTATCACGAAAGAGTAGAAGATTGAAAAGAGAAAATGTTTGGTGGTCAGCTCTTCCTCTTCACTCCCCTCAGCCCTCGAGTGCGCCTCCGGGCGGCTTAGGCATGCGCACTGCGCTTGCCCTCATGAATGGTTCCTTCCCACGCGGGTTGCGCCTGCCAGCAAGGCTACAAGTGCACTAGCCACGCTGCACCGCCGCAATTCCGCCAAACAATCGGCTTCTATTTTGGGAAAACCTTCCACGCCTGCATTGCCATCTATCCATCCATCCATCCATCCATCGTCTCGTCGCATTTGGATGTCTGCCATAATTATGTACAGTGGAAACTCTCGCTCCCAGTCTCCGGTCGGAGCCACATCATCCCGAGAGTTCTTTCGCGCTATTTCTCTCAGTCTGAGATCTCGACTCTGCTTTCTTGCGTCTCAGCTGCTCAGCTGGGCGCAATGCTAAGGCGGGGCTGTAGTTATTTTCCCAGGGTGCGAGGCTGCAGGAGGTCTGTGGAACCGACCATGACCATATGGGCGTAGACTTTCTCGATCAAGACAGCATAAGTCGTTGTTTTGGGGGCCTGTGCGAGATGCTGTCCTCAAGAGGCTAACGCCTTGTGGGGATAATTCAGAGAGGACTTAATTAATCATGGAGTGCGTTGCGTAGTTACTGTTGCTGGGGCCTTGTTCGTCTTCACCATTTTAGTACATTGTCATTGCTTAAGATGTAGGTTGAAGGCACAATGTTGAGCTCGGTTTGTACAGCATTGCCGTCCCTATCTAAGGTATTGGGTATCATTTCTGTCCAACTCTTCTCCTTATCCATCCCATGCCCCTCCCTCTGATATGGCGGTGCCCAACAGCTCTCAGCTTAGCTGCCCCGCCTCAAGTTGCTCCAGAAACGCATTCGTGAACCTCACCGCTTGCTCGTATGCATCCTCAAACCCATTCTGCCCGCCATAGTATGGATCATCTACCTCCTCTCCTCTCTTTCCTCGCCGTTTCTTGCCTCCGAAATCGCCAAAGAGCATCACCTTCCCGACGCCGTCTTCGCTGCCCACCTTCTTGATCTCGCGCGCTCGGAGCCGCAGCAAATCGTCGAGGTTGCTGTCGTCCATCGCTAGTATGTAGTCGAAGTTGGTAAAGTCTTGCGTTGCGAACTTCCGCGCACGATGGCGATACGATGTGATGCCGTTTGCTTTGAGCGTGGACATGGTGCGAGAATCGGGGCCATCGCCTACGTGGTATGCACCCGTGCCGCACGAGTCAATGTTGGAAACGAGCGGATGCGCCTCTTTACCGGCGGGGCGTGTGAGAGACTGGAATACGCCTTCGGACATGGTGGAACGACCTGGTGATGTTGTTCAGTCAAAGGACTACGATTGCGGGGGAGGGGTACTCCATTATACATATATTTCCTAGGCAGACGAACAGTACAGACACTGGTTTGGGAGTCGATGTCGTTGGTGCTGCATTCGCCCCTGTCGAGGTTGCTTCTCCGGCTGTCATGATTGTCACAGAGCGTAGGAAGAAAGTGTGTTAAGAGGGTTCAAGATGCTTGCCATTCCGAAAGGTCAGTTCCGCCTTCCCTTTAGCTTGCCAAGACATGCAAATTGTGGATCGACAGGCACAGGACATGTGTGCATTATTGTTACAGAATATGCTGTATACGTTGTAGCTTTCATGAAGGCCGCAATGGAAGGTTCTGTTCTTCCTTAGGGTTTTCCTCCTTTCAGATCTTGCAAACCTGTTCTTCCCGTACCTATAAACTTATGAATATTTACATGCTCCAAGAGCGAGTTTAGAACTGCTGAATATTAACCAAAAGGTATTCTACTACCAGTAGTATTATGTTTGTATTGCAGAATATTCCTCCCATGTTTTGCTCCTTTACTTCTGCTTTATCTGACCCTCGAGCTCCCTTAATCGCTGAACAAGCTTCTCGCGGAGAAACGACGGTATCCCAAGTCTATAAACATATCAGCACTCCGCCATTATACTGTCAAACATACACTTACATTCCCTCCCTCGTCACAACTCTATACGTCCCACTGGCCTGGTAGTTCCCGGTAGCACCAACAAACCGCCCTTCGCCATCTACCTCCAAGCTCCCAAAGATGTCTTCCGGCCAAGCAATGCGTCCCCAATCAGGAGGATTCCGCGTATCGCTAACATGTATATATCCGCCTTTGTTAGCACCTCCTGCACCACCTTGCGCGCTCGATGGTCCTGCGCCTTGACTGCTTCGGCCCCCAGCACCTCCGAGGTTGAATCCACCTGGTGAGGCAAAGACAGCCGCCTGCTGCTTCACTTGTGGATCTTGGGTTGCGTAGGCATGGAGGACGGATTGGAGGATACCGAGGAATTGTGGGTTTTCTGTGAGTGAGTGGGTGGTTGGAGGGATGGCGGAGGTGGTGCCAATTGCGAGCTCGGTGGTAGGTGGAGAGGTTGGAAGGAGGGAGAGTATAGTTTTGCTGGAGTCTAGGGGATGCTCGAAGACATACTATATTTCATTTTAGGGTGGAATTATAGAGGAATTACAATTATACATACTATGTGCGGGTTGTTTGGGAGTGTCGAAATAGATCTTGCGTGTCGAAGACAAAGTGACAAGGTAACATTTTGTTTAGGGCTTATACAACGCACCGAGCGAGTAAGGGATTGTAAAAGCATCGGGGAAGCTCCCATGTGGAAATATTGGACCGCAGAAGATTTGTGTGAGCGTCAATTGAATGCCTCGCAATCATCTGAAGCTTTCTGAGTGATGACGATGATTTTGGAAGCTTGAGTCGCCCTAAGCCTGTACGGGACTAGCACTATAAAGAAAGATTATCTCCAGGGGGCTCACAAACCCCCCCACACTCTCGTCACCCCACTTCATTCTAACTTTGAATGGTTGTTCAGGGACTTTTGATCACAAACCCGAGGAACTTCAGACCGAGGCCAGCCGAGCATTCTTCCAGTCGTCCATCAAATTTTGCTTGAGCACATGTCCTTCCTCTCCTGTGCATAGCCCGTAGCCTGCAAGCCACGCCTCGACTATCACTATGCACGATCGCCCTTCAGTCCGCTACTAGCGGTACCCCCCCACCACAGAGGCAAAAAAATGATTTGTTGGCGAATGGGAGCCATGTCCTCTGAACTGTTAGAGGGCTGCAACCGCGGCCGGCATCGGCTAAGGAGCTCAAGACTCAACAGAGCTTGGGGTAGCTTCTTGCCTTTGATGTCCGTTTTGCCGTTTGTTCTTTTCTTCCATTTTCTCCTCGACTGAGTTTTGCACTGTGCTCGGTCATGGCTTCCGAAGCAATTGAGCGGAGCCCTGTTGGGAAGGGCTTTGACGAAGCTCCAAAGAACAATCTGAAGCAAGGGGAGCTGCATCAAGATGTCGAGGTCGGACCTGAAATGGTCGACCTTGATCGTATTGAGAAGGTTTACGAGTATGTCTCACCTTACACTTTGCTTGCATAAGGGTCCAAATGACTGACTAGGCACTACAACTACAGTAAACTAGATCGCCGTATATTACCAGGTACGGGACAGACTCATAACACGTTACTGATACAAAACTGATATCTCATGTTATTTTAGCATTCTGGGTTCTGTACTTCCTATGCTCAGCTATTCGATCCAATGTCGGCCTAGCGCAGACGATGAACTTGGACAAGAAACACGATCTTGCTTCGCAACTCAACTTGACGCCGAAGCAAGTCTCCACTGGCCTAGCACTTTTCTACGTTTGCTATGTGCTGTTCGATCTACCCTCCAACTTGATCATGTCCAAGGTCAGCCCACACATGTGGATGAGCAGAATCGTCACGGGAGTAGGCATAATTGGGACCTGTTTGACTGCTATGAATTCGGCGTGGAGTTTCTAGTAAGACAGATCCTTCCATCCCCAACCCTAATAAACATCTAACGAATTCTAGTCTACTTCGACTTCTACTCGGTATTATCATTGCCGGCATGTGGCCAGGCATGTCATACTATCTGACATTGTTCTACCCACCGTCACGCACTGGTAAACGCATAGGCCGCTACTTTACCGCTTCTCAAGTTTCTGCCGCTGTCGTCGGACTCGTCTCAGCTGGCTTCCAGAAGATGGATGGACTTGGAGGGCTGGTCGGCTTCCAATGGATGTTCCTCATCTATGGCCTCACTGGTACTCTCGTAGGCATCTCGTTGCTGTGGTGGCTACCAGACCGCCCAATCCCCCCGGGCGAAGTTCGCGTCCGCACGGGGATGATGAAATGGTTGCCAGAAAGCAAGCCAGCTTTGACTGGCGAAGATGCACGCATCCACTATGAGGATCTTGGCCGAGTGTACCACCGCCGCATCTGGACATGGAAGGAGCTTTGGGCAGTGTTCCTTGATTGGCGACTGTGGCCGTTGGTCATGATGTACTTTGGGGTGGTGGGAGTAGGGATTGGCACTCAGAGCTACGGCACAGTGATTATCCGTGGCATCAACCCCAAGCTAACGGGTATTGAACTGAGCTTACTGTTCGCTCCTATCTGGATTGTAAGTAAACATGATCCATTAGAAGTGAGAGGTAATCGTTGATCTGTTCTCTGTGCTGACGGTCAAATGACAGATGGATGCCATTGCCATACTTATCGTCACCCCACTCTCGGACCGGTTCCACCACCATCGAGCGTTGTTCTTTAGCGGGGCGGTTATGATCCAGATCGCTGGCCTGCTTGTCACGACGTTCGCGGGCAATGGATCTAGCTCATGGTCCAGGTACGGAGGGCTCCTGATGGTTGGCTTCGGGCTCGGGCCGACGGTGCCTATATGCATGACTTGGACCAACGAGATCTTCCAACCACGTCATGGAGAAGTCGGTGTGGCAGCAGCCAGCGCACTCGTGTCTGGGCTGGGGAATCTCGGCAGTATCCTAACGACGTACGCGCTGTATACCGGATGGCCGGCGGATGCGGTTGGGCCTCACAGGTACCGCAAGAGCAACCTAGTCATGATTGGGATCCTCTGCGGAAGCATCCTTAGTGCGAGTGTCATGGTTGTCCTGCTCCGGGTCTTTGGTAACTCCAAGGCAAAGCAGATCAGCAGTGCCAGCTCGACCAGTGAGGGCGAAGCGGTATACGTTGATGGAGCGGCCCGGCGCGAAGTACAGCAACGTGGACTTGGGCGGCTGTTCTGGTTCAGGTGAGGCCGGGCGAGGCCAGGTGAGGCCAGGTGAGGCCAGGTGAGGCCAGGTGAAGCCAGGTGAAGCCTGAGGGATGCCCAGATGGAGGGTGAAAGGGTTGCTAGCCGTTGGACCCTTGCAGCGTTCGGACGGGTAGAGTATGTAGGGTGCGGACAAGCTCCCTGCCCAGAGGGTGGACTGGGCATTTGGGACTCACCGATCAGAGGAAATTGGGGGAAGGTTGGAGCTTGTCTGGGTGCATTTGCGATGGCAGGTCATCAAAAGCGCATGGTGTGCGGTCACATGGTTAGGTCGCGTGGATGCGGGAGAGCACTTGAGGGTGGGAAATATGCGAGTCAACATCCCGGGGCTGACGCAGATGAACTGCGAACGGTTGGAGACCCTGCACCGGGGGAAAATAGCTGGCGATAACGTAGTGGTACCTGGGTTGAGGCGACGATTGAGACGTTCTGATGTTCTGATGTTCTGATGTACCGCTTGGTTTGCTGAGTATGTGGGGAGAGAGCGAGAGAGGCGAGAAGTGCCAGGTGGGCAGTTCTGTCCGATGATCGGCTGGGCACGGACTATCAATTAGGATCCATGGACTTCCCCAGGTGCGCAGTTCACAGCGGCGCTTTGCAACGCTTTGGAGCTTGCAGGCAGGTTTGGGAGCCCTTCACTCGCTCCGTTTGCGCCCCACTATTCCCAACAAGGGGAGGGGCTCACATCTGCATTCACTTCACCTCCGTCACTCCGCCAGCACTTCACCCACCACACCCACCTCACCACTTCACCCTTCACGTTTTGCACCATCGCCTGCCTCTGCGCTCCGTCTTCGTAATTGACCTACCCGAGTCCTTTCGGCTAGCTGTCCGATCAGACTACAGCCAGGCCGCGCCCATACCACCACACGTCTCCCCCGCCCGCGCTGTTGCTCCACCCAACTGCGACCTCGTCCACAACGGCAAAGCACATATTCACCGATCAGTAATTACGCAGCGCCCCTCAGTCTAGGCGACCACTATTGCTTCCATCCGCTGTACACACGAGTTTCACGACCCTCTCTCGCTCGCTCTATATCCTTCGTCATCCGCTGTCCATGGTGCCAGCTTCATTCATTCCGCGAAAAAGCCGGCGTCCAATCCAGCTATCTGAAGCGGCATCACCCAGCCAGCAACACCACGTTGAAACTTTGTGACGGCCACCACCGCCTCTAGCGGCCACTCTGACACGCTGTCCTGCCCATAGCCTGCCTGTAAGTCCCTACCGTTACCAGCCCTGTCAACCGGTACATTTCCTCAACACCCCACCCCGTCACATGCTAGCCACACCCCGTCATGTACCTTTCTTTTGCTAGACACAACTTTCCAATCAATCTCGCAACGTTTTGGCTGACACTACGTATCTCCTACAGTCCCGGTAACCTTACTCTCGGATCTTTTTCGCTTCGCTTCATTACCAGACGGCCTACTCTCTTCCCGTGACTTTCCTCGAGTCAATACGTCGCACGCACAAAAGTCCCATAGCCTCCCGCGCTTTGCCAGCCTACCTAGCGCCCCAAGCCCACCATGTCGGCTGCTATAGACAACGAAGACCTCGAGGAGTTGAGCATCTCCATGACACCCAAGGAGCGGCGCAACTCAGCCCGGCTCACCGATGTCTTGCCTACCATTGTACATTCTCAACCAACTGGCCCTGAGGAAACCAAGACCAGTGGAAGCAGCCGCGACACCAAAGCCAACCAACGACTCGGCCAATACACAATTGTGAGAACGCTTGGGGAGGGTTCGTTTGGAAAAGTCAAACTGGCTACACATCAAGTTAGCGGCCAGAAGGTAGCTCTGAAAATCATCAACAGGAAGAAGTTAGTCACTCGTGACATGGCGGGGAGGATAGAACGCGA
This sequence comes from Dendryphion nanum, assembly GCA_020744415.1. NCBI lineage: Eukaryota > Fungi > Ascomycota > Dothideomycetes > Pleosporales > Torulaceae > Dendryphion > Dendryphion nanum. Next base: position 415,177 of record JAGMWT010000004.1, on the reverse strand, counting down.
AATCTCATATCTCCAGCTGCTTCGACACCCCCACATCATTAAGTTGTATGTCACTACCCACAAGCGCCCCTCCCAGCTGTTAACTTGATATGCAGGTACACCGTGATAACCACCCAGACAGAGATCATAATGGTTCTTGAATTCGCAGGTTTTGAGCTTTTTGATTACATCGTCTCTAACGGGAGATTGCCCGAAGACAAAGCACGAAAGTTTTTCCAACAAATAGTCTGTGCTGTCGAATACTGTCATCGTCACAAAATCGTCCATCGCGATTTGAAACCAGAGAACCTCCTCTTGGATGAGAACTACAACGTCAAGATCGCCGATTTCGGTCTAAGCAACATCATGACGGACGGCAATTTCCTTAAGACGAGTTGTGGAAGTCCAAATTATGCCGCACCCGAAGTTATCTCGGGCAAGTTGTACGCTGGCCCAGAAGTGGATGTCTGGAGTTGTGGTGTCATTCTCTACGTGTTACTAGTAGGACGACTTCCTTTCGACGACGAGTACATCCCTACTCTTTTCAAGAAGATCGCAGCTGGCAACTACAGCATTCCGAATTACCTGTCCCCAGGTGCCGTGTCTCTCATTAAGCGAATGTTAATGGTTAATCCGGTGCATCGAATCGATGTGAGCGAAATCCGCATGGATCCCTGGTTTACTAAAGATCTCCCGCCCTATCTCGAAGTCCCACGACAGGAGTTCTTCGATACAGGTATCGACCCGAACAAGGCCATCAACCCGGAAACTCTGGCGCCATCACAACCAGTGGCGGTTGTGCAGAAGCTCCACGAAACCGTAGTTGGCAAGCTCGGGAAAACCATGGGTTACGCAAAACGTGATGTTCAGGAAGCGCTGGCACGCGATGAACCAAGCGCGATCAAGGATGCGTATTTGATCGTTCGAGAGAACCAAATCATGAAAGAGAATCGTAAGTCACCTGCCAGAAGCCAACCTATGTTGATCGTCTCCACTGTTCCGCGGTGCGCCCTCGCCTCTTCCGACCATGCGGCCGTAGTACAACACGTAACACATGACCCAACACACATAGTGGGCTATGATTGATGACTTAGGCTAACATTTGCATGCAGCATTACTGGCCCAAGATAAGACGCTACAACCCTTCCTGGCAGCGTCTCCGCCTACACACGAAAACTATATGAGCACCTCAATACCCCAGGTTCTAGACTCCAGATCCCGCCCTCAAGTCATTCCTTCCCCGTCCGACCATGACCGCGCACGCCAAGGATCAGCGTCAAGCAATCCCATCAGTAGCGTGCGAAGTCCTATCAGCACCATTGCCGTGCTTCCCAGCAGTCTCACAGATTATCACAAGGCTTATATGAAGGGTCATCCTAAACCGCCCCCCTCTGCACCAGAGACCAATATTGTTCCTCATACCGAAGAAGAGCGGAACGCTGCTGCTCGTCGTCTGAAACCAAATTATCGTACGGCCCAAGAGGTAGGTCGGGCAAGACCAGAGCCCATGACGACTCTCCCGGCAAAGAAACCTAGGCCTACAAAGTGGCAATTTGGCATTAGGTCGCGGAATCAACCGGCCGAGGCCATGCTGGCGATCTTCAAAGCTTTGAAGACGATGGGTGCAGAATGGGAAGAGCCCAAGATCAAGAGAAGTCGCCGAAGAAGCGGATCACGAAGCCGTAGTGCTTCCCGGGAAGGACACTCTCGCTCAAGGTCTGGATCACGGAGCCCGAGAGACAACTCTATGTCTCCTCATTCATCAGAAGACGAGTATGACCATTCCGACCGCGATGTCTCCCCCGGGCATCGTCAGCCGTTGTCTGTTCGCAACGGAAGTCCTAGTGAGGACCGTCCCCGGGGCCGAAGGAAAAAGTACAGCGTTCCTGAGGATCCTTGGGTCATCAATGCTCGTTTCCGTAAAGATGGCATGTTTCCACCAGGCGTTGCGCATCCCTCATCCACCCACTCCTCACGCGTAGACCTCAATGACCCTAGCGTCACTCGCAGACGCAGCTCAACAAACACCAGCCATTCCAGCCAAAATCATGTCGAAGGCATTACTACAGGCTCTGTTGCTGGCGACTCGATATCTGGACGGCACTCTGCTGACGAAGCCGTTTACGTCTACATGTCTATTCAACTATACAGCATCGACCGCGACTTTTTCGTAGTTGACTTCAAATGCGCCGGCTACGAGCGCCTGATTAACAATCTTGTGCGCGAAGTTAAAGCCGGCGGATCTACCGCCGCATCAACCATCTCCAACTTCGCGCTCAACGATTCTCAGCACGAGGACGGATGGGATGATGTCCAGGGCGTATGGCGACGACTGGACGAAGGCGAACCTCTACCTGACGACCTGGCGAGAGAACTGAAAGAGGGCGGCAAGGGCGTATTGAGAGAACGTATCGAAGAACGAGGAGCCGGGCGAGTTCAAGGTGAAAAGAGAGCCACGAGTCCATTCCCTTTCTTGGATGTGGCGAGTTCCTTGATTCTGCAACTTAGCGGGGAGTAGATTTTCCCCTTGTCCGCCCCGCGCGATCTCCCGTATGGAGATCCGTTTGCGATTCAACCTTATGATTTATTTTCTTGAAGCTGGGCAGGTTTAATGAATGAGAATTTTGTTGCTGTTCTGGGAAGGAGAAGGAAAGAGAGTATGGATGGATGAATAGATGAATAATATCAGTCAGGGGATTTGAATGAAATGGGTTTAGAAGAATTCGATGAACGGGGAATCTTCGACGTCCAGGATACGAGGCTGATGGACGGACGGGGCATAACTGGATGGGCATGGAAAGGCCTATAGAATGGGGTGGTGGTAGCGGGCGGCGGCGGCGTTGAATCTGCAAAGTTTGTTTGCATGTTTGGTTCACAGGGCTTTTAGATCACTGCAAGAGTTTTCTCTCCAATGCCTCTTTTCTCTTCTCTAGGAAGAAACTTTCTTGAGAAAGTGTTTTGAGCCGAAGTCCACAAACTTCGAGTTGTTGTGAAGGAGAGCTAGGTAGCTATCTGTTGTGGGCTGCAAAGAGCGGGCAAGAGGGTTGTCGTTAGGCTGTTATTAGAGAAACCTACACAGATATCTAAATAATATACAGTCAGTGGACAAAAGTCTGTGTACACCTCAACACAACCCCCCCCCCCCCTACCTCCCCTACCTCCCCTACATCAAAGATAGTTAATAAATATACATATTAATACGTGTTTCTTTGTAGCAAACTCTCACAAGTAAGCGCCTTAAACATATTAAGTTATCTAAAATAATAAAGGCGTTAGTACTAAGGATATAGTTAGATGTCTGTATGCTATATAAGCTACTATACTAACTATTTTCTATGCTATAGTAACTTGTAGTAGTACACAAAGCCTAAGCAAAGCAAACTAAATATCAACTTACTTATATAATCTATTATAGTCAATGCGCTATGAGATTTAATTAGATAAGTGCTGCTTCTAGAGGAGGTAGTGGGGGCTGACAGAGTGTACACAGACTTTTGTCCTAGTACTCTGATATACAGTGTGATAGAGAGCAAAGGCGCGTTGTTTTGTTATAGCCAAACGTTCTGCTGCTGCTACAGGAGGTAACGCAAACGTCTTCTCTGTTTGTCTGAAAAGTATAACGAACAAAATACATGCTTGAGACGGATAAAAAGTTGTGTGTTCTAGCAATTTGAGGCAGGGTTATCTTAGCTCATTGGTTTAGGCTTACTTTTGAGGTGATTGTGTAGTTCTATCGCGCGACTTTTGATTTGCCGATACGAAGATATCATTTAAGTAGCAGCATAATAGCGGCATTTACAGCAGGAGACTACAATAAAATTCTGATGCCAAAGATTCGCTAGCAATGGCGAACGAAGATATAAATGTACGCGACGTTGCGACCACATTGTTCTCTATTCCTGAAAGGGTTTCTAGATGTTGAAACCGTAGTGACCTACTGGGGACGAATGGCGGCACCGAGCGCTACCATCTGGCAAGGGTTGGCCACGACAGGCGAATGGCTGTACGGCATTCGTGTTGCAGCCTGTTTCAGCCTCTGAGGCCAACCTCGCCGCAATGTCTCTACTATCATCATTTAAAAGCCCACCCCATTTCTTTCGATATGACCCAAACCTTGCAACGCGCCAAGCGCTTTGTTCTTTCACGCACAGCAAAGCATGTCTAATCAGAACAACTACACCATTGGCTGGATCTGCGCGATCGAGGCTGAGTATCTCGCTGCACAGCTCTGTCTCGACAAAACGCACCCTCACCTAGAATGTCGCCCGTCGCCGAACGACACCAACACATACGCTCTTGGTGAGATAAATCACCACAATGTCGTCATCGCTTGCTTGCCAAGTGGTTCTTATGGCACGTTTTATGCAACTAATGTCGCGACGAACATGCTGCGGAGCTTCCCCAACGTCAGGATCAGCCTGCTGGTAGGCGTTGGCGGCGGTGCTCCAACTCGTGATAGTGATATCCGCTTGGGTGATGTTGTGGTTAGTACCCCGGGCGAAGGAAAGGGGGGTGTATTCCAGTACGGCTTTGGCAAAAAGATACAAGAGCAGGACTTCCAGGAGACAGGATTCTTAAATCGGCCACCAACAGTCCTACTGACGGCGATGATGAGCCTCAAGGTTGATTACAAGAGGAAGCCTGGTAGCCTTGAAAAGGTCATCAACCAGATTATTGAGAAACAGGAAGAAGAGCTGCGGGAAGAACTCACCCGGCCAGATGCGATTATCGACTATCTATATCGAAGTGATTGTGTCCATCTCGCAAACAGCGAAGAAAACTGCATGGGAACATGTCGCACAGATGTCATAAACTCGCTAGTATCACGGCCAGAACGCAAACGACCACAGAACCCGGTAGTTCACTATGGTTTGGTTGCTTCAGGAAACCAGCTTATAAAAGATGCTTTATATCGGGATGAGCTTGCAGAGAAATGGAAAGTTCTCTGCTTTAAGATGGAGGCAGCAGGCTTGATGAATGACTTTCCCTGTTTAGTTATTTGCGGCATATGCAACTACGCGGACTCGCATAAGAACAAGGAGTGGCAAGGTTATGCAGCAGTAGCAGCGGCTGCTTATGCAAAAGATCTAATATATAGAATCGAACCAGACAGGGGGGAGGCAGAGAAGAAACTTGACAAAGAAATGTCTGATCTGGTACATGGTTAGTCAAATGGTCTCTCATGGTCATATGTGTAATGTATATCAGCTTATGCAGTGACAGTAAGCCGCCAGATGATTACGGGAATACGCCAGGGCACTGCGCAGCAGCAGCTCGAGATCCAGGAAAACGCAGTCAAGCAGAATATGTCTGACAAGCAAAAAAGATGATTTCAGTTGTTCCGCCTCACAGCGACCACTAGGGATGCTACATTCAAGTGGTACAAGGATTGTGTGGAAGACAGAGCACAAGATGCATGTAGTTCCTCAAATACAATCACTTCCAAGAATAGTTAAATCAAGATTCAGGGCCACTGCGAATCTCAGCAGACCCTAGGTGTGGGAAATCAGTCCTAGCCAAGTACCTTATCCAGTATGTCTTACCGCGATTAGCAACTATTTGCTATTTGTTCTTTAAAGATCAAGACTAGAATATAGTCTGCTAAGCGCTTTGTGCTCTGCTCTACTAACCTTTTAGCTAAAGGCTGCCCCTAGTCCAACATGCTATGAAGCAGTTTGACTAAGATGGGCCAGGATTGATTGATTTAACAAAATTGCTCTGGACAATTCTAGGAAATGCAAAATTCTTAGGCTGGACCTGTCATTATAGTCCTGGATGCCCTAGATGAGTGCGCTGAATTAGGTTTTAAGGATTTGATGCAGAACATAGACAACTAGTTCTGTTGCAACCTGCTGGGCTGTAGAAACTTGAAGCATCTTCTAACTAGCTGCCCGTATGAGCAGATCGTATCTAAATTTTGAAGCCTGCTAGATACATTTCCGCGTATTCACATACTAGGGGAAGGAGAGTTAGAAATTATTAGTTAAGAAGTAAATCGCGTTATTTAATACTAAGTTAACTAGCTAGCAATAGAGAAAATGCTCTTAGACTAAGTTAAAAGTTATCTAGTAAATTAATTTCTCTAGATTACGCACTATACATACCTCAAGGCGTATCAAGTGTTTAAATGTTTTAGCGCAGAAGACTTTAAAAAGACAGAAAAGGGAGTTGAGGCTATTATTGCAACACTTCCAAAAAGCATTAACTAAGCATACAAGCAGATTCTAAACAAGTCTAAGGAACCTAGAATAGTTTAGAAAGTTTTAAGCATTGTCTTAGCAGCAGGTCAACCTCTAACGCTCTTAGAAATAAACATTGCTATAAATATAGATGTCACATCAAAGTCTATTCATGACCTAGACTTAGAACAAGAGGCAGACTTTAAGTCACGCCTTAGGTCTTGGTGTGGATTGTTCATTTCCATCCATCATGGGAAGATCTATTTCATTTACCAAACAGCTCGGGAGTTTCTCCTTACGGATTTGCAATCGCCTACAAGTACCGCCACAGAAATACAGTGGGAGCACTCCATCACCATCTGTTATGCACACACTGTTCTTGCGGAGCTCTGCATGAGCTATCTCAACTTCTTCAACTCTAAAGTTAGTTTTCTAGAAGACACAACTGAAGAGGCGAGTCTTCACATTGATAGCCATGGATTCTCAGATTACTCGGCTATGTTCTGGAACACTCACTTCCGCCAGGCCTGCTTCGGCAATAATAATTCTACCATGGCACAAGTTGCTTTGGGATGGCAAGACACCGCTGTTTACAGCTGCAGACTCAAGGCATGTCGCAGTTGTTAAGCTGCTGCTTAAGAAGGGTGCTAAACTAGAGGCAATAGCTGTAGAGGGCCAAACAGCGCTAACGTGGGCTGCAACTAAAGGGCGTAATGCAATTGTTAAGCTGTTGCTTAAGAAGAGCACTAACCTAGAGCTAAACGCTATAGAGCACTAGATGCTACTGCTGTAGACTACAATCTAAGAGTACAACATAGCTATCAAGCTACTACTTAAGAAAGATGCTACCCTTGAGTTAACACACGCATATAACCAGCCACAGCTACTCACTAACGAAATGCATTCGACCAAGTTCCGAGCAAGAGAAGCATAGACGCTGAAATACGAAGTAGATAGATGAACAAAGGAATAAACAAATAAACTAAAGCAGAATTCCTTTCACAGAAATGACTATGAGGCTCTTCAATCGTCGAAGCATATGAACATCGAAATACGCCGAGAGCACCAGAGAAACATGCACTTCCCCTCTCCCCCACCCCCACCCCCAACAATCGGCCCATCTATATCATATCATGATTATCCAGGCTCTTCCAAACTGTTCATCCCGACTTAGATCGAGGCGGTTCATCATGCATTACATAATCTGCTCCTGCTACCTACCAAGTACAATTATCAGGCTAAGTTCTCTGCCAAGATATGTATATTCTTTTGATGTGGGGTTTTCTTGCATTCTAACCATGTTTGGATATCGATTCATTAACTGGTTTGTTCTATTGCACTGCAATAGTTTGGTTCCCTATCATTGTCAAACACTACTTCCGTGTCGTCTCTAAATTTCAGAATAGTATCATTTCTCGGAATCAATTTTTTTTTTTGGAGATGGACGTTCTACTTGAAACCCATTCATTCCACATAACCATCATCGCAAGGTTGACAAAAGTTACTATTGAACATCACACGACACGATCCACAATAGAAGTGCCCAAGATTATTTGTCAAGTGTATTGGTCTGGGTCATTCACTCACTTTCCTCATCTCATTTCATTACTGGTGTGTTCCCAAACATACATCTCCTACATTGCCGTTTCTCGCTCCCACCAATAACAGAAAAAATGGACGGGAGCGGAAGTAGAATGACCCGATCGTTCATTTCGTTTCCTCTCTATAATACACGCACCAACAAACCAGATCCATCCATTCGCCCATCCATTCACAACGATCAATTCGAAAAAAGAAAACGACTCGGGTCTTGAAAGGGTCAAGGAGTTGGTGCCAAATTTCCGTCATTTTGTTCCCATATCCATTACCTCGTGTTTGCTTTCTTTTTCCTGGTCCGTCAAGGCAGAACGAAACATAATTCAGGCCGAACCCTAAAAAGGAGGAAGCAAGCAAGGAAGTAACATCCTTCTTGATTCGGGAAAAGAGTCATGCGGAGCCGAGCCAAGCTTCCAAGAATAACGGGTGACGACTATGATTTACAAAGATGAGAGAGAGAGAGAGAGAGAGAGAGAGAGAGAGAGAGAGAGAGAGAGAGAGAGAGAGAGAGGAGGGGTGCCCGATCTCGCAAATCGAAAACTTTTTGTACGGCTCGGAAGGATTACGTTGTATTGTAGTTTTTTTTTTGGTTTACCGCGGTCCGCCAAATCCGGCGCCCATAGCACCCAGTCTCGACGCAAGCTTGGGGTATTTCTCTTGTACTTCGAGTTGTGTGCGCGTTGCTTCGGCGTAGGAGAGAGCGTTGATGATTTCGCCCTCGGTTCGGGAGAGCTCTGCGGCGCGCTCGAAATATTTTAGGGCGTCGGTCACTTTGCCTTGCTGGAGGAGGAGTTGGGCCATAGTAGCGACGGCAATGTCGCATTCAGGGTCGACTGGGAAGAGTTAGCATCGCGTTGAAGACGAGACGAATCATGGAAACTCACTAATCAGTGCCTTCTCGCACAGCTTCTCAGCCTCGGTGTATTCGTTTTTCCACTGGAAGAGTGCAAGCGCTTTGTTGATCAATGGCAGCACGTTCATGCCCATGGGCTTGATACTCTTCTCCATCTCTACCGCAGTATCAAACTTCTCGATTGCCTCCTGGTATTTCTGCTGGTCCAGCAGCAGCTCACCGTAGTAGTTGTACACATCTGGGACCTTATCGAAATTCTTCATGCAGCGACGGAAGGTTGCCATCGACGAGGCGATACTGCCCATCTTGTATTGTGTCACACCGAGTTGGATATGCGAGAAGATGAAGTCCTTGTCGAGGTCAATGGACTTTTGGTAATCCTTGGCGGCTTCGCCGAACTCGGCCTTGATGAAGTGTAGTTGTGCGCGATGGTAGTAGATATCGGGGTCATCTTTGTTCTGTCCGAGCGCAGCTTTGAAGTCGTCTTCAGCGGCGTCAGGGTTTGCTGGGAACATTCTGTCAGCTGGTGTTGATGTTGGAATGAAGGTACAGAAATAACATACCAAGCTCAAGGTGCATACTGGCCCGCTTGATATAGCTCTGTGTCAAAGATGGCTGGAGCTCAACGCTCCTGTCCATGTCCTTCAAAGCGTCGTCATTCTCGCCCTTGAGATATCGGAATGTTCCGCGCATGTTGTACGCAAATGCCTCGTGCTCGTCAAGGTCACCGATCTCCAAAGCACGATCAAAAGCCTCCGCAGCCTCGGTGTATCCATCGGATGTCTTGCTGTTCATAGCATTCAAGCCTCTCCTCAATTGACCCTTTCCACTCTCCTCATCCAAATCGGCGTCATCGTCGAGACCATATGGCGGAGGCTTTGGCCGGAAGCTCTGAAGGTAATTTGTGACGAAGGTGGGGCTAGGCAGCTTCTTTTCCTTTCCAGCGAGGATAGCCTTACCCTTGGCCTCGGCAACCTTCTTCAGAAGGCGCTCAACGCTCTGTGCGCTGTTTTCATTGCGGAAACCATCGATTATGCAGCTAGCCGTGTAGTCCAATAGAGCTTCGCTGTTGCGCTCCACCTGTTCGTATGCATTCGCCCGTCGGTTTAGGGCCTTGACATATTCGTTATCGAGGTTGATGGCGGCAGTCGTATCGTCAATAACTCGTTCCCAGTTGGACATGGCGTTCCAGCATGCAGCCCGGTTCGAGTAGAAGACAGGATCTTGTTTGCACAAGATTGCCTTTCCATAGAGATCGATCGCACGGTTATAGTCTTTTGATCCGTATGCCTTGTTTCCTGCAGCTTTCAGCTTTGCGGCGTATTCTTTACGTTGCTATAAACATTAGTCTCCCATCGCAATGCGCATATTTTTGAAGTTTACCTCTTCTGATAGTGCCTGTACACTGGTCTCGTCAACATCTGGTAGCTCATCCTCGACTGCGGGGGCAACTGATGCTTTCTTTGGCTCTATCCTATAATCAGCGCTGAATTCTCCATTATACCGAAATATCAAGTATTCCACTTACCGGCTTTTGGTTCCTCCACTGAATCCTTCTCGGCCCGATCCTTTGCCTTCTTACGATCCCGCTTCTTCTTGTGCTTGCTTATTGACCCCGATCCAGACGAGCCGTCTCTGTTAGAATCTGAGAGATAGTATAGTATGCCGCCAGTACCAACCACCAGCGTCACACCTGCAATAGCATATACTGCACCCTTATTCTCCGACGCCCAGTTGGATAACCGGTCCCACAATGAGCTTGTTCCGGCATCTGGGATCTCGACGGGGAAAGGGCCTGGGCTATTTGGGAGGGGAACGGAATTCGCGGACATGTTGAGAATTTGGGAGGATGCCGAGTCGAGGAGAGGATTTTCTGGCGTCTACAATGAGGACAAGCAGAAAGACACGCTCAATGGGCGGTGCGAGTGGTTGTGGATGAGGAGGCGGTCAGATCTCTCGTGTGTTGGTTCAGAGGGTGATGGAAATTTAGTTGGTTAGTCCTTAGTCAGCCAAAGCTTGCCGGCCAAACGTCATCACCACACACGACCAGGCGGATACTCTGCCGAGCTGCGAGCGCAAATCTATTGTACGAGACTACCGTATGCACCTCGCCGTGCGCTCTTTCTCTATCTTTCCTCGCCAATTTGTCAAGTGGGAGTGGCGGGCGGAGCAGCTGAGTAGTGAAATGACAAGCTCTCATAGGCCAGAGCCTTGAAAGCTCCAGGAATCGTCAGATTGATTGATTGTCAAGACTTGTATTGTTTGGAGAACAACAAAACAAACCATTGCGATCCAAGAAAACGTGCTTATTACTGACACTGTTAGATGAATCGGCAATGTTTATTCGGTCAAGCGTCATGGAAATATCAAGAGTGCCGTCTGACTATAAGATTGTCTGTCGTACTCAGGAGCTACCTACTGTTGTTCCCTTGTGATTGTATCGGCTAGCCGCGCGCCAATCAGGGCAGAGCTTGCTCTCGTTCCATCAAGTCCTTGGGGGATTCGTATACACTGTTGGGTAGTCGACTGAGGAAGTATGCATGTTACTATCTTATTTATTTTGTGAAAACCTACCTTTCAAACGCAGAGACCCTATAGATATAGATAAGTTACGACTCCGAGTTTTGCTAAGATGGCTGATGAATGGATCGTGTGCATGCAGTTTGCGTCTTGCCGACCCTTTGCGCATCTTAAGCATAATCCCCGACGTATTGGTAATCCATTTCTCTCGTCCAGCGTCAGTGTCCGCATCCGTGGTGGTTCTGTACACTTAAGTTTATAATGTTACGGGCTTCCACTATTCCGCTGCCACGTTTTCGTGCATGAATTTTCCGACTTCGGCGCTAATACTTACGCCTACGCATTGTTCGCCATCTTCGACATTCGTATTGCGTCTCAAGCCTTGGGGTTCGATCACCACTACCTCTAATCGACAACATTGACAACCGAACATGTCAACAGAGGCCTCTGAATTTCGCATCATCTCAACCATCCGCTATGATCCCCTACTACTCACATCCAGCGAGAACTCGCAGCCGGCACTGAGTTTTGTCTCTCCTTCGCCCTTTTACATGCTGGTTTATCATCGCGATCGGCTTTTGGAGGCAGCTCAGCACTTTGAATTTCCCGCAGTTGAAGAAAGGCTTGCAGATGGAAAGGTATTCCACAACACCCTTCTGGAACACATTCAACAGTGGAAAGAAAAAGGTGGCCAAGATGGGGCATTGAAACTGCGGATTCTGTTTGATGGAGGGGGGAAATTGACAGTAGAGTGCGCAATCCTACCTCCACTGCCCTTGTCATCTTTGTTTCCAACGAGTCTTGATCGTCCCAAAATTGAGACGGCTTCTCATCTAGCAAAGGCATTCGAGCCCTCGCCTCTCACAGGTGGTGCATTAGAACTTGGACCGACCGACTCCTTGCCTTCGCGTAAGGAAGATCCAACGACATGGAAACTCCGTCTAGATTCTGCACCGACTCCCTCATCACCGCTAACTGTTCTGAAAACAACGCATCGAGATCTGTACAACACCTCCCGAGCCCGGGCGTTGCCTGCGAATCCATCAGCTCCAGCAAACGTCGAAGTGGTCATGTACAATGAATGCGATGAACTGACGGAAGGGTCTATAACTTCGATCTATGTGTATCGTGGGGGACGGTGGGTTACGCCCCCTGTGGGTGTTCCAGCTGGGCACTTTACTGCACGGACGCTCAAAGGGGAAAAGGATGGGGAACGATGGGATGAGGGAGAATTGCGCAAACCTTTTGCAGGCAGATGGGGTCATAGTGTGCGGGGAGAGAAGGTTGGGGCGGGTGGTCAAAGGGGTACGACAAGGCGATGGGCACTAGCGAAAGGCATGTGTATGGAGGAACCCGTCAGCATCAATACCGTACGCACTGGAGAGGGAGTCTGGGTTAGTAACGGCGTCATAGGATTTGGGTTTGGCACTATAGTATAATGATGAACACCGAACATTGTTGGTCATGGGGTGTTGATACAAGACCAGTACTGTACGCTACTGATTTCGAGGCTCGCTGACCGTGTGGACCTGGAAACAGGGGATCTGAATAACTGGAACTCCGGCATAGTACTTGAGCTGGGAAAACTTCTTACCATTGTCTTGGATTCACACCCCCAGAAATGGCTGGAAAAGGAAAGGAGCTGAGAACAATTCCGTAGCGATCCTGACGTCGCTTGCACCTTCCTCGCATTGCTGACCTTTCCTGTTTCGACATTAGTAGAGCCATCATCGGGTTTTCGTCTCGACGTGATTCCCAATAGTTGTCTCTGCACCTCGACCACTACCCACGACTTCCGCACATGTGTTGCATTTCGCAGTTCAGGTCATGATAATATATGCATGACTGCACAGCACTTGACGAACCGCCCCTTGAGTCGCCAAAGCATCCAAATACCAACTGATGGGCATAGACAGCGACGACCAGGACGCACCCGCGTCAGCTACAGCTGCCGAATCCAACACCGGCTAACGCCGTCGATCTCGCTTCTGTAAACCGTCGTACTAATTATCAGCTCTCCCAATCTGAAGGGTGGCTGCGTTGTGCACGGTTCCTGGAACATAACCATGGATCCTCCCGAGGCCGTATCGCCGCAATACACTACATACCCTCCTGTGTATGCCTATACAGACTTCAAAGACCCTACCCAGGAATTAAGATTGTTAGAACTCAAACACAACACCGACCCCTCCGTTCCATTAACGTGTAAAGTGGAAGCGTATCAGATTCGGGAAGCCCCAGATTACATTGCACTATCGTATGTTTGGGGAGACATCTCTAAAAAAGAGCAGATCTTGATCACTTCCGACGAGAATGAGCAGACTGGATACCTTGGACTCCACAAGATCGAAATCTCCATCAATCTTGCCACAGCTCTTCGACGTCTGCAGGGGCTCAAGAATTTCGAATGGAAGTCAAAGAGGATGATGGTATGGGCGGATGCCATTTGTATCTCTCAAGGGAACCTAGAGGAAAGAAGCAAACAAGTGCGTATCATGCATAAGATATACGCATCGGCATTCAGAGTTTGGGTGTACCCAGTCGATGTATCAGCGAAGAATCGCACGTCCGCTTCTACTGCGAAAGAGAACCGGACCATGTCCCGAAGGCACAAACGTTTCTTTTCGGAAGCTTACTGGGAGAGGGCTTGGGTAGTACAAGAGCTCTTCTTCGCGAACGAAACATGGATTCTGTATGAAGATCATGAAGCCATTCTGGATTTCAAGTCATGGAAACCCGGAACACCTCTAGTTACCGATTTTGGGTTCTTCGGTCAACCTCCGCGACATTTACAATCTGAACTCTACCATCTCAAACGAATCAAATATACGGAACTGGTGGATGGTTCGATTGGGCCGCATCTCCTGTATAATTTGGTGTGGCAATGTCGGTACGTTCTTCCAAGATGTAGTCTCATCATCGACTTATGTCGGATCCTCCATTATTCCTCTCAGTTGTTGATGAAATGACTTTGTAGAGTGCTTACTAGACACTCATATACACTATCACTATGCTGACCAACATCACAGGAATCGCCGTGCTTCATTGGCTCAAGACAAGATATATTCACTGATGAATATTCTTCCCACCAGTACCACCATTGTGCAAGACTACCACAAGACACCGGCTGAGGTCTATGGCTCATTCATGAAGCAAGTCATCATGCATGGATCTCGTCATATACCCTGTCGACCCTTAGATTTCTTGGCTACGACTCACAATATAGAGACGCCTCGAAATCCCAGTTTGCCTTCTTGGTGTCCAGATTTCTGCGAACATCCAGACACTGTGTAAGTAACATCTCGATCTGGACGAAGAACTTGATGCATTGCTAACTCATATACGAATTAAGAGATGTTCTGGATAACGTCCCTGGTTCACATTCCCGAATTATGTCCCTCGATCGCCAGAGAGGTCGTGTACAATCTAAGAACGAGGATTACCAGCCATGGTTCTACCTACGCCTTCGCGGAAAATCAGACGGCCAACTCACCGAACCTCTCAATTGGAGTAAGGCGGGTATAAGTATCCCACATTGGGATCTTCCGTATACACCATTACTGTGTGTTGCTGCAGAGCTAGACGAAAATGAGCCTGATACCGAGTTAACTATTCGCGGTATTCGTCTGGACAGTATAGGCCAATTGGACGTCAACCTACCGCTCCACGAAACCAAATACACTCTTGGAGCTCTACCAGAGGATTTAGTTCGCTCGTGGAAGATGTTCGGTTCTGGGGTTTATCGGCCAACCCTGGAGAGCGCATCACTGGCATTGATGAAGACGCTTCTTGCCAATTCGCAGCTCTCCGATTGGGGTCAAACGACCGGAGCTACAGCCCTCAAACATCTGGTTTTTGGCTTCAACGCCGACTCTATCGATCCTACTCTACCCCACGATGCCTCGACTGGTGAATATCTGTCAGAGCTCAAAGCTTGCCTACCTGGATGGCGCCTTGCTGTTACATCGAACGGATATTTCGCCAAAGTACCCAACCTAGCCAAATTGGAGGATATCATTTGTGTGCCGCTGGGGAGCTCTACGCCTTTAGTTCTCAGAGATATGGGACTTGGGAAATATCAACTTATCGGACGCTGCTTTGTGCATGGATATATGGGTGGCAAGGCGATGTTCAAGTTGGACATTGCAAGTCAAAAAGTACTGGGCAAGAAACAGAAGAGTGAACTCACAGATGACGATTGGAAAAACCTCAGAGCTGTGGTCGGCCGGGAGCTGGAGTCTTTCACGCTAATATGAAATCTGGATATTTGTTTCAGATGATTCGATCCCGAACGAGAGGATGAGCCCAACCCATCTTGAGAATATCGCACTACTGGAATATATTTCACGGTCTTCGACAACAGAGACTTTAAGACGCAATTTTTCGTTAGATTTGGGATGCGCAGAATACTCAATATGTTATTCAATAATGCGTAACGTTTCTTTGTTGAAAGACTTGCATTATTGGGAACACTTCCAATTTCTTTGTCCTCGCATTTGAGAAGAGTAGGCCAGGCGGAAACTATCGCGAAAACAATAGATCCAAAAATAGTACTGTGGTCATTGTTATGTGAGAACAAAGAGTCAGCATATAATGAAGGATTTCCCCAGAAATTTGGCCATCCATTTTCTCTTTCACAACATCTCGCGTTACTCTTGCTACATCATTGTATCTTTCGATACGATAGCGAACTTACTGAGCCTCAATCGGCAAATACCACTCCGCCTTGAAATTACTACTTTGAAACAACTACCGGCTAGAGTTGTAGTACTTATCTCAACCCTTCCGGCCTAAGCATTCGACGACAGAGATGGCTAGAAACAGACGTCGTGGCGGTGGTGGCAGAAACCGTTCGAATAACAACAACTCCAACAACAACAACACCAACAACAACTCTAATATGAATAGCAACCATAACAACGGTCGTAACAACAGTCGTAACAGGGGCGGTGGCAACAATGGAAACCAACAGACAGTCTGTAGACATTGCGGTCGTAACAATCACGCTTCAGACAATTGCTGGTCAAGACCAAATAACCAGAACAACAGGGTTCAGAGATACAACAACAATAATCATAACAACAACAACAGGCAAGGAATAAGGCTACCTTGTATCAGGTGTGGACTCTTTGGTCATGATACTAAAGATTGCATGGCGCAGGAATTGCCCCTAGAAGAACAGTGCGAATGTTCCAACGAATATCATTACACACATCAGTGTCCGTGGGAACGAGATCCACTAGCGAGAGAGATAGCAGATGGTCAGGCCAAGGGCTTGATATGTAGATGGTGCAAGGACAATGGTGAGGGTGACCACGACTATACCTCCTGTAGAGCCGTCCTCAGGTTTCGTGCCGAGCTTCTCAAGATGATATACAGCCAATATGACCACCTACCTTTCTGCTGGCATTGCAGCGCCGACAATCATAGAACCAGAGCATGCGACAAGCCCGTTGCTGAGATGGATCGGGATAAATGGAAGAGTCTCGTCACCGGCATCATTGCGGACTGGACGAAGAAAGATGTACCCTGTTTCGCAGGCCAATACATGGATTCAGAAGACGCAATCATAGCGGGTCAGGACTCGCGGGCCCCAATCGCCACAAACTATCAGTGGTGCTTTCTGTGCAACAACTTTGGCCACACCTTGTCCGCTTCTTGCGATGTTGAAGAGTACAGGCGAAGGTGCCCACCGAGTTACAGGAACAAAGAAGTTTGTACAAAGCGACCTACATACCCGCCACCTCCATACACGTACACGCCACTAAACCAGTCCGCTTACCCGCATTGTCGGACCTGTCCGCCTCGCCCAGGCGACTCCCACTCTCTCACTAGTCCGCTCCAGAATCAAGGAACGATTATGCGGATATGTACAAACACACATTGTACAGCCGTGATAAAGTTCCTAGAAAATCCAGGCCCACATGGTGAAGCCGTACAATGTTCCAAATGCCGCACCTTCAACGTCTCGCCCATGACGAAACAGAACAACCTTCAAATCGACAGCCATTTAGGCTCAAGCCTAAAAGCTCTAGCACAGCTCAAAGACACAGGCATCCTAGACCTGCTCACAGGCAACAAAGGCAAAAACGACGCCGATATCGCAAGAATCGAACAAGACCCCTACCTCGATCTTGGCCATCGCCCCTCTGCACTGCTTAAAAAAGGCCATCTGCTGATCGGATGGCCGAGTCAGCAACCCAGATACACAGACCAGAACATCATTGTGCCTACGACTGGAAAACCTCTCTATGCCGCTAACGGTGAGGACATTTTCAACGAGCCGGGGAATGCGCAGACGTACTTTCCGCCAATCATCTTCAAGGCCTCGAAGGGCGATCTAGAGATTCAAGACCAGGCTAAGCACCCCATTAATATGGGAGGTCACCTGGGGATGACGTTACAGTGCCGGGTGTGTAAATGTGATTCCGTTGTTATTGACGACGAGGCAGATATTGTTATGGCAGGGACTACGAAGGCGAATACGTTGGGCTTGGGGATTGGGACCCCTCTATTTTTGCAGACAGCGCATCCAACAAAGTGTCGGTGTTTGATCATTAATGGGGGGAATCCGGAGTTGGAGTGGACTTAGTCAGGTTGAGAAAGGTGAGTCAGTGTGTTTCGTGGTGTGTACATTTGTCATTTGCTCTATTACTGTTTCTTGTACTGCATATCAGATTGCGAGTGTTTTCAAATAATTCGGTTTTTTTATTCACACGCCTTGTTTAACGTTAAATCAACATGAGTGATTTCTTGGCAACTATTCTGGCAACTATTCTCGGGTTGGAAAGAATGGACTATATACTTAGATGATGTTCTAAAAGACCGTGTAACGAGAAAGGTGTAATCCTACCTCAGAGCCAACCAGATATTGGCCTTTGAAGTCCGGACAGCAGTACCTCCGACAATGCTACATATTTTCAATGCAATTACGCCTCACTACTTGCCCAACCTTGTGCCTTGTAGAATGTTTTCAGATATCAAAGCTGCAGGGTTCCAAAGCTGTGTAATGATAAGCTTAGGAAAATGACAGAATGTAGAAGCTCAGCCTGTCAATTGGTACCGTAGATTCGATCTTATGGGTTAGGATGTCCACGCTATCGTAGATCCTAGAGGTAATAAGTGCCCACGTCTCTTTTAGATTTCCACCTTTAGGGAAGAGAAGGAAAAGGAAAAGGAGAACACGTGCACCTCACACGACCAGTCCAGTCACGATGATTCCCTTCCTTCCCTCCAATCACAGCATCGCCGTAAACAACCACTCCTTCTTCCCGATCCAGCAATCCAATCGTTCAGGGTCCCATGATACTCCAACCCCTAACCAGCTGCACACGAGTCTCCCGTCGAATATCTCAGATCCTCCTCTTTGGATCTTTCGAGATCGATCGACGACCGGCTCGTCTCACAGAAGCACAAGTGCATAGCGTCGTGCGTCGTTGCATCGTTGCCGTTACTTACTACACAACACAACACAACATAACAACACATGTCATATGCATTGTACCGAGTCGAAATCCAATGTGACAGTCCCGAGTGGCCCAATCGCACCTCAACAACCCGCTCTTGTCCCTGTTCTTATACCTATCCAAGCAGAGACATGTGCCACATTCTCTCTCTTTTCTCCCACCTCCTTTCCCTATTTCCCATCCTTCCCTTCATACATCCATTCCCTATCTCCCTCGCATCTCGCATCCCCCAAGAAAAAACCGAAACGAAACGAGCGAACGAACGAACGATATCCTCGGTTCTCTATACCGACAGACCTCCTAAAAGAAGAAGCCAAAATGGGCCGCTACATCCCCCTCCTAGGCTGTCCGTCCCTCCGTTCCTCTCCACTCCCTATGCCACCCCATCCCATCCCATCCCATCCACGACACTAACATCCCTCCCCTCGCACAGACATCTCCACACCCCAAATCCTCTCATCGCACCCTCTCCCCACCTCCCGCACCTCCCCGCGCTTCATCCCGCTCGCGCTCCTCGCGCTCCTCCTCCTGATCTCCCTCACGGCCCTGCAACCGCTGCTCGGCCTCCTGCTCCCACACACGGAATTGGCGACTCAATGGCCGCCTGGAATGCACTGTGCGACGTGTAGCGAGACGTGTGGTCGGAACCGAGGGCTCTGTGAGGAGTTGGGGTGTGTGAGGATGGTTAGGGTGGGAGGGGGAATTGGAGTGGGAGACCGTGGGCTGTAAGTTTTTTTTTGTTTTTCTTTTTTTTTTTTTCCGGTGCTAGGATTTCTGTTGTTCGTTTTTAGGGAGGAGGGAAATTGGGGTATTGGGGACGTAGTAGTGGGCTAACGTGTGATGGTTTTTTCGGGATGGTAGGAAAAGGTCATGGGGTTTCAGATGGTGTGTTGGATTACGGGGGGTTTGGAGGGCGAGGGCGTTTGGATGAATGGGGGTGGAGAGGGTGGGGAGACGGATTGAGGGAATGGGAATGGGAATGGGAATGGGAATGGGAAATCAGGAATATGACGGTTGGGGATGTAGCGAGGAGATTTCGTGGCGTAGGCTTAGGCGTAGGCTTTTGAAGAAAGGGGGGGAATATATATATCACACTACCAATCACGAAAACGACGCCGTAACTTTCCGTACAAAAAAAACCAATATGCATCTCCATCCCCCCCCCCCCCCCGGGAACCTCTCACGAACCTCGATACGTCGTGTACCCAAACGGTCCCAACAGCACCGGTACATGATAATGCTCTCCCTTAGCCTCTTCCCTGA
Source organism: Dendryphion nanum (assembly GCA_020744415.1). Taxonomy (NCBI): domain Eukaryota; kingdom Fungi; phylum Ascomycota; class Dothideomycetes; order Pleosporales; family Torulaceae; genus Dendryphion; species Dendryphion nanum. The sequence continues at coordinate 395,321 of JAGMWT010000004.1, read as the reverse complement.
CCACGAACCTCACCTCGACCTCGGGGAAAAACGTCTTGACCCCTCTTTCTCCAAAATACGCCTCGGTGTCGAAGCGCAGACTCCAGTGCTGGTCGCCGGGGGTTTTGAAGGCGTCGGGGAGGGAGAACGGGGTCGTGAAGGGTGCGCTGGAGGCGGAGGGGTCCCACGAAGTGACACGGCCGTCGGTGTTGGTGAGGGAGGTGTAGGATGTTGGAGTTTGGGGTTGGGAGGAGGGGGACGAGGACGAGTGGAGGGTGAGGATTACGGGGATGGAAGCAGCGGGGCGGCCGAGGGTGGTGTCGAGGACGTGGCATGTTATTGGGGGTTTGGTTTCGGTGGACATTGTGGTGGTAGTGGTGGTGGGAGGTTGGGACGAAGAGGTGAGGTGCGCGGATAGAGCTTCGATTCTGGTGGTTGCGGTTGCGGTGGGGGGTGGGGTTGGCATGCGAGGCGTATCGAGGGGGAATGCGTGTGCGAATAAGAGTGAGTGAGAGTAAGAGTGCGAGGTTGAGTGTAGAGTGTAGAGTGTTGACGTTGCGTGGAGGTATGCTGTGGTGTTGGAACCAGTCGCTACAAGCTTAAGCTTCTAGAATCGAGCTCGAGCAAGGGCGAATTGAGAAGTCGCAGGTGCAAATCCGCAAAACAGGTGACGTCGTAGAGTTGGATATTAATATGGCAGCGTGCAATTGCGTATAAAAGAGTCGTAGAAAAGAGAAGAGACGAGAGAGAGGAATTGCTATCATCAGATAGACACGAAGAAGCAAGCAAGCAAAGCTCTACCCCTCCATCTATCAGATCCACCTGAATCGTCATGGGCATCGGACCTCTCCGCCTCAACGTGAGCTCAAAGCGCCGATCCCCGATACATCGTGCCTGTGCAACAACTCAATTCAATTCAATTCAACTCAACTCAACTCAATTCAACACCAGAATCCCTATCCTTTCCTTCCATCCTCCTGCATACACTGGGTACCGCAACATGCCCAAGTCGAATCCTCATCCAAACCTCCCCCACGGATGCACCCACCGCACTTCGGAGAAGTCCCCCCAATCCCACCCACGCCGTCGCGTTTCATCCCTCGTCCACCAAAAATCTCTAGCATGATTAGGCCCGTTTCACAACCCAATTTCCTTCGATCTGGTCGCACGAGGCACGCACGCAGACAGGCACCGGGCGCAGGCCAGGAAAACTTACCTTGACACTTGCCTGGTGCCGACGCTGCTGCTGCTGTACAACGACGCTTCTGCAGTGTGCTGATCGCAATTCCTACTCAATTTTTTTTTTCCTTTCCTTCTAGAGCCTTAATACTGTAACTTTGTACTCTGCAGTGGCACTTTGAAAGTCTAGACCTCGGGTTAGTACAGTCGTCGTCGTCGTCGTCGTCGTAGTAGGTAGTAGATCTAAAGATGGAATGAGATCGATCAACAGACTATCGATATCAAAAAGTGGAGACCTTGTGAATCAGGGCAAATAAGACGGATCCTTTTGTTGGCCTTCGCCAGGACTGACTGAGACATTCATTTCACATGGAGATTTGACATGGACATGTTCAATTGTTGACTCTTGAAATCTTCATTTCAAATCATCTAGATAGCTGAGGTGCCTATATATCCCATGGATTCATACGTAGAGATAGTATAGTGATAGGTACATAGTAAAAATGAGGCTGATATGCAGCTTCACCTCATGGTAACTCATGCATTCGCGTTTTGCACAATTGGGCATCGCACATGCAATCGACGTCCAACATTCGCATTTCATCTCGCTCTGGAAATAGGAAAGATTCTTCCCATTCATTCTGTCCATCCTGTTCAGTTTCCAATCCATCCATCCATCCACCTATCCATCCATGCTTCCATACAGTGGAGCATTCAACCCAATCCTCCATGATCAAAGGGGTATCGAGATACAAACGGGTATCTCATAAGAATTGAAGAATAAGGTACAAGAAATTTAGGGGTAGTAAAAAATAAAAGGAAAAGATGGGTCGAGGTCTGTGTGCCGTGAAATGGCAAGTGATATCTGTAGTAAATTCCCAAGAAAGGCTCATCGGATCTCTGTCCGAAGGCTCTGTGATTCCGAAACGCCAGCGCCGATAAGCTTGTCTAAGCTTGTCATCTCATTGCATGTTCAAGACTGTTTAGTTCAAATCGCTCCTGTTGACGTCCGAGAAGGGACTCTGGGTACGTTTCGACGCCGTGCTTCCGCGCTTCGATGACTCTTCGGCGATGGGGGTCATGGGTGCGCGCAGGCCGCTCGAGGACGACGTGTGTCGCTGGAGCATGTCGGGCCGCGATGAAGGTTCCATGGCAGAGGGATCTGCGAACGGGCTCTGTATCGAGCTTGGTGTATCCGATATGTCGGTAATCTGTGAGTCGCGCATGAGGCTGCGGCGTGCGCGCGAGTGGTCATCGTCATCGGAGTCCGAGTCGGAATCTGCGTCAGCAGCAGCAGCGCGGCGAGCGCGAGCATGAGCAACACCGTCGTCAGACGAGGCTACCGATATTCCTGTCAATGGTCGCGATGCTAGCGAGGTGTTGAGAGTGCTGGTTGCCGAGGAGTCGGTTGCTGAAGAAAGAGTGTCTGTGCCTGCACTCCGTGGTGGCGTGTTCTCAAACGATGGCTTCTTCTTGGTGATATTGAGGGCACGGACCGGACCTAGAGTAGCAGTGCTTCGAATCGAGTTGTTGGGGCTCAAGGAAGAGGCACTCAGCATGCGAGGCATCTGGATGCGGACGGGTTGGGCCGTGTGCTTGGGATCTATTTGAGGAACGGGAGGTGTGTTCATGCCAGGAGTTTCGGCTGGCGAGCTAGAGCCGCTCGATTTGACACTGACAACGGCGGCCTTGCCACGGACGATCGTCTGTGCTGGCAATGGAGAAACGATAGCGTTCTGGCGATACATGGTCGAAGCAACGCTGCCCCGGGCGAGGCTGGGTGCGATGCTCGTGCGGGCGTAACTGCTACGGGCATCGGTGGAGTCGGAGGCCATGGAATCGCGGAAGTCTGGGAGGAAGAAGTGCTGTTCTGAGGCGGCATAGGGACTGCTGAGTGCGGACGAGGGAGACATGGCGGGGATCGGGGGGACGGGTGGGACGAGGAGGTCGGGCGAGCCGGGCCCTGAGCGGTTGGTGACGCCTGGGATGTAGGCAATCTGGATGATGTTGGATGCGCGGGTGAGGACGGACGAGGCCATGGAGGCGACGGTGTGTGTCGAGGCTCGGGTGCTCCTGCGGGAGACGAAGTCGTTGTCCATCTTTTCCTGCTCAGCCATGTCCACCTCTTGCCAGTCTCCTTCATCGTAAGCGCGCCGCCGACCCTTCAAACAGAACTTCCATATGACAAAGGTGAGGATGGCGATAAAGGCAACTCCTCCAATGACCCCTCCAGCGATGGCTCCGACGTTGGGACCCTTGGGAGGTGGTGCTGTGCTAGCGATGGGGTCGAGGTCGTTGTCCATGCAGCTCGCAAAGGCGCAAGTATCGCAGGTCTTTGGTGTGATTACGCATATCTGGTTGGCGTTGCACTTGAGTGAATCGCAACCTGGGGCTTGCTTCTCGCACTCGACGCATCGCTTGAAGATGTTTCGCAGGACGTTGTCGGCGTCTGGAGGCATGTTAGTAGGTGGGAAGTAGAAAGTGGGAAGTGGGAAGAAATGCGTAGGCATACCTCTTCTCGTGAAAGAAGCCATATTGAAATGGCGGGGAGACCACTACGGGTCGTTGTCGAAGAGTCGGAGTCCGGAGGGAGGATAGTAAATGAGGACAGAGGGTTTGGAGGGGGGTTAAGGATGGAGTTGGTAGGCTGGTGGGATGGGGATCTGCGCAGCACGAGTTCCGGAAAGGATGTACGACGACCGAGGACGAGAACAGAGTGCGACGTGTGTGAATGAGCGGGAGTTTAGTATAGTATAGGCTGGGCCGAGTAGTTGTTGTTGTATTGGTGGTGGTGGTGGTGGTGATGTTGCGCAGAGCTAAAAGGAGGGAAAGTGGACGAGATGGGTTGAAATGAGGCAGGGCAACGAGAGACCAATAAAAGGCGGCAGAGAGCGGAACAGAGAAGGACGAGGATAAAGAGAGCAAGGAATAATAACGAATGACAGACGACGACACACACACACACACACAACACACACAAACACTTGTATGCGCACGCAACACTCTCGGTCTTTTCTCTTTGGCGACGGTCGAGAAAAGAGACGGTGGTTTGAGGGTTCGTGATGAGGTGGAGAGGTGGAGAGGTGGAGGAGGTGAGGTGAGGTGTGAAGAGAAGCGCGGTGAGAAGTGGTAAGTGGTGGTGGTGGTGGTAGGTAGTGGTGGAAGGGAAGGGGCAACAGCGGCAACAGATAGGGTAGGGTAGGGCAGGGCAGGGCAGGCACGCAGGCCAAAGGGCAAGAAGCGACGCTCGGGGCTCTTTCTCTTTGACAGGGAAGGGCCGGGCAGGGCAAGGCAGGTGCAGTTGGAACCTCTCAGGGCGCTCTTTCCAGTCGCTCAGGGCGCAAGTGCCAGCTAGGCCAAGGGTTGGCCGTCTTGTCCCGAAGCGGCTAGGGTGTTTCGCAACGGGCGGTGGAGTGAGTGGCCAGGCCAAGACGTGCGACGTGCGGGCGACCGAACGGGGGGCGAGAGCAGCGGGCGGCTCGTTCAAAGGGAAGAGAGGGAGGAAGGGGAGAAGGGGAGAAAGGATGCAAAACACAATCAGCGTGCACGTTCGTCTTTGTCTTTGTCTTCGTCTTCGATGGGGAGACGTGAGAAGGGGACAAAGAGACGTGGGAGGGACGATGGGACGGGTGAGGGTGGTACCTAATTATTGTCTGCCAGTGTGCCTGGTGTGCCTGGTGTGTGTCTCCTCCAGCTGACCTACTGTATATAATAGCTGCAAGCCAACTGCTACTGCTACTGCGACGGCGACGGCTACGGCTACGACTACTGCCAAAGAAATGCTGGTTGGTGGTGGTGTGCTGTACTACAACATGTCCGCCCATCCCTGGCTTATCCCCCCCATAATTCCCCGGGCTGTGTGCCTGGAACCATCCCCCATCCTCTCCAGTCTCTCTTTTTTTCTTTTCTTTTTTTCCTTTTTGCCCACTCCTCCCTCTGTACCTGTGGCACTGTCGTAGCCGTCATCTGTCTAGTCAGAGTCTAATCTATTTTTTGCTGGGTGAACAGTGAGCCGTTGGGAGAGCCGGACGCTGTGTCCTCGTCGTGGCTCCTCCCTTCATCTCGGCCGTTTCCATCCCTTCGCCATCTCATGCGTAGCGCCAGTGACTCCACCTTTTCTCATCCCACAGTCACTGCTCCTCCAAACAGAACAAAACCCATTCTCCGTTTTCAAATACATAATTACCCTTCCTGTACATGGTGCCTTACCATGGGCTGCACACATTGGTATTATCCTCCGTCTCGTCTATGTGCCTTGCGGGCAATCCTCCAACTTTGGCCGGCTTTCCCGCCCCCCCTCCCTCCCTCCCTCCCCCCACCGCACACACACACCCAAGGATTGCAACTGGGGCCGCTTAATGCTCCGCCGCCTTTCCCAACTGTTGCTGGCTGACCACCACACACGCTTTCTCGCTCTGCGTCCCTCCATGCTTCATACAATGGCTCGCCTTAATCCCCGGCTACTGTACTGTTCTGTGTGAATTCGCCTGCCCGCCGTCTGGCTAAATCCAAACCCGTCGCCCTCCCACTTAACCCTCTGCAGCCACCACTACTTGGCCAATATATCGATATCAACCTCCACGTGCGGGGTTTCTGCACAGAAACCCTCTCTCTCTCTGGGCCACCACCTGAACCTTCTCTCTAGCCCTCCAGACCGCACGGCAACACGGCAAATCCATTCGCCTCCCCGACATTCCCATCATCTTATCGTGACCCAGTCGGTTGATCTCGACTTTCTGTGAACGTATTGTCCATGCCCCCATGGTGCAATACGAAGCCACCCTGCCACACCCTGCACGGCATTGCAGCTGGGAAAGGCGCCACCAAATCTTACCCAAACTTCTATCCACAAAAATTTAATGCGCCTCCGCTGTCAGGCCAATTTGAGAGAGTTTTTTCGTCAATCTCTCGCGGCAGTTCCCGCTACACAAAACCACGTCGCTATTTTACACAGCAAATCTCGGCCCTGAGCCAACCCCCCCTGACCCATTCAAATCTCTATCCTAACTAATTATGACTTCTGTACCACTCTCCACCTGTCCCTTTCGGATAGGATAACCCTTTTGTCTTTGGGCAATTTGCAACATGCACCTCAACCGTACTGTGTAGATTGACCTATCGACCATACACAGGACAGCCAATGTGTGCGTGAGTGTATAGTGTGTGTCCTCTACCTACCTACATACTCATCTGCGCACGCCACGCCACGCCTCACGCCTTACTCATTCTTCTAACCACGAATTGAATCCCATGATGCAATGCAATCCTTCTCGTGTGAAGTGTCCGAATCAAAATTAGTCTACAACTCCTCCATCCTCCTTCCTGCTCATACTCATTCATATTGTCACCAGTACGTATCATGTCATCTTTCTTCGCTTCGGATTGCTGCACGCTGCCAACAGACTCGCACGTGCACGCACCCTTCCAACGTCGTGCCTTCCTTCCAACGTCGAATGCCGAAGACCCCCGTCATCATCATACAATCTCATCGCAGCCCCCCGGCTTACAGTACCGTTCATCGAAGTATGGACCCAGTCCTAGTATCTATACCAGCTCGGTATATCGTCCAAACGCCTCCCTGTCCTGCCTCACAATGTACCCAAAACGAGCCGCGCCAATACCTCCTCGGGTGCCGGCCAGTAGATTTGCTGGTGTTGCACGAGGAACCCAAGTCAGCATCTCCTCGTTATTTGCCCACTCTCTAATCCACGAGCCAATTGATGCACTAGAATCCCCATCTCACTGTAAGCCCTTGCCGCGTAGAGAATTAACATTCATGCTATACACCCATCTCTACCATCAGACTGGTCAAGTCACATCGTGAATCATTTCTTGGTGGATCATCAGGTTTTCGGCTATGATCCATGAACCATGGGTACCATCATTTGGACTTTTTTTTGTTTTGTTTTTGTAAATGTGCTGCTGATGCTGATCCGGTACTTGGGGCTCCGAGACGATTTATCTCCGTGTCTTGGGTATGGGTTTCTGTGGAAGAACGGATAGACCAATGATTAGGCAGAGAAGGGGACCGCGCGTCGTGTTCCTTTTTTTTAAAAAAAAAGAAAAAAAGAAAATGGTTTTGTCATCAATGTCTCTGTTTAATTGTTTTGATCATCTGGTAAATATACGGTGTCTATACTCCTGACATAATACCAATATCATATTTCATATTCATTCACTGGTTCGTTCCCTGTCCTATCTCGTTACATCGCACCCTGACTATCTTCTCACACCACTCTTTTCTTTGATCTCGTTTACTTGCCACTTCACACCACCACAGTAAAGTACCGTTACATTTTGACATTTAGTCGTGTATTGATTCGGAAGGGCCAGGGCTCCGGATGCATAACATGGAGGAACCTCTCCAGAAACATTCAACTTCGGGGGAGGGGGGAGGGGGGATATAGACGAAACCGAATCAAATAGGGAAACCAATCTCGTCCTATCATTGGAATGTGCTGAATTAGGGACCTTTCTGCCTCTTCCCTCTTCATCCTAGGCCCGAATACAATTCTGATATTTCCATGCCCACTTTGCTAGCAGGGAAATAGAAGAAAAATCACAGATAAAAGATTTCTCTTCTTTGGTTGCAGCAGCGGGTAGCGAACACATGGTAGACTTATCCAGCTACCTAATACCAATCAAATCTCGCCGTTTCCATGCGTTGGTGGTGCGGGTGATTCGGGTGGTTTGGGGGGGATTGGGAGTAGGTGCCTGAGAACCAACAACTGCAAAAATATACCAAAAATAGCATGAAATATTAATGAGACAAAGGGATGGACAGGTTAGTTTGCTAGAATAGAAAGAAGAATAAGGACTAGTTTCAATGAATATCCGGAGAGAGAAAAAAAAGAAGAAAAAAACGAAAGTCATGATTCGAGACCGTGATTCCGAGTCACGATTTCGCTTTTGTGGAACGACGGAGATGGGGATTGTTGGTTGACTATTATTATTATTATTACTATCGATGGGAGGAGTACTGAGAGAAGAGATGTTGCATGCTGATGTGATATCCTCCTGTGTAATCCTAGATCTTGATGTATGGGGTGCATTGTTCTAGATATGTACATCCTTCTACAGGTACCGCGCGGGAGTGTGCAGCGTCTCAACCGAGAGAGAGAAATCGGAAGCATGGGATCTGATCCGAGGATATATCTGTGTATATCTGTGTATGTTGATGGCTTTCGGACTTTGCTGGGTGATGTGAGGATACGGTTGTTGATGGTTGGATTTGATCTGTTGTCTTGTGTTATGAATGTGCTTTTCAGTGACGAAATACGGGACTTTTGATAACTCGACGGGAACAGTGGATTGATGTGCTCATCGATAGCGTTTTCTTCTTCTATCTCGTTGCCGCTTGAATCCCTCACATCGTGGGTTTGTCCTTTTTCGGTCCTTCCTTCCTCCACTGGTATGTCCTTCTTTCCACGTCCGCAATTCCGATCCGCGACTGGCGGCGCCTGCCTTACCGCGCAGCATACACAGGAATCAATGGCGAGACGAGTGTCAGCTGTTTATGGTTCCTTCTTCTTCATCTTCTTCTCTTTCTTCTCCCAACTGTACTTCATGAGACGAACGAGATCTGCGATTCAGAGCTTTTCCACCAACATCCTCTATTCTCTCGCCGCTTGCCTCACAACACTTACGCCACCGCCGTACTTGATGCCGTCTCAGTGACGAGCTCTGGGACGTGTATATTACACGTTGAGGCGATTCCGTGACTCTCACACACAGTCTTTGGGCCAGCCAAATCTCACCTGCCCGCCTACCTACCTTCCTACTACGCAAGCGTCATCACGGCGGACTAGACAGACTGTATCGACGCTGAGATAGCGGAATACGGGTATTAGAAAACTGGAATACTGGGGCTACAGAGTCTGGTCGGGTCAGGTCAGGTCAGGTCAGTCAAGTCCTTTCCTTTTTATCTCCACACAAGAGGTGCCGTGTGCAAAAGCAACATGGGAACGGGTGGGACGTTGTACACGACATGCAACATGCCGAAGATGGACTTCTGAGAGTGGCATCTCAGCCCTTAGAGTGTGTTGTCGATGATGGATTTTGGAGATTCCGGGATGGGTCCAACCGTCGCGAGACGATGACAATTCATCGCTGGCTCCTTTCACCAACCTGGACGGATGGGCAACCATCTAGGCTTTCTCCAGCCAGGGCTCCTCCTCAATTGGCCAATCCCATGACCGGAAATTCCCGACCAGTCAAAACCAACCCGCTCCATAAGATTTTTCAAGATACAATATCTCTTCGCAAAACACGCACAAGTTGGATGTTGTAATGGGTTTTCGATGTCTACACACTCCACATCATCGAATTGTCGGCATGGCTCTCCGGGTTGATGCAAGCGAGGGTTGAATTTTGCCGATCGCGGCTCGAGCGGCGAGCGTTCTTCGATCGGACCAGGTGGCACGATTCCGTCGAAGGCCCTGGAGCGGTCTCCACCCTTCTGCTCGTGTGCTACCCCTAGGCAGGCCAGGCCTCTTCTGCTTGTGTCGAGTTTTCTTTGTCGAGTTCGGGCAATTGATCCAGCAGAAAGAGACAAAGGTCAACTTTCCGATCTGTAGACAACCGAAAACCGTAACCAGATTCCCCCTCCGAGGACCAGAAGAGGTGAGGGGTGCGGGTGGAGAGTGGTGTGTTGGCACAGTTGGCAACGTCGCTGCCAAAAGGGGCAAAGATCTGCTGTGTCTTGTCCGCCGCGCATCTCTCTTCTCTCCCCGGGCTTCTCTCTCAAGGCTGTTGGCCCGCAGCTCAGTCTCGTTGGCGCTCTGGTTGCTTACAGGCCCCGAATGCCGACACGCTCGCTGAGTGGTGAGTGGCAGGGCCGCTGGCCGCTTCGCTTTGTGCTGCCGCCATCCTGGAGTGAACAATTAGTGAGCAGGTGTGGTCCGTGTGCAGCGCACACCCCAAGAGGGAACAGTGACGTCTCTCCCCTTTCGCCTCGCTCGCGTCATCGATGTTTCTCACCCTCAACTCGACCTCTGATTTTTTCACCACGACCCCAACGAGCCCACGAGGACTGCGTTGACCATCGCGACTCTGTCAAAACGACCAGCGCATCTGCAAAATTTCATTACACGTGCTTTTTGCCCGCGTGAACGAGCCAACGGCCCAGAAACGCCGTTGCGCCCTCTTTTTCAGGAGTGACGGGACTTGTTACATACGTCATCAACCTCACTCGAGGACTGCATTCCACCCCAAACACAACATTCTGCCCATCTGCTTGGCTGCCCAGCTGTGAAAGCCAGAGCCGTGACCGGATAGAGTCGTTCCAAACTCCGCTCTCATCCAATCTCCTTGGGTACGTCCCGTTCGTTGTCGCTGTCGCTTCCTGTTGTCGCACACCGCCCAAACAGCCAACCTGTTCCACTCTGCCCTCCATCGCCTCACACAACGCTCGCGACACTCGCGACACTCGCAGTATCCTGTGAGCCTCAAGTCCATTAACAATCGACCATAGGTTATCGCTGTCTTGTACATTCCTTTCGCTGTGAGCGTGGGTGACCGAGTTTGCGTTCGAAGCGCGAGCGTTGAGTTAGTCCCGTAGAACCTTTAGTACCACCGCTGCCGATCCTGCATTCACATCCCCGGACCACACCGACGTCACCATCGTCACCACCGCCGTATCCATGGCCGCTGCCTCGACCGTACATTCGAACTCAAAGATGCCATCTCCAAAGAACAACAAGAAGACGTCTGACGTCGTGACTAAGGCTGGTATGTACACACCCATTGTTCTTCTGCCTCATCACACGTTGCCACTGTGGCCAACAGGACTCAACATGTCCCATGCACCATCCTCAACACCATCGCCATCATCGCTATGTACTTTACGCTATGTTGCATGAAGTTAGATGAGTCTGGCTAATTGTCCTGTCGCATAGAACCTGTCGAAGACAAGACCTCAAGTACACAAGAACAATGTGAGTTGCCCAAGAAGAAGAACCACCTTCGCCTATCCCCACCATACTTCCTACCTCCGCAAGCGCATCAATCTTTCTGCAAATCATATAGGGATATGGGAACTGACACATGGGCAGCACCTACTACTGACGCCGCGACCTCACAAGTCGAATCGAAGCCTGCCGCTGCGAACGCGCCACTCGCTCCTCCACCTCGACCTGCCCCAACAACAACTGGCGATACTCCAGACTACTTCAATACCGTCCACAACCCATTCTCGCTCGAACCGAATGTGTTCGAGCAGTCTTTTGGCAACCCTTCGTCAGAAACTCCTGGGCGCACCGTTCTCCCACCCGTCGCGAACATTACTTCTCCATCGCCACTTCCGGGAATCACCCCGGGTTGGCAGTCGTTACGAGCAGGGCCATTGAGCCCTGCCATGCTAACGGGCCCGACTTCGCAAACTGATTATTTCAGTGAATCATTCCGTGGCTTTCCAACACCAAACGAATCCTCTTTGCGCACAGGCCTGACACCCGGTGGAGGCGGGTCTATGTTCCCAGCGCCTTCACCCAACACACAGGCTCTTTTCAACTTGCAAAGCGGTGGCGTAACGCCCAGTACTGCCGACTTCCAACAGTCTGCTTTGCGCGCGGCCGCGCAAGCTTCTCAGACCAATAAGATCGCAACAACTTCTGCCCCAACCTCTCAACCCGAAGCAGCACCCGTTGTAATGGACCGCCAAAACTTCCCACAAGTACAGCAGCAAGGCCCAGCGCAACGTGCCCAGAACGACCACTTTGCGAATCATGACGTCAGCAACGCTGCCAATGACTTACTTTCCTTTGCAACCCAGAACGGTGGCACACGCAATGGTGCCCAAAGTTATCCTATGACAAGTCAACCCCAGCAGGTGAACAACATCGGACATATGCCCGTCCAACCCGTTACTCAGGACAACGGACGCCGCGGCACCAAAGGATCCATCAACAGCATGGCAGGCTCCGCCGACACTGGTGATTTCTCCGACAGTGGCCACAGTGAACAAGCAAAATCGAGTACTCGACCGTCTCGTGCCAAAAAGGGTTCTGCCAACACCAAGCAAGCTGCCGGTAACAAACGGAAAGCTGACGACCCGCCCAAGAGCGCAAAGAAGCCAAAGTCTATCAACGGTGGCATGTCTGAAGACATGATGATGATGGACTCTGAGGACGAAGCCAGTCCGCCGCCAGATGAAAATGGTAAGAAGATGACAGATGAGGAGAAGCGAAAGAACTTCCTTGAACGGAATAGGGTCGCCGCCCTCAAGTGTCGACAACGGAAGAAGCAGTGGTTAGCCAACCTCCAAACCAAGGTGGAGCTGTTCAGCACCGAGAATGATGCCCTTTCGGCTACCGTCACCCAACTGCGTGAGGAAATCGTCAACCTTAAGACGCTCCTTCTTGCCCACAAGGACTGTCCCGTGTCACACGCACAAGGTCTTAGTGGTATGAACATGAACACCTTCCTTGGCGGAGAGCCCGCTCACCAGAACCCATACGGCATTGCCCAAATGCCAAACGGTGTCCAGATGGGCATGCAAATGCATCAAGGAGGCCAAATGCAAGCCCGGTTAGTATACCCCGCCCCTCTACAGGTTCCACGGGCGGATAGTGCACTGGACGACGAAAAGCCCTTCCAACAGAATCCTTACTTACCCCGTCACAGTTAGTATTGGGGTTCTGTCCCGCACGGCGGATGATTGAATGATAATCACGATCCGGATATACCCCCTTGTAATTCTCCATGCCTCTTATCAACCTTCACCTGTACAACCGGACACTGGCGGCCCCGTTCTACCTTTCGAATCACATTATTCCGGGGCACACATTCATACCGGCGGCGCAAACCACTTTTTTCCTTCCGTAATCTCTGTCGGCCGAACTGTAGATAAATGGGCGGTTCGCGTCAAAATCGGGGCGTTGACGGCGCGAAATGAACACTGATCATCTATACATGGCACCTGACCCCCCGAACTGCTCTTTCAACCGCGTCATCGTCACCTTCGTACGTGGCGAGGATGAGAGTGCACGTTGCGGGGTTGGGCAAGCTTTAAATGGCGTTGTGGATCTGGTATGATTCATGGGTACTTTTTGTCATTCCTTATCTCCTTTGTCTCTCCTTCTGTAGTAGCATTCTCCGAACATCCCGGTCTTGTTTTACATTCATGATAATTGCAACAATAGGGAATTCGGGAATTGAGGTGGAGGCGAAGGGGGAAACATGGATGAAATATGGGAATCTTTTGATTTTGATTTCTTTTATCTAAATTCCAACCACGCACACGCTCGGGACGAACATTGACTGTATGGGATGCAATGGGAGGGAATTGGTGGAACGGGAAATGTCAATGTCGTTTGGGATGTGGTGGTGGGCTTTGGGTGTGTGTACGTCTAGCCTCCAATGAGATGATGTAATTACAATTTTGGTGTATATTGCATTGTTGATGTTCACGATGCTGTTTTGCTGGATCTGTACCAGACAGATGCAGTAGTAAATGACACCATACTCATTATGTACGCGGGCATGCCGATTCTCTCTCTTTTTCTATCCGCGGTGCCAAGAACCTCGACTGTTTCACTGTGTCGTCATAGTTGGTCCTCATGCAAAGACGAATTACAAAGCCAGTGTGCGGTGAGTGGGTAGACAGGTTAGCTTCAGCTGCTATGTTTTGCGGTGAGGGGGGGGGGGGGGGGGGGGGGGTGCAATTTCTGGTGTTGAGGTTGGTAATACGTGGGTATTGCGTCATTGATATCTAATACAGAGGTACGGGGCACGAAAGTCTGATTCCGAGTGTGGAAGGAGGATGGGGAGCGTGCAGTGGACTCGGGATTTTGGTCCGGTGGCCGGAGTCGGGAGGTGGAGTTTTGGGCTCGAAGGTGGTCTTGTTGGGTAGGTAGGTGTGGATAGATGGATCGAATCGGGAAATGTGTAGATGTATGTGTTATTGTGTGTTTTGGGTGGTGGGAGTAGGGCTAGAGTATACTCGGTTGTGAGATGTATGGAGGATGGGATTTGATGGCGGATGTTGTGGGGTGTTTTGGCCTGGGTGTGTGGGCGTGAAAGACGTGGATGGGTCGTGGTGGTTTGGAATTGGGAGTCTGGGGTTGATTGGTCGGATGGGAGGGCCGGTGGGGTGATGGGCGGGATGGGTATCGGGAGAGAGATGGGATATGGGCAATGGGGAGATGTGGAGATGGGAATTAGAGAAGTGCAGGTTAAATGTAGTGGAGGCCTGAAATGGGGTTACTTTGTGGTCATGGGGTTTTTGGTGTGTATGCTTGACGATTGTTTTGAGACTGGTTGACTGTAAACATGTTTGATTTCGGGCTGAGATGGAGCGTTGTGTAAGTAATTGTTATGTTATTTTTATTTAGTGCTTGGTATTGCTTATTTAACGCCTCCGATTAGCCTTGATGTTTGAACGATTGATTGATTCAAGAGAGTATAATTACGTTGAAAGAAAACCTTCTACCCTGTAAAGTTGTAATCTCCGCTGCCGTTCCGTTCTGTACATACAACTTTCAGAAAGCACGGACTCCGTGTGGTATGAAACCCTTCTATAAACACGCACCAAATTAAACGAACCAAAAACAAGACGTCCGCGTAGTCTGACTCCCGTCCCATTCCACCCCCACCCAGGCCTCTCCATACTCTTCTCCCCCTAAGAGTCCCACACCGGCCCAAAAGCCCTCACTCCCCGCGCTTCCAACCCATAAACCACCTTCCTCGTTACCCTCTCGTTCCCCAACACAAACACTGCCTCAGCCCCAACACTCCTCTGCTCCCTAAACGAAATCCCCAACAAATCTGGCCGTCCCTTCATCAAGTCCGTATCAATAACTACGGCTTGCGGATCCACTTCCGCTACAACCTTACACAGCTCCTTCCCGTACGTCTTCTCGGGCGCCCGCGTGCTCCAGATTAGACGCACGAATTGGGAAGAAGGTTTGTGCAGGAGACTGGAGAGGGCGGGCGCGATGCCTGAACCGGTGGTGACGATTAGGACGCGCGGGTAGATGTAGGTGAGGGAGAGGACGCCGGGTTTTGGCCAGCCTTTGACCCAGAAGCGGGCGGTAGCGGGGTCGCATTTTTCTGGGTCAGAGTTGGCAGTGGAGATGGAGGGGAACTTTGTGCGGTGGATGGCTTGGGCAATTTGCGTTTTCGTCCAGTCGCCCGCTGCGGAGATGACTAGGGACGTTTCTGGGTTGTCGTTCTGTGGATCTGAATTGCTAGGGAAGGTGGCGAAGGGGTGGTATTGTCCTAGAGGATGTGTGGAGATGGCGAGGACGGAGAATCGGTGGGTTGTAGTTTTCGTCTGGAGGCGAAGGGCGTGGGGGGAAAGGAGATGCAGGGTGAAGGTCTCGCGGCGCAGGTTCAACCATGGGAGGATGATAAGGAAGGTTATGAGGATGAGGAGATGGAAGGAAGGGGTGTGGAGGAGAGTGTGCCCAAGGTTGGTGTAAGTGGGTTTGGTGTAGTGGGCTTGGAGGATGAGTTGGGCCCAGAAAACGAGGATCGAAGACCAGCCCAGGAAACGATGGGTGCGTTCGAAGGTGTTGTGGTGTGCGGAGCGGATGCTGGGGAAGGCGAGGATGCATATCAGGGATAGAATGACGGATAGGACCCACGTGAGAACGAGTACAGGAACAACGAAAAGACCTTGTTGAGCGGAACGTATAGTGAGAATGACAGTGAAGGCAAGAAGCCACAATGTCCCCGCAATAGCGGCTCCGGAATGTATCCCTCCATAAGTGTAGATGCGAGTAATGAGCAGCCGGATTCGTAGCGGAACAGACCACGGAACATGCCAGGCAGCACCGAAGATAATTTTAACGAAGAAGTCTTGCCGGACTATCAGGGCGAGCAGGAGATTTGCTGATGCGGCCGTGGCTAGATGATCCAACTGGAAAGGATTTGAAAGTAAGACTGCGAACCCAATCGCATTCATAATGAAAACCAGTCCAAAGAGTCGTTGATACGCAGTAAATAGCGTCCAGCGAAGATTCCTAAATACCCTCCAATAGAGTTTCGGTGGTAAGGGTGCTGCTTTGGGTTCAGCATTATCAAACGAACTCGCACTAGAATCATTGCGTAATGTCTCCGAAGAACTTGAAGCCTCTAGTATGTGGGGAATATACGAAGTGCTCCACCGTGTAGAATCGGTGTGAAGAGATATTTCGTCAAGTCGAGCATCGATGGGTTTAAGTGGTTTTGCGGATGTGGTTGAATAGAAGGTTGAGCGGCGAGGTGTAAAGGCGACGGTTATGACTGCGGAGTTGGATATGCCTTGGAGGTTCGGGAGTGTTCTGGACATGGCTGTGGATTGTTAGATCTGTATTTTTCATGTATCTTATGATATGACACTGGGAGAAGCAAGAGGGAGTATCTAGTTGTTCACAATGATGATATGAAGGTATCTTACTGTTATAGGGCCTTAATTTTGTTTGATATATTTCGAGATATCTTTTGACGAGTCTTTCTTGACAAGTGTGAATTGGGGAATCTGCTCAAGCAGCCTGAACGAATGTTGAAACCAACTAGTGAAGCAGTAATCCACAAGTTCTTTCGAGCAAGAAGCCTAAACAGCTCTGAACGATTTTCGAAGATAAATGAATGGAGAGAAAACCAATGGAGAACGTAAAGACACAATCCAGCTTGTTACTAGACATAAAGAGAAGTATTCTTCGACGCTGTTCCCAGATCCGCTCCTTTATATACATCTCCAAAGACACATTGTCCCTCCTGGGCTAGGATACCCTTGTGATGTGCCTCCCTTTGCAGGTTCCCCTACAGACAATCCTTATCTTTCTCATCACGCCCGAGGGTGAAGCACTGATGCTGTTCTGGAGTAGCGCGGGCGGGCTATGAACCACATCGTGCACGTACCCACGTGGACTTGTCGACTGCAGACTCTCTTAGAACACGGGATGTAGCGTGTCAGCCACATTTCCTTACTAGCTTTTCGTTACACTTACTTCGCTTCTCCTTCCGTTCAAATAGCTAGGTACTGTACGCAGCGGCTGATCTAAGCAGGGCGGCATTTGCTCCATCTGGGTGGATGTTTTGTATACGGGAATAACATTCGTAGATAGACTCAAGCAATGTCCGTAGACCAAGGCGCTAGTTGAAACCATATCACTGTGATAAACCGCATTTTCGTTCGATATGTAGCTTGGCATTGCTATGTTGTTGGCGTTGGTGAGGCGTAGTTAGCCATCTCTCTCTCTTCCCCTATAGATGTCTAGAACGAGGCTGTCGCTCACAACTCCGGAGTCACATTGTCACGGCGTAGCCCAATGGATAAGCGACTGCGATATCTGAAGAGCACATCATCGCGATTTGTGTCGGTAGTATGAGATCCGCGTCAGGTTCTAGAGTGCAATGTTTGCACAGATGTGTGCGTCCCTGAACGCATGCAAGGCACGTTTCCATGTTGATCTAAATAGCGTCTGAAGTTGTGGCAGGTCCCGATTCAGAAGATTGTGCAAATTTTGTGGTGATGGTCGAGAGGTGAGGTTGAAAGTAAAGTGGAGATGGTCGCACACAGGTCCCGGCTTCGGTTACCAAAGAACCGGCGTTCGGGAATAATTGCGTCAGACTGCAACTGTAACCAACGCTTATGCGGGGTGACGGGATTTACATGTCTGACTTTGTTACCTATACTTAAACACAAGGAATCCCCCTTCATACTTGTTGTCTTTGAGTATAGATTCTCTGTATCTAAACACGGGCTTAGATTTGCCAACCTGGTTCTTGGGATTGGTGGACTGCTTTGTGCGACTACGCCCCTTGCGTGCATTTATCACCTCCCCAAGGGTCGTTTCCGCATATCAGGTGCCACCAGTTCTTGTCCACCTCTTGAAGCAGCAGAACTAATCGCCTTTGACGGCACAGTACCGAAACGTCATGTCTGTTTCGAGACACAAATGTCCCAATGTAGGCACCTTTTCACTTATGCGACAAGCCACGAGCCGGGTCTTGTTGGCTGCGCACATCGTCCTATAATTTGTTAGTATATGTGAGACAATATGCGACAGTTGAGATTGTGACGGCTTGAAAGTTGGTGCTGGTGACACAGATCGACTCGTGAGAAGGTGGTGAAGGCCACTGAGTCGAATCGTTCTGTGCATGAGAAGTGATGGCTATAGAACTGGTTGCAGGGTGCCTGGATCAAACGTCCATCTGTTACACAGCATCCAGGGAGCTAATTTGAACACTGGATTGAGAGACCAAGCAAAAGCCTAAAATTAATTTAAGAAAGGTAACCGATATCTGTTGGAAGATTGCCCGTGAACTGTCTCGCTAACTTTTCGTTACCCCCAAACGAAGATGAATGATCGCAAATACATAAAGAAGGAAGGAAGTGAATATCTCTCAAAAATCCTTGACTTTTAAAGGAAAAGGGATCGATGCGGGCAATTCGACTAGATAATTCGAGAAAATAACCAGGCTGAGACGTTTTGCCCAATGGTCCAGACTGGAAAGAGATGGCTGCTATCCAGGCATAAAGTTTTTGACAGTTGAAACGAAGCACTGGAGAATCCTAGACTGGCTTTTACTCATCAGGCTCCACCTTTGCAGTCGCAAAAGTCCTGATGCTGCCCTTAGTAAGGAGCTTCCTAACAATCCGACTTTGCATGCTTGGCTTGATGTATTTCTCGAGAAGGTCGTATAAGCCCGAGTCGCCCTCAAATGCGATGGAATCGGCTACCAACTCCTGAAGTAAATCAGGCGCATTTTCCGTTGTCAGAGCATGCATGAACACAGTGTGGAACATATTGTTGGGTTGAGTTGAGTTGAGAGAAGTGGGACTCAAGACTTCAGTACCCTCTGATCCAATAAGTAGGGTTTGGATACCGATTCCCTCGTCATAGCAGCGTTTGAGAGCATCTCTGGCAGAAGTATACAGTTTGCTCAAGCAGGACTCGGCAAGATCACGTATGCTTAGCTCTTCAGCAAGAGATTGTACCTTGCAGAGATTGCTTGCATTTTCGAAGCGTAGTTCACCACGGTATATCCAATGAACGACCGAGTTGAGCGTTGATTCTTCTGTGTTGGGTAGATAAATGTTTCTCTGTGCAGCAGCTTTGGCCCGGTCCTGCGTTGCCAACTCCTTTTCCTTCAGCTTGATTCTCCGGAGAATTTCAAAAACTCCCTGCCCGACTACCAGTACCCCGGGGATGCTCAAGTGTTGTAAGCGATGTTCAATGGCTTCTTCTTGGTAGAGGCTTTTTTTCTTCGTGGATCCGCTGGTAGGAGGAACTTGGTGATTCGCCTTATCAGCGAAGGCCTGGTCAAGATATGTGGAGATCAAATTCTGTATGCGCTTTTGATACTCAATGAGAGGATAACTCTTGATGAGCCTATGTATAATCGTCAATGCCTATTGCTGTGTTAGTATTTGAGACACAGAACGGAAAACTCAAGCATACCTGGTTGGCCTTGCTTTTGTCAAACTCTTCTGTGGCAGTCTTAGGAGGCAACAGGTTCTTGAGATCTTTCCTTAGTTTTGTAGCTTGCTGATATTGAATGGCTTTCTCTTCCGCACTGTCAAAAAGACTATGCACAACTCTAGAGTAGCACCGTAAAAGCTCCAGATGAACAGTATATGTGTCTTTGCGGTCCTGTCCATATATAATTTGGATAGGTGTTCGTAACAGCTCCCTATATCTAATTAATGGTAGTCAACAAGACCAGATTTCGGGACTCACTGAAACGGTTTAAACTCAATGTGTTCATTCGATCTGGTTGCTGAGTCTTCTTCGAGCGCCCTCTCAGCAAACCTGAAATTTTCCATTTTGGAGGGCGCAGGTGATGATAGAATGGATGAGGAAGAATGAAAGGCGCCTTGTATCTCGCTGTGCAATGGAATAGTTGGATCATGAGTAGGACGGTTGTTGCCCAACACGGACGAAGTGCTTGGCTGTACAGATACAATACTCGAAGCTCGAGAGACTCCATCACTGATCAAAATATTGCATTGTGGATGAGAGACCATTGCATTGGAGTGTATTACTGCAGGGTTGATGGCTTTTCCCTTCACCGAAATGCGGGATTCGGTAGCAGTGCGGCTTTGTTGAGCAGAACCACTGCTATGGTTGTCCGGGGTGAGTGGCGGAGTATGTTCATTCATCTTGGTGATGGAGTGAAGAAAACGGGATATGAACGGAAAGAGGAGACAGAAAGAGAACGGAGAGCGGTTGATGAGTGCAGAGAAGAGTGATGGAGGGGAGAAGAGATGGGGGTTGGTGGAAGTAAGGAAGATAACAAGGGTGGCGAACTTTTAAATAGGCAAAGGCAGTCGAGGACTGGCGGCGAAGTCGGTGAAGGAACGACGCGCATAAAGGCGGCAATCTGATTGAGATAGAGCTTCACTGCGCGGGTAGGTGAGATGGAAATTGAAGTCACGATAGCAAGAGAGTCAGTCCAGACCTAGTAGGTAATGAGAAATTGCTGACTTTCCCTCTCAAATCATGTCTAGTGAGAGCACAGTGTATAGTATATCCGACTGCGTGTAAGATAAAAGTGGTATATCACAAACCGCTCAATGAATGCAGTGATGAAAACCACTACTTGTATTGTTCATTCCACTTTGTGAGGTGTGCAAGAGCTGGCTAGGATATTTTAGTAGAACTTACAGAGCATTTACTCCCGCGGCGTCTGGACACAGTACGTTTCAATGACGTGAGCATGAGAGTTAATGAGAAAGACGGTCGTACTGAGACGAATTGGCGCACATGGGCTCTCAACGTTGACATGCGCGGTCGAGCACGCGTTAGTAATGGAGTAATAGTTTAATGCAGATAGAGAAATACAGGACCAAAGAGGATTTCTAAAACCAAATGTATTCATTAACTGGTGAGAGAATTTAAGGACCGTGAATCAATCAAACCGATAGAACAATGTGGATGCGTTCCAACTTGTATTGATGGCGTTGAGGAAGAGCGCCTCCGGGGTACCAACCAAACAGGACAAAATTTTCGAAGACGCCAATAGCGAAAGTATATGATCAACCCGCCGTAATGTAGAAAATGTGGTTTCGAGTATACAAGATAAGAATGACCGTGAGTCAAAAAGGCGTATGGTTGTCGCTGAATCCGGATTAGATGGAACATTAAACCTAGACAGCATCCGGGGGTAGGTTGAATCCGGAGTAATGGGAAGAGCCATGGAACGAAGCATGTGAACCTGGAGTATGGAAAGAGCTAGCATTATTGTTTGGATAAAGAGAATTTGAATTCGAATCGGCAGTATCATTACTAGAAATAGCAGAAAGAGTTGTACCTGAACCTTGGGAGTCTTGCCGTTGGGGGGGACCATAAAGTCCAGTTTGAATCCTTTGGAAGTGTTGTTGCATCATGCTTCTGAGCTGTGCGGCAACCTGGCGCTGTTGTTCCTGGGTAAGTGGCCTGGGGCTTGTCAGTTGTTGAATGAGAGTGTCCAGAGCAGAGGAAACGTGCTGGAAGACGCTGATAAATATGTCCGAGATGGTTTCCATGGCAGCAGCTTCGTAGGGAACATGGCCAATTGAATGTGTCATGATTGTCTGGACTCCTGGAGATGCTGGTTGTAAAAAGAGTTGAGGTAGATTTTCATCTATCAAGTGCAATTCTCTGGGGTTTCTGGCAGTATCATTAGATGAACTGTCAGCTGTAAGTGAGCGGCAAGTGGCGGAATGCAGCTGATGGGCTCTTTCATTATTCATGTCTAGTCCGATTAGAAAAGTGTAGTTTGCGAACAAGATATGTAATACCACTTACAATGGGAGGGCACTGGAAGGCAGTTCGGGTAAATGAGAGTGTACAAAGCCCGCCAGGGTTTACTTTGCTTACTTCCTCTATATTGTACACCTCGGGTACCATCCGGAGACACGTCAAGATGACAAGGTCCATTTTCTGTGAGGTAATAGGACCAACAATTATTGCAGCGAGCGAATGATGGAACAATGATATGATCCTTACGCTTCACATGAGCTTCAATCTTCGACATAGTGGTTGCGCCTCTGTAATGGCATCTTGGCGGGAGCCTATGCAAGAAATCATGCTTTGCAACGGGGCAGGCAAAGAGGGCGCCATCTCCTTGCTGGCTCTGCTCGGCTTCGCCGTGTGAAGCATACTGTGATCCAGATTGAGGGAAAATTTCAGAGGAAGTTTGACCGATAGCGGCATGGTCTGCAGGACGATGATGTGTGGTTGTCGATGTGGTGAATGAGAGCGACTGCGAATGATTCATCTCGGATCCAGCGAGGCCATTCGAACTATGAGATGCAATGGGAATAGATGCTCGATAAACTGTTCGAACAAGATCGAAAGCCTGATTGAAAGCTCGATCGAAAACATGATTCGGTCGGTCCTGACAGCTGGTATACTGGATTAGAATTTTATCGATGTGAGGTTAGGAATGTTGCGTACCTGTCCTGTCTCATGAAATTAAGAATAGCCTCCACTGCGAGTAGTATGCGCTCAAACTGTTCATGGAATGATTTTTCTCGGACAAATTCAATCAGACGGGCAGCCTTTTTGTGTAGAGTATCAGTCCCGTAGTCCTGGCTGGGAGTAAGTCCGCTGTATTGGACATTTGGCGATTCCTTGACAAGTTCATGAGATTGAATGGCCGCAACTTCGTCAGACTGAGGCTGCCGAAAACTGCTCTTTGGTTTCTCAATACGACGGTTTGGGTGAAGGAGTGCCTTAGAATCTCGGCCGGGGTCTCTGATTGGCCTAGTGGGGCTGGCTTGGGTGATGAAGGAGGGAGCCATTGTGGTCCGATTGAAATTGTGATGCGTGATGCAGACTGGTGTACATGTTCGGCGTGCACCGGAGACACTTATACAAAACAAAAAAGGAGCGAGAGCTGAATAACACAGTGATGCCCATCAAAGTAGTATAGATTTCCGCAGGATTGGGCTCTGTTGCGCTGTATGTAGACGTGGAAGTCCTAGGGGAGCAGCAGGGCGGGCTTCTCTCGTGAACCGTGGGGTTGGGGATCCCCAGACCTATGTGTACTTTTGACGAGGCAACCATGTCATGGAAAAGCGAGCAAATCCAAGCCTAAGATGCATGATGACTGAACGGTATGGCCGGCGGCTCAGATGGGGGTTGGGGGGTGGGATTGAGTGAGGTGAGAGCTGGTTGGAGCGGAACGATACAGCGCCGTCAGTAACAAGAAGACAGCCGTGCAGCCACACAACAACAGCTACATGAATATATATTTTCCAATCACGTCTTGCCGCGTATTCATATTTCATCACTACATGATACAAAAGACATCGATGGATCGCAGGTTTCATTTCAATTCCTTTGCATCGTTCTCCCACCGACTCATTGTCCGCCTCATTCTTGTCCTTCCCGGGGTCCACACTAATCCTCAGCTCCCTACGATTATGAACCTCATACCACCAGATTACAAGACCAGCATACCCTGCCGGCGATGTCGAGTACTATACTCGATAAATCCAGTGAATTGCGAGGATTTTTTCAAGAGATATAGCGAGGTACAAAGATTGGCTGCCCTGGAATGCACAGTAGGCTGATCTAATGCGGGACCGCGATGCCAGTTGAACCGAGAACCTGGATAAGAAGGCGTGCAACTACCCTGCATTTCGTAAAACTGGTCACTAGTGTCCATGTTACACTGGACATACTGCGACAAATTATCCAGACTGTCGCTGTCCGTGAGCGATTGGTCGCATTTCACTTCTCTACAATCCCGTGCTGCCATTTGCTTTCGATGTTGTCCATTATCTAGGTATCGGCTCCTGGTGCAACTGCATACCTAGGTCATCCTGATACACAGCAACATTGTGCATCATCACATGTTACTCATATGAAGACCAGGCAAATATATAAGGCAATGGGACGCCTGAGCAGTCTCGAACTGCCAATTGGGTCGTAAAGAGGTTGGATCTCCTTCGAGGGCTTGTGATTGGTTGCCTCGCTTGAGACCATGCCCAACGGCAACATTGTTATGTACCTCCTTCGCGCCCCACGTCTTTGCATTTGAATGGTAGAGTGAGGTCACCTTACATTAGTGGTATGCTACTTGGCCTTTGTGGGGACTGCATTTCCACCTTACCATTTTCGCAATTGATGCAAATTCGGGCCAAATTCGATCCATAGAAGTCATACTCGATTAAAACTACGTGGGGTGTACTCTTGCGCCCTTGCACGTCTAACCTGGTTCGTCTAAAAAAGGTTGGGACGATATCTTATTGCGGCTCAAGCACTCATTCTTAGCCCTATATGCTGACTCTGGCAGGCTTTATCCATGATCAAATCCCCAGTCATTGCTCGGTAAACACTGAGCGCATTGCCTAAGGCGGCTATGCGAACTATACGAGGTTTACGTTACTTGCGGATCCACGGGTCTATTTCCCGTCCATACTTTAGCCACAACAACCCCCTAGAAGCCTTGTTCTGTGCCTGCCGCAGCTTCACTTTTATTCTCTATTTTGCCTTACAGTCCAAGCCCCAAGTCGCTTAGGGTCAACACTCAGATAGAAAATCGTTTTGGTGGCATAGTCTAACGGCAAATCACCAGCATCAACCCAGGAGCACATGACCCAACTATGCACCCCACAACCATCGCTACACTCCTTACATTCACCGCCCGGGCCCATGCCACAATCGTTCTTCCCCAGGGAACAGGGCCATATCGCTCCACCTTATCAGTCGCGGAACTAATCGACAAATCACGCCTCGATCCCTTCAACGCCTCTCACGTTCGCCGGCTTATGGTATCCCGATTTGATCCGATACCCGCCAAAGCTTGCAACCCCATCCAAGTACCCTACTTTCCTCCAACTACCGCCGCCTTGGAAAACGAGATCCTAGCCGCATACGACTTCCCCAAGATCATCGAGCAGTTCGTCCTGGAAGTGTGCGAGGACAAGGATCATTTGAACCAGGAGATCGGAAAAAGAAAGTTTCCCATCGCGCTATACAGTCCCGGCCTGAACACAACCCGTCTTTTCGGTTCCAGTATCGCACAGGAAATCGCGTCGCATGGCTTTACAGTCATAACGATCGATCATCCCTACGATGTCGATATTACCGAATTTCCAAATGGCGATGTTATTCTAGGCGGCCATGTCAAGAAGCCAACAGCTAACTCCACCGCTTCAGTCGACCACGCCGTCGAGGTGCGCGCACGTGACGTGTCTTTCATCCTCGACACGCTCAGCATCAAAAAAGGTAAGGACCAAGTGGTAATGTTTGGCCAGAGCTTCGGCGGAGCCGCAACAGCAACAAGCCTTTTATACGACAAGCGCATCCGCGCTGGCGTAAATGTCGATGGAACAATGTTCGGCCACGCCCTCAACTCCTCGCTCGGCGCTCTAGGATACCCACAGTCGTTTGTATTATGGGGCGCCCCTGGTCACAATACTTCTTCCGATCCGACATGGGGTCAATTTTGGAATACACTCAAACAGTCACCGTATGTAGATTACAAGCGAGAATTCTCGAAACTGAACAGCACGCACGGTAGTTACTGGGACCTAGCCGTTCTCGTCGACACTGCGAACATCCGGGACAACTTGAGTGAGATAGCAAAGTCGTTGATTGGACCAGACTCAGGATTTAGGGTGTCGACGATCATGGGTAGGTATTTGTCGGCTTTCTTTTCGTATACTTTGGGATTGAAGGGTGAGGATGAGGTGTTGAAGGGTCCGAGTAATGAGTTTCCGGAAGTGGTGCAACTGGGAAGATAGGGGGTGGGGACAGTGTGGTGAAAGGACACTGTTTTAGGTGGTGGAGGGGGGATGTGAGTAGAGTTAGTGGTTGGACTAGCGGTCTGGTAAGTGAATGGGCTGGGTTTGAAGATACGGTGTGTAGTAACGACGAGGTGTAGTGACATGTTCGTCTATAAATGGAACAATTGTCTATTAAGTATATGATACCATTGTGCCCAGGAACACAAAAAATGGCTCCAGGCGACCGATCTCATCGACAAGCATCTGTGCCCATAACAAGAGGGATGTTATTCGCTCTCAGTACTCGACCATAGCCTCAAACACAACTATGCATATCACAATATCAAGATCCCAGAGCCATATGCGACTATACACGCACACGAACTACGCAGGGAATGGTCACAGATTGAGGCCAAGCTGCGAAAAATGGGCGAAAATTCAGGAAACTACCTACTACTAGAATGCGGAAGCCGTTCCCTCGACCTCATCGGTGACAGAGTCGCAACAGCGAGAGCCGGGGTGGAAATTCTTACCAGTGCAGGTATCGAGGCCGACAAAAAGAACTGTGATGAAGCCGGTTGGGCAAGTAGCGAGAGGGTTCTCGATAGTGACTACCAAGACGAAGCCAGTGCAGAAGTGAGTTCTCAGGCTTTTGGTGACTCTTTTTTTTTGCAGGCAGTACAGCTAATTTGAAGCAGCCCATTTCAAAGCACGGTCTCGAAAGAAAAAAACAAGACGAGGAGCTAAGCAATGGAACATCTAAAACATCGACGGTCACAGACACACGTTCAAGTGTTCTGAACGAGGGCTATGAGTACTACCTTTCAAACTTATGCCGTAACTGGACGAGGAAACAGCGACACTAGATAAGGAACGCGCAAATGTAAGTAACCCTGTATCGTGTTCAGGTGCTCCAGCTAATTCCCGAGTATAAGGGGCCAGAGACATAAACACTCAAGAGAAAGGCCACTGAGGGTATATACTCAAGGATATTCAAGGTCCTGGAGACTATTCGCACCCATTCATTCGACCTCTATGAAAGCCTTCGGCATCGAGCACCTGATAACGGATTAGAGACAAAACATGGTAAATTGAACTTCTCATTTTGGCTGCATTAAATCTTTAACATAATTGTAGATGTTCCCATTGTCACTAAATAGAGGAGATGTTCAATGAACCAACACCCGGAGAGATAAGTGATGAAAACCCAAGACCGGCTCATATGTGGATGACAATAGCACAAGGAGGTAAATGAAGTCTAAATCCACCAACTAGACTCTATCGTCACTTAGGTGGTCTCAGAGCTCTTGGAAAGTATGACCTCATGTGCACCCAGAACTGGATCAGAAAAACCTAACAAAGCAAAATAGAGATACTAAAACCTGCAGCGATCATGCTGAGCAAAATCAAAGAAGAAACCCAAGAGATAACTCATCCAGAAAAAGGTCCAGATTGGTGGGTTGAGAAACTGATGCTGATAAAATGTTGTCTCAACATTAACGTAGCAGACTGCAAGGTCGTTCTTGTTCCCCCAGGTACACCATTTGACCATACATACACAAAAGCTGAGGAAATATCTCGAGCTCCAAAATCGATACTTGAACCGATGCAATACAAAGTGGGCTTGTGTCTCTGGCCACTTTTGATCAACCATAGGAACAACAGATTTGAGAACGGAACTGATGAAGGGAAAGGTGACGAGGACGACCCGAGAATTGATATTTCTCGAAAATGTACGAAACCGTAGACTAAAGTGACATCGAAAAATCCTGACATAATCTATCTAATGGATCATCTATACATGTGCACGGATCAACAATGAGCCTTTCCAATGTATGGATACTACACGTCTCGGCCGAACTTTCGCAGTGGAACCTTCATCTCATAATTTGCCCGCGCATCCCGGCGACGTCAGAGCAACAGGCAACAGTGCATTGTGCGGCCATAAAATATTTTCTCTGCGGGCGTGATTATGTATTTCGGATGAAAACACGACACGCCAGGCACGCGCTGCAGCCAGCTGCATCGTCATGCTAGCGGGAACCCCACCCAATGTGTAATCGCCGGCGCGAAGCACGCAATATGGGCTTCAACCCTGATAACCGCTTTGGTTTTTGTATAGGTACCAGGAGTTGACCCACCAGGATTTGACCGCGCAATTACAAAGTCGAAAGAACGTTTTACATCGTTTCGCAGTGTACCTAGGTGGAAAGTGTCGAGCAATATGCGGTGGACATCGCTTGTCTACGCCCATCTTGGGCTTGCGTGGGCAAACCAGCAGCAACACCAAATCCACAACGCGGAATCACAGATACCACTTGGAGCTCAATCAAAACGACCGAATATCGTTTTCATTCTGACAGATGATCAAGATTACCATCTAAACTCATTGGATTATATGCCATTTGTTCAAAAGCATCTGAAAGAGAAGGGAACACACTATCGACGGCATTTCTGCACGATCGCCGTGTGTTGCCCGTCCCGTGTCTCTCTTTGGACTGGAAAGGCTGCACACAACACCAATGTGACTGATGTTAACCCTCCTTATGGTATGTTGTATCATTCTCCCAACGAAATCTGGGATTGTAACAATATACAGGTGGCTTTCCCAAATTCATTAGTCAAGGTTTGAACGACAACTTTCTTCCAATCTGGTTACAAGAAGCTGGTTACAACACTTATTACACCGGCAAGCTGTTCAATGCACACACTGTGGATAACTATCATTCACCATACGTAAATGGGTTTACTGGATCCGTGAGTCTCTAAGTATGACCTCTTCCACATGATTCATTCTGATTAATTTGAATAGGATTTCTTACTGGATCCTTACACCTATCAATACTTGAACAGCTCTTACCAACGGAACAGGGATGCTCCAGTCAGATACGAAGGCCAGCACACCAGTGATATCATTGCTTCGAAAGCATACGGATTTCTTGATGATGCCGTCAAAGAGGAGGCGCCATTCTTTCTCGCAATTGCTCCGGTAGCGCCCCACAGCAACGTTAAAATTGACAAGTTGGATGGGGACATCGAAGACATTGTCGCTCAATTTCTGCCTCCAATTCCAGCCGAGCGACATGCACATCTGTTTAAAGGTGTAAAAGTTCCAAGAACCGACAACTTCAACCCGGAAAAGCCATCTGGTGTCAACTGGGTCAAGGGTCTTCCCCGACAAAGCCAAGAGAACGTCGACTACAACGATCATTTCTACCGTTCTCGGCTTCGAGCTCTTCAGGGCGTAGACGAGATTGTAGACGGCGTGATCTCTCGCCTAAAAGAATATGGAATTCTTGATAACACATACGTAATCTATTCAACGGACAACGGATTCCACATTGGCCAACATCGACTTCAGCCGGGAAAAGAATGCGGATTTGAAGAGGATATCAACATTCCTCTTATCATCAGAGGCCCTGGAGTACCTGAGAATGCCACTACCGATATTGTGACAACACACACCGATCTTGCACCAACATTTTTGGGTCTAACTGGAGCCCCGCTACGCGCAGACTTTGATGGTGAACCAATCCCATTATCCAAGGCCGGCATCTCGGAAGCTGCTCGTAGCAGACACGAGCATGTTAACGTTGAGTATTGGGGCTTCGCTCTTAGTGAGGGGGAGGACTGGGGTGGAGGTATGTATTCGTTCTCTCCGTACGATCCTTGTGCTGATGTGGTGGTTAGAGCGTCTTCATCACAACAATACCTACAAAGGTCTCCGCATCATCTCGGATTCTTATAACTTCTATTATTCGGTGTGGTGCAACAACGAGCACGAACTGTATGATCTAAACGTAAGTTGATCAATCTGATGGCTGTCGTAGTATGATGCTAAACAGATGATCAGAAAGACCCAGGGCAGCTTCACAATCTGCTCGCAAAGGAATCAGACACGGCAACTGTATTGGGCCACCCACTGGCAAAGATCGCTGCTCGACTGGACTCCTTACTCTTCGTTTTGAAGTCGTGCAAAGGTCAAACCTGCATTCGGCCTTGGCAAGCTCTCCATCCAGCTGGGAATGTCGAAAACCTCCATGATGCTCTGTCGCCTAGGTTTGACGAGTTCTATGAGACTGAGCAAAAGCGGATTGAGTACACCCGCTGTGAGCCTGGATACATCATTGACGCCGAAGGCCCGCAGTTTGAAAAGGATGGTCTGGTATATCGACACAACACTCGATGGTCCGATTGGGTTTAGCGTGCTCTTAAAAGCGCAGTTAACACTGACACTGCAGCGACTCTACAAAGAGTCATGTAAAGGATGTAGAAGCCAGGCTCGGGATGCAGGCTGCGGGGGACCCTCTTTGATAGGAAAGGATAACTGCATATCTCCCATGCCACTAATGTCAACGCAAACACATGGTTTGCTCGCTTTCGCAATGGCGTAATTGGTGTCATGTGTTGCAACATTGAACCCGCATGGGCCATCCGAAGCGGGCCCCGAACCTGCAGGCCGATACAAACCAGACCGGGCCATCGGCTTAGTTACGCAACAAGAGTCTTTGCCTGAAATTTTCCCAAGGTTGTGACCTCCATTGCTGATAAGGACCATGTCTGCACATCTGTTGAATGATTGATTGTTGATGGCTAATAGTTGTCGTTTGTTCCCTATCAGTCTGTTCCCATGGCAAGCCATCGTCCCACCTCTCCCAGTGAACGGACGCCGCTTCTGAGTCCAGCTCGCAGTGAATCGTCGGCCAGCAGCATCAGTTTTCCTTCGAGCAGTGATTCCAGCGATGACTCCAATGATCGACCAGTGTCCCCTTCCTCCAAGTCGAGGACGGTGGTGGATGAGGAAGAGCGATTGGAGTCACGAACGGTGCCTCCTACACTCGAGCGATTACCCCCAGCAATTGGGCGCATAGTGTCTGTTCTTCTCATAGGTATGTTTTGAGTTCGTTGGTTGACTTGCGTATTCTGACGTGACTAGGTGGCTTCATTTCTAATGCTGATGGCTCTTTACTGCTCGCAACACACCCAGTCATTGCTTCCGAGTTCAATGCACTGGATGATTCGAGCTGGTTACTCACAAGCTTCGCTCTGGCCTCTGCAGCGGTGATGCCGCTCTATGGAAAACTCAGCGACATATACGGTCGCAAGATGTTACTGTTGGTCGCCTATGTCCTCTTCGCCCTGGGACTGGTTCTCGTGGGCGTTGGGACCTCCATGACGCATCTGATTATCGGCCGTGTGATATCTGGCGCTGGCGCATCCGGAATGTCCACTCTGGTGTCCATACTAATTACCGACCTCGTACCACTTAGGGAAGTAGCAACTTGGCGTGCCTATATCAACGTCGTTGCGACAACAGGGCGTAGTATTGGAGGACCCTTAGGCGGCTGGCTGGCTGACACTGTCGGATGGAGATGGTCGTTCTTGATGCAGGTCCCATTTACCATCGTGGCTATAATTCTAATTGCTGTAATCATCCCCTCCGAGAAGCCTAACGACAAAGACGAGGGCGCTTCAACACAGAGCAAGTTTGCACGGATCGATTTCACCGGTGCGGTTCTCATGACTCTATCAATTCTCGCCTTCCTGTTTCCGCTCGAAATTGGAGGTGTCAAACTCCCTTGGTCTAGTCCATACATCTTAGGGCTATTTGGTAGTGGTCTTGCGCTCATTGCTTTGTTCATTGCCAGTCAGGCGTATGTTGCGAAGGAACCAATCTTGCCGTTGGAACTACTACGAAATAGGGATGTGCTTGCATCTATGATTGTTATGACATTCTTATCATCAGCGCAATTAGGGGTATGTGATCACATATAATCCCACTACATTTCAAAGATTGTGTCTAACATTCGCAGTTAATGTTCGCCGTCCCGCTTTACTTCAAGATCACGACAAGGGCGTCCAACACAGTGGCTGGGGCTCACTTGGTTCCAGCAGTTGCCGGTAATGCTATTGGAGGAATTCTTTCTGGCGTGTTCATCAAAAGGTAAGTAATCGAGAAGCTGAAAATAGCGTATACAACAGCTGACGTGATAATGGACAGAACTGGTCGCTACAGGGTTCTCGCTTTACTAGCAACTCTCATCGGATCCGGCGCCTACCTTCTCCTCATTCTCCGCTGGCACGGACACACCAACTGGCTGGAAAGCTTATATATTCTTCCTGGTGGTCTTGGAATGGGAATTGCTCAATCCGCATTGTTTATCGGTCTCCAAGCTGCGATCGATCCTTCACATATGGCTGTCGCCACTTCTTCGCTCTACTTAGCCTCATCTATTGGTATGGTTGCTGGGATGGCTGGAACCAGCGCCGTTTTGCAAGAGATGTTGCGCAGGGGGCTTGAACACCGCCTCGATGATCTTGGGTACTCTAACCATAAGAAGTGGAAGATTATCGAAGAAGCTGTGTCAAACATCCATTACCTCGACTATGCTAAAGGTGCCGTCGCGAAGGCTGTTGTGGGGTCGTATGTGGAGGCACTCACCTGGACTCATAGTATGGAAATCTACCTCTGCTAAAGTATCATTGCTAACAATGTCACAGTCGTTTCGCTAATCTGCTCGCTCATCGCATTTGTCGGCACTTTGTTCATTAGACAACATAGACTGTAGAAGAGCCGATATCGCAACCCGCGATTTCGGAAACATAGACCAGGGACTAAAATAAAGTTAGTCTGTATTCATTTCTAGGTGTTGTGCAAGACAGCAGTGTATTTCTTTCCCTCAGTGATATGTTTTAGTCATAACTCTCACAGCACGAACCCTCACTCGCACAATTTTTGCATCCGATGAGTCACCATGCAGCATTTACTCAAAGCGTTCCAATACATCGAGCTTGCAGTACGCCAAGAAGAGTGGAGGGTCCCGAGTGGATGGAAACGGCACCCCTGCTCTCAATGTATGTCTTGTCAGCATTGTCCTGGCTCGGCCAACGAGCGCTTCGTATTGAAAAAAAATACATAACTACACAACCGCCATTTAGTTTGTTTGGTTCTCTCGACCTCAGTGGTAATCATGATGATGTACTCGACGCTGAATTCCGCCGTCCTCGTGGTATCCATTAGTCTACCTCTATTCGTTGGCGCATCGCACATCCGATCACCGATTACACCTATTTCCGAGTCTGTTCCATATCTACCTGCTTATGGGGAGGACCTATTCAATTACGAAAAGACACAACTTACTGACGCATTAATCCAACAAATATCATCATCCAAAGAAGGAAAATTTATATCGAAACGAATCCAGTTCAGAATCCCGAATCATGCCCCAAAATACCCACCTCAGACCAAATGCAAACTTCTACCTGGCGATGCTGACTGGCCCACAGAGGCCGAATGGTCCGCATTTAACTACACATTGGGTGGTAGACTAATTGCTACTATCCCCCTTGCATCACCATGTTACGCGAACTGGAACAACTACGACAAAGAAAAGTGTGCAGCAATCAATGCAGTATGGAGTACTTCACCACCTCATTTCTCCGACCCGGCATCCGTATTCGCACCCATCTTCCAAGGCCGAACGTGTATGCCAACAGAGATACCAGCCGACAATTGTACCCTCGGCGGGTTCCCCTCATACGTTGTAAATGTTTCAACAGTCGCACATATCCAGCTCGCGGTCAATTTTGCGCGTAATTCGAATCTGCGTCTTGTCGTTAAGAACACGGGACATGATAGTCTCGGTAGGCCGTTGGGGAAAGGGGCACTTAGTATCTGGACGCACCATTTGAAGGATATACGGTTCAATCCTCGGCTTAGATATGATGGGTACGATGGAGCAGTGTTGAAATTGGGAGCCGGTGTTCAGCTTTCTGAAGTTTACGATGCGGCGCATAAGTATGGGGTTACTGTTGTTGGCGGCATATGTACCGTACGTCGAATTTCCTCGATGGAATCGCCTACTTACTCAACATATCTGATCTAACATCTCTTATGTAGTCTATTGGCTACGCCGGCGGCTATACTCTAGGCGGTGGCCACAGCCCTTTAAGTTCCTTTTACGGCCTCGCCGCCGACAATGTTCTCGCTATCGAACTCGTAACATCCTCCGGCCATTTCCTCACTGTAACACGCTCAACTTCCCCCGAACTCTTCTGGGCTCTTCGCGGCGGAGGCGGTAGCACATATGGTACCGTTGCCTCCATCATCATTAAAGCACACCCCAAACTCCCCGGCACCGTCTCCCAATTCCGCTTCACTAAAACGCCAAACATGACGAGTTCTACTTTCTACGCCGGTGTCCGCGCATACTGGACACATTTCCCCCGTTTCGTGGACGCGGGAACATGGTCGCATTTCTGGCTGCGTAATTCTTCTGGTAATGTCTTGTTTGAAGTAACACCTTTCTATGCGCCGAATCATACGGTTGCCGAATTTAACAGTCTAATTCAACCTTTCCTTACTGATCTCGAGAATCTCAATATCCCTTTATCAATGAATACAACGTTCCACCCGGACTTCCTCTCCGGTGTAGGCCCCACACTTGTCGACTTCGGCGCCTCAACCGTGCGCTCGGGATCCCGTATCTTCCCTCGACGAAATTGGGAAAACAAAAAAACGCTGGACGAAACTTTCAACGCTATGATGAACGAAGTGCGTCGAGGCGGTCGCATCTCACACGGCTACACTATATCTCCGCGCCTTCATTCGTCCAACTCTCCCAGCTCAGTCCATCCCGCCTGGCGTACTGCAGTCGCCATGATGGTTGGCGGCGTGTTTGTTTCACCACGCGCTACCGCAGCTGAACTAAGCTCCCTTTCCGCGTCGCTGACAAACGATGTGTTCGGTGAATGGCGCGCTGTGGCACCAAATAGTCGTGGTGGTGCGGTGTATGGAAATGAGGCTGATGTGAACGAGCCGGATTGGATTGAAGCGGCGTATGGAAGGGAGAATTATGGGAAGTTGTTGAGATTGAAGAGGGAGTGGGATCCGGAGGGGGTGTTTTGGGCAAATAGGGGAGTGGGGAGTGAGGAGTGGGTTGTGCAGGATGGTGGGGACAGGGGAATTGGGACGATGGATGGGAGGTTGTGTTTGAAAGGGTAGAGGGAGGGTTTGGGTTGTACTGGTTTCGTTTTACACGTCGAGGTCGTTATGCTTGTATAAGTGGTAAGTGAATGCTATACGTCATAGTATATGGATTTCTACGCGTTTCTGGGAGGAAATTTACCTTACCCGTTCCCGGGAGACGTTCGTTTACGTTGGACGCACACCGAAAGCGCATTCACTTGGTTTCTTGTACCTTAGTTTCGACCTACGCACCTCCTCTAGTGTTTCTATATATTACCTACGACCCCCCTCCTTCTCCCATCTATTATTCGTACATCATCATCTTGCTTACGCATCCTTTTCCGCGGTTTCGATTGCGCACGCCATTTCTTCTATCGCTTCGATCTCGTAAGTCAAGAGACTTTCTCTTAAGGAACTCACCAGTCCAACGGCTGCTTCGCAAAAGAGTGACGCTACCAAAATTAGTCAGAGTCGCCCGAATCCACTCAACATGGACAGATTCTTACCGGCTTAGGAAATTGATGGCCAAGTCGATCTGGCCGAGGACCATGTCATGCAATATTCAATGGATATGGTCGACCCACCAGCATATCCCAAAAATCCCTGGTTACCCCCAAGCGCTCTTGATAGTGGTATTGTCTATGCATTAAGCCACGGGATGCCGGTGCTGAATTTTGGCCTGCAGCCCACTGTCTCAAGCCGCGATTCCATCGAAGGAGTCGAGCAACTAGCACAACAATCTAACATTTTCAACCCTACGCCCGTGTTCTAGCGGGGTAGTCTATTGACATTATTCTAAGACAAGAAATCACGCGAGTCCCTTGACGAACATCGGATAGAGAGACTCGGGGATTTCGTAACTAATTACGCCCCGTATCTCCAGGATATTCAAACGGACGAAGGATTCTCCAAACGGAACGCTTTGTACCCCAAGGGTTCTGATGTTGTCGAATTCTTCTTTTGCCAGCATTGTACCATTGTGGAGATATCTATCAATCCCGAGTGTTGTATCTGCGGGGACAAGTACGATACACACGAGCACCAGGCTATTAAGATGAAGAAGTGCAACCACGTCTTTAGGAAGCCATTCTTTAAGCGTTAGATAGATGTCACTGATGCCGCGACATGTTGTTGCCCATTATGCCACCAAAAATGGCGGCGAACATAGGACAGACGGATCTTTTGTGCACGAGGTACAACGCCAGAACCCAGGATTTGCAAATGTGAGTGAGGATGCACATTAAATCGAACGAGGGGAAACTTCCTGACGCACCACTCAGTCAATTCTGCATGCTATCCCATACAGAAGCATGCCAAAGACAGCAGTTAGGCTACGGCTTGGATGTTATATCTTCTAGGTCTTATTTTCCTTGTTTAAAAGAATGTATGACTTCTGGAATGGGAGGATAGGTTAAGTCAAAATTTGCATATTCTCTCACTACGATTGGTAAATGGTTGATGGATAATGATTACTGAAATTGTTTTGCTAACTAATAATCCAAAGATAAGGCGTCAGGCCCACAGTCTCGCCCTATATCAGCATGAAGAGGTGATGATGTGATTGTGTGATGCTCCAGATTTTGGCAGGTGCTATCGTATTCCTATTACGGAATCTGAGGTATGAATAACATACAGGGCTATTGAGCATAGGATAGATTTTCAGACTTGGAAATTAAGATGGGTAAGTATGAATGAATACTATCACACTTATGTGCACTTTGGGAAGCTGTCCGACGCCCAACTTAGTCACTCTTGCACAGCATTTCATACAATAGTAAGTCATAAACAAAGAATGTGCTAGGTATTCAGATCTATGGATTGTAGTCTGCGCGCATTCCTTTCCATCATCCCTGATTATCATTAAATGGTAGATAGAGTAAAGAAATATGATGATGATGGCACCACATAATTCGGCAGCTCAATATATTGTATCAAGATCAATAAATCATTGGTCATTATCGCTAACAACAATTAAGCCAAGTGCATTATTGTCATGACGTAAAAGAGTAAAAGTGTGATCGTGGGAATCTCTAGGTTTCGGTAGGCGCTTTCATCTCCCCTCCAGCGCGATTGACCTCCAAGTGAAGCGAGATCAAATGGAAAGTGTGACCTACATTGACAACATGCACTTCTTGTCCTGGAGTGAGCCCTCATTCCTCACCCAACACATTTCAGTCTCACGAAGTCCCCAAATTCCAGTCGTTATCTGCTTCATTTGAATATCTCATACCCATCATGAACACCACTACCGAAACGAATACATCAGTAGCTAGAATACCTGACCATGCTCCCAAATTCAATATTTTCGTCAAGGACCGCCTGATAGACATTGCATTATCCGACCTCCCGGCTGATTTGACCCACTGTCCAATATGTCAAGACTCCTTCAACGCCACAGGCTGTCACCCGACCCGCGTCCATTCCCAACAATGCCAGCACATCTTCTGCAGAGGGTGCTTAGGTACTATGTTCGATATGAGGAAAAATGCGCCGAGCATGAACAAATGCCCAATGTGCCGCGTTATATGGTTTCGCTCAGAGTACGTATACTCCTCTCCGTCGGCGCCTCGACAACGGCGCAACAGTGCGCCGTACACATTACAAGTCGGAACTGTAGGGGGTGATGTTCATGTACATCCTTCAAGAAACGGCTCTAGGTATCCATACATTGATTTACAAAACAATCCTTCAGAGCGACGTATTCTCCGCCGCGCGCAGTCCGCCCGTCTTGACTCACATGCTAGCCATGAAGCAAGGCATCAGAATTCCATTTCCGACTCTCACAACTTGCAAGTTCCTAGTTCCAGCAGTTCATCAGGTACATACAGAGCTCTCACTCCTGGGAATCGTAGTCTGACCCAGAATTATGGTATCGTCATTGTATATTCTGACATGTTGGAATACGTATATTGACAACAAAAAGGGACAAATGTCAGCCGTACTGCAGACCAAATAATGGCACAGACGAACCGAGATCCGCCGCCCGAAAACGGGGGGTCGATGGATAGATCGGTGGCACTAATTGAACCGCGGCACATTCAAAATAATGAAGCCGTGTATTCTGGCTCTAGAACACTAAACCACCAAGCGCGTTCACCTCCCCGCAGACCTCTCACCTCACGCCCCATGGCCTTTCGACATGTTCAAAGAGAAACACCTCTGCGAACGGTCAGCCAACCACTTCTCGAATCCTCCTCCCAACAGCTATATAGAAGTAGCAGATTTCAGAGACCACAGTCGGGGTATTACTCAGGCAACCGATGCCAAAACCAACGTGAACGTGAGCGAAACATACGGTACCAAGAGCGAAACTTGGACACTCGATTTGAGAATATGTGCCGTCGAGAGGTTCGATTTGAGGAGGAATGGCGACGCCGTTTTGAGTCGGCGAATAGGCGTACGGGTGCGCTTGAAAGAAGAGAAGAAAGGCTTTCAAGGCGCGAGTCATGGCTTCGCGAAATGCATGCAGCTCAAGACGCCTTGCTGAACGCTCGTGAAATTGCACTCAATATGTGGGCAGCGCAGTTGTATCGCCGCGAGCGTGCGATTGAAAATGGGGTTCATTGGCAGGATGGCGAAACTTAAAATGGGTTGGAAACTTCGGCGTCTAAGGAGTCGGCGGAGTAATAGAAGGACGTCTGATTGAGAGTTGTACACATATTTCGTGGTGCAATGAGCTAGCATGGTTCATTTGAAGACCAAGAAAGCCATGGAAGCAATGATTGCCGGAACGGTCAACTAGAATCAAATTAGTCTTCTTACTCGAGTGCACTCTATGATGGAAGTAAAACTTACCAGGACAGCGTGGTCAAAGGTATTCAACATAGCGGCACGGCTAGTTGAGCTTCCTCGACTAGGTGAGGGTGAGATCGCTTCGCAAGGCCCCATCATGGTGATGGGCTTTGTCGGATCGAGGCCTTGAGAGCCATTGCGACTTCTCTTGACATCCTCGTCAACATTTGCACAGAACCCGGCGCCCAAAACCGTGAGATTCCCCATCCGCCCCGATAAGGCCTTTGCAGCATTAGAGTAGCCTAGCGCCTCGATATACTCGTGGCACGTATTCGCGGGGCTATCGAAATTGCTGATCGCAAGGGCGGTCGGCTCGACAGCTTGATGACTTGATACTCCACAGGATACGTAGTCTGTCGTGGATACTTTGGTGTAGCATGCGCAAGAGGCTTGAGCTGATGCAGGGAGAGAGTAGAAGGAGGATGTTGCGCTTGCACAGGAGTTGAGGCGGGATGCGTATCTTACGCATGCCAAGTACGATGTTGTGGGAAGAGAGGGGGTTGTGGTTGCTTGGAGAAGTTAACTTTTCTGCAACCAGGGCACATATGACACGCTCGGGTTCCTCTGAATACTTACTCCTACTTCCGTCAAATAGTGTACCCGTCGGCACATCTACACTTGTCGATATCTTCGTTGTAGCGAGAATCGCATTCACAACATCAATCGCGGCGCCTGCGACGTCTAATCCAAACCCTGCAGCCTGCAGTCGCTGTTCCAAAGACCCGATATTTTGATCAATTCGCGCCTGGGGCACATCGATCCTGTCTCCAACGGGAATGTAAGCGGGTGGAATTTTTGGGGGGCCTCCAGGAACCGGAACGTTGATTTTGGGAATGTTGGGCACGGGGGGTGGGTCTGGCTGTTTGAATTTGGGGAAAGCTGCTTGGATGGATGGGGGGATTGTGAGGCTTATGAGAATGGTGAGGAGAATGGTGGTGGTGGATGGGGTCTTGTACATTTTGTGCTGGATAGGAGCGTGAATGAGAAGGTAGTTGAAGTTGGTAGTTGTTCAAGGGCTTGGCGAGGCTTTCGATGTGGACTCCATCTCTCGATTGGAAAATGCGAAAGAAAAGGACAGAGTAAGAAGCGAATAGGCAGCTGGAGCATGTTTTTTAATGTGAACATGACAAGGCGCAGTTCGAACTGCATGTATAAGGCGCACTGCCGAAGGATGCTGATGTGTGTTTCAAGTTTCGGAGGATGACAATGCTGCGGACGTGATTGAGAAGACAAAGTTCATTGGGGGAATCTTCTGCAGAAGACGATAAAGGAAATTAAGCTAGCAATAAATGTATTTTAAACTGTCTAGTCTATACATGATCTTGTGTTGATGCGTTTTGAGGCTTTGTTGTACAAAGCAAGCACTGTGTATTTGTAGGATTTAGGATACTAGACGCGACTCCTGCACCGCCTTATTGAGGATGACTAGAGAAGAATAGCATGAGGCAGTGCTCCGATAATGAGACTTCGCGTGTGTTTACGTGAATAGCTAGAGCGTAAGTTGGAAACCGACTGCAGGATTATGCGTGAGGATGAAGAAAGAAGAATTTGGATGGTTACAAATGTGAGAAGAGTCGTCAGTTCATGTATCCCACTAATTTTCGCTCTAGCCTATTAAGGATTAGCTGTGTCCAAAAATGTCATGTGATAGGTCTTCCATCGACGTGCTTGACCACATAAGTTATGTTCCTGCTCCTTTTAACGATATAGTATAGTTTAGGACGAGAGGAGACGAACACACATATGAGGGAGGAGACTTGAGAATTCAGACTACCGACTTTTCCTTAAAAGATAGATCAACGGTCCAAAAGTATAGATTCGGGATGATAGGCTTTAAAATTTCCAGAAGGTCAAGTTCATATTAAGCCTCCAATGCCGATCCTAGAAGCCGAATTCCAAAGAGGATGTGCAAATGGTAGGCATGTTCGCTGCCCAGATGCCCAGATGCCCGGATGAGCATGAATGAGATTTCCATGCTGACTACGCACAGGCTTTGGGCACTGGGCGTATTTGCCGACATTCGGATGCCTCCGTCTACCAGGCTTCGTCACGAAACGACATCCCGCATTCTCGTGTTGTGCAGTCACAATCTCCTGTTCTACTTATGCATATATATCTGATCGAGATCAACGCGCGTCTTCCTTACCGGCAATGCGTTCACATCTCGTAATGCCAATCGGCCACATCCCGTCACTTTGGCGCCCTTGCACGTCAGGGACAGGGGCAACCAGTCATCGACTGTTCTCCTGGTTGTGTACACAGCACATACTTCAATTCTCAACTGATGTAATATGAAGGATTGTTGTCGGCGTTCGATTCCAGACACTTCTGATGCTCTTTCGCACTTGGCAGAGGCCTTGACAGCACGCTCGGACCCGCCGCCGTTTCAGAACTAGCTGTCCCCCCGGATTCTCCTGCCAATCCCAACCCACCAAAGACCCGACCTGACGCTGCAAGGAGTATTTCTCCGACCTCAGCTCTTGTGAAAGAGCTTGTTTGTACGCTTTTGACGCTGTCGCCCGTCGCTTGTTGCCGCCATCGAAGCATCGACGGCACTTGGCTGTCTGGAGTCAAGTCGCAAAACACTAGTGCGAGCCATGTAACGGGCATCACAAACGTTGTTTTCACGCCTTTGGCCTTCTCAAGGCAGCAAGCCGTTCGCAAGGGACCCACGTGTGGCGTTTTCACCCACTCTCAGTTACCATGAAGCAGCCGCCCAGAGGCTCGGCAGGCCTGAGGCCTACGTGGACATCGCGTTTTGGATGTGTCCAATTCTAGAGACTGGATCACTCGACTGTCCGCTGGGCCTCCCCTTCTCCTACTGGCATCTGGTGAGCCAAGACATTATGTGGATCATTGGAGCCCGTTGGCCATGGCGCACGAATCACGAAAATAGTGTTACTTCTCTCAATAAGACCTTCCTCTTGCCTCGCAGCCTTTTGGCGATATGCTGGGCGTCTACTTTCACTAATTCACCTTCTTTCCATTCCTAAGCTAATCAGCCGTTCTTTCAAGTTTGAATTAGGCGCCGGTCGCAGCACATCTTACATTCTTTATTCCTTTTTGGAAATATTAATCATTATGTCTGTTCAAGCGTGTCCTGTTAGTGGAAGAAATGGTTCTGTATCTGGAGCTAGCTGTCCAGCGGGGCGCGTCGGGCCTCGTGGATGTGCCTTTGCAGCTTTCCAACCAAACATGACTACGCCAATGGCTCACTCTGGAGTAGGTGGATGATAAAAGATAATAGAAAATGTACTGACAATTACAGGGCGCTGATGACTCTCGCTTGCTTTATGAGAAGGAGCGTAAGACTTTGAATGATATGCTTATGCCTGAGGCTCCTCCCCGACAAATGACCAATGGACTCAAGAATGCAGACATTTTGCAGCCCGAAGATGATGACCTCCTAGCAATGGCCCTTGGCGCTCCAGCTCGTCGTGTTCTGATGAGGGCTGAAGAAATTGGTCCCAAGACAGGTTGGAAGGATGGATACCTTTCCTCTGAATATGGATTTCTGGCACCGGATCCGTCGGATTCTCCTGTTGCCCTGCGAGCCTCTCCTGGTAGGATATGGTCCGATCTCTGTGAAAGGATGCCAGGGGTGGTTGCCAGGGGCGCAATGCGAGAATCGATCTTACAGCTACCATTAGTCTTCGGCACCCCAGACGTAATACCAGATCGAGCACTCTGGGCAGCGACTGTCTGCCTTGGTATACTCGCAAGCGTATATCGTTATGAAGAAGCAAATGATGGCAACGAAGGCGTTAGTGTTGTTGCTCCTCCTGGAGCATTCAAAAATATATCAGGAGAGGCCGACGATGAAGAGGAGGAAACCAAGGGCATACCTAGGAATATAGGTGAGTTGAATGAGTCTATTTTCCTGTATAGTGAACTAATATTTCCACAGCCATTCCGTTGAGGCAGATCTGCACACGCATGGGTCGAGCGTTGCCGCAGTAAGTCTCTTCAGTACAGTCGTCTGTGGTCATATGTTAACAATATCTTTTTCTCAGCTTAACTCAATTTGATGTAAGCATCTACAACTTCAAGCTGCGAGACCCTACAAGTATTCAGCCTTACGTCGCCCGCTGCGAAAACATGGATCTTCGGTGGCCAGTCTTCAACGATCGTGGAGAAGCAATGTTTCTTCTTTGCATGGCTGAAGTACACGGGTGTTTCCAAAAGGGTGTCGAAGCAGTAACACGTTGTCAAGAGCATGTCATGAACCGCGATTCCGAGTCTCTGCTTCGAGAAATGATTCATTTAAAGGCAATAATTGACCAACTACCTTACGTGTTCCACAAGATTGTAAGCTGGTCTCCTTAAGTCATCAAATATGCTTGCTAATATAGTCCAGAGTGTGAACCCATCCGCTGGTGAACAGTTTGCCAATCCAGTTGAGGTATGCAGGCCTATCATTCATCTTGGTGCATCTATTGACTAATATTATAGTGGGGCCAACGATATGCTAAGTTCAGCGCACCACTTTCAAAGCGAGTTCCTGCCCTATCTGGTCTCGCTCTGCCCCTGTTCCTTCTCATGGACGCTTTCATTGGTCGGACCAAATATAAGTCGTTTTTGGGAATTGAAGCTGTGCACCTCCGGAGATGGCTGCCCCTCAACATCCGTGCCTTCATCGCAGCCATCGAAAATCATTACAGGATCCCCGAATTCGTCAAGTCAAGTGGCGATCCTAGGCTTGAAGGCGTGCTGGAGGGAATCATCGAGTCTTACGCGGGAGAACGAGGCTTCATGGGAACACATAGATGTAGGATGACAATATGGATCATACAAATAAACGCTGACAGTAATATAGACAAAGTTTATGGCTTCCTCGAAGTGGTTGCAAAAACTGGACGTACCGAAACAAACGGAAACGCAGGATCCGGCGATTCCGACGGCCGTGCATGGGAGGAAGTCCATCGCACACTGTCCGACTCTATGAAGGAACGTCTCGACCCATATCGCGGTGAGGTCCGCGTGCAACCCCATGAGATGCGTGGAAGTTTTGAAGAGTGCCGATTCCAGGCCCGAATTCTCGATCGCCAGATCATTGACTCGGATCCTAGTCGGTCAACTGGAATGGTCACTTTTGATCTACACAACACCGGCATTACTTTTCAACCAGGAGACCGCTTGGCGGTTATGCCTATCAACCCTTCATACGAGACTGCAAAGGTCGCAGCTGCATTGGGTTTGGACGATTTAATGGACACTATACTCCCAGTCGAGCAGGGGTCTGAGTGGGCTAGATTCTCTAAACATCTCGAGACGATCTCGAAGACTTCAATCGGCGGCCTCACTATCAAGGAAGTATTGAAGCGAGGCCATCTAGCTCCTCTGACAAAGGATCTGGTAGTCTCAG
The DNA here is from genome assembly GCA_020744415.1 of Dendryphion nanum. NCBI lineage: Eukaryota > Fungi > Ascomycota > Dothideomycetes > Pleosporales > Torulaceae > Dendryphion > Dendryphion nanum. The sequence goes on along the minus strand of JAGMWT010000004.1, from coordinate 351,389 downwards.
TTCATCAAATGCTCCGTGCGTCCTCGCAAACGACACTTGCCATCCTCGCTTCCGACGAATGGCCAGTGAAAGGCAGCCTTGGTGACCTGTTGCAAACCGCCATTGCGGAAGCTCCCCAAGACGTTTGGGACCGAGCCTTCGATCTCATGAATCTCGCATGGCTCCCCAAACTCATTAAGCTCGAAGTTCCACGAACCTACAGTATCTCCAACGCCTCGGACGGCCTGCTTCCTAGCATGATTGACCTCACTGTATCTAGAACTGAAACTACGCGGAACCCTCTCTTCAGCTCCATTCAGCCCGCACTGCCACTTTATGGAGTTTCGAGTGGGTTCTTGAACCCACACCCTCAAGTCATGGACTTCCCTTGCGCAGTCCCTGATGACGAAGCAGTGCTTATCGGGGTGTCGCGTCCCATACAATTCCAGCTGCCACCTAGCAGCACTGTTCCTGTAGCGATGTTTGCCGGTGGTTCAGGTATTGCCCCTTTCCGTGGTTTCTGGCAATCTCGATCGCAGACTGGAATCGGACGAAACATTCTATTCCTGGGTGTACAGTCACGCGAAAAATTCCTTCATGAGGGAGAGCTTCGAGGTTTAGTACAGCAAGGTTCTCTCGAACTTCATACTGCTTTTTCGCGAGATCGACGAGGTCTTCGATACGATCCATCGATGAGAGATCTTGTGGAACAGGACATGGAGCCACGTTATATTGACACCACAATTGTAGAGCAAGGTCGCCTTGTCTCAGAGCTTGTGATGTCCAAGAGCCAAGGTGGGCTTGGCGGATATCTCTACATATGTGGCTCCGTCTCCGTCTACGAGACCGTCATGTCTGGAATCAAACAAGCAATCTACAAATACCAGGCGTCCACTCACGAGAGCGTAGATACGTTGCTTGCCACGGCTTTTGCAGAGAGGCGTTTCATGTTAGACATCTTTATGTCACCACGGTCGATTTCAAATTCTACACCTACGATACCCATGTCGAAATTAGCGGCTCATACAGGCCATCGGAAAGGCTCTCGCATGTGGATCGGTGTTCACGGAGGTGTCTACGACGTCACAGACTTTCTCCCTATGCATCCCGGCGGTACATTGATTGTGGCAGCGAGCGCCGGCCTTGATGCGACGAAGACATTTGACGATCTTGCACATACAAGCAACCCTGAAGTTTCAAGCTTGCTTTCCAAATATTTCATCGGACATCTCGCTGGCAAACCCGACTTTCGATCAACAGAACTGAGCCATGTATACGATCAGTGGTATCAATATCTGCGAACTTGCGTCGAAAGTCTTACTACTCTGTATTTTGAGGCGAACAATATCTTGCAAGATTCGAAAGTGTGGTTCTCGGGAGGACTGCTCAACATTGGAGGAGTAAGAAAATTCTATCAATTCCAGTCACGGCTGATGCAGAATGGATTCTCTACTTTATTTGGGGCTAAGCTTCAAGAGATTTATCTCAAGCTATCTTACTCACTTGCGAACGCTGTAACGCCAAATATGCGCTTGCCCGATATTATTGGGACAATTACCCGCGCACAAACCAACTCGGATGCTACTAAGGCGATGAGGGAAGTGTCGGAAATAGGTCAATTTGTTTGCAACAGCAGCAAATCGGCAAGATTTCACGAAAATGGTATTCTTGGGTACGCTCAGGCGGTAACTGAGCTCGACGTCACATTCTTGGAGCAGATACGCGACGAGGCTGCGCTAGGAATGGATTCATTTGACCTCATTGCATCAATGGAAGAACCTACGAGCTCAAAACAAGTCAAGTTGGCATCTTATCTCCTTTCTGTTCTGGAACGAATCGCTGCTCGTTTGGAAGGGTACTACGCCTCACTTTCCCAAGAATCCATCTACCGACCCGAGATCGAAAACAATCCTGCCCGAACAAGGTGGAACAACGTTCGCCGAAAAATTATAGATGGGTCGTTTTTCGTACTTGCTCAACCTCCTGATCTGGCTACTAGCGACGGTACATCGATAGGCTTGAGAAACCGGAATGGAGCTGAAGTCGACTTCGCACAGATTTTCGCTGGCGCACAGCAAACATTACAGTTGAACCCACAATTGTTGCCATCGCCAGTCATCGAAGCACCGCAACCAAGACGCCTAGCTGATATGCACACAGCGAGGGCCAATAATACCCTTCAAGGGCCTTCAACATTCGAAAGCCAGCAGCAAGGTAATGCTCTTCGTCGCATGTCAACTTTCATCAACAACAATATGTCCACTATACGGCGCTTGAGCAAACTACCCGCTGAATACGACTTTACACAAGTAATGGCCATGTATGGAAAACATCCGCAAGCGAGTGCTCAACTTCACATGAATTCGCCCAGCATCGCTTCAAGTGCCAGTTCTCAGGGCTTGCGAACGAGGAATGCTGTCGCCGTATCACCGCCTCCGCCGGCGCCGGCACCACTACGCACACGCGCTCAGACACACACCCAGCAGTCTTCTATGGACAGGCAGGAGTTATATCACCGCGGCCAGCAACAGCAACCAACGCCTCCTCCCAAGGACCCATATCCTTCCTCACTGCAACCACTTTCCCGCTCCGCAACCATGACACCGCAGTCAGCCATGAACGCAGCAATTGCAGGCTTCAATCGCCGTCAGCCGCCGCGTAGCTCTACACCGCTCCCTGCCTCACCACGCGCTTCACTAGCCTTGAGCGCGGCCGGGTCCATCATATCGCGAAGGAAGATGAGTGGGGATGAACAAGTTCCGCCAATGCCACCGCCTGTACCTGCTTCTAGCGTGGCGCCTTCGGTATCAGCGTCGCTTCCTGCTGGTCTAAGGGCTCTGAAGTTGGGTGCAGGTCTGAGTATTGGAGGAGGTGATGATAAGATGTTGAGGCAACAGCAGGGCATGGGACTAATGGGAAGAGGATAATTATTCGGGATTAGCCGCTCTGGCGGTGGCAGGTGCTGGGTCGCCTTATTCTTCCACTCATTATACTCTTTTTGGTAGCTAGGGGATGGAGGGCGGGGGGAGGAGGGTTCTAAACGATATCCAGGTATTGCACTATATTATTTGTATAAAAATTTCAAGCGAACTGTTGAGCAAAAAAAAAACCTATGTCTATGTGATCAAGATGCGGTGTAATTGGAGGTAAGTTGACGATATTACGTCAGATATCTTTCGTTCACTCAAAAAAAGATTCACTTGCGAAGCACGGCTTATATGGATAGATACAGACCCACAACCTACTCCATGCAACTTATACCCTAGGGTCCAACTATTTTTGCTACAACATCGCCATTCACAACATGCCACCTATTCTCTCAACCACCGAGGCGCACTGCTGTCTCTCCGAAGCATTTTATCTGTCTACTCCTACTCAGTAAGTATATGGACTCCAATTTGCTCATGCTGTCGCTTAGCACGATCCAGCTGCCCACTCCCTAGAGATCCCATTCTCGCATGTATAGATCTAGAATGGCACAAACCCAAAGATGTCACTCCGCGCATCCGCTTTCTCACCGAGATAGGCATCAGCACCCTCGACACGCGTGTCCTCCGTTCCACCAAACCTGGCCAGTACGGCGTCGAATGGCTTTGCCAGATGCAAGCTTTCCACTTCCGCCCCATAGATTGCAGGGACCTTCACTACGACAACATTGACAAGCGTCGAAATATACCCCTCGATGCAGCTGACAAGTTTCTTTTCGGCACGAGCACGTTTGTGGAGCGTGAGGAGCTGGGAATTACATTGACCGCTGCGCTGAGTATTGCTGACAATGAGGCGACGGTTGCTTTTGATAGTAGTCCTGTGTATCGGAACATCATCCTCGTAGGACAAGGATGGAATGCTTGCGAAGCTACCATGATCAAGGAACACATCGGTCTCAATCTCGATGCTCTCCCCTTCGTAACCGCGATCATCGATACACAGATCCTGTTCATGAAGAGTGCGGACGAGGAGAAGAAACAAAAACCAGGCTTGGCGCGCTTGATGGAGGAGTATGGTGTTGAACTATTGCATCTACACAACGGTGCCAACGACGCAGTTTATACGCTTGTGGTGCTGGTTCTCGGAACGCTTTGGAGGGATGCTTATGATAAGGTGCGCGATAGCATGGATTGGGAGAGAATGACGGCAACTTTCCCGGGAATGCAGTGTGTTGGAGAGAAAGGGATTGAAGCGTTGAAGAGGAAGATATTAGGAAGAGACCGTGTTGAAAATGATAGAGAGGATGTTGGGAGGGAACCGACGGAATTGGAAAGTGTGGACAACATTGAGATGATTTTTCGCATGTTGAGGAATGCTCAGAAGAGGGTTGATGGGCCGATATGTTTGACGGTGGAATAAAAACACATGGTGAACCCGGCTGACAGGGAGTTTGATCCATCGAACACTATCATGCAAGACTGCTTTCACGAGACGTGTAGGAAATGTTTAATTTCAAGCTAACAAGAAGTAAAATAATTTGAGCAGTCGCGGATGCGCGGCTGTAAAGTGCTTTACTCATTCGCGGGTCGAAACGTACCTATTCCCATCTTATCGCCTAACTAGATCAGGGACAGGACGAGATTCCTCTATTCAGATTGAGAACTAGAGAACTTTTGATCATCATATTTGCCTGGGAAATGATTCACGGCTCTCGGTGATGCGGCCGGCTAGCCGAAATTGGAATAGTGTTATCAGCAGTCGCAAAAGCATGTGAATTTGGGTATCACATGGATACGTATCACATGGAAGTAATGATTAGATGTAACAACACCCCACCGGGGGCCTTAGGAACCTAGTTTCTTCCACGTTCATTTTGCTTCCCTCTATCTTCATCTATATCTCTTCTTCACCTCAATAATGAACGTCCTGCGCAATTAACCCGTACGAAATTAGGTGTAGGATTTGCTTCATTCGTGTTACGCGTTATATGTAATTAAGGCCCTTGAACAAAAGAAGTCTTGGTGATATATAGTCACAGAATATCAAGAACAGGCTAAATCTAAAGTAGACCGTCCGCTTCCTTCCCGAATAGCAGGCGCTGCACGCCCACTGAATAGGTCGTACAATCTCAGTCCACTAATCCGTTTGTACTTGCAGACCGCTCAAACCATCTCACGACTCCACTTATCAGGACGGTGCGATCTGCGGAAGAGGATCAGGCCAAAATCAATGCAAAGAATAAGGATATCATTGGGAAAGAATAGAACACATTTAATCTCACACCGCTCTAGAAAGAACATAAAAAGAAAACCAGTCTAGTCCTTGCCCAGTCACACACAAATCGGCAAAATATGCTCATCAACATCGTCGCAATTTGCCCGTACCCAGCGTAACATCTCAAACTCCATAGAAGATACTAAAATCGTACGCAAAGGGGTATCTTGGAAGAAAGAAAATCGAAGTCAACCAAAGCTCGACAAGTCTATAGAAGCGATCAAGAATGTCCAGCACCCTCATTTAATCCTTGTGATGGGAAACTCTGCACACCATGCTGGCTATCCCAAAATGTTTGGAAATCCCCGCCATAGTTCCCTTCATCTGACTCCTTTGTTCCAATGGGGAAAGTTGGTAAACCATTTGCTAGGTCTGGCTCGAAGTCGAATATCAAATTCGGATCGGTATGAGAGGGAGGGGGATTGATATGATCCCAATAATAGGGTTCTGAGGAATGGGTCTCTGGGAAGAAGGTGCACTGTGAAGCACCCGCATTAGGATTCGTGTCCCACGCCGCGCTTAGTGAACTATTGGCGGCGGAATTGAGGATGTCATCGGGGGTGAGAGGTAGAGTGTTTGAGTGATGAGAATGAGGAGTTGATGACATAAACGATGTAAACCCTTGTGGCGGCAGTGAATCTAGACTTGGGGGCACGTCGTAGGAATAGGGAAGCGGAGGAGACATTAAACGCGCCTTTTCGTCTACCAGTTGGTGCCCATTCATATCCACGGCCGACAGATTTGGTTTCGGTGCCAAGAGATGGAGGGGCAGAAACTGTCTTGGATGACTTTGTAGGACTGTCGTAGGTAGTTCTGGTGTTGCCTGTAGCAAGTTGCTTGATATTGACCTGGCGTTTAGCCGGGTCCGTTTCATAGGTCTCGATGCGGGGAAGTCAGTCGCCTTCTTCCTCTTACTGTTTCCTACTCGATTTGCTGATTTTCGGGCAGCATATGCTCGCGGCGCATTCACGAACATTCGAATTTGACAAGCTGAGTTCATTACATCTTCACAGATTGTCTTCTCTTGTTGCAATGAACGAACGATGCTATCAAGTCGTTCGGCGCAATCAAGATTTTTATCCTCCCCTTCGCCGCCTTTTCGGTCGTCCGAAGCATAATCGTTGTGGTGCCAGCCACGGAAACCTTCCCGAGCTTGGGACATGAGGCAGTCAAACACTTTGTGGGCATATGCCTCCACCAGTTGGGAGGGGTAGTAAGGATTTTGTACCCATCTTCTCATTGCTATTGAGTTTGGGTTATCCTGTGCTAGATCTCCGTTGATCATGGCCTCATATATCCTCCTGACGTGTAAATCGCGATTGCTCTCTATTTCTGGGATAGTAGTATCGCTATCAGGGGCACGATATGGTTTCCGATTGAATTTTGTCGCCCTGCGACGGTATTCGCAGGCTTGTTCGGAACTTCGGAAACCACCCCCGAACGTGGAATACGGACTAGAAATGGACGACCGGGGGTCTGGTGTTGGTGAAGAATTGTTCTCTTGCTGCATCGATATTTTGTTGTTGGTGTTGGTGGGTGTTCGAGAGTTATATTCACTTAAAGGGCGAAGGGGAACGCTCATGAGTCCTCTACTATGTTCTAACGCGTCTGCATGTAGCCCTCGATCACGCTGTTCGAAGCCGTAGCGAATGGTGTTCAATCTTGTGTTCCGATAGGACATGTGGGGACTCGTGTATCGTGGATCATGCGCCAGCTTTCTTTGGCTGTCTGTGCCGACATTCGGAATGGGGTACTCGGTTCCTCCGTTTGCAACCCCTCCATAAAGGTGGTGTCTTCTCGAAACGTTGGGTGACACTTGACAATCGGCTTGAGAATGAGAATAGTCCAATAAGAATGCCGGACTCAAGAATCTTTCCGAGAGAGATTCGGAATTCTGCTCGTCTTGGTCAAGGAGATAAGAATCAACGGGTATAGGTAAAGGCACCCCTGGCTCCAATGGTGGTGTCATTGGTATACCAAAAAATAAGGAAAGATTTCTGCCGCAGGAAAAGGAATGCAAGAGATATGTGATAGGTGGAAGATTGATGTTATTGCGGAGCGTGTGGCTTTAAACTTGGTTGTGAAGTTGTGAAGTTGTGAAAGAGGTAGTGTTGGAAGACGCAAGAGAAAATGACCATAGAAAACAGCATATACACGAAGAACCACAAACGCGATCAACAAATCAACAATCAATTCTATTACGATTGCAGACTCCTGTTGCGGTGGTTGGTGGCTGCTGACTACATTATGCGTTGGGTGGTGGGGGTTCAACAACTATGAATGAACATGGTGACATGTAAGCTATGTTGATCAGAAGATCATGCTTAATCGTCTTGAGTGTATCCAAAATTCCTTTGATCTCTGTGCACCAGACATTGACATTAACATTTCGGACTATGTTCATGTCGATTTTCTATTCGGAAGGCCCAAAGGTCTATCAGAAGTTGATTTCCATCCACAGAAGATTGAATGGAATTAGGAAATAGATCGAAGTGCTTAAAATTATCAATTAAATCAGCAGTACTCTTTATAGATGTTTATCCACAGATATAATACAACATAATTCCCATCATTCCTTCAAGATTCCCCTCAAAGGTCACAATGTGCTCCTTGAATAAATCATCGATGCCACTGGAGAGGTCCGTGTTCAATTTCCGGGGTCTTGGTCTCAAGTTATCGCAGAAGATCCACAGAAAACCCGTTTAAAGCGGAAATATCAAGATCACTTGATCTGTGACTTATGTTAGACTATAACTTCAATCTTTCCACCTGGCTCAATGTTTGGCATCGATCAATATCGATGCGTATTTTTTTCTACAAACCGTTCTTTTAAATATGTCTAGCTGTAATCTTGGTATAAAGGAAATATATTGAAGAAAGATAGTCTAAAGATAGTAGTTGCAACTATCACAAAGTATACAACAGGTCTATAGGATCTGCGGAGTATAAATGAGAGACAAGCAGAGAGCAACGAAATAAAAAATTGGAAGTATCCCTGGGAGGCAGAAGAAGCCGGCTGGAAATATTTATTTGCATCCATGGGCAATGGCGAAATCTTTCAAGGATTGCAGGACATCTTCAACGCCTTCATCCTTCAACAGCTCCAAGAGGCCACGGTCAAAATTGACCAGAGGGATGTGTTTGCCTTTATCTGCGGAGCTTTCGTACATGTCCAAGTAAATCTGGAACACTGACGAATGTTAGTGTGCAATCTCTGCTAGAAGAGATGTTTGAAACTCACACCCAACCTGGCATATGGACTTTGGATCCGATCCTGTCTTATCAAGTCTACCATCTGTGGTAACCCACCAGGTAGGCCACACTTCGTTGTTTCCGCCTTCCATTACCGTTCTCTGCTTCACTGCAACATCCAATTCAGGATACTTCTTTCTAGGATGGCTTTTGTCGACAACCAAGTTCATTGTTCGGTGACAAAATTCGTAGATCCTCTTTTCGGTAGTGTAGCCTGCGATCCAGACTGGTGCAAAATTCATGTCTAGGTTTTTGAAATCGTTCGTCGCAGGGTATCGTATCTTGAACAGTTGATCGTCGTCGGCCTCGTACGCCGACGTTACCTGGAAGGGCAGCATAATTGAGATCTTAGCCTCGAATTCCTGCTCGTTTATTGACAAGTTGGGTAAATCTTTGTTTTGAGCTCTTAGAATGTGTATTCAATCACTTGAGTTTTTAACATACCTTTGAAACAACAAAGAACACGTGTTTCTGTCCGATAGGGTAGATAATTCTGGGGTTGTACAGTGAAGCTGGAAGCTGTATAACAGCTGCCATCAAGGATGATCCTAGGATTCTTGATCAGTTAAAAAGGAATAGGAGAAAGGTATGAAGGGTGCTTTATATATGTGAGTCTGGGTTCAAAGCCCTGTCGCACGCTATGGTTGGTTCTGACTCCTGGTTGAGTTTTGATTGTATTGCGGCATGGTATGATCGATAAGATCCACAAATTTTGATTCATATACCCGAATTTCATGATGTGGCATGTGGAGTTTGGACATTTGCGGTGCACTGTTCAATATCACACTTTACATTGGTCAATGCTGGATGATGGATATGGAAGCACCAATAGATTGCACTTGTGAGTCAAATAGTGACAAGAAGAGAGAATCAATAGGGAGAAGCTTAGATATGAATTGGGCTGTCAAACGCGTGTTAGTTTGTTTGACAAGTCCTGTGAATGTGTACATCACGTGCCTTTGTTACCAACACAACCCCTGAACAGTCTCAGTCGGCGATTAAAGCTCACTAGTAAATAAAATCTACACAATTAGTAGCCTGGGGCTCGTCTCAGTAGATCATAATCATAATTAAACACATGGTTTTCCGTGTCTAGAGGTGGGTAATGTGTAGGATATTTTATATCTCCCAAGAATGATATTTGGGCAATAGATTTCATATAAACCACCTATCCCCCACAAATCGAAACATAATTTATTCACACGCTTATTTACAAATAACACAACCCTTCACCCTTACATGCAGTATGAAAGCACTTCCTCATACTACATTTCCGAGATCATGTCACCGAGGTCCCTGTAGAACAGGGTTTATCGCGCTACTAAAGATGGAAAGATAAGGAGAGTGACAATAGGGAAGTAAAAACAAAGTAGATTTGACTGCTCAACGACGCCATCCAAGACCACCCTCTCCCGTCATGCCTTCATACCACCAAGAAATCGCCACTTGCAAACCATCACCCCCTGTATTCACATGCCCACCACGCCTCCCACGAGCACAAGCCCTAGAAGTCCCCAGATAAACTATCTCCCCAAGCGCATCTGTACACGTGTGCAACCAAAGTCCCGAAACCTATTCTTAAAACAAACGTATCCAAAACTAGAAAGCGCTTATATTGCCTCAACTCGGAAGAAATACCATACCAACGGAACCTACTACCGCGTCTGAATCGGGTCATCGGCGCGTCTGTGTAGACTAAATGCAAAGCCTAACTCCTTACGTATGTAGCTTTGCAGCAACACATCACTAACCATCGCTAAACATGACTAACCATCCTTGCTGAGCAGACGCTCCACCTTTCAATATTAACATCTCACGGCGAACCCAGCAAGAACGTAAAAGCACCGAGAGAATGTAGCAGTCAATCAACCAATCAATTTTGTTGACCAGAAATAGTAAGACGGAACCTTGGTATCGTATCTCCCCTAGAACATCATCATACACGCCTAAATCCCCCATCGCCAATTTCCCAAAGCAATTCCCCAAAAAGGATCCTGATTTCCCAGATCAAAAGAAACATAAAAACCCCAAAATCTACTTTTCCCTCACTAATGCGGCCCATAATGCATCTGATCCACCTTCCCTGGCTGCTGGTTCAACGGCATCTTCTGCGCCTCTCTAAACTCAGACTCCTTATCCTGCTGTGTGAGATCGCAAGGTCCGCAGCAGCACGCGCAGAGACAGTCCTTGCAACCGTTGCCCTGGAGATGGTATTTGGCGCGCATGTCGCCGCGCGAGATCATGCTGAGCACGAAGGAGATGCCGAGACAGGAGAGGCCGGTGAAGGCGCAGCACTGGGGGGTATTAGTTTGGAGGGCAGAGATTGGGAGAGATGGGGGATAGGGGAAGGCGTACGCTCATATTGCAGCAGGAGTAGCCTTGCATGTTACCGTCGTTCTTGACGCGGTGCTTCGTGCGGCCGTAGACGATGCATGGGCAGCACCAGGACAGGAGACCTTTGGTGTTGTTAGTTTTGATTCGCACGTTGAATTCGATTTCAATGTGTTGCTTACAGGTAGAGAAGGGGGAGCAGCACGAGCTGCCGCTGTGGTGCCATTCTTGTTGCACGTTGGCCATTGTGACGGATTGTGTAGTTTGTTTTAGTTGAGAAATTGAAAGATAGAGTCTTTAAGGATAGAGGGAATATATATGTCGGAGAGCCGAGTGTGTCAGAAATTAGTGAGTCTTGACGTGTTTACAGTGACTCTATGTATCCTTCGGAACTCCGTCGGTAACGTTTCCGAGGTGCAGGCACAAGTCAAGGAGGTCCGACCACCGACCAAAGAAAGCAACAGATACGCGAAAGAGACCGTGGAGAGGTTGCGGAGAATTTGCGACGAGGGAGGGAAAAATGCAAGACAGTACCAGCAGGAGCCTTTAAGCTTGCGTCGGGAGTCAGCTCGCATTTAAATATAATGCACATCAGACTGGGGAAATGAGGGCTGCGGCAGGCAAACGGGCGGTTTTGGAAAGACTGCAGCGCGTGGCGCAGAGGGCTGAGAAAGCTGAGACTTGTGGATCCTCTGGCCCCCCAGGTTCGTGCGTCCCTCGACGATCCCCAGGATGGTTGGGAGTTGCTAGATAAGGCTAGGAATACAGCCAAAAGACAAACATTTTAACATGTAGGTTGAGTATGTTGAAGACGGTTGTTCAATCGATACACCCGCGTCATTTGGCCGTGTCCAATATTTCGCGACATGCAAAAAAAAAGTGGTTTGACCGGTTTCTTCCCCACTGGCAAGGACCCGTTAAGGACCCGTTAAGGACCCGTTAAGGACCCGTATTGAATTTCGTATCACGACCCCTTGCCCAGGCTGAATGGGGGACTGGGGCACGGTGTTGGAACCTGCGCTGTCAGCAATCGTCCGTTGTCGCACAGTGGGCTCGGCTGAAATGCAATTGGTTAGTGCCCTCTCAGCCTTGTGATACTCCATCCGTGAACACACGGTTCCTGGTGGTTATTGTATGATGGTGGAGGCTGTGATCGTTTTTGTAACTCCACATAACGGTCCGATTCGCTGGTGGACCGAGCGCGTTTTCTGTGGCCCCGTTTGGGCTCTGTCTCCCACTCCTCTGTCAAATCATGAACCGCCGCATAAGTCCAGGCTTGAAGGTTTGGTGATGCTGTGTATGTACGTTGGCTAGATTAGGATCTTCCTGTCAGACTCTGGGTGAAGTCCGACGGCCTGGCATTTCCACCCCGACCTGAAACGGCCTTGAACCGTGCCGGCGGTAGACATTCTACGTGAAGCCCCTACCTTTTCCGCCATCGAGCTGTATGGAGATATTGTAGTCTGAAGGATGTGATAAAAGATGAATGAGGTTCATCGGCCAATTGTCGTATTCAGAAATTCAGAGGACGTTTCATGTCCAAGTGAAGTTGAAGCTCTGCAGGTGCGGGGACTGAGCGCCCCGAAATAGACACAGCGCTAGTCCAGTAGTCTCCTAGCGCCGGTCGGAGCACAAGGGCGAAGCACGCCTGGTGGCCTGGCGGCCTGGCGCTGGTGGCACGGGTGGCACCGGCAGACAACAGGTTGCCCTGCAGTCAACATCTTGTCCTGTCACTCCTATCACATCACCAACTCCTGCTTTGGTCCTTTGTTACCGTTCCCTAGTCTTCATCTCTTTCTTTACTCTCGCTTCTGACAATCAAATCCATGCGTTCCTTCGCGGCCTTGGGACTGCCCATAGCCTTTGCGGCTATCGCATCCGCAGGCTCCGCGTCTGTTGGCAACGAATGGAGCTACACACCTGATAAGACTGCCGACTGGTACAAGCAGCATGGCGAAGAACTTCCGCACCACGCGCAAGTACTTACTACCGTAGAGGAGGGCAAGAGCTACATTGTGAAGCTGCCCTGTCTAGGCTGCCCATTGCAAGAGCGTCATACGGACGGCAACGTTGTCGAGGTACCGACAGAGTGGTCGCTGAATAACGGCCTGGTATGAACATGAACATCGATGCAATCGGCGAAAGTGTCGCTCGCTAACATGCAACCAGCTTCTCAATTTCACCGTCGACAATTCCTACCCTGCGATTCTCTTGAATGGCGATCCTATCGTACCCCTCGCAGAGCGTCCGCCCAATGTCCAAGCCTTCCAGGTCCTGGGCAACACCTCTGCTGATACCATGAACAACATAGTTAGTTCGCATATGCTAGATGCATCGTGGAAGGTGGGAACCAAGTATGCGCGATTCGAACTGCAGTACCAGCATACTCTCCTCGGCACTGAGAATCCCAACGAGAAGTGGTTGCAGTTCGACGTGACAGGTATTGTCATGCGATCTCCGCAGAATCTGGTTTACCACCTGGATAAGATCAGCCAGATGATTGTGCAGTTTCAATTTGCCCAGGAGACGCATGAGGACCAGACCACCACCGTATCCATCACCAACTTCGAACTTCCCAGGCGCAAGAGCCGACGAACCCCCATCAAGATGAAATGCGGGAAGTTCGCCATGATCCAGACCAACTACAACCCGCTGGAGTGGGACTATTACGGCAGAATTGGTACCTGGCCCAGGACGTTCGCCAAAATGTCGTCTAAGACATTCCATTTCATCGAGAGCAACGCCTTCGTCCTGGTCGCCCTTGTAGCCGTTTTTGGCCTGTACAAGTTCGTGGTCACATGGCGGATTGTTGCTCAGAGGCGTGCAGAGGCAGCCATGATCAAAGATCAGCAGGATGTTGAGTTTGCGCTTCTTACTTCACCCGATTTTGATGACGATGAAGAGTATGATGCCCCTCCGGATTACGATGATGTTCCGGCCGCCGAAGCGCGGAAGGAGGATTTGGTGTAGTTTATTGTTATTTATGATGAGCTTTTCTCTTTCGTGATACGCATAGCCATTGAAGCTGGTTTAGTGCCCGTAAGACGTCATTCGCTACAGGATGTAAGACACTGTAGGCGCGAGGGATTAAGAAATAGATTTCTGTCCCTCATAGGACTAGAATGTGTAATTTATTCGTACACCCATTTTCGCTATCCGTACACTGCTTCCAAATCCAGCCACAACTCATTCATCTTTGATCAAAACAAACTCACTCCCATGCAAAATTAATATAGCGTTCTGATGCGACACTGAATCACTCTGAATCGTGTTGAAATCTCTTCATTCCGTAGGTAAGTGGGGCATAAGAGATCAGGTGCTGGAGTGACCTTTGAACAAGTTGGAATTTGCCTTATCGTTTTGGTGTCTGGCCCTTTATATATGTATGAGAATGTGGTATATAGACGACGAAAAGGGGTGTACGAATAGATTCCACCAGTAAGATAGGTCTTGACGATTCCAAACGAGTGTTTATAACTAGTAGAGACAGAGGAACCTAGATGAAGTATCGGATTCTACTTTGTCAATACCACCATGCCCACGTTCAAAGCCCACTCTTCTCTTCTCCAGAGTCTGCTTCTCCATGATTCTCGTTGTCATCGTCCTCTTCATCAGAGACCTCTTCATCACTATCCTCACCAAAATAGTCATCAGTCGTCATATCCTTGCATAATTGACAGGAACAACTCTTGACAACTTGTTCAAGGCTGCCATTACTTGAGACAAGCCAGGTATGCCGCCCACACCTCAACATTGAAGCAGGACTAGAATCAACATCTTTGTCCTTGGAGCATTGTTCCTCAGAATCCTCAGAATCTTCATCCTCAGAACATACCTCCTCAGAACCCTCAATATCTTCGTCCTCGGAGCATGTTCCCTCAGAGCCCTCAATTCGAACACCGAGTTCCCGAATCTTCTCGATGTAGTATTGTTTGTCTCGCTGAATAGCCACGTCCTTCATGCGCGGTTGCCACACTTCGTCAAGGAACTGTACCAGTGATCCTTCATAATTTTCGGATTTCTCTTTAAGTTCGATGGTGAGTAATTCGAGAAGCTCTGCATTTTGGCTTTGCACACATGGGATTGTGTGAATTCCTTGTTTTGCTTGCTGACAGCTGCAAAGTGCCTCATGATCACCACCATAGCTGCGGGAACAACATGTATGAGTCATCCTAAGCTCATCAAAGGTTACCCGCCGTAGTACTGCCTCGACAATTATTCCCAATAACGGATTTGCACCCTGGAGCTTGCTAATTGCTGGGAGAAATTGCCTAGTTGGGTGTCCAGATATACGTATGAATGGAACACAGCCATGTTCCGAACATAGGCATTGGCATTCGTCTCGTGATGATGACCATAGAAGGCTGCTTATGAAAGCACCATGCTTGAGCCTATGAGCGAGATAGAATGAATCCAGAAACAATGAACAGCACATTTGAATTCGTGGAGTGGTTTTTAACAGTGGATGTGCCCAGTCCAGTCGAGCCTTCTTCGAAACGAGCCATTTCAGGAGCTTCAAATTTTCATTGCTTATATATCGACTCGAAACAAGCCACAGAGGTGTGCCATAACAATGGCCGATTTTGCGGATGAGGACATCTGGCGCATATCCTTCAGAATCAACATTCCGGAATCCAGCATCCCATAGGCAAGTTGCTGCGAATCGGCACAAACTGTCAGTATGATACAGACCTTGAAGTTCCCCGCCATCAATTTCGTTTAGCAGCAGTCCTTTGACATTCAGGACCTTTGATTTCTTGCCAAAATCATCAGCTAGAGCGCGGATAATGTCTTTGATCTGTACAGTAGAGCTAGATGCGCAGGCGATTTCCCAATGACGCGACGTCGTAGGATATCCTTCCTGCAACAGCAAATGGAACAACTTGGTGTTGTAACAGTACCTAATAAGGCGAACTAACATTTCAGAATCCCTCCAACGAAGAGGTGATTCAGAATGGAGTCGAGAAGCCTCCAGAATAAGAGCGGCTCCTTCATACCACCACATTGCCAGGTACAATAATGTTTCTAGGGTATGGCCACCAGAATCAGACCCCGCATAGTTCCACTTTGTGTCGGTTGTCCGCAGCAGAGCTCTCAAGTTCGGCTCAGATCTCCTCAAAATTGCTTCCTCAAAAGGAAAGTGAGGTTCATATGCTAAATTCCAGTTACGTTAGAGAATATACAGCAGAGGAAGATGAGTTATGCCATACTTGCATTTACAGACTCCAAGGTAAGAATCAATGCCATATCCTGAGATTCAGACGGAAGTATGCCCCATTCGTGCCACTGAAATGGAACGCGCCAATTGTCAACTTTGCCTAGAAAAAAGGACCACAAATTCAAGTTATTGCGATCTGTTAGCAATTTTGTCGCGGGGGTCCTGTGATGTTCTAGCTTAGCTCTATTGAGAATGCGCGCTTGTTCTTACCTGCCATCATCATCGGCCTCGTTTGTCGGAACTCCCAATCCAATCAGAGATATTAGAAAATCGTCGAAAACATCTTGGTCGTGATGAAGATGAGAGCGTAGCGGAAATGTTAATTCGATTGCACTCTGTTATCGTTGGTAAGTATACAAAAGATAGACTCATACACTTACATGCATCAAAGTTGAGCCGTCAGGTAATGTGTCCGTGGGCCTGGCTTTGCCCTCTTCAATACTTTGTCTGACCGACTTAACGAGATTGGAAAACAGATCTATCATTTCTGATTTGCTTCGGTAGCCCCAAAATTCATCATAGATCCAATTCTCTGCTTCGATGAAAGGCTGAAAAGAAGGCGAGTCCCTTGAGACCATAGATCTAAAGCTAATGGACGGGTACATCTTCATCTTACCCACCTCCCTTGACTTACTGAAGCCAATAGAGAGACACCACCAGGAAAGGACTTTGAATTCTTTCTCAATCTCGACGGAGAAGTCAGAATGTGAGAATTGAAGACATTCGGGTGCGTGAGAATAAAAGGACCGCGAGATTGTAGAGAATATCCATCCCCTCCTGCGCGACCAAGTCCGCTGGCCACGAATTAAACAGGTGCATGTTGTTCCGTTAGTCTTTGGTAAGCCCGTGATGGCATTGTTATACGTGCGAAGTCTCCGCTGGAAAGGAGAACACTGATTTGAAAATGAGTTAAGAATTTCCTCTTGTGAAATTGGTTGTATTTGAGGAGGACCTCGCAATTGGTCCTAACAAGGTTAGATGTGAATTGGTGAAAGGGTTGGTCCATACTCGTATATCTTGTCGTAGTGTGTCTAATCCTGCATCTAGCTGACGGACTAAGAGCGACTGCTGTGTTTGATTCGATTTGATCAAGACATCAATGGCATCTTTCAAATTTGCTGTTTGGCTTACAAGGAGGCTATTCTGGGTAGCCAATTGTAAGTTCATTGAAGCTTCATGATCCTGCAACGACACAGATAGACCACTGACGCCGCCTTGAATACCTTGAAGAGAAGCCGTATGACTAGAAAGCATGCTAGTATGACTTTGATACTGCAAGGCGGCTGATGCCGATTGTTGCTTTTGTGATATGTGTAAGTTACTGATGTCAGTATGGATGCCTTGGATTACAGCATCTTGGTTGCCCAGATGATTGTCTATTCCATCGCTCTTGGTGACAATCAAGTTGGACAACTCTCTGTGATGCTGGTCTTCAATGTCACTGAACTGAGTTAGTGAGTTAATCCTTTTGTAAAATATCCGAGAGACTTACATGCCCAAGAGTTGGACAGCTAGCTGTAGATTCTCTTGTAAGCGATCTACGACATTTTGTATATCATTTAGAGTATCCTTTCGAAACGGCCAAAACAACCGGTTTTTTGCATGCTTGATTTTGTCCTGCAGATTGCCAGCAAGCTTTATATCCAGGCATTTCCTTCTCATTGTGTCCAACCGGTTCAGTCCATCGTTGCAGTCTTTCATAGCCTTCTCAGCCTGCTTCGAAATTGCATTGTTAGGGTCTACTGTCCTGGTCTTGACCAATTCCAAAGTCTTCAAAGTCGCCTGTAGGCCTTCTATACTTATTACTACATCTTTTATATCTTCTCCAGCGTTTCTGAACTGCGTGTAGTAACTGATCAGGCCCTTGCAGACTTGTATGCCAAGCGAGACTACGCCGACCGTGAGTCCAGAGATTTCAGCCATAGAGAGCAAAGTGCTAATGAGGTGTGAGAGTCAAAAATGGCATGGTACAAGAAAAGTGCGAGATGCGCATAGAAGTGGTGTCGCAGAGAGCAAGAATGCAATGGCGGGGAAAAGCTGGCTGTAAGAAATCGGGATTTATTCGAAAGCATGGCGAAAGGCTGACTGTGCCACAGGTGTGGTAAAATTTCCCGAACACGAAGGCGATCTAGCCATTTTGCAGCTGCACTGCAATAGAGTCGACACAGATTAAAGGAATAGAAAGAAACAGAAAATAAGCTTGCACAAATAGCCCTCTCTTGTTTTAATATTTTTTCTTTAAAATTCTCCGATGATGTATGTATCTGCACATGTAGGTATTACCACAACTTCAGTCTCTGTTATCGGTATCGAGTGTATGACCAGAACTGTCAGCAGGCGTGCTAGACTCTCGCAAGGCAGAAACGGCCTGATACCTTGTTCCTTCACCATTTCATGAATGCATCACCAAGAGGTAAATTTTCTTCCATTCTTTTAATGCAGCATTGTTGTCCTGTCTATTAGAAGTTTATTTCACCACTTTTTAGAAGTTATTAACACACGTTGGGTTACTCACGTACCTTTGGAGTTGGTACAGTTATCAGGGTTTCAGCCCCGCAAGTGCCAGGCACGGCCAGGCCACAAAGTCCCAAAAGACGTTTACGCCTTAATCAACGAAATGTGTATGAGCTGAGTTTCGCAATAGCTAGCTCATACGACACAGCATATTTAGACCAGTGTGTTGTTGTTCATTTGCGCCTTGCAATGCAGAAAAATGGCATAGAGCCAAGCTTACGCCTATTGTTGCCGTGGGATTTCATCGAATATCATGTACCGTTAGCGGTGGGAAAGTAAGCAAGGAAGCGAATGTACTCAAAAGTAAAGATTCGGAATGCTGACTGCTTGATTGGAGACCTGAAGCGCTTGAATCCACGCATTACCAAGTCATGGATCTTTCACGTGCTTTACATCTGAGGATTAGTTGTGCAAAGTATGACTGTTTCTAACAATGTTCTTAATTGAAAAATCGCAGAGAAACAGTGCAAAGCCGGCAAGAGTATGGATAGATAATTGGAGAAGACGTGTAGCACTCTCCACTCCACCCTTAGATACTGTGTCTGGCAAGAAGTCATGTGCGAGAGACGGAATATGGACCATGTTAAACCCTGGAAATGCTCCATTGACACCGGCGCCGCCCGCTTTCCACAGAACTCAGCCGAAATCCCAAGAATACGTAGCGAAGATGGGACGCTACGACTGAATCCGTGGTTCAAGATGGCCCCGGTTCAGATACATTCGCCGAGAAGTTAGAACAGCTAACGAAAACGGGGAAAGGTTTCTCTGCAACTCTATAGGTAGACTGAAAAGATAATAAAACACCCGTCGGTGCGTAAAATAATTACGTTGACCAAGACTAGCATCTGAGCAGTGTGGTGATGAACCCTCAGTACATTCGAATTATGGCACGCTACGAAGTCCGATGTCCTTAGGAAATAGTCCAGAATTTGGCCCCCCTTGTATGACGGATCTTTGGATCAAGGTAGAGCCCTCAAAATAGCAAATTCATAGTAAGCATGCGGTGGTAGTTGGCCGAAACGGAGAGTATTTGATCCGATCCCGTGGACACATCATCTTTCCCGCGGGTTCCCTCTGGAACGATCTTTCTCAAGTCGACTATTCTTACTGAGGATGAATAAGTTCACTTCAGTCTAGGCCGAGTTTGGTGGCGACACTTAAGCATCATCTCGTATCCGCAATGCCTGAGAAGTCACGAGCGGGGTTGCAATTCGTTGTAACGTTGGTACTATCATGAAGTACGCACACCGCCTGTCTGGGTAGCTTCATAACATGAGCTGAAAACCTCTAGCTAGAGGATCAGTCCCATGGATAGCAACTGCCAGTTGGAGGACGGCTCCTCTCCCACAATGATGTTCCTACGGTATTTCTGGGTCAGCTCTATGGTATGGGAAGAGTTGTTGGCTTGTGCTCACTGCTAAGATTCAAGTATCAGGCGTCCGTTACGATGCTGCGTATGACCGGTTAGGCATAGCTCGACCTGGATCGCTTGCACCAGTCGGCGATTTTGCCACGCGAGTCGTAGGCTTCGTCGGAGCTAAGTCCGATACTGGTGAAATCAGTGATGTCTGGCACGTCATCTGTCAGGTGGAGATGATGAAATTTTGTATATGTCACGTCCAGTGAAGTCGTACAGTGGAAAAATCGAAGCTCAGTATGGTTACTTGTTGACTCCATGGAAAGGTTCCCTTGAAGATAGTAGGAGAAGGAAATTGAGAGATCATAGAAAGTGTTTGGAATGGACGATGTCAAGGTACCTATACTATGTCTGTGCTTAGAATTGCAGCCAAGACTCAAACTACTGGCAGTATCATGAGACATGCGTATATTTCTCAGATCTCTGCACCTGCTTGTGTATGCAGAAAGAGGTTGGCAAAGGCTTGTAGTTCGCTAAGGAAGACTCGAGTATCGGCCCTGGAAACCTGAAGCAGTTCGTTCTCGACACGTGGTCGGCGAGGTGCCCTCATTTTGTGACAGCGGATTTTCGAGTCGTTCTCAGGAATGGTGGTGACCACGAGGAAGAACCAGATATGGAGAGCATCAGGAAGGGGTGGATACAGTCGATAAAAGGTCAAGTACTGTGGTTCCTGTCGCCATAGATTCGGAACTAGGTAAGCCTCGGAAGTTTTGAATGGCGGAAAGGAAGTCTGGGGACGAGATAACTAGCGAATTATCCGTAGCTCAATTGAATTTGAGGGTCCAATGAAGAAGAGATACGATGGGCGAGTGGTGGATGAACAGGTCATGGAATAGTGGCGTTCCGCGTATCGATAGGGCTCGACGGGCCGAGACATCAGATAGTGGTCCGTGCACACACAACACGAACCTCCGTTCACGCCAAACATCTCGACAGTTCACGTCCCCTCCCCCTCCATGTCCTCCTCCACATTTCGCATTCTACGTCTCCCGTAGCTGCATTTGATCGTCATGAACCATGGCGCTTCGGTGCATTTTTTTTTCACTCGACGGACCATGTGGCTGTCCTAAGCCTTGCGACTTCTCACTGGCTAGACCTTCGCTTACTTCCTACATCACACACCATGTTCAAGTCCCGTAATGGCCAGGCTGATGTTCTCATTGACCCTGTCGGTACATGCTGCACAATCTATGCACGAGATATCGAACGGGACCCGACACCTACCAGATTCGAACGCTGAAATCCCTTTTGCGATGTTTTGTGGTGACACCCAAGAAGCTCCCGTTTCCCTTGCGACGAACCATGGCTGGGTCGCGGTCTATTGATTTCGCGCCATGGACATACATCTACCTCCATATTACTTCGAGCGTCCATTTTTCCAGCCTCCAGTCTTCTGACCCTCAATGAATAGATATGATTCCCCCATTCTCTATCCCGTCAACCTGGAAATCGCTCACCAGATGACGGACTCTTTACCATAGCTACAGTTACCATCGTGTTTGGTATAAAACAACCGCCCCTGCAACGGCCTTTGTGTTTAATCTTCATCCAGCTGCATTACAATCTTTATCCAACCAACTCATTCTTTCTTGATACCTCCCATCTCTTTCATTTCTCTTATCCCACCACTACATTCATTGGTTTTTCATTTTCGTTTTCCTGCATTTTAAGTTTTACTCATCTGTCACCGTCCATCATGATCTGGAGAACCTCGACCCTAACCTGGGCATTGTTTACATGCCAACATCTCATGACCTCAGCACAAGTAATATGGCCTGCGTCCATCGATGAATTGGAGGATATCATGATGCTTAATGCTGGCCATCGGGCCCGAGGATTCGCCAACGCTGTAACCCCATGCACAAAAGAGACTGGCCCTGGACGCTTAGCCGCCGCAGAGTGGATTCGAACTGCCTTTCATGATATGGCCACCGGCAACACCTTCACAGGCGTTGGAGGCCTCGATGCATCGATCGCGTTCGAAATCACCAGTTCCGAGAACGTTGGTCCCGCTTTTGCGACAACACTGAATGTATATGTTCCTTTCTTTTCAAGCCGCTTATCCCTCTCTGATGTCATTGCTGCGGGTGTATACACAGCGACACGTTCATGCGGTGGTCCCAGCATTCCAGTCCGCGGTGGGCGTATAGATGCAACCCGTGCTGGCGCACAAGGCGTTCCACTGCCTCAAAATGCAGCAGGCACCTTTAGGAATCAGTTCTTGCGGATGGGATATAGTTCCACAGAAATGATTCAATTTGTGGCCTGTGGACATACCCTTGGCTCAACGCACTCGGAAAACTTCCCAGATATTGTACCCACGGGCAAGTCGGACCTGGACACTACACCTGCAGCCTTTGATAACGCTGGACCTCTCGAATACGTAGCGGGAATCACGAAAAACAGATTGGCTTTTCCTCCTCCGAATAAGAAGAATGCAGATTGGGTGGTGTACTCTTCAGACGGCAATGCCACCATCAGGGCCATGACCAATGCAGGTACTTTCCAAAGCGTTTGCAGAACCATGTTCCAGAAGATGATCGACGTTGTTCCTTCCGGTGTCGTTCTGAGCGACGTTGTGACGCCATACGAAATCAAGCCTTACGATTTGCAATTGACTCTTGCAGATGGTGGATCCAGTGTTCAATTTACTGGAGAGATTCGCGTGCGCACAACACAACGATCCAAAGGATCCATCACCGGCGTTCAACTTGTATACAAAGACCGCATTGGTGCTTCATCGTCTACTCCAATCATGTCAACTCCCTCAGGAGAAGCAACTGGTTTCGATGATACATTCAGTTTCTTCACATTCTCTGCCAACATTCCAGTACAATCGTCCATCTCGTCCTTCAACGTTCTAGTTAAGACAGTCAATGGCGACCAAACATATGACAACAACGGGGCCGGTTTCAAAGTTGACGATTCAGTTATCTACCAAGCTCCCCAGAGCTGTCTGGATGGATCTGGGAAGCTTACTGTAGCCGCTGCTGTTCGCAAGGGAGCTGCTGTGCCGAATCTCCAAGTTGTTGTTCAGATTCCCCGTGCAAGCCCCAACCCACTTCCTTCGCTATCAACTGCGACTGTGCCTATGGCTACACAGACTGGCACCGGTCTCTATGATGTATACTCAGCATCTTATAGCTTTTCAGGTTCTCAGGCTCAGTCTGCAGAGTTTGGCGTCTTTGCCGACAATGTTTCTGATAAGAACAAGAGAACAAGTGGTCTCCCCACAACCTGCATACCCCTCGATACATCACCTCCCACATCTACGCCGTCTTCCCCCGCATTTTCCTTCCAAGGATGTTACTCTGACGCGGGCGCACCACGTGCACTTTCAGCATCCGGCTCTGCGGACGATGCGATGACAGTAGAGAGATGCGCTGCATTCTGTTCGACCTATCAACTATTCGGCATGGAATATGGAAGGGAATGCTACTGTGGAAATACGTTGGATGCTTCCAGTAATGTCATGGGCCTTTCCGATTGTAGTATGCCTTGCTCCGGAAATCCCTCTCAGACTTGCGGTGCCGGCAGCCGCTTGAGCCTTTACAAGAATAGCAAGTTCGTTGCGCCAGTCAACCCCCCAATCACAGGATACAATTATCTTGGATGTTACAGCGAGGCGGATGGAGGAAGGACTTTGGGTGATACCGACACTACGTCGGATGACATGACTGTTGAAAAATGTGCAACTTTTTGCAATGGCTCAGGGTACTTTGGCCTGGAATACAGCAAAGAATGCTACTGCGGCGCAATACTCAACGCAGGAAGCACACTTCAGCCTGCCGGCGACTGTTCGATGCGCTGTGCAGGCAACAGTACGGAATGGTGTGGTGCTGGTAGGCGGTTGAATGTCTATCAAAAGATAGGCGTGTCGACCTCTGCCACTCCCACACCCACACCAACCCCCTCCTCGAGCTCCCTACTCCTCAGCTCCTACGTCATTATTTCTTCTACTCCAAATATCACTTCATCGACTCTGCAATCCTCCCTGCAATCCTCTCTGCGCTCTTCTACCTTGGATTCTTCTACTTTGAGCTCCTTGACAATCCCTGTGTCTTCCGATTCAAGCGCTACTCCTTCAAGCACAGCGATGTCTTCAAGTTCTTCCATGCAGATACCTACTAAACCTGGTAGCTTCTCAACCTCTAGTTCCACGACAGAGAGCTCTACCTTCGTAACTCATACTACGGATTATAGCTCGTCGACACAGCCATCGATTTCAAACCACTTCACCACGACAAGCGCTACATCAGATCATTCTACCTACATCTCCTTCTCAAGTTCGATCATGTCGTCCAGCAGCACTTCAATCAACGATACAACTATCATGATTACCGTCACGCCTACACCTAGCCCCACACCAATTTCAACCACTATTTCTGTCCCGCCTCCAAACCCCACCGCACCAAGCCTCCCCGGCTACAACTATACCGGCTGTTTCGTAGATACCGTCTCCCAACGCAGCCTCAGTGGCCGCAACCGCCAAGACGACAACAACAGTTACGAATCCTGCGCTTCCTTCTGCGACGGCTACCAATACTTCGGCGTCGAATATGGCCACGAATGCTACTGTGCGGACAAACTTTCTTCTCCGATGCCCGAGCTCCGCAAAGACGATGAGTGTTCCATGCCGTGCGCCGGAAACAGCACTGAGCACTGCGGCGCCGCATCCCGTATCACAGTCTTCAAATCACTGACCATGTACACGCCGCCCGCCAACCCGCTCGTCTTCGGCTACAACTACACAGGCTGTTTCACGGATTCCGTCGGCGCGCGTGTGCTGCAGTTATCGCATTACTTCGATTCGAACATGACGATTGCGAAGTGTGCGACGTTTTGTAGCGGGAGCAAGTATTTTGGTACTCAGTATGGCGGGGAGTGCTATTGTGGTGACAATTTTGTGAATCCTACGACGAATGTCCAGGAGAAGGATTGCAGTTTTGTGTGCCCCGGTAATAAGGAGGAGTATTGCGGTGCGGGGGATCGGTTGAGTTTGTGGCAGAAGATTGAGGGGGTGGGCAATGGGACGACGACGGAGTGAGGGAAATGACCAATATCGATTCGAGCATATGTTCACTTTTTCTTTTGTTTCTCTAGATCATGGGTTGTTGTGTTGTTGGGCAACCGCTGTTTTCTTTCGCTTTAATTCTCCTTTGAAATACCATTGGGGGTAACAAGCGTGGAGTTTTTTTTCAACTTCTAATCTTCGCACGTGGGGAGTTCTGCCTCCGCACATGTTGTATATAGGCAGTTTGGGTTATAGACAGTCCTTTAATATTTCGAATATACTACATAACACTCTTTCAATCACGGATAATGCATCTGCTTGGCTTATATGATGATCCACAAAATGTAACACTTCATAACTCCACTGTGATAACACCGTAGAACAACGATCGATATGATATACATTTCAATCAAATCTCGAATTACGATATTTTACACATCGAATACATATGCCCCACTCTATCTCAATCCTCTACATCTACAACGAGATCTCCCCCCTCCACGTCCCCTCCGTCAACCCCAATGTCTCAATACAATGCTGCCATCTCGGACCCCCCCTCTCCTTCCTCCTCAAATACTGTAACAGCTTCTGCCGCCTATGCACCAATAACCTCAGATTCCTCTTGTTGTGCTTGTCTTTCTTGCCTCTCGACGTTAGAAAGTCCGCTACCGTCTTGATCTTCGCCGTCAAGATCGCAATTTGTACCTCGGAGGAGCCGGTATCGAGACCGATGCGTTTCTTGGTCGCCTCGCTGTTCGTCGCGGGACGCACTTCGTGTTTTCCCGCGGCGTTGAGCGGCGGTGCCCGAGGCGGGAATTCTTGATCTGTGTTATGGCGACCAAACGTCGCGACGCACCGAGCAATATTGACACGCATGCGATCTTTCGACGATCCATTGTCTAGTAGCGTGATACGCTTGATAGCCTCCGTAGCGCGTTCATGATCTTTCTGGCGCCGCGTCTCAGGGTCCTCTTCCTCGACCGATGCTTCTGGTTTCTTTTCAGGTTGGCGGAACTGGTCGAAGTAGAAGGGTTTTTTGAGGTCTTGGGGCTTTTCGATCTGGCGGACTACGGCAAGGTTGACGGAGCGGGATAGAGCTTCGCTGACGTTGTTGGGAGTGAGGGCGTAGTTAAGGGTGGGGGAATCCTCGGGGGCTTTGGTGGGACGGGCGTCTCTGAGAGGTGCGCCGGGTGCGAAGGACTCTACGAAGGGGGTGGTGGTGCCACGAACGGGGTCACCTAGGTTTTGGAGACGTTCAGTTTTCAGTTCGCCCTTACGGGCGAAGAAAGCAGCCTTTTTCCGAGCTTGTTGTTCGCGGATATAGGGGTCGTGGGAGACCTTTTTCTTAGGGCGGGAGGTTTGTTTGGCGAGGGCATTTGGGGTCGTAGAGAAGGGTCGGATGGGGAGTGTGAATTGGGAGGTTGCGGTGGTGAGGGCTGGGAATGGAGTTAGTGGAGGAGGCCAATTGAACAGGGACGGGGCTACATACGTTTCGATGCCCGCAGGCAGGTGTAAATTGATATCCGTGGCGGCATTATGAACTGATGGGCGACGCAGAAAGCGATGCACCGTCAAAAAGCTGGACTCTCTCTGCTTTCACCGTCCGCCATCACCAGAGGCCGCCGTCGGAGCTCAAGATTTTGGGACCGATGCACCTAACCCATATCCACACTAGCGCCCTCTCGCTTGCGCTCCCACCACCGACCGAATATTGGCTCCCCACCAAGCGCCATCCGCAACTCCAAACATCGCGAACTTTTTCTCTTTTCCTCCTCCCTTCAACCACCACATTCTCTTCGCCCTTCCATCCTCCCCTCGCGGAAAATCAGAAAAGATGGCTCCCAACAACCTCCCCGCGATCTTCAACCCTACTTCTCAGGACATCGAGAACTTGCTCGCCGCACAATGCCATCTCGGCAGCAAGAACCTCCAGGTGCACATGGAGCCGTACCTGTGGAAGACCAGGCCTGATGGCATCAATGTCATCAACATTGGCAAGACCTGGGAGAAGATTGTCCTGGCTGCGCGTATCATCGTCGCCATCGACAACCCAGCTGACAGTATGTTTATTCCCATTTCGCTATTTTCGCAATGTCAACTTTCCGCAACACCACAAGCTTTGATATCCCGAAAACACACCCCACCAAGCTTGTCATATTTCCAAACCACACCACAAAACACAACCGAATATCTAACTCCTCCAAACAGTCTGCGTTATCTCCGCCCGTCCCTATGGCCAGCGTGCTGTCCTTAAGTTCGCAGCCCACACCGGTGCCGTCGCCATCGCCGGTCGCTTCACCCCGGGTAACTTTACCAATTATATCACCCGTTCGTTCAAGGAGCCGCGCTTGATCATCGTCACCGACCCTCGCACCGACGCCCAGGCCATCAAGGAGGCTTCCTACGTTAACATCCCCGTCATTGTAAGCTTCTCCCCCCTCACAAGAACAACCATGATGCGCAGAAGACTAACATGTTCACAAAGGCCCTCACCGACACCGACTCCCCCACCGAGTACGTCGACGTTGCCATCCCCACCAACAACAAGGGACGTCACGCTATCGGTCTCGTCTGGTGGCTTCTCGCTCGTGAAGTCCTCCGCCTCCGCGGCACCCTCGCAACCCGCGAGACTGAATGGGACGTCATGACCGATTTGTACTTCTACCGCGACCCCGAAGCCGAGGAGAACAAGGACTCTGCCAACGTCGAGGAGGCCAAGGTTCCCGGCGTTGACGAGGCCGGTGCCGCAGCTGTCGAGGGCGGCTTCACCAACGAGTGGGAGGTTAGCGGTGCTTCTGCTGGTGCTTTCGCTGCTGCTAGCGGAACCGGTGCTGCCGCTGCTACTAGCTGGGATGCCGAGGGTGCTGGTGACTGGGCTGCTGCTAGCACTGCTCAGGAGGGTGCTACTACTGAGACTGCTGGCTGGGGCGCTACCACCACTGAGGCTCCTCAGCAACAGTGGTAGACGGGTTTCTCCCATGGTCTTGCCTACACGTATTCTAGTGGCCTTCTCTCTTCTGCTGCGATTCGACTTCTACTCTTCTGAACTTACGTGCGTCGTCGCATAACCATTCGACCTCACCAAGGATGGAAATGGGACAATATAGGAAAAGTAGGGGGAGAGACAGGGAGAGAGGGACGAAGTTAGGAACATGCTAGGAACACTGCTGGAAATCCCAACCACAAAAGCAAAAAGCAAAAAAGAACAAAGTTTTCGACACCTCACATCAATCACCACGAGCCACAGCCATTGTCTTGATACTGCCATCATGGTCCAGATTCTCTCACTCATGATTTGCTTTTTCTTTCTTCTGTTCAAAGGAATCTCACACAACTCGCCGGCACTAATGAGGGAAAGATACTCGGGAACTCTTACTGTTTATTTGACTCTTATGTAGACAGTTTGGGGGAATGAGGGAAAGCCCTGTGCATGAGCGGACCCGGGTCTGTACTTAGCTGGACGCCCAATTCCTTTGACATGACGGAAAAAAATCGAAATGACTGAACATATGAATCCTCATCGTGCGAGTACCCTATGCGTCTGTGAATTTGTGTCCTTATGCGACTATCCCTGTAACGCATGCTACATGCCAATCTATTACCTAGCCTTAACGTGTCCACCTCCTGCCATAAACCACAACTGTCCCGACGATATCAACAATGGTAATAGCAACCAGGAGTAACAACCTCACGACAAATCTTCGAACGTAGCGTATGCGCATGTGTATCCATCCTCGCACAGTCCTCCAACCCGTAACAACAGTCGGTAATTGTCCAGTCAATTGTCTCAATTGTCCAATCAAGTATGACAGCATGTCCAGCAAGAACATGAAGTTGAACATGAAGTTGAACATGGCCAAGAAGTCTAGCCGTTGCTGTTCCCGTTGCGCTTCTAGATCCCAATCTGCGACCCGGTGAATAGTCTCATTCAGCTCGTCGTCAACTTCGTGGTTTTGCGCTAAGACGGCTGTTGTTGAGACATCCTCATTCTCCCAACTTTCTGATTCTGTGGGCTCGTCGTTAGGATTCTCCGAGGCGCTCGAGGCAAGATTGGAAGAAATTTCGGTATTATCAGGGGGTCCACCCGGTTGACCGTTGAATTGTTCATGTTTTTTCCCAAGATGGATTCCATGAGTTTGCTCGTGAGGTTGCTTACTTGATGATTCATGAGGTAGGCCATGAGTTTCTTCGTCAAGTTGTCTATCACGATCTCTATGGGGTTGTCCATCTTGACTCCCAAGGGGTTGTTGTTGTTCCTGGGTTGGTTGTCCAGGGGGTTGTTCAAGATTCTCTCCATCAAATGGTTCTCCGGATTTCCCCCCAACACTGCCGTCGTCTTCACAATCATTGTTTATTCTAGGAGGCGAACCTCCCGTATCCCAATTGATGCCGTCAGAATCAATATAATCTCCAGAATCAATATCGTCCTCAGAATCGAGATTGTCCTCAGAATGAATATTGTCAAAAGCATGATCGTCTTCAGAATCAATATAGATTCCATTATAATCAGGATCCGTTTCTCTATCGTAAGCGAGGTTGGCGAAAACATCATCAACATACCGACAGCGGGTGACGACTGGGCCACTATTCTCCGCTTGGATGTTATTGGGACGACCAGTAACTCTACGAGTTTTAAGACGACAGAGGAGACGAGCTGAGCCGAACAGAAAGCACGCGAGGAGACCAACGAGAACTGGGACTATGTTGGGTTTTTTGTAGTCCCCGAGGCCAACAGACACCTTGGTTGCAAGAGATTGCTCTGTCGGAAAGCTCGAGATTTGAAATGGTGTTAAAAGGCCTTTTGAATCGTTACACGGTAATCCGCGGCTTTGACACATGCCGCTATAGGCTTGAAATGCAGTCGCAGTCGAAACAGAAGCAGTCCAACCAGGAACAGGCGATTCCAACGAACCAGTCAGAAGCATGGCATTGTCAGGTTCAGACGAGTCGAACGTCAAGAAAGCCTTCCCCTGGAAAAGAGTGCCATCATGAGAACCAGTCGCCACGCTCGTGATACCCCAGTGACAAATATAATTGCTATCTTCCTAAGATATCTGCAGAATTGGAAGAGCATATTCCTTGGAAATGAGCGCGTGTGTTTCTGCTGGACGGGGTTGGAGTGTTGTGTCGGTGCTCGTCCACACTGACATTTGTGCTGTCCATGCTGGAATTTGTGTCATCGCGACGGGCATTCTCGTTGCCGAGAGTGGCATTTGGGTTGTTGGTACTGGGAATTCAGTTGTAGAGACCGCTGGAGTAATCTTCATCGACGGCTCAATCCGCTGGCCAAATATAATGAAAGTCGAGGATGCTCTTGGGGGTGCCGAAATCACCATCGTGTACCTGCAAAGATATGATGGTGAAGATTGTTAGATGGAAATATTGGCGAAGAATGAATGGTGCTGTGATGATTGTTGGATATGAGTGGGGCTGAAAAGTGAAGAGTGAATGAAGCAGGGTACCACGAGACGAGGATATTTTCTGTCCACGTGTAGCAGAGCTTGCCAACCACTGCTTTAGAAAAGGAAAGAACGATCAAAGTAAATCGAGAAAGGAAGGAAAGGGTTGTGGAAATGTCCGAACTTGGATTGTGCGCGAGAAGCGCGCTTTCTTCTTCTTCTAAAAGGGCAGGTGCAACCCTACTGGATATCATTACTCAACCTTCCCCCAAACAACGCCAAAAGATGCGAGAACCCCTCCCAGTGAAAATGCCGTGCAATGCCATCGAAGTGATGCTTTCTATTCCTCCTCACTTTCTTCGCTGCTGTCTCCACCACCCACAAATCCCATCATCATCTGCTTCGTAAACGGATCGTCGTCCTCGTCATCCACCACCAAACCACTTACACTCATCTTCCTCGTTGGTGATGGTGGAGCGTTGTTTTGGTGTTGTGCAGGGGGTCCGATATCCATGGGTTCGACGTCCCGATCGTCAACTTCTTCAGCGTCTTCTTCGTACACAGCCTCCTCATCCTCCTCTTCTTCGTCGCTGTCATGTCCACGTAGCCCATCCATGGTCCCGAAATCAATGACGTCATCGTCCACGTGATCGTGTCGTCTAGGTTTGCTAGGAGTAAATCGTGGGTTTGGTGATCCTTCGGCGCTGTTGGCGACGGATGCGAGCGACATGGGGCCATTAGAAGGCGATTTCAGATAGCCAAGGCCCCCAAGTCCAAGATTTTGACCCAAACCTAGAGATTTGAGCGCATTGTGTCGCGGTTTTGCGGGCCGCTCATCGGGAACTTCAATCTCGAGACCTCCACCTCCGAAACCCCCTTCGTCATCTTCGTCTTCATCGTCCTCATCGTGGTCGGATGGTTGATGGTGCACAGGTTCGGGGGAACGGCGCAACGGCGCTGGCGCTGGCGGTGATGACACTACCTCGCCTTCCGCATCATCATCAGATTCATCGGAAGAATGCACAATCTCAGCAGATTTGAACTTGGAGGCAGGCGCAGCAGCTTTCGTAGCGGTCTTGCGTCCAGGCTTAGAGGGAGCTGTTGCTTCAGCCTTTGGATGAGTGGAAGCGCGGCGCTCAACACGAACAGTGGGCGTGGCTTGAGGTTTCTTCGCGGGGGCCTTCTTGGTCATAAAAGGTTCGGCTTCGGGGGATCTGCGCTTTCGTGGCCTGGGAACGGGTTGTGGTTTCGGCTTCGAGGAGACGGCTGCTGCGGGCTTCCGTGCCACCACCAAGGGGGTGTTTGCGGCGCTGCCCGTACCCGCGCGAGAGTCGGGAGAATTAGGCATTGGGAAAGGAGACTCGTCGCCACGCTTGTCCTTGCCCTTGCCCAGGAAATGTCTGAAATCGAACGGGTTATCCGCCTCGGGGTCCTGGCTCAGATCATCGCCCTTTGCTCCCACGTCGAACAGGTCGTCGGTCTCGACCGGGGCCGGCGCAGGCTCGTCCTTGGGTTTACGAGGATATATCTTAGCATATGTGGAGGAGACGTCGGCGCGGTTCTTCTTGGTGAGATTGAAGGTGTATGTCGAGGATAGCGGCTCGAGCGTGGCTTTCTGGGAAGCTGGGTCGAAGAGAAGGACATATTGCTTCTTAGGTATCTGTTTCTGGCCTGTGAATACAAACACATCCCCCTTTGCTCCCCCATCTTTATCTTGAAGTGTGAGGGCGTATGCGTCGGCGGAGGTGGATGTCAGCGTGGTGATTCGGTCGGATGAGGTTTGAGCCGGCTTGTGGTTGACTACGCGGGCGAGTTAGCATGGGGAACCAAGTGAATAGTTGGTAGACGCACATTTGACACTGCTAAAGGCACCGAGAGAAGCATCGCTATTTACTATGCGGTCGCTAAGCTGGAGGGTGAAATGGCCCTTCTCGCGGGGATTGATGGACCGGCCTTCGACCGAGGGCGAAGCCATTGCCTGGCTCGGGGAACAGCCGGCGGCTCGCTGGACGCGTTACTGAGGCGGAGGAAGATACCAGACGAAAGAAAAGACAGGGACGAAGACGAAGACGAAGTGGTAGAGAAGTAGTAGTAGTATGTACTGCAGCGAGTGTGTTGAGTAGTGTTTGTGTGTACAGGGAGAGGAAAAAGAGTGAAAGGCGCAGGACGACGGTGCGGTGCGGTGGTGAGAAGTGAGAAGTGAAGGGTCCAGCAGACGTCTCCCCCAGTCCCGGTCCAGTCCCGCCAGGATTGATTGGGTCATGCCGCACTCTTCGCCCTCTGCGCCGGGTCAGTAAGCCGCCTTGGCTAGGAAAAGAACGGGTGTAGCCGGCGCCAACCTCCAATCGATACCTCTCCCCACAATATCACACTATCACACTATCACAATATCGCAATATTACGAGACACATCACCATACTCTCCCTGCGTGCCCAGATCTAATTATATATACACATCTTCCCTTCTGCTTAACTGCATCTCCCCATTACTAGTTACAAATTGTGGAATAGAAAACTTACACTTGCTTAGACAACGATCAAGACACAACGACCATTTCAATCTTCTCGTTATAAATCATCTATTCACACAGGACTCAGACCTACCAGATATCATCGCGATGATCAAGCGCAATCTCCTGAATATCTACCACCACCTGGAACTTGGAGTTGCACTCGCGCGTTGACACCCTGAAATCATCAATCCGGATCTGATCACGGTCCACGATCTTGACGACCCCCCGAGACGGACAATCAAAGCATACATCTTCCCAACTAGACCTCATATCTAAAGTACCAGCTGTCTTCCAGACGGTGTGTTGACACACTCTCATACCAAATGTGACGGCAATTTGTGCTTCGACTGTCAGCTTTGACCATGGCCGCGGTAGGTCCATGTGTATTCTTGACCAGTAGACCAACCGCTCACTCGATTCAATTGTCACGTGTACCGAAAATCTCATCTCTAGGTTCCCGTCGGGTGCCTCTGGTGGGAACTCTGCATTCAACATGGCTCCTCTCACATCGCCCAGCCACCGTCTTGGATACGTCCCCGCGCATGCTAACAACACTGTGCATATATGCCTTTCGTCATGCATGGTAGAGTCCAACCCGATGCCCCGTCGCAGAATTTTCTGAGCCAGGAATCCAGCAGCTTCCTCCTCGTACTCCAGATTCGACCAGCCATGAGGGGCATCATAGGACACGAGCTTCTTGCACCCGGCGCAGGGAGCGAGTGTGGGGAAGTCGCGTGAGAGTTGGTGTAGGAATCCTAGTCTCTCACATCGAGGTCGTGGTATTGTGATCCTTGCATCCCGTGATTGCTGCTCTCTTTCGTCTAGCTCTTTGATCTTTCTCCAACATTCAGTACCCACCTTGGCACGCAACGTCTGCGAGGCCAATGCTAGTATGGCTTCCGATGAGAGCGGAAGAAAGTCAGTAATGGTTTGTATTAACTCCGTTGGAAGCTGCTATAGATGGCTGGTCCCTGGGTTTCCGCCATTTTGGGCATAGACGGCAGAGGGCGGATGTAGTGTTGTTGGATGGTGCTTGTTACATTGCTCACAGAACCACTCCTTTGGTGCGTTTTTAGCATTGCCTTGGGAACCGAACATAGATGTGTGGTAATCGCATCGTCCGGATCTTGCGCAGGAGAGAAGGTCTGGTAAGAACAGTGCACGTCTGTGGTTGATATTCATGCTTGGGCAAGCACTAGCTGACAACCTATATCGTTTCGATGCTGCCGTTGCATAGATTGGCTGAGGTGCAACCCTAATGGATTAAATTCTTATTGGAATGATTGAGATGAAAGGACATTGGAAGGAAGTTTATAGCGACAGATGAATAGATCCATTGGTTATGGTTGTCATCCATCCATTGTGCCACGCGTACCCTCCAAGCCTTGGGGTTGACCCCACCAAAACCTCAGGCCACCCTGTTCTCTTCCAATCTCCGTAACACAATCTTCCTGTTCTTCAATCTAACTCTTTCGTCCTTTGGAGTCATTATAGAGAACTTGATGCCGTTCGAACGATGATAATCGCGATTGTTCCTGTACTGATTTCTGCAAGCTCTGATTGGACATGGACCCAGCCTTTGGTCAGACCGGTGAAGGGTGCGATGCAAGGCTGAGAGTGGGGTCCTAAATAAAATCAGCCTGGTCCCGTTTTTCTTCTCTGCCATCTTCTCTTCCTTTACCTCGGTCGCTATTCTCCCATCTCCAACTATTTTATTGGCGACAACATCCTCTCACAGAAGCACCAAGTCCAATCTCACTCGCGACCCCTTATCGTCTAGACTCTATCATTTTCGCGGGACTGGATATGACATGGCGGAAGTGGCAGGCGTAGTAGTCGGATTTACATCCTTGGGCGTTCAAATATGTCAAGGCATTAATTCCTTCTACGGCCCATTCAAGAGCTTTCACGATGACATCGATGCCATCGTAATACGAGTAGAAGGTCTTCAAGCAAGTTTAGAGGCATTGCAATCGGTCCGAAACAGGCTGGATAGACCGAGTACTATTGTAGATGCACAATTGAACGACGCCATCAATTCGTGTGCGAGGCAACTGGAAAGAGTAGACTTGACGCGTAAGAAGTATGGCGATGTTAGGCTCCCTGAAACTTGGGAGGACAAGGCCAGAATTGCTCGGAAACGTCTACTCTGGCCGTTCAAGAAAGACGCCTTGACAGAGTTGCAAACTAATTTGGATAGACTGCAGTCGAACTTACAAGTCGCGCTCGATATTCTTGGCTTGTAAGTATCTATGTCGCACTCCCAATAACAAATTGGTAGCCGATTGCTTATTAGTGACTCAGAGACAACCATATTCAAACCCATGAACAGCTCCAAGATCTGTCCGGCACTTTGATATTTGGTATGAGCAGTGTGCATAATCAGTTGTCGATTTGTGATAGTAGTATGCGCTCAGCAGTAGCGCACTCGACTCGCTCGCTTCAACAGAATAACGCGGATATCGAAGAGAGATTGTCCAACAAATTCGATGCTGGGGTTACAACCATTCTCAATACTCTCAATCTCCTGGTAGTCGATTCAAGTCCACTTACTACCCCTCGCTAACGATAATAGGTTGCCGAAAATGGCCAGATGAGATATCCTGAAAACATCCCACCTAATCTCCTTGCAGAGTCAATCCATGTCCGTGACGAAGTCAACAATCTTCGTCGGCACATACCCCAAGAAACCATTCTCCCTTCTCGAAACACAACGCAATCCTCCCCCCAATCACTATTGGGCTGCAAGTGCTCGCTGCGTCGTCGGTCAAGAAAAACAGTCAAATACGGTCGATTTCTTACCACGCTTATTGGTGAAACATCAGATCACGACCCGGGATGTGCACTTTATCCTTATTCCAAATTTCGCCGTACAGTCGAACAACAGTTCAGGATTTGTAACCGGATACTTAGTGTATGTGTCAGAGTTGGTTATGCTCACGCACAGGAAGCTGGCTGGAGAACGATACACCCAACTTTGAGGATTCGACCTGTGGTATCACGGGATTCTCCTGGATTTCAGCTAATAGATTTCGCTCTTCGAGATTCTCGGGAACAGAAACTTTCATCGTTGCAGGATCTCTTCGCCCAGCTAATCGATTGTTTTCACCAGAAATTTGCCAGTCCATTGGATGTTTTAAGTGACGGAACGACCTTGATGCATGTATGGGTTTGCAATCCCCGAATTTTTGCTGTACAGCTTAAGCTGACTTAATAGATTACTTGCGGCTGGCTACCGAAATGGATAACCTCGGGTTATATCGATCTCATGAGTGCTATCGGTTTCTTGAATCATCTAGGAGCGGTTGGAGTTCCATTCGATCAAGAAGACGATAACGAATGGTAGCTCATTACAATCCATGTGACATCTATAAAAGCTAATCGATCGAAAGGCTCCCGTTTAATTGTCTCTTAGAATCCGTAACGTTCTACTCCAGAATTATTGTTTACAGTCGACTCGAATTACTTTCACATGTAATACGCAGGGCAGGGATATGGAAAGTTGTAGAGACAGGAACAACAGAATTGATGCCTGAAAAGGCATATGAAACGGCTAGCGCATTACTTTCTATAGACGAGGCCAATGAATGTCAGTTCCCTTTTTACATTCCAAGGTTTCACGCTGATAATGTCAGGTTTTGAAGACGACGATCGTCGTTCACTACCTTCAAGCGTTGTTCGGAGGGACTTATCGGAGTGGAGCTCAACTCTGAAAATGCATCATGACTTAGTTCCAAATGAGGGTCTGATAAGATCTCTACTGAACTGGACTGATGGACTGCATTTATTCCTGTCTTTAAGATTAAAGATTGATCCTAAACTGGAGGCACTGGCGTTAACATTGGCAATAGGTGAAAGCAACTCCGAAGCCGTGACTCTATTAGTGAAATCTGGATTCAAGATCGACAATACTGTATGGGAGTATCTTTGCGATGAAGCTTGGCTGTTGGACCCGTATAACAGAAGGAGTATTTTCAGTGTCGTTCTGGATCGTATTTTCAGTGTTGTTCTGGAAAGTATGAATCTACTTCGGCCAGAATGCACTCATACAGATTCATGCACCCAAAGCGTGTGTAAAGTTTCCAAGGACCATGAATTTCAGCCGTACACATATCCTTTAATACCTCCTACAGCGATGCAATATGCTTGGAATGCTGGATACCGTAACGTGGATGATATTTGGCATGATGAAACACCTTTGTGGCATTTCTTGGCGGCATATCTATTCGAAGATAATTATACCCCCTATCCTTTCTCGATGCTGGACAAGATTTATTGGTTCGTTGATCATGGTGCCCAACTGGACTGGATACATCCAACTTATGGCACCACTCCGGCCCACTTGATAGCAAAAGTTGGGCGTTACGTCAAAAGTTGTAACCAATTTCGACGTCCTGGCATCACCAACAAAAAATTCCTCTTCAAATCATTGCAAATAGATATTCAGGACAATTGCAACTGTCCGTGCTCCATTAAAGGATGCTACACCTTCACATGTGCCGTCCTTTCCACTCTACGATACGAAATCAGGTATGAAAGGCGCAGACTTCTGCGAGAATTAATTGTATTTGCGAACAATGAAAGGCATTGTCGGTCTTGGATGGTACCAACACTTATTCGAGCCATCACATTCGAGGAATTGGGACTTACCCACACTTGTTGCTCTAGAATATCCGATGATGAACAAGGTCATCGTAAATCTATTCACTATCGATGCCGTCATCTACCAAGCGATGAAATCCGAGACCAGCATCATATCGAAAGCGAGGATATAGCTCTCCTAGAAGCACTGATGGGAGAATTTTTTGAGTCTTGGTTGACTTTCAACGTCACTCTCCAGCAATATATCGACACCCTGTGGACTGATCGCATGGACGAGGTACGACCAATGGATAGTGGCATTAGTGAAGAAGATAAGGATGTTATTGAGCAACTTGGAGTGCAGCTATTGGAATCATTTTCCGATGATGAGGAATTTGAGCCAGATTCTGAGGATGATCGTTTGCGTTATTGGAGACTGGTCAAACAATACCCACGCTCGGTGAGACTGCTGCTGACTGACGAGTACCACCCCTATGATAAGGGATTTGACCCAGATTCTAACGATCATCCTTTCCGTTATTGGAGTCTGTTCTGGCAACACCCAGGCTCAATGAGAAGGATCTTGACTGAAGAATACGACTGCGAAGATAGCTGCTGAGTTGATCTTTTCAATCATTGTTTTAGTTTTGGATTTGGATTCCAATATAGTTGATGGTATACTCTCCTTAAGTATTTCATTAGTATAACGAAATTGTATTGATCTTGCAAGAAATTCTTTAATACTGGATCTAGCTTCCACCATTAGGCACAGTCGGTATTCCTGAGTGAAATGGAAGAGAGCGTTCATTGTAACGTGGGTGCTGGTATACAAGGCGTCCACACGTTGCTTGACCAGTCCTCGGCCGAGGCGTGAGGAAAGGGGGTTGAGCACCATAACCTCTTTTGACGCCATCCTTCTCAATACTAAATTGTCATTGTACTACGCACAGAATCGAAGTCTCGTCTCATCTTGGGTTCGGTTTCTGGCTATGATAATATGGTCAAGTGCGATATCGCAGCCGATGTTGCAGACAGCCCTTCCGCCCTTCGGCTGACACAGTTTCAGCACGCCGTGGGGCTGAAATGCGACTTTGTTTATAACATGGAAGGGACGAGATTGAGAACGTAGGATCCAACACACGATTTGGAAGCTTGAAAAGCACTCGATACTGAGTTGATGCGTTGGCATTCGACTCTTACCGAAAACAGCGATCGTACTCCTCTACGCCTAGAACACTCGTGCTTTCAATACAATGTCTGTCGCAGTTGAACAGTACAATCCAGAATGGCCAAACCAGTTCCAAGAAATCAAAACTCTCCTTGAATCGTTCCTAAGCAGTGTCGAAATCCTATCCATCCAGCATGTAGGTAGTACCTCTGTCCCAGGGCTAGCCGCCAAACCCATCCTCGACATCGACATTATCGTCACGCGAGCCAACGTCCAGCTCGCAATTGACGCCCTCGTCACAAACGGAAAATGCACATACCTAGGTGAACGTGGAATCCTCGACCGACATGCCCTTTCCGATCCAAACCAATTCCCACCACGAAACATCTACGTCTGCGTCGCCGGAGCCTTCCAAACACGCAATCACCTCGCCGTTCGCGACACCCTTCGTGCAGACCCCAATCTCCGCGACCAATACGCCAAAATAAAACTCGACCTCGCCGCCCAAGGAACTAACATCGAAGACTACGTCAAAGGCAAAACTGCAATACTGCAAGAAATCCTAAAGCAAGCCGGCGTGTTATCCGAAGACGAACTTTCCGCCATCCGCGCCGCAAACAACAATCCTGAAATCCATGGCGCTATCAAGACTGAACGCTTGATGCTGCGCGAATACGTCATGGCAGACGAAGAAGCATACTATGGCCTCGTTTCCCTTCCAGAATTAGCTCGCTACCAGAGCTGGCATCCCTTTACCAAAACCCAAGCACATGAGTACGTCGCACGAATCCTCCGCGACTCCTCCGCCAAACCTCGTTTATACATTGAACTCGCCGTTCTGCGCAATGAGCACGAATTCATCGGCACCGTGGGCGCGATGATCAAGCGCTTAACGCCGACAGGCGAACCGATGAATCCGCCCCATGCGGACTTGTGGTTCACATTCATGCCGCATGTGCAGCGCAAAGGGTATGCGACGGAGGCTATGGAGGCGTTCTTGCCGTTGTTGGAGGGGCCGGTGGAGCTGGAGATTGAGTGCGATCCGAGGAATGTGGCGAGTTGGAAATTGGCGGAGAGGTTGGGGTTTGAGAGGACTAGTTTGGTGGAGGAGGCGTATGAGTGCAAGGGGGAGATGGTTGGGTCGATGGTTTATCGGAAGCAGGTTGGGGGGTGAGGGGGTGTTGGGATGCGACCTTTCAGTTCTTCGATGCGCATAATGATGTCTGAGCAGTCTTTGGTATGCGATTTATGAGAGAATACTAAAATCTATAAGAATTGTAGATCTAGTTTACTTGGTATAACATGGATACATGCTAGGCGCTGTCCTAAATAGGCAAGACACCTAGGTACCGATGTAAGCGAGTAGTGCCCGCCATGTTTGACTCATACCTCACTACAAATACACAGATACATGACTCCAGCTCCAATGCTCCTCTGATCCATTGACTTATCTCTCCCCATCAATCATATAGCCCATTTGAAATTCAATAGTCCCCTACACAAACCCTACAACTAAATCTTATCGTCCGTCACCAAACCCATCATGCCCCCCAAACCATCCACCACCAAAGTCCTCGTCACCGGATTCGGCGTACGTAAATCTCCAACCATAATATTCATTGTCATCCTAACCATTATGCCGTCCAGCCCTTCAACAATCACCCCAGCAACCCCTCCTGGACCCTAACCCATGCCCTTCCCTCCACGCACCCCAAAGACCCCAAGATAACAATCGCCACCCCACCCTCACCCCTCACCTCCGCCTATCACGACATCCTCACTGCCGTCCAAACTCTCTACACCGAACACGACCCCGACATCGTTCTCCACATCGGCCTCGACGACACGCCTGGCGATGTCCGGTTCAAGGTTGAGAAGAGTGCACTGAGGGAGGGCTATCACGAGTTGCCTGATCGGAAGCGCAGGGTCTTTACGCGGGGAGAGAATAAGACGGTTTTCGGGAAGGGGCCGGCGAGGCTGGAGACGGGGTTCGATGTTGGGGAGACTGTGGAGGCGTGGGAGGAACGGGTTAGAGGGTTGAAATTGGCAGGTGCGGGTAGTGGTGGCGGGGAGAAAGTGGTCGGCGGGAAGGGGAAGGGAAAGGGGATGGCAGGGACGCAGGTCGAGGTTGTGGAGAGCGATGATGTCGGGAATTATACGTGTGGGTTTATTTATTATGTGGGGTTGAGTGAGATGGGGAAGAGGAGGAGGAAGGGCGATGTGGTGTTTTTGCATGTGCCGTGGTTGGAAAGCGAGGAGGATGTTAGGGTTGGGGTGAGGGTTGTGGAGGAGTTGATTGGGGTGTTGGTTGAAGGGTGGAAAGGACGGTAGGGAGGGGATTGCATAGTTATACGAGAGAAGAGATGGAAAGCCTGGCGTTGTTGGTGGAAGTCTCTTATAAGACCAGAATATCTACGTGTTCGTAGATTTCAAGATGGATGTCGAGCGAATGTAAATAATGAAATGCTGTCGTGACGTATCTGAGTAAAAATGTAAGATTGCGCGGCTATTCTTGTCGCCGACTACTTTGCGAGTATTGAAAGGAATTGATGACATGTATACTGAATGAGAGTTCGAAAATAATCAAGACCAATACCGCAGGATGACGCCTCATCTCAAACGATATCAATGAGTTGTATCTGCGCACTGCCAAATATGCTAGGATTGAACCCATCAATCAATCCCACTCTCTCCCATGCACCATTCACTCTTGACGACATCCCCAAAAGCAGCACAGTAGTTCGCAACCGGCTCGCACCAACAAGCAAACAAGCGCAGTGGGCCTTCCAACTCTTTTCGGGTAGCGGCTCTCCGAACGGAACCCGAACCGCACAGGTGAAATTCCCACCATTCATAGCAAAAGCCTGCGGTTTCAACGCGACATCCTGCCTCATCGGAAGTCCCTGTGGCTCACCAGGAGCCTTGACCACGTAATTGTACCAGAACTTCTGTTGCTCAGATGCAGGACGTTCGGGATCGATTTCGTGAGTTTCAATCGTAACCTGAAGTTCCACAAAGATAACACGCCCCGCCAACTTAATCAATCCAGATGCTTCATTCAGACTGCGACATTCCACTTCCCATGTCCTCGGATCACGTTCATTCACAGGACTATCTGGTTTTGCGCAGATGTACGAGATGGGGCCGTCGACGCTAGCCCAACTCCAGGTCGGTGCGTAGTAAGCGGGATTCATCTTGCACTCGTGGATTCCGCTTTTGTCGCTCATCTTTGAGTCCCAGCAAAGGCTTTCAACCAGCGCGTTGGCCCATAGGCCCCATAATGGAACCCATCCTGTGCTCTTTGCGATTCGCTTCATGACGGATTCCATGGCCGGGAGCCGGTCGGAGGATCGAGTGATATCTCTACGCATGAACTCTTCAACCAAGCTCATCCAGGATCCATGGGTGATGTTGTCGAGTTGATTCGACCACGAGCTGCTAGTAAGACCTTTATTGTATCCTTCCCAGATGGAATGGTGGCGACATTCAAATTTAATTGCGTGAGGAGTGAAGAATATGGTTCTTGCGGCTAGCAGACGTTCCTGCCAGATCCATGCTCGTGATGACATCTTCCCATATTTACCGCCATTTGCTTCGGTGCCTAATTCGTATGGCAGGCGTCTAAATCGAGTCTTCAGGGAGCCAAGTCCAGCGACGTCCATGTTCAGATTGTAAGAAGGTCTCTCCCTTTGCGTTAGGATCTTGTCGAATTCAGTTGTAGCTGAAGCGGTCGCAATAGTCAAAGTCGCATTTCCGTATATCTCGCCCATCTTGGGAGCTTGAGTACTGAAGTCTCCGTTGGCTCTGAGAGGATTCTATCAGTATACAGATAATTGGAAAGATCAGTTTCCGTGTGGAACGTACCCCTGTATGATACAAAGCCGATCAATCCATATATACTCAATGCCGAGCCTACGAGCCGTATAGACTACATCTTGGAAGAGGGGTGGCAGATCATTATAGTTCATCCCCTCTCGTTTACTACTGACATTCTCGGCGTTTGTGAGATATGTGTTAGCATCGACAGGCCCCCAGCAGTAACTGAGGGTGATGTAAGGCGCGCGTATACTTTGAGGTTCTATGAGTTGTATACCAGTAGCGTTGTTGGCTGCAATCCAAATAATTCGATCCGGAAGTAAGGGTAGTGGTCCACCAGTTCCGCACTTGTGA
This sequence comes from Dendryphion nanum, assembly GCA_020744415.1. Lineage (NCBI taxonomy): Eukaryota > Fungi > Ascomycota > Dothideomycetes > Pleosporales > Torulaceae > Dendryphion > Dendryphion nanum. Next base: position 308,632 of record JAGMWT010000004.1, on the reverse strand, counting down.
TGTTTAATACAAATGTCGATATTCTCTTTTATGAACTTTGCACATTCTAGGCTGCCAGAATCACTGGGGATTTCTTCTGCGTATCCCATGTGCTGTGTAAGGGGCGATAAGGCAACGTCTATTCTTGTTAGTTGATTTTGTTATTGGGTGTAACATGGGACATGCGTACCACCCGCTGTGAGTATATCGTTGGGAATAGCCGAGCGAAAAATTTCAATCTCGATGGCTTCCTTATCTGAATCTGTCACCCTGATAGTAAACTCCATCTGTTGTCCCTCGGCAATGTCGACGCCAAGTTCAAGCATGGCTTCTCTCCCAAGATAGACGACTGATGTAGCACCAAAATCTAAGCGCACAATAACAGGCAGTCCAGACGCAAGGTAGATGTGAATAAATGTGTTTTCAGTCTCCCAGTCGGGATGTACTGCCCCAAGCGACGCTACAACCATGCTGCAGTAGAGACATCCCCCGTTCGCAGTATTACGGAGTTCCTCTGCCTTTTCGATTTTTATTTTTGAGACTGGGATATCATCAGAGATATTAAATTCCGCCTTCGCCCATGAAGGACGGCCCGCGCCGCCATCTCGTGGGGCCTTGAACGGGTCAAAATTGTAGCAGACGGGGCAAATAGGTAACTCGATCTTCACCAAATCTCTAGGATCATCTTCAAAATCCGATGCTGGCAATTGCAAAAGCCGACTGAGCTCGTTAGGTGGTATTGAGGTAGTGATGTGGAACTTTTTGGTCCGAGGTTGGGGAGGCTGCGGCTGATGGGCTTGGGCTGGCTCAGATCCAATTGTAGAGGTTCGTTTCTGTTGTAGAACAGGCTGAAGAGCAGGTTGGGTTGAAGGCTGCGAATTGGATATTGGCGGGGCTGGCCCGTGGCTGAAGCTGGGGCTGGATGCATTTTGATTCGCCTGGTCTTCCTTCTTCTTCGATCTTATCTTACGGAAAACGCTCTTCATCTTCTTGGCAATTCTGTTGTGATAGATATGATGTCGAAGATTTAGAAGTTTGAAGTTGGAAGGCGAACCTTGAGGACATTACCTCGTATTCCCCGCATTCGTGCCGTGTGAGGCTGAGCATGAGATAATGAGCCAAGAACTCCTCACCGGAATTCTCCCAGCAGGTTTATGCAACACCTTGCATTCATCAGGCAACATTGTGACGATGAAGGATGAAGCCACCCTAATTCTCCGTAGACTGTCAGCAGCGGATGAACAAGTGGAGAAAGCCATCTCCTCAAACGCCCTTGAAATTGTGTGAGATAGAGGAACGTTGAAGAGAATTCATGGCAAGTTACACCAAAGATGGAATGTCTCATTACTCGCATAAGAAAAATAATCTTGAAACGGTTCTGACATTTGCGTTTTAGGTGGGAAGTGTCATCGTGGAAGGAAACTCACTCTGAAGAGCGGGCGCGCTTATCTTATCAAAGCACAGATTTGCTCCGAAGGATCACCGATTGGCGTCATCACGTGTGGATCAGCCTCCTGAGGTCAATCCATGCCGAGTTCACGTCTCCCAAACGGTCATTAATATTTGCTATATTGAGCTGGACGAGGTAGTAGACGCAGGGGATTGTTGATCCCCACATGAGGATCACTATTCCTAGCTGAAGAAAATTGGGAATGGGCATGCCTAGGCCATGAAGCTAGGATGCGCATACATAATCTAGCCTACTGGCAAATATATGGACTCTTTCGCTATGGTTGCTGAAGGTGTGGAATCTAGGAATATTCATGAGCATGCTGCATTGAAGAAGAGACCTACAGCTAGATGCGGTACATACATCGTGGAAAGTAAGAAGCAAACAGCCACTCCGAAAAAGAAAGTCGAGAAAACTACGACATCAACGATCGATGCAGAATGATATCTTGGCAGAAGGGCGTAGTAGACTGGGACTGAAAGTGTAAAAAATAGCAGAGATCAAAGTAGATGGGAAAATATGTTGGCTGACAACTCGGTTAAAAACAGCATTATATGACGGGAGAGTCAAACTTCTGCCCGCATTGGATACGCTTCATCTTACCTGTCTCGTTGCGGACATGGAAAATACTTTCGATAGAGGTTTGACAAGAATATGACGTTGCCATGTTCAAGAAAAGTGATCAACCAATGACCATACTCGAGATGCCAATTCTGCTCACCTGTGCCCAGAGACTAAATACTCATTATCCCTAAATTTATGATCACCATCGATTGTACAAAGAATGTTCCACATAACTTACTGGTACCAGTGAGCTGATAACTTGATTAGATATGTTAAACTTATAACTGTATCCACCGCAACATACGTGCTTCGTTCCATCCTATTAATTGATGCTCTTCTGCAAGCCGGTTTTGAGGGGTTTTGAGAGCCTTATGTCTCGTGTCAGATCGGCAGGAAAAGGTCTTCGAAGCAATGATCTTACAGAACAACTGCAAAGCCCAGAGGAAATATCCTTCCGGTTACACACTTCGCTTATGATTGTGTAGTGAGGGATGAAAGGGGTCCGATCGTTCAAATGATCATGAAAGTGAATATTTTGTCTTATTACGATAAAATATCTTCTAATTCAAAGTCGAATTGCCAGCAATCCTTTTCTGACGCCATGAGTGTGACGAGAGAGCTCCTTGGAATGAAGACATGTGACGTCAGGATGAAGTACGACTTCATCAGATTTACAATTTGCTCTTTCACCAAAATGTATGAATTATTGAGTAGTCTTAGTACGTTTCCGGATCTTATAGCCGCATGATAGCAACGCTTTTACGGTTATAAATTCCGAAAAGCGATCTTTCTCGTAGTTCTATGTACATGTGTCAGCGATGACGTCGGGCGCAGATCAGTTGAAGATTCAAGTGCATGCTACTCAACAAGATAAGGCGAGTGATTATCTGTGTATAGAGATAAGAATAGCTATGATAATGTGGTCCCCTGAGAGTTGATGACAATATGTGGAGGCAAAGTAATTTGTTGAAATCAGGATGGTGATTTCCTCTTCGATGTCGATAAGCATTTCGCTAAGCCTAAATCGGCTAGACGACCGAGGCTGGTGGCTGAAGCTTGTTCGCAGGGCTGAGCTAAGCGGATTTTCTATCTTTCGACGACCTTCCGGAAAACACCTCCTTACTCTGGACCCCAAAAGCAGCACACCTGGGGACCCCAATCGCTCTTCTAATTTCTGCGTGTCAGCTGGTATTCTTTCGAGCAAAGTTCTGAGAGGAGTCGGCCCGCGGGGTTTACTGTTTGCCGCGCTCGCCGAACCGAAACACGTGGCCGGCCAAATTTCGCCTTTCGAGAAGACTACAATATATGGGGCACATTGGTGGTTCGACCTTCCAAGACTCCCAAGACCCTCTTCTGGATCTTGGGGCGAGTCTTGGTTATCTGTCATGGCTTGTTCTCAGCCCTAACCAATGACAAGCTCATGGATTCGACATGTCAAGTAACCCCCTTTCGCGACACATAGACCCCGGGATTCTACAGCAAGCTTCTCCATTCCGACTTCGGCAATTGTACGTGATATTTCGCTCCAAAGGGCCGCTTTCATGTCACCTTGCATCAATCGTGGAGTTTACCCCAGATCTCGGACGTTCGCTCGGGCGGCGGACTCTGCGATTAGTATTTCGATTGGATCATGGAGTACACGATCCGTTTCTGAAGTTGGCAGTTCGGAATCAGGGACACGCCAATTACTCACAGATTCAAGGTCTCAACGCGGGGGGGCGACGCTATTTACTAATGGAATGCATGGAAGTCGGCTTAAGGCGGTGCGGCTCTGACCAAGCCGGACGCTACCGTACGCTACCGCAGGAGCATGTCGATCCACAGGTCAGGATGTCCCGGAACATGGAGGCCTGAAGCTTGAAATTAACGTCGAAAACTTTTTCGCACCTTCATATTGTGCACTCTTGGCCGAGACTCGGACTCCTGTTCCATTGATCGTGCATGTCGATTCTGCTATGCGACTTTGCAGAAAAGTTGTTGTTTGTTGTTGGGGAATGACACCTGACCATGGGTGAATGGTGCATGTACCTTCACAGGGAAAATCTGAAGAAAAAACAAGGGCAATATCCCACGGTTGCACCCGATATTTCCGCATCCGGCCGCACAACGACGTCAGCGCCATGTGGACCCCGAGGCAACGGCCTGTGTGAAGCGCAATGTCACGCTTGCGTGCCTCGCTCGCTGCTTATCTCTCGCTTTTCACCGGCTACTAGCTATTGCAACCGTGCTTGACTACTACGCACGGCGCTATTACCAATGCCCGAGATGTTGGAGGCAAGAGGGACTCAAAAAGCGTCCCATCGCGCTCCTCCAGACGTCCAACTCCCCCTTCAACCTTGGGACCGACGACTGAGGCCCATTTAATTGATAACCTCGTCCCCCTCCTTCCGGGCCATCGTCGCATTAATCTGTCCCCAAGTTGCCCCCTTTGCGCTTGAGAATTCTGCGCGACTTTAATTGTACCTTGTCCTACAAAATCTTTTTACTCTCGCATCCTGTCCAGCATCCACCTTATCGAAACCTATTCACCATGGCAGCACATAATCAATTCAACCATCCTATATCAATGGATCACGCAATGAAAGATGATGTCCCTGCGATTGCACCACCGCCGGTATATGGCATCGAGTCAGAGAAGAGTGAGAGAGACAAGAGCGACCCAGAGCTTGCACTCGCAAAGGAGACCACCATGCACGAAGGCGAGGCCAAATTCCATAAACTCGGCTGGAAAAGGCTCACCGTCTGTCTGATTGTCGAGGCTATTGCCCTCGGTTCTCTCAGTGTGCCCAGTGCTTTCGCAAAACTTGGAATGGTTGCAGGTGTCATCCTCACCATCGGGCTGGGATTGATCGCCATCTACACCAGTTACGTCGTGGGCCAGGTCAAATTGCGGTACCCTCACGTTCTCCATTACTCGGATGCTGTTCAGCTTATTTGGGGTCGATTCGGTTATGAACTCGCTGGTGTCATGTTTGCGCTCTTCCTTATTCTTTTGGTTGGCTCTCACGCTTTGACTGGTACTATCGCCTTCATCCGGATTATCGACCACTATGGCACTTGTGCATTGGTCTGGGGTGTCCTCTCTGGCATCATTCTATTCTTCCTTGCGCTGCCCCCGACCTTCCACGACTTTGCCATTCTTGGCTATATCGACTTTGCGTCCATTCTTATCGCCATCATGATCACCATCATTGCCACCGGTGTTCAGGCAAGCGGTGCCCCCGGCGGTTTGGCCGCAGTGAACTGGTCTGCATGGCCCCCACCAGAGACCACCTTCTACGAAGCCTTCTTGGCCACGACCAACATCATCTTTGCCTATTCGTTTGCTGTGTGTCAGTTCAGTTTCATGGCTGAGATGCACACACCTAAGGATTATGTCAAGTCTATCTGGGCACTTGGTATAATCGAGATCTTCATTTACACTCTTACCGGCGCGCTCATCTACGCCTTTGTCGGCACAGATGTCGGCAGCCCGGCTTTACTATCTGCTGGTCACACAGTATCGCGCGTCGCTTTTGGAATCGCTCTCCCTGTCATCTTCATCTCTGGCTCAATCAACGGAACAGTTGTCGGCCGCTACATTCTCGACCGCGCATTCACCAACTCGCCAATCCGATACATCAACACCCCACGTGCCTGGGGACTCTGGATCGGCCTCATTGCCATCATCACACTCATCGGCTGGATCATCGCTGAGGCCATTCCCTTCTTCAACGCCCTCCTCGGCATCATCTCTAGTCTGTTCATCAGCGGCTTCACTTTTTACTTCCCGGCCCTGTTCTGGTTCCAACTTGTCAAGACCGGAAAGTGGAATGACAGCCTTAAGAACATCGCTCTTTCTATCCTGAACGGCCTCATCTTTGTTATCGGTATTGCGATTCTGGGTTGCGGTACTTATGCCAGTGTGCAGGATATCGTCAATCAGTATTCCTCTGGAAAGGTTCGGGGATCGTTTACTTGCGATTCACATTCTTATGCTTAGACGATGGTGTGGTGTTGCCAAGACAGAAGTTGGAATAGACAAAAGATCACGCGTAGAAGCGTGGTTGTTTCGGGTTCGTAGACGATCCTGTTGTATCGATAGTTGCGTAGCTTTAGTCTAATGACGATAATGAATATTTTCTATTACTCTGGTTCTGGCGCTACTTTGTGATTGTGTTTGCAGAACTCGTCGAATCTATGCTCATACGCGCCCAGATTTCCCACAATTTCAACTTTGCTTCTTCAAAGCTTCGCTACATCTTCGGAAGACGCATTGAACCATATGCGTGGTCAAACGACCCCTGAACATAGCACCTACTGATCACGCCCTGTACAATTCTCCGCTTTGCTCCCCCTGGTTGGCGTCTGGGGAACATGGTCGCACTGGCTGGGGTAATTTCTCTCGATACGAGAGCAGGCATGACTCGAGGTCAATACCAGGAACAGGGGACCATGGTCAAGAAACTCCTGGGCCACCTGACCAGTTTACGTTATGAATTGTAAATGGCGCAGACTACGAAAGGGTAGCTGTGAATATGCAGTCCTGTGGTACACAAGCGAAGAGTGGATGTGAGAGAGCTCACTGATGATGGAGGTGTCTAAATGTAGTGTTGGGAAGATAATTGAATGGAAGTTTTAGACACACAGATGAAGGGTGAAGACCAAAATCAACGAAATGTACAAGAGCGACGTGCTTTACAGATCTTTATGCGCCAAGTCGCAGTGGACTTCAGCGTATGTATTACCCTCGTAACCGAAATCTTATATTTGATTAGTTACGTATTCATGCCCACCGATGATTATGAAGTGAAGGAAGTACTTGTTAGATGAGAAATAAGGCCGCATTGCATAGATTATATTACATTAACCATTTTTCACTACCATAAACCACATCCAATCACCTCACTTCAACGATATACACCACCGTCCTTCCTAATCCATCAAATTACATTAAGATTTACGCCAACTGACCCCTAACAGCACCAGCTACGAACTGCTTAGTATGCGCATCAGCAAAGAAACCCTTAGGATTCTCAACAATCTGCTTAACATGAAACCCAGTGCCGGTATCGACACCACCAGGCGCAATACCAGTCGTGAATGGGCCAGTCAAACATCCATACGAGACACGTCGGTGGTCGGGCCCCACGGGGTTGGGGAAGGCCAGACGAGGAGGTCCGGAGGCGCCGCGAGCGGCTTCGTGGATGTGAGTGGCGGTCTTGGCTGCAGACATATACTCGCCGGTTACGCCGCTGAGAGTGATGTTCTGGTGTGGGTGTTAGTGGATGTTTGTTCTGAGATTAGTTCGTAGATGAGGGAGACATACATAGCAAATGGTATTCTCGGCGACGTTGATACCGAACTTGTAGATGCCCTTTGCGCCTGGCTGGCCGGGAACGGAGGTGGTGCCATCGCGGACCTGGTCGGGGGTCGCCTTGACGTAGTAGTGTGAATCGAAGTAGAAGAGCTTTTCGTGCTTCTTCCAGTCGTCGTTCTTCCACTTGTTATCCCAGTCTTCCTTCCAATCTGTGAGAGTTCCGATGATAGGGGTTGGGCTGGAGAGGGCGAGGGTTGCGGAGAGAACGGTGAGGAGGGCGGGGGTAGTGAAATGCATTGTGGTTGGTTGGGTTGGAGAGTAGTGATGAATAGGGTATCGAAAAAGTAGTGAATGATGTTGAGAGTGATTGAGTGGTTGTGATGTTGGAGTGGTAGTTGATGATGAAAATAAGAATGTAGTTGTCTTCAATCCTCACTTTATATCAATCCGGGTCCCCTCTTTTGCTCCATCTCTTCCTTTGTGCTCCAAGACGCTCTACCATCATTACGCAGTGGTACCTGATTATCGAGGAAAGATCTCCTATGGAAAGTCTTGGAGGTGGATGATGGTGCCTTGGGCGTCTCCAACTCCAGAAGCCGGCCAAGGAGTCCGCTGGTCGTTTAGCCTTTACTCATTCACAAAATCACTTGCCAATGCGAGATATGTCATTAGTATCGTGGTGAAAGGTTTGGTGTAGCTGTAGGGCAGCCATGCAATGATCGCCCCCAAGCTGTATCGCCTAGACTTTGAGGTAGACTTGGTATCGGAACAGAGGGTATCCGATCAGATCTGCAGATCTGAACGTGGTTTAGCCTTCCAACCAGAGAAGCACATTTCCTGAAAGGGCGTTGGGGTCGGCCAGAAGAGGCTAGACTGCTTGGCGTTTACAGCCACCGACGCGTGATGGAGAGGCGCAGTGCACCGAGAATGCGGAGAGCCAAGCAACCATCTTAGAGCTATCGATCTGTCAAGAGAGTGTAAATAAACTAGACGGCGATAGTGCTAGAGCGTGGACAATGTGTTGGTTGAAGCAGCGGGAAGAGACCCACGGAGAGCGGAAAGCGGGGAATATGGCTTGGCGCTGTATTCACTTCTACGGCTAGGTCGGAGGTTCGTGACAAATACTGCTCAACTGGTCAATGATAGGAAATGTTAATCCAGATGATAAGAAGGTAGATTAGAAAATGTGAAGTGTAGAGTGGATGACTTCTGCAGGAACTGCCATTGCACTGAGTGCCAAGCTTGTCGGATTCTACTCCGGGAAAGCAATAATAGATTTGACATCGGCGACAAAAGGTCCTTCTCGAGAGTAACCAATTGCAAGAACATTGATACTGACTCCTTATCGTACTCTGTCATTACGGCAGATTCCGCTCTTTATGACAGCAACTCGTCCACTCATTTCGAACAAAATTATGATGCTGTACGCCAAGCACGTCTAGGAAGAGCCAATCCCGTTTTTTAGGTTGAATATGTGAAAAGTGGACTTCCATCATCCCTATCTCTGTCAGCATCATCGCGCGCCGGGCGTTTATCCTCTTCAGTAGGAGGAAATCTGTGACCCACCAACTGATGCTGAACAGCTTAAACATTGAGACGCTGATGCCATATCCGACAGAATATCGCAGTGAATGGTATGTGACGGAAAGGTTCGAGCCAAAAATACCCTCGACCTGGGAGAACGCCACTTCTGCGCCCATCTTTACTGAGAGCTTCATAGTTCCGGGGAGCTTGTGCGCTGATCACACTATGAAAGCAGGAGACAGGGGACATAAGATATCAACCACCAATAGCAAAGAAGATCCCAAGCAACGCAATGCCAGATATGCTGTGATAGTGGACGCCAACGATGATCTTGATGAAACCAACCGACGCTGGAAGGTTGGGAAAAAGAACGGAAAGCATGCGTGGTTTAAACCGGTCCGCAGCCCAACCCGAGAACACGGTGACAATGTACGCGAGGGGATAGGGTGGCGCCGTCCTGGCTTGTGCGTTTGCGGCGGAGTACCTATCCGAGATTCATCATTTTGGAGGAAGTGAGGTTGCCAACATGTGTCCAAAGGGGATGCTAACATATAGAGTTTGTAGCGCGAAAGAGGTTTCATTGACTACAAGACAGTGCATAAACTCTATGAGAATAAGAGCATACACAAGGAAAGACTAGATAGTCGTTAGCTAAGATACATTACTCGACTGCAGTCTGAAGACTTGTAACCCTCCCTACCGCGACCGAAGGAAATATGTCTTCTTCAGCAACATTGGTCTCTTTCTGCCGAGGACTCATGAAGTAGCCAGGTTATTGTTTCGAATCCGTTGTAGGCCAGGTGACTACGCATGTCGTGGGTAACGAAAAGTGCTCCGATAGACAGAACTACGGAGATGTTTCCTAAAGTCATACTTTGAAACTACTTGTTAATTAGGCCACAGATATAATTCACCTCCAAAACAATAGATCCATCGCCTACCCTAAATCCCTAGGTAAAGTCCAACTGCCCGATTGCGTAGGCTAGGAGACCTGGGAATCCTCCTGCAGCAGGGGCCTAGTGTAAAAGATTGTGATCGATATTCTTGTCTACATTTCGTAGGATTACCATGTCGTAAGTGCCACCGAACATCCGGAAATAACATACTTCAGCCAAACTTGACGAAATGCGGAGACCAGCCCGCCCATCAGGACGACATTTGAATAATGCGTGAATGAGAATGATAGAATCGGCAATCATCATGGTCGGTAACCATACTCGAGGGCTGGCTAATTGTAGCTCAATATTTGCTCGAAAACGTTGTAAGGTACAACATCTGACTGTCGAGAGTGAGTTTTCCATTTCTACTCAGACAGAAGGACTTTCTCGAAGATGAGCCGTCAACCGATTGCTAAGGTGACTTTCGCTGCGTCCGATTAGGTTGATAACTATCCTGGGCTACATAATCCGACACCCAAGACATGTTTCCGACCTGCGGCTTGTCTCCAGTTGAAAGGACGACCGCGGTAGGTTGCTATAAGCGACCGTGCTCTACACTGGAATCTCAGAACATAGATTTTGATTTAACAAATCATGTACTTGTTGATCCCGACGCACTGTTCTCTAGAACGTGTAACCAGTAAGGTACTCGAGTTGGTGACTCGAACTCCATTATTAAACATGACCGGTAGATGTAAAGTCCATGAATGATACGAGAGCGCTAGTAGGACATCCAAAACGTCCACTATGATCGAACACGCTCCTCTCATGGCGAGTGCCTAGGTACCTAGGAACTAATTTTTTCACATGCGCATGCTGTGTAGTGTACCTTTTGTGCAAGAGCGATCATGGGCAACGCCACGAGTCAAATGACCCAGAAATCCAAACAGCATGTCTCGAGTGATATTATCTCTTATCGAATCTACCAAAAGAAGCTATTGAACTGGAAAATGGATGAAATAAATGTAAATGGAATTGCAATCTTTAAGAGCGGCCGATTCCGGAGTATTGTCGAACACCTTCATGCTCAGATGTCGGTAGTGTCACCGCCCATAGGACCCAGGATCTGTGATTAGATGAGGCCTGCGGCTAGTCAGCGGTATGAGATGGGCTGATTTGCAAGAATGAAAATCACAAATTATGGTGTGAGGAAGATCAAGAACAGAATATTGTGGTGGTCATTCGGCTCATATTAGCGCTACTCCTAGATAGGAAAGGCGCGTCGGATTTTCGCACTGCGAGGATTTGCTCGCGTCGCCTTTCCACCTCCACCTTCCCGCATCCCGCGACCACCCCACTCACGTGCCAATCCTATGCATCTACTCCAGCCAGCAAAGCATCTGGGATCTCCCATTGGACATGCTATTCGTAGACTGAACTCCCTAGGGAACCACCAGCTGCCATGCCAAACTTCAATACGGCTTCTTCGTCAGACGCGTCTCCAGCACAACCGACCACCACGCCATTCACAGTCTGAGCCAATTTATAATTCCCGGACCCAGCGTCCGCATATTCGACATGATCCTGATCATATTGTTCATAGGGTTCCTGGAACAGATCAGTACATTCAGGATATAAATTGGGAAGCCGCGCGAAAGCGCGCAAAATACTTGAGAACAGGGATATTCGCCGTTGTCTTTTCTGCTGGAATATTCATCTCGGCCGCATGGTACCAAGCCAAAAAAGAGCTGCATCCTAAGCCAGCCCCGGCCCCCGCATATTTTAGAGGCGAAAGGCGAGGTCCTATTCCGATACAAGAATTCCCCCGGCTGTATTGGTCAACCCTTGATCCTATCTCCAAGCTCAGCATTGGAATAATAGGGGTTAATGGAGCGAACCACCTATACGGCCTGTTGTTACCAAAGCAATGGCTGGGAATGTGGCACACACCAGTGAACGGTACCTACCGTACTCTTGTCTCCTCCATTTTCGTCCATGGAGGTTTCATGCATCTAGGGGTCAACATGTGGGCATGTTACAACTTCTTGCTACCTGTGGGATATTCAAAATTGTTCGAAGGAAACCCAGCTCACACACTTTCGTTTTTTCTGGCGTCTGGAGTTCTGAGTAGTTGGGCACAGCACGCCGTTACTCGATTCGAGAATGCACCGAAGGCGTTGGCTGCTGGTCGTGTCCCTAGTATTGCTATACGTAGCGGCGGCGCTAGTGGAGCTCTTTTTGCAGTCTTCGGCGCATTCTGTATGGAATACCCTAATGCCGGTGTCGGAATCATTTTGTTACCATTCTCAGTGGCTGCATCGAGTTTTCTTCCCTTCGTCATGGCGTTTGATGCGTACGGTATGGTTTTTGGAATCAGAGGGTTAAATCTCGGACATGCAGTATGTTTCAGCCTACGTCAAGATATGTTTCCACTAACAGAGTTGTGTAGGCACATCTTAGCGGCGCTCTACTGGGCGTTGGATATTCGTATTTTGACGGCAAGAACAAGATCTGGAAGCCACTCGTTCTATCTTTCAAAGGTGCCATGGAGAAGAAATAGACATAGATTTACTCACTTGAACGGGATCTTTTTTGATGTCAATTCACGGCCAAGGACAAAAGAAATGTACAATACTGTCTCTGATGCAGCGACTTTACGAGGGGTAAAGATATCATTGTCAATCTTCACTATTGAACGCAATCCAAAGCCTCATCTCTAACATCTCCGCCCATATTTTGACATCGTCGCGACATATCTGTTCCTTTCTGCCTTAGAAAGGCTAAGTATATACATTTCATCAATTCGTGCGCCAACAATTTTCGAACGTGTCGAACTCCAGCAAGTAATCTCCCAAAATCCATCGCGTTATCGATCCAATATGTTGCTCATCCATTCCACAATATGCTTTCAAGGACGTTTCCGTCCTCCTTCATTCCTATTTCTACCTCCTCCTCGCATCGACCTCCCACACAATCCCCCTAAATGTCGTCGTCCTCCCACTCCTCGGCCCCCCCTTCTCTCCGGTCAACCGTCTATGAATCACAAGTCCAGGCTGCGTATACGCATGTGTGGGCACAGTAGGTAAATCGTATAGAACCGGGAAATCTCCGGGCGTTCGAGGATCTTGCAATGGCTCTGGAGTCGGCGTTTGCAGGCGACGTCGTGAGAAGGGAATTGGAGATGGAGAAGAGTGGCGCGATGAGGGCGCCGATGGGGCCATTGAGGATGAGCGAGATCGGGTTGTGGAGTTGGTGTTGGATTGGCGGTTGAAGTAGTCGAAGAAAGACATTTTGGCGGTTAGGTACGAGTAGGAAAATTCTTGTGTTGGTATCGTATGACGAGGAGAGTAGATAGCGTGACGCAGAAACCTGACTTCTGTAGAATCCGATGCGAGACGCGAAAATAATAACTTTGAGGTAAATTGCAACACTATGCGATATAATTTAGGGTATGTTGGTATGTTAAGGAATGGACGAGATTCTGCCGGCAGGATACTCTTTGACAATATCGTGCGTGTCAAAAATCGCAATCGCAGTGCTCCGTTGTGCAACAATCCACAACATCGACTTTCCTCTCATATATACCCCCTCCCTCGCCTCATCGCATAAGCCTTACCTCACGCGGCACCAGCCGCCCAGTCTCGTGTAGTCTCACGCCCCAATCCTCGTTGGAGGCCTTGGCCCCCAACACATCACGTGACGGTCGGACTTCGCGTGCATGTGCTTAGAAGCTTCGGAGACCGCGGGTTTCAGAGTGCGCTGACAGTTCTGATTCGACAAGTCTAGAGTAGAGCTACGGAATTGTTTGTGCACGGATGTGGGGAGTGTTGGATTTGTTTGGGCTGTGGATGTTGGCGTGTGGCGGAGATTGGGGGGTTGGGAATTATGTTGGGGATGCATAGAGCTAGGAGCAAAATAGGATCGAGAAAGTTAGTACGGGCTTTATGTTATTGAACTGAGGCTGTGTAGGCCGAATGACTCATTGAAAAAGTTTCTGACCTATCGCAAGTGATGAATATTACTAAGATGTGCACCACAGGTGGATAGCGCAGTCTTAAAGGTTGGCATTTGAGTATGCGAAAAAGAAACATTGCGCAAAGAATGTACTTCAAGAACCTTTCACGATAGATAATCATAATTGATAATTTGTAGGGGCTCCACGGTGACGTCAACCGAGAGTAAACCGATATCCTTTTCCTGGGAAAATGACAAGTGCGTGATAAATGTTCAATAAATGTTTCATTGATTTAGATTTAGCCCATGTAACTTCAGCATGGAAAATTCATGGCTACTTATGTAGTGAAGAATATTCATTCAAGTATTTTCCTATCGTATCTGCCAAGACTGCCTTGGTAGTCTAGTGTCTTTATCGCGCATTCCCAAATTTGTGACATGAGCGCTAATACCCTTCCCCACAACAACTGACTAGGTAGCATCAATTCACAAGCTTAAAATTCAATATTAAAATCTCAGATCTTCCCCTAATTGTCCCCCCTGTGACCACGATTCTGATCTGTGAAGTCTCCATGTGATAGGCAGATTTCCCCACTCGGCGGATAGCTCGCTCCTGAGCCTAGTGGGGACATCTTTCTGCACTCGAAGACAGAACTAGTGCCACATCAAGCACGTGTTCCCAACATCCTCAACAGATATTCTCGGCTCTGAACTGATGCCTGCAGAATGTTGCAACAGAAAACGATGTACCATCTGCACAAGGGACATATCTAGGGACGTTGAGAATTCCAGGGAAATAACTTAAACGTCTACTTTCTTATAACAGATTCTTCACAGTTTCACGCCATACAACTATTATATTCTTTCCACCCACCCTCCTGTCCTCCATCACCATTCTATCCCGTCTCAAAACCATCATAGAACTACCACCCACAATCCATCCCCACAGATCTCACCTATGGCATTCAACATCGTGACCTTCATCTTCGTCAAAGACTGCCGTTCCCACCGGGGCGTCGACATCTCCTACCACGTCTACGACCACGACTCAACAACCTCCACAGGCTACGCTTGTTTCACATCACACTGGGTCGACGATAATGTCGAACACCAAAATAATAGGTTGACGAGGCAATCAGCAATGCGGTATGTTGGAATACGGAATCAGGTTTTGAACGAGAGCGAGATTCTGCGGCGCGAACGATGGGCTCGGGAGCTCCGAGGGCGAGATTCGAGAACAGCAATGCAAACAGGAGTCACAACTGATCAAAACTTCGTTGAATCCGAATCGCCAACTGAACCCGTTCCCACAGTCCTAGAACAATCCTCCATATCCTCAACCACAAATCTAACCCAAACCTCATCCTCCTCCTGCCTCAACCCCTCATCACCGAAATCTCCTTATTACCATGATCCTAAATTCATCCCCACACCACCACCGCGCATCGACAGCGCCCACATCCGCGACTCCCTGGACCTGATACGCCGCTCACCAGTCCAGGATTGTGATCTGAGGAGACGAGAACGACGGAGTTGGAAGTATAAAGTCAAGGAGTGGATGAGGGGGGCCGGGTGTTATTTCTTCTGTTGATGTAGGAGTGTTTGGACTGGGTTAGGTTATATAGATAATGGTTTGGAGCGAGTAGGTGCCTCGCGGAGTATTGACGTCTAGAGGGCAGCAACTCCGGAATCACACCAATTTCTGGGGACCTTAATGAGACATGGTGCACACTATTCCCATCTGTACGGTCGACTTGTGGAATGGTTGATCTAAGGCATTTAACCAAGTCACATTGCCATGCACATGTTCTTTCAAATATTCCGCAGAAGTAGCTGTGCCGCAGTTCTGTGAAAATTGAGCCTAGTCAGTGAATGTTCGATTATGTGTTCTTAGGCAGGATTGAGTTGGTTATTATTCCCGGACGCGCAGATGGGAAAAGTCCCCGAGACAAATCCCACACAACACAACCAATATCCATGAAAGCTGGCCCTTCCATCCCATCCCTCTCCAGATCTTTCCAACCTTCCTAGAAGAGAAAGTGAAACAAAAAGCGTCGATGGCAGTGTTTATTTATAAACAGTCTACTTCGCATTAACGTTTTATCGCAGGAGGAAAGACAAAAGGAGAGACATAATTTTTCCCAAACCTCGCCGCCGCCGCCACTGCCCGCCACTGCCAACAACAAATCCCTTTCACATACATCGTATTATACTCCTTTCTTCCATCCCATCTCCTGCAGGACCAATCCAACCTTCCTAAACGGGTAAGTGAAACAGAGGAGCGTTCATGGCAGTGTTTGTTTATAAACAATACTCTCTGTACAACTCGATTTCTAGTACATTGCAGAATGAAACGCGCAGTCATTTCCAAAATCTCGCTGCTACCACGACAGTACTGCAATCACCAAGAAGAAAGTACCACACTCCTTACTATATTGCCCCCTTCTATCCTATCTCACATGAGATTAATCTAACCTTCCTAAAAGAGTAGGTGAAACAAAAAGCATAGATAGCAGTGTTTATTTATAAACAATCCACTTTGTACTAAATTCATAGCACGAGTGTAGGACAGAAGAGGAGAATGGATGTGTTTTTATCCTACCAAGAAGCTCAGCTCGCTGCTCATCATTGATTAACTGGTCACCATGAACAGTAGCTCAGGTTGATGCGTTTCCAGTAGGTACTCCTATCCCAACGCGCTTAATAAGGCACTGCATTGAAGTCTATTTTAGCAAAAGGTGGAATGATTCGATAGTTTAAAACTATTAATATGCACATGACTCTCACAATCGTATCAAGGTGGCAGCAAATCCCAAGTCCAATTTTCACAGAGTTGATAGAAGTTCGTCCTACAATAAGACAAGATCGGCCTCACATGCTCCAGAACAGAACCGAATAGACAAATATCTACTCAAAATCCACTCTTGTACCACAGATCTCGGAAGGCCTAGGCTCAGAATCCCTATCAAAACCTCACGATCCTTTCACCCTCATGCACACTTCCCCCACCATCCCCGCTCCGCTCCCCAGAATCAATCTCCATCATCCTGCCGCTCTCATCCCCTTGACCATGCTCACAATTTCCACATTTGTCGCACAAATCCCCTTCATTTAACGTATCTATCGCCAAAAGTTTCATCTCATACTCACAGTGCGCACAATACCAACGCGACAATGCCTCCGGGTGAAATTCATCTTCGATGCAAGCTCGATGAAAGAGATGGATCCTGCAACCTTTGTATCCGCACCGCACAATCGAGTCGTCGGCTTCGATAAGGCTTCGGACATACGTCCGACCTGACACTCCGAGGTACTTGTTTGGGAGTGGTACCTGGCAGAAGCACATGCAAGGACGATCGGCAGGCTCCGCGACGGAGATGATAGCCATAGCTTGGTCACGGCTCGGCTGGGTGTTGAGAGACGCGTTCTTGAGCTTGATTGTGTCGAATTGTTTCTCTTGTTTCATCCATGGACCCGCTCCACATCCGACCATGTAGTCGTTGTATTCATTGAACAGCTGGATGGGTGGGGGGCGCTTGCGGTCGGATTGAAGCCAGCCGTGGAGTTTATAGTCGATAAGGAGAAGTCGGCCTCGCATGGTGTCGTGAGTGTTCAAAATTTTGAGGAGTTTGGTTCCTCGATGATTGTAGTAGGGCCCAAATGACCAGCTTCTGTTAGAGTGAACATGATTGTACACAATATTGACTCTGTCCACGATTGAAGAGTATCCATGTGTTGGTACGTGAAATGGACAATCCTTGAGACCTTTATCTTTGAACGGACAGGTTGCATAACAGCAGTGTGGTGCGTATTCAGGAATGTACGGCCGGTCAAATTGTTCAATTTGGAAAGCTTGCGTGTAATTTCCCCAGTCGGATTGATGCTTCGTCGTCGAAATGGGCAATTCTGCGGCGCTATTTGCCTGAGATCGAGCTGGTGGCGGGAATATGGAGGTCAGCCCAGTGGAATGAATGGATAATTGTGGCGAAGACTGAGATAACGGAATCGATGCTTGATATGGCGCAAGTAGCTCGCGTAGTCTATGCATCGAATCCTTGGACAATGAACATTCTACTCCATGGCCAAGATCTTCCGCATTTGCTTTCATACTTGTGGTAAATCCATCAGTCATCTGCGCAGACACTTTATCCTCGTCCCTGATGGTTGTGACTGGATAGATTGATGGGTCGCTCTCGGTGCTGTTGACTCCTTCATCTAACCGATGCTCGACCCTTATGGCATCCATTGAGAGTTGAAGAGGCCCCTCGATTGTATCCTCATCATTGTCTTCTTGTGCCAACTGAGTCCTTAATCCAGTTAATTGTGCCTCCACGGCAGCGTGTTTCCTTGCCTTCCTCTCCAACTCTCGTTTTCTCTTCTTAAGTTTCTTTAGGGTTGGAGCGGGAGGACCGAAAACAATTTTATGATTTGCGGCGTCGTCCCGTAACCGAGCACCAGGCGGCTTCATCCTCTTGGGTTCTGGCATGAGTTTTGATTTGTTCCTCTTGGTTGTCTCACTGTACGTGTCTTTAATGTCAAATATCTCGCCAACCTCCGAGTCTTCTGACATTTCAGCAGTAGATGCGGTGTAACCTTGATCATCAAGTGTGCCTAATATTTGGTACCTATTATGCGATTCTGTTGGTTTGATCGACTTGAGACCTGATTGGGAGGGTTTCTTCGCTGCGTGGCAGGACTCTAGAACCTGTTCGGAGGACCCTGGTGCAGGGTGGAAGACTGGCGGCGGAGGTGGCTTTGAAATTTGAGGCAGACTAGACGTTGCAGGCGTGGGACTAATGCCCCGTCGCGGTGGAGTAGATACCGACCAACTTATATTGGAGTCACTGGATAACGAAAAAGAATCCTCGATTTCTGCCAGGAGACCAAGAGAACTCATTCGTGGAGTTCCGTCAACCGATACCGCAGATGGAGTAGTCGTGCCGTTGGAATAGATGAGCTCTATACCACCCTTTTTGGGCTTAGATAATTCTTCGAGTGTCTCCTTCGCACCATGTGAGACTATTTTTAAGATGGCAAAGTTTTTGCGCTGAGGTGAGTTCCCCCGAGGTTCTAGTGGGGCCGGAACAAGGTCCATCGCCTCGTCCTCCTTTCCGATTGATGTGACTTTCCGATGGCCGAGAAGATGATGTCTTCGGTCAGCAACGCCTTCATTTGCAGGTGGTATATCCTCTTTCTCTGCATACGGAATTGAAGGCATAGGGGTTATTGATGCGGGTGAATCATCGCTTTCGTGGTCGTCTATACGCAGAATGCGCTCGCCGGTTCTCCTGTCCCGATATTTGTATCGCTCCTCAAGGCTCTCTTCGCTCCTCCTGTTAGTGTAGCGCAAATAACCAGCTCGGCGCATATGAACTTCCATTTCGTCCTTCTTCACAAGGACGATGTCTTCGACAATACTCTTCTTCAGTACGGCGACCATGGTCGTAAAGGTACGCAGGTCCTTAGTCTGTATTGACTTATTTCTCGAAACCATCAGCTCCAGCCCCGTGATTTTGAGACTAATCAATATGCGATCCATCTCCGCTTCGAAGTCGACATGGGCGTATTTTGTCTTGTCAAAAGAGCACAAAACGGCACGCTTGACGCCGTTATTGTAAATATTGGCTTGGTAACGTAGATTGTTCTCGATCTCCTCAAGTTCTTCCATGTTACTTGGAATCCTGTCATCAGAATCCTCGCTTGACTCGGTATGTAGGATAGCGGCAATGCGAGCAATCTCGAGCTGAGTGACAA
Source organism: Dendryphion nanum (assembly GCA_020744415.1). Taxonomy (NCBI): domain Eukaryota; kingdom Fungi; phylum Ascomycota; class Dothideomycetes; order Pleosporales; family Torulaceae; genus Dendryphion; species Dendryphion nanum. The sequence goes on along the minus strand of JAGMWT010000004.1, from coordinate 289,230 downwards.
ACTTGGGGCGCAAAGCCGCCTTAGCCAGCCGTTTCTTGTCCTTCCTCTCTCGCTTATTGAGCAGAATCAATTTCTCGGTGGCATTGGTGTTCTTGCTGGGTTCTATTAGGTCACTGGAGTTGGCGTCTGGGGCACTATCGGGCGGTCTGGTGTCTTTCCCACTTCCGCCTTTTCCATTTCCGCAAAAGGCCTTCCGGCCAAGATTTTCGGCCATGGTAAACATTGATTGAACACTGGTGCCGCACAACTCATAGATTCTTGGCAGCATCTCGGCAATTTGTTGGTGTCTATTGTGGTGGGCCTCGTCGGCGATGATGCAGGCAGTGCATGTATGTCCGCGACCGCGCATGAATATGGCCTGGTGGTAGCGAATACACGGTTCCGAATGGATGCCAAAGCACGAGATGCGGGCACTGGGGTGGGAGAGTGGGCGTTCGCAGACACCGCAATGATGCTCTGAGGAGAAAAATAAACGTCAGCGTTTGAAGAAGGAATGCTTATGGAGGTCACATATCGTGGCAATATTTTCCTCGCTCCATTCTCCTTTTCCCCCGTTTGTTTGCTTCCCTGCTGTTGGCATAAGGACTGAAGGGATTTTGGAAGCATCCGAGTCGCAGTGTGGAGAATAGAGAAGCGAGAGTCTGAGATTAGAGTGAAGGTTCGAGAGCATGTTTTCTGTTGCGTCAATGATCCCAAGACCCATTATGCCTGGAAGGAACGGACGTATGCGTCAACCGCGATGCGCGCCAATGAGTAGGGCCGCCCTTCCGTCAGGTCGAGCAAGCGGCGCCTGGGGGAGCAGGCACTGGGGTGGGATCTCCAAAGAGGGAAGAAAGGCGACACGACTTACTAAGTGCTTGGGAATCTTCCCACCGAAACATGTAGGCATTCGCCATAGTCTGTGGATGCAGCTGAGCTCCAGGATGTATGTGAAAATTCTGGTGTTGGTTGTGTCGGTTGTTTCGGTTGTGGTGGTTGTTGTGGTTGTTGGGTCGGGTGGGGAAGGCGTGTTGAGAGCAGAATTACGTGGCGCCTTGTGGAAAAGGGCAGCAGGCACCGAAGTTGTCAAGGCACCGGAACTGTCGAGGAACAATAGGCTCAGGTGAAAGAAGACAATTCTTCGGCTTTGGAGACTGCCGGGGCTGAACAACATTCAGGTTATTATACTCCCAAGGTTACTGAACAATGTTCAATCAATGACCCAACAGCTAGGCCAGTCGGTTTTATAAACCGTGTAGGCTTGGATCTGCGCATTTGCAGCGGCCTAGTCTGTTTTGTCATGTTACCCTTTCACTGCGTAGAATAACAAACAAACAACACAGACAGACACCGCATTACCATACCTTTCATGAGTCCCATGACACATAACGCTACCCTCATTGTTATCACCACGTGAAGATTCCAATCATCGCCCACATGTCTCGATCAATCGATCAATCAATGCCATAGCGGAACTTTACATAAGAAACAATCAACATTGAACATTCAAAAGAAGGACTGGCGGAGAGTGAGAAAAGGATGAAAGAAAGGATTAAATGAAGATGCGCAGGCCATTCAACGAACGAGTGTTATGTTAGAGGTCCATTCCATCTGTTTCAAGATTTCCATCGTCCAAACTAAGTCATGCGACCAAGAAATCACTACTTTTCCATAACTGAACCTAGCTATAGTCTCCTATACGTCTACACATCTCGTACGAGCCTAGCTCCGGCCCATACATATGGGTAGTTGCGTTGATACCAGTTCACGCTGTTGCTCGAGTCAGTTAAGAACAGGGCTTAACAGTTACCCTCGCTGCTAGATATATGACTTACAATGTCTTACGTCCCGCCAAGCGTGGGTGTGTAGCCCATGATCCGCCTAGCGTAATATTATGCTTCCCGTCAAAAAAGTCCGCTACAGCAGGTTAGACGAGACAATCATTCATTAACAGGTGACTGATAAATACCAGTGTAGCCAGGATAGAGCTCCATCGGCTCGAAACCATCATGCTTCTCCAGTACAGTGCTGGTCCATTCCCAAACACCACCCAAATCAGATTGGCCGCAGAGCTGGTTGCCCTTTTCCGCCACCGAGACTGGGTGCCAATGCTTGAACCCTACGTTGGCCGCTCCAAGGTCAACGAAGAGCTCCTGTGGGTTTGGGGAACCAGAAGCTGCACTGGAGACCCCATTTGACAAAATCCGTGATGGTGGCGTTTCCTCAACCCCGTCGTTCAGAAGATGACTACATGCGTCAGTTTATCATCATTGTTATGGTTGAATTACATACCCATTGACTGCCGGGATTTTCGTTCCTATTGCCTGTTCCACGTCCCTCACCTTTGAGCGATCTACGTAGCTATAGATGCTGCGTGCCTCTTCCAAAGTTGGAATACGACCGCCCATCCATTGTGCGCATCCGACCAATTCGTCATAAGAGGCAGCGACTGGCCAGTTCAACGCATGCTCCAAAGGAATAAGTCCGTATACGGTTCGCACGTATTTGTCCTTTGCTAAGTCGCGAGGTGCTCTAACGGCTCCATTGGGTGATTCATGCGCCCCGTTTACTCCATTCAAGACACTATCTCGCTTCGAATTATTGTGTCCCTTGCCAGAAGCATTGGTATCCTGGTGCCAGGAAGCAGGAATTGTAGTCTTTCCAGCCGTGCTCAGGTACTCGGCATATTCTCCGTTAGTAATAGGCCTGGCCTTGGCTTGGAAAGTACCGACGCGCACTGATCGAGTAGGTTTTTCGTTATCCCATCCAAAGTACTCGTCGGTACCGGGATTGCTTACGGCATCTTCAAGGCCTAGGGTGATTTTGGACTCTGGAACCGTGAACCATTCGTTTTCAACGGCGTTAAGTTCTGACCTACGGGAAAGGGCCTCGAAGTCAGGAGAGGTGGTATCAGGGGGTGCTAACACCTTCTTGCTTTGAACGAGCATGTATAGGAGCGTCTCCAAATGCATTGCTTCGTGTTCAAATCCCAACCACAGCGCTCGTGCGACACGCGGTTCATTTTCTGATGCTTTAGTTGCATACAGATCCTTGATCTTATGACGGATATCTTGCTGGTATTTGACAATTGTCTTCAGTGGCGGCCATGCATCCGGCACCTCGCTGTGTGAGTGACATATCTCGGGATTATCCACATCAGGGTCGATGCCACGTTCGAATATCCTGTGAAAGTAGGCGGGCTCTGTAGGACCCGAACTTGTTGCACGGCTGATGTGGATGTCTAGAAAGGCTGGGATGTGACCAAGATAAAATATACATTCGTTTCGCAGCTTTATGGGTTTTGTCTTCAGCTCCTCCTCGGGTATCATCCCACGAGACACAGCGTCCCACGCTGTCCACATCTGCTCCCAATCGGATATTGATGGGACTGGTTTGGCAGCATAGTCCTCAGGCTTGGACGAGAAGAACACCCGGGGCTTGGATACGAGATGCAGACCTGCAGCTGATTAGCGATCGGTTGGTGAATATAGGTTTTGGCGATTTTATAGAGGAGGATGGAGGAAATCAAGAACGCCGTTGCCATTGATAAATTGATAGCGAATGGAAGTCGAATGCAAGCGTGTCATGGAGAAGAACAGGAGGGGAAGAAATTGGAATTTTATTGAACGTATGAGGCACTTACCATAGTCTCCCCGGGAGTTAGTGAAAACTGTATTCGCGGCTAGCTGCGATCCCTCCCATAGATCAAGAATTTCTTGACGCGAAAACTTGTTGCTTTCCTCGATGCGAACTCTCTCGCCTTGAGGTATGGAAACCCCATCAACTACGACATCCTTGAGCGGAGAGACGAAAGCGTGATGGCCACCGTCTTTAACATCGTATTCACCAATAGCCTCCCAGTCTTCGAGCTTGAAGACGGAATCTTCCATGATATTATTTGCGTGCTTCAGACCGTTCAAAGTGAACTGATGGGTAACGCCTTCCCTGTCGTTGTATGCATGGAAAACTCGGGAAGAATCCTTGCAAGAATCTATGCCTATGAGCATGGTGTCCCCGACTTGCAAGGCCTCTCTGAACCCGGCTAAGAAAGGAGCAACTTCTGAGCGCTGGAAATTTCCTAGACTGGATCCAAGCCAGAGAATCGTTTTTGGCTTCCCTCGGACTTGATCTGACTTCAGCCATTCCAAAGCATGATCGTAAGTCCCATAAAGACCAAAGCACTTCACATGTTTGTAACCAGCAGTTGGGATTTCAGAGAAGGTCCTTTTCAGTTCCGGTAGGGACAAATCCACTGCATAATATTCCACAGGTTTTGCGGCGCGATCAATGGCTTGTAACAAGATGTTGACCTTGCGGAGATTGCTGCGATTGATTAGTTTCTACAGTCTTTGACCTTGACCTGCACGGTTACGGGCACGGGTGCCTACCCGCTGCCAAGTTCTACGACAACCGATCCGGGCTCAATGTGTTTTGCAATGCGATCGGCGTACGTCTCCAATACCTGACATTAGTCAGCTATGCATTTTCTCCAATATCAGGGCAAACAAGATAATGTTCTGTTGCCTGTAATTGGTGCAGAGAGTTTCTCACCTCAATTTCTGCATTGGTGAGGTAGTACTCGTCCAAGTACGTGATCTTCTCGAAAAGCCGCAACCCGGCCTCGTCATAGAGCAACAAGGTAGGAAGTCTCTTCTCTCCGCCGTTCTCCGGTCTCAAGCCAGACCTGATGTCTTGTAGGATATCGAATTCGGTAGGACCAGGCCTGATGTCCAGAATAGGAACTGCGGTATCAAGGTTTGTAGCCATGGCTTTGTAAGGCGTCGAATAGTATGGAGTGACAAGGGTTGCAGTCCCTGGTAAATCAGCGTCGATGACCATCTCGCAAAGCACGGCGACTATGGCGTGATTTATATAAATATCAGTTAAAATGAGGTAACGGTCATGTACACAGTACACAGGAACAGTTAGCCGCAAGAGCCGGGGCAAGCTGGTGGAGTTGCTCTGAAGGATGGTCAATGACCAGGCACAGGTCCGCCTGTGCGTCACACCTCAATCTAGGCCGAGGAGAGGGACAAATGGGGTGGCGTCGAATACTCACGATTGGGAATGGTACGGCAGAAGTGCTTATGGAGGAGAGTACACTAGTCCGAGGGGGGCTCTGGAAGGGCGACAGATATCTCTCAAGCGAGTTAGCAGGCAGGGGTGTGATAATGAAGAGGGAGAGGGTATTTCTCATCCACGTAGACGATTACTATCCGTTCCCACAGTTTAGGATTTTCCCTGATCGAGAGCTCTTCCATCCCCACTAGAATGCAGTGCCCGGCGAACCGCATCCCTGGGCGGGCCACAAGGGAGGACGACCATTGGCAGGGGAGGAAATGCGACGAGGGGATGACGTTAAGACTTGACGCGAATCTGCGGGACCTGAAAACCCTATGCAATTACAATCGGCGCGAGCGTGGTGGCGAAGCTGGGCGGTACAATTTTTGAAGGCCATTTAGTGGTGTATTTCCTTGGCAACATTATTTCTCAACGTCTCCAGCGTACTCGGAATACTCTGCGAGACCTGTGCCGCTCCAAATTAGATGGAGAGACGAAGCTGTTTGAGGGGTTTGCGGGTGTCTGGTAGGCAGTACCGAAGGTAGGCAAAGGTCAAGCATCAGATATGCGCCGACTGCCGGCCTCAACCGTCGGACGGTCAGCAACGGCAAAATTGATCGAATGCGGGGTTCATCGATGGCTTGCAGGAAACACGGCATCACGGGAGTGAGATCCAAGATTGACAAACGCAATTGCTCAAGTCACGGACGGATGCTCAGTAGCGGCGAGGAGAGACTGGTCAGGACAGGAACTGTGGGTACCCGAGGAGTTGTGCTTGCAGGAGGCGTGGTGTCGGTGGTGCAGGTAAGCTTCGAGACTCGAGCCATTTCGTCAGCTTGGGAGCTTTCCGTGAATGATGTAGCTGATCTGCGCGCATCGAGTGGTAGAGTAGTACAATAGAGACGAGCGGTATGGGGAAACACGGCATGGTGGACATGTTGACACATTTCGATGTTCAACGGTTGTTCTGGAGAGGTGGGTGATGCATGATGCACGCAGCAAGGGGAGGTGAGAAGGTATGCAGACCAATAGGGTTAGGGCTTCTTGGCCAGCTTCGGCATTTCTTCGGCAAAATGGAGTGGTTCACTGAACCCATCACTACCTCTCCACGATTCCATCAACACTCTTACGTATGGCTCGAATATCCATTTCTCCATCACGATAATCATCAGAACTATCGTTACACAGTACTTCAAACACTCAGATGTCCATTATGTCACCTACCGTCACCTACTATCACATTGTCACTGGCTTCGCACGCTGCCCACTCGCGAGGTCCTTCCACTCTGTTACTCCTGATGTCTAGACTCCCATCAATCGCTCACGGCCTCGTCATAATCGACGCTAAAATCGACTCACTCGGTCGAGACCAAGACATTCAGAAATAGATGACGCTTTAATAGTTCTACTTGAATCGCCATGAACTGCCTCACTGCCTCACTTCAGATGCTGGTTCGCCCTTACTTCGGGGAACCACGCTTGAACCACAACACTGGGTCTGATCATCTTCGATTGTTCTTGAGATCAGGCAGTTTCAATCACCAAATACAAGTCCAAGCTTGAGCAGTGGTTTTCTTCCATTTCGCTCTGCCGAGCCTAGGGGATCCGAAATGCAATAGTTCTTTGTCCTTTCTGTTATCCCTACGTTTGAATTGACCTCTCTGGGCTTTGTTTCTTCCATCCTATCTGAGCTGAACGTGCATCCAATTTCTTTGGGGCGGCACCCTCCCCGGCGGGCGAAAACCAGGATGTTTTTTTTCATCCAGAGTGCTGGTTTCTAGTCAGCCGGAGTGTACGATGTTATGGTACGCCAACCTGCGCCTCATGGCGCAACATTCTTTTGTATTTCTTCGAGAAAACTGGCAGAGGGCGACGCCGATATGCTGACCCACAAGTCTACACGCTCCCGTTTTCCCTAGCCAGGCTGCCTGTCCGTTAAAGCCAGAGCAGCTTGCTTGGAGCACAAGCCTGGAGGCCGAGACTTGACGCTGAACCTAGAAGTTGCTTTGTGTTCATTGCACTATTGAAGTCGCCTACCTCGACTCATGTGTTTTCTTTGACTTGTGAACAGCCTAGCCAGAGGATATCTGTTCACGTCGTCCCAGGAATGTCTCGCAACCGAACCAGTTGTTCCGTTCGCGTCCAATGATTCTTAATATGGAACATGATGTGCAGCCAGTAAATTCGTACTCGCCTCAACGCTTATCAGGATACTTTGATGCTTTCGTGCAGAGCACGCAAGCTGTCTACCCTCAAGACAACTGGATGGCGACTCTCAGCTGCCTAAGGGACCAAAGAGGGTATCTCGAGAGCCTGCTGTCTAAAACTGCAACAACACTTAATGCACTACGTGACCGACAGGACAAAAATGAGTGGGCACTAAATGCAAACCCCACACCTCGAACCAAGAAGAAGAAGATCCAACAGAACCGATGGCGGACGAATAGGACGATCCAAAGATGTGAGAACGAAGAGAAGGTGATTCTGGAATGCCTGCAGGTCTGCAACAGCAATATCAGCACGCTGGAATCGATTCTCCTGCCAATAGACAGCTCGTCAACGGCGGCAGAATACAATTCTCACGGGACCTACTTGGAGTCCTATTTGGAAACGGACTCGACGGCAACAGGAATTGATTGGAATGGTTGGAATGGTTGGGTAGATGGGGGCGAAACATCCCCGTTCCAAAGGCGGTGCAACAAACCATTGATGGTGGATGACATCCCACCGGAGGAGGCATTCTTGGAGAGGAGCATGAGCTGTCGTAAGCTTCCTCCACTCCCGCCACGGGCTGCCCTCGCAGTGCCTCTATCCACATCGCTGCCCCCTGCACCTCCCAAATCAGCATATATACAGTTCCATCATTCCATGCTCTCTCCAGAAGCTACGTGTTTCGAGTCCAAGGTTCTGCATGTCAATGGCGGGGCGAAGAGTCCTTGCGGGGAAACGCTACGGTTGGACAAACTGAGCATCTCCGGGCTCATGGCATCGAAGCGAGTTCAGGCGATGATGCATCAGAGGCGCCGGTTCTCGGACGCAGCCATTGGGCACATGTTTCGGAAGCTGTCGACCATGTCACGACCCGGGGTGGTGGCACGACAAAGCAGCTGTCCACCTCTGGGACGACAGAGAGAGGAAGACGGCCCGGGACGTGGGGGTCTAAAAAGACATTCATCACTGTGAGCGGGGAACTGGTCGCAAAGATGGGAGTGGGAGCAGGGAGAAGATACTGGATTGGAGGTTGTATATGTTGCATGTGCGATGTGCAATGGTACACGGATCCGGCGTCGGGTTCCTGAGGATGCTATGGGGCGAAGTGACGAACAGAGGGGAAAGAATGTTCTGGTTCGCCGGGTAGTGAATCCGAGCTAGCAGACGGTAAGGCGGGCTGTGTTTCTGAGCTCAGCCAGTCTCGAAGGTTCGGGGACATTGTGTTGATGGCGTTAGCATGCGCGGCTCTCGCTTGAGGCTTCACATGCGAAGTGGTGCACGCACATTGCACATGCCACCCACACAGTGGGCACACACTGCGGTGTAAATCCACATTTTGCGGAAGAGAATTGTGTATCTTTCCACGCTGTTTGGGATTGCATCTAACAAAAACATCTATCTTTCTGTACACGACATAGAGCAAAGGAGGGAAAATGAGACATAGAAAGTAAACGAATATGATTCTAGCACGCCATATTTGTAGGTCATGATGGGTGAATTGTGCCAGCGTGTGTCGAATACCCTCGTGATGTGATTATATTAATGCACACTGCTGGGCATATTCCCCCGTCCTCCTTTCAGGTCCAGGCACGTCATATTTGTGGCACCAGTTGCCGGTCACGCCCCACAACTGTCATCCTCCATTCACCCACAACGCACAGTTCACCACTCACGACCTTACCTCACCTCTTTACATAGTACATACCTCCCCTCCTGCCAAACCGCCCAGCATAACCGCCAGGACAGACACCACCGAGAAAAGAGGAGAGGGCTCAACTACCGCGCTCCCTCCCGCTTCAACACTTTATCCCCTGGAGTTTCAACACTCCAGGACCGCCCATCATTTGTTGGGTATCTGCGCCGCAAGTGGTTTCGTTCCATTCTCTGCAGGCCAGTATCTAGTGAGTGGGCGTGAGGTGCAGCTTGTATTGCCTTGCTGTCGTCTGCTGCGGCTAGCTCGCTCTTCGCCAGGCCGTTCAGTGATTCCAGCCTCTGCCAGCCTGTGCAGCCTGTGCCAGTCTTCATCGACCCTCGACCGCATTCGCCCATCGCCCATTGTCCACGCCGCTGCTGCTGCACAACTACATTGCATACTTCCGTACATTGTTTGTGTAGGGGAGCAGGGAGAGGAATAGTGCCTGCATCGCTACCTACATAGCTGCATAGCTGCATATCCACAGCCATATCCGTATAGCGCGCACTGAACCCGCCCACTTTCTTCCTCCTACCGTGGGAGCCGCTTCAAAAACCCCCCCTCGAGCCTATTTCCTTCTAGAGCCCCTCTTTGCAATCTCAACTTCTCCAACGACGTCAATTCAACATCAACGGCGTCTAGACTTCTGCATCTCACTTCTCTCCGTCTCCTCGCACTTGGGACGAACAATCCCACACCAGCGGCTGACATGGCCGACGTCGGCAATTCGTCCGCGACCAGGACCGACGAAAGCCGCCTGCGCGAGACACCCTCTGCCAAGCTTAAGCACCTCGTCAACTCTGACGACGCCAGACAGCGCGTACTCGAGCTCAACGAGGAAGAGGAGCGAGGCAACAAACATGGCGGCGAGAAACGCACCTACGGGAGAACTCCCGATGGTACAGGTAAGTCGCTGTTTGTACTTGGTCGATTTCACACAAGCCCATTTCCACGTCCTATAGGCCGGAATACATCCTCAATCCATCCCACTACATTCACATCCACTTTCACATCCACATTAACAATGCTAACATTGCTTTTTACGCCCAATTGCAGTCTTTATCGTGCCCCAGACCCATGATATGGTCTCCCAGCTCCTCTCTCCGTCGCAACCCAAGAACTTGTCAGATCTTGCGGTCCTCGCGGTCCTCGCCGGCCTTATTTTCACTCTGTACGCTCTGCCCTCTGGCGCCCGTATCCCCGTCTTCGCTTTCATATTCCTCTTCTGGCGCGCTGCCTATAACGTAGGAATCGGTTGGCTACTCAATGTGCAGTCAAACCACAACCGCCTCGTCCTCTGGGCAAAGAACTCGCATATCTTCGCGAAGCCAGAGACGGGGAAGAACCCGAACCCCACCCTCTACAAGCTGCTTAAACGCGAACTAGAAACAAAGATCCCCAAAGATTACAAGTTCGAAGAGGCGCCCCTCGAGTACAACACATGGCTAGTCTTCCGACGCGTCGTAGATCTGATCCTCATGTGTGACTTTGTCTCGTACTGTCTCTTCGCCGTCGCCTGTTGGAACCAGCCCGAGGAGAGTTGGCTCTTATGGGCGCTGCGCTGGGCAACCGGTATCATTCTCTTCCTCTTCAATCTTTGGGTAAAGTTGGACGCACACAGGGTCGTCAAGGACTACGCTTGGTACTGGGGGGATTTCTTCTACCTCATTGATCAACAACTTACCTTCGACGGTGTCTTTGAAATGGCACCGCACCCTATGTACTCAGTCGGTTATGCCGGTTACTACGGCATTTCCATGATGGCCGCAAGCTACAAAGTTTTGGCTATTTCCATCATCGCACACGCTGCCCAATTTGCCTTCTTGACCCTCGTTGAGAACCCGCACATCGATAAGACGTACAATCCGCCACCGCCCAGAAAGCGCCTATACTCTCAGTCCAACTCCAACTCCCAGTCCCAGTCCTTATTGCAGGACGACCGCCCGACCTCCAGCCAGTCCGAGGTAGCCTTCGCTGACGCCCGTCAGACATACGATGCTACCGCGCAACCCTCAGATGTGCACAGGATCTTGGGCGTGACCAATATCGATTTCCATCGTTCCATCGACGTGACCGTTCTCCTGTTCCCGATCTATCTGTTTGCCCTAGCGACAATGACCCCGAACACTCCGTTCGTGCGGGCCTTTTTCCTCGTAAACGCCTTGTTCTGGCGCCTGTGGTATTCACTTGGTTTAGGCTACATTCTAGATCGGCAATCCAAGAAGAAGAATTGGACCCGCCACTTCATCAAATATGGTGAGAGCAAAGAAGAGGCTTGGCGTCAGTGGAAGTATCTATACCATCTTAGTACGACCCTGTGCCTTGCGAGCTATCTGTGCGCTGCATGGAAGACGTATGCTCTGCCGCCCGATTGGTCCTACGGCCTGACCCTTTTGCGCCACGTTGTCGGTGCCGCCCTGATTGCGCTTCAGATATGGACCATGATCAGCATCCACGAATCCCTCGGAGAGTTTGGAACTTTCTTTGGCGACTTTTTCTACGAGCCGTCGGCTAAAAGCTTAACCTACTCTGGCATCTATCGCTTCCTGAATAATCCCGAGCGAGTGCTCGGCCTGGCAGGCTTCTGGGGTGTCGCCCTCATCACGTGGAGTGTCCCTATCTTCTACCTTGCAGCCGTCACCCACATCTTGAATCTGGTTTTCCTCCAGTTCGTTGAACGTCCCCACATGCAGAAACTCTATGGCCAGAACTTGCGCAAAGAAGCCGGGCTGAGCAAGACTTTGAGACAATCGCTCCCGAGCCCCATCCGTAACTGGCACTCTGCTGCGGATGGCGTTTTCAACTCTACCACCGAGTTTATCGAGGAGCTGCTTGAGACTGCACGCCCAAAGCTCGCAGCTGGTGTTGGTAGTTTTGTTAAGGATACGACTGCTCTCTTTAAGTCGTACCCGGCCCGTATTCAGATCACGCGTATCTCGCCTGATCTCGCTGGCATCGATCCCAAAGCGTACAGCATCGAAGTTGAAGGTACTCTGACCCACCCAGCAGCCGAGATGCAGAAAAGCGGTGGCCGAGAAGGCGAACTGGCCAGGTTCCCTGCACCCCGCACACAGAACTACAAGACCATGATCCTGGAATACGGCGCCCCAATCAAAGTCCGATGGCGGGCTCCCGTCAACCACAGCAAAAAGGACTGGATCGGTTTGTACATGGTAGCCGACAACCCGTCCCGCGACGTCACCACCATCGCTTCCAACGGCCGCTGGGTCGCCACCAATCCCGGCGTCTGGGACAGTTCGCGTGCCGACGACGGCATCCTCGTCTCCGACAAACTGCTCCCAGCCCAAGCTCTCCCAGACAACGACTCCGATTGCTTCACGGGCGAAATCGAGTTCCGCGGCGACAAACTCTGGTGGACGACGGGCGTCTTCGAATTCCGGTACCATCACGACGGCAAACACAACGTGATGGCGCTATCCCAAGCGTTCGAGATCGGGATTCCAAAGTTCGATGAGGACGACGTGGAGCTTGATGCTAATGGGACTATTCATCGGCCTATTGAGGAGGCGCTACTCCCGGTTATTCAGAATTGTTTTGACAGGGATCCGGATATTGCGCCGGAGAGGGCGGAGGAAACGTTTGGGAGTCTGGTCGAGCGGGATGGCAAGTATGCGCGACGAGTGGTTTTTGCGGTACATCAGATGTGAGTTTTAAATACCCACTAGTCTTTGAAACAAACATTTCCAGCTCATGCTAATAAACAATCACAGGTTCGGTATCGAATTCGCCCCGGAGGTTGTTCAAGCGGATGGGAATGTGCAGAATCTTGCTTGGCGGATTTGTAATGCTAAGAAAGTTCTTGTAAGTCTGCTAGTTTGATATGTTAACTGTTGCTATATAGCCAGCTAGAAGGATAACTGTTAATGATGATTGCTTTGTAGGCGCCATATAGCATGTCTTCGACCAAGGGGCGGAATACGCCAACGTTGCGGTAGGGAAAGTAGGTGGGAAGTCGTTGATTGATAGGATCGCAAATCATGTTCGTTGAGAGTGTGGTGTTTACCGACTAGTATATGTCCGTCTCATTCCCAGGGGGAGCTTTGCTCTTGGCTTTGATCGTATGCATCAATATCTGCATTGGCATAAAATCGCATTCGAATGCATATTCCCCAATCCCGTCTCCGTTTTCCCTTACATAGAATAGAAAAATTATACAATCATCTATTTTTTTATCTTCTCGCATCATTCGCGACTTAGTATATTGTACATATAAGAGATAAGTCGGCGAGCAAACTCCGAGCTTAGTTACCATGATAATGATCATCGTTGTCACCATCAACTCCAACATCCTCGGCCCTGAGATTCCTGACTACACCATGACCAGAACCCATCATTCTTGCTATCGGCATGTTTATTTTAGCAATTTCAAGCACGGAGAGGGACACGAACAAGAAACCCCGCCTACCATCTTTGAGAGGCAGAGAGCATGGAGTGAAATCCTGTATCGTTTTAGGAGAGAAGTGAACTCTGTATTTCCTCTTCTCGAAGGTTTCTAGTGTTTGGAGACAGAGAAAGGAAGTTTTTCGTAGAAAAAAGAGAAGGGATCCCATTTACCTTTTCGCTGTCCTTTCTTTTAGGATTTATAGAGAGAGAAAGGATGGCGCGGCTCATGGAGGCAGAGAAGCAAAGTTTCATGTTGCTTTATCGTAGTTGTTTTAGGGATCAAAGGTCATCGGCTTCTTTCACTCGGATTTTAGTTCAGGAAGAGCGAAAGGATATTCGATGGCTGTTTTAGTCGGTTGGATGGGGAAGACGCTTGGAGCAGGGAGCTGCGTTGTAACAGTATTGTGCATCTGTGTCGCTATTGTTGGTGCGAGGTAACAAGCAAATAGGAAGAGATCCGAGATAAGAGGCCTAGGACACTCTGTACCTTTCACAAAAAACTCTGAAAACAACAAAGGATTCACATTTTTTTTCAGTATGTTCGGTTTTAGTAAGAGATAGACAGATGAGGGGTCATTTCATCTGCTACTTGGTCTTTTAGATAACGGAAAGGACAGCCCATAATGGACAAGTTGCGTAATTTAGAGAAGAGAAGGGATGGCCCTGAGTTTTGAAAGAGAAAAGAGGGGACCAGTTTTTGAAGATTTGTACAAGTGAACGAAAGCAGGACAATCTCTACCAAACAATAATTTTCTTAGTTTAGATGCCAGGCGAATATGGGATAGAGAATTTCCAGAGTAGCAACAATCTAAGACAGAAAACTTGTATCGTTCATCCCGGATTTTGTAAAGGAATTGGATAACGCCTAACACTGTTCATATCATTTTTTAGGTGCTCTATTGAGCAGGGGAAAGGCGAAAAGAGAACATTTTTTCTTGTTTTTTTACTTTTGAGAGACAGAAGAGAACAGAAGGAAAGGTTCTATAGAAGTAGAGGGAGAGAATATAAGATTCCATTTTGTCAACTATTTGGTGATTTTTAGAGAACTCAAAAGAAAGCCTATGTCGACACTGCCAAGTCATGTAGAGCATATCATGTTCCAGAAAGAGGAAGAGAGGAAGGCATGCCATCGGAAATATTTGGGTTTTAGAGAAGATAAGAAGAGAGGAAGAACGTTATATTGTTTCCCCCTGGGTTTACGAGGTAATTGGAAGGATAGCAACGGAGGCCAAACCCTTCGCTTCCACAATCAGAAAAAGAAACCCTATGCCCATATCAGCCGCACGCGGATCGCTCAGTATAGAACCTGATGTCTGGTGATCTACTAATTGCCGTTGGTGTCGTACGAACGCAGTGTGTGCACGGCCCATGGTATTGTCCGGCTTCGGAGTCGATATGTGATATGAATCCGCAGCCTCGGTACTAGTGGTGGACGCCAGTGATTGTGTATATGGTGCTAGCGATGGAATATACCCAATCAAGGCAGAGACAGTAGCCGCAGCTTCACGCAACGCTGTTCAAACTGGCCTTTCAATCACCCTCGAGCAAGTACTCGTGTGCATTTTTTCGCGAGTCGGCCAAGAATGCGGATATAAGGTCAGTGGAAGGTGGAGCAGCTTGTGGTTGGTCTTCAACAACCAACACCTGATCCTCTCAAGTCTTAATTCCTGGTATCCGTAGCACCTCTTCGCCAACTACGCATAGAACATCGGCTAGGTTGTCGACGAAGATACCTGCATGGTGCATGTTCCGTGTACGGTACGTTTGTGGGATGGCCTCTCGCTAGAGCCAGGCGTCCGAGATCCATGAGATCACGCATACCGTTTCGTGCCGCGGCGCCCACGATCAACTTGCTCTGAGGTGTCGGAGGTGCTGCCATCATATTTGGGTCGTAGCTAACTTTAAAGCCTTCTGACTAACACCGAATTGATGAATCGGATCTGGTGCGGGTCTCGCGTTCAGTAGAGTGAAAGGATTCAACGGTTTAAAGGTGGGGAAAATACAAATGCTAGGCCGACCTCGAGAGATTGCGTTTTGCGGCGCATCGAACTGCAGCCGCCGTAGGATGATAATTGTTTCACGGCACTATCAGATAATTGTTCCTAAGCCTGCTTAGATTTACGCTAAACTACATCTAACAGATAGTTGCTACTACCTTAGATAATAAAGAAAATAGTCTAGGTTAGGCTAATAGATAAGTACACACTATTTTATTTACTAAAGGCAAAAAATATATTAATAAGAAGACAAAGTTAGAGCATGATCCCTCCAGCCTCGCTCTCATCACTTTCTTCCTCACTCTCTTCTTCAGTCTCGTCAGTCTCATCACCCTTGCTATTATTACTCTCTTCAGTCTCCTTGCGCTTGCGCTCGTGTTGCCAGGCCTCGACTGTTTCAGGAATCTGCTGTATGTGAAGAGGCAGAATGCGGAATGTCTGCCTCCCAATAACAAAACAATTCTCTAGGAGAATGATTGCTTCATCGATAAAACATTGGTTCCTCAGCGTATTGGCAAGATCGTGCATGCTCAACAGCGTGTCTGGGTGCTCTTCTCCTAGCACCTTCTTCCTTAGCGCCAGCGTCTCTTGATACATCTTCTCTGCCTCTGCGTACTTTCCCTGACTGCTTAGTGCAGCTGCTACATTGTTCATGCTTGTCAGCGTGTGTGGGTGCTCTTCTCCTAACACCTTCTTCTTTAACACCAGTGTCTCTTGATGCATCTTCTCTGCCTCTGCGTACTTTCCCTGACTGCTTAGTGCAACTGCTACATTGTTCATGCTTATTAACGTGTGTAGGTGCTCTTCTCCTAACACCTTCTTCCTTAGCGCCAGCGTCTCTTGAAACATCTTCTCTGCCTCTGCGTACTTCCCCTGTCCGCTTAGTGCAGCTGCCACATTGTTCATGCTTGTTAGCGTCTCTAGGTGCTCTTCTCCTAACACTTTCTTGCTTAGCGCCAATGTCTCTTGAAGCATCTTCTCTGCCTCTGCGTCCTTTTCCAGCCTAATTAATGCACCTGCCACATTGTTCATGCTCAACAGCGTGTCTGGGTGCTCTTCTCCTAACACCTTCTTCCTTAGCACCAGCGTCTCTTGATGCATCTTCTCTGCCTCTGCGTACTTTCCCTGTTTGCTTATTGCACCTGCTATATTGTTCATGCTTGCTAGCGTTTCTGGGTGCTCTTCTCCTAACACCTTCTTCCTTAGCACTAGTGTCTCCTGATGCATCTTCTCTGCCTCTGCGTACTTCCCCTGTTCGTTTATTGCAATTGCTAAATTGCCTATGCTTAATAGCGTGTCTGGGTGCTCTTCTCCTAACATTTTCTTTCTCTGTTCCAAGACCTGTCTATGTGTTTGTTCTGCATTCTGATACTGTCCTAGCGCCTGTTCACAGTACCCTATTCTCTCCAGCAGTGATATCCTCTCCTCTACTACGTGCGCTTCTTCTAAATAAGCTATATGCGTAGCATGGGATAAATAACCTGTCCAAGTTGACCTTGTCTCGTAATCGCCAAATGGGATAATCACCACCAGTCGTGTTAGACACCTTTCTATCCACATATTCCATTGGTTGTGTTCTTTCAACCAGCTTTGTGTTGCTCTATGTACTAGGGGGTGGACATCAAATGCTTTGGCTAGTATTTGTCTCTGTCCTTGCTGTGCATCTGTTTGAGACTGCCGCTCAGCAATAAATGCGTATGCCTTCAAGGTTCCAATTGCCTTTGTTTGCGCTATGGTCGATTTGTTTGCTGGCAGCATAGATGCTGGTATATCGTTGTTAGATGTACACGCCATGAAAGACAGATACTCTGCAGCTAGTTCATCATGTCTCCTAATCTGCTCAAAGGAGATGTACCAAGTTGTGGCAACTGGATTCTTCGTGTCTCGATATCTGCCATAGTCTTCAAAGTCTCCGTGGAGTAGCTCGCTAGCATTCTCTTCGCTATACTGGTAACAGGAAATATACTCAGATAGACTGATGTCATTTGTGTTGATAAATGCCACTGCCTGAACAATTGCAAGAGCGAGGCAGGTGAGCATATCTAGAAACTCGTCTACTGTCTCTTGAACCTCAAGTTCGTGTTGATGTTCTTGGAGTAGACGCGTCCTCAATACTTTTGTTGCCTCTAGTTTTGCTAATTTGCCTAGCGCTATGATGTTATGGCCTGCGGTGTTGACTGCAGCTGTCCGAGTTCGAGTGGTGAACACAAAGGAACCCCTGCTGCTGTACGGGAGGTAGTCAATCAGCCGGTTTCTACCCGTGCTACCATCACCCTCTATTAGTGGACTGAAAAGAACACTAGTGTCGTCTGCGTTGTCGATGATCATCAACCACGATCCAAAGGTCTCGTTGCTCAATCGCGCCTTGACGAGTTGCTTGACATCAGCTTTGGCGTCTGCAATTTCTGGTATGCGTAAGCGCGACCCTATCTCTCGGTAGGACTGCTCAAAGCTTTCCTGGCTGAGCGCTGGCACCCAGAAGATCGCGCATGTAGGTTCCCGCTCCCTAGTGCGATAGGCTAATTCGAGAGCGAGTGCCGTCTTTCCACAGCCGCCAAGGCCGTATATAGCGAGACGCTGTCCGCCCTTAGAGGATACATGTATACCGAGCTGAGCGAGTTGAGCGTCCCGGCCGGCGAAACTTTGGGTTCTTACCAACGGCACGAGCCAGGGCGCTGCCTAATATCAGCATATCAGAAGTGGCAAAGGTAAATTGCTACACTCAACCAATAACCCAAACCGCAAAAGTGGAATGATCACTAACCTCCCGATGGTCCCTCCGAAGTGGATTGGGTTGGATCTAGACAAATCAGCCAAAAGGCCAAGGAAAATCCCGTACCTTTGATACTGGCTTAGAACAGCTCCACTTACTTCCGATATACAACTTCTTTACAAACGCTTTAGCAACAGATGCTGCTGCAGCTGCTGCATAGAACGCGAAATCTTTGTTCTTGTGCGTGTCCGCGTAATCAACAGCACCTTTGATGACAATGCAATCCGTGGCTTCGCTAACGCCGCCTCCTTCCATGTCGATCCCGAGAACGTTGTGATTCTTGAAACTGGTAGCCAACTCAGATCTTGCTCTCAGCACGACATCAGAAGAAGCAATAGTCCCAACGTGGATGTTGGGCATTGGCAGCACCCCAGTCTGACTCCGCGTCCGCTCTCTCCCAGACTCTTTGCAACCGAGGTCTTTGCATGCAATCTGCTTCACCTCCTCACAATTATTTTCAGATGGGTTGGCACAATCGCATGGACCATCCGCCGCGCGGTGCCGGTGAATATAATCTGATTTGAACAGTATGTCAGGTGTCGCCTTATCGCCTTTGTCGCTAGGATATTCGTACTTTTTGTCCTTTTTGCGTTCCTGGAGGAATTTCAAAAAGGCGAGGCTAGCGTCCATAATCTCCTTTCGAAAGTGTTCAGTTCTCAAGAGGTTTCCTAGTTGTTTCACTCGCTGGGAAGCGCTCTCTGACACTAGGTTCCGCAATTGTAAGTCGATGCCGCCATTCTGCAACTGATTGCCCTGGGCATTATGGAGGTAACGCCAAATCTTAGTACCAACAATCACATCACCAAGATATATTGGTTCTCCAGTCTCGTGGTTATGGGACATGGCTCCGCATATTCCCACCAGGAGGGTCAATTTGATGTTCGGGAAGTGGTCGCGCAAACGTTGCGTACACAGTCCGGCGTCTAGCTCGCCCGGACTGCCTGGCATCATAAGCACGGCATGATGGTCTGCAAACCGACCGACGACGTATACATTCCTGTCGTTACCTGATTTTCCGGATCCATCGTATGTACAGCAGAGCTCCTCATCAAACAAAGCCTGAACGGGATCGAACTCCTTCACTAAAGCGCATATAATCGCGATCGTGTATTGATCGGGGTGGTGGGGCGTATACGAAGTAGTATCGGTCGTCATCGTTCGTGACGGCGCTTCAGCGACAGAAGCCAGTTGGTTTGGCCCTCTTTGATCGAGCCGGTAGCCGGCAGCTGCATCGAAACGTATGAATCGACGTAGGGCCTTTCGTTGGTGAAATGTAGGACAAGCTCATACGTGTTTTCCTAACTAATCCTTTCAGCTGTCGAATTGTGGATAATCAAGAGGACTGATTGACGTAAAGAACGAATAGAAAATTAAGTAACTAATTCTAGCTATCAATCGAGGGAAGGCTACGCAGCGATAAAAAAAAGAAAAGGAGTGAAGAAGGATGAAGGAAGGCTGGGGACTATTGCGATAGCATGAGGCACCTCGAATTTGCCCCGCTGCTTACCGCCGACCTCCCGAACTTCGCTTGGTTCGAAGGCACGAGGCTGCGCCCCTCATAGCCCCTCCATGAGCGCGTACCGCACTCTTTAAACTACTAAGTAATCAGTGAAGAAATCATGGTGGCGAGCTGTGTTTCGTCCCAGATATAATCCCATATTCACTGGCCATACCATTTACTCAACAACCCCCGAACGAACCTTCTATTGGCAATAGGAAGCTTCACCTGCGAGATGGGAATCGCTGGTTACTAATGTGGGGTGAGCCAATACAGGCTAGGGTTGAATGGAGCGATTTAAACGATCTTCCCCATGGAGTACCGACAAGATGTCTTTAGCTTAGTGCCTTAGTAATGCACCAGTTCTTGCTTCTTGATACAACTGTAGCAATCTAAGATGCTGCTATAAGCGATTATGCTCGTGGAGAACTGTTTTGTTATTGGGGGGTAGACATTTCGCATTCTGCCTCTTTATATACAGCAGATTCCTGAAATGTTCGATGACTGGCAACGCGAGGGCAAGCGCAAGAAAGAGACCAAAGAAAACAGTTTTGGCAGGGTTGATAGAGGTGACGACGAGAGTGAGGAGAGCGAGGCCAAACGGATCATACTTTAACTTTGTATTTATGTTAATATATTCTTTGTTATTAACAAACACGACTGTCGAAACCTATACAGCAGCCTAGTTAATAGCCTGTTCGATAAACTTCCAACGCTACATCCAGCGCTGCATCCAGCGCTGCATCCAACGCTCTAGTGTTTCGCAAAACTTCATCAAGCGCTGTATGATTTGCTCTCTGTTAGTGTATTTTAAAAATATAAAATACCTAATTTCTGCACCCATTAGAGGCCTCTATTTTTCTAGAGCGCTAGACCGTTGGGGGATTATCTCCAACAAGATTTTTGGCGGGGTCTGAAAACGTTGGACGATTTTATGGCACCTATTCGAGCACCTCGACGATGAACTTTACAAGGTAGAACAGCATCTCCATCTCTCTCTCCATCTATATGTCTATAGGGAGACTACTTAGGGAGATGGCCAACCCGCTCCAGCCCGGGCTTTGTATTCCGTATTTCACTAGCTTCGGCCTGACGCTACAACATCTCTCGCGTATCTAGAGTCGAGTAGCGGTCCGCGATCAACAAAGTTGGGGTCACGACGAAAGGGGACGACGCAAGAAGGGCCTAGGGTCTCTAATCCATCTGTAATAAGAGGCTACTCGAGTAGACACGAAGGATGCAAGCCCATCGATGGGCCTATGGAGCATTGGAAATCTGTCATGGACGCGGTCCGAGCCACGATCCAATACGAAAAAGAGACCAGATGACTGCGAGCAGGCGAACAAGACACGTCGAACGCAGAAGAATGGGTGGATGAGCGAAGGCTCCGACGGATACCGTCACCAACCCCCTAACTGAATAGATGGGAGCCTCCGCCAAACAAACCTCAGCCAGTGCGCCGGCAGTGAAGAAGCGCACGAAGCTAGAGGAGCCTGGCGGATACGATGCCCCAAGACTATATTGCTAGCCTCGATTCTTACAGTTCCTATTTGACAGTATATGCATTACTCTCTTTTCATCTCTTTCTTTGGTTGGGCATAGTGTTAGGCATCATGATTGGCTACTGAACTAGAGAGAATGTAAAGTAGTAAAGTGTATAGCTAGTACATAGCAGCGGTCCATACCCTCCGAGTGCATGGCCATAATATAAAACACACACACACGCACATACACACCCACGCGCAAGAGAGATCGGATCGATAAAGGAGGAATTCTCAAGCCCATCGCTAGCCATGAGCGACAAGCAGAAGTCATGATAGATTAGCGAGGAATGGTACAAAGTATCTGGTCAGGAGTGAAAGCTCGTCAGCCACATCCTAATAATAGCATACAAACACAAATCGGGTGCTTATAGGGATCCTTGCCATACGCCTTTGTAGCAAAGTTCCGGCCATAGCTCTGTCTAAGAAGCAGGAGAACCATCACAGACTACCTGGCCCCGTCTTACTAAAGATGCCTTCATGCAATATTGGAATTGACAGATGAAAAAGAAAGATAAGGTAGCTCTCTTGGTGAAATTGGCACGTCGATTATATCGTAATTGAATCCACCTGGTTCCGTTTAAAACACCTATTTGGCATTCGGCACCTAGGTGGTTGTCATGAAATCGTTTAAGTGTACTAAGAAATAGACCTCCTATCATTTAAAACATAAGATTTGGTAGCTAAGCAGACTGATAGTCGAACAGGCGTTCGCAGTATTCCAAAATATAGGTGAATAGTGAATCTAATGACAGAATGTATTCAATTAACTTCTTCACGCTCATTCTTTATTTTGCAATCGATCCAGATTATAGAGTTACACTACTTGATTAAGGCGCACTTGGCGCGTGTATTATGTTGCGCTCGTCTGGTGTGGAACCTTAAGTTGCAGATACGAGCTCCCGACTTATTGGTGGCGTTCTGTCTCTGTTGTTTTACCAAACGATTTGCACCTTTTGTATGAAGGCTGAGACAAGACTCGCCACGCTAATTATCAGAGTGAATAGGGGTCGCCGCGTTTTGATTGAGCAGTGCTGCATTGGCATCCTTGAACATCACACTTGATCTTCATAACATGTCGTTTGGATTTCCTGAATATTGTTATGAAGCTTCGTTTTTGCATGTGGGCGATCGAATTCGCGTCGGTGGTTGCCGCTAATAGACTGGGAGATCTTCGCGCAGGGATCACGCCAACAGCGGGTCTGAAGAGTGTCATAACTCCACCTCCAGCCTTTCATGCTAAGCTTTTCAAAAGAGCTCTCGCGACATGCGGATATATTCGCGGAAACACAGGTAAGAATGCGTTCGACGTTAAGCATTGACGAATGTATATGATGATTAACGTGCGAATAGCATCACCATTGACATGCGCGGACGGCTATAACTGCATTACAACTGCCCACGCTCTTCCTGTGTTCGCATGCTGCAACAGCATCGAATGCATTCAAGACTGGGGTATTTGCCAGGAATACGGCGCCCAGGATAGCTGTGGTGGCCTCCCACCAGACTCCTGCTCAAGCATCTACGGCTCAGTACTCAAATGGTACACTCTAACCATAATACAACCACTCTTTCTTGGACCATGCTTACTAAAGCTATAGCTCATCAGAAGCCCCCCGCTGTTACCGCTATGCACGTAGCTCTGTACGAGGAGATTATTTTACGTATTACTCATACGCATGCGGAACGGCAACGTCGGATATCCTTGTTCTCGCAACGGTCACAAACGGCAATCAAGATTCCGCTACGAAGCCAACGGGCGCAGCCAGCAATCCCTATGCTTCAATTCCAGGCTATACATACCCACCTTACGCGAGCGCACCCTCTGGAGCCGGTAGCGGCGGTACCAAGAGCAAACTAAGCACTAGAGGGATCGTTCTGATCGTCATCTTCGGCGGTGGAGCACTATTTGTTGCTCTAGTCCTCGGATACATCTTCATCTATCAACGACACAGGCAGAACAGGAATAAAAAGGACAGCGCTTACACTCCCCAGCCGCCTCCAGTACACCCAGACATGGTTACAACCGGGCCAGGGCAGGTCTATCGGTGGAATGACAGCGCACCTGTTGGACCGCCGTCAAATGCGGCAGTCTTCAAGCCGACAGAGATCGTGTCTACGGCTCATGAGATGGCCGCGCCAGTACGACCATTATATGAAATGCCCGGAGGATATGATACGCATGCAGGGGTGTTTGGACAGAGGCCCACTGGACTAGACTCCCGATCTCCAAATTAACTGTAGGAGAATCTTATTCGTTGGCCTCGTCCTGTTCTCTGTTTACGATGATATCTCCAGAACTTTTAGATAGCATCGTTATGCGTTGCGTTGTGGTACCAGCGGAATATGGAGCCGAAACTCTGCGAAGATGAGTACGCATCGTTTGTAAAAGAAGTACTCCTGAAAGGCCTACCTACGGCGCGCGAGCTACGTCCCTGAAGATGATTGGTTTCGCATACAGCGCCTGGTAAATCCGTTCCTTGCACCCGACCCGTCTACCCACTGGGAGAAGCCACCGAATATAATCGAGGATGAGCTCGATTGCTGTTGGGATATTAGGCCACACTGTTTATATTGGTTGTATCTTCGGGGTTTTAAAGAGGATTGGAGGTCGCAGGCAGAGGAACTCACATATGTGACGAAGATTATTGCATGTCTATACTTTAATGTGGAATTCAAGCGTGATAGTGAGACTGACAGTGTTGCTATAAATTAGGTTGCTGCTGCTGGATCTATCGCCCTGTACAGCAGATTCTGCTTATATCAAAAAGCTTTGCAATCGAACAGTCTCCAGGAATATGGCACCTGGACTCCTTCCCATTGCACTGAGATCCGTCATTTTAGACTTGCTTTTGTTGGTAGTGTATTTTTGATATGGGAGATTAGGCCTGTCACTATAGAAAAGGGGAGTGGGTGCACAATGGAGCGGCTCCGTGGTAGAGATCGTGAGGCGAGCACTCAAAGCACTAGGGCCCTAATAGATTGGATTAATGGAATCCATTGATGGGGTTTGACCGTGTATGGACCAGCATGCAAAGATGAGATAAATGTGTGTCTACAACAGGAGGGGTTGAGAACGTCAATGATAGGTAGTAACAGGCATAAGTAGATGACGACAATGGATATCAGAAACCCCACACTTAGTGGTGAGCGCTTCGTATAACAAACTAGCCATGTTTATTGTATGAAAACTATGTAGACACACAGCTTGCCAACACTATACTACCTAGACCACAACTGAGATTCTCATGATCGCTCGGCTGTCCATACCCTTGATTTTCCCTAACTCTCAACCTCAAAGGTATAACTTCATAAGGCAAGGACAGGAGCGGGTCAGCCACCTTCCTCCCTGGTCGTACCAGTAACCGACACTATATCATGGGGGATTGCTGAGCATACTTTGTACCTCGACTTCATAACAACCTGGAGAATCCACGTGACTGCTTCAAATTAAGCGACTAGAACCCCAAAGAGAGTCCGGAGAGAGAAGAGGCGGACACTAGTTATGCACGCCGGTAATGCCTATAAAGATTAGCTTAACAAACAATTAGTGTATCTGAGCCCGGTGCGACTCTGAGGTGTCGAAGTGCAGCACCGTTCTTCGTCATCTCACAGTCATCGCTCTAAAGAATGGGTGTAGAGTTCCTGACGCAGGATAGACAAATAATATAATCATAGCGCATGTTCATAGCTCCGTCTTACGGAGATTCAACCCGCCAATCATATCATTAGAATTGCTCATTTTCCTCAATATCTTCGGACAAATCTCCCCGTAAGCAGTTATTGAACTTTGTCCGATCTCCTAACTACATCGCTGACCATGAATGAAATGCGACCTCCCGCACGCCATGCTTGCTTAGCTCCAGTAAACCAAGATTCACTTTTAAAAAGACATCCAGGCCACGTTGGTCAGAGTTTACCACGAAAATCTCTCCCCATTGGGAAACTAGCTCACGGAAATCATATAATCTGTCCTTTGGATTGCAATCATAGTGCTGGGCGCATACTTCAATCACTTCATTGAAATAGGGTCGTGGAGAGTCGGATTCATCGAAGCACGGAATGGAGGTTCCATTCCACGCTGACATTTTCTCCATTGATCGTGATTCGGATGGTTGGCTCAGAATTGATCCCAAGTGTAGGACAAGTTTACATAACAAGTTAAGCGATAAAAAGATGCGATAAAGAGATGGTAGGTTATTGGATATTCGAGCAAAGTTTGTCGTGTAGGCTTATGAGTGGACGGCTGTGAAAGTCCTTCCGAATCTACCCGAATCAAGACGTTTGTTGTCAACCATCATTGGCGCAGACTCAAGGATGGAGTGGGGTAAAGGCGGTCAATACGTCAAAATAGGTTTGTTGAGTGGTACCCTGAAGCCTACCTCGATATTATCTACTTAACAGCTTCACCAGACATTGTTGAAAAAGCATCTCGTCACTGAAAACATTCATTCACATTGTTGAACCAAATTGATCTATGGATTCATGGTTTCGAAACGTTGGCTGCGGGGTAGCCGAGGCTGGAAGAATTATTCACGGAAGTTTAGATGGCTTCGGGCGAAATGCTGGTAATGCTCTTGATTCGTGGGGCAAAGAAATGGGTAAAGACCTCGATCCGAGTCATCCAGTTCACATCGCTATGGTGAAGACAGGGCAATTCTCTTTTGCTGTAGCGAGAGAAACCCTCCGCAGTTTAGACGGGTTTGGACAACAAACAGAGAGATCGGTCAGCAAAGCATACAATGAAGTTCATCGCCACGTCTCAACGATCGAATGGGACGGGCTTTCCAATGAAGTAAGAGCATGGGTGGAGCATAATGCAACTGAGCTGGGTGTTGCAGTCTCCGATGCTGTGGGGAACGTCCTACAAATTGCTCAGTCTGATCTACCAGCGGAGATTACCCAGTGGATTGCGGAAAACCCTGGACAGACCATCTTCATTATTGCTGCCGGGGCAGTCTTCTTCGCCCCCTTCTTGATGAGAGTGCCATTATTGAAAAGTCTGGGATTTGCAACCCATGGTGTTGCCGCAGGTGAGCAGTTCACTGAGTATTATTCGGAAGAGTAATGCTGACTAGGGCAAAGGATCCGCCGCTGCCGCCATCCAATCTATGATCGGTCCACTTCAGACGGGAAGTATATTTTCCTTGCTGCAAAGCGCAGGTGCTGGTGGCTCTAGCCTTACCGTAGTCGATGCTATGATTTCTACTGGAGCTGGCGTTGGGCTTAGCACATTAACAGCAAAATCCGCTTTGGGGTAGGGTAGGTCTATACACGCAAATACCTTGCTTATTTAGAGGCTTATGTAGATCTAGTCCTGGCTCCCACTACCAATCTCAGATCAGTGTGAGGAACTAATCTTCCGAATTTGATCTGATGATGGACATTACTCACGCGCGAAATTTCTGGCGTTAAGCATTATTCGGCTCACAGTAGTGACATTATACGGAAATCATATTCTCCAAAACTCAGTCGCACTCGAGGAACGGAGAGAGGATTAGGATCGAGGATCGAACGAATATAAGACACAAATTCTGAGCCTGCTTACACACACATTTGAGTGCGGAGCTGGAAATGCAGGCCTGTTGCGCGAGTATCCGTAACAAGATCTGAAAGCGGCTCTTTTGGAAGATCAGCCGGTCGAACGCTCTGCATTGCGTCTAAGAGGAAAATTTGCTGCATACTCCTCGCCAGAATTCAATCAAGCTGAGTCTTGCTGAAGTCATTGCTGCCGCATAGCTCCCTTATGATAGTTGTAAACTTCCCATTGAGCACTCCCGATGGTTGATTAACGCGTTGATTGAGCCGATGAGTCTCGTCAACTATGAACATGTCAAAAGTTTCATCTGCTTCTCCTACTTGGAATGGTGTCATAATCATGTCCGGGTGGACCCACGCGTCTTTCGAAAAACATGTTTAATAGTGCTTCGCAACGACTGCTGCGCTAAAACCAGCCCGATTCTACAATTTTGAAGGAGAGCTTGGTTGGTTGCAGTGAAGAACTCGGAAAATCGCGAATCGTGGTCGAGATCTTCAAGCGATTTAAGTGTTGCAATGTCGACAAGGAGCTTAATTAAGTGTATAGCAACGACCGTCTTGCTGGTACCTGGATCGCCCTGGATCACAATTGAACTTCGTAAGAATCTCTCCAATGGAATTTGCTTGATCTTCCGTTAGCGCTTTGTAAGGAGATAGCTCGAAGAGACTGCTGTTCTCAATTTCCGGGATGCTTCGCGTGAAGACCCCATCAGTTCTGAGTTGGTCGAACACAGCTCGAAAAACCGAATATTTCATCTTTGCCATCTTCATTCCCATACATTAAATCCCACCATTGATATAAAGTTTGGTATCAAGCTTCATCTCTTTGAAGTATTGCGTGGCCATCTCTCCCAAGACTTATCATCTCCGAATCAAGAAGTATTCTCTCGCCAAAGTCTTCGTAGGCGGCGCGCTTCATTGTTTCCCTATCTTCAATGGGGTTAAAATGACGGTTACATGAATATGGTGGTTGCGTGGTGTGGTTCTGTCTTTGATCGGGCGAGAGGCCCCGCATCATAAGCCATGGGGCCCTTTTTGGTTCCTACAATGAGCCCATACTAATACTTTCATCTAGCAACACACGCATCTGGATTTATCTCTACTAATAACGATCTGACGGCAAACAGAAAAGCTTTAAACGCTCTTTAGGCAAGGGAGTGGCCGGTTCGCTTGCCGTTCACGATATACGTTAATCAAATACATCTAAAGGGAGCTTCTACCAATTCAATCATAATTATAGGTACCCTAAAGACCCACTCAGCACGGTTTTGACCCTAACATTGAATTGATCGTTCCCAAGCCTGCCGTCCGCTGTGTTTGGTCACTCTTCCCGAACATTACAATTTAGCGCTCGCTGCGCTCAATGCGCTCACTTCTCTTGTTCTGAAATATGCCGTCAGGGTACACGTCACAGTCCCCCTCCAATGCGCATTGCTTTCGGTATGAGAGTCTTCGTCACTGAACACAATCTCCTTCTTACCAGAATAGGTGTAGACGGTCCCGTGTTGTGCCACCTTGTGGACGTTGGGACCATATCGCACATAAGCTACGCCAAGCTCGGTAGCAAGATTTGCGGCAAGTTGTGTCTTCGTTTCGGCAAGGACTTTGATGTGGCAGTCGCGCATTTCGGTCCGCTTCGGCTCGTGTGGCTTCAGCGCCAGGTGTGAAATACAGGAACAAGATCTGCCATTGGAAGAGCGGATAACTGTGGGTAGAACCAGGTTGTTAGGAGAGTATACGTGGACTCGGTAGGGTCCGGTCTGGCGTCTCGAGAGATGTTATGGGGTGACTTTGACACAGTGATTTCAAGCCGTGAGAACACATGGACAGGTGAATATACTTATAGCCTCAATATTGGAGCCACTAGACCAGCTTTGGCTCGGGAACAGCTGAAATCACGAAATAGCGGAAGCGAGCAGCTGAATCTAAGAAACAGCAGAAGCGAACAGCCGAAACCAACGAACGGCTGAAACCAAGAAACAGTGGAGGCCGACAACAACTAACTAGATAATGAACGTACTCTACACAGAAACTGCCCCCCGGATGTGAACCTGATGACCAGAATGGTGGCCTGCTGCAGTCCCCAGGGCTCTGGTACCGCAACCGCGTTGTTATAAGCGCCCTTAACGTCCAACGACACTAGCGACAGTGTCTTCTTCCCTCGTCACGCCTTGAATACATCCTCAGCAAAGGTATGAAAACGCGTGTGTTGTCAATAGCTGTTTCCTGGCTCCAACGTGCGTCTTTGGTAGCAGGCTGTATTCCTCCACCAGATATTCAACCCTCTCAGCCACCAGCGGCTCCAGCGCCTTGCCCAGCGTCGGGAGTAGCGAGACAGCCAGTAGTTGTTGGCAATAGTGTATTCCTTGCGCTTCGGTTTCTGTAGCGGCACTTCTACTGACTCCATCCGTCTCGCGAAGAACGCCGTGAACTCATCCTCTCGGTCCGGAGCAGCTCGCTTGCAATGTCTTCGTTCTCTGTCACCACCTCGTCTTCTGTGTCCACCCACGCGGGTGACCAAATAAGCAAGACGCTGTATTGCTAAGTCTGCTGGCTGGCCTCGTCCATTACCAATTCAACTAGTATCTTAAGACAGAATAGCATATAAGACCTGATATTTTGTGAGGTTGTTCTGATATGTATAGAAATTATGCATATAAGCTTTTAGAATACATAGTTGAGTTGGTACATACCAAGGCAAATAGCTCAAATTACTATTTTAATTAAAAGTGTTCATTTAAGACCAAGTGAAAGGCATAGCAACAAGTATGTCTGGAGATACAAAGGGTGTAGGTGGCGGAGTAGACCAGGTGGTCAGCCTTGGCAATACAGAGTCTCGCTTATTTTGTCCCCCGCGTGCCGCCTTCTTGGTTAGCGGCAGTCTGGCAAACGACGTCCCTCTCCCTGCTGATCGAGGTCGAGGTACTTGGACGCTTTCCATATCCTGTCGCTGTCTATGACTTCCTCAGCGCCGTGAAGCCCTTGTTCCACCATCTCTTCATGTACAGCGATGCCCTCGCTCGCGGACAGTGTGCCTGCAGGGCCTCGTCCACCCAGCTCGTGAGCCAGCTCGTCATGTCGTCTACGTCGTCGCTAAAGAATCCTGCCCGATCTTCCCCCACCTCCACCCAGAACCGAGTGCACATCGCCCACTGGTCCAACCCGTACTCGTGTTCCCAGATCAAGCACCTGGCCAGCGCGCTCGCCAGTCTCAGCGTCGCCAGCGTCAGGTCCATGGTGGACATGCGCCCTCTGTCGCTGACGAACGTAGTCACCCTGGCCGGAAGGAGATGCTCAAGCGACAGCTCCTAAGGAAATTGTTTGAGGATGCTATGAATTGCTGGCTCGAGTCACCCCGAAGTCGTCAGAAGGTCCTAGCCACTCTTGAGCACGAATCCTATCCATAGTCGTGGAAAAGTGATACTGCACCTAGTTGCCAGCCCAAGCAGGATAGCAAGTTCGGCCAAGTTTCAGATCTCGATGACGACGATGAGGTCGCATTCCTTGCACTTCCAGCCACCATCACGATGGATAGTAACAAGCAGGAAACAATTCATCATGGTGTCCTTGTTCACGTTACTCACATGCATGTCGCTGAGGAAGAGTGGCGAATGGAACAGAAGAAGAGACGGTTTTCCCGTAGTACCCATCCCTCCACACAGACACGATGCAGGAGAGCTGCACCCGGTGGCCAGCCTCGCCCGTCAACTCAGCTACACACGACGACGATGTGGCCTCCTGAGCCTGATGTTGTCAAGGCAATCGAACTACATTGACAACGAACCCTGCGCGAGAGACCATTCGATAGCGAGCAACCAGTATTCACCACATCGATTGCTGCCCAGCACCAGCCATGCCTGGTAGCAACCTCCGCCTGCTCGCCCTCGATGGCGTTGGCGTCCACGGTCTATCTGCGCTGATGATCTTCGAACAACTCATGAAGGCCGTCAACCAGAGTGCACCGCGAAAGCCGTGCGAGTACTTCGATATCATCGGCGGAACCAGCACCAGCGGGTGAGTACTGCCCGACCAGACTCATTGCCGTCATGCTTGGCTGGCTGAGAATGACTATGAGGCAGACTATCGACGCGTACCTGTCACTATCAGACCGAGTCTTCCAGAAGAAAGCAGATCCGGTGACAGTCAAAGGCAAGATCCAGGGACGATTCGACTCAGACGAGCTGGCGCAGACGATGAAGGAGATCGTCAAAAGACAAGACTTGGACGAGGACGCGCTCTTGAGAAGAGAAGCGGACAGTGCATGCAAGATGTAGGCATCTCACCATACCTCAACTCCAGCAGCCAGTAACCGGGACAGGTTCGTGTGTGCGACGAGCAAGGAGACCAGCGAAACGGCATGCTTTACAACTCACAGATTGGCGCGTGGCAACGACGACCTCTCGGACAGTGTGAAGATATGGGAGGCCACCTAGGCGACTTTGTTCTTCTTCAATCTGATCGCGGTTGGGTAGTACAAGGAAGAGTTTGCGGACGGGGCGATGGGGGCGAACAATCCAGTGGGGGAGGTCAAGTGCCTGGTGTCGATCGGGACCGGCGTACCTTCGCCCAAGCCGTTCATAGACGACGTGTTCCACATCGGTGAGATGCCCGTTGCGATCGCTAAGGGGGTGGAGCAGACTGATTTCAAAAGTCAGCCGTTTTGACCGCTCTTTCACCAATGTGCAATTAGCGAATCTCATTTGTTTGTTTTTCACATATGAGGAAATCGGGCAAAGACTCTTACCAGCAAGATCTCTAAAAGGCCAAGGAATGTTCGACGAGAAACTTCTCCACGGCGCTTTTTATGTGGTACACAAAGGTTGTGAGTATTAGGGCTGCAGTGTATCTCGCAAGGACGATGTGGTGTGTATTCAGCCGACATAACCATGAAGTGTTTGGGAACAATTCCACGCTCAAAGTGTTACGGAAGAGGGTCCAGGACAGCAAGTTGGCTAAATTCGTCCTGTAACCCGACACTTGGATCCTTCGATAGTCGCAGAGCCGTGAAGCATGTCAAATGTTTTCTCTTCTGAGGAGGCTCAGCAGGCAAAACTGAGCTATTGAGGAAGTCAAAAGACGAAGCACCAGATTCAGAAAACGACAGAGCTTCCTCAAAGGAGACCATTCATGCAAAAAGGGCCGTTACTGCACGGTAATGATGAATGGGGCCGAAACGATCCTACTCAAGTTATTTTCCCTTGAAAGTTCACATTGATTGGCTTAGCGAGTTACGTATTACAGCCAGGCAGCAACAAGCCTCGTAGATTGAAACTAGCGTAAGCGGGAGCCAAGGGCTCTAATTTAGACAGGAGCTTATTCCGTCTACGCCCCATGGACAGTGAGGTATTTCATATAGATGGGCACGTGTTATACTAAGAGAGGCTCAAAAGTGGAATTTTTACATAGTTGGATTGGCGATGAGGTCCATGCTTTTCGCCCTGTTGCAGCCGCCTTGGGGGTTCTTGAGACGCTGAGTTTGATGGGCTGGATTGGAGGCTAACGCAAATCCCGCATAAAATCGCTCCTTTAACTTAGAGACGAGGGCGCTTCGATTGTAAAGGTTTTTTGGGATGAGGGGAACAATGGCTCTAGTGTTCTCCTTGTTTCCAGTGCTCCTAGAGGCACTACTTTACTATGCAAACACTGAGCGGCTTTTGAAGACATATTAAAATTGCATTCTATGCACCGACAGGTGCGAAATAAATGCATCTTCTGCACATTGACCAAATATGTTTTATATATGGGGATATCTTTTAATGGTTCGCATGATGTCAGTTCTACAATTCTCGGAGAAGTGCCAGAGTCTTCAGTCTCCGAGCTGACCATCCGAGCGCGATCGGTCGAGATAAAATCATTAAACGTTTGCCCGGTGTCAGCTCCAAGACATACAGCTGTTGATGTAATAGACATCGCATTCCGTTTGCCTTGGAGAGCCAAGCGGGCGTAACTGCCTCAGCGTCTGTGTTTGCCCGGTATCACTATGGAGCGTTGTGGTATGTCAGCCACGGAAATGTTGGGAGAGGACCTTCGTCTTGTCGCATTTTCTAGAAACGGTATAGTTCCCGCCGACCAACAACCACATTGATCATTTTAGATTACCAAAATTTTCCAAGGATAGTGAGATCACTATGTTCACTATGCTCTTTTTGGAGAATATATACGAATTGTAAAACCGTACGCCACTGCCGTACTACCATGATAATCAAGTAGATGTCCGTATTTCGCATTGGAATTGAAGCCCATAGATCCGCAGATCTATCTCGGATGCATAAGCACCGTGTCTGAACGCAAACCGTTCGATGTTGTCCTGGTTCTATGATGTCGTTGGTTTCTCCTTCGTACGAAAACCAAGGGAGATCAATTGTTGACAAGTAAATCATCTACTTGCCAGCCCGATTGATAATTGAACTTCCCTGCATCTGCCCTTGGAGATTTGCGCGAAGCCTACAGACCTGAGGTCATTAAGGGCATGCGCATTCTGGGTCAGAATATCAGGGCGTACGTACGCCGGTTCGTAGAAACAAGGTTCAAAATGCAATGCTCAGCACCGATGGGGTCGGAACCCAAAATCACCGTATTCTCCATTGGAGTTGATTTGTATCTCGTACGAGTGTGAGTTAGTCCGTCGAACTCACCTCTATCTAAGTACTACAATTGACTAATGGGCATCTAAACAATGCCTATAATTGGTTGGAAACTTTTGGAGACACATTCGGTGAATGGGTTTAATCTCTTTGCTAGCGTTACGAAGTCTTTTGCCTTCCTCATTTGTTCATCCAGGGGACTCCGCAGAGACAAAATCGTCGGCCATAGCCCTAAAACAATGATGTTGGGATTCCTTCGCTCCAAAGTTAGAACTAGGCATCGTGTATCCCCTGTTTCTTGCCACCAAAGATCCATGGAAGTGTGCCTTGCCTTATGAATCTTCATGCTTGGGAATAACGCCCCTTTCATCTCCTTGGAACTACTTATATCCCATCAAACCCCATCGAATAATTATTCACCACACAGCTCAGTTCACAGTCTTTCCAACCACATCTCAGCTACTTTGTTTCCCACGAACGAACCAACCAAACTATCATCCAAAATGATGACCACTATGTCTATCTCCACTCTCATTACTCTTTTGAGCATCGGTGTCACTACCGTCTCGGCCGGTTGCTACAGGTAATATTTCCCCTGCGATGAGATTGAACACCACATGCTCATTACATTTCTTTCTTTAGCCGTGGCGACACCTGGCCCGACAAGGGCACTGCTCGCTGGCACGCTGAGAGGGCTTGCCGTGGTTTCGATGGCCACGGAGGTGCTTTCTCTGGCACCTTCGCTCCCTTCGAGACCAAGAGGGCCTGCGTTGGACTTACTTCCACTATCAAAGTCAACTTTGATGTTCAGAACAAGGACAGCGGGACTAGGGAGCTTAGCGATGACGAATGCGTCCTCCGTCTTCACAACGAGATCAATGCCTGCGAACACGGTGGCGAGTCTCAAATTGGTGATTGGTGGTACCGGTAAGTCTTTTGATCCTAGAATTATGAACTTTACTAATTAGTCTTGTGCAGAGCTGACCCTAACAACGGTCTCTGCTAAGCGCCATGACTAATATGTATCACTAAGAGGGACTGGAAGCAAAGATGACCATAGTATCAGACAAGTAGGACAACAACGCCAGGCCCGACCCCGACTACCTAGTATATAGATATAGATATAGCTACAGCAAATCGCCAATCAATCACAGTGTTGTAGTTGAACATTTGTCTTTCTGCATTGCCTTGTGAAAATGTATCGGGAATCTAGATTTGTGATATCATGTTATAATGTTCGAATTTAAAAGGCCGAGGGGTGTGTCGCTTCGGTTGGACAGAGCATTGATTCGAAGACAATAGTGATCTTCATGCAGGAATTTCACTGACCCGAAGGGTTTTCATATAGTTCGTAAAAAACCACCCAACCCCAGCAAAAGAAAATATATTTCTATAAACGTCCAGTTTCATCTTACATTGATTCGAGACCACAGACCTTGTAATCAGTGAACTAGTTACAGTGCCGCTTATCCCTCAGTGCAATTCTTGCTGTTTTTATTAGCATTGCGATTTTTTACTTTTGAGATACAAAGGCAAAATATGCGAGTTGTCTCAAGAATAACAAGTTGTTAAGGTCATCTATATTCTCGACAGCGGTGCAACCAAAACGAGACTTTGCAAAAACATCAATCCAACGTACTTGTGAGTTTACTTATAGCCCTAACCTTCCGCTTCGCGAAGCTCGGCCAGCTGCGCAACGTGAACGGCGTGTAGCAAATGTGCTGTCCAGACCTCCCTCTTGTCGTGACTTCCATAAGGAATAGCTTCCACCATGCGCGTCAATGCCCGACACCCCACTACCCCCGCTTCTTCAGCTAGTTCCGTTCACAAGCTGCACCAGCCGATGGATATCCAGAGCATGGTCTGCCGCCCGCCTACTGAGAAACGAATATGCATCCAATGTTTCAATCGCATCTGCGGTTGCACCAGTGGAAGAGGGGACAGCGAGATGTCTTTCTAAACTAAGCAGGCCATGAAGGGCAGGTACTCGGCCGCGAGAGGGCTGAGCGTCCGCACATGCTCGAACGAGTGCGCCTTCACAGTACGCAGGGATCAATGTTATAGCCTGTTCGATAAACTTCCAACGCTCTAGCGTTGGATCCAACGCTGGGTTTAACGGGGTCCAACGCTCTAGTGTTCGCCAAACTCCAACGCGCGTTGGATGAATTGCCCTGCGTTGGAGTATTTTAAAGATATAAAAAACATGCTTTTCCGCACCTATCAGAGGCCTCTATTTCTCCAACGCGTTGGACCGTTGGACGATTTTCTTCAACAAAAAATTTGGAGGGATCTGAAAATGTTGGACGATTTGAGCACCTATTCGAGCACCTCGAAGATGAGCTCTAGGAGATGGAACAGCATCTCCATCTCTATCTCCATCTCTATCTCTATCTCTCTCCATCTCCATTTCCATAGGGAGACTACTCAAGGAGATGGAGATAGAGAGAAGAGAGAGAGAGAGAGAAGATGGGTGAACTAATAGTCTATAGTAGGGACCTGAGCTGTGTTTTTTGTCAAAGTCTTTCATGTGATTGATCCAACGCTACTATATGGAGTTTAGCGAACGCGTTGGATAATTTATAGCACGACTAAGGCACGGAAAAGGAAAGTCCAACGCCAGGGTCCATCATCCAACGCGTTGGAAGTTTATCGAACAGGCTATTAGTTTCATGCAAATCAACACGTGTCTAAAGACATTCGATTACGGTGGCTGCCGGCGGATTTGTTGGAAAACGGCGTACAACGCCGTGGAATCGCCACGTATGCCCAGGCGTGGCGGTACAATCACGCAGCTTTGGCGCTTCAAGTTTCAATAATGGCGAAGAGCTACCTCCTGCTCTGTTCTCTGAATCTTCAACCAACATAGGATTTGCCCCCCCACCCGAAAGTACGTGAGATTCAAATATGGATTTTCGCAATTGTGAAAATAACTAGGGCGCAGCACAGGTGGTTGTCTTGCCTGTAGACGACCAGCGGCCCCCGCGTTTAACGTCCATGAGAGTTGCAAAGGTCTGACTATCTTGCGTTTGGTCTTCTTTTCGATTGGGGTTGAATTATGAGAATGATAGGAAAATTGCCGGCTAGATGGAATGGCGAAGAGGTCGCTTGCATTCTGTGTAGTGTAGGGATTAAATATAGAAGGTAACAGACTAAAATTTGGTAACAAAAAAAGAAGAAGGTATTTGAGAGGAAATAGTGAAAAAGAAGGGAGCATTTGGTAGCTAGAATAGCTAGTAAAATATGATTTAGATAGGATAGTATTATTGAATACGGCATTATTGCTTCCTTTCTGTATTTCACTACTATTTCCCTTGCATACAGATGATAGTCTGTGAAACATTAGAAGTCTAGGAGGCAGCAGAGGACAAAGCTACATCCACAATCCATCTCTAGCTAGCTCCATCTAGAGACACAGTCTTCATCATATCCATGCTCCATTTCCACAACGCCTCCGTTAGTTCTTCATTCTTGGCAGCATTAGAGAGCTTGGCTTCTGTCGCGTCCCAGCTATACCCGTACCAAAACTTCCCCGATAGTGGGCCAACATCAAAGTACCTGCCGCTTAATTTTCGTATCGCAATCTCCGGGTCTGTTGCAAGAAGGAGCGTAGTGCGGGCGCCATCCTGAGCAGGAATGCTGGTCACTCCCACGGCTAGCGAGGAAAGGGAGGCGATCCAAGCAGGAATAGCGGCGGAGTCGGTGGCAGTAGATGTTCCTATGGTGCCTAGAATTTTGAAGATATCAGCAGTGTAAAAAATGTCGGAAATGGAGAATGACCTGGGTTGAGGCAGTTGACGAAGACGTCACTGTAGCCAGTGTCCTGGAGATGTTTGTGGAGAGCTCGAGTGAAGAGGATGTTTGAAAGTTTTGAGCGGGCATATCTGAGTTCTGAATTAGTACTAAATCGTTGTCTCATATATGGACCGCTCGGGACGACTGACGCATACCTTTGCAGACTTGCTTGTACATCCGCCAGTGTCCGCAGACTCGTCAACCCTGCAACCCGCAAGCTCTCAAAGTCGATAATGACTCCTGGTATAGGTTTATACATCGCGTGAGCGTGAGACGCTACAACTACGACCCTGACGTCACCGAATTGGTTAGACGTTTGTTTCATGAGATCCTGTGTATGGTTTTGTAAGTACATTTTTAAAAATAGACTGAGCAGGGTTGCTTTCTAGGCACCTACCAACAGGTTATAAATGAATACGAAATGTCCAAAATGCTATGGTTCGATGCGGTTAGTTTCCGCGCATAGAAATCGACTAGTCCTCTGCTCTTACGTTGGTCTGACATTGAGTTAATCTCATGCCACACGTATTAGTCTGATTAACTCACACCAAACTGAATCTCTAATCCGTCTAAAGTCAGAGTCTGGGGCTATGGAGCTTTAGTAGCCGTATCTGTCGAAAATATAGAAGGGTGCTCTCTTTCAGTCATGACCTTACCATTACAGAGAGGGCGGCGTTAGCGACCAAGATGTCAAGCCTTGTCTCAAGCTCCTTAAACTGTTTCGCCGCGTGGATGCAACTCCTCACGTCTGATAAGTCCAATTCCAGAAACCTTAAAGATTGATACTTATCGGTCTCCGATAAGTCTTCTAACAACTCTTGGAATTTCTTCTTTGACCGAGATGCGATGTACACTCTGGCATTGTGTTGCAGAAGTTGGATCACTGTTTCCTTGCCGATTCCAGTCGCACCCCTGTACTCCACGGTTATTGGCTGGATCTAATGTAGTCGATACGTACTTACCCTGTCACAATAGCAATTTTTTCTGATAGATCAGGAATGTCTCCTGGTGAGAATTGCTTCTTGAATGGCTCCATATTACAGGCGCATCACTCCTCCACAAACCAGAGTCAAATCAACCAATATTTTACATGCTGGAAGGACCAGGCATCTCATTTATGCGTACTTCTCAATAATTCAAGATTTTCCGCAAGTAGGAATTGATAAAACCAGATTCGTCCGTACGAGCCCGGCAGACTCGGCCGGACATAAAAGTTAGCACCATCCCGACTGCAAGCGTAGATGCCCTAAGTCCGTGTATTTCCGCAATCCACATCTTTTCTCTAATCAACACGCTAAATACTTGTCACCCCGATAAATTACTTCTAGTGTTGTCTCTGCATTACTCGATCCGTCCGCGCACGTGTTATGCCCTAGCAGTGTCATCATTCAAATTTCTACCATATGCATACAACCAAAATGGAACGGAAATGCGAAGATACTTGCATGTGCCCCCGCATGTATGTGTCTCACATATAGGCCTTATTTTTAATGCTGGAAAAATATTGCTAATTGATATACTGGCTCTAGGTCATTCGCTACGCAGCTGGCCTGTTATCAAAAAGTTACTTAACACAAATAGTCTACATAGAAAGTCTAATTGCAATTATGAATTACATTATTACATAAGTATTACATTAGAACTAAACCTTTGTTGCTAAATCTCTTTAAGGAACTTAATATTAGTACCTATTCTAAGCTTATTCTCATCTCTTAACTAATAAAAGCCTAGACTTTTTAGATACCTTACTAATTAGCTGAGGCTATATGTACTAAAGCACTAAAAAAGAAGATGCTTTATAAATAGTATGCTCGTTTTACTATTTACTTTAATAAACTTTTGCTAAAAGCGTTCTTGAGCACATATTAAAGTGAATGCTTGCTGTTTTTCCTATTTTCTATGTTTTCCTATCTGCGATCTAGGTGGGTCTTGCGACAGCAAAACTGCAGAATGATATATAATTTCAAGAGCT
This sequence comes from Dendryphion nanum, assembly GCA_020744415.1. NCBI lineage: Eukaryota > Fungi > Ascomycota > Dothideomycetes > Pleosporales > Torulaceae > Dendryphion > Dendryphion nanum. Next base: position 250,187 of record JAGMWT010000004.1, on the reverse strand, counting down.
ATGATAGAATTTTGCTATAGCTTTGTTAGTTATGGTTGTGGCAAGTGTTTTTTGGTATTTATCGTGTGGCTGGGGTTCTATAGATGTAGCAGCATAATGCAGCTGCGAACTGCAAGAGAAGTACTAGTGTATGTGTTCTCTGAGAATATTACCTATGTGCTATATTTAATAAGTTATGCGCTACGACATCCCCAAGTCACAATACTGAAACATGCTTGTTCAAGGCTTTTGGCAAGCAAAGGTAGATAAAGCTTAAACGCAATTTTACATAGAATACAAGTCATACAGGGCCAAGGGGCTAGGTGCGGAAGGGATGTAGTTATTATGTCGTGTCGGGATTGCTGAGTTAAAACAAGTTCACAGTTACGGCAGTGTACGAACAGTGTACAATCAGGACTGATAGTCAAGTGTGTACTTGAAGTAAACATCAATCCTACTACGGCGGACTAAATACATAGGAGATACATGAGTTTATGAATTCAATTTGAAGGACGCCAGGTTGGGCCGGTCGTCCAATTGTAAGCACTCCGGCTTCCGGTACTCTCTGTTGGACAGATTACGGGTCAGTCACGTGTTCGTACTATTTTCAGCTTCCGTCTTCTCCTGCATAGAAGTCCTCGTCTCCATAGGCCTCGCTTCTTGAGGAATCAGGATCGACCGGAGGACCGTGTTCGTACCAATACGGAACTAGCGTAAACATGGATTATATACATTTTATGGGTGCTGAGAAATGATGGTCGTATGGTAAAGAATAAGAGTTGCTACCACTAGGCATCGCCGCCGGCTGCAGATGGGCAGCCGATCCGCACCAGCCGTTATCTAGCCGCAGAAAGAAACTGGTGCATGATGTTGCCGGAAAGACGTTGGATTTTTGGTGACATGAAGGAGGGGAATCCAGATGCGATAAGTTCCAGTATGAGCACTGCTGGGGAAAGGTGTTGACATTTGTACCGCATGATGGAAGAGAAATCCAGATGTGTCGGAGGTTCAGAACTAGACACCGAACTGGGTCCCACTGCGGGCGCCACCAGGAGCCTTACAACAAATTTGGAAATTATTACTATTTGGCACTAGATCTGTCCAAACTTTGTAATCGAGCTTGCTGTTCTAAATAGAAACGTCGTTCCATAGTTTTTTATTAAGCATGGGTGATATTGGTCCCTGAACATCGAGACACCCCTGCTCTGAAGACGTTGAGTTTTTGGGGCAGATATAGGTCTTTAAGCATAGTAGCTAATGAAGTTGGGTTGAGGCGGTTTTCAAATTGGAGGCAAGATCATTTTTCAAGGTTTTCGAACGAGGTCCACTGCGGGAACTAAACTAAGCCCCCATGGTTAGCTTAGAAATTGTCGCGGGCCAACATGACATGCATACGTGTAGCCTTCTCTAGATCGGATGTACTCGATCTGGGATCCTGAGACACAAAGAATCATGAATAAGGGGAAGCCTTTCCCAGACTTTATACCACATCCTATATATATTCTTGACCCCAACGGCGAATTACTACTACTACCATTCATCGAGCATCACCGCTGAATTGATTTCGTATGTGGATCCCTACACCGTGGGAGCCAAAATGGCCTGCTAGGGTTCGAAGAAGGTCTTGCTCGGGAATGGTGCTGATTAGTCAAGTCAGTAGACTTAGCAACTCGAGAAAGGCTGTTGCTGAGTCTACCAGTACGTCTAGCGTCTATTTCCTAATAGCATTTTATAACGACCCTCATATAACCTCACAATGCGGTACAAGTTTGAGCAGGACGGTGCACTTTTAGACTTTGTGAAAGATAGGATACGGTGGGTGTGCTCAATGGACACATACAGACACACACCTCATTTTGAACGCGCCTGTCAGATCAACGCCTCGAATGACATATTTCGATCTCATACAAATCGCATAAACTTCCACTCAAGTCCGGTTAAATCCCAAACCTCGCCATCCATCAACCCATGAACATAACATGCTCCTATGATTTCCCATCGGTCTTGTTGCGGTCTTAAGACAAAAGGCATTCTCACCCCTCGGAAGACGCAGATTCGGTCTCCTGTGCGCGTGCGAAAGGGAACCCAGCCGATTCTACCATGATGAGACACGAAAAACTTTCTTGCACAGCGGACTCGACCTTCAGCTTCCTCGAAAGGCTCAGCCAGCTTTTGGAGGACCTTGTCACCAATTGCCCAAGCTAGAGCATCACTCCGCCAAGGTTTTGCCATCTGGTACTTTTTCCAGAGATACCAATATCCAAATGTGACTCCCAAATAGTTACCTGCCTTTTTATTTGGAGAATTGTAATCAAAGCGCGGACCACGATTATACAAAAGGTTTCGCCAGAAGGCATCGAAAGACTGGCCATCCACTATACTCCCTTGAGCGTCTAGAGATGGGTCTGCTAGCATTCTTATTGCCGACAACCAATAAACCATTTCAGTTTCGTAATTCGACATAGCTTCTAGACTATTCAAAAGATTTATACTGCTGTTCCTTGTGTATTGATCCGCTGATGGCAACTTCGGCCGACTCTGGGCGATAGTTTTCACTTCATCAAAATTGGCCCCTTTGATCTGTATCTCCTTGTTTCGCAAATTAGAATAAACTCTATGCCGTGGAGTTTTGATGTGAAAAAGACTTACATTAGGGACAGAGGTTTGCCATATTACCCCAGACGGACCTGATACGCGATAAAATCCCGTGTCCATGTGGATTTCCGGGTTTGGCACATCTCTTCGTTCCAGCAGATATTGGCTCTTGTAAAATCCCGTCAAAATCAACCCAGTACTGTGAGGGGATACTAAATCTGGTACCCATGATGGAATTCCTAGGCTGTGGTTTTGGGGGTTTGCATGGAATGCTAACCAATCAATAAGGAACCTATAGTTTTCAGGGTTGTGTTCCATAGAGACGATTTCAGTGCCATCTTCTGCGACGTGATAATCCGGGGTGCCCAACAAAGTCATTTTGCCGACCAGGCAGGCAATATCTCTGAACGCCTTGTTGTAGTTGATAAATGCCCCTGCAAGGCCGGAGGACACGCCGACCAGCGCAAAAAACCGGTCTCTAGGATCGGTAGCACCCATCCCCAAATGCCTTGACAATGTATCGTATATGGGAAGGGGTCCTTTATTTTTGAAGTCGTAGTAGCCGGCCGCTATGTTTGCCGCCCTGAGAGCGGAAACTTCTGGGCTGCCCATCGAAATATCATAACATACGGAAAGGTTTTTGTGTCGTTGGATCAACATGGCTGACCAGAGCATCACTTCGGTGTCCAAGTCTAAGGAACCTTTCCACATGATTGAATCCTGGGCCATCAGCAACTCCTGAACAACCCAGATGCGGCCAAACCAGGAATTGGCGATGATTCCAAAAAGTGCAGTCCATGTAGGATTGAACTCTGGGTCCGGTACCCCTCTGGATTTGCAATCAAACTTATGGAAATCATAAATCCCAATATCCAGATCATACCGATTGCCATTTTCCTTGAGATACAAGGTTGATGCAAGGGACATTCCTTTGATGTCTCTAGGTTGCTGTTCCCCCAACCAGATAATGACTCGATCTGATCTAGCGTAGATATCTGACATTAATCGAACTTGGTGATTTTTCTCTCTGATGTCACTCTGGTTGATGCAGATCTGGTCAGCCCATAGAAGCCTCACAGATTTGCGGCGGCGTATTTCCTTTAGAGCAGCATGAAGGTTGGCTCCAATTTTAGCCCGTTTGCCATTACATTTGATTCTTTTCTTCCTCGTTTGGTCTCCCCATACGTACGAAAGTGCTTCGAATGCTGATTCGTCAAGATTTCTCTCCACGAGTTGAACTGATAGTGTGCTTGAATCGGAATCCGGCAGTACTTGGATAAGGCGAATTCTTCTACCCTGCAAAGATCCTTTATACGCAAACATACTTTACTACTATTTCTGTTTGACTTTTTCAAGATACTTAGTATGCGAAAGTTTTACATCATTTTGCGTCTCTATAGATAATTAAGGGTCACTTACATATGCACTAGCGAAAGGGTCTCAACTTTATCATTCTGTGAACAAGATGTATAAAGGTTTGTTAGACTTTCCAGTGTGTACGAAACCTCCTATAGACAAAATCCCAGATAGGCTTACGGCGTGCTATATATTTATGAAACCGCTATTTGCCCCTCTATTGGAAAAAATTCTCTCCATCCTCACCGGTCGGCATTTTGCCATTCCGCCTTTCCGGTCAACCAAGCAGCAGCTGATTGGTTGTACGAAAGTCTCAATGAACCTAGTGTGCAATAAATGGGAGTGGAGAAATCTTTTGAACCGTTGAAAAGTAGGATATACATCTCGGATATTCATTCCTGGACGTTCGCTTAGCTAGTTCCCGCTGTACGACGACCCGTGCGGACCCCGCATCATCGCGCTGGGGCTCCGATAGGCGACCTCAACCCTTAACTATATCCCATTGAGACCACCGCCAGCACAGTCAAAAGGACGTACACGGAAGCCAAGCGCGAAGATTTTGGAGGCTCAACAGTCTCTGCGGACCCGGACGATGGTCATTTGTTACCATGCCCTACGGACCATCTAATATGCTTCTCGACCTTATTAGCTTCTCTGCATCTTCCTTCGGCTTCACTTCGATCACGCTAGCACTGTTATTCGTCCACGTGGAAGCGTTCAACGATAGCTACCGAGTTATTTTGGGGTTGCCGGTGAACGAAAGCGTGCATCGACGGCCCCTCACACTTGGCGTCACTATCTGGTCGAATGGTAATTACTGACATTCCGGTAAACCCACACCTGCGGGCCGGTCCCGCCTCACACTTCATCGAGCTAGCCGTGTACTGTGTGCGGGCTCGAGCTCGAACCGCTTAGGCGCAGGAAAGACAGCTACAGCGCAATAGCATGGCCCAAACCAAGCAAGTCATGGGCTCACATATAGGGTATTCCTGAGCTAAAGTTGTGCTACTTGAACTAGGCAGCAACGTGCCTCAATCTATACTAAATCTATAAGTTGTGCCTAATCGCGATGTCCCATGAGTGCCCGCGACTGCCCAACGTGTCAGGCATGGCAGCGTTTAGCCAAAACATAGTTTTACTCACAAAAACTCTGTTCCAAATATCTTTAGTGTAATACTCATACGCACTCCGGTTGGTTGTAATATTGTTGGATAAGGCCGTTTTGCAGTCGCAACGAGTAGGAGAAGATAATAAGAGATGAAAGACCAGGGATAGATTCAATTTCGCATTTAGTGGCTGTTCCTCGAAGTTGCCGAGGATGTGAGCAAGCGTCTCTAAAGCCTTCTTCTAGTGAGCGCAGATGTATATCAAAGAAACCAGGCTTCAAGCCTTGAGAGGGGATTCGCGATCCTTGCCTCACTGTTGCAACCGAGTACCTAAATAATGATTCGTCGTAGGCTGTGCCAGTTAGATACCAACTTAGGACCACCGCGGAAACCAAAGTAGCGTAGGTTGCCCATTCATGCTACCGTGCCCTGTCGCTTGAAGGAGGCGAGGTACGTCCGTATTCATCCGCTTAGGTGCAGCGCCAGAGGTAGGCAGATCCGCTCGGGTGGCTAGCCATACATATCTAGGTCAATGAGTGGAAGATGAAGATTCGGCTGGCGACTGCAGGTGGGAAACAAGGCACCGCGCCTCCCTCCAAATCTCTCGGCACCTGCCGTTGTTTGCAGATGGGTGCTGCTGCCTAGCTTCTGTGAGCAACTTGGTAGTCCGCCTTTTTTTTACAACGAGCTCCAACAGCGCGTGAATGTTGCACATTATTACCATTCCTTCTGGTTGATGAGAACAGAATCTTTACATTTTTGGTTTTTTAGCGTGCGATAGCACTTCCTTCGCACATGCAAGGTAGAGAAAGAGCGCTAGGTAGAGCATCCGGACGATTTACCATCTACGCCAACCCTCCGATCCACTCCTTTCAAACGGGCCTATCGATAAAATAACGCCATAATAAAAAACACACTACTCAAAATGACATCAGCCCCATCAATATACCACACACTCGGGCATCAAAGAAGTATTCGGTTGTTACGCATCCATCCTGGAAAGGATGAAAAGAGAATGGTGGTTGACCTTGATGAGTTCAACCTCGACTCAGATGTGCAATACACTGCACTCTCTTACGTTTGGGGTAATTCATCGCCACCGTCCCAGATCACCTGCAATGGACATTGTGCACCCGTCACCCGAAATCTCTGGGACGTCCTGTCATGTCTTCGAGAAAAGAATTTCGGTAGCCTATTATGGGTCGATGCAATCTGTATCAACCAACAAGATAGGCAAGAAAAGAGTACCCAGGTCAGCATGATGAGAGATATTTACAAGCGGGCTGCGAAGGTAGTTTTCTGGCTTGGAAGGCAAGAGCAGTACGACAAGAATGCAGTGGAACTAATGAACATCTTCAACGCGAGGCATAAATTTCTATCGGATGTGGAGTCTCTCCGAGGGAAATCTTTGAACGAAATAGGACTCCCCTTGAATCATCACGGGTGGATTGGCTGGGCCTCGATCCTATCTCGCCCTTGGTTTGGGCGTGTATGGATTGTCCAAGAGTTTCTGAATGCGACTCAATCGGTGTTCATGTCCGGAGCTCTGGAGATTCCAAGCAATCTCCTCATATGGTTTGCATATGCCGCAGGAGCAGCCGCGTCTATGGGATCAGCCATCGCATTATGCAGCGCCCAAATTTTTAGCAACAGGAGGTTTGCACTGAGATTATTTGGTCTTGGTCTTGATCTCTATATACGCGCGACCACGGAAGATCCGGATACTCGAATCGTGGATTTATGGACAAGAAGTCAGCTACTTGAGGCTACTGACCCACGAGATCGAGTTTTCGCCCTCCTGTCGACTCAAACGGCTGTCAACATGGACATAGTGGATTACAATAAAGATGTGGTGTCTGTCTATAAGGAGATCGCGAGGATAGCTCTGTTTTTACCCGTACCTCGTACCTATTGGTACAGCACGACACCAAAGGTTCCCAAGCATGGTCCAGCAACAGACACCATGGAGCGTACAAGCCGATTTCTGGCGTGCAAGACCGCCAGCTTGCATTCACCCACGCTGCCAAGCTGGGTTCCAGATTGGAGACCTGTGGACTTCTTATTTGTCCCATTGACACGATTTTTTCCAGGTACTGCTTGGTTCACTCATAAATACAGCCATGCCATAGTTGATGGTCCGGTATGTTACTGTATCTAATTATTACAATCTAAGGTTACTAACAGATAAGACTTTGACTATTTCAGGATATGTCCAGGATCGTCCCAAAATAATCGTAGAATCGACGCCATACCCTCGACTCGGGGACTCTGACAATTCAAAAGCTCAGTTGAGACCCAAAAGAATCCTCAACTGGCAAATCATGTGCTACTTGTTGGCTAAGGGCTACTGTCCACACTTGAATGGCAACAAATTCCTCGAGGCATTCTGCCGTGCCATGGCCTTTAATGCGCTACCCAATCGAGTTGCCGCTCCTGGTGCTCAATATATCGAAGGATTTCGAGCATTGCACGAAAATCTTGGGAACTCACCTACAGAAGAGGTAAATTGTCGTCTGAATCTCCCAAGGAGCCGTAATGCAGTAGAGCACGATGTCGTGTATGAAAGCGTGGTTACAGAACTTGCAGCCGGTCGAAAATTCGCTATAACAAGAGGGGGAGACATGGCTTGGGTCCCTACAACTACGACATTGAATGACCGTATATGCTTCCTTGCGGGATGCGCAGTGCCATTCGTTATCAGACCTAGGGGCAAATCGTTCGATCTTCTTGGAGATTGCTATTTGCATAGCATGATGACCAACGACAGCATTGTTTTGAATTCACAACCTCAGTTATTGGAGTTTCGATGACAGAAGTATATTCGCGATATTGCAAGCTTATACTTTTAATTCTGACAGGAATTTAAGGCATTTGTTACAATTTGGTTAGGTTTATTAGCGGCTGGAGATGACAGAAGGTGCATGAATGGCGAAGCGATGTGTTCGAGATTGTTACAGCAGGCAAATATGTGTGAGAAGGTTCATGAAGAGTATTGAGAACAACAAACACACTACTTGAATAGGGGCTAGCTTGTGCTAAGCAATTACACGCAAGCTTAGCAAGCAAACCGGACAGGGGTACTTCGAATTCAAGCACTTCAAACTATGCGCACACCATGTTGTTTACTACAGTATTCAATAAGTCATACATAGAGGCCATTTCTCCACATCGTGACACCTCCCGCATTAAAAATACGCTTACATCGTCACCCTCTCGCCTCATCCGTGGAGAGTCTCGATCTATGCCATAATAGGCCTTCTCCTCGACAGCACTGCTGCTAAGCTTTAATCACTTCTAGGATTTATAAAGCTGCCTTGTCCAGTCGTCATGGAACGTTTTGGTAGCGCCGCCCTAAAATGAAGTAGATGATGAAGAAGAGATATGTGAACGCACACCATCCTCCAAGTCACTTTATTGGGATGAAGTTGCGGCTAAACCAGCTAATGTTGATACCGCTTTCATACTAACTTTTGTCTAGCAGAAGCTATCCTAACCGTCGACACGCGGGTAAGCGCACGAAAACAGGAAGTGGTTGCAAGAACTAACGCAAGTATAACCCTTGCATTTATAGAAGAGAATCTCCTATACTATAAATCTGTCTATTCTATTAGCTGTTGAACTGCTGTTAGCTTACAACTGCTATGGTATCTTCCTTTATACCTTACTTATTAATTAATAGACATTCTACTACATACAACTTCTATATTCGTACATAGTCCTGCTTTTAGTGCAACACTGCAGAGCTGCTTGTACATAGGAGAAAATGTTCCGTAACTAGCTTCGCTGTGTGGATTCCCCTATGTGCAAACGTGCTTGTGATAACGAGACCTGCATCATTTTACTCCAAATCGAACACGATCTCAATAGTAATATGGACCGGTCTAGCATAGTTTGAAAAGCTTAACCTAGAAATTCCATTCACTGAGAAACTATTATAGAGACGCGTAGGTCATTTGTTCCTCCCGTGCAGTATATGAGTAAAATAGATGTTTGGCGGTGTAGCGCGTTGGTGATTACCTTCCGATAATTAAGCTCCCTAAATACTTTAGAATCTTCGTCGCTTTCCGGGAAGATGGCCGACTTTCACTGGCCCTGACCTTGTGTTGACAGACTATATCATACTCTGTACACTGAAGAGTTCCAAGTGTATCTATCATTGGCATGGCAGAAGACTGATATAACAGTTGATTAGTTCCTCACGCACAGTTCATGCGCCCATCCTGCTAAAACTTTTAGGACAAACCCTCCTCGTGTAATCAGGTAATCATAATGGTAACGTGCATGTTTTTTTCACTGATCGCATTTTCCGTAGATGCAATATTATGTCTACTTGAAGTTCCGAATGAAAAGGTTCCATGGCTAATATCACCTTTACTTTGCTATAGAAGCGTCTTTCCATAGTGATCGCATGCTTCTTCTTCTCTTCCACCATCAACTTCCTCGAATTACAGATGAAAGGATTCGCACAGGGAAATAAGAGGAAAATATCGAATTCGGCCGTGCATGTTGTGAGTAACTATAACTACCCAATCCAATTTCAAGTATGTTTAATGCGACATACGTAGCTCATTCATAGTGGATGCTCACGTATAATTGCCTCGCGAACAGCGTCTCCGAATTCCTTCGAACCCGGATTTGAAAATATATTGTGCGCTTGGGCCCATTTTGTTCGATACCCTAGGTCGCCGGGCAGGCCACGGGCTAGAAACTGGTCTCGGGAAGAAAGAGGGTCTATTATGGTGTTAGTGTCAGTATCAGGAAATGCAACCGAAAATGTGGCGTTGAAAGTTAGTCTTTAATTCTAGGTACTTACTCAAGTGGCTAGGAAATCCTCTGGCTGATCCTCCCCTTTTTATACTAAGAGTACCGCCGGTAAGGTAATTTGAGACTATGGGCACGACGAGATCGGTTACCAAAAACTTGAACACTCTTTCACCTATACCTGGGCCATTTTGTTCTGGAGGACTATGAGATTGAGAGTGATTCGTATTCGCCCCACGAGACGAGTTTGATGGCTTGGAACCTCCTTCTGTTTCAGGTTCGGTATTATTTGTCGGTGGGGTTTCATCTCTAGGGAAGGATCCTGAGGCTGGTGACGATGAAGATGAAGATGTGGGGGGAGTAACTCCAAAGAACACTCCAGCTTCAGTTTCATGAAGGGGAAGGTTCTTGGACAGCTCCTGGACGATGCGTGGATCCCTTGGATCAATGCTGCCATAGTGGCGATCGATCATTGCTTTGGCATAGCCTCTTATTTCCTCGGAGTTTCCACGCCACTTGAGGCATTGTCCCAAATCTTCACCATGTGCATTATACCGACGTCCGTGCTGATACTGTTTCAAGCCCTTACCGAGAACACCTCGACATCTACCTAAGTGTTCCCTTAGCCTCGTATCAAAAACAATCTCCTCCTCTGGCTCAGATACGTTCCAGAAGTTCGTAACGATCGTGATTTGGGCCTCGTACATTGGACCACAGAGCTTGTCGATGAAAGTAATGAGCTTGTTGTCGAGAGCTTCAGAGCGATTATCATTGATGCGGGTAACAAGCATGACCCCAACGATTTTGGCATAGGGACGGATGATGTTTATACCCCGAATGATTTCACCGAAGACGGCTTTCTCATCGTCCGTATCGAATCCGGGTGTATCCATGATATAGTATCGCTTGTCGGAGGGCTTCAAATAGTCAAGTTGGAAGCGGCGCGTTACTTTCAAGAAGACCATGTTAGAAGTGAAAGCCGATTCCAATGGCAGGCTTCTTTCTCACCTGAATCTGGACTGTTTCCCGAGTGACCTTGGGCGTCGGTGAAGTACTCAAGAAGCGCAGATTTGCCGACACCAGTTCTACCAATTAAGATGATCACGTTTGCGAGGCCATCCGGTGCTCTGTGAGTGTCATTGGGCTTTCTGGCGGATACCGCAACAAGGGCGCAATACATACATATCCCTCATCTGCTTGAGGCATTCCTGGGTGCGCACTTCGACAATGGGTGCCGATCGCGTGCTGCTTGGACTAGGTTCGCTTGAACTTGAAACCATTATTTAACATTGGATTATCGACGGGTTCAAAGATTTGATCGATGATGAAAAGAGAAAACGAAGACGAGATAATGAAGGGTGAGTGAATGTAATGGGTCTTCATGTGAAGTTACAAGGCTGAAGATGTGCCAACGCACACAGTAGGACAGGGGGCTTGGTCTCGGGTAAGAGAGGTCATTTTAGGCGATCGCTGTGATTACCAAGCTGTGAGATATCGGTAGATGGAGCTGACACGTGAGCCAGAGAGATCGAGAGCAGCGTTGCTATAGTCACATGGCCGTGGAGAGAAATTATTTCGAACAGAGTGCAAGGAGGTTGGCTGGCCAGCACAGGGCTCATCTTTGTTCTAGAGACATTGAGGCTTTGGTGATAGGAGATAACACATTAGGTGCAGGTACAACTATAACAAAAAACATATCTCCTTGTCTTACATATGCCTACTGGGGTTTATGAGCTCTTGATTAACGGGGTCAAGGACACATTCAAAGTTTACTGAAAGTGATACGAGACGGATCTGGCAGAAGGTCCGTTTTGCGCAGAAAGTTTCACTATTTATTCCAGGGTTTTTTTTGGGTTTCTCTCCTCAAGGGTTAGCTGGTCAGGGTGGAGGAAACAAGCGAATCTCTGTCGTACATGCACTGATTTTCGCATTTAATAAAGGTTCCCACTACCTTCGCGTTTATTTTGACGTCTATTGATACTGGTCACAACCATTTTGAGTCTCAAAATACTATCTCAGCTCATACGAAAAAATAAACACTTCACACAGCGTGCTTGACGTGTTTGATTCTCATTCTGTCCACTTCAACCCTGCGGCGGCACAGTCGTTTGCATAAAGATGGCGGACCGCCAGCAAGGCTGTGCTTATTTGAATAGGAACTGTACAGCGAATAGATCTTAACTCAATGAGATAGATCTCAACTCCGCCACATAGAAAAAACTCGCAAGGCTGGCTGTAGGATACTCATTGGTTCTAGTCGAACCAATCCAAACTGCATTGTGAGCCTTACCATCTGAGCCTGAGTTTATCTATCTATAAGTACCACCCCAAAGACGAGTTTTTCTTGAACCAGCCAAGTGTTCTCGTACTTTTTGGTGTTGGCAATTTGATTCAACAGAACCCCTACCCACGACCAGATCCTCGTAACGACAAACGCTATGGATTCTACATCCACCAGACAGGATACCAATATTGTTGCTGAGCGGACTCAAATCTGCCTCAGCCTGATGAAAAAAGCGTGAGATATTTCTTGTCTTAACGAACGCTTGTATTAACGTTAGCAGTCGAAAGGATGAACCTGCGAACGTCATCATCCTCTTGGGGGAGACTGGAGCTGGGAAGTCTTCATTACTAGAATACCTCACTGGAACAAGTCATCACTCGGATGAAGATACCAACTCAGGTATGGAAGCTGTTCTGTCCCTGTCCACATTCATCTCTCCTTATTAATTTCTCTCAAGTCACGAAGAGATTCCAGATTGAGAAAACGAATATCAAGGGTAATGAGTACTACATTATGGACACGCCAGGTTTCGATTTTGGGGCTGAATCGGAAGTGTTTCATGAGATAGTCAAGGGAATCAAAGCCCTCTGTCCCTACGCTCGAATTGTCGGCGTCCTTCTTCTACTTCCGATGCATCATACACGAGTCAATGCAATGGATGAAAAGCTCCTGCGTTTCGCTCGAGCGTTTGGCGGCGATAAATACATGACTCAGGTCGTGGTCATTACAAATTTCTGGGATGCACAATCAGAAGACAAGAAGCGGAAGTACGGTATAAGACTTGTAAACATTCTCGAAAAGGTTAAAGAGTTGTGGTCTGTTCAAGGGATCATCAACCACTATCAACATGGTCGGAAATACCAAAACGGGCAAGACAAGGGCGTATTTCTCCAGTGGGATGAAGATCGCAACGATATCGTGGAGTACGCCAAAGACATGATCCACAGCCATTATGGAGTTACCGGCCTGCGAGACCCTCAGATTGTTCGGGAACTAAGGCAAGATTTTCTTCTTGAGCATACTGCAGCAGGCAAATCCCTCGACTTTACTCGTACACAGACCCCCAATTCCATCCCCAAACTTGCTTCTCCGTCCTCAGTTGCTTCTGAATCCGGGGAGAAGATTGCAGAAGAACCAAAGCAAAACAACTCTAAGCAAGGAGAATCCAAGCAGAATTTCCCGAATCAAGGTCCATTTACAAAAGAGCCAATCGAGAAGGAACCGTCCAAAACAGACCCCCCACAGTCGCCTTCGTCTTCAGACGGAGCCACAGGCCAGAAAACTGGTGCGCAGAACGGGAAAGGATTCTGGGCCTACGGACTGGACATGCTTGGTGCTTTTGCGAGCAACATCCGATTTGAGGTTTCAGTCGGGCCCAGTCAGGGGTTCTCAAATGTCGAAATGGGATCACACTATGGCGGTCCAATGGGTGAGCTAACATGTATTCATATCATTTGAAAGCTTGTTAATTTTTGAGTAGATCTTATTTCAGTTGTAGACGTGTGCAAGATGAAGGGATTGGATTCTAGCGCTGCCGGCCGCAAGCAACTGGGAGATCAGTATGGTATACCAGGAACGCCCGGTACGGCGTCTTACAATGATGCACTTCGCCGGGCGCTTTGGAAGTTGCCTTAGAATCGAGGTTCCAGGTGTTCGGTGTTTTGGTGGACAGCGCGTTGGGGGAATTATTGTCGCCATCCGTATATGCGCAACGAGAAATGACGAAAGCGGCTCGTTCGACCCCATAGTTCCCGCAAAGCAGTCTACTTTAAGGATAGTCTCTTTTTCCCTAAATGATTATTTTGCCGATTCATAAAATATCACCCCTCGTAGCCGAATTCAACTTTTGACGCATCAGTGCGAGCTTCTGCCGACCCTTTCTTCTTGTCGCACCCACCACTTTCATCTTTGGGGGGAACTGCTTCTCGTTGACTAACGTGTTAGTGAAACTATAGCCATATTGTGTGTCCCGGTTGTTCAGCCGCTGCGAAGTGGTGTAGAAGCTGAACAGCACCTGTTGTAGTTTAGCACTTTATTCCTTAAAGTAGTATGTAATAGAAAGTAGTTCTTTATTATCGATAAAGTAGTTATACTTTATAAAGTTAAATTTCTTAGAAATATAAGCTACTCTACATAGCTTATTATCATAATTATATTAGAAAAGTATTCTACTTATTACCTAGTACTATATAAAAGGTTAGGCTTCGCCTAGCCTATATATAACATAGAGTAGTAGTGCCTCAGCTACCTGCTACAATACTGAATAATAAGAATTTCTTACATAAGAATATCACAAAAAATAGTAGCTAAGTAAGAAAAGAATAAATATTAATAAGTAGAGGAATAGCTAATACTTTTTTAAATCTTTAATATACTATTTTAAATTCTTTTGTAGTTGTACTCTAAAGACAATACTAAATTTTTAAAAAATATCTTAAAAAATAATGTAATAAAATAAATGTAGTAAGTATCTGTAAAGCTTAATTATAAATATACTCGTTGTTTACCTACTATAAAGTATTAAGTAAAAAACTATAATCAAATAATTTAGTTCTTAGCTAAGCTAGTTATCTTACTTGATCTTTGGGAAGGCGGCGTGCAACTATGTCTCTCTCGGTAATAGAGAGAAACTTGGCATCCTGTGGAGATGACGGAAGCCATACAAGATGGTAGTTAAATATAAGAGCTGCCGTGAGCTGAAGCAACAGACACGACGAGAGAGTGATCAAAATGAATGATGATGAAAGAAGGTGTGTTAACTAACGACCTACTAATCAGTGGCCTACAGAATGAGTGGTGTTTCGGCACAATATCAACGCGCAACAGCTGAATACAATGGGAGCTTGACGCACGCTTCAGCACAACGTGTTTGGCACTACCCGAAAAGTTCGAATAAAATTAGGAACAGAGAAGTGATTTTCGAAATGGCCATTGCTCGTTCTCAAATCTTGTCCTGCACATTTCCACTGGCTCGTCCCAAGTACTGACGTCCCCCAACCAAACCTCCTTTGAGTGCGCCAACGAATCCACCAACCCTCGTGATATTGCTAGACGGGAATAAATACACAGTCTGTGTGTAGTCAATTTCGAATTTCCAGTGTTTTTTGGCCTTTGGATCCAACATTTCGAGCACATACCCCGTGTGCTTTGACGGAGGCAAAGGCTTTGCGCTTGGGTCAGATGTTAAGTGAACGGCTCCGCCGTATGCCAGGTTGAACGAGCCGGACGTGCTGTTTTTCGATGCCTCTAGATTCTGAGTACGAAATACCACTTCCTTTCCTTCCATAATCACGCTGGTGAAGTACGTCTGTCCGTCAACTTTTGATGTATAAATCCAGGCCATAAGAGTATACGGGCCAGCAGTCGCCCTAATCATGTTCCAAGTCAAGCTTACTTCGACCCAGCTGAAAGAATTCCAGTTGCGCTCTCTACCTCCGATACCTTTTATGGTGTATGGAGTCCCCTTGACGACAAGATCGACCTCGGTAGTTGCAACAGGCACAGTCTCAGCCCAGTAAATATAGGGTGCAAACAGGGCGTTTCCACGGCGATCAGGGTAGGTAAGGCCATTCGGATAGACAGCAGGACTCAATGAATCCAATTTAATTGTCCCTTTGATGTTAGCTGAGTCAATCTTGACAACCGTATGCGAGTAGTCGTTAGACGACTCGAAACTCCATTTCAGACCCGAGGTTTCGTTAGACCACGTCCCAATTGTTGAGGTTTTACACATTTCGATCGTGGAGACGTCTGCGAATCTAGACTCCATGTACCTTGTCCCGTTGGGCCAGGTAATAGCGATGAAAGTGCGTTGGGCCAAGAGATTTCCGGCGATTGTGCCGCGACTGAGCATATACGCTATCCCGGATTTCCCATCTGCTGATACCCCTTCAAATGACCACTCCTCTCCAGTTGTAAGGTTAAACCCGTCCGTCATCGGATAATCAAAGGGTCGTAGTGGATTTTCATTCATACGAATGGTGCCGTTGGTGTAGAGCCCGGCATGCCGGGTGTCGGTGATGCAGCCTGGCTTGGCAAGAATCGTAGCAGTCACTCCCGATGCCAGTAAAGTGGTGAGTAGGAACATTGCAGCTGCAGTTTGCGAGAAGTTGAGTGAAGGTAAATTCAATTTATCTGTTTGTGGAAAAATTGTCGATGTCCGAGGAATTGGATAACTCAAACAATGTAGAGGCATAGAGCTTTATATAGTCACGAAGGCGAGCTTACAGCTTAAGAGCGAGGGATTGCCTTCCCCGTAGCATAATCGCAGATAGAGTTGACGCGTCCTCGTAGGCGTAAGTTTCTCCTTTTGGATGTAATCGGGATGCCTTTTATTTGCTAAATTCAAGTAGCAATGCTGCTTTGGGAAACATACGAGATGTTCATTTTGCTAGGGCCCCCCGTTATGATATCAACATGTAATAACGCCCTCTCTGACTGCCTACGAGTCAGCTAGCTTCTTTTAAACCTGCCTGGATTCTACTAGGGAGTGCCAGATATTTTCTCGGTCGGCGAGATGAATATAGGCAATCTCGCCATCCAATCGCCTTTTCCGCGCTCTGTTCGCATCGATCCCGTCTGATTGGCCAGCCACCATCGTAAAGGCTTTGTCGAATAGCTCCGACTTGTATCACTGGGACATCAGTAATGCAACGAACAGCCATGGACGATTTAACTCGTGCGAGCAGGGAGCGCTGAAGGATTTGGCTCTAATTACTGTCGACCTCTGTGGTTACGTGCACAGCGTTGGTCTGGAATGCAAATGTGCCCATCAATCGATTTTTTTAATTGGAGGAGAACTGCGATTGCAGGGCACCCCTTGGAAAGACCGATCCTCAGACCAATCCTTGGACAAAACCCGTAACTTTCCTCATTGGAACAAGCTCTTGATAGCGCCAAGACTTTGAATAATTGATCACTTGCTGCGCCACCATGCATGATGAGTCCGCAAATCTGGCCTCTGCTGGGCTTCCGCCTGTATTGTGATCTATATTAATTCTGAATTACCCTACAACCTCGGTTTTGGGAAGATAAGGCGAGGACGCTTATTCTTGCTCACCCTATGCCGCTAACCAAATTTGCGAAGATTCCAAGCATGTCAGTACCGAAATTGACCAATGATACAAGTGGTGATCCTGTCGCCAAAACCAGAGCATCAAGAGGAAAATCTCGGTTAGGTTGCTTGAGATGCAAGGAGCGAAGAGTTAAGGTAAGTCAGTCCATATTGCGTTCGGGTGAAGAACGCTTGCATCTATACATTGAATCAGCCACTGGTTTTCATCAATTTGGTTTTCGAATCACGCTGTCTGAATCAGAATACAAGCTGATTATAGTCAGTGTGACGAGTTGCGTCCTTGCTCCCGATGTAAGATCGGTCCAAATGTCTGTGTCTATCCCACCATTAGGGCGCCAAGCTGGAATAGCCAAGTCACTATATTTCATTCGTCAATGGGCGCGCTCTCAAAAGCCGACTCTCGGGATGATGCTGCTCACACTTCCGCCCAACCTAAAAGGACATGTTCCATCTTGTTCCGCAGTCCATTATCGCATGGATATCAGATTTCACGGGTGATTGCAGATGATACTCCGAGTTTCGACACTCAGGATGTCTTCCTCTTGTCGCATTTTACGTCCACTGCCAGCATTAATCTTATTGGCAAACAATCCATTTGGGCTGAAGACGTAGTGCAACTCGCCTTGCAAGTAGGTAAACCCCTGAAAATGGACCTAGAAACTCGTTGATACACTAACTACTTACTTCAGCATGATTTCGTTATGCATGCGATACTTGGACTCTCCGCCCGACATTTCCAGGAGACTCACCCCTACGCTCATAGTCCCTCGCCTTATAACTATGGACTTCTTGAAGCACACCACCTGAAAAATGCTCTTTCTGGCTTCAATAAGCAGTTTCAGAGTAGCATTTCGGCAAATCAAGACGCAGCGCTCGCAGCGTCATTCTTGCTCTGTTTCCACGCTTGCTCTACGGTTGACATTAATCCACTCACGACTTCTTTTCAGGATAACTCGCTCACCTTTCTCCGTGGTATCCGGTCAATCGTTGCCAGCCACCATCGCGCTGCCCACAGTGGTGTCTTCAAGTGTTTAGTGGCACCGCCTCTATTGACACGACGCTCTGTTCCCCAGACTGTACCGTTTGCAGGGCCTTGTGCACATTTTATGAACCTCCTCAATGGATTACCTCCCCTTTCTCCCTTTCTCGAAAACAGAGGGGTATATGAAGAATGTGTCGAGTCGCTCGCCCCATACCTCTCTCTAGCCGACGAGCAGAATGAAACCAAAACAGAAGCACTAGAGTTATTATTATGTTTCCTGGAATGGCAGGCGTTCTGTCCTGCTAGATTCGTCGCGCTGGTCAACACTCTTGATCCAATCGCTTTGATCCTTTTGGCACATTTCTACGCTGCGGCTGGCTCTGTTCTATCTAGAGGAATGAGCAGGTGGTGGTGGTGGCAGAGTAAGCCGAGTTACATGGTGCAAGCGATTAATGAATATCTCGGCAGTGCTTGGACAACTTGGATGGATTGGCCAAGGACGGCCGCTCAGAAGTTTCCGAGATTCAGGCCAGTTTAGGCAGGTTCAAATTCTCAGTCAAAAGAGGGAATTTTTAGCCCAGTTTTCGGGTGTACAATGTTCTATAACAGCTAGCTATCATACCACCCCCTAATCTTCTTGCATGCCATTCCATTTCTGTCTTAAAAACTGAGCACTTGCTGCTTCAACCTGAGCCGAGACTGAGCTGCATTCGAAGCCCCTTCGGCGGTAATTTGGCAAACATCCTCAATATTACTCTACTTGCATCATATAATACAGAAAATGGCAGCCAGGAGGTGTGGCAGATTTTTGAAATGCAACTTCGTATATAGTCAATATGAACAGACTTCTTGTTCCACAGATATTGATTGATTGGGCCGCCCAATAAATGGGCCATTTACAGAGGAAGTTGTAAGGCAAGTGGCCCATTTTTTTGGTCCACAAGTCCTGAAATTTGGTGAGCGTAGGTGCCTGAGGGCTCGAAACAGGCATACTGATGCCAAGCTGAATTTGAGTTCTTATTCGTAGAGCGGATCTTGCTCGTCTATAAAATCAATTTGCGAAATTGCCATCGTCAGGTTGCTCAGCTCTGCTTAGTCATCGCTCAGTGGTGCTCAGCTTAAGGCGGCACCACCTCAGCTCCCGGAACGGAAATGGCTTTTGGTAGTCCGTATTTTCGGGCCTGTGTATACTGGCGTTTTCGACAGGTCGAGCAACCCTTTGACCACGCACCAATGTTCACCATGCTGAGCGGAGCGCCTCCACGCAGAAACTTTGAAGATGTTTCTCTACAGAGGAGCTTGGGGGGTGTCTTGTGCTAAGGAAGCACCTTGTGCATCAAGTCGGTAATGAAGAGGAAACAGTGAGTCGTGCGGTACTAAGAGCTGAAGCGAATCTTTCCCGCCTCCAGAAGATCTGGTATCACAGTTGTAAGAGAAGCATTCGAATGTATATCCTAATGTCGCACTTGGATGTGCTAAATATAGTGGATGAATATACACTGATGTGAATTAGTGTAGTTGTATTGTCTGTTGTGTTAAACACCCTAGCTTAGCTTATCTTTAGAGGTAATAGGATAATTACTAATCTGCAAGTATTCATGGTTCATGCCTAGCCTGCGACACCTAATCTGAAACAAGCAACCTCATCTGCCTTGGACAGCAGCTCAGAAGCGCGTCCACAACTCAGTGGGACACATTCTGATCTTTGGAGCCTGAACGCCCTGCCGTGCAATGGCTAAATTCACTACCAATCAACTCGCACACTGACAAAGGCTTGAGGGCAAAGCGAGTTCGTAATACCTGACAAGTCAACAGACCGCCATTACCTTTGAGGACTCCTAAAAAAGGCAGCCCAATCATCTATATCAATGACTCCAGTGATAAGACAATTGCTCCAAATGTACGTACTTGATGCTGCGGTTTCCTTATTGCAGTCTAAATCTTGTTCTCCATGTGGCCCGTGGCAAACTCAACCTTATGTGGTTCATTGCGCGAGGATCCTTGTTCGTGGCCGCAGTGCCAAGACTGTCAGCCTAGCAGGATCTTGGAGGCTTGATCTATGGTGATAAAACGTCCTTGTCATCCTGTCGGCGCAACTTGTGCAATTTCGACTTTACAATTCAAATCCAGTCCGGGATCACCGGAACGAGATCGCTGGGCGTCAGCGCAATGCAATTTGCTAGATCACCACATGTAGCATTGCATAGATATTCAGGACAGTAATCACTCTGCAGCCACCTGCTTTTCGTCGATCAGGTCCATTACGGGGGGTAATGAGAATTTAGCTGGTACGGTACAGGGCAGTCGTACTTCGCTTCATAGGGCCGCATTCGTTGTGACCAGGGACTAACTGGCTCGCTTGATCAACAACGAGTGCAGCTATGCCGCGGTCTTGTAGCACGCCGCCGCATTAGCGCATTCAGAAGTAATGCTGTTCGAAGTATTAATCTTGAACTTTACTATTAAGCTACGTATAAATAGGAAGCAGCTTACATACGTAGAAATCAACCACCTCTCTTGTTGCAACTATCTTTTGACACGGCCACCCTCATCATGTTCTCGCAAACTGAGAAAGGACTTACGCCTTTCGCGGTCATCGGAGCCCTTTCAATCGTAACCATTATCTACAAATTCTTACATTTTTTCTACCCTTACCTTCGGTCTAGTTCACTATCAAAGCAAACAACAAGAACGGCGACGCCTGGACTCTGGTTACCGGCAGCAGCGATGGCATCGGGCAAGCTATCGCCCACGAAATCTGCTCCAATATGGGCTGTATTGATCGAAAAGATATTCTAATGGATCTTTTGCCAACACTGTCGTCATCAGAAACGGAAAGAGCGATTGAAATCTTACAAAAGTACGCGCTTATCACCAAACGACCCGCAAGCTCGGCCGTGGAAATCCATCGATTGGTGCACCTTGCAATCAGGAACCATCTTCTGCAGTATAGCCTCTTAGATGAATGGAAGCAAAAGGCTGTCACTCGACTAGTCGAAGTTTTCCCAAGTAATAGCCACGAGAATAGGAGCAAGTGGAGACGCTTACTACCGCATACCAAGACTTTGCTAGAGGATAAAGCCACAGGAGAAGATAATGAGTCTACGTTGACTTTAACAATCAAATATGCCAATGCATTACGCGCAAACGGCCGATATAATGAGATCGAGAAGCTGGAGATGCAGGTGATTGAGATGAGCAAGATCAAGCTCGGGGCGGCGCCAGACTTCTGGATAGTCACGAGGAAGAAGTGTTTTCGCGCGCGTAGGACCTCGTGCCATGCTTGCCGAGTGGCAGCAGTCGAGAATGAGTGTGACGTTATCACCTGCGCTTTGTCAAATTTATGAAGAAATTGGATATCTCAACATCCGTAATGCCGTGGAAGTCGCCAGGTGTGGTCTGGTCGATGTCCAATGGCACGAGGTAGTGTAGGCGCCAACGCCCTTTTGAGGTACCTTTCAGGCCCTTTTCGAGGAGACCGCCATGTCCGGAGTAGTATATCACGACGGCATCTCCAGGAGATGTTTGCTGAATCAGTTGCTCCCATGTGGCAAAGATGCCATTTCTGGTTACAGGGAATGTGCTTCGTCCCTTGGTGAAGCAGATCGTACAGCTAAAGTCGTAGCGTCGTAGAACCTCCGCTATAGTACTGAGGTCTGTTTCTTGTCCAGACAGTCCTCCAGTAGGGCTACCAATTAACGCGTTTTTTGCACCGCTTGATGCTGGATCGGATTTTGAGGACATCAGATTCGAAAAATAATCAGTTTCACAAGGCTTGGAATATGGAAAAATTCAAGCGCATGCTCTTAGGATAAATGATACCTTAGTAAAAAGATGACCGCGCTGGATGGACGCGCGATATCGTGCATGGAGTGAGCCACAGCTAATCTTTGCGACCTGTGTCCTCCGTCGAACTCTAAATGATTTCGACCTACGCTTGGGAGGTGGTGATTCGAGAGATGCCGCGAGCTGAAAGCTGTAGAGCTCAGCTGCATGGCTAGGAATAGAATCCTGAGCTTTGTTGACAGGCGTCAATGTTCATTGGAGCGATTTGCGAGAAAGTTCCAGAGCTCAGTAGCTTCGCCAAGGCAACAAGAGTCTGCTTAGGAACAACAACATCCATCGTTGAAGGGCACAACTATGGACTACCTACTACTTCATTTTGGACTACTGCATCTGTGCGCTCGTATTTGTTTGGAAACGACGATGCCGCATGCGAACTAAGAACTGAGGTAATAAATACTTCAAGACATTCAGAGCATGTTTTAAGCATAATGTATTCTTGGAAAGAGTCAGAACACGTTTAGAACATGATCTAAACATGATAGAAGTTGACAAATGAAGAACTAGGGGTGCATTAAGGCTAACTACGGAGGAAAACTAAATACAGGTGGCTAGCGAGGTGACGTGAACCACTATCAGAAGCTCATCTCTGTCATAACAGGTTGTCATTCGCCCCGTAAATATCATCACCACTGTTACCAAACTTGATTCCTTTCGCTCATAGGCAAGCAACTACTTATGAGAAAGCTGCAGTTGCGTTAGTGAGATGAGGAGCTATGGGGGCTTTACTACTTTAGTCAGCACGAGGCATCATCATTTCCAAACAAATACGAGCGCACAGATGCAGTGGCCTTTGATGTGGGTAGTACAAAATAAAGTAGTGGGTGGTCCATAGTTGTGCCTATTGTTGAAGTCGTGAAACAACACAGGTAGTAGTAATACTACAGCTGTTTTAATACAGGGACGCTGCCTAGGAGCGATAAGTCTAATGCGCATAACCCCATTAGTCCTGTACTACTAATTATCTTAATATGTCTTCTACAGTTTTGGGGGCAACTACTCCGAAGTGCCTTTTGCTTGACCAAGGCGACCCTTACAGCCTGTTCGATAAACTTCCAACACGCTGGATGTTAGGCCCTAGCGTTGGAATTTCCTTTTCTATGCCTTAGTTATGCTTATAAATTATCTAACACTTACATGTTTTCTCTAACGCGTTTGCTAAAGTCCATATAATAGCGTTGGATCAATGACATGAATTTTTCTAATAGAAAACAGAGTTTAGGTCCCTACTATAGACTATTGGCTCACATATCTTCTCTCTCTCTGTCTCTCTGTCTCTCTATCTCCCTGAGTAGTCTCCCGATGGAGATGGAGATGGAGATGGAGAGAGATGGAGATGCTGTTCCATCTCCTAAAAGCTCATCTTCTAGGTGCTTGAATAGGTGCCATAAAATCGTCCAACGTTTTCAGACTCTACGAGAAATTTTGTTAGATAAATTCATCCAATGGTCTAGCGCGTTAGAAAAATAGAGGTCTCTAATTGGTGCAGAAAAGTATGTTTTATATATTTTTGAAATAATCTAACGCAGGGTAATTCGTCTAACGCGTGCGCGACTTTGGCGAACACTGTAGCGTTAGACCTAGCGATAGATCCAGCACTAGAGCGTTAGAAGTTGATCGAATAGGCTACTAGATTTAAACCTCCCTCCGAACATATGCAGCCCAAGAGCATGTTGATGCTGCTTAGCCTCCTGGATAGCGCTAACTTAACCTTCAAATCTCGTCATCATCATCTCATACTCGTAATCACATGCACGCCGATGAGACCACCTGATTCCATTAGTCGTTAGGAGATTTTTGATTTCTAGCTAAATGGTGTTACCCGCCCACAACCCCGCACACTCCTCCAGCGGACATTACTGTCGCGTATTCGTCGCAATATGGAGCAGCAATTAACCTGCGGTGTACGTGTGTCAGACCTTGACCTTTTCAGAGCGCACACTCATTCTAAGTTAGATCTGCCAGTCGATCTTTTTCGATCCAGTCAAGCTTCTCGGCTGCCAACACATTTTCTGTGGTTACTGCATCAAGACTTGGTTACAAACATCGGGCACAAGATGTCCTCATTGTCGCCAAGAGCCGAGGGCTGCAACATCGGACCGCTTCATCAATGCCTGTGTCGAAGGCTTTTTGAGGGATTCTCCCCAAATGGCTCCATCCAATACTGAAAAGGCCGAACATCGACGAATCTATACACCAGGCACAGATATATCACCTACGGTGCAATTTATATCATCTGCAGTGGCTCTCCAGCCGCTGCAGGATTTGGTTCACAATAGTCCATTGGCGACTCCCGCACGCGTATTTACCCCGGTAATTGATGAAGTATTAGAGGAGATCTCTAGACCGCTCCCACGAGTAGAAAATGTTGCACTGCCTATCCATACGCCTTTAAGGCCCAGCAGAAGACAGGATATCGCTAGAAGACCTGAATCCATAGCATCTTCCAGTCTCGAGGAGTTATTCCATGGCCAACCTCCTGCTAGGGCTCCAGCCAGCACCCCTAATAGCCAGGGGTATGGTGGCACGCAATACGCCAATACCATCAACAATCACTTCTACTGTAAGCGAACTACGCATTTCGCGCCCTTGAGAAATCAATGTCCTCACTGATGCCCCAGATGGCTATGGCTACAATCCTGTTCCCCAACAGCACGCTCAGCCTACGCCAACCTACTCTCCTTACGGCGTTTCTGTTAATGGCGCGCCCCTCGATACCAACGGATACCTTCGACTGAGTCACACGGGGATCATTGTTCAACCGGGAAACTACTGGTATATGTGCAACATCATCCAAATAATCGTTACAGTCACTAACCATGCAATTTCTCAGGTATGACCAACGTTCTGGTCTATACGGTGTCCAAGGCGGTCCTTGCATTGGCCAAATTTCCCCTGCCATGAACTTAGGCGGCCCTTTAGCCTCGAACGCATCTGGCTACCCGAATACGAATATCTACATCAACGGCCGGGAAATACATTTGCAGGATCTTCTTACCCTGAAAAATTGGGGCATTTTTCTGGTCCCCGCAGAGAGGTATTGGTTGGAGGCTAATGGAACATATGGACGAGAGAGAATGCCGCATCTTCCAGAGGGCAATTTAATGATGAATGCGACCGCCATTGTGTCATCATACATTATTTCTAAAGCGATGTCGCCGAGCTGCGTAATTCTCTGAGTCGTTAATGCACATTGGGAACAGTCTAAAGTATGAATCATTTAGTAAAGCCCTAACGCATGTAGATAGAATTGACTTCTGGAAGTGGAGAGAAGGTCGGAAGGTTTGTCTCAAGGCTACTGTAGCCCTATGCCGAATACAAACAGGTCCCACTATCGAAGCATTTTGAGACTCGGCTCTAGCGCTTTGCTAGTTTTTGATAGAGACGATTGGTCAGAAAGATATCTGGCAGAAGTGAGGGTGAGCGTGTCGTGGCGAGACAGCATCATCTACTGAAAGCAAATATCAATGCATGTACGACACAAAGCTCGCAGTCGTTTCGTCTACGGAACTCTTTCAAAGATAGATGAAGAAAAGATAGTAGTCGGTTTGCTTGACAAGCTGTCTAAGATCGGAGTACGGTATCGTAAAACCTAGCAAATGATCAGCAAAAGGGCATCTTTAACTATGGCTAGCGGCCGATCCAGATCCAAGACGCCACTTAGAGGGATTTAGACGGATTGCTAGATCGAATCCATTTTGATCCATGGGGGCGCTTGAGGCTCAAGCTACTGACAATCTGATTAAAATTGTGAGTGTCTATCTGAAGTTTGAACCTCTACTTATATGAAATTGCTGTCTTCCTCATATCAATTATTTTTGCCTCATCCCAAGTGTGTCAACGCTGAGCAGCCTGTATTGTGCTCTGCTCAAGATGATTGCGGGCTTCGTTATCATAAGGCCGAGCCGGCTGAACACTCGCTCAGGCTCATCGGTCATCGCTGGAATTGAGAGCATCCGGCGACAGTATATTATCTCCAGAATGTCGGACGCACGGGCTACCTCACCACGCTCGAAGTGAGCAAGCTCTAAGACACCAAATGGTGGACGCGTATTGCATCCAAATTTGTCCCGCTGCACAGTACAAACCTTGTGTCAGGGGCGACCTACTTCGGGGATGTCGCATGGGGCATCGCAGTTATCATCCTTCTGGCCTTGACTACGGATTAGTGGGGAATTGGCGTTGTCGCCATTCTCATGCTAGCCCGTGCCATTAATTCTTTCCTTATCCGACGAAGAAGCAAGTCAGTGTGGTTTGGAGCATCCGAGGGCAATACAAAAGGCGATCTGCGTATCCTCCTAAGCCAGGACCGCTGGATTAAGATGAAAGGATATGTCCATCATCTCAAGGCTGTAACTTCTGGCCTGTGGCTAAGGAATGAAATCACTCTGGAGAATCGCATCACTGCGATAGCTACCGTCATCGTGTACCTCGGTGCTGCTCTATCAAACATCATCCAACAATTCGGCAAGATCTCACTGCTTTCTCTTCCCATAGAATCTGTCGGTTTTCTGGCAGTGGCGAATAAGTCAACAGATGAGCTGCAAATGCATGGCCACTTGATTGAGGTGGTTGGTCAGCCAAAACCGTATAAATGACGTCTTGATCTTGCTGATGAACTGATCGCTGAGACGAAGCGCGATGACTGAGCAGTGCGCATGGGTATGATCATTAAAGAAAATCCTTCCGCAGACACTGAGAGAGCAGGAGAGGTTGACACATAATGGCTGAGCAGCAGTGTGGCTAACAGACCGACAGAGATCCGTTTGCGGGGGCAGTGGAGCCGTTCTCGGATGCAACTTCATCTAGATGCTCAACTACGTCAATGTCTTTCTTAGCCGCTACATTCAGATGCTGCTAAAGTTGCCCGCGATACAACTACGCATTCTGCCTAGCCATACCAAGCTCATGGTGTAGAATGGTATTTGCCGCAAGGACTTCCTCGAACTGATCTTGCAAAGAATTATAAGCATGTTTCATATTGAAAATCTTCCCTTGGAAGTCTTGTTGAAGTTGGCATGCCCAGTGATCGTAGACTGTCCCATGTGAAATCGTATAATTCTGCATATCATCTCCACACTGTTCGATGACAGCATGCGCAATACGCAGTTTCTCTTTTTTGAAGTCCATAGTGAGGAATAGAAGTGGTGTTTGTTTCTGTGGTTCCATAGGGATGTCCTAACGGATGTTAAAGCTTCCATAAATACGGATCAGTGGTGTAGCATACTTTGTCGCTGTCTTGAGCTTGATACTGAATGGCCATTTTCGTTATTTGGAGAACTCGAGCTTGTGGTATCCGCTCCTCCTCTTCCTCTTCCTCTTCCTAGTGCTAATCCTCAACTCATCCGAAGTCACCTCTTCGTCGGGCTTCCAGGTATGTCAGAGTATTGCATAGGGAGGGATGGTGTCAGGATCATTAAAAGCTCTAAGTGCAAAAATGTCTTTTGTGCATTCTAAGAGAAGCATAACTTCGTACGTACTTAAACAGGCGCGGGAAAGAGGAGCAAAGCCTATAGGGTGACTTAGAGGGATCAGGCTAAGCAAAGCAACTAGAGCACGCAAGCTTATTAATCTCCTAATAGTGTCAGATCTAGCTTTTAACGTCAACAATCAGACAGGAAAATACGAACTAGAATCTTACGTAGAGAGGTAGGTATTACATTAAGAAGGCTTAAGGATACTAGGAGCTAGTGTTGCTATGTTAGCAAATCGTTGAAATACGCTTAGCGCCTAACAGTACACCCTTAAATATAGCGCAGCAAGGTAGATGTGCTAGAAGCAGGGTGATTGTAGCAGAAGCAAATTGAAATGATTAGCTTTACTCACTAATCAACTATGAAATGGAAATGTCGATGTATTATGTTTATAATTTGCCTGCGAATGTCGCCTCCTAGTGTGGCGAACTAATGCTTCATGCTTATGTTAGTGCGAACGAAAAATGGACGAACGCCTTAACTGCGCTAGAGGGGAGGATGGACGATCCGCTCTTCCCCTGGCCTTGTTCTGAGGCGTTGAAGTTTTAGCGATATGGAAGAGAATTGCTCCTGCAGAACTTGCACCAAGCCTTAACAGTAGCTGCTTGTTGGCTCTACACTTGCTTTCCAGTATGGACTTTTCCTCGGTGTTTGAAACCCCATGACAATTGCCAGATAAGTCCACCGGTAGGAATGACAAGCAACAGCACCCAGACGAGGCCTAAGAGCAGTAGCGTCATGACCGGGAATATCCAAAATGCCCGTCTCATTGCCGCTAGCGAATATGCATTCACGCCGTTCAAACGCAACCCTTCTTCTGGGATGGAGACCAACACTTGCATAGACGATAGCACCAAAGACAAGCTAGCAAAGCCAAATACAAGTGGCGCTATCGCTCGCTCTACATAGTCCCCGGTTGACCAATGCGGAACTTCATAAAACCAAAAAGTCGCAGCAGACGATGGGCGACACAGGCGAACTACCCAATTCAACCGCGAAAGGCGGAGTTGACCATAGTGATATCGTTTCGCAACATCCTCATCCTCAAGACGTCGAAAGTGAGTGATGAAGTGAGACCATTCGTCCCACGTGAATTCGGCTGGAAACAGGTGAGATTCGCGCGCGAGGACAAAGTCTATGTGATGTCGCACAAGCAAGGCGTATGATCGCATGAAACCTAGTGCGACCCCTCGGTCAAACGGCTTTGCAATGTATTGTTGCGACGTACAGTTATCTTTCTGAGGGGTGGTATTCTTAGCCGGTAATGGAAGATGGGTTACCCAGAAGTCGTAGTTGAGCAGACATAGTGGCATAGGCTTGACATATATTCTGTTGCGATGCCATGTCAGATGCAGGCGGACGTCCTCGCTTGCAACAATCTCTCTTCTCTTCACTCTCTGTCTGTTCAGCGGCTCGATGCTTGTGCCAGATTTCCGCGCGATAAGCCAAAGGTGGTTGTAAAGCTCATCAAGAAGTGTAGTGTTTAGCTCTGAGCATAAGAAGTCGTATACGCTGACCTCGGTAAGATCTGTGCCAGGCTCACCGGGTATGTGGTCAATGGGCGTATTCGGGTCATGGTGCGATGGAGAGATGGCTGGCTTGTTTGAAGTTCCCTCGTCGGAACTTGCTGCAGACGACAGGCGCTGCTTTACTAGTGCGCTTGGCTTGGGGAAAGGCGGTGGCGGAGAATACAAACTAGTCATAGATGAAGTTGATGTTTCAGGGCTCTAATGATGTGAGTATGTAGAGAGAAGATAAGAAAGGAGGAGAACATGAAAACGAAGAATGGGCGAGTCCTCACGCAAACTCTCAATTGCAGCCTCAGTCACCCATCCCAGCCTGAGCCAGCAGCCTCAGCCTCAGCCTCAGCCGGCTAACCACACAGCCTTGCGCCGGGACGAGACGTCGCTCCTCACCGCCAGACGCGCTGTAGTATGGCGATGCTGGGGACTCTGCTACTCTACTACTCTTCTACTCTGCTACTCTGCTACCGTTCCTGCTCTACCAAGTACCTCTCCACGACTCGACTCCATCTCACTAGCCTAAGAAGCGCACGATCCGACCAACGAGCTACTGCTGCCCCGCCCGACCCGCCTTCCGCTTGGACCGGGCCGCACGGGCGCTAGGCAAGACGATGGACCTAACGACGACTACAATTACGTTATACCTCTTCTGCATCTCCATCGCACTAGCAGTCGCCTACGACCAACTCACAAAGAAAATCCCGTCGCGCCTGCGAGAGGCAGAGAAGCCCAAGAGTGGTTTTGGTCTTGTTAGAGCCGACAGGTTTAGCGCACACGACGAACCCGCACGCGCTCGTGGGATCGAGCAAGTACACACAGATTTGGGACTCGGAAGACATACTGACCAACGTCCAGCATCGTCTTCGTGCACGGACTCGGCTCAAACCCTGACACAACATGGGGACCCAAAGACAGCAACTGGGTCAACGAGTTCCTCCCGCAAGACATTCCCGCGGCAGTTCGCAAGGACGTTCAAATCTTCTTCTATCACTACGACTCATACTGGAAGAGGGATGCCGTGCAGGCAAATCTCGAGAGCTTTGGACAGGGACTGCTAGAGCATATAGCTTCCGCGATCCGGAGAACGGAAGACGTAGGTATACAAAGTGCCCCTTGGACGAGATACTGATGCAGTCTAGGAACGAACACGGAATCTTCTCTTTGTCGGATATAGCTATGGAGGTCTCGTCATTAAGCAAGTAAGATTATCCTCCGCTTCTCAGACCTGTCCTTTCAGACCGATTCCGGTATCGAACACAGCCCATAGCTGATTCTGCTAGGCACTTGTCCAGGCTCAAGACGATCCAAGCTTTGCGAATATATTTGATCACACAAAGGGGGTTTTCTTCTTAGGAACACCTCACCGGGGTTCAGACTTTAGTAGCTGGGGTGGTCTCGCTGCCAGATTACTGCAACCACTCGGATCGAACCAAGCTCTTCTCGAGGAAGTGACCTTCGACTCTCGTCCACTACGCAAGCTACACAAGGATTTTGTGAACAAACTCGAGAGCACGACGGTGGTTAATTTCTACGAGGAGCGTCCGACACTGCTCTGTAAGGTGTGGTTTTATCGATGGAGCAAAATAGTAAGCCAGCCTATGATAAGAATAGTCCTCCCTCCAAACGCATGTGCTAATGGCAGGCGTAGTGTGTTTCCGAACAGTCAGCGACGTACGATAGAGTAAAGAACGTCCCGCTTTCCGTTGACCACTCTGGCCTCAATAAGTTTACATCAAAGGACAACAATTACAAATTGATTGTTGCGAACATACTTGAAACAATCACCCCCATCGCCTTGCAGGAGCAGCACCGGCTGTTTTCTGTCCCCGTCGCTACTGTCCAGAGCTATGTTGAACGGCAGTCGCTCTCGGCTGCAATCGAAGAGAAGCTCAGGGTGCACCACCCGGGAGCCAGTGTCCCTCGTACGCTTGTCATCCACGGACTCGGCGGCACTGGAAAGACCCAGCTGGCGCGCAAGTACATTGAAGACCACAGGGACGAGTACAACCCCATTCTTTGGATCGACGCTATGGATGATGCATCTGTACGAGCCAGTTTCGAGCGGTGCGCAGGCGAGCTTCAGCTGCCGGTGGATCAGGGGGGTACACAAACCTCTAAGCTTGTAGACTTTCCTGCCGCGCAAACTGTGCTCAGGTGGTTTCGCAATCGAAAGAGGACAGACGACCGGTGGATAGTGGTTATCGACAATGCCGATGATGCGGCGATGGGAATTCAAAGTGTCGTGCCAGAAGGGAGCCGGGGGAGCATCATCATCACCAGCCAAGACAGACACTTGTCGAAATTTATGAGAGGCTGCGAAGAAGTAGAGGTAGGTGTTATGGAGCCACTAGAAGCACAGGCACTCCTTCTTCGACGCCTCGAGCTAGAAGCCAGTATCGCGTCAGAGAACACGCTAGAAGACTGCGATAAGATCGCGAAGGAGCTTGGGTACCTAGCTCTTGCGATTGACCTTGCCGGAGCCTATATTAACAATGATACGAACCCGATACGAGCCTTGCGACGGTATCTTGTGGATTACCAGAAACACCAAGACTATCTGCTTCAGAGCGCTCGCTTCTGTGATGTGTCAGCGAGTGCTAAGACGGTGTGGACAGTCTGGGACACAACCCTTGAAAGGATTGAGCAGCGCCATGGGGATCTACGACCAGGCTTGTTGCTTGCCTTTTTGGCACGATTTCGCGGTGGTGTAGTGCAGGACGAGCTACTACGTCGTGCGAGCTTGAGCCTGTCTGCCGTGGCCCAGGAAATGTATGGCAGGACTGTAGAACTCCCAAACTGGCTAGCCAAGATCCTGAAGTCTAATGAGAAGGAGTGGGATAACTTCCATTACCAACAGGGCTGCGACGTACTTGTTCAATACAGCTTGCTACAGCGATTGTCAGGAACCTGGCAGGGTGTGAGAATGCATAGCCTAGTCGAATGGCGGGCGAAGAAGTACGAAGAGTCGCAGCTGTGGGAAAAGTGGCATCTGATGACAGTGGTGGCAGGGTGTGTGGAGCTTTCTAGGGATGTGGCGGAACTAGAGTATCGAAGGGAACTAGTCACATATGTCCCGGCGCTAAAAAAGAGGTATTTGGATGAGCTAGACGTCGAGGACATTAGGAAGGGCTTTGTATGGCACACTGTCTTCAATGTGTATTTTCACGAAGGCTGGTGGAAGGAAGCCGAAGAGCTACAAGCAAAAGCATTAGAGATGTTTTCAAGAGTAGTTGGGGACGAGCATCAGGACACGCTGGATAGCATGGACAATCTAGCTTTGACGTATAGAAATCAGGGCCAGTGGAAGAAGGCTGAGGAGCTAGGAGTGCAAGTGATAGAGACGAGAAAGAGGGTGTTTGGTGGCGAGCATCAAAGCACGCTGATTAGCATAGGCAATCTAGCTTTGACGTATGGGGATCAGGGCCAGTGGAAGAAGGCTGAAGAGCTAGAGGTGCAAGTGATGGAAACGAGAAAGAGGGTGCTTGGGGACAAGCATCCAAGTATGCTGACTAACATAGGCAATCTAGCATCAACGTATAGGAATCTAGGCCAGTGGAAGAAGGCTGAAGAGCTAGAGGTGCAAGTGATGGAGACGTCTAAGAGGGTGCTTGGGGACAAGCATCCAGACACACTAACTAGCATGGGCAATCTAGCTTTGACGTATAAGGATCAGGGCCAGTGGAAGAAGGCTGAAGAGCTAGAGGTGCAAGTAATGAAGATGTTTAAGAGAGTGCTTGGAGACGAGCATCCAAGCACGCTGATTAGCATAGGCAACCTAGCGTCAACGTATGGGGATCGGGGCCAGTGGAAGAAGGCTGAAGAGCTAGAGGTGCAAGTGATAGAGACGAGAAAGAGGGTGCTTGGGGACGAGCATCCAGACACACTAACTAGCATGGGCAATCTAGCATCAACGTATAAGAATCTAGGCCAGTGGAAGAAGGCTGAAGAGCTAGAGGTGCAAGTGATGGAGACAAGAAAGAGGGTGCTTGGGGACAAGCATCCAGACACACTAACTAGCATGGGCAATCTAGCTTTGATGTATAAGGATCAGGGCCAGTGGAAGAAGGCTGAAGAGCTAGAGGTGCAAGTAATGAAGATGTTTAAGAGAGTGCTTGGAGACGAGCATCCAAGCACGCTGATTAGCATGAACAACCTTGCATATACGTTAAAGGGCCTAGGTCGCCTTGACAAGGCTATATCAATGATGGAAACTTGCATTGATTCACGAACGCACGTTCTTGGTTCTCATCACCCAAAGACTGTATCATCGAGGAACACGTTGAATGCATGGCGTATGGACAATGTTGGCATTACTAGCGTTAATTGAAGATAGCAGTAACGAGTATGTTCTTGACGTCCTCTTCGTGAAGTCCTCCATAGATTAATCTACTAGTATGAGTAGCAGGAGCTGTAGATTATAGATGTGTATCCTATTGCAGCATATCGAGGGAGTGCGATTGTTCAGGGGTCGGGATGCAAAAATACGCTTACTAATCAAATATAATGTCTTGGTCACTAGTACACTATATTGCCACCACTCGTAAGATAGATGGTTGACCCGCTTCAGCCCCAACCTTGTCCTCGGGGCGTTGAAGTTTTGATTTAATATATGTATAATCACCTCATCAAACATATGGCAGAGTTGGGACAGACGTTCAAAAATCTAATGTCTAGCAAACGAACGTCAAATTGAGATGCAGGACTCCGCAGCGGGCACTCAAATGGGAACCTGCGGCAACCAAACAGGCCCCCAACAGTTTTTCCCGAGCGTGGGGACAATTTTTGGATTGGTATTTGACCGCTTCCGCTCTGCATAGAAGACGTGTTCCCCATTGGCCTCGCTTTCCGACGAATCGGAATCGACCGGATCGAACTGGAGTTCGAGGTCCTTGTGGAGAACTGTGTTCGTAACACAACCTATACTTATATACTTGGTTTACTATACAAACACATAGATAAAGAAAAACTAAACAAAGGAAAGATAAGAACAGAGTAGGAAAAATATTAAGGAAAAAGAAATGATAGCCTCTACTATAGCATTATGCCTCAGCAATATCGATGCGGGAATATAATGCAGATAGCCATAAGCTTCCAGGAACATAGCTCTACTAACATACTGTTTCCCGACATTTGATGCCCAATTTCCGGTCTAGAATTCCAGTACAATGATTTGCAAAATTGCCTTCCGGTTTTTGAAGTAGTGCACATGCTGACTCAACAACGCCCCTGCACAAACTGAGCTAGTCATCTCACCGAAGGATGATAGTGGCAACAAAAAAGCGAGCCACCATCACCTGTCTTTATGGGCAAAAATATGGTGGCTGCGCTTTACAGTCAACCTATTCGGGGTCAAACCGATTCCCTAGTGTGCAGTCACCCAAGCACACATCTAGCGTCCCTTCCGCCAGATTGTCCGCCAAAATAGCCTTCTTCGTTAGTATCGGTAAAGTAAATTTAGACTTGATAGTATAAACACAGTCAAACTCAATACACTGGTCCCTTTCTAGTCTAAGGGCTGCAATGATTGCGCCAACATTAAAAACCGCAGATTAAGTTATAGGTTGACTAAAATTAACTTCTACTCCTCTTCAACTCGTTAACAACTGCATATCAGACTCTGGATAGCTTTGAAAAAAACCCCATTTACCCTTGGCAAGAAGGCAAAGAGAATAAGTCTGTCTTTCTCTCCTCATGGGGATAAAAGGTTGTATGGATACCCTTTAAGGGTAAAACTAAGGATTCTCGCTGCACACCTCGCGACATGTGACCTATAATGTCTGTCAAAACAAATCTTCGCACGGACATAACCTAGAAATGATGCTTACTCCGGGCTCTTGATCAGCTGCATGAGGTACCGCTGTTCCAGTGTATATAAACTGGGCTTTTCCAGTTAGATGTGATGAATCAGTTCCAATTGTCTCATCACATTTTCATCATCCAAAGATTCCGAACAATTCATTCTACAACACCAACTTTCCAAACCAATTATGAGGCTTCAAAGTATTGTGGCAATACTTTCCTTCGTTCTCGCCGCTCAAGCTCAAGCGTGTAAAGATGGTCAAATCCGATGTGTCAATGCTGGACGACACTATCAAATATGTGCTGGGGGTCGATGGAGCGTAAGTATATCGAAGGGAGGTAGTGAAGAGCTACTTTGTCTCACTTTCAATAGCAGGCAATTCCGATGCCACCTGGGCAGTTGTGTCGTGCATCAATTTAACAAGCCTCATCCTCTGCTTATGTAGGGGCTACAACGTGGAAATTCAACGGCAAGAAAGCGCACATGAATAGAGATCGGAGACATATCTCCAACACGATAATCATATCAACGAATCTATTGGAATGTAAACTAGAACAACGATGTTGTATGTTAGAATACTACTCAAGTCACAAGTAGATGAAATGAATGCAGTTGAAGAATTAAAGATTAATTCTTGTTTTGCAAGTAACTAACTTAATTTGTACAAGCATGTTTAATTACAGTTTTACTGGATGGATATTTACTTAATGCATGTAGACAATCTAAAGAAAGCTTATAGAATATACATCCTACTTACTTCTATAGAAAACATATTCTTATATAGTGTGAGGAATAAAACCACGACAATTCACCAATTCCACTGAGGATTGGTACCAGTACTTTTTAGTCTTACAGAAAACGTGCCATGCGATAATTCATAGAGCTTGCTGTCTCGTACATTGATATTGTGAGATGTACACAGTAGGCGGTGCAGTTATCATCTACCTCATTATAAAGTGCTAATGGAACAGCTCTGTTGTCTTCTAACCCGTAAGTCTAGTTGTGCTATGTTCAGAATAGAATGACTCCGCGACCTCTATGTATAACCCCACCATTAGATAGCCATAGAGAATTAGCGACATTCCGAAATTTTGCGGGCTGAAATCGACTGACGAGATGCTACACCTCTTCTACTTTCAGTTTTATACATTACCTAAATTCATTTTGATTTCTGGGCTCCTAACGATGTTCTCTTCTTATTATAATGCGAACTGTTGAAGCAACCAACAATGATTAATCTCAATACAGAATAGGGCTTCATCAAAAGTATGAATTCGACAAATACGATAGTATTGCTTGGATGATTTACATAGACAGTGTAAGATCAGAGATGCAGAATGTGGATTCCAGTATGCTCAAATAGGTTTCCTCTACTAGAATTGCGTTTCGTTGTGGGTAACCAAAGCAACTTGAGATGACTGATCGGTTTTAGCCACAGTGCTTTTCAATCTCATTTGACCCAGCCTATGCATTTGCTTGGATAATGTTCTTCTGTCCTTTAGCTCTAAGCTGGTTTTATCATCCTTCCCTGCAATGAGCATCTTTCCGTCCTGATGCCGTATGTTCCACAGCTGTACAAAGTCTCGTTTCTGTAAGCCGTTCCGTAAAGAACTCTCAAATGGAATATCTGGAACTGAGTGATACCCAAGGATGAAAAGTATCAAAGGCTCACAGATATCTGCGACGACTCTGATCTTGATTATTATTGCGAAGTAGATGAGAATAGAGAGATTGATTGCAAAAGTCAATCCTAGAACAGCTATAAATCCCTGACAGAGTCAATGGCAAGAAATGAGTGCGTCTTAGCTTTGCACTTACC
The DNA here is from genome assembly GCA_020744415.1 of Dendryphion nanum. Taxonomy (NCBI): domain Eukaryota; kingdom Fungi; phylum Ascomycota; class Dothideomycetes; order Pleosporales; family Torulaceae; genus Dendryphion; species Dendryphion nanum. Next base: position 213,591 of record JAGMWT010000004.1, on the reverse strand, counting down.
TTCTGGTAAGGAACGTCACTTCCAGACATATATTGTGTAACGCGAATAGTCGCATTGAAGTATTGGATTTCGGGCTCTTCAAGTACTGGGCGTGTATAGTTCTGTTTATTGTTAGACATAGGCTAGGGCAAAATAGTAGTAGGCAGACCGTTCTTACCCAGAATGGGAAAAAAGCAAAGTCTCTTGTAAGATCTAACACAGTGCAGGACGCCATCGCCAGTAGAGCCTCCGCAGGTGACGGCAACTGTGGGTCGAGATCTGATGTGTGCAACTGAAGCTGTGTGAGGAGACGTGACATTGAAGCATCGCCATCAATCATCCCAGTGTTCAAGGACATTGAGTTCAGAAAGTCGAAGCCAATATCGCGCCAATCTGGCAGAATCTCAACATCCGCCGAGGACTCTCGAGGCCCATCATATCTGTTCTCTGCATTGCACAAAGCCTCAAGACTTTGCCCACTTGAGGACGCTCTGTACCGCGTGCTGCATTGCGTTGTGATTCCGGCCTTCAGGGAACATAAGAAGTAATCTTTCGCTACCGGTGCAGACTGCGAAGCCGGCCTTGTTCCAAGAATATAGACCATACTTCTTCCCCAACGATATGAGGTATGATTTACGATCTGATAGTCAGCATAAATACATACAATCCTAGACATATCCACTTACAACATTTCCTGGTAAAGGAAACTTGAAAAAAACTGCAAGTATTTCAGCAAGAGCGATCAAGATATACATGATTTCTCGGCTTACTTGGCCTTTTCCTATCTTCCTCCAACCTTGTGTCAGCTTCGTCACGCCAGCCAAATACATCATCTAATACAGTATGGTTATTCGTGTTAGTGTCTGTCCCAAAAGCTCTTCTAGGCCAGAGGCGCATTATATCTTCTGGTGTAGACTTAGTTACATTAATAGCATAAGGCCATGTCTCGTAGATGATCGGCGCGAGCTCGGTTCGGTTGGCATTTACGCATAGAGCATTCAGTATAGGGGCTGCCACTCGTGCAGTCACGGTGTAAGAGCCTGCATCCTGAAGATCCTAGATTTTGATGAGCGAAGCTACAGCCAGCTATAGAGAATATCCTTACTTGAGGTTGAATAATACCATTATCAGCGTGGCGAGCCGTTGCTGGCACCCCTCTGTGGGGTATTGCTATAGTAATGTTGTTTACTAGTTCCCTTTGGCTTAGGTACGAGCGACGGTAGATGGAAGAAGGCAGTCTAAACGTACCAATTCGACTGAATTTTTCTGACTCGGCATTTGAATGGTATGAGCCCAGCCAAGAGGTGGATATTGAAACGTTGTTATCCAATGTGGCAAAAATTGTAGGGCGCGATTGTACTGACATGTTGCCCAATCGGCCTAAAGTGTCCCATAATGTGATGTACCTATTAAAGTTGGAGCCGCAAGTGGAAGACAGCTTTAGTTGGGTACAAGTTGACCCTGCAAAATCATGGTCCGTCCGAATTGGCGTACTACATTCTTTTTGGGCTGCCACAGGATTTGCAAAACTATTTCGAACATAACCAGCCAGTACTTTATGCTCAGGCGGCGGCAGCCGTAGTTGGGGTTGGACTATCAAGGTTCAGCGGAGAAAACAACATTTTTGCAGCAAGAACAAGATCTTACCAAGGGCTCCTGTCGCAGTGGTGTATAGAAGTGAGAGAAAGGCCGTAGCGAGACATAGGAGCCCCATGGTACTGAAACCAGCTGTTTTTACGCTATACCATTGTGTGATCAGGGTACCAGGTTGGCTATGGATGTCAGAATAACTTGACAATGGGCCTTGGAAGTACTCACAGTATCCAAGATCGCATAGCAACACGAGCTAAGTTGATCCCCTGCCGACTCAATGCTTGTCTAGTCAAAACCTGGCCTAGAAATGCCAAAACAGTCATTACAAAAGTTAACTCGATAGTCTTTGCCATGAATGCAGTTAACAATGCTGCTGCAGAGGGAGAAAGTGGCCCATTACTAGAGATTACGAAGCCGTAACGAGGCTGTAAGATTGCGACGCCTAGAAACAGGCCAGATAGGATTGTCGAATACATGGAGGCAGCGAAGATACTAATCGACGTGAAATTCACATCACCTCGTAATACCCCTCCTGCGGAAGCATTATCGGAGTCGTGGACTTCCGAATCTGTTATTGGTGTGAGCTTGCCTATGTGATAACCTTCGCATTGCTAACGTACACGTGCCTCTGATGTCATCAGCCTCTGAGCACGGCTCTCCATGCCCAGGCTCGAAGAACGCCGTTCCCTCTCGACTGGCATCCATGACCAAAGCCTAGTTGTAATATTGTCAACGCAAAGCGTGTGTGTGAGGATGGGTAGAATGATTTTTGCACTATGGCTACGTGCTGGCAAGAATTTCTGGTCCCCCGTAAGAACCCGTAAGAACCTAAGAGATGCCAGATTCCAGCCGGCTCGGTGCCAAAAGGCAGAGCGCTTGGCCAAGACCACATGACGCTAATCTTCAGCCATCCAAATTCCAACGCTTGTATGAAGAGAAGCTGGCCAATGGGGTGCACGCAAATGCTGCAACAAGCCAAGTCATCCATGGCATGTTTTGGACATTACTGGCTCTTGCTCTAAGACTGACACAGAATACGTGCCATACGATGATTCATAGAGCTTGCTGTCTTGTACATCAACATTGTGAGATGTACAGATACATATTTTAGTGCTTTAGTCGAATACGCTTAAGCTCTGTAGCTTTAGCTCCAAAGTGGAAGGGAAGCAGAATGCTGTGGGCGGGAGCTAAGCGCCGGCCCGCCAGGCCCTGCCTGTCCACCACTCTACCGGCGGCGACTGGCCAGCACTCCACCTCCATCAGCTCTCAGCCTTCTTTTAGCTGATGATAACGAAAGCCTTTCCCATCCAACATGAGTTCCTGCTATCTTTCCTCCTCTGACCTTCTTCCTCTACACCCCGCTAACAGCAAGCAATAATCCTAACAATGTGCGTGGATGGCGCGAACGCTCGCGAGGCAGCGCGGCGGGGCCCAACCCGCTCGACACTTCCGGCCTATGCCTGCTCTCCCTCGGTGGTGGTGGCCGCGTGCGCGGGCTCTTGACGCTCTGCATCTTGAAGAGCATCATGGATCGACTGAGGCGCGAGCTAAAGAAGGACCTTCCAATGAAACCATGCGAGGTGTTTGACCTCATCGGAGGCACCAGCACCAGCGGGTAGGCAGACCCGCTCGTTCATGAGTGTGACTGATATCGCTAGTCTCCCCAATGAGCCGAGCATCCGCGCGACAATTTGCGAGGCCGCTCTTGCTACGTCCACCGCCACGACCTTTTTCGATCCGGTTAGCATTGGATAGAAACTTGTTTCTGTTCGATATCTATATTTGGATGTGGAAGATAGCTAGCCACATGGCCCGTCCTGGTTTCCCGCAGTGGGTCCCGTTCCGGTGAGCTAGGCACTAACAAGGTACAGTTTGGAGATGATACTTGCTTCGAAGGTAAGTGTAATGATCTGCTATCCCTTCACACGAATGATTAACACCGCTAGAGAAGCGGCAAGTAACTGCCCTAGCGCTATTGAAAATTGCCAACTACCTGTCGATCCGCCCCAGACGATGACGAAAAGCCAAACAGCAGCGACACCGAACCACATCCAAGCCACCGCGGCCGGTACTTCATCAACAATACGATCTAATTGCCACCCTAGAATGATCTGAATCCCTGGAAACTCTTCAGTACAGTCGTACTTTTCTTGATGAATCGGGACAACGATTTCACTTGTTTGGATATCATGTTAGCATGAATCTTACATTGAGTTGGTCCACTTACTCATTGTGAATGACGAAACTTTCTTGCGCTATTCCTTCCAAAGTCCTGAGTCCATTGGCGCTCCATGGATCCCTCACACAGTCTTTCAACTGATGAAGACAACCCAACCTCTTCTTCTGCTGCCGAGCCGCGTTTATTTGGTCTTTGATACAAGGTAAAGATAACACATCCATCCCAATATCACAGGCATTACTATGATAACCGTAGTCATCACAATTCTCACCAAAGTCATGGCTAGGCTCTTGCGCTATCGTATCGTCCGCCTTTTGGCGTACTTCATCGACGTTGATGGGGTGTATGTGTACCGGAAATCGACCTTCCTTCTCCACTACTCCGGTGAATTGAAACTAGAACATATAGATCAGCAGAGGCAACTGAAATTTGGCTGCTGTCATTACCTTGACCTCACGTACGTCCACAACCCCATAGAATGGAACCCATTTTTTCCATTTGCCCTGCTGCTGGAAGCAAACCTCTCCTAATCTATGATAGATTGTTGCGTCACTTTCACAAGCCTTCTCCTTTGGATCCAGGCTCTCATATACAATTTTATCTAGTTTCCAAATACCGCTTTCATCGGGCTTCATCGTGGAGTGTCTAACCTGGCGTGGTTTATTCGGACGAAAGCAGGGTACTCGAACTGCATATTGGGCAGACCGCTTCCCTTGGATGCAAAGGAAACAACACTGCGAGGTTCGAGCTGAGAGACATTTTGCTCTTTCCGTGTGAAACTCTAGACCAAAAATTCCAAAAGGGTGTGACATATCTGTTATGATTGTGTCTTCTTCCACAACCTGTCGCTCCACATCTTCTGAAGTAAATAGAGTAGACATAGGCGAGGAGAGCCTAGCAGCAACAAAGGTTTGGAAAGTATAGAGTAGCAAAGATATCGAATTACAGTCGGTATACAAAATCCAATGGGTACAACAGATGCCTAAACCTTGGATTCTGTGAAGTGACCGTACTTAAATATCACAGACGTCAGGCTGGAGAGGAACCGGTGAGGTCTTTTCAGTTTAGTCTAATTACGAGCACCTTCTACAATCAGCACAATAATGCGCTTTGTCATAGACGTGTACCGGGAATTGACTTTACCGGTCGTCCTTTTGCAGTCATGTTGACCGGAATTTTCGATCGGTGTAACTGCATGATAAGCTGGCCGCCACAACAGACATCTGCCTACCCTTGCGCTCTCGTGTTTCTAGCTCTGTGTGTACTAGTTTTCAGCCTCTCAAACCACCATCTCCAGCAAAGGCAAATACTCCCTTTAGTAGCTAAGGAATATACTATAATTATTTACTTGATAGTCTACTGTTTTAGGATTCTGTGGAATAAGAAAGAACACTAGTTACTGTAATAACAACGTTCAAACTTTGATCGAGGAAAACAAAGCTACCTATAGAACACGACAACATCTTACAATCTCAATTGTTCAAAGTAGGCTCGTTGATTTGAACGCGTTCGAAATGTATCCCATATTGAAGTACGGGCAAGCATCATATATCACCGTGCATGACCATGTGTTATCTAGTTTGTGGCGCTCTCTTAAAGATTTTAAATAATTATAGGTAGAGTCTCTGCGTCATACGGTCCATTAAAATCATATGCTTTCCTTTATCTATGAACTAGTAATCAGCAAGAACACTAGTCCGAGCCCCTTTCATATTGCAAAAAAACTTCAAACTCTCTTACACAAGATGTAGGCGGGAGCAGGTCGGCCATCCTCCCTGCTTGCGGTGACAAGACCTTGTCACAGATCACTTTCAGTACTGTTACATATCACATATAAGCATGTCTCCCCAGTTGTAGACTATGTCAATCTATTAATGCTTATTAATGTGTAAAGGTTATGCTGTCCTAAATAGGTAGGGTTGCGCCCTTATCAAGCAGCAGTTTCACCACCTGCTCGTGGCCTCTAGATGAAGCTGCCTGGAGTGCGTTGCCATAGTATCCACCCTGCGCGTTCGGGTCAGCGCCTTGGTTAAGTAGCAGCTTCACTACTTGCTCGTAGCCTCCAGATGAAGCTGCCTGGAGTGCGTTGCCATAGTATCCACCCTGCGCGTTTGGGTCAGCGCCATAGTTAAGTAGCAGCTTCACTACTTGCTCGTAGCCTCCAGATGAAGCCGCCTGGAGTGCGTTGCCAAAGAATCCACCCTGCGCGTTTGGGTCAGCGCCTTTGTCAAGCAGCAGCTTCACTACCTGCTCATGGCCTCCAGCTGAAGCTGCCTGGAGTGCGTTGCCATAGTATCCACCCTGTGCGTTTGGGCTGGCGTCTTGGTCAAGTAACAGCTTCACTACCTGCTCGTGACCTCCAGCTGAAGCTGCGGAGAGTGCATTGCTATGGTATCCACCATGCGCGTTCAGGTCAGCGCCTTGGTTAAGTAGCAGCTTCACTACCTGCTCGTGGCCTCCATATGAAGCTGCCTGGAGTGCATTGCCAAAGAATCCACCCTGCGCGTTTAGGTCAGCGCCATAGTTAAGTAGCAGCTTCACCACCTGCTTATAGCCACTTAATGAAGCTGCGGAGAGTGCGTTGCTGTATTCTCCACCCTGCACGTTTGGATCAGCGCCTTTGTTAAGCAGCAGCTTCACTACCTGCTCGTAGCCTCCAGCTGAAGCTGCCTGGAGTGCGTTGCCATAGTATCCACCCTGTGCGTTTGGGTCAGCGTCTTGGTCAAGCAGCAGCTTCACTACCTGCTCGTAGCCCCCATATGAAGCTGCGGAGAGTGCGTTGCTGTATTTTCCGCCCTGCGCGTTTAGGTTGGCGCCTTGGTCAAGTAGTAGCTTCACTACCTGCTCATAGCCCCCATATGAAGCCGCCTGTAGTGCGTTGCCGTAGTCTCCACCCTGCGCGTTTGGGTCGGCGCCATAGTTAAGTAGCAGCTTCACTACCTGCTCGTGGCCCTCTTCTGAAGCTGCGTAGAGTGCGTTGCTGTATTCTCCGCCCTGCGCGTTTGGGTTGGCGCCTTGGTTGAGTAGCAGCTTTACCACCTGCTCGTGGCCCTCATGTGAAGCGACGGAGAGTGCGTTGCTGTTGCCGTAGTCTCCATCCTGCGCGTTTGGGTCAGCGCCATAGTTAAGTAGCAGCTTCACCACCTGCTCGTAGCCCCCATGTGAAGCTGTCTGGAGTGCGTTGCCAAAGAATCCATCCTGCGCGTTTGGGTCAGCGCCATAGTTAAGTAGCAGCTTCACTACCTGCTCGTGGTCCTCTTCTGAAGCTGCGTAGAGTGCGTTGCTGTATTCTCCGCCCTGCGTGTTTGGGTTGGCGCCTTGGTTAAGTAGCAGCTTCACCACCTGCTCGTAGCCCCCATATGAAGCTGCCTGGAGTGCGTTGCCAAAGAATCCACCCTGCGCGTTTGGATCAGCGCCATAGTTAAGTAGCAGCTTCACTACCTGCTCGTGACCTCCAGCTGAAGCTGCGGAGAGTGCGTTGCTGTATTTTCCGCCCTGCGCGTTTAGGTTGGCGCCTTGGTTGAGTAGCAGCTTCACTACCTGCTCGTAGCCCCCATATGAAGCCGCCTGTAGTGCGTTGCCGTAGTCTCCACACTGCGCGTTTGGGTCAGCGCCATAGTTAAGTAGCAGCTTCACTACCTGCTCGTGGCCTCTAGATGAAGCTGCGGAGAGTGCATTGCTGTATTTTCCGCCCTGCGCGTTTAGGTTGGCGCTTTGGTTGAGTAGCAGCTTCACTACCTGCTCGTAGCCCCCATATGAAGCTGCAGAGAGTGCGTTGCTGTTGCTGTACGCTCCATCCTGCGCGTTTGGGTCGGCGCCTTGATTAAGTAGCAGCTTCACCACCTGCTCGTAGCCCCCATATGAAGCTGCAGAGAGTGCGTTGCTGTTGCTGTACGCTCCATCCTGCGCGTTTGGGTCGGCGCCATAGTTAAGTAGCAGCTTCACTACCTGCTCGTGACCTCCAGCTGAAGCTGCGGAGAGTGCGTTGCTGTATTTTCCACCCTGCGCGTTTGGGTCGGCGCCATAGTTAAGTAGCAGCTTCACTACCTGCTCGTGACCTCCAGCTGAAGCTGCGGAGAGTGCGTTGCTGTATTCTCCGCCCTGCGTGTTTGGGTTGGCGCCTTGGTTAAGTAGCAGCTTCACCACCTGCTCGTAGCCCCTATATGAAGCTGCCTGGAGTGCGTTGCCATAGTATCCACCCTGCGCGTTCGGGTCAGCGCCATAGTCAAGTAGCAGCTTCACTACTTGCTCATAGCCTCCAGATGATGCTGCGGAGAGTGCATTGCCGTAATAGCCACCCTGCGCGTTCGGGTTGGCGCCCTTGTCTAGTAGCAGCTTCACTGCCCTTTCCAAGCCCCCGAGTGCCATATAATACAACGATGAAGCTGGCCCTTCTTCATCATTTTCGGGTTCATGATTCCATGGATTATCCGGGCGATAAATATTATAACATAGTTTGTATGAGTCTTTTTCATGACATAGAAGTTGCTCTATCAGATCCATCATTCCCTGCTCCCCGCTTTCAGCGACTCTTGCATGGTCTATCCAGAACCTAGCTGAATACCACGCAAACGGGAAACTGCTCCTTGCTTCTTTTGGTGAGGTCGTGTTGTCGAAATGCAGCAGATATGCAACGCAAATCCTAGCTATGGTTGCACTGGCACAAGTGTCCTGGAAAACGTGCATGATATCATTACCAGTCCGATCTGAGGTCAGATATTCTTTGACTGAAAAATGAGCCAGATGGAGCTCAGCGTACTTGGTACTCTGCTCTCCGTATTGTTTCCCTCTTGACACCATAATCACTAAACTTGAGCAGTAACGCATAATCTCTTTCGGTTCTGGCATCCTATTTTTGGGAGAAAAGTATGGACGTCTTTCGACGTTCACTGCTATCACGTCTACGGCTTCCTCGATTCTTAAAGGCCGCTTGGCAAAGGTTAGGAACTGCAGAATCCTTAGTGCGGTCTGCCTGTATTCGTGCGGAATCGCCTGCAATATTCTGCTGTAGGTCTCGTTCAGCGTTGTTGGGAGAGAGACAAGCGTATTATTAAGCATGGGGTAATCCAAGCAGGCCTCCAGGGCATCAATCTGACATGCTGCCCATCGAAACCTGTGTAGCTTTAGTTCACCGGCCTACAAAGCATACGTGACTAGTTATCCGACTCACATGCCGTTTGCCCCTTGGATGAGCTTTTCCTCAATCTCTTCCTGAATGTCTGGACGATTTTGCCACCTCTTCAATCCTTCTCCATCCCTGACCCTAGCGTGAATGTATGCAGAGATATCGTCTGTGACAAGATTGCTCTGGATGTCAATCTTATTTCCTTCGCTAACCAGGTCGCCCAATCCCGATTGAATGTCCTCCTCTGGCCGACTTGTTACAAGCAAGTGTATATTTCTCTGCTCTGAGTTTACAAGTTCTCTGATCCACGAAAGCAGTCCTTCCGCTGGACGCCCTTTGCGTGTAGAGCATTCATCAAGGGCATCTAAAATAATCCAGACATCCTTAGCTTGCTCAATCATCTGCAGAAGAGCATTGCAGAGTGATTCGCAGCTAGGCTGGTTGCTTCCCTCATTAGAGGCTGAAAACAGTGCGTCCAATGGCTTCTGAACATCCTTGCACGTGGAGTAAAGTTGACCAATAAGAGATTTAACAACACCTTCAAGGGATTGTTTGTTCACGTCCTTGAAGTCGAAGTAAAAGTATAGCAAGGTCAGACCAGGAAGAGTCCTCAGGTGTTCGACAATACTCGAGCTGAGGATAGTTTTACCACATCCAGGTATACCATAAAGCCACAGGAAGGAGTTTCGTTGCAACTTCCATGCTGCAAATGCGTCACTCTTCAAGAACCATAGTCCCGTACCTTCCTGGCGTTGCTGTAATGCCTTGTTGTAGTTCGTCGATGGATCTGGTGGTGACAACCACTGAATAATCTTTAGTTGGCGACTGTCAAGATACAGCTTGTCGACAGTAGCTTTCGTATGTTTCATGGTGTCACCTAAAATAGTCACATTTTGTGAAACTGTGTGCGTTATTGTCTAGACAATGTGTACAGTGAAATCAGACAGACTAACTTTTTCCTAAGACATCGACAGCCTTCTCTGTTCGTTTCAAATCCTCTACTGGAACGATACCGAGAAATTCCTTTGCATAAGCTGCAGCCGTTGCAGCGGCGTACCGTTGCCATCGGTCGTTCTTGTGAGAGTCTGCATAGTCACAAATCCCTCTGATGACGAGACATGGAAATGTGTTCATTAGTCCAGCTGCCTCCATCTCAAGACAGATGCAATTTTCGTCAGTCTGCTGAATGATGGAGTCTCTTGTAGTACCATTCTTGATGAGTCCGTTGCCTGAAGCAATGATGCCGTAGTGGATCTCTGGTTCTGTCGAGTCTCGTACACCACGAACAATCTCCTGGTGAGAACCGCAGTCTCTACAGTCAAGGCCTTTAACATGATCGTAGCTTGCTTCAAATAGTCGGTCGTTTTGTTTTCCTTGATGCACGTAGCCGGGCTTCCCATGTCTTGGCTTCCTCATTAAAGGGTTAGCCTCTAACATCTTTTCAAGGATTTCGGGTACCTCGGATGGTCTGCGTTCATGTCGTGCTTGGAGGGTGGCTAATGCCTTGAGGAGCGCCTCTGGTGGCATATTGAGACTGCCTGTGCGCTCGAAATGGTCCGCGCCTTTCACTTTTCCAAGATCGTATTGGATGACTCCACCGCTTCGTCCGCTAGGTTGGCTGACAACAATGTCACCGAGTCGAACATCGTAGCCATCTTCGGGCTTGGAGATTCCAGCGCCGATGCCTACCATGAGCCCAACTCGAATGTTTGGAAAAGAAGAGAGCATGGACGATGCAGTGGTTGCGGCGGATATTGTGCCGTAGACTCCCGCTGGAAGCGATGCAATCACGATGTTGTGATCTCCAATGCTGCCCCATGTGTACGTGTTTTTGTCCATGCGAGGCTTTTCGAAATCAACAGGCTGTCCATGCTCTTCGTCAAGCATCGCTGCAGCTGCTGCGAGCTCCAGCGGTAGCGCGGAGATCCATCCTACAGTATACTCCTCGAGGCTTTCCAAGGCCTTCAAAGCAGGCATTTGTGTGCTGGTGCGCCGTGAACCGCGGCCAATGAATGATTGGGTAGTCTGCGTGGCTGTGTTAGCATGAGAGGTTATGAGTTCACACCAGTGCTGTCCCACTTCTTAATAGCGATCAGCTGGTATAATAGAATAGTCGGAGTAAGGAACAGGAGCTTGTTGTTGGCTCTAGGAGACAGTACCGAATCATAAAAACGAAGGCGGCCTGGTGGGCTGCGCACTATTATAGGAGCTCTTCGCTCAGTTTCAGCCTTGCATAGCCCCAAACCGTACGCGCGCGTATGATGCGAAGGCTGGAGAGGCATCGACCACTCAGCTCGGCGAGATTGAATGTTGAGCTGAACCGTGCAATGATGCGTCAATGCATTTGTTTCCCACACCTGCGAAAAGAGGAGGAAATAAACAGAAAGACATCCTGCGCTTACATATGTACTGCGCTTAGGAAGAAGTTCCTTGGTACAGTGTCAAGCAGACTTCTTCCAGTTTGCCAGGCGCTTGCAAGGCGTCTATGGTTGGGGTGGAGAGAGGCTTCCGAAGGAGCCACAATTAGCGATGCGCGCACAGACCTTCGAAATGGCAGCTGCCGCAGGTGAATCATTGCAAGCTTATTAATGATATTTTACGGTAAAGAATAGGATTTGCTATGAATGTTGCCGCCAAGCGTAGGGAGGACGGCCGACCCGCTCTTGCCCTGACCTTGTTCTGAGACGTTGAAGTTTTGGCGGTCTGGAAGAGAATTGAGGTGCGCAGGTCATCCCTAGGAGCACTGCCAGTTTAGGCTGGGGAATAGAGAAAGTAGAGGCAACTGTCTTGGGCGTAACGTTGTGGGATTGTGATGATATAAGGGTATATACTCTCAAAACGCTGTAGATATAGTCATTGATGCAAAAGAGCGTAAGAAGCTTTGTCAGTCGCACTATCGGCCGTTAAGGTCATACTTTGCGAGCATCATCTGTGGAATAGAACCATGCCTCTTCAGAACGGCCCACGACAACGGCGTTCGATTATTGAAGTCCTTGGAGTCTATATTGATGCTATCATACGCGATAAGCAATCCCTTGCAACTTCCTGTAGAATAGAGCTAAGAGAGAAGATATTGGGGAGGATGCGGGGGTTCGTGGCTGAAGAGGGATATCGTCATGGCTGGGCTTGGCGGATACCATGCTCTTGAAACAACGAACCAACAACGCTGAGAAGACATCAAAGAACCCTAAAAGCGACGCGAGGTATTTTCGGGATATTGAAGTAATTTGGTTTTATAAACGAAAGTGCCAGTATCAATGCACCGGTCAGAGATAGCATTGTTGACTCTTCGAAGTGGCACGGATATCGGTATCGTTCTTCCCAAGTTCCCTCAACATCATCGCTATAAGCTATTATAATTACATTGTAGTTATCTACGGAGTATTAGAGCTCCCATTAATATACACAACCTCCGGAAACAAGGAGTTCGGCACATCCAACCACTCTGCCTCTCCAAGCACGAAATCGAAGAATGTGGACACAAAGGTCCTAACAATGTAGTCCATCCTCGGAGCCCAGATAGTGCCCAATGACGGTGTAATGGTCTTGTTTCTCAAACCTTGAAGATCCACCCAGTCGCCTAGATCAGAGAAATCCTGGTGGCTGCTGCTTGAGACATTTAGCCACTGATACCATCCCGACTGATTGGCGGAGAACGGAGACCAGGACGGATCGAGGGTGGGAGTGTGTTCTGCTCCAGCCAACATCAAGAAGGGTTTCTTGACGTCGGGTAAATCGATGAATAAACCGTCTAGGTTCACACCCCCGAGGATGGAATCCTCGACAACTATTGCGCCAGCTGCTGCAGCACCTCCAAGTGAATGCCCAATGGCGAAATAATGAGTTGTGTTGAACGATGCACCAATCGATTCCACGAACGATGGATAGAGTTCCCTGATTATCGCGAGACTGTCTGAGACTCGCATGTTGTAGACAGCCGTCTGCAGTGTGCGGTTCCAGGATGCTGTGATGTCGATTCCATAGACGCCTTCTGCACCATCTGGAAGCTGGAGGTAGGGAATTTCTCCAGGATGGTCAAGAGCAAGCACTGTGTAGCCTTGGGAGGCGAGTTCAGAGTTCAGCGCATTGTACATGATAGCGTTCTCACCGCCGCCTGGGGAAAAAATTACGGTCGGTTTTTGCGATACACCGTAGGTTGCTTTATCCAGGGGTGGGGCCTGATATACATTCCATGTTGTGAGACTCTGGAGCGAGTTATTTGGATATTGGAGAATGTCGCCCCAGAGTTTCGCGGTCGTGGGATCTAGGTATGGCGCTGTGTTGTTTCCTGGCACGGCTATGGTCAAGGTGGGATAGTAAATTGTTGCCAGTAGAATTGAAGATGCGTTCTGGGGAGCTACGGGGTCGTTTGGTGTGGTGTGATTGAAGACATGCTGCGTGTATCCGACGTGATAGGGACCCGTTGGTGGAGGGAATGGCACGGCAGAGACTGCCTGGATTAACAGGGACGCAAGAATAACCAGCATGATGGGAATTTTGGCATGGGTTTATCAGACAAAGAAACAGGAACTCGCAATCATTTTAATGTTGTTCGCGGCTGGCCCGGCGACATGGTGTCAATCCTTAATGGATTTTAACCTTGTCTTGGCCTTAGATCAAGGCCTACTAGTTTGCCGAATACGAATTTATTCCCGGCAGACTAGCCTTGTTGTTGTAAGGCTCTTTACATTTAGGGTACACTGCTAAGCTCAATAGAGCAGGCGATTAAGTGAATAATCTAGTGTAAAAGAATTTTGATAGAAGATAGCCATACGAATAAAATAGTGGAAACTTGTTAGACATGCGAGTCATGTGGACGTCTTTCTACAATTTCTTCAGACCTGTTCTATGAAATTCGCCATATTAGGAAACCCCCACGTGGTTTTTAGGCTAGCTGGGCACAACTAAAAAATAGTCTATAAGGATTGAAAGTCCAGATAGTACTCCACTATATTCAAAACTATAATATTTATAATAATAGATAGGGTTTCGTAGGCAGGAGATCTGTAGTGAGGGGAGTCTTGATAGGAACTCCATGAATCAACGAGCAGCCATCGGTTTAACAGACTAGATCTCGCTGAAACCTTACTCAAGCCTGCTCCTCAAATTTCCTCACTAACTCGACCACCAATTCCGAGAACTCCTCCGGCTTCGAAAGATGTGGAGAATGATCGCTCTTGATATCCTTAATAATCCAATCGACGCCCTTAGCATTATCAATCATCATCTGCTGCACAAAGATTGGAAGCCCAGTATCATTCACCGTCCTGATATACGCTACACGGTCTTTGAACTCCTCACTATCCCACGATGCTCTAGGACATGGAGAATAGAACGATGTAAGTCCCTGCGCCATGGTGGAAGCAGCAGCCGCATCTGCTAAAGTTAAAGGCACCTCAGGATACAAAGGGGGAATTCGGTCGTCGCATCGAATCACATTCGCATCAGGCTGTGCTCAATAATTAGTACACTTGTATGCATTCAACACTGTCAAAGATAAGAACGTACATCGGGTCTGAGATATGGTGGGAAACTTCCACCAGATGCAGTAAAGAGATCAACTCCGTCCCCGCCTTTATTAAGAATCGCAGCAAAAAATATTTGTCCAATGACACCATTCTTTTTTCCCTGTGCTAAGCGCTCTTTCTTTCCTAACCCAAGCGCGGCAGCACTGCCAGGCACGCCGCCATACGAGTGCATTAGAAGAATGACGTCATGTTCTTCGTGCTCCAGGATCGGCAAGATCATCCTATCGCGGATATAAACCATATCGTCTTCAGTAGTTATCTTCTCTGAAGCGCCTACGGAAGGCAGAAGAGCTGAGTAGGTGGGATAACCGGCTAGTTGGAAGAGGTGGGCCAGGTAGCCATAGTGAGTTGGGTTTTGAGAGCCGCCGGGGAGAATGACAATGAAAGGACGTGTAGATGCCATGGTTTGGTAGAGAAAGTGGAGAGAGAAATTCGTGAAAAGTCTATTGTGTTTGAGAACTGTAACTGGTCGCAGCAAGATGGAGGCAATTTGGATGTCTTCCGAAGTATATACCTAATATGCTACGCCGCAATCTGAGAAGGCACATCGGAGGTTTTATACTGTACAAGTACAAGTGCTTATCCTTGTGTTTTTGAACGTGCTTTTTTCACCTGCTACTTTTGCTAGGCACTCTTTCTTCTGACTTCACATTGCTTAAGTCCGCCGACACTTAGACGTTACACCATTCAATTTATCAGGGCTTGCGACTAAACCGTTAAGCAACATTTTAACGCAGGAGAAAAGACCGTTATTTCTGCGTGCTTCTCGAGGTTAAGAGACTGCTAAGAGGTGCGCTTTAGTGCTTACTATTTCAACAGTCAGCACAGTCACCGCAGTGCCCAAAGCTTGGGAGATCCCTCTGCGAGCCTGAATAGGCAATGATTTGACAAGATGAACGAAGTGCTTCGAAAGAAATATCAAAAGTCTACCTCAGTAGTCGTAAAGCCGGCCTAAATTTCAGATTTACATCAGTTAGTGCAAGAGACTGTATCATGCTACTGCAAGCATCCATCAAGGACTATGATAGAAGAAGGGCTAGAGCTTTCTTTGTTAAACTTGACGAAAAATGGTTGATTGAAAGAAACTTGCTAATCAAACACTGTCTATAGTCTTGACATACCTCGAAGAAAGAAACCAACACAGCTCGTTCTATAATGCTCTCTTCTTAAACTGTACCATTGGACCATCTCTGATCGTAATATAGGCATCCCTAGTAATATAAAGATTCGGATCGCTCCTCCCCCATCCCTGCTCCGGGCTTCCAGCACCAACATGTAGGCCCGGCGCCTGACGCACATCCATCCTCCACAGCGTCCTCGCCAAGCACATGCTTAGCTGCAGAATAGCTACATTTTCACCCAAGCAGCGGCCAGTGCCCTTAAGGAAAGGAGCGAATTGGCGCTTGAGGGTGCGCACATCTTCAATAGTGACAGTGTATGGTTCTGGAGTGGAATCCGGAGAGTCGGTAGGCGGGGACACAAGCCAGCGCTCAGGACGGAATGTGTGCGAATCGCCATAGACTGTTTCCTGGCGCCCGAGCGACCAGTTGTGTGTGCCTAGGATAGTGCCTGGCGGATAGTAGTCGCCGTCGATGACCTGACCACCGGGGAGAACTTCACGAGGAAACTCAGTTCCGCCACTAGGAGCGAGACGCATGGTTTCATCGATGCAGGCACGGAGATAGGTGCAGCTGGAAAGCAATTGTCCCTGAACGATCTCGTCGGCCGAATTGAAGGTTGTCCGGATTTCCCTCACGACTTTCTCGTAGACGCGCGGGTGGTGGGTGATGAAGAACATGAAGGCGCTCGTTGATACGGCGGTTGTATCGGTGGCAGCCACGATCAATAAATTACATTCGGCGATGATATCATGTCTGCTCAGCGCGGGTCCACCAGTTTCTGGGTTTTTGGCTGCATGGAGAAAGTGGAACATGTCAGGTCGCTCGGGAACGGCACCGGTAATCTCACGCTTTTTCTCGGACTCCAATCGCTTGTCGACGCATTCCTCAAGAAATGCAAAGTATGCCTTCACTCCCTTGGGTGTGACGGCCTCTAAGAAAGCATTGAGACCTCGAGGCTTGAGCCAGAGGATTTGGTTCATGATCGGAGATTTCGCGATCTATTTCCTTTGTCAGTGCTAGATTACGAAATGCGCTGAGCTATGAATACGTACCGGGTACAAGAACTGCATATATTTTTCCATGAAGTGAGGAATCTCCTTCAACTTGTTCGGGCCTGGCTCTTTGGTATTGAATTGGGCACCGAAGGCCAAATCACCAAGCAAGTCAAAGAATAAGGATGCGCTTGAGTGCGAAAGATCGTGTGTGCTCGACCACTCGTCGTCGTTCTTTTGGGTACCGAGCTGGAGTTGATTCCATCGATCGATGTGGGCGACCATGAATGGTTCCGCCGCTCTCAAGGAACGCTCAGTGAAGGTCGTATTAAGTAGCTTCCTTTTGCGCATATGCTCCTTGTTATCCGTGCAGCTAAGCGTATTGACATCATTCTCGTTTCGCACCCAGATGGAGTAGAACCCTGAGCGTTTAACATTCGCCTTGACGGCGTAGATGTCGTCGAATGCATCGTATGAGTTGAACAGCACGACGTCGGGAGCGGCCCGAAACCTGCGACCTGAAAGAAAGTTATTTTACGCCCCACGCGATCTTTTGTGATACGAATTACCGTAGATCTGGAATTGCTGCCATGCCCAGATGTGCCGATCACCCTTGCATGCATGGTAGAAGGATGGCCAAGTGGACATGCGTGATAAAAGTGGGCCCGGCACGTGACGGAGCGGGTGGAAGAATAGGTTGTAGATTGCAGTACCCAACACCTGGTTTCTGTGTAAGTCGTGGAATCACGAGACATGTGCATGTGTATAACTCACATAGCTTGCAGCCATGCAAATGGAAAGTGGCAAAAGGAACGTCATCACGAGGTTTTTGCAGGGTATTGTAATGGGACGAAAAGGCGATGTAAGGTTGAAGATATGAAAGTCACAAACGATAAGTCGTGTGTTCTGGGCCTGATTTAGGCAGGCGAGTCGTATTCGTTTGCATGTCTTGCTGGTAGGCAGCACAGTCTCCCTTATATCGCAGCGTCTGAGGTCATCTGAACTGTGCAATTATTGATAGGTCCTTCGCCTGGGTTCTGCGCCGCATTCCACGCCGCATTCATTGCCGGCACCGCAGACAATCGCACTATACAGTCAAACGCGGGCCGACTCAGCCTGGTCCCAGAAAGACAGTTTTTGCCTTGTCACCACTGTTGCGGGAAAATGCTGGATTGTCGGACTCCGATGTGTGTCGTGCATTAGCCATCTGCAATCTTATGGAAGCCTGAGTTTTCCGTACTTGGGTTCTAGAAGAAGTCAAAATGAGCACAGACAGATCCGAATCACAATTGCTTCCGAGAGTTGACTGACGTGCCACGACAGATGCGAATGCGAAATACTCAATCCTACGGAATGTATCAATATGCACGTTGGTTGGAATGGGCCGAAAAGGGGAGGAGGCAACGATGAGTTTCGGACGATCACCTCCGGCATGCACATTGTTGGTTCATTGGGCGGTTACAACTTATTGGACAAGGGGGCTTGCTTCCTTCATAGCTTAGCGTGACGGATGATTGCAGGGACGCAACTGACACTTGCATTCAGATGACAGCTGATGTCTGGTTCATATTATGGAAGTGTTTCAGATGTCCAAATCAGATTATTTCTTATCAAGTGCATGAGTGTATCGTGAAGATGAAAGTTACGTTACATGTTCTCGATTTATCACATCGAAGCGCTGGAGCAATATCGGAGGCTAAAGCCAACAAGATATATTACATGTGTATCAAACAGAGGGTGTATCAATTCTACAAAAACACCAAAAAAATATTCGTTTACAGAAATGAGATGAACCGTCCGCAGCGATATTCATCCGTCCAAAGATTAGCTTTCTGTTTCGCAAGATCGCTACCATGCCAGAACATCAAGTTGTTTATCTGAGTAGATCAGACAATAGATGTTCTGTTCTTCTGTCTTGCATCAACCGTTGTAACAGCGGCTTGGTAAACACTGTGTCCTGAAAAACTGTCCTCATGATTGCACAACTCTGAAGTGCTATTTGTGCTCTGGTTTTCGGTCGTGCAAACTGTGCTCTGGACCTTCACATCTTTCATGTGATAGATCTGTCCACTTGACTTTGAAGATCCCTTGGACGACTTCCAAGTGCGTTTGGATCCTTGGCCAATTCCGAGGGATGAGAGAGAGCTTGTCAGAGTCGGGCCAAGGTACTTGCGCTTCAAAGGCCGCAGTGATGGGAGAGTGGCAGAGATAAGGCAGACGGCCGGTTCAACGATTGTCCCTGAAGAGATCAGTTAGTGCTTGCTCAACTATATTAGTTAGATCGAATACGCGGTAGATACGTACACGTCAATGTTGTGATACAGTCATAAGTCGGATCTTCAAAGATATTGGTCACCCAGAAGTTGTAAGATCGCACAACTGTTGCGACCAGGCCACTGCAAGCTGTCAGTCTGAAGTAAATATCATAAGACAGAGATTGACTCACAATGATCCGATAAGAAAAGTTAGGAAGAGGCCGATCTTGTTCGCCAAATCGATCTGCAAATTATATATGGCGGGTAACGGCAATACCAAGATGATCAAATCTGCAACGATATTCGGGACACTGATCCAGCGATAGGCAGCCATGATATCTCCACACTTTCCGCCTGGGATCGTCTTGTCCCATTGGTAAGCAAATGGCCTACAGTACGACAAACTCGTTATGATACCTGCGGTGCCCCAGAGAATGAGGCAGATGCCGATAACGTACACAGTGCGCCGGTAGATTCGTTGCTGGGAGAAGATGCGCATGTACATCGCCAAGATAGCGAGCTTTGGGAAGAACATTGAGGGGAAGTAGAGAAACTCTGCGGCTTTGGACAGCTTCAGCCAGTTTGTGACTGTGTTGGGAGAGAAAACCATCAGTGGCGCTACATGGCGGCCTGCACCGCCAATTTGGATGAAGACTATAGAATTAATGAGCATAAGCTGGTCAAGTTATCCATGATACAAGTGCGTTTCACTTACAAATTGTGATGATGATGTTGCCTATACTGACAATATAGGCCAGTGGCATGAACCACCAGAACTCGACCCCATTCATTGTTCCACTGATCCGCCTTGAAAAGCAAAAGACTGCCATGAAGAAAGTCTGCAAGACGATCAACGCAATACATGTGTCTAGGAGTGGACGGCTTCTGTCCACACTCGCAAGGCTGGTCAACCAAACAAGAATCTCTGGAGTCATCTGCTCCGGGCTCATGGTTGCCAGCATCTCCGGGGTGATGGTTTGCGACATTTTGGTGCGAGTTTGTAAAATTGAAGATGTAAATTTTGAAAGTAAAAAACTGAAAGACTAAGACCGACGAGAATCTCAGCTTAGGTACGTATACCTCAATCCAGTGTGAACAGGATACGAAGGATCCACTAGAGCCTGGGGGCTCCAAGATTATCTAGAATCGGGGATTGGGTCGAATCATAGGCGCGTAGACAATCACAACACACGCACTTCAGGGCCATTCGCATTGACCGAGAATTGCGATGGATTCCGTACTTCTGCTGCAGTTCTTTTACCTGGACAACATCTTGCTTCTAGCCCGATGCAATCCTTGTTGAACTCCGACATGTAGTGTCACATATTCTACAACCACTCCTTAACGTCCTCCTCGCTTATTTTGGGTTAATATAATGTTCTGGAAGGCCAGGCATTCTCGGGCATTACGATATGCTGCTGCGGCCCTGTAGGACTTGGTGCGTATGAACGTCTCCAGGATACTCAGCAGGAGTATTACCCGCGACCCATGTATTGGGTATATCATTGGGTACTGTAGTGACTGGGAATTCGACCGTATATAGCCCCGTTTGTTATACGTCCGCGGGGGGCCGAATATTGGACATATCTGATTCCTTCGATATTGTTACAACGGCGTCTCGTTATTGCCCTCGGAACATGAAAGATCCGTCAATGGATGGAATACTATTTCGAGATCTAGTGCTTCTGTTACCCACCCCAGGGGCATGGAATACGCATCAGAGTTACTGCGTGTAGACCTTGATCCGCGACAGTGGATCGACCCGGATATGCAAAATGAAGGTCGCCGCGGGCCTACCCGCACACCAGCGAGGCTCCAATATATTACTAGATATCATCAGATCCATTCTTCTCAATGTTTTTTTAGTGATACCTTTCAGAAAGATTTTGTTCATGATCAGATATGCCACACATGTCCAATCAGAAAGGAAAAAATGAACGTCCATAGTCAAGGTAGACTTGGATTCACGGCGCGATAGCAAACGATCTTCAAGTCGTATTCCAATGCCCCTAACTCGAAGACAGCGTTTCAAAGGTTTAGACGCGCATCTAACCGCGCTTTGTTCTATAGGCAGATCATAAACAATTTAAACACGGACCCCGTGGACTGGGGAATCCCCGTGGATTTCCCAACTATGTTCTAGAACTATGCCTACTCGTTGTTGCATACGCAATCTCAAGGGCTTGAACCAAGGTAAAATAACGTTCGCGCCACGGGGTTGGGACCAAATTATCAAATACACTAGTGACTGAGGCATCATCCTGTTGGTTGAAAGATGGGCTCGCAAGGGTAGGACAAAACTGTAGGCGAGAGCCAAGAGATAAGACAGTGGTGAAGGATTGCGCAATCGGAAGAAATATATTAACCACATACATTAAGCCTGTGCAGCACACCCACAAGACTCCGCCCCCAAACGCTTAATGGTTTCCCGACAGCATGGAACCGATCTGGCCCATTTGCATATCAGGAGTCCCAAATACGTGAAATAGTTAGCGCGATTTGATTTTCCGCGCCTAGAGGCTCTTGATTGGGAAGCATCATAAAGCTTCTACATGGCTGGAGATGTTAGGATTCCAATGAGATGAATTCAGGTTCGAAGCAAAAGTTCAAAACTGCCTTGTTGGTCAATTTATATTCGGCTTCCGCTACCATGTCAGCATTTTCGTGCGGTCTGCATCATGTAAGACGTCCTCATCTGGATTCGCAGGATACTCACTAGATGGGCGCATCCGGCACACTGTCTCGGGAGGAAGGCCCCACTGTACTACAGACAACTCTGGGTAGAGTTGGCATTTTGGAATGACCGCTGCGAGTGCATGTGGGAAAATATGAGTTCGTGGAACTGGAGTCTGGGTCACGGAGTATCTAATAGTGACTATTGGATTGAAGCATTTCCCGGGATCTGGATTTAGCGGCATCACGTTGTTCATCCGTCGCAAATCAGGAAAAGGCCATATGACCACAGTTTCGTCCCTTGATCCCAATATTTGAGTCAGTGGGATAACGCCTTTTTCTTCAATAGCAAGTTTCAGGTCCCTGCATTCTGGCAAACGTTGCGATGTCTTCTTCCACTGATGACCAATACGTTCGAACATCGATGAATCTCTATTCGGATTTCACGTTCGAACCGAGCTTCGACAAGGAAGAAGGAGAACTGAAGATGAAGAAGCTGTCTGATGAGCCACAGTACATCACTGGCTGGTTGCTTCATCTTCTGACGCTGTTTCTCATGACGGCAATCTTTCTCGCCACGATGGAGTCGTCGATCACCAGTACCGCCGTTCTCGACATTACAAACCAACTCGGAGGTTACGAAAAAAGCTCATGGCTGTTCACGGCATATATGCTGACATATTGCGGTAAGTGAAACGACCTGAATTATCGGGTACAACGCTAACTAAAAGATAAGGTTTCCAGATGGTTTGGGCAAAGCTATCGGACATTACTGGTCGCAAAACTGCTCTCTTGGCGGCACTGTCAATATTTACCTTATTTTCCGGTCTGTGCGGGTCGAGCAAGACACTCACTGAGCTGATCATGTATCGATGGCCACAAGGTATTGGTGGTTGCGGGTCCGTCGCGATCGCGCAGCTGTCATTTTTCGAACTCATACCTGAATCGAAATGGCCGGCATATGTGAGCCTGGGTGCTGGTGTCATGGCACTGGCATATGTTGCTGGTCCGCTGCTCGGAGGAATCATCACGTTGCATGGGCACTGGCAATGGATATTTCTGTTGAAGTAAGTAGATTCCATGACGAAACTATGCAAAGCACTTCACTGACAGGATTAACGCAGTGCTCCAGTTGGTGCAGCACTACTCGTTGGACTCTACTTCACCTTTCCCAATAGAATTTGGGCAGAGCCAGCTGCTCGAAGAGAAGCCAAGATCAACGCAGATAGGAAGTCTGGAATCGAGAAAGAGCAAGAAGGCGTAGTCTCTCAAATGAAAAGAATCGACTTTTTAGGCTCGGGTCTCCTTATTGGAGCTACCACCCTCCTTGCTACGGCACTACAACAAGCTGCGATAGGATACAAGTGGACATCAGTCTTTGTTCTGCCATTGCTTGTGTGCAGTTTCCCTTTCGTCGTCGCATTCTTGACTTGGCAATGGTACATCACTACTCGTCGGACAACTCCCGAACCGGTATTCCCTTGGCGCTTTTGTGTAAGCCGGGTACAATTGGGCATGATATTGTAAGTAACAATTGTTACTCATGTATATTGTATTGGGTGTTGATTAGGGTTTAGGGAAACATTCTTTGTTGGTGTTGTATTCTCTGTTCTTCTTGTTCAAATCCCACAACGTTTTATGGCCGTGCATGGACTCTCGCCAATGGCCGCAGCCACCCGCCTCCTTGCATTCGGTGCATTCGTACCAACAGGGTCATCGATTGCTGCTGTCCTGATGGGGAAGCCAAAGATTCCTCCGGTTTGGATCATCCTTGGTGCCATCGTCATGCAAATTTTCGGTGTTATTTTCCTGTCCCGGCTGCCTGTATCTGCAAAGATCGATAATTCTCAGTACGGACTGTTGTTCCTGACCGGAACAGGGATCGGTTTGGTGAATGGTGCTTTGGTGTTGCTTGTGCCATATGCTATGGAGAAAAGAGATCTTGGTAGGTCGGTCTAAATCGCCACTGTTCATTTCTCACCGAACGTTTACTAAATATGTTCTTCAGCGGTCGGAACAGCAGCCATGTCTCAATTCAGAGTACTCGGCGGCCTCGTCGGAATTGCAATCGCAACATCGGTGGCCACTCCCTATATACGCTCACATCTTGCCGCTATTGTGGATCCGGGCCTCGCTCATGATCTACTAGAAAGGCCAGAGACAATAAGCAAGTTATCAGGCGAACTGTTGCGGAGTGTAGAAAGTACTTTTGCAAAAGGATACAACCTAGAGGTCGCAATCTTGATTGGATTTGCGGTGGTACAATTGCCAGTCGCTGCACTGATGTGGACAAATAGACGAGTGGATGGAACACATAATCAAGTGCGAGAGGAGCAAATTGAGTAGATGATTACTATACAACAGGTTGACATTGCATCAGAGTGTATGCTGGGAAGAATAGTTATAGACCAACTTAGAACTTTGAATACAGCAAATCTTGGACTTCAACCTGACAGGATAAAATCCGTGGTCCAGACAGATGTTGCCAGACGTTTCACATGTGCCAAACTACTCAACGTCAATATTGCCAAGTCATCCAAGGCATGGCGTCCAAGGCACAGTTCTGATAAAGAGTCCAAGACACGTATCACATTATTTGCACGAGCTCTGCGGTGAACTCTGGGCTCCTACTTTTCATATCCGTGGCAAGAAATTTGCACATGCTAGCGCCGACGGAAATCACAAGCTTTATTCCCGTAATGACCAAAGTGATAAACCTTTGCATCACATTTAGGATTCGAGATTATGGATGACGCAGTTGACAGGGCCTCGTGCTTGAACGGCCTACTCCACTCACTTTGAAGTCCGCACACATTTTACTTATTTCCATTCTATTTCCTTGCTCATCTAGATCTCTTTAGTCGGACTCCGCTCCACTAAGAATCGGTCTTCGCAAATCGCAAATCCCAAATCCCAAAATCCTCCCAACCGTGAATTTGGAATTATCCCTCAGAAAAACGATCAACCACACAACTTCTCGATTCATGATCCTCCACTCCCTCTCCCCATCTTCCCCAGCGCCCTAAACAACTAGCTCGAGTCATACCTCTACTGCTCCGCGGCTCATTCGCCTGAATCATTTAGCGCGGCCCCAACCTCGCACCCGAATCATGCATGCACACGTAATCAACACCTCCCTCTTCGGCCGAATCCATTTGCATTTTTCCGTCCGCTATACAATCTAGGTCCTAGATAACGAGGCGGCAAACGGCACTAATGCGTTTGCGTCGTGTTACTGCGTGCCGCCCTTGAACGACTACAGTGGACAGTGGATACTATGTATCGTGTTCCTGCAGCGATGGAAGCATGCAGGCTGGGATCATCCCTTCTTGTATCGTATACACAGGGGGATCGTAGACGATGACAAAAGACGAAGGGGGAAGTTGTGGTGTGACACCGTTTCCTAGTGCTGTGTATTACATAAAGTGTAGTGATGGCCAGATATTTCCTCAGGAGAGATGGTGAAAAGAATGGGATGGAATGGAAGTTCTCAGTTCCGGGACCCGAGATCCGAGATCTGGTCGACGCAGATCGTGTGTGCTTTGGTAACTTCGATAGCGCGATGGAATTTCTGGATCCGCGAATCCGTAGTCACGGAACTGGCTTGGATTGCAATCCCAAAGATGATAGAGATGAGGATCATATTTTCCGTGCACTTCACTGACGGGGAAGTGGGATGTTGGATGCATACATGCGAACCCCTATGTTCCCAAGACTTCGCCTCTCTGGTACATCCTCAATCGAACTATGTACTGGCACTGTTTCTCAACAGGGAATCGCTCGATGCTATTTCTCAACTCGCTGTAATTAGTCTCTGGCGTTGACTACCAAAAGATTCTCTACACTATACCTATTCTCGGCTTCAAGCATTCTGACCAGAAATGCACCTTATTTCGCCATGGTTGACAAAATAGATCAAATTAGTGGGTCTACAACTCAACCAAACACCGTGAATAAGTCATAATACTGTCATTTGTCTATCTTATCCTATCCCATCTATTTATATACACATCCTCTCCACAATCCCATCCCTCCATTCCCCCAATCAACCAGGACCTCCACGGGAGCGCGCATAACCGCCACTCCAACTCAGCATCGCACGCTCTTGCGCGGATGTGCATTTCTTTTTGGAATGTCTATGTCCATTGTGATGCAATTAAGGCCGTGAAATATCCGTTACCTCTTCCTTTCTTCTTTTCTATTTCTTTCTTCGTCCTGATCTTCATCCACAGCGAACGAGCGCGCGGGGGTATATCCAAGCAATTCTGCCTCATCTTCGAGCCAATCCTGAAGACTCAATTCAACCCCGAAGCCAATAGATCTTTCTTCCAACATCTTCCCTCATCACTCCGACCTAACCTCAAACTTCCTCTCTACCGAAATCCCTGCCTCTCTCCCATTCCCCGAACTTGCTGCCCCCGCAATCCCACTCCCATTAGCACCAGCACCCCCCATCCCCTGTCCCACCCTCTCACTGCTCGCCCTCCCCCTCCCTTCGGGATAAACCTCCACCCGCACCTCATGACCACCCGGCTTAATCGGCTGCAATTGAACAACCGACGAAAGACTCCCATCGTCCGCATCGTCACCAAGCTCTGTAAACGTATTCAAGTCCCTGCTGTTGGGATTCCTCTTCTTCCCCGAATAGAGACCGCTGTTTCCGCTGCCGCTGTAGTCGTATCCGGTATTTGTGTTCGAATTGGACCCGCGCCGCCCGAGCAGCGGTCGCATCAGCGGGATACAGGCGAGAACGATCGCGACGGCGGGCTCGAGGCCCGAGAGTAAGGTTGCGAGGACGCCGGTGTAGGTCATGTCGGTGAAGTCGAGGCCTGGGAGGAGCGTTTGGCGGTAGATGGTTATTACCCATGTGCTTTAGATTGTTAGCCAATCGTTCGCGCGAGCATAGGAGGAACAGGAAGGAAGGCAAAACTTACCCAATACCGATACTCAACATCGCCCCAGCAATAATCTTCTTCCGCAGCGCCATACGCAACTTGTACAAATAAGGCATCGGCAATATAATCAGCATCAGATCCGTAACCAGATTCACCATGCCCATTGCGAAGTAGAAATTCGGCTGGCTGCCACAGGTCCCCGGGATCGTGAAGTCCCAGTTGCGGGCGAGCGGGCGGCAGATGAGGAACCCGGCGATAACGTTGCCAGTGTTCCATGCGATGATGAGGGCGCCAATCCACTTTGCCCATTTGATCATCGAGGGGACGGGGATGAGAGAGGTGTACATGAGCAGGACGGAGACCTTGCTGAAGCAGACGGTGGCGTTCCAGAGGAGAGCAAATGACATTATGCCCTAGGTGAAGGTTAGCTGGGACTGTCAATGAGAAGGAATGAAAGACATACCTTGAAGAAAAACGTCGCAGTATCAGGTCCAAACCGTTGATAAATCTCCATGGTGTGGAACCCGAAGCCGCCATGAGTGACGAGGATCATACAACATGAATGCAATGCTGTGTTCCATATCTGCATCCAATGTCAGCCTTGTACCACATGAAAAACACATGGAAGTGAGACCTACCAGCGCCCCGACAATACAATAATCACTGTAATCCAACTTGGAAGCGATATGCTTCGCAATCAGCCTCAATATCACCGCCACAACCACAATAAATATCGATATCGACGACGATACCAATAGGCCCACCTGTCCACTATTCTCAATAGGAACAGTCGTCGTCATGATGGTACTGCTCTCTCTATCTGTCGAGCCTCCCACAGCTCGTTCAAAGGAAAAGAAAAAAAGGAACCAAGGAATTTTCTCCCGACAGCGCGGTGTATTTGGGTCTGTCAGTTACACAAACGACTATAAGGGTCCAACACGACTGCAATGAACTGCAGTTTGGCGTTCGCTGTATGTATTGTATTCGATCGATTCGGTTCGGTTCGTTCGGTTCCGCAGCAGCCAGCAAAAAAGGTCCTCGAGAATTAAGTTTGAAAGGGCGCCGTTGAATTTTATCCCGTCAAGTGAACACTTGGGCCGCAAAAGCACGTTACGCCAAACCGTCTTCAGCTTACATTCGAAAAGTGCCGGAGCGGCTGGGAGAAGCAAGACAAGCCTGGGTTCTGATCTCTCCTGTTGGATGATCCTTTTCCTGACATGAAACGGGAATCCCTGGACACAAAAACAAAAGTCTGATCTTCGCCCGTATCAGGGAGGTGGAGTGAGCGCATTAATAGAGGCTGGCATGCCTAGGTAGGCACAGGTACCTGGACGAGATGGGACTGGGGGGCTTGGGGAAGGAATTAGCGGCTGTGCGTGCGGCTCGTGTACTGTTCCTTTTGGCGACGGTGGCCGGGGCGGGACATGCCTTCGCGGCGTGTGAAGGGACCCTCCAGGGCACGTGGGCGTAGATTTGATTTCGATTTTCGTCTCCAGAGAGTCGTACGAGAGATCAATCCAAGTGAACGGTGCCTATGCAACGATCGAGAAGAGTGGAGATCGTTCCTCAAGAAAGAGGGAGTGAGAGAGAGTGGAGAAATGTTGTTCTCGTGTAACGAAATGGGTTCCGCCTCACTCGCACGTCTCCTGCGATGTCGGTTGTGGCATCCATTCACAGGCCCCCAATGACGGAAAAAAGACGTCCAGCGCATTTTCTTTTCCCATTCGTCTCACATGCTCGTTCAACAATCCAGCCACAGGATGGGATAAATAGGATGAAAAGCCAACCGCGGTGTCTGAAGCACGATCTAGAATTCGCACGAGTGACAGGCAATCCCATCCCGTGTCTGTTGGAATCGGGGCGCCGCTGCACTGGTATCGGCGCCGGCATCGGCAGGACGCAACCGAGCTAGCTCCGGTCTGAGACGAGTTAGACACTGGGCTCTGCGCAATGTCGTTTAAATCTCTCGTTGCAATCTAGTCGGCTGGTGTTTAGTGACTTGACTAGGCTCCTTCGCCTGCTGGAAGATAGGACTAACTATCTGCAACGCTACCATTAGAAAACCAGCTCTTGGGAAAAGAAGAAGCAAAGGAGAAGATTTCTTTTGGTAGTCTTCTGACCATCGAAGTCGAACAAATCAAATCTTCTCCCAGGTCGTAAGCATGATGGCCTGCACTGACGTGACCCCCGGGTGCATCATAGAGCAGGGGGGCCTTTCAAACAGGTGAGAAGTGGGAGAAATGGGAGAATTGGGGAGAGTCTGCTAGCCTCTCAGCAACCCCCCAAAACCACCAACCCACATTCGACCCTGTGTGCCCGACCGGAAGCAGAGTGGGAGAAACGGGACGTTGGCTGTCACCCTGCCCCGCGGGCTGATTAAACCAATTGGAGACTTTTCCCACCACGCGCGGGCCACGCAGGTCCAGCCCGCTTGTGCCTTTCAAGAAGTGCCAGGGCGCGCCACCGCGGCAACTCTGAAGGGACGGCACGTCTGCGGTGTGCTCCCTGAATAATCTACGACGAGGCCTGCCGCTTCGAAGGTCCAGTGGGGGGAGAGCGTGCGACTAAGAGGGCCAGAGATGAACCGTGTGTCGAGCCGCCACTTTTCCAATCGATGGCCATCGAGCTGAAGACGATCCTATGCCCTTTTCGACTTCGAGGTTTCAATTGGCAGTATGGGCCCAAGTGGAGCACACTATGTACCTGGCTAGGATGGGAGCTTGAGGCCAGAGGGAATTTGTACGTGCTGCCCCCCTACCAATCTGGAGCATTATCGTCGAACCGTGCCCACGTATACCGTACGCCGGTTGGTCGACCTTACCTTTGTGGGCCGGGTTATGCGCGCTTTAATGCACATGTTCTTCGAGTTGTGAAAGGTTTCATGGAGGGAACAGAGTCGGTGAGGGGGGGCAAGATTCCCAGCTGTTCTTGCGGTGGGCGCAGTGTGCCTGACCCGGCTCTTCGTTTCGTTCTATCCTTCGACTTTGCTTACGAGCAAGCGAGGCGGCGCGGTTGTAGTACTTGAACAAGCTGGTGTCTCTCCGAGACGTGTCCAAAGTCTGGTGATGGAGCTTTAGCCTCGCTGCTATCTGTTCGATACTGTACTCTTGGTGTCAGCGCCGGCCTCCACCCTGCGCTGCTGCCGTCAATCCACGCCTCGCTCACGCATATGGGTAGATGGCAGACGCCACCAATCCCAGCCTTGATGGAAAGCCCGCGGTTTCGTGTCATTAGTCGGCAGTATGTAGCCAGTGTGGCCAAGCCGATTTGGCTCCCGCCTTTGCCTAAGGCCATTAGCAAGAGCAGGACTGCGGAAGGTATAAGGAAGTCCCAGGGCCTCACTACCGCGCGGGGCAGTGCCGTGTATATCGTGCCTATCTCCGATCGTTCCTTTCGCCGTCTTCAGAATGGGTTCAGTTGCTCAAGCCAACGAGGCCAAAGTCGCCATCATCACTGGCGCAAATGTATGTTGGTTCATATTGTGTAACACTGCACCTGGTGTTGCAGTTGGGTGCCCGTCTAACTGACCTCTCACCACTAGAGCGGAATCGGCTTGTGGCTCGCCGAGCGCCTTCATAAACGCGGTTACCGCGTTGCCCTCTCTGCCCGTCGTGAGAAAGAAGGAAAGGAGATCGCTGCCACCATCGACCCCACCGAAGAGACAGCCTTCTTCGTGGCCGCCGACGTTTCTTCTTACGAGGCGCAAAGCAATCTTTTCCGCACCGTGTGGGCGAAGTGGGGTCGGATTGACGTTCTGATTGCCAACGCGGGGGGTGTTGAGCGCGACACCAAATATCAGTTCGCCCGCCGCGGTGCAGCCATTGACGACCTGCCACCACAGCCGCCGACAAGCTGTATCGATATCGATTTCAATGGCGTGTTATATGGCACAACACTGGCAACGCATTTCATGCGGCACAACCCGGGTGGCAAGGGCGGCAAGATCATTGCAACGGGCAGCATTCTCGGCGTCTACCCCGTCGCAACCTTCCCAGAGTACTGTGCTGCGAAAGCCGCAGTGCACCACTGGGTCAAGGGCGCGGGGCCTCTCCTGAAGGTCAAGGAGAACATCACCCTGAATTGCGTCATGCCCGGCGCAATCGAGACGAATGCCTTCCCAGGCTTCGCGGAGGCGTTTTTGCCCCAGCACATGACAACAAAGGAGGTCTTGCTCTCTGCGTATGATCTCTTCCTCAACGATGAGACGAACAGCAAGTCGGGAATGACAGTCGAATCCGCACATGACAGAATCAACGACTGGGGACATCCTGGTTACAAGGATGGAGCGTACACCAAGCGCCTCGAGGCGGTGTACGAGCCGTGGTTTGAGATGATGCATGGCGAAAGAAGTGAACTGCCACAGGCATTCCAGGGCCCGCCATACAAGGGGCCTAAGATCATCGCCGTGACCGGTGCCACTGGCAGTCAAGGTGGTGGTGTGGTGAACGTGATGAAGAAGGTTCCAGGCTGGAAAGTCAGGGCTATCACAAGAAATACAGAGAGCGAGGCGGCGAAGAAGCTTGCAGCTGAGGGCATTGAGGTTGTCCAAGCAAGCTTTGACGATGAAGACTCCCTCGTCAAGGCATTCAAGGTACGTAACTGCGCACATGCCATTGAAAACATATACATGTTGCTCACCAATCTTGCTAGGATGTCACCGCGATTTACGCCGTCACCAACTGGTGGGAGCATCTCTTCCAAGGCAAGTCGCAAGACGAGGCTGGCGAGATCGAAGAAAAACAAGGAATGAACATTGCCCGAGCGGCTGCTGCCACATGGACCTTGGAGAACTTCATCTGGTCGACGACTCCGAGTGCGAAGCGCCAATTCAATGGCAAACACCTGACCCCGCACATGGACTACAAGGCGAACGTCGACGCCAGGATTAAGTCAGAGTTGCCCACTTTGGCCGCCATCACGACGTATCTTTACTTCGGATATTACCCGCAGAACATGGCCTTCTTTCCTCTTCTTAAGCCGATCGAATATGTAAGTGTGACGGAACAGGTCAATCCACCTTACTGTGTCCCATGCTGACTTTCGTGTTTCTCAATAGCCTGGAAATGGCCAATGGATTCAGACAGTGCCTGCAAAGGCTGATTCAAAGATCCTGCTCTCCGGCGACATGACTGTCAACCCAGGCATCTGGGTGCGACAAGTCCTCGCCACGGGCCGAAAGTCCCACGGGAAATACGCCAACGTAGCATTGGAGAAATGGACATTCCAAGAGATGGTAGACGTATGGTCGGAGATTACCGGCAAGAAAGGCGTCTATGTTGAAACCACAAGCGAGGCTTGGACAAAGCTGTGGGGCCCAGCTGGTAACGAGCTGGCTTTACAATTCAAGTTCGGAGAGCTATGTGACCCATGGGCAGAGACTGAAGAGTTCATCAGTCCAGAAGAATTGGGCATTGACAAGAATGAGGTTGTTGGATTTAGGGGCACCATCGAGGGCTTGAAGCACTTGTTTTAGGTACTGGAAGTACGGACTGCTGAAATACCCATCTGTAATCCTCCAATTGAAATAGTCAAGTACTGTCAGAAACATGAATGAAAAAAAAAGTATGACTGCAAAAGATTGACATGTCGGATGCCCGAGAAAAAACAAACATTGGACTGATTGTGTTTATGACCTTCAGGTAGGCTGGGATATTGGACCAGTATCGCACATTCTCTCTAGTTATACATCTCGTATGTAATACCATGGAGAGGATCGGAGAGTTCTAGGGAAGCACTCGTCAGTAGTGGATAGACAAGCCAGTCCAATTGCTCTTACCAAACCAGGTCAGCCCAAAATCCCGGCCAGAGGCTGGTGTCAACAGGAACTGGGCAATCTGCCCTTTTGCACAGAGGACATCACCACCGACAATCGATATCACACCAGTGTTACCGACTTCAACGGTAGCAACCCACCCGGTGACTTTCGGGTGGTTGTTCCAAGTGTCGGTATACTGATTGATGCGTGGTTCGATGCTCCAGATGTTGAAGGTCAGAGGCGGTGCGCCCCAGAGCTCCCAGGGTGCACCACGGCTTGGATCCGTGCTGATATAAAACCCGATCTTGCATTTAGAGGCGCCATTCGAGGGGACATCAAATGAAATTTCGGTGTTGATCTGCTCTGGTCAGGATATTGACCCCTTCAACGGAAGACATTGGTTAATCTTACGTCGTGTTGGACGAACGCCTTCTTTTGTGTGTTCTGTGGCGAGTCCGGGGAGTTCTTGTGCAGAGGGATGATGAGAGAAGGCAACCGGGTTATTATCAGCGTCGCGAAGGCGTTGAGCCCAAAAATAAATGGGACAATGAAGACTGATCGCATACTGCTACCGAGGGTTTTGTTTCCGTGATTTCGAGGGTTGTGTGATTTGTGGTATATTTCTGAGCCGGTTCGGTACTGGAGTGGATTCTTATATGCTGTTGACCTGAGCAATTGTCCATTCCTTTGGTACGACGACGTACCGCCCTTGCATGCTACATTGGAGTAAACTACATTAGAGTAATAAGGTCACAAATGATGCCGTGTGACCAAAAAGATGTTTGTAGATTTCAAGACGGATGTGAAGGCCGACCTCGTGTAACAAAATATCGTTGCGTTCGGTCTAAACTAAGGTTTGTTGTTGACACAACAACGAAAGGCAATTTAAGACATATGCTCGAGAAAGTGGTTCCGTCACATATAGCAGGATGCGATCAGAGTAAATGATCTAAAGGCGTAGAAGTAACTGTGTCGATATCAATACAGCGTCTGGGAAGCGTTGTCACGACGCCTGCGAAGCATGCTAAATTGTGGCAAGTCTTGATGCAGTCGTAATACAATGCAAGACCTGCCATTCCATAATCAGTATTACTAGGGGATTGACCGGTAATATTTGTTGCTCTGTCCACACTTGATTTAGATCTGTGGAGAGGTAGGGGGAGTGGACGAAGATAATATGGTCGACGCTACGGTCACTAGATCCGTGGCGAACAGCACCAGCTTCTCAAATAAACAAAGGTGCCGCAACGAGACTCAAATTGGTCTTAGAAGTTGCTGAAATAATAAGGGCTAATTACTTGAAAACAAACGGTTGTGTCAAATGTTCGGTCCGTAACACACCTTGGGCAGCGACAGCCATCGGCAGCGTCGTGCCATGTGATTGTATCCGGGGGATTCAAGGCTCTTGTGAGACGACGAGCACAACCCGACCTATTTGAAGATGTGACAGGAAATAGAATGGAAATTAGTGAGGACGTTGTCGCATGCTATCATCTTCATAGATGAAGGCGGCGGCGATAAGTCTAGACTAAACTGTGCAATCAAGTGCCGGGGAAACGACGAAAGTGTCATTGGTGGAGGAGGCTTAGCGCAAATATCGCGTTACGTCATTGCTCACTGCAAAATTAGCGACACAACACACCATCCCTCCGCATCCAAGACGAGGAATTCTACCTAGGTATACGACTCTTGCAGGGCAGGTCGACGATACCGTTCTCTCATGACTGAAATGGGCACGAGTCCCGTATCGATATCGATATGCGATTGCCGTCCTCGTTTGCCACCCTGAGGAGCCTCAGACGCCCAGCCCTCACTCTCCAACCCCGGCTTCCTCTATCCGCACCTCGCAACCTCCACCTGGCACCTCCATGGCTGCTCGACGACTATATCCCGAGATACCAGCTCCTCTCGTCGATCGATGCCGCTAAGAAACGTTCCCTGGCCTATGCGCACCTCCGCGATTGCAACTTGTGTCCGCGACTCTGCGGGGTAAATCGCTACGAGAAGACAGGTGTTTGTCTCATTGGTGCCGAGACGGTGAAAGTCAACACCATTGCGCCGCACTTTGGGGAAGGTATTTCCAGATCCCGCTAGACTTGGGTGGCCGAGCGCTTAGATGAATATTGGATACTTGTACCATGCGTAACAAGGCTAACAATTCAATGTACCGCAGAGCCCTGCTTCCAAGGCCACAATGGGTCCGGTAGCGTCTTCTTCTCAGGCTGCAATCTCAGATGTGTGTTTTGCCAAAACTATGACATCGCTCATCAGGTCAACGGATTCGACCTGACGCCTGAGCAGCTCGCTGAGTGGTACATGAAGCTGCAGCAGGTTGGCCGTGTCCACAACATCAACCTCGTCACACCGGAGCACGTTGTCCCGCAAGTCGTCCTCTCGATCCTACACGCTCGCGAGCTTGGTCTACAACTTCCGATAATATACAACACGTCGTCATTCGACTCGCTCGAGAGCTTGAAGCTTCTGGACGGGCTAGTCGACATCTATCTGCCAGACTTCAAGGTCTGGAATGACTCGACGAGCAAGAGGCTACTCAAGGCGGATAACTACACGGCGACCGCTATGGAAAGCATCAAGGCCATGCATGCTCAGGTGGGCGATCTGTGTTTTACTAGTGATGGTATAGCGAAAAAGGGCGTCTTAGTGAGGCATCTTGTTATGCCGGGCAAAGAAGACGAAGGGAAAGCCATTGTTGAGTGGCTGGCACAGAATGTGTCGAAAGACCTCATGGTGCACATAATGGAGCAGTACTTTCCCCGTGCTCACGTTGGAAAGCCGCGCAGGGGCAAAAAGCATAGCAAGGATGCAAGAGACGAGGTGATGGAGCCTGGGGGATTGCCAGCTTCGGCGGAGGCCAAAGCAGAGGTGAGGTATGAAGACATTAACAGGCCAGTGGATTTGGATGAAGTTGCCTCGGTGCGGCAGGCGGCCGAGCAGGCTGGGCTGTGGAGGTTTGTCGAGGCAGCCAAGCACGGCGGCTTCAACAT
The DNA here is from genome assembly GCA_020744415.1 of Dendryphion nanum. Taxonomy (NCBI): domain Eukaryota; kingdom Fungi; phylum Ascomycota; class Dothideomycetes; order Pleosporales; family Torulaceae; genus Dendryphion; species Dendryphion nanum. The sequence continues at coordinate 178,491 of JAGMWT010000004.1, read as the reverse complement.
ATGAAGCCCATTGGTTATTGGACGCCCAGCCTGATATGCATGGTGATGGTGGTACGACTGTTGCTGACTAACATGTATGGTTGCTTTGAGCGTTGATTTAAGGTTATGCTTTTAAGGTTTTAAGGTTAAAAGTGGAGGACGGAAGGGGCTATGGAAGGCTGGAAGGAGGGCGTGGCCATCGTGACTGCGTCGACACTTGAGGCCGCTCGTGCCATCCCAAGAGGTCTTGACTTCACGACTTCGCTTTGTCTCTCCTCTTTTATCCTCTCTCGCCCTGTCACTACCACTACCACTACCACTACCACTACTACTACCACTACTACTACCACTACGCTTGGCTCACACCATCCATCACCCATCAATTGCATTTCTATGATGACCGCAACAACCACCAACACCCAACCCGGAGTCGCTACTAGCCTACACCACATTGATGATATCACCTCGACAGTCCAGCAGCTGCGAGACGAGCGTGACCTGTGGGAGGCAAGAGCCTTACAATACGAAGCCGCGTTCCAGTCCCAGACTGCACGCCTCGATGAGCTGCTCAACATTCTCGTTGCCACTCAAGCTGAACTCGAGAATGAACGCCTTGCCGGCCGTCATGTCCAGTGGCATTCTGACAGCCCTCAGAAACCTGAGATGAAGCCAACGTCAGAACTCTCCAGCCCCCGCACGAGCTTTCCTCCCACGTTCCCCGGCGACGGGCAGCTGGATCTAGAGCTCGAATCCAACTCTTTTGCCAGCCGCGAGTTTCGCTATGCAAAAACCCTCCTTCAAGGCAAGGATTATGACGCTGCACTCGAGGAAGTCGACCGAATTTTACCTGGACCGCTAAGCAACGAGGCCCGTGTCGAGGCCCTCCTTCTGAAGAGTACTATTCTTCGAGTAACGGGGCCCAAATGGCTCTATGACGCCCTCGCCCAGTGCAGTGAAGCTCTGGACCTCTGCCATAGGCTCTCGGACCTCGAATGTCTTCTCCCCCAGGTTCAATATCAGCGCGGTCTCTGCTTGTTCCAGCTTGGAATGTATCCCCAAGCACAGAAGGCCTTCGCTGCTGTTGGCAATACAGAGCCATTCAATGCCAAGGCAGTCGAATTCCGGAGGTCATGTGATGAGCAACATGAGTTTGACAAAAGCTTTGCAGTACGAAGAAGGTCGGCATTTGACGAGCATCGGACGTTTAGTGATGGTGAACTTGATCTTCGGAAGGGCGCTCATCGTGACGTGAGTGTCTTCACGACGTTGTGTCCGAGCCCTGGAGGCCTGCATCTGACTCTGGTGCACACTACAGATGAACAAGCGTCATCGCATCAGGACTCAGGTGCGCCACATCTCTACCAGTACTTCGAAGAGGTCGCCGAGGCTGTCTCTCCCATATCGATGGGTAATGTCTCGGAGTGTGTGAATGCAGAGCATCAACTCTCAACCCTTTAATCGGGATGCATTTGGAGCATTCGACTATTCCGCGGGAGTTCCCGGCGGTGTGTTTGTGTTGTACAGGACTAGTCCCAAAGCCTCACCGCCCAAGCCCCCCTTCGCTTAGAGGGAAGCGGGCGAGACTTTTCGAAACATGGTGGGAGGAGCCCGCAGAATTTTCTTTGTCCTGGTACTGTGTGCACGTCGTCGAACCTACTACCATTATTGTCCGATAATCTATTGCCTTTCAATCTTCTTGCTTCCTTGTCTTTCTTTGTCCGCTTCAGTCCCGTGCAGTGCAGGACAAGCGCATTGTGCTGGTTCGTGAGGGTCATGCTTCCGCGGTGATCTCGACACTTCGCCTGCGGGCACAACCCTTCTCCCGAAAGCCCATCAGATCTTTAGCACGACACCATGATACCACAACGACACCCCATGCCTGAGGCCCCTCTTACCCCCCTCCGGAGACGGCACTCCTCAGATGATGTTTCCCTATTTCTGCCATACGAATTGGAAGATATACCGCAGATCCCGAGTCCCGCGGGTTCATTTGCTAACGATCTCGGCGACCGTGGCATGCGACACAACTCGCATGTAAACACACCCAGCCGTACGCTTTCCAGCGATATTGTATCTTCCCATCGAAAGCGCGCAGTATCGCAACAGAGGATCCCCGCAGCATGGAGGAATGATTCTTCCAATACACCTTCCCCGCAACGCCCTCCACCGAGACGCCTCGGTCCAGAACGCTTCGACTTCCTCAACCGCACCAGCGAGAGTCCTTCGCGGAAGTCATTGACCCCCGGCAGCCTCAGAGAAGAATCAAAGAAGCCTTATAAAGGCCCCAACTATGTTGACGCATGGCGGGCGTCGCCCTCCCGGTCACGAACCTGGGCGGACTTGCCCCGCCGCGACTCCTCGCCTGATTTCACCCAGAGAGGTCGCCAAGACTCCGTGAGAGATGTGTCGCAAGGGAGCAACGCAGGTCCCAAACAGGGCCCTCTAAGAGAACGTTCAAAGACGGGAGTAGTGCCTCCACCTAGACGTCGTTCACCATCTTTGTCGTCCTCTAGTGACGAGTCCGACTCGATGGAACCTGACGATGACGACCCATGGAGTCCATTTCATGCAGAGAAAGACGGCGATGCTGGTGAGTTCCCAGCCCTAGACTACTCGCGCATGTCGCCCTCTATATATGACCTCAATTCTGATTTTCCCCAGCCGAATCCTTCTCTCATACTATCGAGCACCACCACGTCCCCCGACGTCGCCTCCTTTCCCTTCCCTCCAACCTCCAATTCCCCACTGATCTCAGATTCACTCTCTCGGAATTCATCTCCAAGGGAATCACTGCACCGTCCATGTACATGTTCCCCATCAACCCTAAATCGCCGCCACGCAGATGACGAAGACGTGTCAAGAAACGTCTCCGTATCTCCGCATGGTATCTGCCCACCTCGTTTCGCTGATTTCATAGGCGGATTTTACGATAGGCCAAAGACTTCTGTTGCAAATCACAGTCTTCGTTCTATTGCCATTCCTTCTACTTTGATCGTAGGAAATACGAATACATCTCCATCCCCATCTCCCTCTTTCCCCCCATTCCTAACCCCCACCTCATCCCTCCCCCTCCGCATCCGCTATCAAACCCTGCGCACCGCGCTTCTCCGCTGCACTCTCCTTTCCCTACCTCATTACCACCTACCCACCATGCACGACTCGCTACCGACTATACAACCACCTTCCTTCGCCCCGGATCATTGTGCCCGGATCGTTTCGATTATCACTCTCGCCCTGCCCATTGCCGAAGAACTGGAAGATCACGCGATCCAAAGTAAATGCTGGTACTGGCTTGGTCGCGCGGAGACTGGACGCGAGAATTGGGAACAGGCATGGGTTGCTTTTGAACAGGCCTTGCATTTTTGTGTTGAAGGTGGAGAAGAACAGATGAATCTTGAAAAGTGGGGGGAGATGGTAAGGGAAAGGGCGTTGGGGATGGAAGAACCAAGTTTCCTGGGTTTGAAGATTGGGGAGGAACTTTATGATATGGCGGAGTTGGGAATTGAGAGTGAGGAGGAGGAGGGGAAAGGTGGTGCCGTGCAATGGCCGCTTGCGTGGAGAATGCCGACGGAATTGCAGAGGAGGGCGTTTACGGAGAAGGAGAGGGAATATATCACGCATGTGCCTTGGGGGATGAAGAGGCTTATTGGGGACAGTGGACGATGAAGAGGAATTAGATTTGATGAGGCGGAGCAAATGAACTCTCACAGCGGCTCGTGAGACAAATACTTGATCGACTTGCGAATTGACCGCGAGAGAAATCGTGTTCCGGAACCTAGGATTCGAGGCCGGGCCTGCATTCACGGCTATCTCTAGTGGCGGTGACAAGGAAGGGGGGGGGAGGAGGAATTGAGGACATTTTTGGGAGGGCTGTTGATGTTTCTGTCGTCAGAATCCGATATTGACGCTTTTGTTTTTTTTTCCTTGCTTTTCGGGGTTAGTTTTGGTTTTGGTTCTGGGTTTCTTTTTTTTGCACTATGTGGTTTTGGCTTGTTTTTTTTTGCATATTAAGCGCGGTGTTGGGGATGGAGGAGGCATGGTGGAGAGGGCAGATTGGGAAATGGGGATGGCATATGCATGGATTGGTATGAAATGGGGCGGGGTGGGGTAGGGTGGGTTTTCGTATGATTGAATGGTTACGCTGCTTTACGCTTTTTAACGCTGTGCTTGGATGGGTTTGGTGGAGTGAGTTCATGATGTATGTGTGTGTGTGTGTGGTTGTGATATGTGATTGGTCTGTTCGTGCGGAGAGTGGTGTTGTTTACAGTGTCTTCCTCGATTTATAATGATCATGTCAACATAGGAAATGTTCTCTTGGAAGACGCTACGGGAAATGGTTAGGCGTGATTTTGAGAACTGTGTGAAACGGCATTCGGGTCGTGGATTTCTTGATGTGTGTTTTCCATCCTGTGCTATGGGGACTGCGGAGATATCAGGACCACTGATTACAGATTCACAGAAGATAAGGAAGGAAGGGAAAGTGGTTGAGTGAAGTCAATGCTTTTGTATTCGGTGTAGACCGTATTCATGTATACCCTCCGCCTAAAGGCCATGCCTGTAGCCATATCTGGGAATCCTATCAACTCTCGAGCCTTTCCATGCTCGCCATACACACAAATCCGCCCCCATAAAGAGAAACAATTGAAACAAACTAAAAAGATTAAAAAGAAAACAGATGTGGAATTAGGGCAAAGAGGAGGGAATATAGTGAGGCGAATGGGTAATAAACTAAAGTGTTGTACAAAACCAAACTAGGAAGCTAAAAAAATTCAAATGCTTTTGGGTATTTTGTATGAAGGAAAGAAGAAGAGAAAGAAATGGAGGGAGATAGTGGAAGGTGAAGGAGGGAGGGATTTCTGGGAGATATTAGTTGATTTTTCTCATCGAGGGGAGTAGGGAGTGTACGTACGTGTGGGGGAAACACAAATCACCACCATAGGACGGAAGCCGTGGTGAGACATATTTGAAGTGAAAGAGAAAAGACAGTTGCCAGAGCGCGCAGCTTCATAAGCAGATTTTCAACCACGATCTCTCGGTGACGAAGGGGGAGAGTCGATATAACGAGGGGCGGCAAAGAAAATCGAATGAGAAAGAGAACTGCCAGAGCGCGAAGCTTCTTTGGCGAAAATTGTCGATGGAAAGAAGGAGAACTGAGGGATTCGTGGGGCCATTACATAGTCGGACCAGGGTCGCATTTATGTTTGATGCGATTGGCAAAGGGTTTCGATCACTCGTACATGAAAAGAAATGTTGAATGAGAAAACTCTGAATGGTGTTAGTTGATGTTGATGTTGGATACGAAGCAAACAGAATAGATCTTACTGTGAACGATCTACTCAGAAGCCTTCTTGTCAGGCTCCTCTACGACCGGAGTCGAAACGGTCCCTTTAGTCGGTGCGGGCATCTTTTCCATCGGTGCAGTGCTTGCAAGACTCACTGACGCTGTATTTGGTCCTGGCTTGGAAGATGCGACCGCACTGCCCGTGGCGTACCTAGAGTTCACAAGGCCACCACGCCTGGGATCGTGAGAAGACGCGATGCGTATGTTCGACGTTCCCTGCCAGTTCTGATCACGAACTGATACTTGAGCTTCAGATCGCGAAGGAGTAACAGGGACCACTGCGCTTGCAGCTGGTGTGTCCTTCGACTTTGCTCTGCCTCCGTGGGTGGATTTGTTGGAGGGCGTAGCCTGTAATTTGGCTGTATAGTTATTCTGCCAACTATGCTCGATAACCGGCGCTAGAGGCGCTGGTTGTTCCTGCGTCTTTCCATTTTCGCGAGCCTGCGGTATGGAGGATTGAGGAGTCGATGTTGCTTGCCAATTGTGCTCAACTACTGGCGGTCGAGGCGTCTGTTGGCCATTTGCCTGGGTACCTCGTTCAGCTTGGCTTCCGGAGGGCTGGGGGATCGGAGTTGACTGTTGCCAATTGCGCTCTATGACAGGAGGTTGAGGTGCCTGCTGCCCGAATGTACCACCCAGCTGCTTCGTAGACTGGTGCCCCTGTTGATATACCTGCTGGGCCGAAATTCCTTTCTGGAATGGTGACGGGTTGCGATTGTATTGAGCAGATGGATGATTGCCATGGAAGAAAGGTGATTGAATCATATTCTGCTGCAGAAGCGGTGATTCTGAGTTCTGACGGGGGCTTGTAAATATGTTTTGGTACGTCGATGGGGTTGTTGTTGGCGGATTGACCGTTCGGTCAACGATGATGGGCTCTACGATTTCAAATAATGGATCCGGGCGGAACTTCATGTCTCGGATCAGCATACGTGATAGACAGCGCATGGTCTCCAGCTCGACCGGGCTCATGGCAGTATGTCGAAAAGTCGAGTTGGCTATGTTGACTTTTGTCTCCAGCGCCTGCTTCTTCCGCTCATATATAGTCGCGAATGCGATCGATGGCTCTGCAGCGTTGATACGCTCGAGTATCTGAGCAATGGTGTGGCCAAGAAGTTCTTCGCATTCGCCGGCCACTACGCTCTGTAAAGTATTGGCGTACTCTTTGTTCCCACTCCATGAGAAGGAAAGCGAGCGCAGCCGTTCGTCAAGTTGATTCCTCCTCTTGCAAAAGCCGTTTATATGTTCTGATAAGGCTTCAGCATAAGAAAGACTCTTCTGGTTGATCGTATCAAGCTGCTTCTGGAAATCGGTCTGATTCGCTGTGGTTGATTCCGATAGTTGTTTGTCACTCTGCTCGAGCGACTCGAGCCGCTGTTGAATATCGACGACCACTTCGCTTTGCTTCTGATCGTAACTCTTGCTCAGTGAATCGACGCGGTCAATCAAGGTCTTACGTTCTTTGGCAATCTTCTCAAGATCGATTGCGATAGCTTCTTCTGAAGAACTGATTTTTATGGCCAAAGCTTCCACGCCTTTGGCGATGACGTTATTGACCGCAGTGAGCTCGTCCACTCGCTGCTGGAAGTCATTGGACATACTATCTTCTGTAGACTTGGAGGCTTCCTTGGAGGCCGCCACGCACTCCTCCATACGGGCGTGGAGCTTGTACCCATTTGTCACAATCTCTCCGATCTGCTCCTGGATAGCCTCAAAGGACACCTTGCTTTTGGACGCAGCAGCCTCGCTAGACTCGGTAAGTTGACGTTCGATATGAGTGAGCACATCTTGTTTTGATGAGCAGATGCGTTGCTCCATGGTCTCATTGCTGGCTTCCAGTGCATTGACGCGACCGAAAATCTCCGAATTCTTCCATATACTAGCGACTAGCTCGTAAATAGCTTCAGATATCACAAAGTTGTTGCACCGGGCCTCTAAGGCCTGACCCACTGCGCGATTGTGTAAGACTAAACTCGTGACGTTGGTCATTGCGCTCTGGAAAGAGTCTTTGTGGGCACTGAGCTTCTTGTCCATATTGTGGATACCGGATTTCAAGGCGCCAATTTCGTTGTCGATGTTATCGATGTCGGACTTCAGGGCACCAATTTCCTCAGCATCATTGATACGTGATTCAATGATGTCGACTCGATCACGAAGGAATGTCAAGGATTCTTCAGACTTCTTAAGTCCATCCGCATTTCCACCCGCCAAGTTATCGATTTGGCACTTGAAATCGCTGGCCATAACACTCGGGTCAAATCCTGCAAGGCGCCGTTCTTCTTGCTCCAAATGCTTCACGCGCTCCGTGAGATGTGAGTTGGTGGAAGTAAGCTTTTCGACCTTCATCTTCTCCTGTTCGGCGATCTTTTCAAGTTTCTCAACAGTAGCTGATAGCGAATATAGACGTGTGAACGCGGACGTGAGTTCTTCGCTCTTGGTCTTGTCCTGCGCGGCGACTTGTTGCAATGTTCCAATAATTGCCGCAAGCGAATCAAGACGCTCATTAGTTGACTCGATGCCTTGGACCGTTGACTGTTCGGACTTCTCGACTGCTTCTGTGAAATTCCTTTCGATATCCTTCATAGCAGTTGATGAGTTGTTTATGATGGACTCGAACTCATTCTTCTGTTCTCGAAGTCGTGCTGCGATTTTTTTCGCGTTACTAGCAACGGAGCTTTTTACCGTGTCGACGTCCGCGTGTAAAGCGGCAATGGCAAGTGTGTGTGCTGCTTGTACGTTCTCCATTTCTTTCCAGATACGCCAGCTCTGTAACACCAACATTGCGATAAATAGGATTACGATGACGAGATTCCCCCATTCACCGGTCGCAACATCAAAAAGAGTGGCGTGAAAAGTATCATGAGCTGAGATCATAGCATGAATGGCGGATGCGAATGTGGATTGGGTTTCCTGACTGTACGTATCCATAAACGAGGACGAAGGGCACTGGCCAGGATGGTATTCTATGGGTTCGAGCGGAAGGGTGGGACGATGAAAAGGATCCTTGTCGAGATGGCATTGATGGTCGAGAATGTCAAGGAACCCGTCCTCTTTCAATGCTGCCACAGCATCATGAGGCGAGCATCCTGCCGCAGAGAACGGGGTGACCGGTGTTCCGAAAAATATTTCTGGCACCGCCATAATGGGCGGATAATACTGAACTTTGGCCTGAGTGATTGACCAGGGGCAGTACCAGAACATCTTGCATAGGACAGCTTGCAGGACTACAGGCAGTGACCACGCCACAGCCAAGTTACCAATGCTGGTCGTGTCCGTCATGGCGAACGACGGTTGAGATCCAACTGTCGATGATTCTCAGAGAAGCTGTTTGGGTGCAATTTCTTGCGAAAGGGCCAATGGAAGGTAGAATAAGAACTCAAGAAGCGGGATTGTGGTGCGGAAATGATGCTCTCAGGTATGTGTGGAGATGAGAGCGGGTTCAGAATTCTATGTGTGAGTCGTGTATTAGCTTGAATTTGCGTTGAAGAAATGTTTGGAATCAATTTGAAGTGATTGTTTTTAACTTACGATCGGTTGTTTGCTTCGTTGGCGGGCTGAGGGCGCGCGCCTCGATCGCGATGAGAAATCGGGATCACTACACGTGAAAGCTTATTCTCGGCTTTCTTGCGAAGCAGGTGGGACTAAGGATGCTGGCAGGCTTTCAGTTCGTCGATAATTCGAGAAAGCCTAGGGCTGTGGTGGTGCGAAAGAGGTGGAAGTTCTGGAGGGGAAGGTGAGAGAAACTCTTATATCTGGCACGAGGACCACCCAGTAACCCGATTCGGTAATAGAAATTATAGGGAGCAGTTTACAAACAAACCTATGCAACGTGCAGCGGCCAGTACTAGAGGGAAAATGAGCTGCTGCGCACATGCAACACGTGAAAGCGAAGAGCAAGCCAGTGGTAAGAGATTCTTGCCCATGGTAGCAACAATGAGTAGGTACTACTATGTGAATAGATTTTGCGTAGATTACGAGTAGTCAAAATGAAGCGTTTCTATGATACATATAATGATGAGCAAATGAGACAAAATCTAGGCTGCTATGCCATACAGTGCGAAACGGTGGGCAAATAATCTCAAATTTCCAAAGTGAGTAAGTAACTGGGAAGATTACAGACAATTTCATCACGGTAGGCGATGAAACAGGCAACGAACACTGTAAAACAATATGATGATTCGAATCACTGACCTAGAATTTGCCTAGTCCACACTAGCATACCTAGATACTTTAGATGCATATCTGGTGTAAACCATCAGACAATGGGATCGTCGTTGCAATTCCCGTAAAACAAATATACAATGTTGTAAATGGAAACTTGAACTACGAATACCGATCACTGTTCGTTATGAAAGTGAGTACACCTTAGGAAGAGAGATTAGAAGGTGTGTTGCAACTATCTTCCTCGATTCAGGGTTTGGATTTGGAAGAGCACTATTTAGTAAAATCTTTCCTCAAATATGAAGCAGATATGTACGATTGACTATGGAAACATTTAATACCTAACTTCTGGGTTCGCGTCACATTGGAAAGCGCTGGATCCAATGACATCCAACAGGCGAGGAAAGGGCGTAGCAATCGAATATTGGAATTTTTCATTGGTACATTCGAGTAGTGATCGCAATCGAAAATTTCATAGACCTACAGTCCTCACCTGTCCATTTCGATATGATGCATTTCCGCTTTTCTGAATGGTGATGAATTGAACTCGTACTTTAGGCTCATATATATACAAAATGGTACGCGAAGTTCGGAGCCCTACAAAGTTATTGATTTCGTGATGTGGATTCCTAGATATACAAGGTCATTGTGAAAACCCGCTGCTCCTTTGTAAGTGCAAACATTTCATAGCAAATGCTAGACAGGTGCTTTCAGGAGCAAGTGTGCTGGATGTCAGTTTGATACAACTTCGTGGTCGAACATTGTTTGTATAAAATGACTAAGAATCGCCTTGATCAGTGCGCTGGACTTCAGCGATCAGCCTTACTGATATCTTTTGACAGCTGATGATTATGTCACGATCATTCGCCCTACCACCAACAAAAAGGAGGATCGGCGAACCCGGGTTAGAACGTTGTGCCAAGTATTCTAGAAAATGTATTCCCCGAGTGTCCAATCCTTAGTTGCGCACATAGCTAAGCAACCGGGACTTCAGAGTACTATATATCCACTAAGTACCAAGGTTGGGACTCACCGCCATAGGTTAATGCTTAGGTGCAGCCTCAACTCCGATCAGCCTCATCGGAACTATCCAGCTTCATAGACGGACTAGTGGAAGGCCTTGGCGTGTTTCCATCGCCCGATTTGTCTACTCCGTCCTGGGCAGCATTGTAAAACTTGACAATCTCACTGTAACACGAGCGATCCAAGCTGAACCCAAGCCTTAAACACACAGTTACCAATGCTGACACATCCACTGGCCCCCATCAGACAAGCCTTTAAATAAGCGCGCATAAAGGTGCACATGGATCTTTCGATTGGTCAATACGAATGATTTAATATAAGGCGTTGCCCAGCTCTTGTGGGCAATTTAGCCAGGGGACGGCCACTCCGATCTCCGACAACAGTGCACGTTAAAAAATTCGACAGACCACCTGCATACTTCCCACGAGCGCATCTTGTCCTTCGCTCCCAATATTTTGTCACCAAGTCTAATTTTGGAAAATACCATGCGACTGCTTCTCAAACGGACCTTTCCGGCACTGTGGGTGGCTGGCGCCGCTTTCATGCTGTGGAAACTTGTTTGTCTTGTCACCAACTCACCTTATCCTATCCATGTTGTGATCTCGGAGTCTATGGCACCTGCATTTCACCGAGGCGATATTATATTCCTTTCAAATTGGGAACACGAAATTCGGGTTGGTGATATACCAGTTGTTTGGTTCAAGGAAAAGGCATTGCCGATGGTGCATCGAGCTGTGAAGATCAATTGGAGACAGAAACCAGGCGAGAATATATTTGAGTACGAAACTGTTTTTCGGCGATTTGAACTTAGTTACTGAGTTTGCGCAGGCAGCTTATACTCACGAAGGGAGATAATAATGAGTTAGATGATGTTGCACTATACCCGACGGGGCAGAATTTAGTACGTAGAGATCAAATCGTTGGACTTGTGAGAGGTTATCTGCCATTCTTGGGATGGATATCACTTTATTTGAAGGAGAAGGTGTGGATTCAGTATGCACTCATTGGAGGATTGACTTTGATAAGCATGATTGTTTGATAATATTCTAAATCACAAGAAGCAACTACACAGGATCAATTGGCCATGAAAAATCAACAATGGAAATATGCGTCTACAGACTATCTGACAGTAGTCAATAAAGAATGGTGGATCTTTGGATACATGAGTCGAGGCGTGAGCCAGACGAAGAACCCCAAAACCCAAATATATCCAACGACTTTCGAAAAACTCTGGACATTTACAAACTTAACTCTAAATTGTGAGCAAATGCTGGACTGAGCCATTTCGATGAGAGGAGAGAGCAGCAGAACCTCGCATGCAACAGCCAGGAAACAACCCCAAAAGAAATAAACGTCGCGATCTAGAGCAACATCACCCATTTCCCATCCAATCAGTGCATGAGAAAACCCTGATACACTGAATACAAAAAAGGCGACGAACAGCTTCCTCACTTGAGAAGGAAGATTCGCAAAAATGTACTCGCTGATGACTCGTCCCCAGACAACCGCAGCTGGCGACATGAGTCTATGCCAGAAGCGCCCCCAAAAGCGTGTAATCGAATACGCATCTGCCGGATTTCCAAAGAGCAGTGGCCATTCTTCTGGCTCATCGAGCTGAAAAATGTTGACGAATGAAACGGCCATGATTGCATGCGTGATCTCTAGTTGGAAGATGGAGTCGAATATCCAGATCACTGACAGAAATATCCGGATCTGAAGCTCATGTGAAGAAACAGAACCTTCAATGATTCTTCTGATTATGGGCTCTTGTGCGGGAGAGAAGCTTTGAAGTGTACATTTCGCGAAAAGTATCGGCATGGCAAGATTGGCGCCAGTTTTGAGAGCGAAAAGTGCCGCAACTTTCAGAATCCGATAAACGAAGAAAGAGGTCCGAGATTGGGACCACTTGCTCTTGTCTTTGTCTTGCAGGGAGTGCAGCATTCGTGGATTGTTGTAAATCTTGTACGCTGGTTTGAGATTCCAGTTTCGGTTACCAGCGTCGTCGACCTCAATCTTTAACGGTTCGTTGATTGCATAACAAATGATAGGGCCGTGGAGAAAAGTGATGATTACCAGCATACCAAACTGATAACTCAGTCCAGGTATCAAGTCTAGGTGATTGATGCTGTGGAACGATATCGCAAGAAAGCTCCACATTGGAATGAGCATGATTTTGCGGCGGTGAAAGTTGAGATAAAGACTGCAGAAACTCGATGCCATAGCACATCCGTAACATAAGATAGGCAACATTGCCTTGAAGGTAGATATTGCTACTGTTTGCATTGTTTCTGCGGAAAAACTGGGGAGGTTTGGAAGAAGGCTCAACATCGTGAACTGAAAAATCGTGGGAGTCGGGCAGACCTTGAAATCTCTCACGGTATTGGTATTAGCCCCAACATATAGGTGCAATGAGGGTGTCGTGGACCGAAAGGCGGACTTGAGTATATTTCGACCTCGCTTGATTTCTTAGCGATTTCCCAATGTGACTGGCGGATGCGGTGTATGCCCCTTGGGACAGTGGCCAGGGTTGGCGGCTGACAGTACAGCCGCACAAGATCGCCAAGAGATCCCACGGTCCGTTTATGCATGAGCCCGGCCCCTGAGAAATCAGATCATAGAAAACTGATGTGATCCTTACGAGGTCCTTGGACATATCAGGAAAGTCAGATCACCAATCCACGTGCGAACGCCCCAGCTCCCGCGGTTATGCCAAGAGTTTTGAAATACAAAGCTAGGCTAAGTCAGCTTGGGCCTCCAGCTCAGCAGCAATATGGGCAAGTGACTAACGGTTCCATTGTTCGAAACAAGAAGCAAGAAACGAGGGTCAAGACAATCCAAGCATTGCTGACCCCATCCCATTTTCCATAGAGCAGCTTCGAAACTCCGGTGGCATGATTACACATGGCGCCAGCACCGATATGTAGATTGATTTTGTATACCAACACGGGGCCAATCTCATTTAGAACAGTCTATCTGCGTGACTATCACAATACCAGAGCATAACTCCGTGAGATTATCATTTCCACCAAGGAGTACGTTATCCTTGGCCAACAGAACACGAGGCTTGGAGTCCCAAATGGGGAGGATATGATCGAAGTAGAAACAGAATACACAATATGGAATGGGGGCATAGGCACTTTAGGGAAAGACATCACCGAGAAACTCGACTATAAAGAGGCCGTTCCATCGAAGTTGAAGAGAACACCACAGCACTCAACAATTCACTCTCCAACAGTCTCTCAACTCTCGACACTCCTTCCACCGCTCTTTACTTCCAAAAGTTTCTCGCAAACTCTTCACTTCAATCCATCAATATGCGTTACCAAGCAGCAGCTGGCGCCGCCATGATCGCCGGAATGGCTCTTCTCCAAAGCTGCCCTGCTCCAGTCTGGGCCATTGTTCCTGCCATCGCGGGTATCATCGCCCAGACCCTTGAGATTGTCGTGGATCATCTCGACAAACGCGAGGATGGCACCACCACCACCACCTATGGAGATGAATTCTACGCTGAAGCCATCTACCACAGTGAAAGGGCTGTTCTTGAGGGTCGTGCTAAGTACTGCGTAAGTCTGCTACAACGAACCCTGAAATGGATTTCCCATTGCTGACTGATATCAATCTAGATGCCTGTCCCCAAGGGCATTGGTGAGCATCTCATCAGGGACTGCTGCAACTCTCTCAAGAGCGCTCGCATCAAGATCACCGGCAAGAACCCCAAGAGTGGTAAGTTTCCATATTCAACACCCAATCCCCCATCCACTTCGGACCATATCTGACATCTTTCGCAATAGGTATCAAGATCGAGGGCATTCCTGCCAACTGCATCCCCGTTGTCCCCTGGATCGACGGCGCCGGTGCTGTTCCTTACGCTTGCGGCTCTAACTGCATTCAGTACTCCAATCTCAGCAAGGATGAGTACAACCACTTGAGGACCTCTTTCTTGAAGAAGCGTGGTTAAACGGTTCTTCATTGGAATACTACAATGAAATCACACATAGCTGCATGGAGGCTGTGAGCTACAATTCGATCTATTTCTTTGTTTCTTTCGTCCCCAGATAGTTTTAGAGTTTGTTGGTTATACTTCTTGTCAGTAGTTTCAGAATAGAGATGTTTTTTTCTATACTTTTTTGCTCATATTGTACCATGTGCTACCAGTCTCCATCCTTCGGATTAACAATAATTTCTAGGACATGTGCATGGAACGTGATATTCAGATTCACTCTCATTTATAAAGCTTTATTTTGGAAGATTTATGATCAAGATGTTACGTGGTTGTGGTTACTGCATGATATTCTAGGTTTTTGGAAAACTACGAAGCTAATTTAAACGAATCACTTGATCTACATAGAGTAGTTTCTCCTGTCTCATAGGTATGCCGAGAGTTATCAGAACTAAGCTCCTCATCATAGACTCAATCGCCTCCAGTGAAGTCGGAGCCGAACTAAGGTGTCACTCCATCTTCGAAGCACATGTCAATCTCTATTACCATTTCTTGTAAGGGCCAATAGTAACACAGATATGATTAAATATGAACTAACTCGAGTCGCTGCTTCTCAAGAACTCCTCGAGTACCTCAGTAGGTTTGTCGTTCGAGGCCTGTAGGACACCAGTGTTATCGTTAGCTCTTCCTTTTGCGGCGCACTGTGGAAGTTGTATGGATTCAAGGCCCTGGAACCGAGACACTGTACTGGTTTGCGACTCTCGTTACTGTCTACGGATGTTGCAACTTCGAGTCGGAGTCCTGGTGAGTCAGGTGTTCGAGTCCATTCGTTGCTTGCAGGTTTTCTGTGCTCGCAAAAAGAGAAATGTGGTGGCGGGATTGGGGGTTTGAGGAAAGAGAAATATCGGATGACAAAAAATGTAAAATGTATTTGAAGAAGTCATCGATGGCGCTCAGCATCTCTTTCTTGATAGTCAGTGATAAAGAATGTGTTGGTGCTAGGACACGAACAAGAATGAATCGAGGACATTCGTTTTGAAAGCCGGTGCCACAGTGTTCTCAATTAAATTATTTTGTGCTGAAAAAAATTATTACAGCTTTTAAAAGTGAGAGAATAAGGTAGGCGAGACTTGATGATTTACTATCGTGGAAAAATACAGTCTTCTTTTCCACTTTAGTGATGCTACCTAATGGGTCGTGTTCAAGTTCAACCTCATCCATCTTTGTACTATAATTGAGAAATTTGTCTGCAATGGTGCGGTATCTTGATTAGATTCGACAAATTGTGGCCGCCGTACCGTCTATTGTCAGCTGATGATCCTGCACTATCTCCACAAACCTGTCCGAAATTTTAAAGATTGGCGTTCATTGTGAACAGATTGAGCCACTCCAAGTGATTCAACTCTGTGATTGAGGTCGTCGTTTAACCCGCCCCTTGAGAGTGGGCCGATGTTTTGATTGAGAGAGGGGGCAATTCCGTCACGAAAGTAGAGGCGAACAAATTGAATTTTTGTGCTCATTTTGTGGTACATGTCAACAATGTGTGCATCGCGGTGGAGCAGCACTTGCAAATTGAAAAATCCGTTCAGTCTCCGGGATGAAGAGATGCTGCTGTCTTGTTTGTTGCGGCAGGTCTCTATTGTCGCTCAGAGTACTAGTGGCTGCGGATGTTTACTGATATGACAGACGCGTAGGTAAAAACAAGTGAATGCTATATCACGTGAATACGCGAAACAGTGTTGGAAATCCACGCTAATTTATCTTGGCATAACCTCTCCCACTTCTTAGAAGATCTTCTGTTTGTATTTATTTCTCATCACCCTTTCATCGCGCCATTTTTCTTATCAAAAGAACCTATCCTACCAAACTTCCAAGTTTGCATACCTGTGCATTGCTAGGCTATCCGATCTTCAATCATCAAATCCAAACGATATCACGAAGTTTCTATTGAAGATGCCGCCAGCGCCACCCGGTTCAGGTGCACCAAACAGCAAGGGCCAGGATGGTAACGATGGCAAAGCATATAGTAAGTCACCAGTGGAACATATCACTTTTCCCGTTCTTCAAAATGGAAACGCCGGCGGACAGAGGTTTGTGTCCTAATGGCTATCGAGACTTTAGGAACACTAATATCTTGGAAGTTGTTCTAACACATGCCCTCTGCGTGGTGGAAAGTGAAAGAAACCCTAACTGCAGCCGTTCTTCACAACTAGAGAAAGGCTATACTAACATTGAGACCTTAGAAACAGCTATTCATGAAAACCTGGACACCGTCTTCGACTTCAGACTATGGGAGGGCAAGGACTCGATCGATGGAGCACCAAAGGCAGAGATACCACAAGAGATCATGAATCAGGCAGCAACAATGCTGCGGCAAAAGATCAAAGACGAACTCATTAATGACATGGCGTGGTTCGAAGAAAACCTGAAGTCAAAGCTGGATCCTGAAACAGGGGAAGTGGGGAAAAAGACTATGTATGATTTAAGAAATCTGGTAGACGAGTACAAGAAGAAGACCCAAGAGAAGATGGACCTCGAAGCCGAGAAGGCAAGGAATGACCTGGCCAGGAAGACCCTCATTGCGTACCGGGAAATGAAGAAGGGGATTGATCGACAGAAGACGCAAGCCATGGAAGAGATCACAACCATGAAGACACAGATCATGGGAGAGCTTCAAGCCGAGAAGAAAACCATGATGATCCAAATGAAGGAGGAGCTGAAGAACAGCATGCAGTTTTTCCAGGCAGATGTTGCCTCCATGATGGCAGACATGTCTATCACCAAGGAGCAAAACGTCCAAACCGCGAACACTACCCGATCAATCAGCCTCAAGCAAGGTGACAACGGCTCGGAGGAAGATGATATATACCATACCCTTATCCACCAAGTTATAGCCATCAAGGAAGAGTTATCAGGAGTCCATGCCACTCACGACGCCATGTTGAGTCAAATCACGGACATCATCGTGAGTTTCTCGACTGGATCACTGAACGCCCCCATCACCAATCTCCTATCTGCCCTGCTCGATCGCATCTGTACAGTAGAGCAGGAGCTACTGGACAGCAAGCGCCACCGCACCAAACTTCTCGGGGAGCTGATGTCGTCCGTGAAGACAGATTCTGCTGAAGAGCATGAAGCTGATGGCACAATCGAGAAAAACAAGGGCCTTGTGCAGAAGCAACGAGACTCTCCATTGCAACTGTCAGGGCGTGCTGGTACTCGTATCCGCGGTTCGTCTAAATCTACATCACGTCTCGGGGCCCCTCGCACCAAGAATCTGTTTTCACAGACTACACGTGATAGGCTCCACCCACGCGAGCTTGACTTGCTTCTGGAGGCCACCAACGGTGGAAATGAGCTCAGGAACCGATCGGTTTTGAACACTCTATTCAATTCACAGTAGAGAGCAGGTACGGTATGTGATCTCCAACCTCAAACGTTCCCAATTCCTCTTAGAAATAGCTACTGATGAATGATGATAGATTCGAATTGCAAACGGTGCATACGGGGGAATTAATAGGACGAGGTTCGAATATAGTGACTATTGGCTTGGAAATGCTCTACCGACTAGCTATGGCCTCTGGAGTCGCTAGACTACGCGAGTCGGAGGGGATGGATGAGTAGTTATATGTAGTGCACAAGAGTAGTGGAATGTCACACCTATATTAATCAACGTGCTGCCCAGACCTACCTCTCAAAAGCGACTTTGTTGTTTGAATGCTGCCATGGAAATTCTCATAGCGCGTGCACAGTTCTTGTTTACTCTGGAAAGCGCGTACTCTATCGTTGTGTTTCTACAGCAGATCATATTTCCCCGCAAGATGACGGCATCCACAACCGCTACGAACTAGGGTAACGTTGCATTCAATGCTTCCCTCGACAACCGTATGTACGTCGTGGGCACCAAAATGGACTTATAGGACGAAGCTATCGATGCTGCTCTCAACGGGAGTCGTTAATGCCCTCAACCATCTTATTGCATAATCCAATATCATTACTTTCGACTTCAAGTCTTTGGATGTTCGATCCTTGTGTCTTTATCAGAGGTCCAAGAATCTCAGAAGGAGAGATTGGAAAACGTCGAGGGAAAACTCTAAAAATTCATTAATCGAGCTGATTTGAAGATACTGCTAGATGGGGGGCGGTGGGGAGTGAAGATAGGGAGAATGGTGTCGACTATTTCTCCCTTTCTACCCTCCTTCTTCTCCTCCAATTCTACCATTCCACTTTCTCCTTCAATCTCTTTTCTCCTCCTCTCTCCAATTAGAACGAGTAATTTGGACTGATTAGTTAGACATCAGACGGAGGTTATGAAGGTGATAGTGATATGTAGAGTGACAAATCTTTGATGACTGTAGTTGGCGAGGTTCCAGAGCACACGCGCACGGACCACGCGGGAAGCGGGTCTGTCGTCTCATCTCTTTCCAGATGTCCTTTCGCTGTTCCCGACACCAATTCATTCTTGCATCTAGTATATATATTGTCTCTATTCCACCTAATCAATATAATACTTGCATTTCTATTTGTCAATACCGACTTCAGCAGCGATTTCTATCATCGCTTTCATGAACCACTCTCTCCCCTCTCCAAGCCGACATCCAAACATCAACAAAACTCCGACTCCCCTCGTATCCCGTACCCGTGGACATCCCATCACACCTTCACCATACCTACGATCGTAGAATCAATCTAATCAATATTTTCCCACTCACTCCAGCCTCTTCGACGCCACCGACATTCAGCATCTGAATCCAGACATCACATGACAACTCAGGATGTACTCAAGCGCAGCAGCAACCAATCCCAAGCCATCGACGGAAAACGATTGCAGATCCCTTCTACCCGTGGCCCTGCATGACGCATACATAGCAGTAATAACACCTTGACCACATGTATCGCACAAATGTGAAGAGCCAAAGCCGAAGCCAAAACCAACGACAAGAAATGAGCACATCTACAGTGCGAACTGACTCAGACGCACCAATGACAGTAGCTTCCACCAGACTTTCTGCCACCATGTCATCTTCCCTAATCTACTGAATCATCGTTCTAGATCTATGTGCCCACTAGCCTACGCCTTCTCACGCGACAAATCGCCTACCTCGCGCGCCTTCAAGTGCTACAAAAGGTAACAGCCAGAACACAGACGACCCAAGGCCCCGAACGACCCGCACAAAAGGGTAGAAATATCGAGCCAAAAGGCCCCGACCCCATGGACTGGAAGATACAACAGTGCGCCTCAAAAAACCGACCCACAAAGATGAATCCGGGGTGGTTCGTCTTCTTTCCTGGGGTCCCCGCATCCCGGAAAACGGATCCCATGCTATCCATCCAAGCCTCCAGGGCGGAACCACACTTCCTCATAGCTAGGCAGTACATTCAGCACATACATTGGTATCATTGAAATAAGTCCGCATACCCCATGTGATTCATCCCCAGGGCCTCTCTGCTTGTCTTCCTCCCCTCACACCCCTCTCATACCAATCGCCCATCCTCCCCATTTCATTACTTCTCTCACCATGTCGGATAAAACAAGCGAAGCCGAACGCATCGAAACCACAGCCAAACACGACCACCACCACGACACAGAAAAGTACCATCACGACGATGCAGCGGGCGCGAACCTGGAATTGAGCGAGGATGCGCTGCCACCGGGTTATTTCACGAGTAAATTCTTTCTCGGGACTATGGCGGGCATAGGGCTCGGTCTTATGGCCGGTGTGGCAGCATATGGGTATGCGGCGCCGATTTTGGGACTAATCAATGCGGATATTGGACCGGTACGTGATACAAGAGAGGAAGAGGGTACTATGTACTTTCCTCTGTATTGGGAATTGATGATTCAGTGCTAATGGTATTTGGAGTAGGATCCAAACATTGTCTGGGTTGCCCTCTCCTACACCCTCACCTCGGCCGTAACTCTGACCATCATCGGTCGCGTCTCTGACATCTTCGGCCGTCGATGGATTTTCGTCGGCGGAGCTGCACTGGGCGTTCTTGGAGCCATCATCTGTGCCGTTGCGCAGAATGTCACGACTCTCATCGTCGGAACGACCATCATGGGAATTGCCGCCGCTACCCAGTTGTCCTACTTCTACGTCATGGGCGAACTTGTTCCTATGAAGTATCGCCTCGCCGGAAACGCCTTTTGCTATCTGTTCTGCATTCCTGGATCCGGTGTTGCGCCCGTCATCTCGACTTCACTTATCCGGTACCAGCCCACTGTTGGCTGGCGAGGATGCTATTACATTCTTATTGGTATCAATTTGGCTTCGTTTCTCTGCTGGTTCTTCTTCTATCATCCGCCTACGTTCCACATGAAGCATGGCCAGAATGCTAGCGTTGTCAAGTACATTAAGGAGTTCGACTACGTCGGTACGCTGCTGTACACCGGAGGTCTGCTCATCTTCATGATGGGTTTGTCTTGGGGCGGCAGCGTCTATCCATGGAGCTCGGCGTATGTGATAGCTACCATTGTCGTCGGACTGGCAGCTCTCGTCGCCTTTGTCTGTTATGAGTGCTTCGTCGATCTCAAGGAGCCTTTGGTGCCCATGCATATCTTCTCCAACTACTCATGGAACGCCTCAGTCATCCTGACCGGTCTCGGTGCCTCAGTATACTACGCCTTTGCCATCGTCTGGCCTTCCATGGTAGCCGTCTTGTACTCGGACGGCGGGGTCATGAACGCCGCATGGCTCTCTTCTCTCGTTGGCCTTTGCATCACCATCGGCCAGATCGTAGGCGGCTTCTCGGGCAAGAAGATCGGCCATCTCAAATGGCAATGCGTGGTTGGCATCATCCTCGGAGCCGCTTGCTTCGGCGCAATGGCATCATGCGGTGTCGGCACAAAGACTCGCGCATCAGCACTGCTGTCCTTTGGTGTCTTCTTCATCGGCTGGACTGAAGGCGCCGCCATCACCATCGTGACGCTGGCTGCGAAAGACCAGTTCGCTCTCGGCACATCCGCTGGTGTTGCTGGCTCGATCCGCTTCCTCATCTCATCCATCGCCTCAACCGTCTATACAGTTATTCTCTCAAACCGTCTCACCACCACCATCGCTGCCCAAGTCCCTTCGGCCGTTATCGGAGCAGGACTTCCCGCGTCGTCTGTCGCCTCGTTCATTGCTGCCTTTTCACTTGGCCCGGCCGCTTTTGAGAAGATACCTGGCATCTCGGCTGAGATTATTGCTGTGGGCACGAGCGCCTACCAACATGCCAACGCAGATGCATATCGAACTATATTCTTTTCCAACATTGCGTTTTCGGGAGTGGCGATTATTTGTAGTCTACTGTTGCCAAACGTGGATCATCTGCTCACAGGACAAGTTGCCACGACACTGCACCAGGGACGCGATGAGAAGACTATTGCAGGTGAGAAGTAGATACTGGAAGATAGATGTATGTACTAGCCGTACTCACGGTATATTGTTTGCAAATGAAATTACTTTTCAGTCAACACGGTGCTCCAAGCGGTGTGCTCCCTCTATCCGTCCACTCTTCCTCAATGATTGATGCAAACGAGGGACAACTTCTGTTTATTTATGCACACACGTCATTGCGCCCTCGCGCTTTCCAGTCACGCACAACCACAGGCTTCTTCACTTCGCTTCACGCAAATTCTCCTTTTGCTTCTGTCTTCATCTTCATCTTCTCCCTCTTCTTCTTCTTCTTCTTCTTCTTCATCTTCTCCTTCTTCCTCCTCTCAGTCTCGCCCTTTTTGCCCACCACGGTGCTCATCGACTTCTTCTAGTGCGACTTACCTACCACCTACCACCTACTGTCCAATTCACTGTCACTCGTTCGAACCACAACGATAGCTGTCTGCACGATCCTCTCACGATGAAGCTTGCAACCATTCTCGGTGCCCTTTCCATGGGGGCTGCCATAACCGCCATGGCTGTGACCAACAAACCCAACGAGATCCGCTGCCATCCGGAGCCTCACAGCTTCAACTTCACCAACGCCCTGAAGTACCCTAGCCCTCCTCCCGAGGCCCAACTCACCACAGGTAACCAGTCCAAGAAGGATCTCGACATGCCTCGCATGGTCCCGTATCCCGACTCCAACAACTTCGAATGGTGGTACTTCCACGCCTTCAACCCAGCCAACGTCAAGGAATCCATCGCCATCACCTTCGTGGTCGGTAGCAACATGACGACTCCCACAGAATACACCAATCCGGGCATCGTCTCCAACTTCGTGCTTCTGTCGTACAACACGGCCAAGGGCGAGCAGAACTCGGTCGTTCTCACTCCGGAGCCCGGCAACGCAGGCCAGGCCACGGTCGTGAGCTTTGATGGCTGTGCCATTAGCACTGAGGGTGACTGGTCTGGAACCGGTGCTCGATTCTTCAACGCTGAAGGATCAATCGGTAGCTCGCCAAAGCAATTCACTGTTGAGATCAATGCGCCGCGTCATAGCATCCACGGCCGACTGTTCTTCAACGCCGTGAGTCTTCCTTCAACTTACTCACCTGCCATTTTCTCTAACAAGACATAACAGACTGCACCACCGCACCTCCCCTGCACTGCAGACATTTACGCCTCGAACCAAACCCTCCAAGCGCTTTCCAACATCGGCTACACCAACGCGCTCCCCGACGCCTCCGTCAACACAGATTTCACCTTCAACTCGCGCTCCGCATCGCGCCACCTCTCCTTCCGCGGCGCCGGATACCATGACCACGTCTGGGGCGACCTGCCATTCCGCCAATCCGTACGCACCATGTTCACGGGTCACATACGCGCCGGCCCGTACGCCATTGTCTGGCGCTACTCCACAAGCATCGAGAAGGAACTCTTTGCTTCGGGATATGTAGCGAAGGATGGCGTGATCACGTATGTGGATTGCATCGAGACGAGCGAGGAGAAGGGCGTCAAGGCGGCTATCCACGTCGAGACGGATGAGGCATCGATGAGTGTGCAGTTTTTGTTGGATGATGGCAAGGTGATTAAATTGGCTGCTAAGAAGAGCAACCGGGTGCAGGGTGTGAAGGGTCAGACTGGTGAGGAGATGTGGACGGGAGATGTGGAGGTTTTGTTTGGGGATGCTGGGGTTGTGGGGGGAGAGGAGAGGGTTAATGGGACGGGGCTGTTTTGGGAGTTTAGGCTTCATAACTAAGGGTCAGGGAATGAGAGTGAAAGACTCCTTCTGCGCGAACTTCGGTCTATGAAGGCCTTCGAATCTTAAGGAAGAAGTGGGGAAGTGCAGTAGTACGGAGATCTGTCGCTCGGACAAATCAACCAAGCAGCAAGTTATCGCCCTCTGGAAATGGACGGGGGAGTATGAGGGAAAGGATCAGGAGGAAAAATAGAATAGGGCTATAGTCTAGAATTAATTCACGGATCCGGTTTTCTGACATGAAAAACAGTCTAGCGGTCTCCAGATATGTCGTTTTTGATTGAAACTTCAATCTCGGACGTAATGGTATGATGTATAAGCAAAGTGTAAAATTTGTATTTTGGGATAGTGGGGGAGGGCATGGCGGAAGAGTGTGAGAGAGAGAGAGAGAGAGAGAGAGAGAGAGAGAGAGAGAGATTAGGATGTCGGGGAAAAGATGTCAAAGATTGAATATGAATGAGTAGATGAACAGATGAATAGAGAGGTCTTTAGGTAGTTTTATTTAGTTTAGATTGTATATAGATTAGATTAGTAAATAGACAGGAATAGGCTGGTTGAATTATGGCGCTGCGGGCCTTGCTTTGCATTGCAGTGCATTGCATTGCATTGTATTTTCATGGGAGTGGGAATGGAAGAATAGATGTAGCTGATTTACGGCATCTGGCTTGTTACGGTTGGTTGGATGGTGTAGATGTTTATGTTTATGTTTATGTTTATGTTTATGTTTCTGTCGTTTTGGGGGGAAAGGGGAAAGGGAGGATTTATCGTTGTGGATAGGTGGGTGTTATTACTGGAGTGGGAGGGTGCGAATAGATGTGTTGATATATAGATTCGTACGCGAATAGGGCCTGGATTTGAAGCATCGTGTATTGTGATACGATGGGACATGGAAAATATATACAGAGATGAATACACAATTAGTGAATTTCATGTAGACCAGACATAACGTGCTGACATGTCGCGTTCCTTTCCAGCTCGACTTTTCTCTTGCGTAACTCCTTCTCATTTATGAATATGCAGATTAGAAAAGAATATAGAAAAATAATACAATCCCCCAAACATATATCGTTGCTTTATCCATTCATCCGTCCAGCCAGTCATTCACCCCTCATTCATTTCGTGCCAAGCTCGTGGCATCATGATTTTCCCACCACCCTCCCCTTCGTAGATAGACTCTTAACCTGCGTGTTCTTGACCGGCGTACTCTTGACTGGCGAACTTGTACCCACATCTACGACATTTTTGAACGACACGCCTTTGCTCGGACTCCCATTTACACTCCCCCCTTCCACAACGCCCTTGAACGCCACTCCCTTCCTCTGACTCGGACTGCCTGCAGTACTCCCACTTCCAACTACACTCCCACCTCCACTCCCCACACTCGTCCCCATGTCATACTCATACCAAACCCCCTTAATCCTACGGTTCAGCTTCCTAGGCGGCGGGGATATGCGATTCCCCATACTACTGAACGGAGCCATGGTAAGGGTCGAAGTATCGGAGACAAAGGAGTTGGAGCGCGTGCTTGTACCCGTACCCGCGGTTGCGAGAGCAGGGAATGGGGAGGTGGAAGATGACGAATGCTGAACAGGTGTTGGAGGAGGTGGTGTGGATAAAGTGGAGATGGAATCCTTCATATTGGCCACACTGGACGAAAGCTTTGAAACGGACGATGCGAGATTCGTGCAGGTTTTCGTGAGCGAAGTATGCGCCGTCGAAAGCTGTTTAAGCTGCGTCGTATTCTCGCCCAACACCGTCCTAATCTCGTCACGCGCGCTGAACGACTCGTTCGCCAGTGCGAGGTAATGTGTTGCGTTTGCGGCGACGGTGGCTTGGAGTTGGGTTTGGGTGGATGTCAGTTCTTTGATTTGTGCGGTCGTGGACTCGTTGATTTCTTGCATGGTGGCGAGGCCGGTCGATTGCGCGACGGAGAGGGCGTGAATTTGGGATGTGTTTGTTGAGAGGAGGGTTGTGAGGTTTGAGAGGGCGGTTGTTAGGGCGGATAGTTCCGTGGAGATTTCTGGGGAGGGTGAAGCGGGGGTCTGGTGGAGGCAGGAGGAGAGGGTTGAGGCGAGCGGATAGCCACGGGGGTCTTGGAGGGGGATGATGGGGGGTGCGGTCGTGGGGTCGGAAGTAGAGGAGGGAGAGGCGTAAAACCACTTTTGTTGGAGGTGGTGGAGGTGTGGGTTTGAGTGGATTTGGGAGAAGATGTCTGGGTAGGAATCGGGGGATTTCAGTAGGAAGAATTGTGGACCGAGGCGCGAGGAGGACGGGTAGAAGGTCGAGACGAGAAACCACCATTCGGAGGCAGTTGAGGCGGAGGAGAAGGTTAGCACTGAGGGGGGAGTGGTCGGGGTTGCGTCCTAGGAGATGTGGGTTAGCATGTGAACAAATGGGGTAGGTCGCTGGGGAGAAGTACCGTTTGCGCATACGCATAGAACAGGCCATCGCTCCAGTCGACAGTATTGGTTTCCTTTCTATTCGAATCCTGCGATGTCGTGGTCATGGTCGTGGTCGACGACGACGACGTGTTCACGAAGCTTCGTGGACTCTGGGTCTCTGCTGAAGCCATAATCAATCCGGCAGCGAGCGAGATGCTGGGCTTCTTTCGCGGATGCTCCTTGCCTTTATCATAGGGATGCATGGGCGGTGGCATTGAGGCGTCAAGGAGAGCCGTAAAGTCCGACATGCTTTTAGGGCGGGACATGGTTGCAAGCGTGTTGCGTAGGATGCTCAATTGAAGTTCTGGAACGCAGGAGCGTCGGTCGTGGTAGGTGGAATTGTGGATAGAGATGGAACGAGCAAGCGACTAAAGTTCAAGTGGGAAAGGGGATGACCTAGGGAAAAGGAAGAGAAAGTAGTGCGTGGCTGAGAATCGCTCTCGTCGTTGTCGTCGATATTGTGTCGAAAACCTAAAAGACCGAAACTCAAAGTGTTGGATGCCGTCCAGAAGCTCAAATACGAGGTAGCCCAGCCAGTTTCCACCCTTGTCGCAATGACCTCACCGGAGCTGGGGGGTGTCTTCATGCAATCCGTGCTGCGTACCTGGTCGATCAGTCAGTCGCCCCGAGTCTTTCCCCTCTCGATTCGATAATAGGAAAATAGACCGAGAACGTTTGGACGTGTGAATGGGAATCGCAAAACCAGCTCAACGAGCGAAGAAGACGGCATTATCGTTCTGGCACCAGCGCCAACGCCAACGCCAGTGGCGTCGTGTCATGGAAAGGAGATGAGCCAGGCCACAGACTCGCTGCCTATCGCGTCGCACTAATGAAGGGAGACAGGACACTAGCAGCCGTTGGCCGAGACGGGGCCATTCATGAGGGGGAACTGTTTTGGTTTTCTTTGGTCGTTATTGCGAGAAACGGGATGTCGCGTGGTGACGGAGGAGGGGAGAGGGGGGGATCGGACGCCGTTGGGTGGTTGGAGCGGGTGGTTTTTGCGAGGTTTGGACGGTTGGGATTGGCGGGGGAGGGAGTCGTGGTGGGAGGAGGTGGATGACTAAGGAGAAGTGTCATGTGACTGCGCGACTGTCTCGTGGCACGTGCAGATTAGATGTCAATCCATTAGTGGGGCTAGGATATGGTAAATAAACAAAGAAATGTGATTTTGAAATTGGTCTATTTTGCAAAGCTTTATCTCATCTCATTACATTTCATGTCTTCTCTCCTCTTCGCTTCT
The DNA here is from genome assembly GCA_020744415.1 of Dendryphion nanum. Classification (NCBI taxonomy): domain Eukaryota; kingdom Fungi; phylum Ascomycota; class Dothideomycetes; order Pleosporales; family Torulaceae; genus Dendryphion; species Dendryphion nanum. The sequence continues at coordinate 151,246 of JAGMWT010000004.1, read as the reverse complement.
CTTCTGATCTCAACTCTGCTCCACCACCCACCCACCACCCACCTGCTACAGCCCCACTATCCAGCAGACTTGTAACCCCCCTCCAATCCTCCCAATTCCACTCCCACTTCCACTCCCACTTCCACTCTTGTTTCCATTCCCGCCACCCTGCCACCATTCAACTCCTCGCTGCCAGCTCCACTGCCTCCTTCACAACCGCCTCCAGCGTATTCTCCGGCAGTCCCAGCTCCCCGTTCCAAATCTTCAGTCCCTCCTTATCAAACTCCACCCCGACGTCAACATCCCCCAAGAAGCTCAGCGTCAGCAACGGGAAACTAGCAGATACATCCCCCGCATCCAACCTCTGCCTCAGCTCCTTGATCTCCTGTGCGCTCTGCCGGTGCTCAATGGCGAACTTCTCGCCCGTCGCCTTTTGCACCGCGGACACGATGTCGTTGGGCGATACGATGAAGTCGGCGAGGAAGATTTGCTTATTCTCCGTGACGGCGGGGTTGAGGAGGGCGCGCGCCACGCCGAGACCCGTGTTGTGTGCTGTGGTGATGGCGAGGCGGGAGTCACCGCTGTCGTAGATGACGGCCGTGCGGGCTTTGACGTCGATTTTGAGGAAGTTGCCGCTTTGGGCCGGGTTGAGCGCCCTAGGTTGGGGTCACGTGTTAGTCCGTGTCCACATCCACATTCAAATCCATATCCATATCCATATCCATATCCACATTCCACCTGGCAGGATTTGTTTTCAAATCACCTGCCGATGAATGTGCCTATATATAGTACATGTACTGGTCTGTATTGTAGGTGGGATGCTTACCAGTCTAGCCAGGACCCGCAGGAGATGCTGGTCCATGTCAATTTCCCGTTTGACTCCGCGGCCTTCTTCTGGAGGTATTCCAGAGCTTCACCCTTGGCGTTATACACGGGGTGGTATTTCCTCGCCTTGGGACTGAGGTTGTTGGTGCCGTATTCGGATGGAATAAGTCGCTTGACGCCTGCAGCTACCGCGGCGTCGACTATGCGGAGTGCGAGGCCGTCAGTCGTTACGGCGCCCGTAGATGTGGCTCCAACGACGGCGTCTTGGCCTTTGAAGGCTTCGGTCAACTCCTCGACTGAGAAGGCGTCGGAGACTTTGATGACGGGTACGTTTTCCGGCAGCTTGGCTTTAGATGATGTGCGACTGAGGATCGTGACTTTGAACGACGGTTCGGCCAGGAGTGCGGTGAGGATGGGCGCACCGACAGAGCCGGTGGCCTGGAGAGATGGTCAATATAGTTGTAAGATGAAGTTGACTTGTGTGACTTACGCCAATGATGATGACGTTCTTGATTGTGGACATTCTGTAGTGTATTCACGGATTAACCAAGATGAGATTTGAACAAAGAGTTTGTGGAGTCGATGATGGAGACGTAGAGGTTGGGATGTGGAAAGCTGAAGGGTTGGAAGGTCTGATGATGGAAACAAAATCCCAAGCGGCATCTTCAACCCTTTATACATATTCATTCCCTTATTTCTTTATTTCCTGAACTTTCTCATGCTATGCTGTCTCTTCAAATTACCAATCGCACCATCGATGCCGCAATATCTAGCATTTCCGCATTGGGATGCCCCGCCAAACCGAAGCATCGGCCGCCGCTAATTCTGATTATCTGAGATGCATGCATCAGCTGCCGTGGTCTTCGCTGACTAACTTCAGCGGCACCAGAGCTAGTTTCGGCTTGTACATACATGTCGTCACTCATGGAAATTGACTGTAGGTGGTACGACTTGTGTGGAAAATATGGGACTGTGAGAGGTTGTTGGATGATGAGTAAACATTTGGTGCGGTAAGTCAGCCCTTGAGTGATTACGTTAGACGAGGGACAGGGCACAGAATGAAATGATGCTTGCATAGCCGAGCATACTTGTACTTTCTCGGAACCATAGATCGGTCGATCTGATATATGAATAGTTGGCCTGATTCCCGCTGCACAGATACTCTAGAATCTTTGTCAACACAAGTTTTCTAAAGACGAAATGTCAAGGAAATGACCAAGAGGCGATAAACAAGTACTCTGTTAATTGCAAAAGCTTTTACGAGGGTAGAGTGCCTACTCTCAGAGATTTTGTAAAATAACACAATGGAATTACAAAATAAAAAAAGTGGTGGTATTGTAAGGCGATTACCTAGGTACAACTGTCTGCCCTTCAACGCACTGCAAAAGCCTTTCACAGTGATGGGCATTTCCGTGTCCAAAGGGCGCAGTATGGTGAATAATAACGAGTGAAAAGAGAGCTATCATTTGGAGCGAAGCGAGGACAAGAGAGTGGAGAGTGGAGAGTGAACAGTTGGTCATCGCGGCCCGCCCACAGGGAAGATGCGCAGATGGTCCGTGCGTCGGGATCTTCACCTGCCGCCAGGAACAGTTTCACCCGCCTTCCCCTTTCCAAGGTTTTGTCTCAGCTTTCCCACCACAAGCACAAACATTCACGCCTCAACGACGCATTCATCCTTCATCTGGATTGCCTCTCACCCCTTGTTTTGTGCCAATCTGCGTGCCTGAGGGACTGTTTGTTCGATAATCTCGTAAATCACCCTTCCGCTGCGGCGTCCCTGCGGCGTCCCTGCGGCGCCTCCCGCGGCGATTGGTTTCATTTTCTCACAACATCTAACATCCAATCTGCACCTCTTCAGCCTGAAGAGACGACATTTCTCTATCATCAACTTCTTTAGATTTCATATGCTCACAAAGAGCTTCAGGACATCACTCAGCCACAACTAGCGTCAGAAGAGGGGATGGCAACACCACGTCACCATCCAGCTCCACCATGTGGCACCAATCCAAGCACAACCGCGGACCGACTGGAATCGCGGCTGTCCATCCTCTCTCAAATCCTCTCAGCTGAAAATGTCGATCATTAAACTAAAAAGAGTTGGTTCGCATGTTTTTGAAAAATTGTACCTACTCTTCCATCCCAAAAACGACTGTTGAACACCAAGGATAGATTCTGCCTATCGAATAGGCACTGATAATCCCAAAAACCTCTGCAATTGAAGCGAGACCTCGTAAAATCCACATTCAACAGTTACGGAAAAGTGTCCTTTCGGGTTTCCATGCACCGTTGATCGCCTGGATAATGTTATGAGACGGAGAAACACCTGCCACCATGTAAGACATCGCCACCACTACTTCGTGAGTCTCCCTCCTCACATGGCTCCCCGTCTCAGGCCGAGACCTCGCGTGGGTCGTTTGTCGGACTTCGTTCCTCGGATATAATCCCCGCTTCTGGCCTCCTTAGGCGATCAAAAGCAGTATCTTACCAACATCCAGACTGACACCATGATGACGCTGGAACTGGCATCCTGAGGGCTAAAGATGTTTGCAGATTCATTGCTACGGTGAGCGTTCAATCTGGCCTGGAATGTCAACAGACTTGACAAGACTAAGTGTATTTTCTAAGGTCATGACACAGGTACATTGTCGCCAAAATACCGTCGACCATTTGCTGAAGCTTCTCACGATAAAAATACTACGTGCATCAGGGATCCACATTGTATGAAGTATTTACTTAGTGAATCATCTTGGACAAGATCGTTCAGCTTTGTGACTTCACTACCCTGCCCCACAATGCTTCGGATCCTGGTGTCTGGGAGCGCTAGATATGGCCTATGTCCCTACACTTTCCGTCGCTCGAGTTTCCATTTCTGCTCTTCTTCTTCTCTTGTTCATGTTCGATTTCGTTCATTCGCGGCACTAGAAAATGCAGTTCGCCATGGTACACGTAGACAAATGAAGAGCCTGCTTACCCTGCAGCCACGGTCCAAAATGGTAAGGAGGGTCGTAAGCCGTTGCTTGAAGATGGTCAGATCGAGCTGCTGCTGGGGCGTCTCCACATTGTACGACCCTCACCTTTCTATTCGGGCGGAGAGGAACGTTTTCTTGGTGATTGGATCTTTATATGAAGTCATGTCCCTGCACTACATTCTACATTACCGCCGCATTGACATGGCCAGTATCTGGATTTGGGTCCATCTAAGAACTCCACGTCATGGCGTCCTTCTTACCCTTAGCCTCTTCATTTAAAAACTTTCATTTTTCTCTTCTCACGGGTCTCGCAGATGTTAGCGTTGTGTTACGTCTCACCAAGCAGGTACAAGGATACGTTCTCTAGCTTAACATACGCCCACCCAATAAGCTGACATGCTTGACGCCGAATGCTAACGAGCATTCCATATTACGAAATATCGCATAGACGCTGCTATAGTGACTGCTGGGAAGCGCTTGCGATTGCGGGCTGTGCGCCTGAGCCATGGGCACCCAGGCCTGGAGGCGGGCGGGCAAGCGGGCGAATTTCAAGCACGAGGATATACTATTCTCGAATCCAGAGTAGCACAACAGGGACTTTCCCGTCTTTTTCAGAGTGGGGTCTCTGCATGGCGAAGAAGAACGAGGTGCAAAATCCGAAGATCGCTGCCTTGGTCTTGGGCATCAATCCCTCTCACATCATTCAAAATGAATCCATCTCTCTGTTGCGGCACAGTTGCGAACTTGACTCTACGCCTAGTTACGATATAAAAATTGGCTGACGGCGGAAGCGCGTCTACGTACGCCGGGTCATTCTTTCAGAGATCCAGAGACCTGGTGCGCATAAAATCCCTTGTCACAGGCTAATATTCCGACTCTCCGGCCCGAATCACATCTCACACTACCCGGACTATGCATCGCTATGCGACACTTCTGAATCCTAGCAGGCCATAATATTCACGTCCTCCACAGCCAGGGTCACCATCTTGCGTCAATCTACGGATCAGGTTTGTGATTTATTTTCATACCGATATTCCAGGGCGATCCTCCGCATTGACCAAGCACGGGTTCAGCCAAGCGCGCCTGGAAGTGTGTCTTGTTTGCCTTAGTTTTTAAAAAGGCCGCAATGGCCACGTTTTCTAGGGCTAGCAATGGAACTGACGTTTGAAAAGAAGAGTGGATCGCCGGCAAGTGGAGCCAACGAGACAGTACTTCTCCGCACCATGGCCGACACCATGAATAGACAATCATACCTCACCACCTCGATACCTTCACCTTTTACAGTATCCTTCGACAACATCGACGAAAGAATGGAGAGAATAGAGGGCCCTTCGCCAATGCCTCCGGCAGCCATCAGGCCGGTCTCTATGACCAATTCAACAACCTCATACACACTCAGTCCCTCAACGACGGAAGGCTTCAAAGGGCGATACAACGACGAGCCGCCGCCGTCGAGTGCTTCTACCTACACCATGAACGAAACCCCATTGAATACCCGGCCCTCGCTAGCAGTGTTGTTGTGCTTTGCAGCACTCACTCTCAGTATCTTTCTGGTCGCTCTGGATACCGTCATCATCCCGACCGCCCTCCCAACCATATCAGAAGACTTCCATATCCCCGACTCGCTCTTTGCCTGGGTTGGATCTGCCTATCTCCTCATCAACGCAGCCTCTGTACCTTTTTGGGGCAAGCTGTCCGATGTCTTTGGCCGGAAACCCATCATCCTCATTGCCAACACCATCTTCCTCGTCGGCAGTATCCTCTGTGCAGTCAGCATCAGCGCGCCCATGCTCGTCGGCGGACGCGCTGTGCAGGGCCTCGGAGGTGGTGGTGTGGTCGTGCTTGTGTATGTCTGTGTTGCAGACCTATTCAGTATCAGGTACGGTTTCTGAAGTTCTTTTGTCCGTTTGCATTTTGTGTAACTGTTTTGCTGGGTTTCGGCCTGGGGGGTTGCATTCGTCGCGAACCGTGCTGAACAGGGCTAACGACCAATCAGAAACCGAGGCTTCTACATGGGCATTGTAGGCGCTGTATGGGCTGTTGCATCAGCCTTGGGACCCGTCCTTGGTGGCATATTCGCCGAGAAGCTGAACTGGAGATGGTGCTTCTATGTGAATTGTGAGTTGCGCTTCTTGCGATTACGGAAGGGATGCATCCGCATCGCATTCCATGGCGTCGCCCCGTCTGCTTCTGGTCATACACGGACTAACGCATCGCAGTGCCAATCATCTCCCTTTCGACCATCATACTCTACTTCACTCTCCATTTGCACAATCCGCGCACCCCAATCATCGCCGGCCTTTTGTCTATGGACTGGGCCGGGAGCATCACGATCCTTGTGGCCACACTGCTCTTCCTCATCGGCTTGCAGCTTGGCGGAGAATCTACTTTCAACAAGCCCCTGGTCATATGCCTCCTCGTCTTCGGAGGTGCGGCTTATCTACTCTTTCCTCTTACTCAATACCTGAGCGAGAAACGCGGTGGCTCGCCCGTGATGCCACTCCGCATATTCTCTGACATTTCGAACCTGTCATCTCTAGGTGTTTGTGCCTGCGATGCGTTGGTATTCAACTCGGTAGCCTATTTCCTGCCACTCTATTTTCAGATTGTACTCGCAACCTCCCCTTCGACAACTGGTCTCTATTTGCTCGCCGTGGCCATCCCTCTTGCCCTTGTTTCCTTTGTCTCTGGTATCATCATCGAGAAGACGGGCCGCTTCCTCGAAGTCTTGCAATCCGGCCTTGCTATAATGACTCTCGGCATCGGCTTACTCATTACATTTACCACACAGCGCGACCTTGTCAAGATCATCGCGTTCCTGATCGTCATAGGTATCGGCTTCGGCCCTAACTTCCACGCACCACTCATCGCACTGCAGACCCGGATTCGTGAGGAAGACATGGGATCCGGCACCGCTGCGTTCGGCTTCATCCGTATGGTCTCCGGTGCCATCGGTGTTGTCGTGGGACAAGTTGTCTTCCAACTCCTCATGAAGCCCCACTATGGCGATTTCCTGTTGAGTGGAATCAATGCCGAGCTCGCTGCGAAATTGGCAGGCGGCGAGGCGATCAGTGCTTCGGATGCGGTGCTGGCACTCCCGAATGCTCAGCGACAGGTTGTCAGGCAGGGCATGACGGATGCGCTGAGAGGCGGGTGGATATTTTACACGGCCGTCAGTGGCGCTGGGCTGCTTGTCAGCTTTGGGATCAAGAGATCCGTTCTGGGAAGAGAGGGCGAAAACAAGAAGGCGGATTTGGAGAAGGTTGTTGAGGAGGTCAAGGTGTAATGGTCACGTAGCTGATTTCTTGCTCTTTGTCTGGGTCTCTGGTTTTTTCACATATGAGTGTTTTCGAGCATTGCATTTTGGGCGAGGTTGGTCTTTCAAGTATGGTGCATTGACGGAGATGGTCACTCGGGAGGTGAATCTTGGGTTCACGACTGGCGTTCGTGGAAACTCGAAGATCACATGGTCTCTGGACGAGCATGCATAGGCATAGGATACTAAAAGTAATTATGAGCGAGATACCCAAAGACACGTTTACTTGATAAGTTTCTGATGCGATAGAAAAACCCTCATTCCAGCCCCTGCATGGCTCTGGATGCTCAATGCAGTCTCTGGCCCTTTGCAGCCATGGCCCGTGTCAAGACTGCACATGTGGCTGATGAAGATGACATCACGTGCTCAGCCTTGTCTCGACCTTCCTCATCGAGCAGGAGGGCTAGTGGCTTGGCGCGTCATCCGCCTCCACTACACGATCCTCTGCGAGGCTTGCATTCATCCATCCTTTACCATCTTTCCCATCTGCGTCACACACTTTGCTGTCCCTATATTTGTCAGATCATATACTGCCTGCATGCTGCATAAGCAGTATTTGAGATGCAGACCCCCCCAGACATGTTTTTTCGCTGAGATCTGCAATTACTGTTTTGTTCCCTCCAGGAGAACTTTCATCATATGGCGACTTGCTCTTATCTGTTCGACGTAGCCATGAAACAATGCCCTTCAAATGCATGCCAGGCTGTCAGTTCTCAGTTCTCGCATCGGCACATGGTTGATTGGAGGTGGTGGCAATGTATTGCAGCTTCTGCGACGCTGGCGCACTGCCTCAGGCCCGGTGTAAGCCAGATACGAGCCTGATTGGACCGGGACATTTCTCAAGGGCCTCAGCCACGATGCCAGCATGCGAACTGCCTTCAGCTGAAGCCTGATATCTAAGCTTCATCTCGGCGTGCAGTGTCGGCCTGGAATTTGAGTCGAGCCTCTTCGTTCTTTCTTTCTTGCTTTCTTTTCATCTTCTCTCCTCATCATCTTCATTCCTTCCTCTCTCTACCTCTGTCCCGTCGTGCCCTGGCGATGTGTACTCGTGAATACTATACTGCGATACTTCGTATCCCGCAATCATGACCTCCAAGACTTATTCCTACTCTGGACGAGTGCACCCTAGCCTTCCCAATGTTCTGGACGCTTACGAGGCCTTCTGCGATTATGGATCCATGCGAATGTCATGGCGAAATCTGAGTCTCTTCCTCACCCATTATCTTCGCGACTACTTCCATTTCAAAGACCTTATACTGCCGCCTAGGAAAGAGGGCGAAAGGCCCGAGTTCTTAGCACGACTTCCAAGCAGCGAATTTGGATACGTCGTCTCCGATGTCGTCTATCTACTTCTCCGCCAGACACCTGCCCTGCGCCTGGACTCCGAGTTTGTCCCGTGGCGGTTCAAGCAAGTCAATTTGAATACTGGTAGTTCGAATGGCGCTCTGCTGAGTCTGTCGGTTTCAAAGCTCCATGATCTACTACTGGATGTCACTATTGAGCTCGATTCAAGGACGGATCCACGCGAATCTACGAACCTTTTGTCTCACCTTTATTCGGAGTGGTGCCCGACCCAACCACGATCTGATTCTCCCTCGCTCTATACAAATGAATTGCTACCCCAGGAACCACGCCTTACGGAATTTGTGCAAAAGTCTTCGCTTTTACAGGTCGGGAGAAACCTCTTACGTAGGGCCTTAAGCAGCGGAGCGAGACCCCGTCTTCGCTATCAGAACATAGACCGTACACTCATCGGTCGGCCTGTTACGCTGCACCATCCAGTTCCAGTATCGGGTTTCGACACATCCGAAACGACTCTAGTTGATTCCAGACCAGACTCCGTGGTCTTGCCAATCTATGGTGAGGCCATATCGACGCCTGAAGAGCATACCCCACAAGAGCGAGTCCGACCATCCATGGACAAGATGCCCTTACCAACATTGACGGAGGAGGATTCAGAAAGTATGCATAGTTCTCATACCTTGGAGTCATTACTGGATTTATATGGCCGGGCCTCAACATCTGGGAGTGCGAGTGCGTCGACTGAATCTACCCAAGTTGCTTTCCCTAGGGATTCCCTCGAGTTGATCAAAAGTGGTTGGCTTAAACCTATCGACGCAGTCGGTCCTGCAAAGGTTGCTTTCCCTAGAGATTCCCTCGATTTGATCCAAAGTGGTCGGCTTAACCGCAAGGACACAATCAATCCTGCAACGAGCGCTGATGACAGAACCAGTAGCATGTCGATTACATCAGGCTATGGGTCCTTCGTCACAGCTCAGAGTCGCCTATCAGTGACGGTTTCCGACTTGCACATTTCGTCCAGACCAGGTAGCATTGCGACATTTCTCTCCATCACTACTGCTACGGTAGAGCATCCATCTTTGCAGTACGGCGCGTATCAGAAGATGCTTCAGGAACGAGACTTGTTGCCAGAGCGACTGGTCGAGACAAATTGGTCAGGTCGAGGTCAGCATGTCGAGTATGCCGTTAGCGAAAGAGACGATATACCACTACAAAAGGAGTTAACGCTCGGGAGGACGCGTACTGCTTTGGTTGAGAGTGTAAGGTGTAGGAGAGTGCGAATAGTGCGCAAAACGATGCGATGTACAAAGTGGACCCGTCTGAAACGAGAAGATGTGGTGCGAGAAGTGCAGCATCTATACCGCGTCCAACACTCCCATATCGTCCGACTGGTTGGCACGTATGCCATCGGAAGCGATGTCGCCATTCTCACATACCCCTGCGCAGAATGGAACCTGGAAGACTTTATGCGGACGGCACCAATCGCAGAGGACGTGGAAGCACGAAGCAAATCGTTGCTCCAGTTCTTTACTTGCTTGTCCAAAGTGCTCGACTTCATGCACTCGTTTCCGTTGAAGCACATGGACATTAAACCGCAAAATTTACTTGTACGCGACATAAGACACTCGTCTATAAACGAGTCCGACCCATTCAAGATATACTTTACCGATTTTGGCATCTCGCGGTCGTACCCATCGGTTGAAGAGTGTGAGACAGAAACACCTATCTCGTTTACACGTGCCTATGCTGCCATGGAGGTAGTACTACAGGAGTCAAGGGGTCTTCCAGCGGATATTTTCTCGCTTGGTTGTGTCTATGCCGAGATGATTGCTACTATCCTGGATTGTTCAAACAAGGCCTGCCTAGACCCGACCCAGCTGTCGCACAGAGAGATGCTCGAAAGCACGCGGAGGACAACAGAGCTTGGCGTACGTCCATATCACTCTGCTATCGAAGAGGTTCGACAATGGCTCGCGGGTCTCTCTATTGTCGAACAGCCCGAATTGAAAGCCGTGGCTGGATGGACACAACAGATGCTGGATCCTATTCCAGAGAAACGCCCCACCGCAAGACAGGTTGCTGACGATCCACATCTCCCCTTCGCCTGCCTTAGCTGCACATTGCGCACAGGACCAGAAGACTTCGAGGTCGCAGAGCCCCTGTATGCGGACATCCACATTCCGTAGGATCGCCCAAGTACCGAAAGCTTATAGCACCTTTTGAGTGTCTTGAGTGGTAGATGGTCGCTCAATCTATTTGACCAAGCTTTATTCGTCCTGGGGTGTTTTGCCATATTTGGTATCCGGAAGATATAACCCCTGCGTGTCAGCTGTACCCCGCGAAGTGGGACGATCATCATGAGCACTTTCTTCTCCGTTGTATTATTATAATTGTTCCCGCCTAGTTTTTGGGAAATGATGGAATACCAATCTTCTTCGTGTTCGAGCTCTTGTACGGCTCGATTGTATATACTTCAATTATGATTTTACCACTTTCACTTCTTGTTCTTGTGCCCTGGGCGCAGGCTGCCCTGCATCATATCTTCGTTGGTACTGTGGATGGCAGTTCGATTTATACTATTGAGTTTGATGATACGTACAAGACACTCAACGTTATTCGTAACGACAGTGCTGCAGGAGCGACGCCATCGATTGTCATTGAGGTATGTTCGTCGTCTCGGAAAGCGAGGCTCAGGCGAAGAACTAATATCTTTCCAGGGCACAAAACAGTTCCTCTTCAGCAGTAGACCATCAGACGGGACCATTTCCCGCTATGAGATTGGCCAAGACTACTCCTTAAAGGGTGATGGCAGCCTCGAAATCCCCTCATCTTGTATGCTCACCTCTCTTCTTTACTTCTCACTTGCTTCTCACTCACAACCCCTCCTCCAGGCAACTCAACCTCTTATCGTACTATTCACATTCTCCCTTCGATCCAGCACTACGACGCCATCTACGGCGCAGCAACCAACACCCTCTGCAGCACCATCTTCGCCTTCTCGACCTCCGGCCACTACACACAAAATAGTGCCGCGGTCCCAGGCGACGTCCACAGCCTGACTTTCTCCCCCTCAGGTGCCCATCTGCACGCCCTAAATACCGCATCCCCCTCCATCCTCACCTTCACCATCTCCCTCGATGATCCCAACCTCACAGCTCTATCCGACACCTCAGTCCTCCCCAACACCACATTCCCAGCACAAATAATAGCTCACCCAGCCGGAACTCGCGTCTACGTCGTAACTCGTGACTCCAACGAACTACTCTCCATCCCCGTAGACCCTGTATCCGCGAACCCCATTCCCGGAAAGGGCGGGATAGATCTATCGCGCCATGCCATCTTGCCCACGGCTCCAAGCCCCGATACATTCCATACCACTGCCCTCGCTCTCGGCCTATCAAACACCACCCTCTGGACCCTGACATCCTCACCGTCTCAGCAGTCGGCCACCATAACCGTCTTCACCCTCGATCCCGTCTCCGGCGCAGTCGGTAAAAAGATTGCGCGTGCGGCGTTTTCTACGCGAGGAGGGAAAGTCACGGGTAGGGGCGGGATGGAAGTCACGATTACTGCTATGCCGTGGAGGGTTGGCGGAGTTGGTGGTACGGGAGGGACCGGGGAGGAGGATTTGGTGGTGGTGACGACGTGGCCCGGGGGCGTGGTGGCGGTTTTGGGGGTTGAGAGGGTGGAGGGTGGGACGGGGACAGGGTGGAGGATCAAGAGTTGGGGGAGGGCAGGGTTGGGGGTTACAGAGGGTGAGGGTGGGGAAGGGGATGGGTGTTGCGGGGAGGCAGTTTGGGTTGATTGAGATGGGTGATAGAGAGGGAGGGTGCTACGGAATCTCAATATCAAGAGATGTTTTGTACTTGTTCGTTTGTGTACTGAAAATTTACACATCACGTGCCTTTGGTAACTTGACCTTGTTGCTATGCAGGAAGTCCGAATATGTATATTCCGCCAGATATTGCCCAACTCCTTACTCGTTCTGTCTCATCGTACTTTGATTCGGGACGTGTAACCAGTGGAAATGGGGCTGGTGCCGAGGGTACAGGCTAGGATCCAGAAGCGGTGTTGGGGTAAGGGTAGGGGAAGGAGATGTTATGGACGGGCCGAGCAGGACGGCGGTGATGGTCTGAGGGCGGGGAATAATCGAGGATGGGAATGGAGGAGATACGTCTAGAGAATTGAGCATGATGTGATTAGGGGGTGAAGGTGTTGGCTATAAGTTTAGGAATAGATAATAGTTTAAGTGGGGAAGTAGTGAACTGAGTGCAAAGGGGCACCGGGGCTATATACGATAGAGTGAATAGGCTATTCCACATATCGGTAGCGTCGGGGATACGTAAGCAAGGCACAAGATACATACGTTCATTCTCAGTACTAGTTGTGCAAGTATGTTTACATTGTTGGTTGAGGATACACAAACCGGTTCAGTCTCCTCTATTCGGCGCGCCACGTTTCTCCGACGCTGGTCACTCGTTTGCTAATCACATTTGTGGGAACGTAGATATCTTGGCAGCAAGTATGGACGGAATTTCTTCTTCTTCTTCTTCTTCTTCTTCTTCTTCTTCTTCTTCTTCTTCTTCAACAACAACAACAAGTTATATTTCATGCATCCTCTACAAAGATAGCTATCCTCCCATCCCCGTCAAGCCCCTCCTACCAAAAAACTGCTCAGAGATATAACAGGTCTTACACATTCCTCTCACTCCGAAGCCGAAGCACCTATTTCCTTCCGAATTAGAAAATGTCTTTCTGCATAGCACAGCAATTCTCACACACTGAAATTCATCTTCACTCTTTTCAACTCCTCCCCAAACCGCCGTGTCTCTTTATCTGCTTCCTTCAGTTCCCACCCTAACAAGATCGACCCAGTGATCTGGGGGACGTTAATGGCCAGCAAGAATCGCGAAGCATGCGAAACTCGGACAGGTTGCGCATACGAAGAGCCAGAGAAGGCATATGAGGATTGGGAGGAGGGAGTTGGTTCTGTGGCAGCGCTGTAAGGCGATTGTGATGGGGTCTGGCAGGAGGATTAGATGGGGAGATGAGGTGGGTATGGAGGAAGGGATGCTTACGCGCGGGCATCATTATGGTGGCTGGTTTGCTGGTGGTGAGGGAGTCGAGTGTAGAGTTGGATTTGGAGGGGATGGGTGTGGTGGGTGTGAAAGGAACCGGGGATAATGCTGAGTGAGCATATGCTGGAGCTCTGGTGTCTGTCTTGTGGGGCAGGGTTCTTTCGGACCAATTCAATTCTTGATTTTCATAGACTTTGAAGTCTAGACGGTAGTCCCGATAATACTTTCCCATGTTTCACCAATGAGAGTAATGATAATTCTAAATTAAAATATATTTGATCTAATAGGCTTTTGGAAAATAGACATTTCTTTTCAAGAAACCAATTCCCTTTTACACCCTGTGTAGAGTCTCTTTTGTCGTTCTTCAAGTAATGCCTTCTGTGTTGGCATAATTTCCCGAAGTCGTCAACGCCCCACTGACTAAACTATAATTAAACGAACGGGTCGGGCCGCAAAAATTCTTCACATGGCAAATGGACGATCATACATGATTCACTCCATACGAATCTCCATCTTTTGAGCAATCATAAAACCTAAACAATATCACTCCCCCTCCTTCTATAGACCGCTCAACACTACCACCATGCCCACCCCACCCCAACCCTCTTACCCCTCATCACACCCCCTCTCCACACTCCTCGCCACCCTCCCAACGCCCCTGATCCAAGGCGGGGCCGCCTGGTCTTACCAACTGCACCCGGCCCCCTACTCGCTCCCCGCGACTTCGACCCTCCTTCACGCTCTAAACAGTGGAATCCGCGCCTTCGACACCTCACCCTACTACGACCCTTCGGAACTCATTCTTGGCGCTGCACTCGCATCTCCCGAAATCGCATCTATACATCCGCGCTCAAACTACCTGCTGTTCACTAAAGTCGGCCGTGTCAATGCGACGACCTTTGACTATTCGCCCCAGGCCGTGAGAGAGAGTGTAGAGAGGAGCCTGGCGCGATTCGGGACCGAGTATTTGGACGTAGTGTTTTGTCACGATGTGGAGTTTGTTGAAGAATCAGAAGTCTTGGATGCGTTGGCTGTGCTTTGGGATTTTGTTGCCCAGGGGAAGATCAGGTATGTCGGCATCTCGGGGTATCCGTTGGAGGTTTTGGTTCGGCTTGCGGAGAGGGCGAGGGAGCGGTTTGGGAAGCCCTTGGATGTGGTGCAGAGTTGGGCGCAGTTGACGGTGCAAAATACGAGGCTTGTTACGCAGGGGTTGGAGGGATTTAGGGGGGCGGGTGTGGGGTGTGTGTGTTCGAGTAGTCCGTTGGCAATTGGGTTGTTGAGGGATGAGGGGGTGCCTGAGGGGAAATTGGGGGATTTTCATCCTGCGCCGAGGGAGATGAGGGAGAGGGTTGCTAGGGCGGCGAGGTTGGTGAAAGAGAGAGGGGGAAGTTTGGCAGATCTAGCGTCGAGGTATGCGATTTGGGAGGCAGGTAGGCACGGGGTGTTTATGATTGGGGGTGCGGGAACGGATGAACAGGTCGATGGGTTTGTGGGAGCATGGAAGACGGTGCACGACGGGGGCTGGGGAGATGAGGATCAGGAGTTGATTGAGTTGGTTAGAAAGGAATTGGGGGAGTGGGTGGATTATTGTTTTACTTGATGTGAGTGCTGAATCGCCTTCCTCGATTCAAGAACGATTCCTTTACTTATACTGTAAGAACAGAATTATATCCTACAATTTTACACCCCGTTCGCAGGATCTCGAATCAATTCATAGATGTAATCACACCTCCTTTTTGTCAGCTCGTCTAGTGGTTGAATTCCAAACCCTCCAAGCGTGATATTCGCGATGGTTTCGTTCCTTTCAAACTCCTTCCACAATCCGATCGGAATGGCGAGCGTCGCATTTTCAGATACGGCCAATTCTTTCCCGAACATGAACTGTAACAATACGTGTTGCGATGCATATGCAAGATCTGTACTGACGATTGGCGTCGTCTCATTTTTGTCGTAAAAGAAATCTGCACGGACTGTTAGGACATGATTCATTCAAGTGTTCAACTATGTCCATTTGCCGCACTGACATGACAGGTCCAATCCATGAGTGCCCGGGGGAACACTGAATACAAATCTCCTGGTCCTGTCCTTATACGCATCTGCAATGTATCCTACGGTGCAACTCCAAACAACATCCGTCGTATATTGCCACGCCAATGTTTGCGGCAGCTCAGGCGAGAATGGGTACAGCGAAAGTAACCGCTCGATACTCGAATTCGTCGCATTCGGGATATTCGCGCGTACTATCTCCGGAAAGCGTTCTGGCATCGAGCGATCAGAGGATAAACCGAGTCCCTGGTCGATCCCATGACATTAGTTAGACCCAAATCACGCAGAAAAGATCAGAAAATGCTCAAAAGAATCTTACCTCAAGAGCCGTATGCCCTACAACCACCCTCTTAATCCTATTGTTGAATTTTCTCATTTCGAACGCCTTGATAGGCAGCTCAAACACCAACTCCCCGTCCACTGTCGGCGTAAACCCCGGTGCTGCGCCCACACTCCCTCCACCCGGCCCAGGCACATTCTCCACAAGCATGTAACTATTCAAGCGTTTGATTTTATCCTCTCCTAACTCCCTCAAACACTCCACATTCCCACATTTCGTATAATTCATCACCAAATCCCATACAGGCCTAGATCTCTCCAAGCGACCCCTCGGCGCGAGCGACGGCGACGCCATCCACGCCTGGCCAAACGGCAAATCAAGATTTCCCTCCTGAGCCAACAGGAGCCAGGTCAAAATTCCTGCGCCGGCAGATTGGCCGATCGCTGTAATATTATCCGGGTCACCGCCGAATTTGGAGATGTACCGTTTTGTCCATTCGAGTGCGGCAAGAGTGTCCCAGACGCCGAGGTTGCCGTTCATGTTGGAAGAGAATTTGGGGAGGAATCCGGGGACTCCGAGACTGGGTTGGTTTGTCAGAAAATTTAATTTAGTGGGATTGGGGGGTAGAGCCATGTGGAAGAAAATGATTCTGATAAAGGAAAATCAAAAAGAGGCATACCGGTAATTATGTGTCACGATAATGAACTTGTTCGTTAGACCTAGGGGCGAATTGAACAATCCGTTCGTCGTAAGACCCAATCCAGTCCAGTCTTTGCCTCCAAAAGCGTATGCAGATCCAACGACCCAGTGCAGGACGGGAACCTTATCACCTTCTTTCACGCCTGAGGGAACTACCACGTTCAAGAACAGACAATCTTCGCTTCCCCATGTAGATCCATTCAACAGAGGAAATGGGCTTCCAAGTGGCGACGAGGATAGACAGTCTGTTTTCCAGGATGATATATTGCCGTCTTGGATGAGTGGCTGGTAGGGTGGTGGGGTTAGTGGTTTGCGGAAGCGAAGTGGGCCGAGTGGAGGAGAGGCATAGCGAATGTTGTTGTAATTCAGGAGGGAGGCGTTGGTTTTGGTGAGATTAGTGTAGGTTGGGATGTGTTTGGCGTAGCCGAGATCGATAAGGTTGGTATTGGTGTTGGGGTGGGTGAAGATGGGGGAGGGAAGAGTGAGAAACAGGACGAGGAAGGTATGTTTCAACGACATTATCAAGTGGCAAATTGACTTCCTAATGCTTTTGAGGTTTTCCGATGCCATATTTTATCTTTGAGGAAGAGGATGAATTTATATTGGCTCTTGTCCCATTGTGTGACTTCTCAAAAAGCGAATCAAAATTTGACAACTGCAGGTAGCACTTAGATTAGGATTCACTTTCAGGTTTACTAGAACATTGAAAAAGACACACATACGTACGTTACGACGCACTTCAAGCCAACAATACGAAGTGCCATCTCCAATTGCCATCACCCAAGGATTCCGCCTTCTCGGAGACTTTTCCTCTCCACCAACCAAGTCGCACTGCCGATCTCAGCTACGCCCAGGCGAATACGCCGCTTGGCAAACCTACCAAAACCAGAGCCTCGTATATCTCGCTCTCACATGCACAGCCTCCCTTGCTGCACGATAAAGTCAGACTGTATCCCTCCGACGTTCGCACAATCCGAGATACACACTGGCGAATACGCCAATTTCCTCTTTTGATTTATAGAAAGTACACCGCTTTAAGAATTGTATCATGGATCAAGGTCAAGTCTCTACATTTCGTGTTTCGCTAAGGAATACGTTGGGGGATGTTGTATGTGGCGCAAACGGGTTCGGTGGGGTTGAAGAAAATGGCGACGCAGTGTCACAGACACAAGTTATACATACACGAAGACCGCATAACAAGTCACGTGGAGGATGCGAAGCTTGTAAAAGACGTCGTCGAAAGGTATCTGCTGTTGTCCCGCGAACATGCACTAATTGATACTAACTTCTTGTCAACCTAGTGCGACGAAGTCAAACCAACCTGCACTCCCTGCAGCAAACGCACCGCCCCATGCCACTACCTTACCACAACCTCCCACCCCATCCTCCCCTCCACCAAACGCACCACTTTTCATCCCCTCTCCCCTCGTTCCATTCCCCCAACCCACATCGCCAAACTCTGGCCAGGGCTTTGGCCCGGAGCCTACACCCCCTCCATCCTAGCCCCCACCACCTCTTCTTCAAAATCAATAACCCACACATCCCACGACCTCTACCTAATCCACCACTTCCTCAGCACAACAGTCTCCGATTTCGAAACCCCCTCTTTCCCCATATACTCAACTTCAGGTCTCCAACTCGCCAAGCAATCGCCCTACCTCATGCACGCCATTCTCGCGCTCTCTGCCTGCCATCTCCAACACCTTGGTCTCTCTCCTACACACGCCCTTCAATTTCGAGCCCCCGAAGCTTTTCATGCTCATCTCGCTAGTTCAGGTCTCCGCAATGCAGTCCGTGGAGAAATCAAAAGCACCGCGGAAGCAGATACAATTTTAACAACATCTATGCTCCTCAACACTCTCACATTCTGCGTCGCTGATTATCGCGATACAGAAGATGTTTCATCGTACCGGGCACGAACGGGGACAGGAATTGAAGGCCTGAGATGGGATTGGATGCGTATCCAGATTGGAATTACGGAGTTGTTGTATCAGACGCGGCCATGGAGACCGGATAGCATGTGGATGCCGTTATTTATTGCGACGCACGAGCGAAGTGCGTTGTTGGCGGCTGAGAGGGAGAGCGAGTTGGGTGGGTTATTGAGGGAGTTTTGTGAGAGGCAGAGGGAGAGAGAGGGGGGTAGAAATAAGGAGTGCGAGGAGAGAGAAGATATGTATGATGAGTTAGTGGAGATGTTGACGCCGTTGATTGAGAGAAAGGTTGAAGTTAAGTGGTTAATTTATTACTTACATCCTGTTGGGGCGATGACGGGGGATTTTGTGGGGTTATTGGAGAAGGGGGATACGAGGGCTTTGGTGCTGTTTGTACATTGGTTAAGGTTGATGTGTGCGGTGGATTTGTGGTGGTGTGTTAGGAGGGTTAGGAGGGTGTGTTGGGTTATTTGTGAGGGGCTATGGGCAAGATTGGGGAGGGAGGAGAGGGAGATTGTTAGGGCGCCAGGAGTGGCCTGTGGGTTCTTGGCGGGGGAGGAAGGCATGGAGTGAGGGTTGTTGTCGAGCATAGTTGGAATGTGATGAACTTGAACCATTTGAGCGAAGATAATCTATACACATATCATGATTGAAGAGACTTGCATAACACTAAATCTAAAGGTTTCATTAGTGATATGGTGAAGTTTGTTTTGGCGTTGAAAGTGGTACATGGTGGGTAAAATGCGCTTAGTCTCAAAAGCTTGCCAAAGACAATGCATGACCAAGAATAAAGAAACCTCCCCAAACTTACGAGATCATATCCCAACTGAAATTTCTACCTCCGCGTCAACCTTCCGGTTCATTTTTCTTGCCATGCTATAATGCTAAATGTTACATAGATCTCTGATTTCGCATTTACTTGTCAGTCCGTTTAGAGATTGAAGCCCTGCATGAGATCTGCATGCTATGAAACAGAACTAGTTTTGAAATGCTCTTGACACATTTCCAAAGGCCGAACGACATTTCTTACAATCTCCCCTCGCCACTGCTTGTTCAGATGTGAATGTCCCGACAAACACCACTTCACAGCCATTGAGTAATCTTCTCCAGCCTCATCGAGCACACTGTTGGACCAACCCAACGCGGCCAACACATCCAATGCTTGCTTAGTGTCTTTATCGCCTACAGGACGGCTCTTTCTTGACGGATGATCTTCAAGGCGTCTACCGAAGCAAAGCTCGAGTAGAAGTATACCGAGTGAATAGAAATTACAGTCGTCGGCTCCAGGTGTAGCGAATGTGTCAAATCCTTGGCGAATGAAGGGTTCGTGGTATGGAATATCGCAGTTGTCATCGTCACATGGGTAAAAGAGGACATCTTCTTTAGTAAGGCCTGTACGGAGCCATGGTGTGGAGTGAAGTTGCGCAACTGACGATGCGACCAATAATGCAATAGAATATCGTTGTCGTCGAGAAATGAATCCTTCGAAGTTCCTAGAAAGAACATGATCCAAAGTAACTGGATCATCTTGGAGTGGTCTTTTGCGTTTATGAGATGGGTGAAGATGATAGTTGTTGTTATGATCGCCGATTATCCCCATACATTTGCCGCAGTCTTCATCTCCTAACCGTTCGCATAAATCGATAGTGGATTCAATCACTGGATCAAGATGGATCTCTGGTACCGTTGGCTCTGAAGAAGTAAACGCAACTTTCTTCTTTCTTAAAAGACCTCCTGCGGAGCTAGATTTGGCGTTCATAAGATTTATTTCAGGCTGAGTAGTGTCTAGTGGGCTCATGAAGCGCAAGGGAAACGAACAACCAATCATATGTCCGCACTGGAGTGCACACCAAGACCAGGGTGTCTGACTAGGAGCAGACGGCGCCAGAGACATAAGAACAATCTCGAAGCATGTTTCTGGTTTGACTCGGTGCTCCAGACGAAGGTTTACGTAATGATGCGGTTGACAAGAGCATCGCCAAGCTCTTTGCAGGGCTTTGAAGATGAGGTCAGACTTTTTCCAAGTCTTCTCAAAAGCTGATTCAAGTACAGTTGATTGTTTTGTATGGGCTGGAGCAGTGTTCTGCAGCGCTGAAAGGTTGTCGCTCGACGAAAGTAGTTTCTTCAGCCTTTCGTTGCATTCGTTAAGATGCTGGAACAGATCGTTTCTTACAGGATCGTTGAAACTAAATCGGATACGAAAAGTTTCCCAATCCCACTTAGATTTCGCTGAAGTTCTTCTTGATACTTTCTCAGTAGGCTGGGGACTTGAAGGCCGCTTTTGCTTTTTGTTTTCTGGGGGTACCAATTTGTCTTGGATGATGGCCCTATCAAGCGCGAGTTCCTTTCGGAGGGTCGCAGCTGTTTCATTCATATCTTCGATAATTTCCATATAGAGACTATAAGACTCAAGTAGTCGCCCTTCAAGTCGCTCTTGTAGAGCTCGGTCGTTCCATCCTTTGCCACCTGCATCGCTCACCAAGCGCGCCACTTCATCCCCGTCGTTCAGGATGGGTAATAGCAACTCTTTCAGATTCTGTTTGTACATCATCTCATGGAACTGAACGTCTCTTTTGCATTTCGTATACTCTTTCTGCACGCGCCAGTAGAAACCGCCAACCTTGGCCACGTCCCGCCAGTGCTCCACTCCGGAGACGATGAGTGGAAATGAGCCAAGGAGTACGCCTGCGATCTCAAGACCACTCATGATGGATAAAAGACAACCAATAGCACGAATGAACACGATAAAGTAGATAGAGGGCTGCGGAGTGAGTGAACAGTTGGAATTGCGTCCTGTGAAGGGTAAAAGGAGTACTCTTCGCCAGCTGACTGTGTCAGCCTCACCCCTCTTTTTCCGCCCCCACCCTGCACAAACGTCCACTTAACAACAACGACAGATATCGTAACAATAACGACGTGAGACGAGCCAGCCATTTTTGATAGCTACTCCGTCCCATCCTAAAATCTCTAGTATTTGGAAAACCAGTTCTGACGACTTCTGAATCCATGGACAAACTATTGGCAATACGTCAGCCAGCTCTTTTCACTTAATTCTCGCGACCCCAGAGGTTGGCTACATTGGTTCAGCCTGCTCATGCATTCCAACTTACACGAATCAACCCATCGCCATGCCCGACTCAGTGGCGGCACGGAGTCGTAAATGTCGTGACAAATTGAGCCTCATCATCGATTCCTTGAGTAGTCCAAGCCAAGGGCCGAGGAGGATCAGCTATGAGCAAGTAATCGATGAGCTTGCGCGCTTCAGCTTATGGATGGGCAATATCGGTGCCCTACACTTACCCAAATCCCCTCTTTCTCTTGAGTCACGTCTCAGTGAGGCCGATGAAGTTTTGTCTCATGTTCATGACCTTCTCGAAGACCTGTACGAGGTGGCAGATCAGCGTGAGTTGAATCTTGAACGATTGTAAGAAGATGCTAAGTATGATCTGCGCAAAACAGTATTTGAAATTGCCTCTGGGGTGCGCAAAGGCGAAGTAGCACCTATCACTCCCGATGAAGATAACGAAGATGATGAAGAAGGCGGGGATCATGAACTCGAAATAAGCGAAGAAGTCGAACTCTTCGAGCAGATTGGCGCATCTATATCCAGGCTTTTCAGAGTCACTTCTCTAATCCGTCAAGCCGCCCCGAATGATTTGTTTACCAAGGCCTTGAGTCGGAATCGTTATCGTTTCAACGACCAATTCGATGTAGCTCATGTGGGTGAGAAGTTTTCCAAGCTCCGGTCAGACAATTTAGTGTGGCTTCAGAAGCGGTTGGGAAGCGCAATAACCCAACGACGGCATTATCTCACATATATGCAAGATCATCGCGAGAAGTTAGAAGGTCAGCGTGAAGCCACTTACACGGCTGAAATGCGATCTCAAGCTCCTACACTACCTCAGATGGCTCAAAACTTGCCTGTGAGAGCAATACCAGACAATGCCAGTCGACCTTCCACCTTTTTCACGAAAGCAACCACCATCAACCCATCAAACATCACCCCGCAAATGCTTACCGTCGAGGATGAGCCAGATTTTGATGACGATGCGCGATCTTATACTACGATTTCGAGATCTGTTGATGGCGACCTTGACTCGTCTACAATGATAAGAATACCAAAATTGGATGACCTCCGCAAGGGTTTCCGCAAAGAGGTAGAATGCCCGTTCTGCTTCAGAATGAAAACATTCAAGAGTGAGCGCGTGTGGCGTCGCCATGTGTATTCGGACTTGCGAGCATACATTTGCACCTTCAAAGACTGCGATGCCCCATACTTTGGTGATATCAACGAATGGTTCCGCCATGAGATGCAGTTTCATAGAGTTCAGTACTCTTGTGTAGTGTGTAAAAAAGCGTGGGATGACAAAGACAAGTTCCTTCGGCATATGCAACTACATCCGGAGCTTTTGAACAAAGACAAGGAAGAAGATCTCCTAGACATATCCCGCACACCACTTGAACATATTCCTGCAGAAAAATGCCCTTGCTGTACGGATTGGGTCGAACGTCTCAAATTGCGAGCTCCAACTCAAGCGAATGCGGATGGCGGGCTGGAAGCAGTCATAACGGTCGTACCGAATGTGTTCAAACGGCACCTTGCCTCACACTTGGAGCAATTAGCCCTTTTCGCCATCCCGATAGGATCTACCACAAAGGGCTCTACAGATTCAAACGTCGCTATAGAAGAAGATCAGAGTTCCAGATTGGAAGCCCTTTCAAGTCTTTCATTTCACAGCCGAAGTGAAAAGTCGAATCATGATTCAATCCGCTCCCATTCCAGTTCCCCGAGCATGGGAAACGAATCTCAGGACATTTCGATCAACTGTGAGATTAGTACACACCACTATATGTTTCATTATATGGATGGTTTGGAGATTCTCAGCCGCATGTCAAAATTTGCGAATGTGAAAGCGTCGCTCAAGAAACACGACGCGGGTGAAGTAGTACATTCTTGTCATATCATACTATACGGACAAGTTCAAAATCTTCCACAGGCCCAAACTCGCATCGCATCATGGGAATCCTATTTTACTTCCTTAAGGTCGAAAAGATTAGACTCAAAGCCAGAAGAGACCTTGCAATTGAGTTATCAATTTCGCATCCAAAAATCTTTTGATGAAACAATCAAAGATCTCGAGATGCAATTCGATGTTGGCATTGTTAGTCTTTTCTTCGACACTTCGCAAGATGAAAGCCAATCTCTGACATGCTGTATATATGGCCCTGGGAGTTTGTGTAGTAGTGCAGCCGATGCACTATACACCAAACAGAAAGCATTACAATCTCCGTACGAGCAGGACAGTGAAAGAAATCAAGCATTGGTATCGCTGGCTCTAGGTTTCTCACCCGCCATGATTCAGTGTCTGGCAAAAAGACATAGAGTTCGCATTGTAAGGGAGGATCTCATGATGGCAGAGGGTCTTAATCAAGTGACGATATCTGGGAACGAATCGAACACAACCGCCGCGACAAGGGATTTCAACCGCTGGGACCGATACTATTTCTTATTCGGCACCAAAGACACATTCAATCGTACAGATATTGAACTGGATATAAGCGTCTATGAACGTCTACGATGTAATCATGACTTTCTACGAATTAGATTTGAACGCATCTACTGGGTTGTACTGAACATCCAAGCCACTTCTTACTCTGGCCTTAAAAGTATTGTGTCCATCATTGGGGGTAAGAGCGATGACCATGATAAGGCAGTCCAAAAATTTAAGAATCTTCTCAATCGGTTGACTTCTAATGACAATAATATCATTGGAGTTGAACTCACACCGGAAAACGATGAGATCGACACATACACCTTACTAGTCGAAGATTCAATCTTACACACGTTCCTCACGCATTGCAAGGGTTTGGATACCGTAAACCTGGTTAAGCAAAAGTACGATGTCGACATTGATTTCGAAATATTTGACAAGGGCACCACAATCTTCAGGGTAAAAGGTGGAACCCCCTTGCCGGACCTTCGTTATCAGATGGGTTTTCAAATGGGAAGAGAAGAAGCTCTATCTCGTTTGGAATTGGGACTCACAAGATCAAGTGACTTACTGTCTCAAGATGTTACATGGCCAATACAGCTAGGCCCTCTGGGCTACTCTGTACTTGATATGGATGAGTTATCTACGATCTTGAGCGGGCGCGCCGTCGAGTTGAAGCCCGATGATACTAGATATAGGTCACTAGTACTAATAGGATTGGGACTCGGTGTCAGAAATTCTAGCCATGAACTGGTTCAGTTTCTGGAAGAGAAATTTTTGAAAATCAACAGCAGTTCTCTCGCATCTGTGAATAAGACCGCTGGGAACACCGAAATCATTTCAATTTTCTGGGCGGACAAGGAAAAGATCATATTCAATATTCCAAACCATGGCTTAGATATGTCAAGCTACCTTTTCCCACGATCTGTAGACTCTATCGAGAAAGATCACGAGGTTTCTATCTCGTTTGATCAGCATTTCGGCAAAATCGAAAAAGATGGAAGCTCAGAGTTGGATCCTTATTGGGCATTCGATGCACTGCAAAAATTGAACAAACAACGAAACGTGGATACGACTTCCCCTTTCCGTTCTTTCCAGGGAAAAATTATAGCCAATACTAGTCCATTACGCATAGGAGACATGGCTGTAATCGTGGAGAGAGATCTGCCACTGTTTTGCTATCTTGGGCACGGGATAAATGAAAGTCGTATATGCCATAGGATCCCACGAGATGCAGTGTTGCTAGAGCAGTTCGTTGACGAGCAAGTATTTCCAGCCGAAAATGGTACCTATGGACCAACTCTTCTTAACCATCCAGTCAAAGTGGTTTTCAAAGAGAGTTTCTCCACCGATACCTATAATTACCTTGAAGGAGAACCCTTCATAATTACGCACGTCGTAAAGACTCAAAATTTGGACGACAATACGTACTATTGCGGGTATAGCGAGACTTCTGTAGGTTTTGTGTATGAACCCAAAATTCCTTCTTCGGTTGTCAGGTCTACTTGGGGTCTTTTCGGTGATCAACGCGAGTATACACCGGCCATGGACGCCGTTGCAATAGAAGATCTCCAAGCGACAGAAATTGGTCAGCTTTCGCTAAGTCAAGGACAACGTGTCCAAATACTTGGCGCGAGTGCACATGCTTTTCTAGGGCAATATACTCTCGAGTCGGGCGAAGGGGTACAGGGAGTATTTCCAAAGAAATATGTAAGAATGATCGATGATGCCGAGAATTCTGACGTGGCTGTTGGACTTCTGGATCCGACTTGGAACATCATAGGCAATGATACGGACGACAACCCAGAACCTGGCCCAGAGAACAGAGAATCAAAAGATGGTCCGAAGGACAATGAACCGAAATATGATAAGT
Organism: Dendryphion nanum; assembly: GCA_020744415.1. Lineage (NCBI taxonomy): Eukaryota > Fungi > Ascomycota > Dothideomycetes > Pleosporales > Torulaceae > Dendryphion > Dendryphion nanum. Next base: position 125,456 of record JAGMWT010000004.1, on the reverse strand, counting down.
CTGTTGACGAGGAGCTCAGTCAAAACAAGCCCAATGACAATGTGACCAGCGAAGATAAGGCCGAGAACGATGAATACGAAGCCATGGGACAAAATGAAATCTCGGTGAAGAATGATTTTCGTGGAGACGAATTCTTCAACCTTCAGGGATTACTCCATTTTGGGATTATTGACTTGCCCAACAAGGAAATCATACGAGGATCTAATCTTGTAACTGTACTTTGCTTCAGTTGTCGTCCATTTTTTTACTCCCAACTCAGATATACCGATCTTGATGCATTGGTCGGAGCTATTTCAGAGCGACACAATGTTCAGATAAAACTCCCGGAGCCTCAACCCTACCATCGCAATTACGATCCCGGTGAAATCCAACTCGATCCTTGGAAAGAAGATACTAAATCCGCGAAAGAAGAGCTTGTCAGAGATTTGTGTTCCGCTGCTCAGCAATCCTTTGTACCATATCTGGCAAAGGTTGTAGAGATTCCTAATGGATTCCAGGCGATCTCTTCTGGATTCGGTACTCCCGCCTTGGGTGAGATAATTGCAGTTAAGGGCTTTGACCCCTATAGCGATGATATCATAATGGATCGCAGGATTCATGGCCCAATCAGCGAGCTTAAAGCATTGTTTCCACCATACTGCGTTGAACCCTATGCTCTGATCTCGAGAGAAATATTCGATGAGGAAGGCGCACTGTCCTACAATGAGCTACAGGGAAAGGCGATGGAAACAGCAGTAGAAACCAAACATCCGAACCCCATCTTAATTGGCATGAAGTTTGCTGCGTCGCGGTATCTGGATTATTCTCTGGAAATGCACCCTGAAAGGGGAGTTATTGATCTAGACCTTGGACCATCAAATTTTCTCCGTCACGGCGTGTTGTCCGACCGACAACAGTATGAAGCCAGTGCCATGTGCAGAAGAGTAAAGCAAGATATGAAAAAGTGGTTCCTGGAATGTAATGAGATGTGCTGGATATTGTCGTTTAATGGACTATCAAGACTCCGTTTGTGCTCCAATGAGGCTGAACTCGATAATTTGTCTCGACACTTCTTGTGGAGCGGAAGTCCTTCGTACAGTCCTCTAAAACCGCCTTACTCTAATCACGACCCACAAGATATGCTTACAATTGATGAGATCTCTTCCGAAGTGGTGGAACACGATCTGTATTTTACGACAGAGCCCTGGGATGATGAACTCAAATCAGGACGCAAAATCTATGTCGTTGCAATTGAGGGCGAGGACATCCACTGTCTGTTCTGTAATAAATCCGGGGTTATAAGCAAGAGTGAACTTCCCATAGCTATTGTTTCACTGCATGAACGCTTAAAGAAGGCATACGCTGAACACGTAGAGAGAAGGCATGTTGGGACGAACAAGCTTACATGGTTTCGAAAACCCTTCTGGCCGGATAATCTCGTCATGAGAGATGCCCCCAAGAGGCCATTGACTGTGTGGACCAAATGGGACATTGGGTCCGAGGTCAGTGGAGGTCCTTATGTCAAACGCGGTGAGCTGGTCAATATTGATGGCTGGGACAAAACTAAATACGAACACATTCGAACGCATGTCTTGGACGAATCGGGTCAAAAAGTTGTTTTATTACTCTCTCTGTCGGTGTTGGAGTTCGATAGCAAGGGCTACAAGTTTTGGGATGAGAACGATCAGTATGACGTAGAGGGTACATTTCCACCGTCGCTACCGCCGCTACCTTCGCAACCTGATCAGTTGGATGATGATGAGGGTGCATGGCATCGTGGAGAAATCGCCAGAGGATTAGCTAGTAAGGAATAAGAAGTTCACGATTTCTCATCATGCATAAGGGCAATCTGGATCCTACTTCTCTTCAATATTGGTTTCTTTTCTGCACTACGTTCGTTGAGGGCCATATTTCTTTCCCAGAGTGTTGATTAATTCTGGGGTTTAAGCAATACATTGAATCTTGGAGGAGATCTTTTAATTGAATAATTTGGTAATTTCAACTTGTTTAGTGAAACCAGTGACTTGATTCCAACAACCTCAACTCACACATGCTTTCGTCACCTGATGGCTGTGAAAGTTAGTACGGAGCAATGAAATAAGTCTCTGACCTGGTTGAACACAACCGTATATGTCACAATTAACTTAATCCGTAGATCATGTAGGTTGACAGTGGACGGAACTATCAAAAATCTATGAATCGGTCCAGTAGTATCCTAAATCTATTGCACGGAACAATCTCTGTATCTCCTCACCTAGAAACTGATTGAGTAGTTTTTGTGTATAACACCATATATGGTTTTACTTTCAAGGATGAGCAAAGAAAATGTTTACCATCGGAAGGCGCTGTAAGAGATTAGCTATTTGACGTTTTGAACTTATTCTTACTAGCAGTGAAAAGCTTCCCATGGACCATTCCTTAGTGTAAGAATCTGAGCTCTAAATATAGCTAAGGTGAGTGGACATTTGAAATGTATTGAGCAGCATTGAATTCTCCTCGCAAGTCCTTGTTATAGATTGCTATTGTGTTTGTAATTTCAGTCTCGCATTCGAATCCACAGAAATTCATTGAGTACATACTCAGCTATGACAAAAATAACATATGCAGAATACACTAGCCACTTGCACCTTTTGTACCTAATCAGCGACACGCTAACACAAAACCACACTGAAACCTTCTAATTCTTACTGATCTCTCTCGTACCTCCCTACCCAAGCGCCCCCAAACTCGCCCTCAAAGCGCCTACAACAGTAAAAGCTAGTACAGGACTAATGATATAACTGACTGTTAAAATTCTCGCAATCTTCCTCTCATCCTCAATCCCCGCATCGCTAACCTGCACCATAGTAATAAGCTTCATAGCCGGGGGTCCCGTCGGCATAAGCATCATGGCAAACCACAACATCGGATCATCGCCAAGAATACCATCGCGTCCCTCACTATGCACGAGGAAATAGATTGTGCCGATGGACAGGATAGGCCATAGGAGAAAACGGATGATGAGAATAAAGAGGGTTGTTGTCCATGGGAGGGGAGCAGATGTAGATGAGGAGGAGGGCGAAGAAGGGGCTTTGGACTCATGATAACTCGTCCATAGCGAAATCCCTGCGACGATAAGCGGCAGTGGAACGAAAAGTCCACCAACATTCCTCCAGCTTTCTGTCAGCCAGGCTGTGAATATCCCACCGGAATACGTATCCGCGAAAAAGGCGCGATGGAGCGGCGGCGTGAGACCTATCACGGCGCCAAGGACAGCACCGAGCAATGGCGCGTTCAGGAAGTCGTAGAAGAATAGGAGCCACCATTGCGTTCTTGGAGAGAAGTTCTTCCAGTGTGGGCGTGCGATGTAGAATGGTCGACGGGGGACTGATGCAAATTTTGGAGTTGAAGGGAAGAAAGTGATCGAGACAACGGAATGGTGACGGCCTCTACCACTGCTTTGCGACGGAACGAGAAGATGCGTTGTCTCCGTCACCTGACCCTGATTTACCCCATTTTCTACATCACCATCCCCACCCACGCCATTCTCATCATCATTCTCTGCATCAGAATCCGAATCCAGCCCACCATCCAAACTACTCCCCAAACTCTTCCTATCATCCGCCTCAACCTCATGCTCCGCGTCCATCAACCGCGGCCCCACCGCGAACGTCAAGCACGAACTCACAGTCGCAAACACCAAAAAATAGCTCTTAGCCCTCTCAATCCCCTCCTTCGTCTTCCCTCCCACTAAACCCCCCAAAATCCCCGTCTGCTCCAAGCTCTGAATTAAAAGCAACGGATAACTCGTCGTATTATTAAACATGATGGCCGCCGTGATCCAGTCCGGAAACCCAAACCACACATGACCCGCAATTCCGATCCCAAAACTCACCGCGTGACACAAGAAGGCCCAGGCGAGGATGAGGAGATAGCGATGCGCGGAGTGGAGATGGAGTTGGGAGCCGATTTGCACGAGCAAAAGTAGGGGCAAGAACATTTTTACGCAGATTTTGGATATGGCTTTCGCATTGCTCGGGGAGAGGAGCGTGTATTTTGCGGCTAGTGCGCCGTAACTGATTACCAGGAGGACGGAGAGGGAGGCTTGGATTGCGGCGAGGAAGGAGGGGAGGATGCCGGAGGTGGACATTGTGAAGGGTGTGGGAGCACGAAGGCTCGGGATTGGGAAGGATTGTGGATATGAGGGGGAGGAATTGGAGTGACAATGGGATTGGGAATTGGGGGATGGAATTGAGTTTATTGGAGATAAGGCTCGGAGCATATATGGCCAAGGGTGATGGTCGTTGCTTTTTCTACGCGTACTTCTCGTCACGGAGAGGGGAAAGCACGCAATTCATTGGCGGGACGTGCGTGGGGCGCCGCTGACGTTAAGTGGATTGAACATGCGTTCTTTGAGCGGGAGATTTCGCTTAGATTAGCGAGTTTAAGATCTAGTGTCTATCTATGTTTACATATTAATTCAGATTTGCTGACTTTCGTCATCGAATTTGAATGTCACACCGTCATCTGCTTCCCGTAATTGGATTTAGAGCTCCAGGTCTAGTTGTTGTGCAATCTACATATATGTATAGATGAAGTCCAGGCAATAGGGTTCCGTAGGGCCTGAGTTCTTATGACCAGGCAATTTGATCAAAAGAGTCTCATATAGGGTATGTTTTGGCACGAGGTTTCCAGTTCAAGTTGGACTGGAAAGCAAGCAAAATAGTTGATTGTGAAGGAAAAACGAAAAAATGGTGTCCCTTACATAAAGTAGCACAATGGTAGAGCGAGAAAACGAGTGGTTTATGGCAATCGTTAGGGGTTCTCTTTTTGGAGATGGAATCGTATTAACAGTACTGCCGCTTAGAGTTGTTGTGGCACAAAGGCGTATGTCGCTTGCTGGGATACTACATTGGACTAGGATTAGATGATCTAATATGATGTCGATGACCACATGTTGCTAATGACAAATGTCTAAAGGCATTCAAAACCACATGTTCCTATCATAGCTCTAAAATTCTCAACCCTTCAGTCTTGACTACCTACACACCACTACCTGTGCGCATACCCCACCCCCTCATGATCGCAGCCTATCACAAAGCCCAGAACGATTCACAACTCACCAACATCACACTTATCACATCTATCTTCCTAGAAATATACTTCCATGCCACGCCTATACTCGAAGCACCCCTTCACACCATTCTCTCGAGTCGCGAAACCCTTGGGCATTACCGCAACCTCATCGAACGCACTCTAGCCTGTCAAGCATTCGATTTTTCCGAACGGAATCCAGCGAGGACCATTGAAGTAGAACAAATTGACAGGGCATTTTGACAGTGCTATGTCTGCCTCAAGGTTGAACGGTTAATAACGTTGCGGTGCCTGTGATGCCAGCGATGGCGATGGTGATAGCGAAGGAGTGGGTTTTGAGATAAGGAAATCAGTCTTGAGTAGAAGCTGAGGTGAAGAACCACCATGAGAAGTATCGCACAGCATGGAAAAACTGACGGATGATAACATAACGACATGAAAGTAAACAGAATCGCACTCAATAGACCTGTTACCCCAAGCAATTAAGAGTGGACTCCCTAGGGACTATGACCGTTACCACCTTTTCATAATGAAAACTAGCGTTCCCTTCATTGAGAAGTCTATGAAAGCAATGACAAGTCTTTTGGCCCGTTCACCCTTATTTCAGAGAGAAAGCAAGATGAAAGTGAGGAGTAAAAATAGTCGGCCGATTTAGATCCAATCAGACTCAAAAATGAACATAGTAGATTGGTATATAGCTGGGAATCACCGTATGCGTCTAACTTGACCATCGCGCGTCGACTACTGATGAACTGGTGAACGGAACAACCCCACCATACGCGGAAATGAATGAATGGGCGTCCGCCATCATACACCTAGTTTATAAGCCTTTCACATCAGAACACAATCTGTGCCTGCAGACTTGCCGCCCTTCTCTGTAGTTGTCTTGGCAGCGGTTTTGGCAACGTCTTCTAGGACCTGCCTGCACAGCTCGCCGGTGAGAGCGCTGCACTCTGCATAGCGATCCGCTCTCAGCTGCTGCGCGATTCCCAAGCCTTCTTGTGGCATGACGCTTGCACCTCTCCCACCGTCCTGTTTTTCTTCTTCCGTCCACTCCTGACGTAGATCGCGCTTCAGCCCGAGGACCATGACGGGGAGTTCCTCGTTGCAATCGAAGTGCCCGTTGACAAGGTCGCGCCAACGGCCCGTCAGAGAGTGGAGAGTGGAGCGACGCGATATATCGTAGCAGAGAATTATGAACGAAGGTTGGAGTAGTGTGTAATTGGTGGGCGAGGAGGTGTCGTAGAAGTTGATCGCGTAGGGTCGTCCGTAGAGGGTGACGTTGAAGGCAAACGGCTGATCCATATCGCGCAACTTCGGAAGCTCGTATGGGGGGAGTGCATCGTCTTGAGGACGAATCCCTAAGCTCAGTCGGCTGGGTTACAGTTGTTAGGGATATTTCTATTTGCATAGCATATAGACTGTATACAACTCACGACAGAAACATTGACATGCCGACCTCGGCATCACCCAACAAGAGGATCGTGATTTCAGGAGGTGGAAGAAGAGGATCCATGGCGACGGACAAGTCAATGAGTTCGTAATGCAACAGAACGTTGTAAAAATAGCCCAGCGGTCGTTGAGAAGAAACTCATGGCGGCTCCATGTTTACTTTTTGCTGGTGAATGGAAGCGTGGAGGAAGAAATGCGGAGAGATGAAGCTAGTCGGAGCTTGGCGGCGATAAGATAAGAAATTGTGTCCCGATGACATCCGCCGCCACACAAACCACCACACCCCACCACAGACTACCCCTTTATTATTACGAAATCATACAACTTCATCTTCCATTGCTCAATATTTGAAATAGCATCATTCTTGTACTTGGAGTTCATGGGCCTAGTCTACTTGACTTTTTCCAATGAATATTGCATAACTAACGTCTAAATTCTAATATGGACCCACCACTTCCCCTGTACAAATCGGCACCCACATTAGGAAATCAAGTTTCGTCAAAGCAATTCCGTTCCTAGCCTTTCGCTCTCCATCTCAATCTCGCCATGACTCGAGCGCTTCTGTAACATGCGAATTCTAACATACCTCTGTCCAGAAAGGGGCTAGAGTCCGACGTTCAGCTCCACGCCAAGCCCTCCTAGTATGGGATCCTGCAATCCTCCCACATTATAAATCAATTGTTCTCTGCTGGGAGTTATAAATGAATAGTCTCTTCCTGTACGAAGTAATCCAGTCACTGTAATTCTTTCCTCCATCAATCGTTCATTCGCATCATGCCTCCTTCACGACCCCCGAGCTCAAAGCTCGGCCGAGCCTTCAGCAGCAACCTTATTTTCCTCGTCATCGCGGCTGTTTGCGGGTATTACATGGACTTGCCTGGTATGTTGGCTGTGTCCAATACAACCGAAAATGGATTCTTTCATTGGGGCAAGGTCCGGGAACCTGTTCTTGAACAGTTTCATTTGCTTGGCTTCCTAGACGTTATCATCCGTGATGTTACTGCTGGGTTTGCACCGTCGATTTACCAGGTCGATCCGGTCTCCTGGTGGCAGATGATTGTGTTTCTGATCGATGTTGCTCCCATGTACATGGTCTGGTTGATGGAATCGAGCCGACCTCTGACTCGGGGTTCTATCGCCCGATTGTGAGTTTGATCCCCTATACGTGCCTGGACCGAACTCCTCACTGACTTCTCCCAGCCCTTCAATCATGGCGACTATTGCCCAATTTGCCGGAGGCGGAGTCTTTTTTCCTATCAATTACTTTCTCCATCTCGTTTATCGCCCACCTTCTACATCGACATCTCGGGACGATCTTCGCGTTGACCTCAGCGATGCGTTCCTATGGCTGCCTCTGTCACTATTATTCAACACTGCTCCAACTCTCGCCATGTATTTTGCTCCGACTTTCGCTACCCGACACTATTATACGTGGTTCTGGCAGCTTTTCACTGTCCGAATTGGTATCACTTACTATACCATTGTCTCGCTCGTTAAGCTGACTGGGTTTTCCATGTCTGGACACAAACTAAACTATCAGGCCACTCTCCGCAAGCTCTTCGCTCCTTACATTGTATTGCAAACCGCTCTTTGGCTCTATTCAATCTTCAATACCCCTTACCCTCTTCGTACTGTCTTTGTGCCCGGCAAGATCGAGGCGGATTTTGCCGGGACATTCATTGGACTCATGAGACGACTTCTTCAGGTCGACCAGTGGTCTGTCATGGGATCTTCTTTTCTTTGGTTGATTTATTTGATGTGGGATATGTCTCACATAGGCCTCGTATCACGTAAACAGCTATATTCCTTTCCGCTCCTTTTGGCCATATTCCCACTTCTCGGCCCAGGCGCCACATTCGTCGTCATGTGGCTCTGGAAGGAACGATTTGTTGTTCCGGATGAGTCTGAAAAGAAAAGAAGATAGATGCCGGGACTCGCTGCACTCATTGACTGAACTGAAGTCGTGATTGCCATCGCGATGGCACGGAATCAACATCCATTCCATCTCATTAAGGAAGCCGAATTTCATACGTCAGGTTCAATCCAACAAGATATCAAGGGTTGTGATTGCGTAGCGGAGTCACAAATGGTTTATTCAAGGCTATGGAACAGATTCGGTCCATGTGAAGCTCTCGGTGGCAGATGACAGACCACGCGCTCTCGTAGAAATATTTTTTCTTTCACACTCTCCATGGACAACATACTGGAAGGTGCCTTGGTTTATTCACGAAAGTCTATCGTTATTCTTCTCGCCATCGTCACTCTTTTAACATATAACTATCCATTCAAGACCTCTTTTCCACCCTGTGCAAACACTTGTTCAGAATCCACCACAGCGTCTCGTTAACTAAGACAACACGAGCTTAGTAGAAATGACTGACACCGGTAACAAGGAAGAAATACCGCCGGATCTTGGGAATGATGATCTTTCCTTTTCCACATCAATTCTTTCGCCCTTCACGCCAATACCTAATAGTCATATGCGACCTTCGCCCAATTTCCCATTATCACCCACCCACCAGCATGGACCGTATCAAAACTTCGATAACGGAGCAGTTGGCAGTGAGACATGTTCAATCTGGCAGCAGGCTCTTTCGGCGTCGAAAGATGATAATTGGCAACTGGATCCTCAGAATCAGCAAGCTCTGATCGCAAGTGTTCTACAGGGTCCCTCCTATAGTGCAGGAGAAATGAGCGACATATTTCGCATAGAACCATCAAGGCAAACGGAGAGAACCTTCTTCCCGCTACTTCCAAAAGCACCCGCAAACGGAAGTAACCTACCATATGCGTATTTCGGGACCCCAAGTCATGGTATGAGAAAAGACTTGGCAACCGAAGCAAACACTACTTCACCAAACCTTTCGCACCAACCCCCTCCCCACTCAATCGCCATTAACCAATCCCAAAGTCTTGAAACTCGAGCTGATGTCGCAACTCCAACTGCACTCCCCTCCAACCCTCTCAATAGCCCTCGCTGGCAACAATCCCTTTCCTACCGGCAAAAGGTGCACCGACCCCCTCACGTCCTCCCATCCACCGACCCAACTATTTCCTCTATAATAACTTATCCCGAATTCTGGGTCACTCAAATAACACACGCCCTGACGAACACCGTCTCAGTCAAGGACCGCCCCAACTCGCATGCCGCGAAGCTCTTCTCCCCCTCCACCTACGACGCCCTCCTCATCGAATCCACCGCGCGTGCGATATTTCTTGCGCTCTTGGACCGCTGCATCCATGGTTTTCGTGGCCCACCCAGCTTCGACAAGTCGCTTGGGAAAGGCAAAGAAAGCGAGGCAGATCGAATGGCCGGATGTCGGGAGCGACTAGGGAATGTAATTACGGCGCTGAGATGGAATAAGCGCATATGCAAGGATGTTTTGTGGGAGGATTGGAAGATCCGCTTGTTAGTGAATCATCCTTGTTGCTATGATCGCGAGAAGGATTTGCAGATGGGGAGTAATGAGCAGAGGAGAGTGAGGATGGCGGGGGAGAGGGAAAGGTTGAAGATCATGGAGAATAGGGTAAGGGGGCTGCAAAGTCAGGGACAGGGGCAAGGTTCGGTGTTGGCAGGAGATGGACTTGAAAATCTGACTGGACTGCAGCTGGGTGTTGCATTTGATGGAAATGGGCATCAGGCTTATGGAAGAGTACAAACTCCTGGGTTGAAGAGGCACAATGCTATGATGAGCAAGGAGGAAGATGAGTTTGGGATCAAGCGCCAAAGAATTGAGAAGTAGGTTGACTGTGGGGAACAAGATGAAAACAAGTAAAGGTGCGTTTTTTGTTGAAATGATGATTCGGAAGTAAATAAACTCGCAAACAAACTTTGTTCTATAACTTATAACCAAATGAAAATACCTCTTGAAATCTGTGATTCTAGTCGAAAGGAGTATATCTAAAGCGAAAATGAAACTGAAGTCTGAATTCCTGGCCTTCAATTCAGTATTCTGTCACTCAATCATTCTCTTGACATGCAAGAAGCGCTTGGACTAATCAGGTAAGCTGCACCCCGCAGCGTCGTGTCACCACACCTCTCTATCTCTATCTCCCTCTTCCATCCGCTTTGCATCCACTCCGTTCACGCAGCCATTGCCGTTCATCGCCTTTTTATGACCTGACAGGCATTTTCTTATCATGCATCAGCTTTCACCGAGTCCTTGGAGCCCTCCTCAACTTTCCATCCTGACAGCAATGACGCTTCGATAAGAGCTTTAAGACCTGCACCCGCCGTTGCCAATGCCATGGTGAACACCTTCAAGCCCATGGGATTCCTGCATCTCAGGCTTTCCCCTGCACGCACGAGAAGGGAAAACCTCGAAATGGAAGGTCGTGAAACCGTTGACCCACTGTGTCACGGCAGCAACCTCGTCGTGTGACTATTGCTTCACACACAACCATGTCTGCGCAGAATTGAAGATCCGCTTTGTTGGGTCGCCAACTGCGCAAATGAAGATGTGATAAACATGCATCAGGATTTGGAGGACTTGACAGGATCTTGGACCTTCACGGCGAAGCCTTGGCACATGTGATGGTCAGTTATCAACTTGGGGTTACCCATGTGCCCATGTCTATCGTGTGAGCTCCGCTCTACGGATAATATCGCAGTACAAGATTCTGCGAATGGGAAGCTTCAACTCTGGGGGAGAGCGGAGACGTTATCTCTTGGTCTTAATGCTCGTCCTCCGCCCCCAGCATTGGCGCCGAGCACAGCAAAGATGGCGGAGCCCAGAATTAGAGCAACACACCATTTCCCAATCAGGAAGCTGGAATATCCCTTCACGTTACGATTTCATTTAATACTCCCTGGGGGTCGATGGTTGTTGGGAGTTTTGGGTATTCCCAGTTCATTCACCTCTTCTCCCCTATCAATCTTGTGCGACCTTGTTCAACATGTCGTCTGGAGCGAACCTCGATCTTGTGGAGGCTGCAACTGCAAACAAGCCTGGGTTAACTCAAGGAATGGTAGATGAGAAGACATTGGAACAGTATGCGTCCCACACTGATCGCACCTCTGATGATCTCGTCGGGCCCAATGGCGAACAGTACCCTACCGAGGAGGAAATGACTACCTTGCGTCGTGTATACGGAAAAATCAATTGGATGATCTATATCATTGCCATTGTTGAGATGTGCGAACGTTTTGCATACTATGGCACTACCGCTGTTTGTGAGTATAGACTCCATTTTACTGGCTGAATAAACAACATTGCTTACATCATGTAGTTGTCAACTTCATCCAACAACCTTTGCCGGAAGAGGGACCGTTTCCCAAAGCCGGTGCTGCAGGAACTCATGGTCAAGCCGGTGCTCTAGGAATGGGTCAGCAAACATCGACTTCGCTCATTCTATTCAATCAGTTCTTTTCCTACATCATGCCACTGATCGGTACGTTAGTCAGTCAAAATCTTACCGCGTGTCTCTACCATGCTAATTTGTATCTTCAGGCGGGTGGCTGGCTGACGAACACTGGGGCCGTTTCAAGACCATCTATGTTGCCATTGTCATTGCTACATTGGGCCACATTCTCATCATCATTGCCGCCATACCCAGCGTCATAGCAAATCGATCTGGTTCTCTAGCAGCTTTCATCCTCGGTCTGGTTCTCTTCGGCACTGGTGTGGGTTTCTTCAAGTGCAACATTTCGCCACTCATCGCCGAACAGTATGAGGCCAGCCATCCACGACCCTACATTCGCACAGAATCTGATGGCGAACGTGTGATCGTCGACCCTGGGCTTACCATCTCCCGTATCTACCTCCGCTACTACCAGCTCATCAACGTTGGCGCCCTGGTTGGCCAAATCAGCATGGTCTACGCAGAGAAATACGTTGGCTTCTGGCTATCCTTTACCCTGCCTACCATCCTCTTCATCCTCTGCCCTGCTCTCATGGTTGCTTGCAGCAAACACTACGTCCGCCGTCCACCCACTGGATCCGTCCTTGCCAAGGCCTTCAAACTCTACGGTCTTGCCATGAAAGGCCGCTGGTCCCTAAATCCTGTCTCCACCTGGCACAACCTCCGCGCCGAAGACAAATGGGAAAAAGTAAAACCCAGCAACCTCTCGGCTCGGCCCGTCTGGATGACTTTTGACGACGCCTGGGTCGACGAAGTCCGCCGCGGCTTCAAGGCCTGCTACGTCTTCCTCTGGTACCCGATCTACTGGCTCTCCTACGGCCAAATGACCACAAATCTCGTCTCCCAAGCCGCAACAATGAAACTCAACGGTGTGCCCAACGACGTGGTGCACAACCTCAACCCGTTCGCCCTCATCCTCTTTATCCCCGTATTCGACAAATTCATCTATCCCGGCATCGCACGAGCCGGCATCAACTTCACGCCCCTGAAAAAAGTCCACGCGGGCTTCTTCTGCGGAATGGTGTCTATGATCGTAGCAGCCATCATCCAGCATTTTATCTATCAGAAATCGCCGTGCGGGAAATTTGCAGGCTCGAGGGCGTGTAGAGACACGCCGCCGGATCTGTCCGTCTGGGTCCAGACACCCGCGTACCTCTTCATCGCATTCTCGGAGATCTTCGCCTCTATCACAGGTCTCGAATACGCGTTCACCAAAGCGCCCAAGAATATGCGGTCGCTCGTCACTGGCGTATTCTGGTTCACGCATGCTTTCTCAGCCGCGATTTCCCAGGCATTTGTGCCATTGGCGGCAGACCCGCTGCTTGTTTGGCTGTATACGGTTGTCGCGGTTATTACGGCTGTGGGTGGGGTGGCGTTTTGGTGGAGTTTTAGGAGGCTGGATCGCGAGGATGACCAGTTGAATGCGTTGCCTGAAGGGGGGTATAGCGCGGATGCAGAGACGACTAAGGAGGGGGCAGATGTGCAGGCTTGATTGATGAATTGAGCAAAGCTAGTGTCTTGGTGAGAGGAAGGAGAGGTCAGATAATAATAGATACAATCTTTCGAAGTTGGTTGGATTCAACGAACCTCATCATCTTGCTAGTTTCCATTCCGAATAGAACAGACTCATCGAACATCTAACGATATTTCAAACTCTCGTCGCTAAACCCGGCAATAATTCCCAAACTCCAACCCCAAACATTGAAAAAATGTCACCAAATCCCACCACCAAATCCCCCAGCCCATCCACCAAGCCTACCTCAACAACAGCACCCTATTAAAGCAGTTCCGATCCCAACCATATCACTTCCAGTCCCACCTCCATCACCACTCCTCCCATTCCGTGCAGCTGAAAACAACTATAACCCGCCAATCCTACCGCGGATCGGGATCAGTCCCTATAGCATCCAGTGTTTACTCAAACTGAAATACAAGCACATGGATAGAGAGAACCGCAACCCACACATGCTACTTCCCCACAGCACTAGCGTACGAGATCGTGCAGTGAATGAATCGATAAATCAACGCAATGACGGATTCTCTAATGAGTACTACAGTAAGCGATGAATTAGACGTGCATATCGCGCGTCCTGCAAAAAAACATCCCTTTAGGAATTGTAGTGTCGAGGCGAGAACGGAAAGGAGATGATGGTCTAGGCTGCAACTGCGTTTGTGGCCTGCTGCGATAGCGGAGGAGTAGGAAAGAAGGTATCTTGCATTGAGGAGTGATAGGGAGTGAGGGAATAGTGTTGGGTATATAATATACCTAATACTCGATGAATCTCGCACTAGTGTGATTTTTGTTCCATCTACAAATAGGTGTGGGGGAAGCGGATAGCAAAACTACATTCGCTGTTTTGTTTTGTTTTCAAGAATAGATATATAGTATTGCATTGTCGACCAACGAACATTGTCGACCAACGAACACTGTCGTAGCACGTACGTACATTCGCTGGGGCTTTTCAAGGAAGCACATCAAGGAAAATGCAGAGAATGTACGATGTCCAAAACTGAAAATTAAATTCCTATACACAAGCGTAAAATACGGTTATCAACTACGTACTTGCATTTCCACGCAACACAACGCAACGCAACAAGTCGCGAATCCATTCCAAGTCATTCCCAAAATCCAAAACGCAAAATCCTACGCCACCGGTGTTGAACCTTAGCACCAAATCCCATATATGCAAATGCCTACCCAACACAACTTCCTCACAACCTACTCTCACGCACAGCAACTTACAATCTACAGCCTGCTCTCCCCGACCCAACCCCCCATCTTTTCCCACCTCTCCGGCCATACCTTCCCCAACCCCTCCCAGATATGACTCACAAACTCAATCCTCAGTCCCGCAAGCACCTCCTCGGGCAAATCTCTCGCATCCTTCCTATTCCCCTCAGGCAACAGAACTCTTTCAACCCCTGCCCGCATAGCCCCAATTAATTTCTCCTTGATTCCACCGACGGGCAAAACACGTCCGCGCAGCGACACTTCGCCCGTCATCGCGAGCGTAGGGGGGACGGGCTTGCCGCTAAAGAGCGAGATAAGGGCAATAGTGTGCGCGAGACCCGCCGAAGGGCCATCCTTCGGTATCGCACCACTAGGACAATGGACATGGATGCTGCGGTTCTTCATAATGTCTTCGTCTTCGGAGGCGCTGAGGCCGAGCTCAAAGGCATGTGCTTTGACCCAGGAGAGTGCAACTTCGACACTTTCCTTGAGCACATCGCCCAGTTTGCCCGTGAGTTGCACGCGGCCAGACCCGGGCATATCGGCGATTTCGATGAAGAGGATGGAGCCTTGGCCACCGGTGGAGTAGGCGACGAGGCCGGTGATGACGCCGGGGCGCGAGTGTTGTTCTGTGAGTTCTTCTGTGAATTTTTCGATGCCGAGGATGGCGTCCAGGTCGTTGAGATTGACGACGGGGTTGTACTCGGAGATAGTGTCGAGGTCCTTTGCTGTCGCATATTCAACTGCCTTGCTGCGGCAGACGGAGCCAATTTCGCGCTCGAGGTTGCGGACGCCGGACTCACGAGTGTAGGATGTGATAATCTTGTCCAGCACGTCGGTGGGGATCTCGATATTCTCGGAGAGCAGACCGTTGGTGGTGATTTGCTTGGGTATCAAATGTCGTGAGGCGATGTGACGCTTCTCGAGAGTAGTGTAGCCGGAAAGCTGAATGGTCTCCATACGATCTAGTAGTGGTGGTGGGATGGTATCTAAAGAGTTGGCGGTGGCAATGAACAGAACCTTGGACAGGTCAATGGGGATGTTGACATAGTGGTCGGTGAATGTATGATTCTGCTCTGGGTCCAACACTTCCAACATGGCCGCACTTGGATCACCATTGTAGTTAGACACGCCAAGCTTGTCAATCTCATCAAGCAGGAAGACTGGGTTGGCGACACCAACCTTCTTCAACCCGCCAACAACGAGACCAGGCATGGCGGCCACATATGTTCTGCGGTGACCACGGATCTCGGCCTCGTCGCGTACACCACCGAGGGAGATGCGGTGGAATTTCCGACCTAGAGCAGTGGCGACAGACTTGGCTAAAGAAGTCTTGCCGGTTCCTGGGGGGCCAACGAGGAGGAGAATGGGCGACTTGTCGACCATGCGCTTCTTCTCGAGCAATCGTACCTCGGCTTCTGATGGTTCTTTGACGGTCTTCTTTTCTTCCTGGAAGTCTTCCTTTTCATTCTTTTCATCGGGAGTAGCACCGCTGAGTGCCTTGATCTGGTCCGTAATATTCTTATTGGCCTGCTCCTTAAGCTTAAGCACCGCGAGGTATTCTAATAACCTCTTCTTGATTTTCTCCAGTCCGTAATGGTCATCATCGAGTTGCTTCTTAGCCTTGATAAGTGTCTTGGCATCGAGTTGGTCGACGGTG
This sequence comes from Dendryphion nanum, assembly GCA_020744415.1. NCBI lineage: Eukaryota > Fungi > Ascomycota > Dothideomycetes > Pleosporales > Torulaceae > Dendryphion > Dendryphion nanum. Next base: position 109,200 of record JAGMWT010000004.1, on the reverse strand, counting down.
GTCTTGGTCCATGGAATCTCGGCGAGATTCTCGAGATAATTCCGGCACACTTGATATTCAGCCTGAGCAGGGTTCATCTTCTGCAGCCTCTGCAGCTCCCTCTGTGCGACCTTGTCTGCCTCTGGCGATAGCTGAGCATCCTGCAGCCGCTTCTTGAGTTCATCGATCTCGTTTCCCTCTTCTTCGCCGTTCTGCCCACCTTGGGCACCAGGGAAGCCGCCCGGAAATCCCGGCATGCTGCCTCCGCCCTGGAGTCCTCTTCTCTTGATGGCATCTTGTTGTAATTTCCGCAGCTGATCGATGTCGAAGTTGCCACTCTGTACCGCTGTGCTTGTGACAGTGATGCGGGTGCTGCCCTGTATGCTGCTGATCTGCCTCTGTAGTATTTCGATGACCCGGTCTACCCGTTCTTTGACATCAACGGAAGCTAGTACCCGCAACTTCTCTTCGTGTGTGCAATCGATGACGTTGGCCATGAAATCGGCCAGCGTTCCGGCTTCGGAAAGGTCCTTCCGCGCAATGTATAGTTCGAGACGGCGAGCAACAATGGGTGAAAGCGCGACGGAGGGCATGCGGGGGAGGATAGAAGAGAGGCGTACGAGTGCAAGAAGCTCGCGTGACAGCTGCTTGAGTAGGTTGAATTGTTCGAGGAATTCGGGGTTGGCGACATCAACTAAAGTAGTCAGTATCTGGCAAGGCACGCTCAATGGTATCATAATATAACTTACTCTGCTCATCCACGCTCCGTAGCTCGCCCTCAAAGTATGGTCTCTCCTGCACGATGTCGACAATCTCCACACGCTCGAGCCCCTCGACAACCAGACTCAGGTCTCCCTGACGTCGCCCCTGGACGCCGCTGACCTTTGCAATGCATCCGTATCCGAATATGTCCTTCTTGGTCGCATTGACGGGGTCGCTCTCGAACATGACCTTGGCCTCGGTCTCGCCATCCTCTATCAACAATTTCCCATCGGCGGCCAGCTGGGGTGAGTTGAGCGGCACACAGACCACGGTGATGGCGGCATCGGGTTTCGCGGTGGGACTTATGGAGTAGATTTTGGCGAGTATGGCGGCGACATCGGCGCGATTGGTAATGGGGACTTTGAGGGTGGTGCCCGGGAGCACTGCGAGAGGTGAAGCGAGGGGGATGAGTGGGAGGACCTTGGTCTTTGATGATGACTTTCCCATGATGTGGATGTGTGTGAAGGGGTGGTGGGTGTCTGGTGATACAAGAGAGAGCTGAGAGGTACAATGACTGGGGAAAGTGGTTTATAATATGAGATCACCGAGGATAGTAATCCAGACGCCGCTCGGTTGATGGAACTGACTGGGGGTGGGCGAGGGGAGGTGGAGCTAAAGGGTGTACTTGTAGGGACGAGGTCGAATGCGGGTGCGGTTCCGGCTTCGAGGGTGAGGAGGCGACACACGGGGGTATAGATGGGATGGATGGATGTTTGTCCGGCTTCACGTGTCCTTCCTCTCCTTTTACAGAGATCACACAAGGTCGTTCGAAAAGAAGATGGAAAAGAACCACGACAACGCCAGAATATATGCCACGGGCGAAAGAGAACCGTCCAGAAGATGCGAGGATGCAACAAGACGAGGTCGGACCGTTCCCCTTCAGCGGTTGTGACGGTGACGTTCTAGAGCCGAGGTCTGCTCGGAATGGCTGGCGTGGCTGGGCGCGTCACGTGCGAGAGATTGCCGATCTTCGCCCGATGGATCTGATAAGATAAGCGACCACGTATCACTCTATGCAACCCACGCCTCCGCTTTTCTCAGCTGCTAGCAGAGGCGTCCACACCCGCAGCGACCGGCTCAATCTGGATCTGATAAGACTGTCGCGCTCGTTGAGGTGTGGGACGAGGGTTGGCGATGGTGGGGTGCGAGTACGAAGGTCTGGATGCGGAAGAGGGCGCTCGAAACCGTTTCACTGGCTGGGCTTTTGGCCTTTTGGCCTTCCCTTTACACATATGCATATGTTGGAAGGGGCTGGAATTGAGGGCCAAAGCAGGTGGACAAATAATTGACCAAACTTTGCCCTGCATCATGTCCGCTCGTTTCCATTGGTACCTGGGTGTGTAAGACGGGGCCTCGTATCGACATGCCCAAACTTCGCCATGCCCCTCCCATACTTTCTGATAGACATCCGTGACACTGAATCTTGCTTTCCAGTCCTTTTCTTCACTATTGCCACCTCAAGAGGTCAATCTGCACCAGAATAACAAAGGTCATCATCTTGTTAGCTAATGAGATCGGATCATAACCACACCAAGGTCATAAATAATGAGCTAAAGTAGGAAGGACATTTTAATCTTTCCAAAAATCCAAACAATCCCATTAAGTCCCAATTGAAAATTGTAAGAACACAGACTCTAACCTGATATGTGATACTCCCTCTTTCTTTATTTTTTGCATTCCAATCTCAGGATCGTGGTAGATATATTCCCTGTTGTTCGTAATGGTAATAAGTAAGCACTGTGTCATCCGCGCACGCGTGCCGTAGCGATACATAAACAATCAAATCAGCGAACACTTCAAAAAACACTACAACTCGAAAAATAAAATAGAATCCGATATTTACGGCACTTGTTCTCGAAATGTCACTTGTCTCTAGCTTTCATCTGACAGCAACCTCCCATCCATCTCCTTACTCTCCTCACTCTCCTCCCTCCTCGACCGCTTCTCAACATCCGAACCCACAACATCCGGATGTACAAGCCTCACGTGTTTCCTATCCCCACAATCCAGTACTCCCAGCTCCTCTCCCCGCTCCGTCACCGGCACAGCCTTGTACGTATGCGACCACGTCCCCAACCCTAACGATTCATGCGCTTGCCGCTGCAGCTGCAGCGTCGATTGCGCTTCCCATTCCAAATGTCCATAGGGTGGGTTCCCACCACTACTCTCCCGCGCGAAGATACGATATGCGAAACAAGTGACCGATTCAATCCAGATCCCGACGAGCATGATGAATCCGCCGAGACCCAGGATGATGCCGAGTCCGAGAACGCTGAAGGAGTAATGTCTGGAACTTCTCAATTTCTGCGCCGAATGTAAGTCATAGTATCCTGTCATCGGTAACGGCTCGTCCAAGTAATCTTACCTGACTTTCACAGATGCGTGCGCACCGAATCGTTCTCCCACACGGCGCCGTCCGAAATAGATTATCCGCTCTTGCATGCGCAATCGCTGCCGCTTGCATGGCCGCCAAATTGGCCTGGAAAATATACTCGACTTCTTCCTTCCATCTCGTTTTCGGAAGCGGATCGTATTGCATTCCATCGATGCTCAGCGTATGTCTTGTCAGCAGCGGTGAAAGCGCCTTGAATTGATAGTAATGATGGGGACTGACGATGGACGGATTCCCCAGTGCTAATAAGAAAGCTACGACTTCCATGTTCTGTTGTAGATCGGGCCAGAGCTCGACGCCGGTACGGGAGAGTGCGAAGACGTTTTCGCAGCTTTGGTTCTGGGGAAGGTCGGCGTTGCAGTATTCGTAGCTGGTTTCGCAGCCTAGGACGCCCGCTGGTTCGTCTGCGGTGAAAATGATTGGGTTTGATATATTGCTTTGCCGTTTTGTGGCGAAGAACCAGGGGTCGGTTACTCTGTGGGCGTTGAAGACTTCAGTGGAGTCGAGGAACATAAGGGAGACGAGGGAGGAGGTGCGGTTTAGTGCAGGAATGAAATTGAAATCCTCGGCTTCGGGATAGTTGTAAACGGCACTGAAAAGATTGCGAGGATTAGTTGAGGGGTCTGGTTGATTTTATACTGGAAACGTACGTTGTTTTGTAATCAGCAGTTCGTCGACCGAATAATCCAGTGATGTCGGATCGAAATGGAAGAGAGTTGTTGACTCTCATTTGATGCGTATAGTTGACCCCGAGAACAGGAGCGCTCCCATAATAATAGCGAACAATTTGAACTGACGGATCGACTTCATCCGTATGCAGTTGATGAAATCCCTTTGTAATAATAGGCGCGCACTGGCGCTTGAGACGGAGGCGAAGATTTGGGCCTTTGTTGAGACCAAGATGTTTACGGACATCAATATATCCGCTATCAATGAGAAGATTGTCCGAAGACGAATGACAGATGCCATCGAAAGGACAACTATAGCTCGTGTTCATCTGATATGGCAAGTTGGGCACCGCAAAGGTCTTGCATAACTCGACATCATGATCGGACTCGTTTCTGTAGCACTGCAAAGCATAAGCAAGAGAATCTATGCCTTCTTTGATCCTTAACTCGTTTTGCATCCTGCGAGTGCTGATGTTGTTATTGTCAGGTCCTTGATTACTTATATTGCCACATCCGCTGCCAGAGATCAAAACCTCGCTCATGTCCGACGTTGTAATTCGTGATGAAAATATACCTAGCAGCGAGGTCAGTAAACCAAATTTTCTGACCCAATCCTCGCTTCCCCCCCACAGAAGGAGGATTATACGAACCCGCTGTTACAAATGCAATTGAAATGATACCAGCCAGACATGACATAGGCAGCATGTGCAAAAAGGCGCCCCTATGCTTCTTCCTCCACGCATATCCCACACAGAGGAAACTCCAAGCAGCTTCATGAGCCAGCTCGGAATTTCTCAGCAGCACCTGTCTCTGATGATGAAGTCCGTTCGCCGGTTGCTTCGTCGAGAAAGCATGATGAATAATGCATCGCGCAATTTTCCAGAAGCTACGTCCCGTCGCTCCAACAAAGAGCGCCAGAAAGGCTATCAGAAATCCTCCACTCTGTCTACTGAGTGTCAATGTAGACCCATGCACGGACCCAAATGATGTATTGATCCAAAACCCGGTGTAGATGTCGTTTTTTGGTGTCGCGCTGGTCATGGTCGAGATCCACCGCAATTCACCTACACAGCAGCGAAGCTGTAAGGGTATCAAACTGTGAGTTGAAGGAGATTCATGGAATTAAGGAGTGAAAGTTGTGTAGGCCAGGAGACGCGCTTTCACAGGGTGACGTCATATGGCGTACAGGAACCTCAGCTTGATGTTGCGTGTCGCGAGCCGCTGTATCAGCCTAAGAAGGACGATAATTACCAAAGCTCAATGAATCCTTTCTAAGATAGACACTGAGGAGGCTTAACGTTGGATTTATCTTGGTGTCCGGATATAGGACGTTACGCGACTAAATCGTCCTAGATTGTCCTTGGACCCAATGACGACTCATTATCTATGCGCGACGGCGTTGTTCTTACAGGGGTCTGTCCAACCGTGTTGGCACCTGCGCTGGGTTTACGAGGTGGTGTGTAGCGATCCTACCACGAGAGTCCCTGTACATGCATGGTCGTCGGCCTTTCAAGGTTTGGTGAAAGCATAAGCCAATAACTCCGGTAGACTGCAGGGTATCTACGAATCCCGTGAAAGATTTCAGGTATGCAATCTCCTTTTGTATTAGTACGAACCGTAAATTCTACGTGTCCTACTTATGGAGTAGCTTAGCTATAGCCTACAATTATATGTGTAGGGCTACCATATCGATTTGAGAGCCTTTCATCAGAGACTCCTCGCGGTAACGAATATGTAGACTCCTAATAGCTACTTGTTATATAGCGGCTGAAATCAAAACATACCTCGAATTCCAATACCCCTGATCATCTAGAAGGAATGTAGCAAGAAATACTTTTACTCATCGAATATGATTTTGATTTTGATTCTGAAAACCAGATCATCCATCCTTACTGCGTGACTCCAGCCAACTTACTATTTGCCACCACGACTTTACTCAAACTCTCCACCGTCGACTCACCCAGAACCTCAAAGATTGCAACCTCCGCCTCGACCTCGCGTCGAATCCAGCTCTGGATCTCAAGCGCAACAAGACTATCCATACCATACTGGCTAAGGGGTCTATGTGGCTCCACCTCCTCAACCTGCAACCCTAGAACCTGCGCAAGCTTGGCTCGTAACGCTGCTGAAGTGATGCTAGCGGATTCTTCAGCTGATTTTGCAGTAGTAAATAGCGTTCTGAAAGATTGACGAGATGCGCCGGGCGATAGTAACGCTGTGTCTGCATAAATCTGGTGGCAGATGCGAAATAGCGGTGACATCATCTCAGGCGGGACTTCTGCTCTTTCTGAGATGGTTTCAGAAGGCAGCTTCAATCCGGTAATAATCTGACTTTGCTCTGCTGTCGTAATTGGAACTGCTGGGTCGCAAATGCGGTCGAATATGGCAAATATCTCTACCAAGCGGTTCGGGCGCACGATTCTGCGGCGTAGGAACGAGCTTACCAGTGCATCGTTTTCGGCCGTGACTCCTGCATCGACGACGAAGCCTAGATCGAGAGAAACGGTCTTGGAGTGATGCTTGGTTGTGCGCCAACGTGCGAATTCGTCTTCGAACGTGTTGCCTGCTGCGTAGTTGGCTTGGCCGCGATTGCCGCCCACACCAACGACCGACGAAAGCAAGATGAAGAAATCCATAGTTGGTAAGCATTGATGAATGTTCCATGTTCCTTTGACCTTTGGTGCCAGTGCTTGGTGCCAGTCATCGACTGTCATATTTACTAGTGTAGCATCGCGAAGCACCATGGCCGATTGAATGCACCCTTTGATTGGCGGCATCCTTCGCTGGCATTCGGTGAAGTATGTTTCCATGGAATGTTTATCGGTGATGTCAATTGCAGGACATTCGACGCGGATGCCACTGGCAGTAAGTGCAGAGATAAGCTCTCGAGCCTTGGGGTTTTGCTGAAGTCCGGAACGGCTTACGAGAATAAGATTCATGGCACCTCGACTGCAAAGCCATTGCGCAATTTTGAGACCGATGCCACCGAGTCCACCAGTGATGACGTACGTTGCCTTCGGGTCAAACTGAAATGTTGAGATGTATGGTGAGACAGTCTGGACTCAGTTAGCCATAAAGTATACAGGATATCGAACATATCTAAACGTACTGGAACAATGGAAGTTTTTGCCATTCCGACAACAATCTTGCCCGAGCTATCACCGCTGTTGAGTAACCTGAACGCGCCTTCTATCTCCTCGACCGGAAACACCTGTAATGGGTAGGGCGGGAGGATCTTCTTCTCCGTCAAGAGATTCCAAACTGACTTCATCAAAGGAATGTGCATTGCGAAGAACTCCGGAGTCATGAAGGTCGTGAGATTGAACGACATAAAAGATACCCCTTTCGAAAAGTTGAACATGGGGAGCTGCTGCCGTGCGTAGGCATCTCCAAGCCCAATCTCAATGAATCGACCGAACGGGGCGACGATGTCCCAAGATGTCTGAAGAAGCTCACCACTGAGTGAGTTGAGCACAACGTCTACGCCACGACCATTAGTCAAGCGCTTGATCGCGCTGCCAAAGGAGGTGCTGCGGCTGTGAAGAATATGCTGCTCTGGAAGACCATAGCGATCTATAAGGAGTTGCTTCTTCGCTTTGGATCCTACTGTCACATATATGGTTGCTCCAATCATCTGCGCCAGCTGGATCGCAGCCTGACCTGTGCCACCAGAAGCACGATGTATGAGAATACTTTCGTTTCTCTGCAAGCGGGCGAGATTGTAAAGGCAGAAATACGCCGTACGAAACGCTGTGGGTATGGATGCTGCAGCTTCGAAAGAGACATCATCTGGAATACGATGGACAACTTCCCAAGGTGCTCGAGCGTGAGTTCTAAACGCGTCGACATATGCAGCAACAATTCGGTCTCCAGGCTTAACGTTCTTGACCGACCTTCCCACTGCGGTAACAACTCCTGCCCACTCTGACCCAAGATCTTTTGCTGATACTCTTCCCAGAAGGCCCATCAAATCTTTGAAGTTGACACCTATGGCTCGGACTTCGATCTCAACTTGGTCCTCCGGAAGGTGCGTCTTCGCCAAATCGTCTTGAACAAATTCTAGCGTGTCTAGAGCGCCAAGTGTCCCCAAGGCCAGCCTCAGCTGCTTGTTACCAATGCTCTGGCGGACTAGCGGCTTCTCCATGCTTGAGAAGATGTGCTTATCATTTTCTCTAGCTTCGACTACCCGAGGGATATGGAGAACTCCGTTCAGTTCACGATATTCCGGCTCGTATTCGTCCCGGGAGACGGACCAACCCTGTCGCATCTGCTTGAAAACCAGGTGAATGCGGCTTGCAGCACTGCCAGGATGTTGGTTTTGGGCTTCTAGGCTGAGCGAAACAGCCGCAGTCTTTTCGTTTTCGTGACGAGACACTCGAAGTAGACCTTCGCTCAAAGCGTAATCAGGTATATCATTGGTTTTTTTCACCCATAGGACACTCTTGGCATTCAGAAGTATTTCTTTCAGCGCAGTAAACTCTTCTTTTCGAACATCAGAGAGTAGTGGCTTCTCTAGTTCGACGAGAATTATAAACTCGTAGCAATCCTTCCCAGGGAACGCAGCAGCATCTGATAGCGACAATATGTTGGACGAATTGGAATTGCCCATGGTCTTACAAAGATGAGTGCTAATAGATCTTTGGAGGGCCGAGTCGTGATCCACGATTATAATAGGACTATCGGGCAACAGATCAGGGTCATGGCTTCCTTGGTTGCTGTATACAGTTGCATTCCAATGAGGTATGATATCCAAGACTGGGGATTGACGAAGGGGTACATGGGAAAAGAAGGGCGCAGCGAAGTTTGGAAGGTGTAGCTCTGACAAGAAGGACGTGGATGTGAGGCCAAGGAGGAAACCCCACAGGAGGTTCGTATGCGGTGCTTCTCGTACGATCAATTTCCCATTCGGTTTGAGCAATGTCAAAATGCTCTCAGCGAACTCTTGACTGTAAGGTGGTTCATCGCCTGTTACATTGATTGTAATGATGTCGAAGCTCTGCGGGTCGAAGTCTTCAGCTCTTAGCTTCTGGTTTTCTTTTATGATTCTGAAATTCACTTGTTGCTTGCCTGACATCTGTTGTCGTATGTACTTTAAGTGCGACTCGTCAACATCGGCAATCGTATATCCGGCGCAACGACGTGCGGTGACAGCATCAGCGTGACAGTCCAGAACTGATGTAGCCATGGTGCCAAATCGAGCGCCGATTTCACAAAACTGTAGATTTGGATGTTTGTGAGTCAGGCAATCAATGTATGTCGCCAGCGAGTCTGTTGAAGTCCCTATTTCAGTGTTTAATCCTTGGATGAGTCTCATTATATCCAGATCCTGCGGCAGCAGTTCGCTAATATGTATATCCCCTGATAGAATCGCTGGAAGATTCTGTCCAATCGTGACGCACGCATCGGTAACGGGATTGGATGGCAGAGTGTCAAGCAAGTCACCCAATTTCCTCGGATCGACCATAGCATAGATATCAACTTTCCCAAACAACCACAGTGCGTAATCTTTCATGGGTGGTGCAATTGTGCTTGATCCAAAAGCCTCCTCGCGGATGCGCATGGCCTGTAGCGCAAGAGTTATGTATGAGAGTATGAGCGAATGCAGCACTTCTATCCATTGGAGATCAGCCAGTCCAGACTTATGTGATTGGCAATAAGCACTGATTTCGTTTGTAGACATCGTTTCAAGGTCAGGCTTCCACTGTAGTTGATGACAGACACTGGGTGCATCTTCTAAATGTTTGCGTTCTTCCGATTGGCCCGACAATGTAGTCAGCTCTAACTCTTCGACGTAGGCTTTTAGCTCCAAGGTTGCGTCATCAAAGAGCGATATTGAAAAATATGCGTTCCGTTCTGTAGCCTGTATTGCCTGGCAATGTGCAGTTTCTCTTCTTTCGTTTCTATGACCGAATCCAGTCACCGGTATATACAACCTTCGGATGCGGGTTGGCACCATACCGCGGATAGTGTCGGACCCAGTCATGGCAGCAAAGGCTAGTTGAAACAGGCCATCTAATCGACTTGGATGAACTGTGAATTCGGATGACATCATACGTGAAATCCCAGCCGGGAGTGGTAAACAAGTTGCAAGAGCATGTCCTTCAACTCCATAGCTAATATTAGCCAGAGCTTGGAATGCAGGTCCGTACTCAAGTCCGATGGCGGACATACTTTCGTATAACTGGTCATCTATGATGTCAGTGCATTTCATCTTCGCATTTAAGAAGGAAGATTGCAGATCCTCTAGCGCTTGATGTTCTTTGTCGAAATCCGATGGACTGTCGCCAAACTGACCACGAATGATGCCAGAGCATACCAGTGTCTCACGACCAGCTTTGGACGAGGTGGAAAAAGCGCGGAAACTATACTCAGCGTCTGCAGTCTGACTTGGTCTCTTTGCAGATAAAGTTAATACTATCTGTGTGTCATGCTCGGATGAGATACGAATTGGTGCTGAAAATTCGACATCCTTAAGCTCCATAGCTGTCAGCTTTGAACTCCCTAACAGCTGTTTCGTAGCCTCAATCACCATTGCAATTGAGCCAGCTGCGGGATAAACAATAGACTCCTGGATTTTATGGTCTTGTACCCATGGCATGTTTTTGACTTGAATGCGAAATCGCCACTGTGCTTCTGCCTTGCTTCGCAGGTCACCAAAGCGAGTGCCGACCAGTTCGTGACAGGGATGCTCCCGCAAACGGAAGTCTATATTGACCTGTGATTCTTCCCAATACGTCACTGAATGATTGAATGGATAAGCAGGGAGAGATGGCGGAATATGAGGAGTATGCCCCAAGCCGCAGAAGAGACTGGTACTTTTCCGCATGTCGATACGCACATTTTCCTGCCACAAGTATCCGATAGCGTTGAGAAGACTTCGAAGGGCAGATACATTTCGGACGAGGGCTGAAGTATACAGAATAGGGGTTTGGGGTCCGGTACTATGCACAATCTGCTTTATGGGGCCTTGTAAGGCGGAATGAGGCCCAATCTCGAGCCACGCATCCACACAAATCTGTTCTGTATGACTTCTGTCCAGACTTTTCATGTCTTGATTACTCCTTTTCTTGCAACAATATTGTATTGCTGCAAAGAAATTAACAGTTGAGATCATATTCCGCACCCAGTAGTCGGGATGGCAGACGCGATGTTGATCAATAATTGAGCCTGTTACGGAGGACACCATGGTAGTCTTGGGCAAGTGTAAGGATGACTCCGGACGCAGAACACCCATCAACTCTGCATATCGCGAAGCGATGTGGGCCATTTGTGACGAGTGGTAACCCACTTTCACCTTGAGAAGGCGAGCGAATGTGCCTTTCGCTGCAAGGTATTGGGTGAATTTTTTGAGCGGATCTACGGGCCCAGATATGGTGATGCTTCGTGGACTGTTAATACAGCTGATAGTAAAGCATCCAAATGGCCCTGGCCCGTCTTTCTGTGTCTGTTCAAACTCGGCAATCCCGGCGCGGGCATCCTCAACTGATAAGCCGACAGCAGCCATTGAGTGGCTGTCACTCACATCATCCTCGAGTGACGAGCTTAGGAGACCTCTGTAGTATGAGACTTTCATGGCTGAGCTGTGGTCTAGATATCCAGCACAATACGCGGCTGCTATTTCTCCTGAAGAGTGACCTACTACAACCGAAGGGGAGAGCCGCAACCATCGGAATACATCGACAAGAGCAATCTGAACGCAAGTCGTGGCTACTTGGCTGTACTGCGCTCGATCCAACAAAGGTGCCAGGCTGGACTCGGTAAGGATGCTGATCAGAGAGGAGGTCCATCCTAGCCGCTCTAATTGGTGCTGGGATCTGACGAGACTGTCCCGAAAGATTGAGCAGTCGAGCAACTGCTGGCCCATGCCATGCCATTGCGCTCCTTGGCCAGTGAATACAAAACACAATGTCGGATTCGTTTGGGCACCCCGGCTGGGCTTCGCCGATAGGGATAGGGTCAGTGGTTTCTCCTGGATACTGGCAGAGTTGGTTGTGGTCAAGAGACAGAAGGCTTTCCATGTGTGGGCATCTCGGCGGCAGGCCAGGGCATACGCGTAATCATCTAGGACATCGTCTCCAAGACGAGCGAGAGACTCCCCATGAGCAGCTAGTTGTCGCTCGATGCCTTGTTCGTCGAAGGCAGAGAAGACGAGCAGTCGCGGCATCTCTGGTGGAAGGAGGTCTGTTTCGTCGATGCAAACGGGCACGTGATCGCGCGCCGCCTGCACGTGACTCTTCACGAAATCGGTAGAGCTTGGCGCGGTGATGACGCAATGATTTCCAGTCAGTCCGTGATGCTGCATATACGAGGAGACGTCGTCCAAAACAACATGTGCATTCGTCCCGCCGTACCCGAACGAGTTGACCGACGCTCTTCGAATGCCAGAAGCCGTCTGTGGCCATGGCGCCTGTTGGGTGGGGAACTTGAGATGGAAGAAACTATCGTCGATATTCGCGTTGAGCTTCTCGAAGTTCGTATTGGGTGGGATCACTCCTCTTTCAATGGCGAGGATTGTCTTGATCACCCCGAGCAGGCCACTTGCTCCTTCGAGATGGCCGAAGTTGGACTTGCCAGCGCCACTGGAAGCACAGGTCCCTAAGTCAGTCTCATCTTTCGCTGGAAGGGGTACAGTGTGACAAAGGTAGCGTAACGGGATCGATACTCACACAAATAATGGATCATGGTCACTTCGAAACCTCCGGAAAGTTTCGCCAATCGCCGCAGCTTCTATAGGGTCACCTACCGCTGTTCCGGTTCCTTTGGCACGTCAGCATCATTCCACGTTGGCATTACGCACTGTAGCACTCGCCATGGGCTTCAAAGAGTCTGGTGTCGCTAAGATCGAGTCCAGCGACCTGATATGTTTCGGCAATCAGTCGTTTCTGGGCCGCTTTGCTCGGCTGTGTAATACCTCCTGCGGTATGACCATCCTGGTTAGATCCAGTCGAACGGATTAGGGAGCGTATCGTGTCGCCGTCCTCGAGGGCCTTTGAAAGTGGCTTCAGAACCAAGCTAGCAAAGCCCTCACCTCTCGCATACCCGTTCCCTCTATGATCGAAACTGAAACATTTCCCATCAGGGGATAGGAAGTTCATATTTGAAAGAGTAATTAGGTTCTCTGGTGAGAAGATGATATTGGATCCTGCACAAATCGCCATTGAAGATCTCCCGGCCCAAATTTCTTGACATGCCAGGTCCAACGCGACTAGCCCGCTAGAGCACGCTGTATCGATCGTCAAGCTAGTCCCTCGCAAGTCAAATGCCCAACTGATTCTGTTGGAGAGAAGGGTCTGCGAGCATCCTGTAGCGTTATAGGTCGGTATTTGCTGCTCGTCTCGCAAAATGAATGTCATGTAATCTACCTTGCCCGGTGCGATTAGATAACCCGAGTTTCCTTCTTCTTTCCACTCCCAAGGGAAACTTACCATTGCAGAAACTGCCCACATGGACAGATGTGTTACTACCCGCGATATCACTTCGCCGAATACCAGCTGCCGTCGAATTAGCTTCTTCACGAATGCTTAGGTTGAAGCGAATCACCATTCTCAATCGCATGATATGTTGTTTCCAACAAGCCGCGCTGCTGTGGATCTAAGCATGCAGCTTCCGCTGGAGGTATGCCGAAGAACTGTGCATCAAAATTTCGCACATCATCTCTCAGAAAGTGCGCTTGCTTTGGCCGTATCTGCAGTATTTCTTAGCTCGAATACTTCCACCTGGCCAGGCATACTCACCGTTCCCTGACTGCTTACGTCCGGGCAGTGAAAGGCCTCGATGTTCAGTCTGTCCTTTGGGAATTCCGTCGATGTACATTCTTTGTTCATCAACTTCTCCCATAATACCTCCTCGTCAATCGCTCCTTGGGGAAATTGAAATGCGAACCCAACGACAGCAACCGGTTCTCGAGTGGTTCTACTGCTTCGTTGCATGGCTGCTTCGCACAGTCATTGACTGCGTTTACAACATCAGATGCGCTTGTTGTCTCTTCCAAAGAGCGAACTTATGGCGTAAACAGGACGCCAAGCCAAGCCTCGCTGCTACTTGCATCACATATTCCCAATCCTGGCCTGAGTCTCATTCACGCTCGATCCACCCAAAAAAAGGAAGGTCAGACTGTTGACTTCGCCTCCTTCTGCAGCAACGGTAAATTAGCCGAATTTAGATCAATTCGTCATTGTCTCAGTTCACCTACAATTAGCGCAATGCCGGTGGAATGATTTCATTAAACCTGCGTTTGCCCAATCACTGCATCGGGACCAATGCTTACCTCCCTGCTGCATCTACTGATCTCCAATATAATATCGGGATTCGACTTGGAGCCAGGCAGGCATGGGTAGTACTCAGATTTCCAAGAGTTTGGCTGTGCCGCTGGATGCAACAAGTCCTCTACCCCAGGGATCACGATAACCAAGCTCAAGGATTTAGATTGCCAAATCTTCGGCACGTTCCGTGGTACGTAAATTCATGTGACAATACCCTGAAGAGCGATTCCACGCAAAAACTAACATCGCCATGTCAACGTCTTCACGATATACTCAAACGCCACGAAGGAAAATTGATATGGATAACTCGGCCAAGCCATCAACCAGCCCGAGGCCCGACTATCTCTCAGGATGGAGGCTCCACACGATTACACTTGCGTGAGTTCCTGCTTCTTAAGAGTGTATAGTGAAAATCTAACCATCTCAAGACTCTGCATCAGCATGGTTGTTGCCCAGATGGAATCCACCATTACAAGCACCGCCGTAATTACCATCACCAATGATCTAGGCGGCTATCTACAAAGCTCATGGACGCTAACAGCATACTGGCTAACTTCTGGTGGCATGTTTGCCAGATGCGAAAGCTTAGGAGCATTGACTAATACGATATAGCCTTCCAGATCATCTGGGCCAAGATTTCCGACATCGCCGGTCGGAAAGAGTCGATTCTGATGACCTTATTTCTATTTACCGTATTCTCAGGAGCCTGCGGCGCTAGCCAGTCGATTATTCAGCTGTGAGCTACCCCAAGACACCCTGATGTCAGAGCAATGGCTGATCCAAATGTAGCATCATGTTTCGATGGCTTCAAGGAATCGGAGGTTGCGGCATTCTCGCCCTTAGCCAACTAGTTTTCGTCGAACTCGTGCCGTCTGAAAAGTATCCCAAATACATTGGCATTGTTTCGATCGCGATGACAGCACCTCTCGTGCTCGGACCGCTTGTGGGAGGTGGAATCTCTTTATCGGGAGATTGGAGATGGATATTCCTGTTAAAGTGAGTATCCAAAAAGATTAAAGTCATTACCATGATCTGAGCTAATAGTGTCCGGTAGTGTCCCCTTAGGTGTTGTTATAATGCTTTTCTTATTTATCGTCTTCCCGCAGCGCTTGAACCGGGAGCCTCGCAACCAGCACGGTCCATTTTCGATCAGTTTTCTTCGAAGAATCGATTTCCTGGGGTGCATGCTCCTCCTTGGGACGTGCTTACTCTTGACAACGGGGCTACAACAAGCTGCACGAGGCTACAATTTTGAATCGCCTTTTGTGCTACCCTTGCTCATCTGCTCCGCACCCTTCTTCGTTGCTTTTCTCATGTCGCAATGGTTCACCACGACTCGTCGCAGCAATCCTGAGCCAGTATTCCCATGGCGCTTCTTCCAGAGTCGCGTCCGTGCTGCTGTTATACTGTATGCATCCTAAGAGTTGCGCTACGCACGTCCTTTTTCAGTAGGCTGAGTTTGTCACAGAATCACACTGTTGAATGGAGGCGTCCTGTCGATATGCGTCGTCCAGATACCTCAACGGTTCATGACGGTCAATGGCTCGTCACCGTTTGCAGCTGCAGCAAAATTGTTGGCCTTTGGTGCTTTCGTCATCTTTGGCACAATCACTGCAGTGCCCGCAATGGATCGACTACATGTACGGCCATCTCTCATCATGGCTGCAGGCAGTTGTCTTGAAATCATTGGGACCGCGATCCTGTCTCAGGCCTCAAGCGAGTGGCGTATAAGGGGAGTGCAATATGGTTGCCAGATTCTCATTGGAACGGGGGTCGGTTTCATTGTCTCTGCAGTCATGATGCTTATCAAAAGCTCTTTCGAAGAACGTGACTTTGGTAAGACTCATACTACCCAGTGGCATTAACAGAGCTTAACTGATATACTTCAGCTGTTGCCACAGCAGCTCAATCACAGTTCCGCACGCTCGGAGGCTTGATAGGCGTGTCTATTGGTACGACGATTACGAACAGGTCCTTGGAGCCAAAAATTCGCTCAATCCTCCCTGCACCAATAGCCACACTTCTGTTAGAAAGAACCGAAGCTTTAAGTCTGCTTTCTGGTGATGCGCTGGCCCGTGTTCGCGTTGCCTTCGGTACCTCGTACAATAGACAGATGTATCTGGCGATCGGCCTTGCAGCTGCATGTCTACCTGTCGCAGCGATGGCATGGACCACAGTACCGGCTGCAGTGACACCCGGTATTTCTGATGAGGCGGAAAAGCCATCTATCATCGTTTCGACTGTCCCTAGGCAATCACCAGTGGCTGAGACGGTTTGATGAGCATCCCGAATATGATATAATATTTGGTTTCGGTACAAGTCTTAGAGCAACTCAAAATACAAGATGATTTGCTAAAGTCATGGACCGGATAGCTAGCTTCTTCGTTTGCTGGACTGAATCCTCCAGCTTAGGACTCGGTACTTCGTGAACGCCGTTGTGGATGTAGTTCCATGAGGTTGCGTCATCAAACAACTCGAACAGTTTCTCCATTCCTTCTTGCTCACGATATGCATCTCTTTCTCCCCAGATCATGGCAGTGGGAACCTCGATCTTAAGTCCGCCAGGAAGCTCCTGCAAGCGCCTCATGTCACCCGTATTGAACCACTCGAACGGATCGCCCACAGCAGTAGGGCTAAGTAGAATCGCGCACTTGAACGTAGGTGCTGCATGTGCTTGTTCTACTCTTGCGCGCGCCATGTATGCTATGGCTAGTCCAGCGCCCTGCGAAAATGCAAGCACGCCGTCGAAAGGCCCTTCAGTCCTGATAAAATCATCAAGTTGATAGTATGCTTCAAGATATGTAGATGCATCTGAAGGGTCGAAGTAGGCAAAATATGTGTCGGATTCCTGAGCTACACCCTCGAGCTCGGGCGCCATCGCCCATGGTACTGAGCCTTGTGCGAATATGTATCTGTGCTCAGATCCGAGGGCGTACCTGAGGGCTGCGGTCTGAGATTTGAAGATCTGTGCAACGTGAATACATGGGAACACCATCGAATCGACCAGCTCATCACTTGTGGCTCTTACCTCATTGTTTGTTCCGATCCCGTGAAGACAAAGAAATTTCATTTTGGTAACTAGGCGCGTCTACACCTATCTGTGTGTATTTTTGACGGTGCCGTGGATCGTAGTTATCCTTGATCTAGAACGAACTAACTATGTCACAGTCTTGCTATGCCTGTCGTTTTAGTAGCATACAATTGTGATCCCCGTAGACCCTGTCTAGACACATACGAGATCAGGCCGGTGCATACCAAAAAGCATATATCTCCGAAATCTGACACATGGGAGACCTGCAGAGCCTTGTTGCGGAGCATTGCCGGCCAAGGTTCTAGTGTTCGATAAGAGGGCATCGGGTAGTACGAGGGCCAAGAAGAGGCTTGGGAGTCCGATATTTAATCTATCGAAATCATAGACACATGACCCACGCGCTCTCATTCTTGGCTGCCATGGATGATTCCCGAGGATTGCTATGTCCGAAGTTTGACCTACAGATACATGTCCCGTGGTAGGCATCACTGTAAAGAAATTGTGCAAAATGGTACTAGGGTGATAGGTGATCTGCTTGTTCATCGCACTTTAGAGCTTCCTTTCCTTGCATCTTGTATCGCCGTCCAGTGCGGCAAACCTCGTCGGTGTTCTTACGTCTCACCGTTCCCGAAGTAGAAATGGGGGCTATTATCCGCCCACCCCGGCATTGAGGGAGTGATATTACCCGTGTTCTGAGTCCCTCTTTCACATGAATGCCCTCAGCGCTCATGTCGACTTCCACCTTCGAGAACAATACGACACTCTTCTCATGAGTCAGCGCCCTTGGGCCATTGCAATATGAACTCCACAATGGCTCTTTCGCGCGAGCAATTCCTGAACTCTCCTGCGGCCCTTCCTCCTCCAGGCATCGAAGCGAACTTCGAGAATCCGGGAAATATTAGAGGCTATGCATTCCCCTTATTCTTAGTTGTCGTAAGCGTCACAAATGGCGTATTTCTTGCGAAACTATGGGTTCAGCTACGGATAGTGAAGAAAATGTTGCTGGAGGACTACATCTTGGCTCTTGCGTGGCTTGTCTACGCTGGTGCCTTTTGCACAGTCGCGGGAATGATCTGCAATCTTCCTGTTGGAATGCACCAGTGGGATATGAATATGGAGAAGTTAATGAGACATTTGTTCGTATGTCGATTCCACCAACATTTGAAGTGCGAACCTGAGGCTAAAAATGGCTATAGCTATATAACTGCTCCTGGATCATCTACGGTGTTCTCATGATTCTGATCAAAGTCAACATCCTCCTCCAATACATCCGCATCTTCGTTCCGGACGGCCGCCGCTGCTTTACCTCAGTCGCATGTTACACCCTAATCGCCTTAAATGTGATCTACTACACCATGTTTGTGTTCATGTTGATCTTCTCGTGCATTCCGAGGCATAAGATGTGGGATTACACCGTCAGCGGGCGTTGTATCGACTGGCGCATTGTTCTCGCTACGGGTAACATTGTCACCTTGATCTCCGATACCATAATCTGGGCGGTACCACAAAGAATAATATGGAATTTGCACTTGAAAAAAAGCAGGAAGTGGGGATTGAGCGCTCTTTTCACTATCGGCATCTTCGCCATCATCTGTTCCGCTGTGCGCATCGTATATCAGGTTAAACTTCTTAAGAGCTCGGCAGATATCACATTTGTTGGATCGAAAATTTGCTTCTGGGGAACTTGTCAGGTCACAGCGGGATTCTTAGTCGCTTGTCTACCGACTACGCCGCTACTATATCACAATATTAAAAAGCAGGCATGGGCAGAGAAGGTGGGAAGTGGCATGAGGACTATTCTGAGGTCTTCAAGGCATGACTCTAGCTTGGCGAGCGCGGGCAGGGTGGAGAACACCACAATTGGTGGGAGGGGTGGTGGCAAGAGGTTTCAGAAGGGAAGTGGGAAGAGAGTGGTGACGGATGTGGAATTTGATGAACTGGTCAATGGGACAAATTTGTCCCTCGCTTCGCGAGTGACAACAGATGGAGATGACGCCTACGTTTTACCGAGACGGCCAGAACAGAATGTCTGAGCAAAATGGAATGCTATAATGAATATCATGTATGTAGATTCAATATCATAAGTTATATGTTCACTCGGGGAGAATCAATCTATTGACGATTTCTTTCACGTGCACCGCTTACTTACTTGATTAGTCATTTTTCACCATTGACATGGCTCGGCCCCGCCCCGGGCGACAACAACATCTGACATTCACTGTGAGCTCGCACGAACCATCTAAATATGTCAAAGAAATCGAATAACACTGAGAAAACAGGCTTTCGGGCCCTGAGTCGATCTATCTTCCTCTACGAGCCCCACGAGCCCGCAAAAGGCCAGCTGGTCATTCTTGCGACATGGCTCGGTGGCACAGCAAAACACATCGCGAAATACACGTCTATATACAAAGCAATTGCCCCAAAGGCGAGAATTCTACTGATATTGGGGCCTCTTGATGGGTTTCTCTCGCCTTATCCCATCCAAAGGAGGAATATTCGACCTGCGATAGAGCCCATCGTCCAAGTTTTGAAAGAATGCGAATACAGCGCAAACACTCACGACACAAGTCATGGTCCAACGCACTCCCCGACTAGGCCGCACATATTACTACACATGTTCTCAAACGGTGGTGCAAGCAACATTCTCCAGCTTCTGCGGGTGTGGAAGTCCGAGATAGGTAGCCCCCTCCCGCTTTCCGGCCTGGTCATCGATTCAGCCCTTGCGGTCGGCGGACCCAAACAGAACTATCGCGGCTTCCAGCAAAGTATACCGAATGGACCGATATTCAGACTTTTCGGCCCTGTAGCCGCCAGCTATGCCCTGCTGGTGCTGGAAACATCGATAGCGCTGGGCAGATACCCCAGGCCGGAGACTGCAATGCGTCAATGTATCTTCGATGAAACACTCGTACGGATCGGCGGGCCCGAAAATCTCTCATGCGAGGAGAACACAGATGATGGCACGAAATCAGCCAAAACCAAACGCATCTGCTATTTCGCTAGCAAAGCAGATCAAAATACGCCTTTCCAGGATATCATCAGCCATTCCGAAGAAGCGAGGCAGAATGGCTGGGATGTGGATCTGCATCTGTGGGACGACACCCCTCACTGTAACCATGTGGGGAAACATGAGAAAGAATATGTGGAAGCTTTGAGGAACATATGGACGCCTGATAAACGGAGATCAGAAACCAAAGCAAGATCGAGACTGTGATGGACTGTGATGGAGGCCAGGATGAGACAACTTCTTTCAAGGCCTTTAGGCGTGCATGGCTCCACCGGAGCAAACGACCCGAAAGATAAGGACTGTTTCCTGGCGAGAGCTTGTCCGACACGATTCGTGGGAAGTGACACAGAGTAGGCCTAGCTCAATACTGTATACAGCAGCTCAGTAAGCGTCGCGGAATCTCCGCAAGAATAGCCTAGATAATTGTGTGCCTAATATTAGTCAACCAAAGGACCATTGCAGAACACCTGCTCCAGGGTCCCAATTATCCAGTCACATGGCATTATAGTTAATTGGACGTGGCACAGGGGTATCCACACAATAATATGCTTCGGGTTCCGAGGAGCCTGCTAGTCGATGATGTGCGTCAACCATCGTTGTGGCGCTTAAGTCTCCGCAGTGCTTGGTCCCGCTGCTTGCCTTTGCCTGTTACCCGAACATGTGACACCCGCAACTACGCCTCAACGTCTTGTACGACTTACCTAGGTAGACTTCACAGATAGGCGACAACAGACACCATCGAGCACCTGCTCCGAGATAGGCATCGTAAACTTCAAAGATGGTTTTCGCAGCCTTGAGCGCCCACCTTCACGCTCAACTCAATTCAATCCCATTCCAATTTGCATATGTTTTCGTGTCCATCACCTCCTTTCTCATTGCTTTCCGAATATGGAAATTCACGATCCGACCACTTTTACATCCAGACGAGCCAAGGGAGCTTCCATACTGGATCCCATACTTTGGCCATACTTTCGCATACGTGAGCAGCGGACATGATGTGATCATGCAAGCAAAGTATGACCAAACCCATCAAGCATACCTGGCATAGAATATGTAGCCTCATATCCACAAACAGGAAATACCTAAACAACACCCGCGAACCCTTCGCGCTCCAACTCAAAGATCGCAAAATGTACTTCGTCCTGCATCCAGATGACAGCACAGCGGTATATCGAAACACAACCACCATGTCGTTTATGAAAGTCGTCGAGCAGCTGCAACGAACATTCCGCATTTCCGAAAAAACAATGCAAACCGCTTGGACGGTGCCGAAATCGAAAGAAGAGGATCGAGTGCAGACGATCGCCGGCGTCAGCAATCCCGGTTTAAAGAGCCTGGGTGATTTGAGCATGGATTTCTGGAAAGCGCAAGTTGCGGGGAAAGAATACGGAGCTTTGGAAGCGAAGTTCTCGCGCATGATTGCGGATGAGTTGGCGAAAGAAGTTGCACTTGGGCCTACGGAGGATGGTGTATTCAAATTACTTCCACTGATGCAGAGAGTTTTCCTTACGGCTGGCATGCGCACCTTCTTTGGTGAAAAGCTCCTCGAGATGGATCCGGACTTCGTAGCCAAGTTCATCGCCTTCGACGGCGAAAGTTGGAAGCTGTGGTTCAAATGGCCGCTATCGAAAAAGATGTTTGCGAACAAGCGGAGAGTGGAAGAGTCGTTGGAGAAATGGCTTGAGGTGCCGCGAAGGGAGAGGGGGGATCTTTCGTATTTGGTAGATATGGTAGAGAAGACACAAGTGGCGATCGGAACTCGTGTTGATGACTTGGCGCGGATTATGCATCTGTTGATTTTTGTGTGAGTAGTCCCCTATCTGAACATAAGGTCATAACTACAAGCTGACAGTAACGCCAAAGTATCAACACAAACACCTACAAAGCCGCATACTGGGCTGTAGCCCATCTCCTCACTAACCCCACCATTCGACACGACATCCAAATTGAAGTCTCTCTAGCCCGCCAACTCCTGGCCTCCACTGGTCTCACTGACTCTTACCTCACGCACCTCCGCAACGAAACCCCGCACCTCACCGCCATTCTCTATGAATCTCTCCGCTACTACAGCGCCTCGTCCTCTATCCGCGCTACCACGGGTCCCGTGTTAATCGGCACATGCATCATCCCCGCCAAATCTGTCGTCTTTATCCCGTTCCGACCCCTGCACTACGACGCCGAAGTCTTCGGTTCCGACGTCGATACATTCAACCCTGATCGTTTCTTCAATGACAAGAAGCTCTCGAGTTCGCAGAACTTCAAGCCGTTCAGTGGTGGAAGTAGTTATTGTCCGGGACGGGTGCTGGCAAAGATGGAGGTTGCGGCTTTCGTGGCAGAGCTGGTGGGGAGGTATGAGGTGGAAGTCTTAGGGGAGGGGGTGCCGGGCACGGATGAGAAGACGCCGACGAAGGGGATTTTGATGCCGGTGGGGGGGCAGGATGTTAGATTCAGAATTTTGGGTAGGAAAGAGTGACATGAGAGATTAGATATAGTGTTTGGTGCTTTGACTTAAAGCGTTATCTGAAGTGATACTCCTTTCGTATAAGTCATCACCGTCAGCATGCACTGTTCTTAGAGCTCTTATCAGTGAAAGATAATTTCCTAACTTAAAAGGTGAAAATAGTCAGTTCATTGTGTGGGTGTCTACATTTTAAAGTTTTGTTCCCTTTGAGAAGGTTGGCAACTTCACCTTTTTGCATTCACAGTTCACGAAAAGCAAGCATCATTTACAGCCTACCACGCGGATGACAAAAGGGGCCGCACACTTAATACCTAACGAGATATAAAGCTCAGAAGATAAAAATAAATATAGAGTTTTAGCTCTAAATACAACTATCTTTCCGCTTTTTTCTATTTCTTCTTTATTTCTCTTGTAAGTCTTCGTCATTTGGCTGTGAAAGAGGTGAACCTTGACATGCGGAGAAATTTGCCACTTACAGCTTACATACAATAAAGAGGATCTTGCGCAATGCGCTGCTGTAGAGAACAGAAGAGATGGATGAGCACTCTTGACTACAGTCCTCAAGCACCGACTTCATTTAGCCTGCTATACTTTTGGCATTCGCTGCGGTGCGATTTACTTAGCTCATTACGTGGCATCAAAGTTCTGTTCGAAATCTAGTTTGGATTATATCTTGAGGCTTTAATGTCTCGTCTTGATTGGTTCTATTTTAATTCACCGCGATTTTCATGATGCCGGGGCCCCAGTCAGGCTCGTGGCATAGTGTGGGGGAAAGAGGCAGGCACATTGGTGGTGAGGGAGGCAGGAGGGGTCGACAGCTGGAGGAGTTGATGACGGGAGTCAGAAGCAGGGCATGGCGGTGCTTAATTATGGAGGAAAGAAGATCTTGCGTATCGGGGCGCTACCGCGCCTCTTTACGTACCGGTAGAAGAAGAATCGTGTCTGAATCTATACAGCATCATATACTAGGGATTTCATCAGTACTACCCACGGATATATTAGCATGCCCCATCAAGACACCACTAAACCCGAGGCCAATACCAAAAGTAGTCCTATGGACATGTGGAAACTCGACCTTGAAGATTGTTGGTGTCTCCATGTGGCTAGTTGCGGCAGAGAAGAGGCCAGTCGTTGGTGCGCCGACGGCGTAGTCGAATCCCTTCACATAATCAACGGCAAGGGAATCACAAAGGAACACTTGGGAACAACTGATTTGATCGTGTACCAGAAAGGATGGCCCCCCATGGGCGAAAGTGTTCTACATACGCTTTATCCTGTGCCTTGCGAGCCACGGCACGATCTGCTATCATATCTCACCAGGGAGGAACCATGATCTGTTTAACCATCTGATTCCCATGTTGGCTCCCAAGACTGGTTGTAGCTAAGACCCTCCTCAACTTCGATATATGGTTGGTTCTGTGCCGCCCACATTTGTGGCGTCTTCCAGGCCCAATCTTCCAGATTACCTCTCCGAAAAGAACACAGTTGTTGCCCCGTGCAACAATCAGGTGGAGCTCAACGTAGCCTTACTGACATTTTCTATGTCAACTGTGGAATAGCGGAGATTTATTAAAGATTATGTAGTTGCGCGCCATTAATTTGTTCGGCGAAGTGAAAGTCTTTCCTACAAAAAGCCGGTGTTACGTGACTTTCCCGGAATCCGATCGTAACTGTCGGGTCAAAAAAAGCTAGTCATGCCTGTAATCACCCCCTCGATCGTTGCTAAAATTCATCAACTGGAAGAATTACCCTGTCAAGGATTCACTCAACCCGTGCAACGTGCGTGGGGATGGTGGCCAGTACAAAAACCAAGTCAGAAATCACGCCCGGCTTATGTAACAGAAGTCGTGGCAAGAATGGATGATCTAGGCCAATTCAAAGACACGTTTAACATGGATACAAATGCGTTCCATCTACAGAATCGATCACCATTCTGGGTTCCATACACCACGAGCAACTGGATTGTTCCAATATGCACTGTGGAGAGAAAGAAGAAAATTGAGATACTGCTCAATAACTTTCGGGAGAAATATGAGGAATGTTGCAAATACTCTATCAAATATGTAAAGAAATACAACTATCACCACAAGCAGGAATGGGAAAAGGCCGAAAAAGCCGGCATACTTTCGACATTCAGCTTTCACCAAGATTTGGTTACGAAAAATTTGTGCATAAGTCAGCAGACTGCGGAAGGAAGCATGGAACAGGCGTATTTAGGGTTGCACAGATGTCTCGACGGTTTTGGATTCGAAGACCAACAGAATCAAGGAGGCAGGAGCGGATCAGATAAGAATAGAAAGGACTGGGGATGGATCTTGGAAGAAGTCCGAAAGTGTGATTTTCTGCGGGCGGAATACGAGATGCGTGTTAAGCGTCCTTCAGGGGCGTTTTGGAACTCGATGGAATGTTGTTATGGAGTTTTTCCAGACTACCGTCCGCAGGGGACAGAGAAGAAAATCACACGTTGGCGATGGCAGCTGCCATGGCCATGCCCGTGGCCACAGTGGACATGAATTGGGGGAAGGGTCGATCGCCAGGAAATATGGGTGCGGAATAGCCTTGATTCAAAGCACGCATCCAAATATTCATATATATTTCTTTTAGGACAGTATGTTCAGTACCTACACAATGTTTTCGTCACAACCCATGTCATTAAGCCCGTGTCATGTATTGAAGCCATAACAAAGCTATACTGCATGTTGCGTGCAGAAAGTGAAGGCATGTAGTACATTCCTTCGTATCGTATTCCTAGGCATTCCATAGTAATGACCAAGAAAACACTGTTCGAAGTTTCGGAGGCAAAACAGGCAATCATGGGTTTTGGACCTACCATAGCGGGTTGTGGGGCTATTATGATTGATAGCAAGGAGCGCATTCCGAAATATCAACTGCTCAAGTTTGTGATCGTTTCTCCTTTTTTTCTCGCTCTGTATACGCGTTTTCTCTTGTAATTATACATCATGCTGCTTTGAACTAAGGCTTTTAACCTATCGCTCTGCAAGAGTTCTCTCCTTATGTGTGACGGGTCTTGGCCGCCGAAGTTTTTGCCACAAGCGCCATCATTGATTGCAAGTATATGCAAGAGAACTTAATTGCGCTAGATGAGGATCAGACGGGTGGGGGGGAGGTAGGATGTCAGGTTAAGGATTTCGCGTAGAAAGGAATGATTTAGGGCGGGTGGTATTCCAATCTTTAAAGGTTCATGGAATTGAGAGGATCTTGGAAGAGAAAGGTCGGCGAGCACAGCTTACTTAACCTATCTGGTTGAGGGACATTATAACATTTATTCCAAGTCTGTTTCAGTCTTCATATCATATTTTGAGGCTTGCAGATCTCCTCTTGATTGGTCCGATTTAATTCCACAGCCTTGTGTGCTTTGCCCTGCTTATGTAACAGCTCGGTTGATACGAATATTTAAATGGCTTGTACAGCCTCAATCTTGTTGTTGCCTAATTTTCATCTCATCGAGAATCTCATTTCAGTCACGCACGAGTGAATATCACAGTGCCATTCGACGTCACGTTCACGGATTACAGTGGGGTAATCCCCATATAGTCATGGGGTCCTATTTTTCTATAACCAGCAACAAGATTCACCATCTTGAGAAAGGCGTTGAGAAACAAGTTGCGCGGCCGGAACCCCATTGTGCGATACCCGAAATAACGAACAGCCCGGCCAAGTCAGGATCGGAGGCACCACGCCGTAAACCAGAATCGTCTCAACTACAAAAAAGTCGATTTAACAGTGCCATTCGACGCCCGTATCACAAATCACAATGGGTTGATTATAAAACATTCATGAAGTCCTATTATTCTATCACCAGCGATAAGATTTGCCAGGTTGCAAGCAATATCGAGGAGCAGGTGCATGAACTAGAATCATACATCTATGACAAACTGAAGTCCGAAAAGTCGATTCGAGTCCTTGAGCTTTGCCCAGGTCGCTCGGATGATATCATTCAATGTCGCCTCCGGGATGTCGAACTCAACGAGAAATTACAATATAAGGCTTTATCCTATACATGGGGCTCTCTTACAGACAAGAGCTATGTTCTCTGCCATAGGAAGAAGGTGGAAATTCCTACGAACCTATACGAATTCTTGCGACGGCTTAGGGATCCTACACAAGTTAGACATCTTTGGGCAGACTCCATTTGCATCAACCAGTCTGATTTGAAAGAGAGAGGCTATCAGGTCAGCAAGATGGCATTGATCTATACCACCGCACAGGAGGTTCTCATATGGTTGGGAACTGAGGACCCGTTCAGTTACTTGGCGTCAGACCTGGATGTTTGCGACGAAGCCGTTTTCATGCTTCCCAGTCGTGACCCACGCCGTGAGGTTAATAAAACGATCACTCCATGTTGGGATACTCCACTTAAACTCAGCGAACAAGCTAAGTCTTTCTGGACGGCGTATGCGAAAATATCACGAAGAGATTGGTTTACTCGCATCTGGGTCATTCAAGAGGCTGGCCTTGCGAGAAAAGCGACTTTTGTAATCGGGCAGAGGTTGATTAATTTTCAAAGATTTCTGGATGTTCAATTCGAACTCGGTAAATCCGCACTGAATGTAATTGAGCAGTTTGGTATAGATTTTCACGATAACTTGTTTCGCTCATTTTCGGGAAAACTCTCCATTTCGAATGAGTACGGCACATGCGACTTTCTAGAACTGCTCTCATATTCTAGTGATAAGAAGGCATCTGA
This sequence comes from Dendryphion nanum, assembly GCA_020744415.1. NCBI lineage: Eukaryota > Fungi > Ascomycota > Dothideomycetes > Pleosporales > Torulaceae > Dendryphion > Dendryphion nanum. The sequence continues at coordinate 81,930 of JAGMWT010000004.1, read as the reverse complement.
TCCACGCGACCACGTATTCGCACTTCTAGGGCACCCAAGTGCAACATTGAATGGCCTGTCCATCATCGAGCCAGATTATGAGCGCTCTTGCACAGAAATATTTCACGATATCGCAGTCAAGATCATACAAGAGACCATGAATCTGAGAATTCTTTCTGCTGCAAATTCCTTTAAAATTGATGACCGAAACGATACGCTACCTTCGTGGGCTCCCAGATGGGACCAAAACCTTGAGTTGGCTTTGGGTATACATCAATTCGCACGCAAACACATCTACGTAGATGCTGATTTCCCAGTGAACATTTCCTTCGCCGAATCGAATACTGTATTGAATGTCCGTGGATTGCTCCTTGACGTGGTTCAAGGTTATTCGGGTCCTTGGTCGTGGCCACGTCGAAGAATCTCTGATATGTCAGTGGATGACTGGCCAAAAGATGTTATTGGTTTCAACCGAAGACCCGGAATTCCTATTCAGGAAGAATTGGCCAATCTTGTTCAGTGTTTTGCTGGTGTTTTCAACGAAGCCACAGACGCTCAAAGACAAAATCAATCTGATTTTGCCGCGTTTCGTCTTTATCTAGTCGGAAAAACAGATGTATCAAAACGTGCAGAATTGATACGGTTCCTACTACCCGAAGGATTGGAAGCTGCTCATAATGAAGCAAATGGTGGAAGAATAGATGGCTTTTTCAAATTAGTGCAACGTGGGATGTGGAATAAGCGACTTTTCACTACAAAACGAGGGTTTTTGGGGAATGGTCCTGCGATGCTACAGACTGGAGATGTTTGTTGTATCTTATTCGGAAATTGCTGTCCAATGATTTTGAGGCCTGAAGGTTCACGATACCGGGTTGTGGGAGAGGCCTATATTAAAGAAGTGATGAAGGGCGAAGCGGTTTTTGAGTTCTTGCGACATGCTACATATACGGAGCAAACTTTTGAGCTAATTTAGCTGTATTGGGGGTTTGCGATGGTAATAGAAGGAGCATACGCACCACAACTATTTCCGACTGGCTTTTTATCACCCTACAGATTCCCTACCTTATAGCTTTTCTGGGTGATTTAGTGGCTTTAAAACCCTTACTTCCACAGACCGCTTTTTCGCCTACGGCTTTTGAACCCTATTTGCTGTCAAGTTGGAGAGTAGAGCCCCTTGACAAGCATCTCTACATGAGCCCGGGAGTAAGTATAACGCAAGTTACTAAAGTACATTCCTGCCGAAAAGGCTCTTTCTATAGAATAAAAAAGGACATCGACGAAGTGATTTCGCTTCTGCTTTCGCAGATCAACAGACGAATGTTTGATCAGTCAATTTTAGCGCTCAATATCCGCAATTATCCTCCTTTGAACTACTAAAATATTCAAAAACCTCAAACTCTTACGCCTTAGATTGTGAACTGCGACGTCTCCTCCGCTTCCCCCTAGCCCTCTCCGTCCCCTCCTCCTCTTGATACACCGCTTCCTCCATCATCATTCCTCTCTCATCCGCAAGCCGCTGCTGGTACTGCTCCGTTATCTGCGCCGGATGCACAAAATTGAACAGGACCATAACAACAAACATCAGCAGCGCATCAAAAACATACAGAAAATACTCATGCCGCAACAGATACCCATTATTCCCCTGGACATATTCCACAACACGAAAGACACTCCGGAACATAATGAGTCCAGACGCAACGTACAACGTGTACAAATGTCGTTTCCACACAACGCTCTTCAAAATCGTATCCGGAAATCCAGAGCCTGCTTCAGCATCGATTCTACGTCTTGCCCGTTGCCCTCCGTCACTTAAATCACACTCGCTGCCACTTTCTTTCACCTCCGCCCTCGCAATCCTCCAATGCCACAGCCCGGCCACCACGACGAAGAACCCAAAAAACGCCAACTGCAAAAACAGCCCCACAATAATGACCTTCTCCCCGGCATGCAACAGTTCCAGAGTCCCCGCAGCCTGGATCCCACCGCCGCCCATCTGGACACAGAAACTAATCACGTCGCCCGTAACGAAGACTTTCGTAAGCCACTTTTGGCGGATCAGGGAGTACCGTTCGCCGTCTACGAGAAGGATGATGCGGCCCAGGATGATGTAGATGGAGGCGGCGAAGAGGGCGGGAGCGAGCAGCAGGAGGAGGGATTGGATTATGAAGGGGCCGAGGGTCCAGAGGTCGTTTGTGGAGAGAATGCGGCCTACGAAACCGACAGTTTCGACTATGATCCAAGCATTAGTTTTTTTTTTGATTCTTTGGTCTTGGAGGAGTTTTAGGGGGGTAGTCTGAGAGTGGACTCGGAGGAGGGGGAATACGTACATAACCCGCCCACGACTAACGGTATAAAGTACCATGTTTTCCGCCTCACGACTTGCGCAGAGTGGATTAGTGTCGTTAGGGCGAACGCGACGACGAAGATGATGGCGGCTGTTCGGGACGGATGGTAGCGATACGGGACCCAGGCATTTGGATCGTCGAGAGACGGACGTTCGTATTCCACCATGATGATGGAGAATGAAAAGCGCGGGTGAAGGGGGGGAGTTATCGCAGTGTGTGACTAGCAGAGTGGAAGAGTGATTACGGGGGCACTGGGTATTTAAATGTCATGCTAGGGTACATGGGAAGGCGGATGTAGTGGTTTTAGGTTTCGCAAAGATGTTCTATGTCTTCTGCGTAAGTGTACGCTGTAAACGAAATACGCTTTCGCATCTCGCACCTGTACGCGCTAAACGAGATACGCTTTCGGCAACGCGTACGGATGAGCATAGCGCGGAGATCGTAGTGCCCAAAGCGGTTAGTTTTTGTAGGGCAGGTTGGTTGGTTGGTTTGCGTGGCCTAAGGATTAAGGTTTGTCGAGGCTGTGTTTTTCTTCTAGAAAAATTATCAGTGCTACAATAGCTGGGATAGGACGATTATGCACCACTGAGATCCATGGCGGTGAATCTACGGTTCGTCACTGAACGGGCTAAGAGCAGCCGCGTACTCGTTTCCTTTGTTGAGGATTTGAGCTTGAGTATAGATGCATGAGGTGGCGATTCCTACAGGAGCCAATCGGCACTAATCCCGAGACTGACATTGCCTCTAGTGGTATTATCTACCTATCGAGGACTATCAGAAAAGAACATTTACGTCATTGGAAGTATCTGCCATAAGTCGACTCAGTGTCCCAAACCACCGACAGTAATACTCGCCAGTATTTCCACCATATCAATACCGCTCACGCCCCAGTTCTAAACCAGTCCATCTCTCCCCTCCACAACCCCAAACGCCGGCCCACCCTTCCCAAACATAATCCTCAAATCCCCCACCAACTTCTCCGGAACCTCATACGCCGCGAAATGACCGCCCTTGTCATGCCTCTTGCTATACACAATGGGCCCCAAGCTATGCGCCCAATCCTCCGGAAGCAAGCAGACCTCTCTCGGGAAATACGATAGACCCTATGCACACAAATAAGTAAGCAACTACAAGCAGATACTTCGTTCGACTCCTCGTAGGAGCCAAGGACAAGAGTAAACTTACCAACGGGATATTTTTGTTGAACACCATAGAGCTCTCAAAGGCATTACTACTCTCCTTCGTACTCTCATGATAAATCCTAACACTACTCGCCGGCCCCGCCGTCGCAAACCAATACACACTCATCCACGTACACACCTCCTCCTCTCCCCACTCATATCCATCCGTCCAAATAACCAACTTCTCGTATATCCAGGCCAAGGTTGCTACAGGTGAGTCTGCAAGCGCATACCCGATCGTCATCGGATTCTTCGACTGCACCTCGTAGTATGCGGCTTGTTTCTTCTGGTAGTCCTGGGTGCGCTCCAGACCGGCGAATTCGGCCGCGCTGTAGAGGGATAAGAAGTATTTGGAGAGGAACTTTAGGAAGGAGAGCGGGGATTTGGGGGACGGGGGGTAAGCGGGGATGATGTTGATATGGGAGGCGCCGACATGGGTGGGATAGAGTTGGCCGATTGTGCGGGTTATGCTGAAGCCCTGTTTACAATCCAGTGTTAATTCCTTCAATTCTGTTCACGTGCTGGATGAGCGGTCGGTAATGCTTACCCAATCTCCGCCTTGGGTAACGTATTTTTCGTATCCGAGAGCGAGCATGAGTTTGTGACATGTTTCGGCGTATTGAGGTTGGCCGAAACCCTTCTTTTTGATGCTGCTGGAGAAGCCGAAGTTGGGGAGCGAGGGAGCGATGACGTGGAATGCGGGACCGCCGTTCTTTTCACTGTCGGCGAGGAGAGGGAGGATTTTCGTTGCTTCGAGAAAGCTGCCGGGCCCTGTGGATGATTAATCTATGTTTCATACTATATTTTTGGTATTATATGTGATTATAAGAAAAGGTTGCAAATGGCGTACATCCATGGACAAAAAGCAGCGGAATCGCGTTCTTGACTTGGCTTTGCTGATGCAGAAAATGAACATCAATCGCACCGAACCCCTCCACCTCGATCTGCGCGAGATAATTAGGAAGCTTGTTCAGTGCAGCCTCAGCATTGCGCCACGAATAAGTGTCTTTCCAATACGTCGCAAGTCGCTTCACATCCGGAAGCGGGGCGCCATAGTCCCAGCCGGCGTCATCGACCTCGTCGGGGAACGAGGCCAGCGCAAGCTTCTGGTTCAAGCGATCGATTTCGGAATCGGGGATTGCGATAGTGAATGGTTTGATCGATGCCATTGTGGTAGTATCAGCAATCAATGCTGTGATTCGGAGACGGTATCGTGTTGGGGATTCTTCGCTGTTTAGCAATAAGATGTCTTTTGTTTCTCGGCTGCGCCCCCCTCTTTCCAAGTTTCAGAAACCCGGAAGCCTCGTCGCGTCGCCACGTGATCATCGTGGAAGGCGGGTATGTAAGTAGAAATCGGAGACTAAACTTGATTCATGCTCCGGCATATTGGTGGGTGTGCGTGTAACAGTGGCTGTGTGTGTAATAGTGGCTGTGAATGTCCGAATGAAGCCGCCCAGAGGAGTTTCATATGGGAAGAAGGACTAACATAAATTGCACCATAAATACTTAGTAGTAGACCCTTCTACCCAGACGACGTAGGGATTCGATATTTGCTACTTTCTAAACCGAGAGTTTTGAGATCTGACGACGGCTTGGGTTTAAAGAATCTATTCAATTCTCCTTCATGAGATAACTTCATCGCGCAGAGAATTCGGGCTGCAACCAGGCATCCAGCGCAAAGCCAATTAACTGAACACGTACCAAGATTTAACATATATGTCAATCCAGCCCTACCTGGGCCTTGCTCAATAACAATGATCCATTATCACCCAGTCATTTGCAACCATCGCATTGCGTCCCTTTGAACGCGCCAAGCATATATAAAGGCCAAAATAAAACACAACAGTCCAAGCATCTCTCGTGCGACTCTTGACAGCCGCACCCCGCGTCGCAGTCTCGCCGCAATGCTCTGTCTGGATCTAGCAACGCGCATCACGTGTGTCAGCAGCTAAACAAGGGATCTTGTTGGTTCCAACACTTCAAATTAGGGCGGAATTCGGCGAGTCGGAGGCATCTGGAAAAGTCGGGGTACCTGCAGCGACAGATCCGATCCGTGATGACATCGACAGCCAAATACATAGTTGCTACACAGAGACTTGAATGGGCTTTATGTATCCGTATTCCCCACCCGAAACAACTTCCTCGATTCTAAACATCTCGATCTCCTAAAATTGGAGGCGAAACCACAGCCATGATCCTCCTCCTCATCCTCCTCACCGTCCCCTCCTACATCCTCTGGACCTTGATATGTCTCGAAATCAACCACCGCCGCGCCTCCCGCATGGGAATCCCCCTAATACGGATTCCAGTCGACTTCTTCAACGTCCCCTTCCAAGTCTTCGAGCCCTTCCTCTGGTCCACACTCTCATTCTTCAACATCCCTCTGCCCTACTGCGCACGCTATATGAAGCGCGGCTGGCATTTTACCGAAAAGGCGCGGAGTCATTTGGAGTTGGGACCCGTGTTTGCGTTTGTGACGCCAAAGGAGGTCTCGGTGCAGTTGTGTGATCCCGAGGCGATCCACGAGGTTTGGGGTAGGAGGGCGGATTTTCCGAGACCGGCGAGGAACTATGGTGAGATCAATTTCCTCCTAACAGTGGGGCGGGAAATGGGATTGAAAATGATCATCTCAATTCATATTTTGTTCTTGCGACAATTGGCTAACCAAACTCAACCCCAGAACTTCTCTCCGTCTACGGTCCCAGTATCTCCACCGCATCCCCCGAAAACTGGGCCCGCCACCGCAAAGTCCTGGCATCCCCCTTCGGCAACGAAGCTGTTATGCGCTCCGTCTGGGACGAATCAGTGCGCCAAACCCAGCAGATGATGCACGCCTGGACCATCTCAGGAATTGGAAGCATTTCCGCAGACATGCGTGCCGTATCGCTGAATGTCCTCGCCGCGACCGGTTTCCGCCGCGCTTTCGACTTCAAGGCGAGCGGTAAAACAGGCGTGGGAAGCGAGACGACGTTGGGGAAAGAGGAGGAGACGACAGGAAGGTTTTCGTACCGTGATGCGCTGCAGATTGTGCTTGATAATGCGATTCTCATCTTGCTGATTCCGAGAAAACACCTCCAGTATTCGTTTCTGCCGGCGTGGATGCGCCGTATTGGAAAAGCGGCCGAGGATTTCTACGTCCATATGCAAGAGCTATTGCGTGAGGAGGTTGCGGCAGCGAATCGAGGGGAGAAGGGATCGGGAAGTTTGATTACGGCTTTTGAGCGAGCGTTGGATGAGCATGATAGGGATAAGACGAAGGGATTGTCGGCGGACGAGATTTTGGGGAATCTGTTTGTTATTAATTTTGCGGGACACGATACGACGGCGAATACGCTGGCGTTTGCGGCGCTGTTGCTTGCGGCGCATCCGGAGGTTCAAGATTGGATTGCGGAGGAGATAAACGCAGCGCTTCAGGGGTTAGGAGAGGGCGAAGGTAGTTATGGAGAGCTGTTTCCGAAGTTGGTTCGTTGCCGTGCGGTTATGGTAAGTTTTGCTCCAACGACCTCAATGTCATGTGACGTTCATGCAGTCATGTGCATATATCGATACTGACCAGCTGACTCTATCCAGCTCGAGACACTGCGCCTATTTCCGCCCATAATGTCTCTTCCCAAAATCACGACTGTCAGTCAAGCACAAACTCTCCGAGTTGGCGATCGCGAGATCACGTTGCTTCCAGACACATTCATTCTCAGCAGCGTGCTCGGCACTCACACTCATCCTGACTATTGGTCCGATCCGCTTACATGGCAGCCCACTCGCTGGATAGAGTCAAAGTTCAACCCCCCAGAAGTCCTGCCTAGATACCTGCAGACGGGAGACTCGCCATTCGAGGAACGCATACGTGCGCCGGTTCGCAAAGCCTACTTTCCATGGTCCGATGGCCCGCAGAACTGCCCGGGACTGAAGTTCTCAGAGGTCGAGTTTGTGGCCGTGCTCGCGTACTTGTTCCGAGAACATCGGATTGAGACTGTGTCCGAGGCGGGTGAGACGGGAGAGCAAGCGAGGGAGAGGACGAAGAAGGTGGTGAATGACTGCGAGGCGACGATGTTGCTGAAGATGAGGGATGCGGATAGGGTGAACGTGAAGTTCGTAACGGCACGCAAGTAATGTAAAGATCTGTAGTCAATGAAACCTACAATACTTTGAAGTGCTCAGCGATGCGGAATTAAATGCTAGAAGAAGACAAGTATTTCGTTTCCCAAAATGCTGTGAAGCACGCAGTACATCTGCGTGGTCACCGGCGAAGGTGTCGCTATAAGCCACAAGAAATCTAGAAGAATCCATGACGGCGTTGATACATGGCGCCTCACTTGACTCGAGGACGATAGATCCGACAGAAATGGAGAAGAAGTGCAGAAACGTGCAACGAAGAGTGAAAGCGGAAGTCAACGGAGGTCGACAAGTGCTCGAGTCGATAGTTGAGATGAAGGAACAACGAGTGGGACCGAGCCTTTCCCGACCTGTCCTAGCGTCGTGCCTCTGACAGGAAACGGTCTCGGCCACTTCCTCGTCTCTCTTTAGTCCCCCCACCAAACAAAATCCTCACTCCTTATTCCCACCCTTTGCAGCATTGTCCATACAGTGCAATGGCTCCCGTCTGTACGGCTTCAATATCCAATCGCTATTTCCCCTGCAATATAGACAACCAGGTCCTTGGAGCCTGCGTGACGTAGTACATCGAGCCTCGCATTGACCAGCATAAAACATGAAACGACGCCACCATCGAACGAACGTTTCAATCCGGGTCCACGGCGCTTCGTTTAAGATTGAACAATTCCTGTCCAATTCTTCGCTTATGTGCCGTACTTCAGTTAGTATCTCTCAGAAACAGTTAGCATCCCCCCTTCTAACGGGGTCACCGCTGTCTTACCGCTGCCATGGACCCGCTAGGAACTTGGTCATCCGCCTTATCGTGGTTAAGATGAAGGGAGTTGTAGAGACTCAAGCCTCGGGACGCTTTCAATTGGCGGTTTAATATGTACAAGCATTCGGGTCGAGACTGTGTGCCGGTACCAGGAATGGCGCTTCGTCTGACTGCGCTCATGCAGGAAGCATCCCCGTCGCCCTATCACGACTTTGGTTTGGAACGCATAGAAGCCATGTTCAGAGGCGGCGGCTCAGTATGCATTGTTGTTTCAATGTGTTTAATGACCGGGTCCACAGGCAAGAGAGTAAGTGGAGAGATGAGGAACTCTGTGACACGGTAAACGACCTATATATCCCACTGTCTCGTTGTCTTTCCCTTTCTTCTTCTCCCATTCCACTCACGGTCTTTCTTCTTCCATACCAGCTTCTTTTGCTTTTCGGGTCTGAGACCTTCCATTCGTTGTACATTTCCCACACTCTTTTCACCAAACCAGTCACTCTTTTACGAAGCTAGGCTTCCTACCGGTCTTTCTCTCCACCAGCCCAACCCGACTTTTGCAAACTCACAACCTCCAAATCTACCTCCAAATCTACCTCCAAAATGAAGTCCTACACCGCCGCTCTCAGCCTCGCCGGCCTCATCTCCTCCGTCGCCGCCCACGGCTACATCTCCAGCCCCGCCCCTCGTCTCCCCGGCCCGGCCATGGAAAAGGCCTGTGGCCAGCAGATGTTCAACAACCAGAACTCCGACCATTTCGGCAACATCCAAGGCTCCCTCCAAGTCACCAACGGCCAATCTGACTTCGACGCCGCTAGCTGCAACGTCTGGCTCTGCAAGGGTACGACCCTCGAAGACAACACTGCAAATGTCCAATCCTACACCGCAGGCCAAGTCGTTCCCATCCAAGTCGAGATCCGCGCGCCCCACACCGGAACCGCCAACGTTTCCATCGTGAAGACCAGCTCCAACACCATCATCGGTCAACCCCTCATCAGCTTCGCTAGCTATGCTTCCAACTCTGCTCCCATCCCGGCGAACCAGACAAGCTTTGACATCACCATCCCTACCACTCTCGGCAGTGAGTGCGCCACCGCCGGTGACTGTGTCATCCAATGGTACTGGGACGCCCGCTCCATCGACCAGACCTACGAGGCCTGCATTGACTTCACAGTCGGTGGCTCTGGTTCCGCTCCCGCTCCTGCTCCCAGCTCCAGCGGTGCTCCCGCCGTCTCTGCTACTCCAGCTCCTAGCTCGACCCCTGCTCCTACATCTGCCCCGGCACCTGTTGTGTCTGCTGCTCCCTCTGCTACCTCTGTTGCTGCTGAGGCTACTGCCGCCCCTACGCCTGCTCCTTCCGCTGGTGCTGGTGCGGGCAAGGAGTATACGCTCGAGACGTTCATTGCTTTCCTTGAGGAGAAGGCTGCTGCCGCTCAGGCGAAGAAGATGCGTCGTGGACGTATGCATGCTCGTGCTTTTTAAGCGTCGAGTCATGTTTCTGGGATTGAAAGATCCTTCGATGAAGGCGCAAGTGGCAAGGGGTTGTGCAAAAGTATTCAATTCTTGTGTAGATAGATTTTTTTGGGTGGATATAGGAGAATACATATTATATGATTTCAATGTTCTTACCTTGCTATGCTTTTGGTTGTCTGCGTATGATGTCGTTGTTTTGAAGTGCTTCCTTACATGCAATACCAACACGCGGTGATTGGTGTTTGGTTGTGTCGAGATTGTTCATCTCGTGCATACTCAGGAATGGCTGATGGTGCAGAATCCAGCAATGCACACTTCAAAAATGACGAATGCTCAAAGATAAACTCAGTATGGGTGACTTTCCGCAAGGGAGGAAAGACTGATCCTCGGGCGTGACAAAGGCTGGAGCGGTGAATCCGCCTTCTTTTATGTCCGGAAATTACCTCAAAAAGCCTCACCACTTCCTTCCCTAATAATAATAACTGGTGAGGCCATTGTTTCAGCCAAAATATGGTACTTAGTTAGGTCTTTGATTGGAGCTGGGCGAGAGAATTGGAAGGACGACGTGATGGATACCGGTACACCTAAGCACTCACTTAGGCACTTAATATCATGCTGTATTTTAATCTTTGGAAAATCGTACTAATTGAAAAACAACTAATTTTGATATTATAAACACACAGAAGTATAAAGAAAAGCTAGTTTTACTGTTAAGTAGAATTTTCCATAGCATAACAAAGGTATTGGTGGATTTTTCAGCTGTTGTTTGTAGGCGCACCTGTTATATGGATACTTTTGTTGGCTTCATAGCCGAGCACTGAAGTCATATCGATGGAAACCACTAAAAGCACTGTAGCGTATGGATTGACTCATGAGGTATACCTTCCATGTGAGGGTTGCACTGCGACAAATGGAGAAGCGGTGATAATGCGACCTTACAACCGACAATGACTGAAGATTGCATTGGAGTTACCAATTCTTTAGAAATATGTGTCAAACGGAAAACCACAGCTAGGCACGATCTCGGGTTGGATCGTCGCCACAATACTACACCTGGATCGAAATACGTCTTTGCATCTATTTACTATCTTCCAATGACGTTAGTTGAGTCAACTCTAGTGGACCTTCTGCACACAGTCCTATTGGCCGATATTTGAGACTAAGTAGTCTAAGCCAATCACCGCTCGTTCTGTCTTCGCACCTTTCCTAAACCGGCATCTTTTGCTAGCGCGAAGAACTCTACCATTCATGCTTATCTCATCCCCCAATGGCAGTCTATGAGCTTAATAATTCTGACCACAGAATCTAGTGTATAAAAACTCGGCGTCACATACACAATTCAAGAGTCTCAGTCATATAACTTTAATTTGCTTTATCTTACTTGGTAATCGTGTCCTTCCCTCGACATCACACCACTTTGATTCCAGATTATTGTTTTCCTCGGTCGCCAGCTCTTTGTCAGATCCAAATATTGGGAATGGCCAGGAATATGCATAAAGCTGTAGCGACGATTGGACTCAAAGCACCCCTTGGAATCATCAATGTGCCTACGGTTGCGCCTGTGGCTGATGAGGTCCGTGTTCGCGTAGAATGGACTGCGTCGACGCCACTCGATCTTCACCAAAATGACGGAGGATTGATAGTGACATACCCACAAGTGCTCGGAGATGGGTCGGCTGGGACTGTGGTTGAAGTTGGACCAGCTGTCAAGGTGAGTACGAGAGGTTACGATCGGTTAAGAACATTTTGAATAATCCCCGTCATGCAATCTCTCCTAATCCTTGGGACTATGGGACATTCTGCTAACCGCCTCTTCCAAAGAAACTCAAAGTCGGCGACAAAGTATTTGGTTTCACTTGGCGCTCCCAGCAAGAAAAAGCGCATCAATACTACAATACTGCGCCGGAATACCTATTCGGCATAGTCCCCCCAGGTTTCACCCTCCAACAAGCCGTTACCCTGCCCAATAACTTCGTCACCGTCTTCCACGCCGTAACAGCTGATCTCGGCGTCTGTCTTCCATGGCCAAAACCAGCCGACCAATGTCCACCAGACCCGCGCGTAGCATTCCTTATCTGGGGCGGCGGTAGCTCCGTCGGACAATACGCCATCCAAATCCTCAGATACTACGGCTACACCAACATCCTGACCACCGCCTCCAAGAAGCACCACGCCAAGCTCCGCCTCATGGGCGCAAAATGGACATTCGACTACAACGACCCGCACGTTGTATCCTCCATTTTGAACACGGGCAGTAGTCAGATCGTAACGGCGAGCAAGCACGGGATCCCTAAGATCCTGGACTGTATTGGGAGTCTTGAGGGGAGTCTGCGGCCGCTGGCGAAGATTGCGAAGAGCGGGGCGACGGTGGCAGTGCTGCTTCCGGCTATTATCATTGATTCCGGGGAGAATATTGAGCCGGAGTATGCGATGGACGTAGAGAATTTGGTGGAGTGGGATAAGGGGGTTGGGGTTAGGGGCGTGAGGACGCATTTTTATTTGGAGGTATGTGGGATACGTTATCCATCACTCGTGAGAGAGAATCATGCTGACAAGTTTGTGAAGAATGAGTTTTTCAAGGAGAAGTTGCAGTCGGAGATTATGCCGGATTTTTTGAGCAGAGGGATTGTGAAGCCGAATGAGCAGCGGGTTGTGGAGGGTAAGACATTGCTTGAGCGGGCTCAGAAGGCGCTGGATGCTTTGAGGAGAAAGGAGGTTAGTGGTGAGAGACTGGTTTGGAGGGTCTGGGATGAGTCTGCTGAGGAGGCTCATTTGTGAGAATCAATATTGAACGAGGAATCTTTTCAAGATTAGCTTTTGAGAATTGGGCAGATGAGAGGACACGGTGATGGAGAACGAATGAAATGATTATCGCAAGCCTGTTAGAGATTATGTTTTTGTTCAGTGAAATTCCCAGCAGAAGTAGAGGTTGAAGATACCTTCAACTCCAGAAGACATTATAGGCCTAACATTAATGTTTTCGACCTTTGCCTCTCTCAACCCATCCATATCTGTATCTAGCTAATCTTCTTCACGCTACAAGAGTGCTTATGCTGCTTCCAATCCGCCCGTTGACATTTCACAGAACAGTACTTTGCAATAAGGCATCTACTGCATTTGAGCAGAGCTTTGCCATTTGCTGCTTCTGATATTCCACACCCTCGACAGGTTGCCGATGAGAATGATGCCGTCTCTGTTGCCCCATCAAACGGCGCATCGGCAATAGGAACAGAGAAGATCGGAGATATAGCCACTCGAGTCGTGTATCTGATAACCTGGGAAAAGTTGGGAATGCCAGTGATGAATTTGTCCGGTAAAATGCCATGCCCACAAGAACATAAGAAGTTCACTCCCTGTTGATTCGTTCCTCTTGCATACTCGCATGATGAGCCATGTCGCCAGCTTCTGCAACGCTCTGCGAGAGAAGGAAACACCTGCTTCCAAAGATTGAGTTCCTCCTCATCAACCATGATATTACAAATTCCCATCTCCGTTATACGTACTAAAAAGTTACGAATCTTCGAGGCCAAACTTTGGGTGAGCGGCAATGCCGCACAATCCAACACAACGGTCTGGCTCCCCAGATCAAGCCGCATACAGGAGACAAAGATGAGTATTTGTGTCCCGCCTCCATCTGGAATATGCAGTCCAAACACCCGCGATTGTGCTCCTTGAAGTCCGGTGAAGTGCATAAAGAGGGAAAACAGAGAGTCTTTAAGTGAAACTCGGGCATCGTTCGATGTTTTTTGCTCGCGTAACTTTCTCTCGCGACCAGAAAACATACCAGATGTATGCGTTATCAGCCACTGGAGTTCGCTGTGGCGAGTAGGATCCAACACTGGAAGGAGATCCATGTTCAGAACATGCATGTTCGTCAGGACTGCATTCATCGAATCCATATGTCGAGAAAAAGTGAGACCAGGGAATCTTGTCCATGAAGTCATATCAATCAGCGCCTCGATTTCGACATAGGAGGACTTCCTCGCGATACGGGTCCGAATCTTACTACCGTCTACGGGAAGGGGGAAAATCGATGGAACGGATGCCTTAGTATTACCGAAAGTGAGTGTGAAGTCACAGGATGCGGCCTGAGTTGTCCTGACGACGCAGCCACCCCTTAGTATGTCTTTCAAGCGATCAGAAATCAGGTCGGCACGGTTCGTTATGGAAGTAATGCGCCCTTCAGATTGTGAGACATTCGCGGTGATTGAAGAACTGCTTTCTGCATTGGACAATTCAGGTAACGTTTCCTTCAAATTGCCAGAGCAATGAACCGATGTCATGCTGGTTAGATGCGGCGGCAGACTTGTAACGTAAACATCTTCTTCGTTACCCAACGTGGTTTCGTAAATCTTCAATTCAAATCCAAGGGAATGTATGAACGCCTTCGCACTGAATGGCGTGCTTTGCAATCCAAAGACCACAGCCGCGTTCTGGGGCTCAAGCAGTAAGAACCAAGACGGTACATTGAAAGAAACGATGAGTGGAGAGGTGCCTTTCCATCTGAGCTCATCTTCTTCGATCTGAACGGTAAATTGGTTGCTATGTCGACTGCCACTGGTCGATATCTTCCCGAATGCAATGTGAATAGCAGAAAAAATGTTCTGCCAACGTCCGCCTCGGAATCTGGAGGATGACTGTACGACACATTGAGCTATAGGTGTACCGATATCCATAGGCTTTGGGCCCGTCAAAGCAGACAAGGCTTTCCTCGGAACTTTCACAGATATACAGACGACTCCAGGAAGATCTGTCCATTTCCTAATCCCGTCCTGATTTTGGTGTAACACAACATTGGGGTTTAATAAAGTTTCTACGGAGTAGAGACCCAATAAATGCAGACTGAGATACAGTTCCTGGATGTAATTTCGTCCCATCATAATGGTGGAGTCATTTTCGATGAGCCCGAGCGTCGCCGCCATTAAATTGTTCCAGTCGACGATGGCCCGGCGACGTACCTGGTATAGAAATATTGCAAAACTACCACGGGCATAGTACAATATGGAGTTTCTGGACAGTTTCAAAATACTAATTTCAGAGAGGAGGGAAGCCATATTTTCGTTTTGGAACATTTTTCGATATACGCCAAACAAGACGTGGGCCAGGTCGATGGTATCAAATTTCAGCCTCGGTTCGATAACATGTAGATTCGTACTCTGAAAACGAGGCAAGGGACGTTTCCATGTGAGTGAGACGGGCATTTGGCCTTCTTCACCTCGTTCTACAAAGAGGCGCAGTGCAGTGTCAAACATGGCTTCGTCTGCTGAAGATGAAGTTGAAGCATTCGTCCAGTATTCCACCGGAGTAAGATCCAGCAAAAGTGACATCGTGGGAAAATCGCCAGAAAGAAGATCGTCGATGTATGCCTTGTGACTGCTTTCCCGTTTGACAAGTGACTCGGTATAGAGATAAGACGACACATCGTCATCATCAAGAAGCGGCGACACAGCTGTGAGGAGATTCACCGGACCAATATGATCAATCAGATTCGAGGTATCAATCACGGTAAAAGACAGAGGGGCTTTGTTTTTAGATGCTGAGCCGCGGTAGTCTGCGCCGTCAAGGTGAATATTTTCTAAGTGGTAAGTGTCTCGTCGGATATTCGTAGGTTGGTTGGTTTCAGTCAGCACAGCGTGATGCAGAGAATGAGCAAAAGCAAGCGCGTCTCCAGCGAACATGCGAATCGTTAAGTCTTTCTTTGCAACTGCCACTCTGAAATTTGCACACCAATCTCTGAATTGAGCTTGTGCCACTTCTACCACCTTCGTGATGCGGGCCGCTTTGGTTGCTGTCCCCCATCGTACTACCGGTGGACTCTTTCCCACCTGTGCGGCAAACGCGGGCGCGAGATGGAAGCCTAGCAACGGATCTGTTCCATAATGTAGTGTCCATGAGTCAGTCCCAAGATATGCAAAAAGTGGATTCGGGTGCGTTGTTTTCTTTAGAAGTATTGAGTCGTGACTAGTACTGCCATGTTCCCAATAATGGGAGTAGGCTTCGTGTGTAAGTTCTGCAAAGGATATACCAAGGGGGGCGGCAGAGCGACGACCTGTTGAGACGAGGACACCGCTACCGTAGTGGTATTCCTTAATCTCTTTCGCACGTTTGAGGTTGGACTCGAGCAGTTGAGAGAATCGGTTGTTTTCTGAGGCGCCTACACTTTGCCCACTATACGATATCCATAGTGCCTGAATGCGAACAAATGTCGAGGAGTCGCAGAACCTGAGGGTGCGGCCGTATGTTGAGCTTTGCCAGTCCTGAAGTGTATGGTATAGTGAGGAGAGCTTTTTGGCTTGGGTGGTTAGAAGGTCCAGTGATGTGGCATCCAGGTTAAAATGGTAGTAAATGTTCCAAATGAGTTGTTGCTTGGCGCCTTTGGTGTCATCCAGTGCAAGCGTAAACAGCAGGATGTTCCTGGCTAGAGTAAAAGTTAGTTGCGCAATCGCGAGTATCATCACTCTCGCCCTTGACTCACCGAGAACGGCGGCCTGGAGGTCACAACAAGTAATGTCGAGTGCGCGAGCTACGAGTATAACAAATCAGCCAGTAATACTCACACTTTCATTTAGGCTCGTTCTCAACTTACGATTGTTTTGCTCAGATTGTAAAGTAAATAACACGCTCCGAACGTCACCACATCCCAAAAGGAGAATGTTGCCAGAGGATTCTCGAGATAGATTCTGCGTAAGACATACGGCAGGCGTGTTTCCTATTGGATAGAAAAAAGAGACGATGTCGATGTAAACTGGCCTGAACATATTGACAAGTTATGTGAATGTTTTCATACGCGAGCGTTTCGAGTGAGAATCTTGTGTCGACAAGCGTACGGGAAACAGCGTAATAATAGTTTCAATGAATTTGTTTAGACATCCTCATTGTAAAACGGCCAATCAGTGTTTGTAACGTGTTTGTTGTAGCAAACGATCCGATCCCATGAACCCCGCTTGTTGACTCACATGCAGTGAGGAGAGCGGCTGCCGAATGATAGCGCACAAGATATTCCTGGAACGGCTGCCGAATGATAGCGCACAAGATATTCCTGGAACGGCTGCATACATGTGCCACCGAACCGCCATAATGGCTATGCCGCTTGCTACATCCAAAGATATTGCGCTCATGCAGCAACTCGTAACGCCGTATCATGAGGTCACATCGGATCCCGTCCAGTTAGCCGCAGCCTGACCATGTAGATAAATGACCATCTGATCTTTCGAAAAGTACCTAGATACGCAACGCCCAAGTCGTGAGCTTTGATTATGGATATTGCGGCACAGCAACATCCACATGCGACCAGGCACCAAATACTTTGAACAGCCTACCTACATCCCTTGGGGCTTTGAAGTGCGGACGGCTGTACCTCTAATACTTTGATCTATTCTGTTCAGAGGATTGGAATAGTTACATATCATTTTCCTTTTGTGCGGTCTGAGCTGGTAAAAGCTTGTATGAGGAGTATAGTGTGTTTTATGGCTTCTCGATACGCCCTTTTTCCATTTGTGCAAGAAAACCTGTGTTAAAAAATGGGGAGAATTCTCATACTATACGAGAGCGCCAGTAGGAAATCTATAATGGCGTACGAGTAAACATGAAATTCTATCATGATCCGTAGACATATATTCTTTGTAGGCTAGACAGATGTGTCGTACAACGGGGCGGGCAGAGG
Organism: Dendryphion nanum; assembly: GCA_020744415.1. NCBI lineage: Eukaryota > Fungi > Ascomycota > Dothideomycetes > Pleosporales > Torulaceae > Dendryphion > Dendryphion nanum. The sequence goes on along the minus strand of JAGMWT010000004.1, from coordinate 64,422 downwards.
GGACATGGGTGGATATGCGGTTGACGTTTGATAGGTCGGTTTGGCGCTGTCCAGTGGCAAGGGGCGATACACTACGGCACGTCCACCCGCTTTTATTCCTTCCCCCGCCGACCTTCACTCTTAATACATCATGTACACCACATACAAAACAACATATTGCATCGGAATGAAATCATTTTTCCGCCAATAAGCCCTTACTCATGCCTACAGTTACATATCTTACGAAGCCCCTCCTGGGCGCTGTCGCAGGAGTCATCGGCATCTACATTGCCTTTATCTCCCTCTTAACAATCCCTGCACTTCAAGATCACGTTATCTTCCTTCACAAAGTCAAGCTCACGTGGTCACAGGATGTAAACGTACCTGAGCAATGGGGATTTCTCCGCAATCAAGTTACTCCCTTCCACCTCGAAACGCCCGATGGCGAAAAACTTCATGCATGGCACATTCTCCCATTGGAGACACATCGCCAAAACCAAGCCGAACTTCGCAATGAACCAACAGGACTATGCTTGGATATCAAAGAACGGTTGTCATTCAAGCTACTCAAGGAAGATCCAACCGCTCAGCTCATTATCTACCTGCACGGCGCAGGAGGCACTTTAGGCTCCGGCTGGCGTCCCCAAAGCTACCGCGCCCTCTCCGCCGCCTCCACAAACGTCCATGTCCTTGCCATTGACTACCGCGGATTCGGCAATAGTACAGGCTGGCCTTCAGAATCCGGTCTTCTGGCCGACGCCCTCACTCTTACCAAATTCGCCACTGAAACTGCAACCATCCCCATGCACAGAATCGTTGTCTTCGCTCAATCCATGGGCACCGCCATTGCCATATCTCTCACCCATCATCTAGCCCTCCAGTCCCCACCGACTATCTTCGCAGGTACAGTCCTGGTAGCTTCATTCACAGACGTCGCAGCGCTCACGGAAACATACAAAGTCGCCGGCACCGTTCCCCTTCTTTCCCCGCTCGCTTTCTTCCCTCCCCTTCTCTCATTCCTAAACCGATTCATCCGCACAAAGTTCCCTTCCAAGACGACCCTCGCATCCACAATTCGACATCTAGACAGTATTAAAATCCCCGATCGAAAAAGGAAATACGACATAAGCATTATCCACGCAGAAGACGATTGTGATATCCCGTCCCTTCACTCCGACATACTGTTCTGGCATGCCGTGAATGCGACGCGGGAAGAGAGACGAGGGTTTTCATTTGCGGAGCTGGAAAAGGTCAAGATGGAGAAGAAAACGCCGTTGGGGGCTGGTGGGTGGGAGTTTGAGTGGGAGGGGAATGGGGGTATAATTCGGGAGCAGATTGTCAAGCATGGGTTTCATGATCGGATTATGAGTTATCCGGTTGTGAGTTTGGCAGTTGCCAGGGCTTTAAATGGACAGGTTGAATGATCCATGATGGCGGAAGACAATGGATAGATCATTAGAGAAGGATCAGATATCTACCCTAGTAGGTAACTTAGTTTATTCACACAAAGCCTTTTCAGTAGAAATCAATTACTCCTAGACTTCTTTTTAAGTTAAATGAACGTCAGTATTCATGCAAGGAATAATATATATAAGGAAGAATACATATACATAGAATAAAGTGTTAGGCTCTACTTACTTCTTGCCAATTTGAATGCCTTAGTAATCTGCATCCTCTTCCCACCTACTCACAATACTAGATAATATTCAAGGAATTCTTACTAAAGTAAAAGTAAGTACTAGATGAGTATTATTTCATTCCTGCTATAGTCCTAGTTCTCTCCATATTAGGAATTATCTATCAGAGAGCTTTTTCTAAATGTTTCATTCAACTGCTTTGTTATTCTGTATTGACGCTATAAGTACTAGAGTCTCACTAAATTGGCCCTTGATTATACTCAGCTTAGTGCAAGGTCTGATTGATATCCTGATGCGAACAGCTGCCATGGAAATCTGATTCCATGATCATATGGATTTAGTACACTAGAGGGTTTATATTAGAAGATATAATGATTGCTATATGCGGTCTAGAGTGATTTCAGATCGGCTTAGTCATAATGTACGTGACCATAGCGTGATCTATGCATAGGTAGTCCAGGACGGGTGAAGAGTGAAGGGGCAATGGGTCAGAAATAATAATAATGATCTGATTTCATATCATATGAACAAGAATAGCTCTGAACACAGAACAATGTTATTTGGATCATAGAGATCGTGGGGATCATGTTTCCTCTCAGCATGGACATTTAAACAGCTTTCTATAGTTGCAACTTTCATCTTCTTACTGCTCTAAACTTACAACTTGGCCCTAGCCGGCGCGAAAGTACTCCCCGCTCCACCGCCCAACGCCTCCACAACCTCATCTACCTTCTCCAATACCCACTGACACCCCTCATCCCCCACCAACCACTCCACGCCTTCCCGCTCTCCAACCCCCTTCTCGCTCTCCCACGATCCATCCTCCCAACTCTTCCGCAACCCAAACACATGACTCAGCACCTGCGGCCCAACCCCCTGCTGCGCCCGCAAACACGCAATCGCGACCAAACTCGTCGTCACGCGTCCAACATTTGCGCCCGTCTCGCGCGGCGGATCACTAAACAGCGCGCCGTACTCGCCATTTATAATGAAGACGGGGAGATCGGGATGGGCGTCCGCGAGCTTAGACTCCAGCTTAGTGGATAGTGGTCGGTAGATTGATTCCCAGAGTGCTTGGCCACGGTTGTTGATGGAGGATATGTTTTGCGGTGTAGGGAAGCGGGTGGGGGTTGTGGAAAGGGAAGGGATTATGGAGGAGGGGAGCGCAGCGCGGAAGGAGTTTAGCATATTAATTGTGCGGGGGACCTAGTAAGATCTTAAAACCGGAACGACAGAGATGTATTTCGAGAGGTGCTGGGCTGCATGAAGAGGTTTATACGTACGCCATTGAATCCAATACACTTCAACCCCACCTCACGCATAAGTTCTGCGATCGCAACACTCTCGGGCTCGGATTTAGATTCACTCGCACTCTTGTACAGCGCAACCATGGAGTCTGGCGAGTTCATCGTCATTGTCGCGGCAGTAGAGAGGGCCAGCCATGATGGTCGCCCGAGTTTGTGTGCTGTGGCTTCGTGCTCGATCTTTTTGTATATCGATTCAATGTGTCGTGGGGCGGGGACCGGGCCGGGCCGTGAGTGCGCCGCGTTTATAAGTGCTTTGAGGCTCGGGGAGAGTTTCGACATGTTGGGAGTGGTGGAAGAGGAGGAGCGGCTGCGCGAGTGGCGGATTTTGCGCGGTCTGTGACGTCTGCGATGGGTGGTCGCAATGGTTGCAATGGTTGCGGTGGGTGTTTGTAATGGGTTGGAGGAGTATGGGACCTAAGGGTGGGACGATTATATCTCAGGGGATGTAAGATGAAGCTTAACGGAGACTTTTAGATGCGAATTGAAGTCCCTTCGAGAAGATTGAGGGGTAAGAGAGCTCGGAGGTTGAATTGGAGTGGGCCGGAGAGAGCATTACAATGCGGAAGAGGTTGCGTATTTGAGCTGGAGCTTCCGGACTCACTTCTGGCTCCGAGAATTGCTACCGAGGCTAAGCCCCGTTCACTCACGGTCCCGATCCTTCTCCGATGTCACGTGTACGAAAACAACTTCCAATATTCCGTAGATGCGAGATTTGTTGGGTATATAATATACCTAATACTCGATGAATCTCGCAATAGTGTGATTTTTGTTCCATCTACAAGATTGCTTCGAGACATCAATGTTGCGAATAGTAAGGATAACTTCATTGGCTACTCTCGGTAGTAAATCTACGCTTAGGAAACCCCTCTGATATTGCTTAACTTTCAGTCATAAATTTGACTATGACACATTCCAGATGCCTTAGACAATGTAGGCACGAACGACGCTACCATCAGTAACATGAATCAAAACATGCTTCTTTCCGGAGTTTTCTCCATCTTATATATACGACCTTGTAGAATGTCATTCTCAGCAACCATTCACCACAGATGAACAATACACCTTCTCGCACGAGAAAAGAAAGTTTCTTCCTGCATCCTCACGGGATTCCCAATTCTTCTTGCAACAATCTCGTCTGGCTCATTGCCATGTCTCTTTCGACTCAGCTCGATTTCAACCGGAATTAGAACTGCCACAGACCGTAACTCTATCTCCGATACATTATTTGGCACCAATTCCATAAGGATATAACTTATCTGACCCGAGGCGAAGTCAGATGCGAGGTGAAGGTTCTCATAATCTTGTTGATGATTGGAAGGGATATCCCCTGACATGCCATCAACCATAGGTAAGTCCCGAATATAGGAGATTGACCGTGGTCCGGCGGTGTTGCTTCTCGACCGAACCGGATTTGTGTATATCTTAGTGATAGCATATGATAGGAAACTCAGCACACAGTCAAGGTCTAGTCTAGAATCATCATGGGTCAATGGTTTACATTCTGTGAATACGACGTCTTCCACACGAGGATGTTGTCGGTCGTAATGCACTTCTAGAGAACTCTGCTTCTCTTCAAGAACGTTGAGGAATGGCGCGACAGTGCTTTTTTTACACTCCCCAAGCTTCAAGTGCGGAAACCACCGACGCCATTGATTCACCCAACATGTCCGTATGTACGGGGAGTTCGTTCTTTGGATGTAAACTGGCCATTTTGGAATGTTAAATGGGTTGTGATGCTTATCATGATTGACTTCGGTCTCCCAACCTGCCCATGACCAGCTTGGAAATCCGTCCCTTCTAGTCATGGCTCCATATCTTGTCCAGCAAAGCGATAGGTTGTGCTTGGCAAGTGGCAAGCCCCACCACATCTTGCCAGTGTAGGGGACAAGAGCGTTTGACATCCCTTGGAACGCGCGTAATATGTCGCTAGGATAAGAAAGCTTCCTTTCGAGATACTTATCGAGTGCAGACACAAATTCGCTCAAAAACAGTTCTCCGCCGTAGAACCGGGGTATATCTACCCAGTTCCCTTCCTGTGCATCTTGCGGGTGCAAGTCCGTTGCTGTTTCGATGAATGTGTTTCTCCCACATCGCAAGAAGTATTCTGTCGAAGTAAATGTGAGGGTTCTGCAAGAGAGTGTATACTCCTGCATAGTCCACCCCCGAGAATTCCAGACCGAATTGGTCACTAGACCACTCAGGTACGAGATGTGTCGGAGTGATGTTCCGATCCACATATCCTCAAAAGGGAATGCATTTCGGATCTGACTCCATGGCTGCAATGAAGGAATCCCAGCGGCACTATCGGGACCTGAAGCTATGACGAGAGTGATGTATGCATTTCGATAGATGTCATGCATATGAGCGATTTGGTCATTACCATGACTTATAGAATCTTGTACGATGCAGAGGCTGTCCACCCAGAGATACCTCAAACTGAGAAGTCGGCAAATTGTCATTGCGTCCTGGATTGTTCGCGGGAGATTTTCAGGGAGGCCTCTTTTAGTGGAGAATAGCTCTGCGTTGTTGTTTGTGAGTACTGGTTGTTGAATAGACCCCCAGACATAGCTCAGGGCCGCGTAAGTAGAACCTTTGGGCGGATTCAGTACTCGGTACTCATCCACGTCAACAACCCGAAAATCGAAATCGAGACTAGTATGAACAGTACGATCAACACAACCATGATACATGTCGCAAGCGCTGAGCCAACGTAGAGCAATCTTGGGATCGAAATCCATGCCCCTGGAAAATGTTGATAGCAACGGCGGAGCCATGCGTATAAGTACGTGAGATGATTTGAGATGCATGTGCTCTTCGTATTGAGAACCTTTCACTAACCGGACAGCGATACTGCGAAGTGTCTTGGAAATTGGTCCACTCCAAGACTCGATGTGGGCTTTGTCATAACCATACTGCGACGCCTTTGGGCGTCTCAGGGTTTCGTCTACCATCCACTGGAGTGCTCGACATAAAGGGCAAGATGAACCCGGCTTGAAGACAGGTAAATCTCGAATATGTTCCTGGACGATTCCCAGATGGAAAGCCCTCTTGAGATCGAGTTTCAGACACTCGGGACAGAGGGAGTCGATGCCGGAATCAGTCGCAGCCGAGGAACCTGGATCCATCGAGAAGAACACTCCAGACTGACCGTACTGTCGTAGGCGTTAAACCATGAACTTGCAATTGCTCTTTGTCATTGACCTGGTACACTTCAATATTTGCTCATCTGTTACGATTGTAGATAATTGACGATGGCAGAACTAGACCTGTGGCGTTGTATAGAGACTGATGATATGACTTACTATGGTGTTTTCACAGCTTAGGCCTTATTTGCGGCCTAGTAATGTCATGATATGTGGATGGAAATCAAAGCATTCCACAACATAGATGAAGGTCGTATTAGGGTGTGAAAGGTTGGGGAGGGGCCATTGAAACAATACGCAGAATACCGGGCAGAAGGCGGAGAAGGCTGAGGCTGAGGGCGAATACGAGGTTGCGAAAGGAAAACGGGACGATCGATCACTTGTCGTGTCTTCGCGGAAGAGAGAGCTGAAGATGGCAGATTCATACTAGCTATAAATGCACTAGCGTATGTTCTCGCAACTAGTGACAGTGACCCTTGCATCGTGTGTCAAATAGTCCACAACACCATCTCCATTCATCACCACTTCTATCCACTGCCATTTTCGAGACAGCAATCTGTCATTCGGGAGTGTTTATTATTCATTTTTGTACATATGTGTTCCCGTGCCCACTACTGATTGCGCCAACACCCGCCACACTATGACCGGCCGCAATCGTATGTTTTGCGAGGGTTTCCGTATCAATGTATTACAAGAACAGGCCACGTTGATTTAATGTCATTGCAAAGCTCTACTTAGTTCTTCCTGCATCCTGTAACTCAATACCTTAAAGGCTTACGAGGCTTAGGCCCAGGTACAATTCATCTGCTGGTGTTAAGCTGCCCTTCTAGAAGCATGGCCTAGATCTCGTTGCTCAGATCTACAGGGCTGCAAATTCAAAGGCTCAAGCCTCAAGCTGAGAGAAGCGGCCCAGAGGCTGGAATGCTTGTTTCGGCTCGGCAACCCCTCTATGACCCCAGCGCCCCTTTTCCTGTGGTGTGATTCGGGCAATCTGGAATAGATGAAATCAGCCGGGAATCAGATCCGACGCGATACCACCGATGTCACCTTGCAACATGCTAATCTTTACTACTATCATGCCTATTGCAACCGTTGATTCTCAGAATTCAATGACCAGTCTCTCGTCTGGTTACGAAACATCATGAAACCAATCGGTATCCCATTTGGATGAAAACGTACAGTTCTGCAACCCCTGCCTTCGAAATGATTCATATCACTCATATTGCTAGGAAAAGTATGACTCTAATATCGAATAGCCTTGCATCCGGGTCCGTCCATATACTTGGATCCAAAAAGTTCCGCACCAACGAGTACCGGTACAAAACCTGGACGTGGTACGCAAGCGTGAGCGCCCTGTCCGTACATTCATTTGACCGAGATTTGAGAATGAATGGTTCGTCTATCGTATTGCGTCACGCACGGTGAAAGATTTCGCCCATCAGTGGCAACGCGCCGTGTTAGTATATATCACTGCGTGGATCCGTCACGACAAGTCATTATTTCCCTTTAGCAACCCGCACTCCTTTTAGTCTGTCTTAGTTGCGCAATGCGCTAGCTTTCTTCGCGGACAGCAGGGCTTTAAAAATATTCCACCGCGCGCAGTTGTCGTTATGACTCTTTTCACGTCTTTGTTGCTTGCAACATCATGCCTGGTAGTACCTTCGCAGGCGAGGACACTTTTCGCATATGAACAGATCCAATTGACAAGGGAGCATGTCGACAGCCTGCCCGAAGAAGATGCGCGGCTATTTGCATTTGAAGATCAATTTATGGAGTTAGAAGCGGCTGCTCCGGCACGATGCAAATACGTACCCGGCGATGGAAAGTGGCCATCGGAGAAGGCGTGGACGAAGCTTACGAGGGCACTCAGCACTCCCGAAGCCCTCATTCGCACAGTCCCCCAAGCCGCAGTCTGTTATCCGGGGACCGCAACGGCGAATGAGGCAAAGTGTCAAGAACTCACGAGAGATTATAGCAATTCGTATACACACATCGACGACCCGACCGAAGTCCTTTCTCCCGTCTACCAGGGCCTCACCTGTACACCGCCGTCGATATACAACAGTGGGAGCTGCACGCTCGGAGGATATCCTTCTTTTGTTATAAAAGCCGCAACAGTGTCGGATATTCAGACTGGTATCAATTTCGCTCGAAATGATGGGGTTAGGTTCGTTGTGAAGAATACTGGTCATGATTTTGTGGGAAAATCAGCCGGCCACGGGTCATTGAGTGTTTGGACTCACGGGTTGAAGGATATACAATACTTCGACAACTTTGTTGACGAATCGGGCTACAGAGGCCCCGCTTTCAAGGCCGGGGTTGGTGTACAGGCATTTGAGCTATACAAAGCGGCAAATGATCGAGGGGTGGTAGTGGTCGCTGGAGAAGGCCAGGTACGACATCCTATTCAGATTGCTGGGATTCCGCTAACTATTTGAAGACTGTAGGGGCTATGGGTGGTTATATCCTCGGAGGCGGCCATTCACCACTCACTCCACTATTCGGCATGGCAGCAGATAATGTACTTGGGTTTGAAGTTGTTACACCAATTGGGGAATTCGTGACTGCAAACTCGGCAAACAACCAAGATCTCTTCTGGGCTCTGCGCGGAGGAGGCGGAGGGACCTTTGGAGTCATCACCTCCGTCACCATCAAAGCCTTCAAGGATATTCCTGTGGCAGCAGCATCTTGGACAATTGACAGCAGCTCAGTAGGGGTAGATAGATTCTGGGCTGCCACCAAAGCCTTCTTTGATCGGGCTATTGCCAACGTCGACTCTGGAATCTATGGCTACCTTCGTATTACCCCCAAACCCAATGGCAAAGACTACACATTCGCCGCCAGCCCCTTCTTCGCCCCAAATAAAACCGGTCGCGAACTCAGCAGCATTTTGTCACCATACCTCTCACAACTCACTACTATCAACGTGCCCTTCTCTCCGAAGATCACAGAATACAAAGGTTTCTACCCTGCCTGGCAAGCCGAATTCCCTCTGGGTCCATCTGGCAGCACAAACACAACTTTCGGCTCCCGTCTTTTCCCCCGTTCGAATTTTGCATCCGAAATTGGTCGCAACCTGACCTTCAACGTACTCAAAGACACTGTGATCGCAGGCCAACCCGTCATCGCATTCAACATCGCTCCGACTCTTGCGCGCGGTAATAATCCGGACAATGCCGTAAATTCCGCCTGGCGCAACACTGTGATCCACGCCATCACATTCAAATCCTGGGATGCAGGCGCAGGCCCCACAGAGATCCTAGCCGTAATGAAAGCGCATACGACGGGTACGATGCAGAAGTGGCGGGATGTGTCGCCGGGATCTGGGGCGTATCTGAACGAAGGGGATCGGTTGGAGCCAAATTGGCAACAGAGCTTTTATGGTGATAAGTATGGGCGATTATTGGATATCAAGCGGGATATGGATCCGAAGGATGTGATGTGGGCGGTGAATGCGGTGGGTAGTGAAGGATGGACGGTAGAGAGTTTTGATGGCGGGGCGAACGAGAATGGAAAGCTGTGTAGGGTCAATGCGACAACAGTGGTTGCAGAGTAGTAGGGGTAAAGTGCATGCATGTGGATCTTAGCATATAGAATCACATAGATTTCAAGACACAGCACGCTTTTGTAATGGTTGTGGATGTGGGTCACTGAGGAACATGATGTATTGAGTAATGCACCGAAATTCTAGAATCTGAACCTTGATATAACCAATGCATGAACAGAGAATCCCCTGAACGTAATCCATACTACAACTCCCAGCCACCATGAAGGCAACACTAAAACACAACCTATTTGAGCAAATGCATTTTATTCCAGTCTAGCCAGAGCAGCTCTTGAACGGCGCGTTGACACCAGCAACAGGCTTAGCACCCTAAATCCACGGATTAGCAAACTTCCAAATTGTTCGTGTAGTCAGAAGAACGTACCTCATGTGTCATCAAACCACAGTAAACAGCCTTGCCCTTTCCAGTATACTTGAGCACGATACGGTCCGGAATATCCGTCACCGAACCACCCGTATACTTTCCACGAGTAATCGGGAATTCTTGAAGGTTATCGCCCTTCTGGCACGCAGCAGCGAGTTTGACCTCCGGGTCTGCAAGGCCATAGCGATGGGGGTATTTGTTTGCTCCTGATCAATCGCGTAAGTAATGCATCATTCAAGCTCAAAATGCTAGGCTTACCGATCTGCTTGTTGGCGTCCAAAAGGTCGATCGCGGTCTCGGCCGCAGTCTTGATCTGGGTCACAGTGAAGGTCTGTTCGCGGGGCAGACGAGCACCGCAAACAATGGATTTGCCGGGGATGCCGGAGACGGCGGCGGCGCGAGTGGAGAGGTTGATGGGTTCGATGGGGGAGGCGAGGGCAAGGGTGGCCAGGGCAATTGGGAGGAGCGTTGTGAAGTGCATTTTTAATGGAGAGAGATTGATAATTAGAATAGACTAAACCAACACGAGAGGGCCTTGCTTGGAATGTTGGATTGAAAGGACTGTGGAGGAGTGAAGGACTGTTGTTTGTGCTGAAGTGATGGCTATGAAAAGACTGGATCATTGGGGTTGTTTTATATATCTCTGCCAAAGATTTGTAAAGATAGATTCGGCAATTCGTTTTGTTTGTGTCAATCAGGTGTTTACATTGCCTTCTTTCCGTTCTTCCGGTCATCAATTCGATGACAGACATGGAGGCTTGGATTCAGACTCCGGGATGGGAGTCCTGAAGGCCCGATACTCACATGAATGCCTTTACCCAACTATGGAGACCAGCTTTGGTACCTAGTTGCTCCTGAAATTCGGTATGCGAAGGTGGATCCTGGAAGGAGCAGCTGTTTCGCTGGTCGAGTAGCTGTGGGGCGAGGCGCAGGGTGAGGGGGGAATCTCCGCTGACTGGGTACGGCCTATGCTGTATGACAGTATGTATGGGTATTGCCTGTTGCGATTAGCGAGATGACATTGTTTCGTACAGCGGACGGTCTTGCCTGGACTGCGCTAACACTCCACAGTCCGAATGTGTGGCGTGGTGGTGATTCCATTCGCAGTTAAGCGTTAATCTGGATTTTTTGTTAATATCGAAATACACGAAATGATAGCGTAAAATCCAGCGCGACGTGATACTTTGCTCGGGTAAGAAAGAAACTTTTGCCTGTGCTGTACTAGGCGGACCGATTTGGGTAGAAAAAACCCTGTGTCTCAGTTATTTGGCTTTTTCGGCGGTCCGAATCAGCAATCATATAAGTCTACATATACTAGTGCGTGACAATGCAGACACGGATCGTGCTGACCCGTCACCGCTCACGTTTTATGCCTTCCAAATAAATTTTGGAACAGACTTTCAAAATGCTTTAATAAATTACTTCCAGGGCAGAGGTAAGGACCGAAACTTGGTACGATCACTAATGTCCAAAATGTTTTCCATTCTCGTCGACATGTCAGCATTCTCCTCGGTTTAATTGTTTCCTCGGGTATTATTGAAACGGTTGGGGCTGATGGTTAACCGGCACTGCTGATGCATGGGGGCTTGACGTTTCTGACAGGAACTGTGGAGATCGTGGCGTAAGACTCGCATTGACGGTGAACATCACGTCTGCAGGCTGGTTCAATTGGGCGCCGTCGAATTCCCTATTCCAGAAAATAGAAAATATGCCGTTTTTAAAACGATGCACCCTGTACTATTGAGGCTATGCACAGGTCAGAGGAGTCTTTTTCAGTGAATAAGTTTGCGATTCTTCTTATCACCGTGCGGCACAAGGCATCGCCCAAGACGACCATCGCACCACTCGACACAATTCCACAACTTAGAAGCAGCCCATAGTATTTAGCGTTGCTTTAGGCGGCTGATGTTTGGGGGCTCTGTATTTGCATGAGTTCGTTTACCTGAGGAGCCAAAATCTCCGACTCCGGGGCTGTGTAATTAGTGAGATCAATCAAACAGAGTGTCGCATGACTGGTACGGTCCGGCGAGTCCATCACTCATTCACGGTGAATCATCACGGACCCGTGAAACGCGAGTGGGCGGAGCTTATTGACGTCATCAGCTTGGTATATACAAACATCTTGGAGATTCCTCTTACGAAACTTCCATCGCGACCTGGTCTACAATTGCCGATCATTTTTCTTTTATTGCCGTGCGCATTTTCAAAGCTACCATCATGTCTATCGATTTTTCCGCGTACTTTGCTCGTGCGAAAGCCGAACATTCGGAGATTTTCTCCGAGCCTGAAACCTCAACACTCGAAGCATATCTTACTCAGTCAATAACGTCGCAACAGTGTGCAACTGAGATAACGAAATATACAAATCGTCGAGTACCAGTCAATGGCAAGATCGGGGCAGTGTACAATTCGATTCTTCACACTGGGCGAGACGTACCAGAAAGCCAGGATGATCTTATCGAACTGGTAAAAGAAATTCGAACAGTATCTGCAAGCAAAGATACTGGTAATATCGACTGGAGCAACGAAGTGCAATTGTTCAACGAGAGCGTGCGTGGAATTCGCGACGCGCTCTGGAGCGAAACACTCGCCGCGGACCAGACAAATGCCCGTACAACAGGCCCCACGGACACCTCGCGTCAATGGACCAACTTCAATGCTCTCCTCGCAAAACTCTACGCCGAGGACTTATGTGATGATCTTTTGAATGCGCTGGATCTTATCTCAAAAACCCTAGAGGTGGAGAAGAGGAGCGCGTCGCAACTCGAGATGAATCTTGGCGCTGTTGCAGCATGGCTCGAACATGCGAGTAGGGAAATCAAGAACAACGCTGGAAAGATCCCAGCCGGATTCAATTGGGCGAAAGAAAGTACGCTCGTGAAAGGAACCCAGGTGGATCAAAATCGGTTGGCTTTCTGGAGAGAAAGGTTGGAGAAATTAAGTACTACGGAGGGATTGAGCGACGAGACGGTTGAAGCTTGTGAGAGGGCTACTTATGCAATCGAGAGGGCGCTTTGGGAGAAGAAGAAGTAACGATTCAACTCAAGGGGTGATTAGCAAAGATAAAAGCGACTTTCAAACCAGTGACGGTCGATGCGAAGTAGTATAGATGCATTGAATATGAAGGGAGACCTTTGGCAATGATACACATGTCATTGTCTCTGCTCCAGACGTATTTCCACTGGGTATTCGTTGTTCTCAGATTACGGTAAATCATCAACTTTGTCTCACTTTCGTTCCGAGAATCTGCCCAGAATCGTGCTTGAATCCAAGAAACAGGTTATTCGATGTCGGAATGTGCTCCGTGAGAAAAGTTACTGCGTCACGGGCAGACAGCGGACGGACCCGGTTTAACGATCCGCGAGCCAAATCAAGAATGGTTGACGGGTGCTAATGCGAACGGCTCAGTGTACCCCGCAACTAGGCCACATCCAATGAGCAGCTTCTGCATCAACTACATCAGAGGTACTTGAGCATCGTGAGGTAGCCTGTGTACGACCTGGGATCGAACTCCGGCCCCTCTTTGTCTTGTTCGATCGTGCATGTTGATTACAGCTGTTTCCTGGGGAGTAGCTGGAATGGAGGTGACTTAAAAATCGAGAGATGTCGCAGGTACCTCTCGCGCGCATGAACGACAAGCTCGATCTCGATCACGTTCGCAGTCAACATGGCCCCCCAAACTACATTTGTAGCAATCATTGCTCTCATAACGCTAGGATACGGTCTGCTATCATGTCATGTCTTCCTGAAGAACATTTGCTAATGCACAAAAGCCCAAACACCAACCGAAAGAGTGATTCCGACTTTGCCACCTCAGATTAATGCCTTACCCAGTCTGACCCCAACTATTTTGGATCCTACTGCTCCGGACTCACAGAACTGCCCGGGATATCTCGCTTCAAATGTGGCACAAACAGGCCATGGGTTCATGGCGGATTTGGACATCGCTGGTTCCAATTGCCAGGCTTACGGAAACGACATTGCCACCTTGATTCTTGAAGTTCAGTATCAAGAAAAGGAACGATTGAATGTCAGAATCTATCCCAAGAATGTTTCCCCAAAGAACCGTACCCAGTATATTCTCCCTGCGCATATTGTGGATCAGCCCACTTGGGACGGCAAGACCACGGCTGACACCAGCGATCTGGTTTTCGAATGGAGCAACGATCCGAGCTTCCAGTTTCGCATCTCTCGCAAGAGTACGCATGAGGAGCTATTCTCAACATATGGTCATGTGATCGTCTATGAAGATCAGTATCTGGAACTTGTAACAAATATGGTAGACGTAAGTAAATCAAGAACGACATTCAAGGCCAGTTTGATTGAGCTGATTTGAACTGTAGGATTACAATATTTACGGATTGCCGGAAAACATCCGCGACTTTCATCTCAGTCAAAACTACACTCAAACATTCTACGCAGTTGATGCTGGTAACCCCGTCGATCGAAATGCATATAGCGTCATACCATTTTACCAAGAGACACGTTACCATGATGGTAAAGATAGTACAGCCCACGGCGTGTATGGTCGAAACGGTATGGAATACCGAGATACTCGAAACTCCTCCATAGTCACTGACAATTTTCGCAGCACACGCTCAGGAATGGCTACTCCGCGAAAACACCTTAGCGTATCGCACAATCGGCGGTAGTTTTGACCTGTATTTTCTGAGTGGCCAGAAAGACGACGGATCTTCCAGTGCTCTCACCACGATATCGCAATTCCAGGTCGGTATCGTTGGCACGCCTGCTATGCAACAGTACTGGACCTTTGGTTATCATCAGGCACGCTGGGGCTACGAAAATATCTCCGTTATGGAGAATCTCGTCAGTTCGTTCCGACAAGCGAACATTCCGCTAGAGTGCGTGTGGAATGATCTCGATATTTACGACTTGTACCGAGACTTCACCAATAACCAAGTGACTTACCCGCTTCCGGCATTCACGAATTGGATCGAAAACCTGCACGCCAACAATCAATACTACGTTCCCATCATCGATAGTAACATATACGTCTCGAACCCCAACAACGCTAGCGACACATATGCTACATACGAACGAGGAAAAGATCTCGAGACATACATTCGCGACCCCACAACTGGCGACTTCTACTTCGGTAACAACTGGCCTGGATTCAGCGTCTGGGCAGATTGGCTTCTTCCAACTAGTCAAGCATGGTGGACGAACGAAATACTCACATGGCACAAAGTCACGCCATTCGACGGCATTTGGATCGATCTCAGTGAAGCCGCTTCTTTCTGCGCCGGCTCCTGTGGTAACGGTCGCCTCACTGAAAATCCAGTGCATCCTCCATTCTTGCTACCCGGCGACCCATTGACATTTCCCTTTGATTACCCTGAAGGCTTCAACGTCACAAACGCAACAGAAGCAGCTTCAGCAGCCGCAGCTTCTGCATCTCAAGCTTCTGCCATTTCAGCGTCACCTGTTCTCCCCGCCCCGACAACGACAACACAGGGAAGGACTGTTCCCACCCCTGGCGTACGCAATCTTAACTTCCCGCCGTACGTTATCAATCACGTCCAACCTGGCCATGCTCTGGGGAAGAGTGCCATTGCACCCAATGCGACACACAACGATGCGTCGAACACGACAGAATACGAGATGCATAACCTATTTGGCTTGCAGATCTCCAACGCCACGTATCACTCCCTCTTGGATCTATTTCCGGGTCGTCGCCCATTCACTGTTGGACGCAGTATGTTTGCTGGAAGTGGAAAGACGACATCGCACTGGGGAGGTGATAACACTTCAACGTTCGGGAGCATGTTCCTGTCTATTGCACAGGCTCTGACATTTGTGAGTGTCCACACAAGAAGAATATTGTGCTCGCGAATAAACTGACGAATCTGAAGATGATGGGTGGCATTCCCATGTTCGGAGCCGACACATGCGGTTTCGCTCGCAATACTGACTTTGATCTGTGCTCTCGATGGATGGAATTGAGTGCCTTCTTGTGAGTATTAATAATGAATCTTTCCAATATAGTACTTACAGTTGCAGTCCATTCTACCGCAACCATAACGTCAAAGCAACCATCGGTCAAGAACCATATCACTGGTCATCCGTCGCAGAAGCCAGCCGTCGCGCAATGGCTGTTAGATACAGCATGCTGACCTACATGTACACGCTTTTCTACTACGCTCACACAAAGGGCGAGACCGTCATGCGTGCCCTCGCATGGGAGTTCCCCCAAGACGAAACCCTGAAAGCAACATATAGCCAATTCCTACTTGGCCCTTCCATTCTCGTCACTCCAGTCCTCCAGCCAAATGTCGACTACGTGCAAGGAGTGTTCCCCGGTGTAGAAGATGGAGAACGCTGGTATGATTGGTATACTTTCAATGAAGTCAAGGCCGGGCCACAGGATAACATAACCTTGAGTGCCCCGCTTGAACATATCAACGTCCATGTGCGAGGTGGTTCAATCTTGACACTTCAAGAACCGAAGTATACAACCACTGAAACAAGGAATACACCATATAGCCTGATTGTGGCGCTTGATAGTGATGGTGAAGCGCACGGCACCTTGTATCTGGATGATGGATATAGTCTGGTTCCCAACACTACACGATTAGTCACTGTAAGTCATCACATAACAATCATTTGAGAAGCAGCTATTGTTGACCAGCTTCGAAGTTCACATACAGGGGGAACTGCCTGAAGTCCTCATCTGAAGGTTCCTACCACGCCGAACAACCGCTTTCCAAGATCACTATCGCAGGCTTGAAAGCACCCGTTAATAGTCATTATAATGGTGGTAAGTGGAAAGGCCAAGGAAAGCCAGGTCGTATTCATGGAAGCTACGGTGGTCGTGAGTGTGATACTAATGGTTACAACATGAATTATTCCGACGGGACTGTGCGTGTTACCGGGTTGGAGGACACGACGAAGGGAGGTGCGTTCCAGGAAGATCTGAATCTTTGCTTTGATTGAGGAAGGTCATATGAGAAAATACAGCGTGATCTTGCGAACTAGTATCGTGGGGATTTTCGTATAGGTCTTCCGTCTCTCTGTAGTCTATCCATGTCATAAGCTGTATCCTTTTTACCTGGTTTGATTTTAGCATCATGTTTGCGATCCAATGAAAGTGGATGACAGAAATTGTTACTGTGCAGCTATAGGTGGAAGAATGCCGTTGCTACAATTCAGAGCATAAAGCGCAGGTACAGATCCCGTGCGGGGGAAAGGTAGCACATCGAGGTTTTCTCCACTTTCCTTGCGCATTCAGCCGCTCGAGTATCCTCTAGTGCCTTTCATGAGTTCTGGCAAACAGGGTAGTTCTATCCAATAATGGGTCGCTTAAGGCACCCAGTCCTATATTGAGTAGGTGACACAAGATAAGCTTAGGCGTGCTTGTCGCAGTCAAGACTTTTCATGTCTCGGCCCGTGCAACGGTATTTTTCGTCGCTCTTTTTCCAGCGAAACCGAGGATTTTATTTTTCGAAATGAGAATATGCACAACCAGACGAGACGTACCATTCTCAAATTTAAAGGAGGCGATTACAATTACTGTGTCTACTCAACGAGGTTCAACCACCACGGTATCAAAACCCCAGCAATCGTCCACGCATAGATAAGCTGACTTCAACGCTCATCCACATATCCTAGTAAACAATGCATACAGTACCACATTTTTCTCTTGTCCGATTCGCCCAGTCGCTCAAAACAACCTCTTTCGTAGTGCCAAATTGCTGATCCTATCGCAACATCCACGGGAACTTACCGAATCGGATGGATTCGTTGCACTAGTACCACTATCCCGGGAAACCCAATGCGGTCCAGAGCAGTCGCTGGTTTTGGTTCGTAGGAGACTAAAATATTACGCACTAATTGAACTGAAGATAGTTTTGGGTAGTCTGGCTTACTATGTGCCTATTGGTCATGCTTCTCGATCGAAATAAATGCGGCAGTTCCCCCAGAATTTGGCGGGTTGGGTACATGTCTATCTAAACCTTCGCATGATCTGACAATGGCCGAGAAGAAGACAGCAGATGACTTGGCAATCGCTGCCTCCTCCGATATTTCGATGGGGGAAGTGGAGACACAAGGGTTTGATGTGAAGGAAACGAAGAAACTGCTGAGGAGATTGGATTGGCATATTATTCCTTTCATGTCACTGATATATCTGTAAGAATTTCTCCTCATTCACATACCCTCAACAAACTCTAACCATTCCTACAGGCTATGTTTTCTCGACCGCACAAACATCGGCAACGCACGTCTAGACCACCTCGAGCGCGACCTCAAACTCCACGGTCTACAATACAACGATTGTCTTGCAATCCTCTTCCCATTCTATATCGCTGCAGAAATCCCGTCTAACATGATGATGAAGCGCGTTCGGCCAGCAATCTGGCTTACGTTCATTATGTTTTTCTGGTCGGCGGCCATGATCGGACAAGGATTTGTGAAAGATTATTCGGGGCTCATGGCGACGAGAGTTATTTTAGGCATATTCGAGGGCGGGTTATTTCCGGGTGTGAACTATGTAAGCGCACTATTGTGTCCATGGTGGAAGTACATATGCTAATTACACGACGACCTTAAGTACATTACACAGTGGTACTGTCGCCACGAATGTGGCTTCCGCATGGCTCTATTTTTCTCAGCTGCTACGCTAGCTGGGGCATTCGGTGGGATATTAGCTAGAGGAATCGCAGAAATGGATGGCGTCGCTGGTATCAACGCATGGGCTTGGATTTTTATCCTGGAAGGGCTTCTAAGTATCGTCGTTTCTATGGTTGCATACTGGTGCATTTACGACTATCCGGCAACGTGAGTCTACTTGAAAGATCTTCCCGCATTGATGCAGAGGAAGAGAAGTCGCTGACGTCGTCTGTAGCGCTCGCTTTCTCAACCCCAAGGAACGCGACGAAGTCGTACGCCGTCTCCACGCGGACCATGGCCATCTTTCAAATGACTTCAACGTCAAATACGTGTGGCAAGCCATCAAAGACTGGAAAATCTATATCCACATGCTCATATGCATGGCCGGATTCTGTCCGATTTACTCCTTCGCTCTATTCCTCCCCACCATCATCAAGAATATGGGATATACAGCAAACAATGCGCAGCTGATGAGTGTACCTCCTTACGTTTTCGCATGCTTCTTTACGATAACAGCTAGCTATTTTGCGGATCGTGTAAGACGGAGAGGTTACTTTCTTATGGGGTTCCAATTAGTAGCACTAGTTGGCTTTGGGTTGCTGGCCGGAAGTGGCAAAGCACGTGTCCAGTATACTGGCACAATCTTCGCTGCAATCGGTACAAATCTCTACTTTTAGAGTAAAAGAGACTGCTGCTAATTTGTGACTAGGTATTTACCCACAAATCCCTTTAGGCATGGCTTGGAACAGCGGAAATATTGGTGGCAGCCTCAAGCGCGGCACTGGTATTGCGATGCAAGTCATGGGCGGAAACTGTGGAGGAATTATCGCCAGCTACGTGTACCTGAGCCGGGACGGACCACGATTCATCACCGGCCATAGTATTCTGATCGGCATTGTCAGGTCAGTATTATCAATGAGATGCTACACTGGATGAAGATTGGCGACTGACGATGTGTTACAGCATGGCGTTCTTCTTGACGTTATTCATGTCAACGTGGTGCAGGCTCGAAAACGCGAAAAGGGATAAAATCGCGAATGAGACTCATGGCCAGGGATTGTCAGAAGAGCAGAAACTTCTGGAGAGAGAACTGGCTGATAATGTGCCGTGGTTCAGATATACGGTATAGATTGACTACCTACGAGATTAGACAAACTGGTAGACGAATAGAAGTGTTGCATTGGCGAACTGAGTCAGATCTCATATCACCAAAAGTTTTAACAGTATTTTGACACTCATCCACTCCTGTCCCAGTGTGGATAGCAAAAAGGCTTCGAACTGGGCAACACACAATCCCTATCTACGGGCCACTTCTCTCTCCGACACACATACCGAATCTGGCAATACGTCGCCGGCGCACAAAAGTTCGGGTTACTCTCAAGACACTTCTCTCCACCCGCTCTAAACAGTGCCCCATAATCCCTCGCACAATTGAATTCCACGCCTTCAAACACCGCAGTCCCAGCCTGCACATCGGTCTTTTTCCCGCGCGCCGACTCGGGGATACCGAGGTGCAGCCATCCCGATGGATTTTCTCGTAGGTCGTTCCAGAAGAAGACGGTGGAGTTGAAGCCTTCGTATTTTTGGTATGGAACTCCGTTTTGTGGGAGGCTGTAGTAGGGACCTGGGCGTTGGGTGGCAGGGACACTTCGAGGGTCACCGGTTGGGAACATGCCGATCAGGTTCCATGCGATATTTGTTGGGTGCGAGGGATCTTTGTAGCCGTATTGGGTGAGATGGTTATCGCATTCGAGGAGGGCGAAGTGAAGGTTTTGGTATGGGGCTGTGGTGTTTTGGGCGAATGTATGGCTGGCCTGAAGTAAGGCGAGAGAGGAAATGAACGGTATGGGTTTCATGATTGAAATCGTGTGCAATGGTACCTGCCAGTGTGCACAGGAAGAATATAAGGTCTTGAGACCAAGGCAGAGGACATAGTCGTCTGTATTTAAGTCATCGAGTATGAATGATTCTGCATAGTGGTGGTGTCTGGACTTCGAACTACGTATTCAGGGACTCGGGGCGATAATGTAACCCCAATATACGCTTGCTTGAACCGGTATGCACGAAAGGCATGCGATTTGATGTTCGGAGCAGATCGAAAGGGAGAAGTTCCCCAATGAGAAGTAGCGTGATGTTGCTTTTTACCTTAGATGTGTGGCTAGTATATTAGGTACGTTTAGTTGTGGACATCGACATCTAGTCTGGACGATTGAGCTCTAGATATTTTCCATAGAGAGACTAAGCGAGAGGGAGCAAGCTGGGAAGGTTGCAAAAGGATTTAAGCTAGGCATGCAGGAAGAAAAATAGATTAGATTTAGAGCGAGGTTGTGGAGGCATGATGACATGGAGATCGTAGCGTTATGTATGGGAGAATTCTCTCGTGCGAATGAGTGGATTGCATCCGCGCATCGGCCCGTTTCCGAGCATCTAATAATAGAGACATCTCTGCAAGAGAAGCGAAGAAGACGCGGGTTGAGAAGTAAGAGATGTTGATGTTTCAAAATGTTGAGATTCGGAAGTCCACGGGTAGGAGCTTTGTCACGTGCCCCGGTCGGCCCTGCTAGCGCCACGTGTCGCCTGCTAGATGCTTCTATTTGTCAAAATCTGCACATGCCTAGAGTTTCTGTCACGACACTTGAACTCAACACCACCTGACCGCCCATGGCGACCGCGATAACCTCCGCAGGTTAAATCGTCCCTTGCAACAAAGACATGGACACTTTCAACGGCAAAATCCAACTTGGGCATTCTATGAATACGCATTTCAAACCTTTCTGCTAGCGCATCGATCCTCGTCATCCGGCGGCGGGCTCGGTAACCCTCCCGTGCCACCATGCCCGTTCGGACGAACTTCCACCTCTCATTTATCCTCCCGCTCCTCTTCACCCCCGCAGTACTTGGCTTCGGGACGATCAATGAACCCATCATCGTTGGACAACACTGCGAACATGAGCGCATCACCAGAGCCGCTTTTGCCTGCCCGCCGGGGGTGGTGACATCGGATGGCTGGTGTTTTGAAGAACAGACTCTTCACCAACTGGCCGGAACCTCAGAACCAGGCGGATATGTCGGCCAGGGCTCGAATGGGGCTGTCGGCGCACCCGATATGCTTGACCCAACTCCAGAGGGACCGGAGGCTCATTGCGACAATGCAGATTTCCTCGACACAACTGCTCTGGGACTGAAGGAGTCCTATCCGCGAACACGGGCAGAGGCAACGGCGCAGCTGCAAATATGTACCAACCATCTCAGGATGCGATTCTCCGAAGGCGTTGATGCCGCCAACAAGATTGCCAGTCACGATTTGAATATTCTGCCTGCTGAGGTGGACATTTCCACGCGCGACTGTCGATTTTCATTCCCGGAACTACAAATGCACATCTTTTCCCGGTCGAAATGCTCTGCAATTGAAGGCTTTGGGAGAGCTCTACATGGAATTCAGGACTTCTACGCACATAGCAATTGGGCCGACGACGCCAGCCCACCGTTTAGTGTCTCGAATCCACCAGGATTGAAGCGCAATGATTATCCTGCATTTCTTGATCTACGTGCCGAAAACAATATTACCGACGAGGTGCCCCAAGACTTGTCGACAGGCTGCTTTGGAGGTATTATGACTGATGGGCCGGTAGGCAAGGCCGGCCATCCCCTCGAACCCGGATCTCTGGATTGTACTGGACGCATCACCCACCATACCTTGAACAAGGATAATGGAGTCATCGATGAGGTGACTGGACACGTGAGCAGAACGGGTCCAAATACTCCGCGCAGTGACATTGCGGGCAATTTTCAGCGCGCGGTATTTGCCGCCATACACGACTCTCGCAGGCAATGGCGACACTTCAGAGAAGAGATACGAAGAACATATGGCACTGAAAGGGGCAACATTCTAATATGTGCTCTTGTCCGCGATAACCCGACTACCGACTGCTATGGGCGACGAGTGGCGATACTGCGCGACGTATACAAATACAAGAGCAAAGTCGCGGTGATGTCCATTCCTACGTATGATTTGCTAGCCGAAGGAATAGGAATTAAAAATAAGACCGAGAGGAACGAAACCTTTATACGCAAGAATCAGGACCAACTGACACTAAAACCGGCTCCTCATCTTGCAGATCCTGGCGAGCCTACGGATTTACCATTGGACATGAAAGCACTCGATCTTGGTACTGCGTTAGACGAGCTCTTGCGAGACAACACTCCTCTGCCCCAGAATAAGACATCCATTATTGCATTGGCCTCGGACCACGAAGTCGATATGATTGATCAAATTGCCAATGTCATGCGTGCTGGTGATGAAGGAATCCGCGTACATCTCGGCATCCTCCCTCCAGCTACGGTCGTTCCCGCACACGGCGCGGACAACGAACTTGCTCGTTTACAGAACGCTCGCGCTGAAGATCTGGTGACCGCTGTTCTGCGAACGGGTGGAACCTACAGTATTCTTCACAGTGAGGACTCTATTTCTCCGTTTCTTAGTCATGTGATCTCGCGGGGTTTGACGCACTACGACAATGCGAAAGACACTGCGACGTTACTACTCCCAGGACTTTCGATTAATGATTACGTGACACCGAAGACGGAGCCTCGACGGTACTCTTTCGATGCGCATTCTTTGGAAAACGTTATCATTGCCGTGGCGCCCATTACTCCGTACCTTGCGCTGCAAATAAAGGTCCGCCATGTTAGGAGAAACGCTGTGATTCAAGAGTTGACTATTGGTCTGGGTGGTAATTCAACATTTCTGGCCGCGCTGGGCGTAGACGATATTCCGCGTACGGATGCGTGGTTTGAGCTCGAGGTTGCCCATATCAAGGGCGAGAAACTAGTGGTTAGTGGGTTGTTTGAGGTCAGCATCGAGACTGAGGCAACGGGGAAGAACGGAACTAGGACTGCTTCGCATAATTCTCAAGAGGTTGTTCTGGCATCTTCGAACGAGCACGACGAATTGTAATATCCATCCGCTTTAGATACCAAGATTTTAGAACGGGTAGAATTTTTTCTTTGAGTTTGTCCTGTACTAGTCTTGCACAACGGTACTTGATCATATGAGCCAAAATATTAACCAAATTAACCAGATTTATTATAGGAATACCTCCCGACAGAAACAACAATCCTACTCTAAACTAAACAAGAAAAGATCGAAGCGAAAAAGAATTCAATCCACACTCTAACCTCGCAACCCCGAACAACACTAAAGTCAACCGCTATAGCCCCTATGCATAAGTAGTCGCCGCACAATCCGCCTTGCACCCAAGATGCAGCTCATTCGCCTTCTCCGAGAACTCGACATCCTTGCTCCAAACCGTCTTGTCGCCCTTGCCATCGTGGAAATCACACCTGCGTCGAATATACCCATAGTTAACCCTCTGTGTCGCCGCAGTCCAGATAGCATGGCATCTCGATCCCGTGCCATCAGTTTCCGGCGCCCACTTGCATGTGCTCTTCGTCGTCTTGGTCTCGCATTTCGATTCGGTGGTCGTGGTTTCGATGCCGCCGGATACGCTGATGATATCTTTCAGGATATTAGCTTCGAAGCCTGCGGAGATGGTGATGCTGATTTCGTTGCAGGTGGAGATGCCCGTGTCGACGCCGGCTTCGCATTCCGAGGTCGTGGGGCAGTCGATGGTGCCGACGCGTTGGTAGTCGATGAATCTGGTCGCGTTCCGGACAAAGAAGAGATCCGTCCAGCATTTGTCCCTGCTGGCGTAGCGGTGCACATCTTCGGAGCGGACGTATTTGCCGCTGCCATCGGGGTAGGACGATTTTTGACCCGTGAAGTCGCCGAAGACGTCGGTCGCGCCGCGCTTAGTGATGGCGGAGGTGGAAGGTTTGTGGATGATGGCGATCACGTCGCCGGTGGTAGTTATGCCATTTGTAGGGGAGTTCTCCGTTGGAAGGGCGAGGGTAGAGGAGAAAAGGGCTGCGACGGCTGCGATAGTGATGGTGGAGAAATACATTTTTGAAGGGTGATTTCGGACGGAAATCAAGGGTCAAGAGTGAAGAAGTGGAGGTAAATTGATCTGAAGAATTGATTGAAAACAAGATCGAGTGAGAGACAAAGCCGATAGAAGAGAAGAGAAGAGAAGAGAAGAGTTGGTTGAAGTTGGTGAAGTTGGTGAGGAATTGAAAGCTCGAACTCAAAGCGGATACTTATACTTCGATTCCATTGATCTTGTGTCCTCGTTGTAGCCATCATGCCATCTATCACGACCCAAATCGGTACAATTCCTCTTGGCTGGCATCGTGCACAGTGAGCAACATTGCTTCATTTTCCTAATTTGGTTTCTTCCATGCTATGTAGAGGGCGCAGACTGGTACACTCATAGCGATACTCAAACTCGTGTACATACGCGCCCTCATGCCGAACAAACGTTAGAAGAGCCTCACGTGCCAAGAAATGTTGGATCTCAGATTGATATTAAGGTACAATGCAATGTAAGAAATCATCCCACCAAATTGACCGGATCAGATCCGATCCTCACCTTTGATTGGTCGAAGAGATCAATACAAGAGGCGCAGTGCATATCTATGGATGGATTGTATGCACCAACAGGAGCATTACAAACACGATGCACGATCATATGGTCAGATCCTCGATATAGTCTTGCTGATGCGCAGGTGAATAGTCCGCATTGGTTCGCTAAACCCAGCCGCAAATCTCCAGACGCCGGCCCCCATCGCTTCCCCAAGCCCGGCTGACGTCAACTCCTTGGATCACACTATCAGCCCATGAGCCCCAACAATAATTTCCATTATATTGCATGAGATGTGAGGCTCCTGGCGCTGTGGCTTGTTAACTCTCCGAGCTGCGCGGCACTATTTTCCGGTAGATAGTACCTAGGTATAATCGGGAAGGGCCCATTTCTTCGATTGTGGCAGCCATGCAGCAATTTTTAATGCAGCACTTCTGATCCACCCCGAAGATGCAAATCCCAGAGCATATTGGAGTGTCGTGATGCCATATGTTGTTTGCGGATTGAGAATCTGCGGCGCGCCGGGCGGGAGAGTCTGGACTTGCTGGATGAACGGCTTCAACACAGCTTGATAATTCCGTAATGCCGTAGGAATGTCATCCGATAACTTGGCTATCTCTCCTGCAAGGACGTATGCCGCAACCACAGCTGTTGTAGTCCCCTGGAAATTGGTCAGCTAACCCGATTTAGACAAAGGGAAAAATAATCCAAATCACTCACCATTCCAGAAATTGGAGAAGGGCAATATCCAGCATCTCCGAGCAATGCAACACGCCCTTGAACAAATTTCTCCATCTTTACCTGCGCAATCTCTTGCATGTAGAAGTCCTGCGACGTCTTCATGCCTGTAATCACACGCTCTTTCTGCCACCCAACATCTTTGAACTCTGCCTCGAGCCACGCCATCTGTGATTCCACACCCTGGCGTATCGTTGACTTGATCTCATCGAACCGGCTGAGATTCCAATCCGTCACTGCGATGTAGCATCGTGTGGATCCATATCGATCCGGTCGGATGAGAATCAATCGACCCCGAGGAGCGTTATACCACACCGCCCATCGTGTATCCGACTCAATCCTAGGAATCGTGAAGAACGCACAGAATTGACCGAGTCGACGCAAGTAATTATCTTCATTCTCCCCAAGCCCAAAAGAAATCTGACGAGTCTTAGAAATCATACCGTCGGCGCCGACTACGAGATCGTATTCTTTAGGCGGTAGATGATTCGCGAACGTTGCCTTCACCTTATCGCCTTTCTCTTCCAATCCCGTAAGATACTCATCAAACACATACTTCACTCTATCCTTCGTAGCATCATAAAACACCTCCGCCAAATCCCCTCTCAAAATCTCAAATTCCGACGTCATGCTCTGATTCCCCGCGTCCCCCGTCGACGGAAACGATGCGATCGCTTTACCATTCTCGTCGACGAAAGATAGACCCTCTTCGGTGGTGTGTTTGCTTTTGATGGTTTCTTCGAGGCCCATTTTGCGAATCACTTGGACACCGGCGGCGCGGATGTCGACGGCTTGTCCTGAGGTTCGGGGCTCGGGAGCACGCTCGAGGATTGTGATGGTGGTGTCGGGGAGTTGGGAAAGCCACCAAGCGAAACAGGGGCCGGCGATACCTCCACCTGAGATAAGGACTTCTAGTGGCATGTTGAATATGTTTCAAGTAATCTTGGAGGAATTCCTCTATTCGATAACTTGTTGTTGATTCTTAATGGATTTATGAACGATTTTGTGAAAGGAACAGGTTACTGCGAAACTTGCACTGAAATTTATTGAGCGCTAATTTGGACCGATAGTTCGTCCAAAGTAGGCCACCACTGAAGCTATTATACCTCATGGCTGGAAACGGGCGTAGTTAAATTATGCATACAATACAAGAGGGATCCAGACTCAGCTCATCATTTCGTGACGTCATTTATGTCCAAGTATGGCACCAATCTCAGCTTCGGAACACATTCGATTACATTTACCTTCTCCATCGCAATTGTGAAGGCATCGGCCCTCGAAACTGCTGAAGGATCGATGATTATAAGATTACACAGTTTATCGGATTCCATATTAATGCCGAATTTGAGTGTTGCAGTGTCTGGTTGACCAATGTGTGTTCGCATTTCAATCTGCGTACTGTTGGTCCGGGTTCCGCGGGTTCCGGTTCGTCTCAACCATTATTCAAGTGGGAGTGGTCGATTGCTAATTACAAGTTGGTGTTTACTACTTGATCTGTGTCGTCCTAAGCCCTGGGCCACGAATTTTTGAGAAGTCGACATGTACATACATATTTTGTAGTTTCAAGTGTACTAACACATTGCGTAGGCATTTAGTTGTTCTTCTATATACTAATGTACACAATAACCTCTCTCCTAACCCTCACATCCCATCCGTGAGCATCGCCTCCACCAACTTCACATGGCGATCCGCATTCGTCTCGCTCCACTCTGTATCATAGTTCAGCCCATACGGCCAAAAATGTCCTCCGCCACAATTAATCTTCGCACTCTGCCCATCCCACGATCTCAAAAGCGGTAGCGCCGTCCTCCAATCTCCAGCCGCACACTTTGTATTAAAAGCCGCTGTTTGTCCCACGCCCAACGTATGCGAAATCTCGTGCATTGCCGTGCGCTCGTTCATATACGAGCGATTTGATCCGAATCGCAGGTCGCCGTTGTAGTTTGCTTCGGCGGTAGGTACGCCGGGGGCATAGTAGACGCGGATGGTCTTGTTTGCATCAGAGAATCTGTGGTACCGTGCTACGGCCAGTCTCATCGCTGCTTCGATTTTTTGATAGGCGTCGGCTTGGTCGGCCGTAGGGTTGGCCGCTTTTTGGAGTGTCCAGTTTAGGGTTGCGGAGGCGGTTGTGGCGTAGGTCGCTGCGGCGAGGAGGATGGTGAAACGCATGGTGTGATGTAATCGACGGATTGGTAACTAATGGATCTGTATCCGTACACAGCCTCTCGAACTTTACTTCAAAAACGTGTATCACGAGTGGGTGTATGCGTTTTCTTCCTGAGTTCAAAACCGGGGATATGGACCAACAAGTAGATTGCTCTCTTATACCTCGAAAACTTCTCCCCGGTCACATTCCCTAAACCACGATCGCCGATGTGTCATGATAATTCGATAATCAAGGTTCATATACAGCAATCTTGCTCTTTGAAGAATGATGTTGCCCCTTTGATTACAAGTGTCGCGGAGATTTTGTTTTCCTTCCAATTAACTGCCGAAGACGCGCTAAGTCCTCCGGGGTGCATCCTCGCCGGTGTTTATTTTACATTGATTCATCATGCACCCCATTCTTGGCGACTGAGGTGGGAAAAAAGTCCGGGAAGTACCGAGGTCGAGCAGTAGTTTCGTTGTCGCTGCTACACTTGCCATTGACCCTTTTCAAACGAATCATTTCCAGGTGATATCCGATTACCCTGGTGACAACTCGTTAAAGCTCAAATCGATGCCGGATGAACTTGTTCGGACTCGTATAATTCTCCGAAGTCTGATCGCGATAGAGAACCGAAGAGGGTAAACCGTTGTTGCTGTTCTTCCTCAAGTACATTTACGACTCCCCCGGTAAAGGTGTAAGGTGAGCAACAGTATTCCAACCCAATGGTACCAGCATTCTCCATGTGTCTCTGTTTTCACGTAGATCTAAGGCATAATCGAAAAGTGAAAACCCATACGGACGTTCGGATCCTCCAACCAGTGGAACTTCCACTTGTCGAATTCCTGACCAAAGCTTGATCTCTTCTTCCGTATCTTTGCTTGCAGTGTCATTTGTGATCGCATTTTGATCTATGTATCGCCCAACCAGCAGCCAATGAACTATAGCCTTGTCTTCCCCAGCTGCCATGACAGCGCTGGTTGGAACGCCGTTCACTGAACACCACAGACTTGCGCCGCTTCGTACTAGAAGTTGTAGAGATGATAGAAGGCCAGCTTGACAGCTGAGAATCAAAGCAGTACCCAGATCACGAGGATTAAGCTCCAAGTCAGAGCCGGCTTCAAGGAGTACACTTATCTGCTCAGAGTACGATCTCATAGCTGCATAAATCAACGGTAATCTTCCCATCTTTGGTTGAGTGTTGAGATATTGTAGAAGATCTGGTGTTGAGAAGCGCCGTAGGAACATGCGTGCAAGATTAGAGTTGTTCCATGGAAGATTTACCGACGAACCATTAGTTATTGTCAAGGCCAGGTGACTTAAGTCTAGTCCTCTTGCAAGTATGTAGGATACGAAATATGGTCCTCTATTTATGGCATAATAGATAACAGGGCGCCCAGAGAAGTCGCGTTGATAGGCATTCCACCCTTGGTCGAGAAGCTCGATGAAGATCCCGATAGTCCCACTAATGGCAGCGTGGTGCAATGCTGTTCGGCCCCAGAAATCTGTAGCACATCTGTCTGTTTTAACGTCTAAAAGAGAAGAAATCACATGGTGAGCTCGACTTGAGGACGCTACCATAAGCGGTGTACATAAATCGGCATCGACAGATTCTCGGATCACCCCGTGACGCACAAGTAAGCTGACAACGTCTTTCCGATTTGAAGAGGCTGCAAGGTGTAACGGAGTTCTACCCATAGAATCTCTTGAATTGATATTAGCACCATGAGCTATCAATTTCTCTAGTCCCCGCATGTTACCATTCCAGGCGGCGACGTGGAGAGCCGTGCCACCGTCCACCAACCATGTATTAGTTAGGTCGACGAGGTTTGTTGAACGACTCTCCAGGATATATTCTAAAATGTCAGCTTCATCGGCGAGGGAAGCAGCAGAATGATCTGCCCTGGAGTTTACAACAAGTCAGCCGTGACAAAAGATATTTGCGTAAATTGGGTTTTCAGAAGGGGGATAGGCGGTATAGATACCTCAAATAACGCTCGTTAAAGCGAACATGTTTCAATAGTATGTCGACACCATCGGGGTTGAAGGCTGCAGCTATATGAAGAGGTTGCCAAATACTCAGAGATAATATTGTCCAATGATCGGGGTGCCGAAGACTGAAGACCAATATACGGTCAAGTCTTGAACAAAGTAAGGGCTTGGATATGGCTATGTTGATTGCCGAGTAGTAGAGGGGGCCGTTAGCTTGAATTGATGAACAGGGAGTGCCTGAAGTCGTCGCATCGTGTTGCAGAAGGAGATCTATAACCTCGAGTTGCCCTTCCGATAAAGCTAAGATCAAAGCTGTACAGGCGCCACATTTGAGAAGTGGACATGAGAGTAATTTTCGATCCTGGATCATGATCTTACAAGCTTCAAGATTTCCTTCACGTATTGCATTAACAAAATCTATCTTTGTGTGAAAAGTCCGCAGTTGGTTGAGATTTTCGAGAACAAAATCTGGAACCTTTACTGGGCTCTGTGAAAGTGCATCTATAACACGGTCCCTTGAGTTGGAAGGTACCTGCAATTCTGGCGTTGCACCAGTAGTATCTGCGATGAATTGCGCATCAGCTTCGATAAGATGAAGTATGTTCGTGAGGTTGCCCGATTTGAAGGCCATGTGCAGCGCCGTTATTCTCCTAGGGCCCATGGTTGCATTGATCATGACTCCATTATCGAGTAGCCATTGTAGAGCATCCGGTTGATCTGCTAGGGCTGCACAATGTAATGGCCTAACCCCCTCGGTGGTCTCGCGCTCGAGATCATCGAACGATCCAGTTTCTTTCAGAATTTGCAAAATCTCCGAGCTACCCTTAAATGCTGCTTGGTGCAATAAGGTACAACAATGATATCTGGGCAGTCCCAAAGGATCGCCAATTAGAGCCGGTCTGCAAGAGACATTAGCTGACCAATCTCTACTATATACATGATCGTCCCTGAGATATGACAGTACGTTCATTCTGTACCATTGAACTGCAATTTGTAAAATTGTCAGATGCCCAGAATCGACTAGGTGTACATCAGCCTGAAACTCGACAAGCAGTTTCAACGCCTCGAGAAAACCGCTCGAAGCCGCACAATGAGATGCAGGAACACGACTCATATCATGAGCTCGTGCATCAGGGTTAGTGCCGGCTCTCAACAAAGCTTCCAGATGAGGCAGTGCATTTTTCGGTGCCTCGGACGGATGAAACATACAAATACGATGTATGGATAACCAGCCATTCTTGTCTGGATGGAGTGCCAAATCTCCCTTGATGTTTTCAAGCAAAAGCTTTGGTATATCAGTGTCGCAATCGTGTGGACTGTATAGATCTATGGGAGATTGATTGCCGTAGAACTCTGACGTGGACTGAGGACTCACACCGATTTGAAGTAATCTGTTGACTAAGAGCTGTTTCTGGTTGATCACTGACCAGCACAGCAAGCGGACCAGTTGTGTTTCTTGCGTGAGTCCAACAGATCCAGCGATAGAAAGAAGCGCCTTCACAAAGAAATCTTCGAGGTAAATCTTCGTGGAATTAGGTTCAGTAGTAGATTGTCGAAGCGTCGCATCGTAGTAGTTCAGGCACTTCTCGATCAGGAAGACAATTCCGAGCGTGTTGTTGGTACCATTGTCTCTAAAATAAGCGTCATGGGTCATCAACAAATCGAGCAGATCCGCAAGACATCGGCCCCGAGAATCAGTGTAAGTCTTGAGGACGAAGGGTACTGATACTGAACAGAAGTAGAACCATGCATTATGACCGTGAGTATCCTCCGAGAATATTGAAGAGTCGGTCATAAGCATCTCGAATATTGTTCTGTGGGGCATAATGTTGGTACCCATAGCTGCATCGGACAATTTGAGTCGCTCAGCCTTGTAATCTTGCGCGAGAAGTGATGATACTGGAGTCTGACCGAATGAATTGCTGGTATCTGGTCCGAATCCATGTAGAAAAAGTATATTAACTACTTCGGAATTTGTAGATGCTGTCATAAACAAACTTCCTTTTTCCAAGTCCTTGAAAACAGCACATGGATCGAACCCGATGTTGAGCAATTCCTTGACCATATCGTACGCGCC
The DNA here is from genome assembly GCA_020744415.1 of Dendryphion nanum. NCBI lineage: Eukaryota > Fungi > Ascomycota > Dothideomycetes > Pleosporales > Torulaceae > Dendryphion > Dendryphion nanum. Next base: position 32,367 of record JAGMWT010000004.1, on the reverse strand, counting down.
TACGGCTACAGCCAGTTGGAAGTGTCTTCGATCTTGTAAGATAATATTTCTGCAAGGCTCGCTTTCTAGGAGTAATATTGCACATTTGGTCTTTCCTTGCGTTATCGCTTCGAGGATGGGCGTGAAGCCCGCGAATGATTTCTTATGGAGCAAGTCAGTTCGTTGCTTACATTTTTCCACAAGAATCTTGAGTATTTGAAAAGCCCCTGTAGAGGCTGCCTCATGGAATACTGTTCTTCCATCAGCGTCTATCGTGTCTAGATTGAATCCAAGATCGAGAAGATTAGTTACTGAAGAAATGGAGTTGAGGCGCATGGCATATGAAAAGAGGGACCCAAAAGGAGTCATCATATTGGCGGAGAACCTTTCATCGCAAGATAATTCCTTGAACTTCTCAAGCTCCTGGTATCGTATTGTATAGGCTACAGCGTTTACGTAGGCGTCCGTTGTCATCCGGTGAGAGGACGGTAATGTCCTGACAATACGATCTTCATAGCCATACATTATCTCATCTAGCATGAGAGCGACTTCCGTAGTAATCAGCTCCGGATTTTCTATGATATGGGATAATATTTTTTTGCCATGATTATTGACGATGAAATCAATAAATTCTAGATCGAGGTGCATTCCAAACCGCGATATTCTTTCTTGGAGCTCGGCAGACCATAAATGTCTGTGCCATATTGATTGCAGCATATTAAATTTTTGGATACTACGCTTCTTGCTACACACAGCCCCGGCCTTCAAAAGTGTTGGTAATGTATTAAGCTCGTCAATTGCGTATAACCCCGGATCCGCGTGCATTTTTTCGAATTCAGCGATGCCAGGAATGTCCATACCAAATACAGCGCAATCCAATGGCGTTCCTAGTGGAGATAATTGGTTGACATCACAACCTTGCTCAATTAGCCATGCACACATCTCCACATGATGGAAGAGTGCTGCTGCATGTAAAGAACCAGTTTCCGGAGAACAAAATGAATCCACAATATCTTTCATCGTTTCTGGATCAACACAGTCATCTGCATCATTCAACGCCTTATCATACCAGTATTCGATCATACAGCGAGTCAAGTTGTAAGACTTGACTGGATGGAAAAGTTGTTTTTGTTCTTCTAGAAGGCGTGAATTGTTATCTTCGAAACAACAAAGAAACTGAAGCAATAAATCGAAAGCCTGCGAGGAAAATGGATGTCTTTCATGTAACTCGGAGATTTCTTCCTCAGTCGTTCGTGGTGGATGGTTAAATGCTCCGAAACAAAGATAGGTGATGGTAAGACGACCAAGAATAAGGGAATCAGCCTTTTGCATTCGGAACACATGCAGGCGTGGATGATCATGCTCAATTGCCTCCAGAAATTCTTGGACCGTAAAGTGGGCCAGCTGGAGAGTTCCATTGTCTTTGCGTATCAGACTCCCACAGCATCGTAGTATATCGTAGACATCCGGGATGGCTTCTAGATTCAACTCTTCATCACCTTCGTTGACTGACACAATCTCTACGAGCTGTTCTATGAACAAAGGCAGTTCCGCGTAGGTTATCCACCGTAGAGCATTCGTCATCTGAGCGACTGCGTCTTTTGGTATCCGCATGAGAATTCGGTCGTATGTTTCATATAGAGTTTCGGGAAGTTGGGTCAACGCTCGTCGGCGAGCAGCGTCATTTGGTAGAGTGCATAAGTGATCGAGCTGGCACGACACCCAACGAAACCTAATAAATGATTAATCGAATGCTTCTACTTGAGTTATGAAAAGCTACATACATTCCATTTGCCCTCGAAGTTAGCTGTTTTATGATCTCATCTTTCAGGTCTGCACTCTTGAGACGCAATTGTTTCTTTTCAACCCGGGTCTCGATTTCAGTTCGAACGTAATGTTCGACGTCTTTCGTATGCGCGGCGATCTCGATGTGCTCACACATAGGTGGTTCAAACTCTTCTCGGATGTCTACTTCATCTCTACTGAATATGGCCAATGATATTGTATCATGTCGAAATGCTATCGATTTGAGTGTACGGCTAACTTTCCCAGCATCGTCTCCACATTCGTCCACTCCATCGACTATGATACGTACATCCTCGAGAATATTCGACATTTCTCGAAGAAGTATGGCCAGTTTCTCACCATCCGACTCTTGTTTGAGCTGATTTCGTGGATGCAACTGGTCGAAGTATGCCTTTAACAATGAAAAGCATTTCTCGTTCTGCAGGGCAAGCTGCGACGCCAAAGCGCCGATAATATTAGTCAACCTGTGACTGTCCGAGCTTTTATAATCACAATAGAAGAATCCGACGGGCCGTTCAGAAGTGGTGCGAGCCATGCATTCTTGGATGACCAGGCTGGAGAGAACTGTTTTGCCGGCACCGGGGATACCGCTCAGCCAAAGATGGGTACCCGATGAACGTAGCCCCTGCGAAAAGGTGTCACTTTCCGTTAGCCAGAAACCACTTGTGGCATGCCGCAATCTGAGACTAGTTTTGAAGTTTGGATGAGGATTGACGACCAAAAAGTAATCGAGAACACGTTGTCTTTCAGCGTCTAGGGCAATACGCGTTTCGATCTGCTCCCGATTTCGCAGTCTGGAGTCAATGTCGGTGATAAGTTTCGATATGTCTTCCTGTTTGGACAAACACTTGAGTAGCGCAGTCATGCTGTCTGCAGACAAGGCCATGGTCAAATTGGCCCTGTGTTGATTGATGTCGTCGATAAACTCTTTTATGTTCATGGTCTTGAACGGCCACGCTATCTTCTGCACTGTTGTGTGAATTTTGCTTCTTCCCGAAAAGTCGACCTTTTTGAGTTTCTCGTCCAACTTGTACAGCGTAGCGAGGCAAGCGTTCACATGGTCTGTCCGAAGCGTGCAGACGAGATTGCTGTCGGCTTCCAAGTCCTCGGCTACCAAGCGAAGATTGTGCAACACACCATTGAGCAGGGACACTTCGTCTTTTAGTTGTTGAACTTCTTTCTCGGCATTCTTGACATCTTTGATGTAGCGGTACAGTCTCCGGAAGATTGTGTCGCTCAACGAAATGAGGCCTGCAATAGAGCCGGCCACGGAAAGTGGATCAGCCATTTGACCCTGCAGAAATTTAGACACGACGAACAGAGGTTTAGAGAATCGAATCTTTGCGCGGGGTATAAGCGTGTATATATATCTCAGTTTGGATTTCAGCCACCTATGAGAGTTGTTTACCTGTGAGTAGCGCAAGTAAGCCTAGCCTTGCGGGTTGCGCCCTCAAAGCGTCCTTTCCTTTTGCTCGATAGACTGCGGCTGGGTCGAGTCTTCCTCGTCACTGGCATTTTTATATGCGTTTTGCGCCGGACGTTGCATGATGGAACTCGACTTTCATCAAGGGTAAGGCAGTATCTGATTTTACAGTGTGGACTGCTACTGACCTCGGAAGTGTATCTTGTGCGAAAGGCTGCCGAATCAGCTTGTGGCGGCTTCTGTGGTTGAAAAATTGCGAATTCCGCCCCCACTCACCCAGTTGTGGTTACACAAGCAGGCGCGACTCTGCTTCTAGGCAGCGAGTAACTAATTACCACCTGATCACAATACCCTTATGTTAACATTCCCGGGGTCATTAGCTGGGAAAGATTCTGTTACCATCTAGCCTTGTATTCGAGTGTGCGAATAGTTCTGTTTCCATGCAACTTTCCGTTGTGGGACAGAACACGCCAAGAACCGCACTCAATCCTACTGTTCTAAGGCTATACCTTGGATCTGCTTTGATAAGCACGTGTAATAATCACTACAATGTCAGTGCTACACTCCAAATACAAGTGTCGATAAAGGTTAACGTTTATATCGATCAGCCACTAGAGCGTTTGAAGTTTCGCTAATTACCCGGGGTTCTTCTTCCCAAACTCACCGTGATCTCATGCCTCCTTGAGCCTTTTCATCGCTGTTTCAAAAGGTAGATACTCGGAGTCCCAATTTGGTTTTGGGTTATATGATGGTACTTGGGGAAAGTTAGGCAGTGGTACTCCGTCCAAGCTATTCTCGAGCCATGCCTATTACACATTACATCTCTACTATTAGATTATTTTGGGGGTTTCAATCCTTACCGTGTTCGAGATGTTGACTCGTCGTCCTTTCTCATCGCCCCAGAAACCTCCATAGTACTCTCCCTCTATCATGCACTTGTCAATAAGAGCCTGAATATGCCGTTAGAAACTTGCGACACCGTGTTTGTTACATATAATATGTTACTTACGCTGACGGCTCCAACACACCAGTCACCCAGCTCCTGATCCTCCTTCAATTTTTGCACTATGACCTCGTGGTGGGTGGTATGCCGAGGACCAGCACCACCAGCCATAATACACGTCGTTCCACCACTGAAAGGATAATCTGCTTCGGGATTAGGCCCCTGAATTTGCATCTTAGTGAATTGCTCCGTCAATGATATGCTTAAATCAATATACTAACATTACTGTCCCAGCTGAATTTGCAGTTAAATGTTATGTTGCATGCACGACTCAAAACGAAATCTGCTTTATCAGGTGATCCGCGATAGAGTGAGCTCAGTATATCTTTCTTGTTGGGCGCGCCGTACCCCCTCGGCTGATGGCAGTTAATCTTTCCAATTTCATCGTCTTTCATGTCTCGTAGATCATATAATTTCTGCTTCCCCATCGCTTCGTGATAGATCGGTTTATCGAAGATGGGGTCTTGGAAAAAACCTCGCTCCGTTGCTTGCAGAAGTCCGCCAAAGAAGTCGTGTGCGATTCTGTTATATCCTGTCGTAGTTGGTATGTACACGTTCAAGTGAATCCGCTCTTGTTGCGGCGAAGTAAGATGCACCTTTATAATCGGCCGTTTGTCGATAGTTGCATAGTAGTCCGCAATTCCGGCAAGATAAGCGTTCCACTCGATGATCTATTTCTGCTTTGGCCAAAATTCGTGTCTTTGTCTTCTGGGTCTCCGTGCATTGGTATAGTTCCGAGGAGTACTACAATTTTCGGATTTGCCATCCACAGATTCTGTAAGAAAGCATGCATGTCCACTTTCATATCATCGAGACTGCGTCCATTCATGATGTCCTTCGACCCAACCATGATTGGAAGCACAGTGCCCATACGGTATCTGTCCAATCGAAGGTAGGGGGATAAAAGGACCCAACCCGCAATCTCGTCAATGGTTTTCAGTTCAGGCCATATCTCATGATTTCTGTCACCGGAATATCCACAGCTATTACGGCCGTTAAATCCATACAGCATATCCTTGCCCTTGAAATTCCCTGCGTGACCCAGTATCTTATCAAGGTATGGAATTAGTCCGTATCGAATTTCACCGTTAAAGCCGCAATGATCCCCGATAGCAGTGATATCGCCGACAACGATGATTTGGAAGGTACGATCGGCTAGTTCTTCCTGCCACTGGAGTCGAATCATCTTGGAGAGAATAGCATCCTTCTCAGCTTCAAAACCGTCGGGCTTCGGATGAAAGGTTCGGGTTTTCTCTTCCTGTGTGGCCATCACTCGAGGATTGTTGACATCGAGCGGAAGCTCACCAGGTCTCCCAGGTCGCCAGGTGAAATCTTCCATACTGTTGTTTTGTGTGTCGTTATTGGTTTGATCAGCGAGAAACGGATTACCAGGGGCATGGAAAAACCATATTTTTGCATCATCTTTTGCAGGTTCGACAACTCCCTTCCTGCAAAACCTAGACATAACTATTAATCGGCAACTGACGGTAGAGGAAAGAAAAAGCAGAATGTGTTCATTTTACAATGAGTGTCAAATTTGAGAGGCTGTTTTCAGCCATGGAAGTAGAATGAATGATACGTACCTATGATTGTTGTATTTCCAGTCAACGTCAATCCAGTCCATTTCAGTGTAGAAGTACCTTGGGCCCTGGATACTAAATCCCTGGTGGGTACAACCTATATTGCGAATATCCATCTAGTACTGGAGTACTTCGTTCAGCTGATGGACCATGTGATTGAATTCTTCTCTAACCGCCTTTTTCATTAGGTGCGCAGCAGGCCACCAATGGAATGTCGCCTTATCACATTCATTTGTCCAGTCATCGAAGAACTGAATGTAACTCGTCTGGTAGAGTGTTGTGTACTGATCACCAGCTGCGTGTTGGAGTTTCTTGAGGATTTTATTGAGTACTGCATTGTATCTGTCGAAGAAGTCCCTACTGTAGAGAGTTTTTAGGCCGTTGGATTTGTTTTCGTCGCAGGAGCCTACAAATGGAGCTCCGTAAATGCAAGATTTAACGATTGGCCCAAAGAGCACATCGTTTCCACCAATCGAGAGTGTCGCCAATGTGACATCTTCTTTGATAGATTCAATCTGATTGTGCGGGTTTGAGACGTCTAAAAGCTCCATGGTTGTGTCGCCAGTGCACGAGACAAAAACCAGGTTGTGGCTGTCGCCTAACATATCCTTGTCTCTTTGTAGCAGTGACGCGTATGCGCCAGTACGTCGCATGCAATGTTCGGAGTCTCCCTTGCCATCGCCTCCGTTATCCCATTCTTCACCGGCACCAGGGCCGGCAGAGAATGAGTCGCCCATTGCAACCCACTTCCCAACACGGTCGTAAGGTGGAGACCAGTTGTTAGCGAATGAAATCCCTACGGGGAAAATTAGAACTCAACATCATGATATGCGGTATGTTGAGATGAAAAGTAGCAATAGCGCACTCACCGCATAGTAGCGTTATATCGAGATATTTCCAAAGATAACGCATCTGTTAAAGACTATATAATGTTTCTCTATATAATAGGTAATGAACGATAGCTTTTGAGGTTGTGACTTGAGCACTTGTTGACAAGGTTGTAACGCCAAATTATGACCTCGGGAAGTGCTGCTGGAGAATATGTAGAGAGGACATTAGCAAACAAAGTACAGTCTAGCGGTAGTATCTTCTGTGACAGACACAAGAGTTTATATGTACTTGATTTCTCATTTGCTACGGGTTGAGCAGCCTGTGTACCGTCCTTCAGTTGAGGCGGACTATACGCGCCCAATTTCAACAAGCAAACTTCCATTAAGAAGTGATACCTACTTCGCCGTGACTATTTTAGCGTATCATTCAAGCGGCGCTGTTGCGCACCTCGGAGCCTGCCATACTGCGTTGTATCGTCTGCACATCAGCGTAAGAAATCTTTGAGACAAAACCAAATCATGGGTCGGGCAGTTCGCCATCACTTTGGTACAAATTTATGTCGACGTGTTTCACTTTGTCCAGATCTGTCATGATTGCTATCCAAATTATAAATGGCAATGTAGTTCAACTTAGTGGTTAGAGATGCCGAAGAGCATTTCTTTACTTGATCTCCGTCAGTCTGTGAAGTTAGATCTGTACGAATGCTCATTCTTGTAATGTATCCAAGCATTGCCAGGAGATTTGTAATATCATGTATTTCAAATTGAATACAGATAAGTTTATGGGCTAAATGGGACCATTGCTACCGTTCCTAGTCATTTCCATGCTTGCTATTTTGTTGAAACGTCCCCAGATAAACTTGGAAACTATGCCACGACTGGTTCTATCTTTTATTGAATTGGTCCCACTGTCGTGATTTGAGCCAACTCAGTGCACGGACCTCCACGCCTATTTTTGTGTTTTTGGGGCCATGAGGGACGCGAATTTTAGCGCCGCGCCGATGACGCGCCACTGAATTAGTTCAAAACACCACGCCTCCTTCAGAATAAGATATGTACTCTGCCTTTAGACTCTTCCTCGATTCAATCAGCGAAAAAACCATCTTTCAATCCATCTAACACTCATGAAGCAGTTGACGGGAAGATTCGGAATGGCCTTTCTATTGTTTCTGATGATCGGAGCATCTGTTTCTGCAACCCAACCGATCAAAGCTGTTTACACAATGCCCATTATACGCTACTCAATAGAGTTGGATTGGCGATTCGCTGGTGGTTCATATGAGAAGGTAGGCATCGAGAACTGAATAGTGACTGACAAGCCATTTTGCGGTGAAAGTCTTGCTAACTTCTGTTGCAGCCTCACTCGTCAGTGTTGCAGAATCATCCATTTCTAGTCCAACGACATCAAGAGCGGATGGCAAAAAGGGAAGACTACAGCAGACTAGGTGGCGAAAACGAAATAGACTTCTGGACCATTCACACAACGCCTGTTGGTCTTGGGAACCCACCGTTACATCTCGACGCCTTAATCGACACGAGTTGGACGGCTTTTTTTGCTGCATCGGTTAATTGCACATACAATGCAAGAGAAAAGTCATATTGCATTATTCATCCCCTGTACAACTCATCGCTTTCGTCTACCTACCGGGCGGATCTTTCGCCATGTAAAATGATTTATTGGGGTACTGAAGGTATTCAAACGCATGGAGCAGTTTCAATGGACAGTATAAGTCTTACCGGCCTTCAAATACCTAACCAAACCTTTCTGGAAGCTACTAGATGGCACCCAGGGTCTTTTACGAGCGACCAGTTCTTCGATACAGTGCTCGGTCTTGCATTGTACGCAGCAAATGACAGTTGGGGGAATTTTAGTGCTCCAGGCCCTTTTCAAAACATGATAAACCAACAAGTCATGAAGGAAAATGTGTTTTCCCTCACTCTACCCCGGAACGATGATGAACGTGGAGAGATTGTGTTTGGTGGAATGCCTGGGAATATAACGCGGAAAGATCTTGTAGAAATCCCCGTGAACAACACTCGTGTTGGAGAGGGAGATAGCCTCTGGGACTTCTATACATCGAGCGGTTGGCAAATATCGGTCCATAACATCACCATGATGTCTTTAATATCCGGAGAGCTAATTTCGGTCCTGGTGGAACCCCATATCGCTATTATTGCATCCGCATTACCCTACATCGCGCTTCCAGAAAAGGCTGCCAAGAAAGTGGATGAGTTGATTGGACTCACTAACGGCGGTACCTGGGTAAATTGCACAACACGCTCCAGCTTACCTGAGTTCATGCTCACGTTTGATGCTGGAAAATGGATCAGATTGACAGCATGGGACTATTTGCTTGAAGTATTTGATGATATAGACGGAAAGTTAAAATGTGTTTCCACGTTCGTTTCACTTGGAGATTCTGGGAATAGCGGAGCAATTCTCATAGGTTCTCCGTTCTTGAGTGGGCTCTATAGCGTCTTTGATGCGGATCGAAAGAGCATCTCGTTTGCTAATCGACCGCTTTCGAGTAGGTGACTTTAATTGAAGTCCTGATATCGACAGTTGTTCCAAGTTCATTCCATTTTATGGAATATGCTTATGGTGAAATAATGTATATTCAATCGATTTTCGAATATTTGATGAAAAAATTATTGACCTACGACCCATAAATCAGACTCTGTATTGATGCAATTGGACGATCTATCTAATTGACTACATCCCCACAATAATACAGATTTATCAAGTAGGCGTTATTTACCCGCGAAAAGAGTGGATATTGTCCACGGTACATGGGTGAATATTGTTTCAATCGAAAGTTTTATCATTTTCAATCATTTCAAGGATAACCAACGTTGTGAAGTTCGAAATAGTTACTTCCGCCCGGTTCTTTCTTGGCATACCCATCCCTGCGTTCCATGGAGATCCTTGTGTTCATTGACATCGAAATTTCTTCTTACTTGAAATGAAACGTCGGCTCAATATCATAATTGCGCCTTCTTAAGAATATTTTTACACCTTCAATCGTTGAGACAAGCCTAGTACTAGGGTGACAGGGACATTCCATTGATTCATGTCAGCCCACGTGGAGAACATGGCTTTCAGAGGCACTAAAGTCGAGAGAGGCCTGACATTTTTCATTTTTTCTGTGGGGAAGTAGTTAGGGTTAAGAGAGCTGATCAAATCAAGAGTCCAAAGGCACTAGGACTATATATAGGAGAGTGAGTAGACTATACTATATATAAGTAGCTTCCTAGGATAAGTAATCAAGGCACGTGACGTACATGCTCACATCTTCCAATAGATCGATTATGTTCTTTGTGACGACGTCTTTGGTTAAGGACTATTTGAAGTCAAGAAAGACGTAAAACAACTCTTTACTGTATTGGTTTATCTCAAGTCGAAATTAGAGTTCTCCAATATGTAATAGAGATTTCAACAGGTCTGAAGTGGCCGCAGGTTGGAAGGGCAATGAACTGCTTTGGCCCTTGCTTTTCCAGCCGCAGAATCGCGCAGATCCAAACTAATAATCTAGTTCGATTATGCAGGAAATGGATCATTGAAGCAGAGTATTGTCATCCAATATATCCAGAAATGCGGTGCCAGCGCAGCCAACTGAAAGCATGATGGAAAGCCACTTTTAGCAACATTTGAAGGCCCAGAAAATGCTACGGTCTGGGGAATGATTAAGGGTAGCAAAAACTGTTTCTTCATGCCAGATTGGTCGCCGATGGGTGCTGGTCCTGCCCTAGCTTTGGCGGGTGGTGTTGCTGATAGACTATTCAGCTGAGCAGCCTGGTCATGTGTAGACGCAAAATGTACACGTATACCGACCGCTCCCATAATTTTGCACTCGCTGGTGAGCCCAAGATGATGCCAGTCTCCCTTGGCCCTTCAACAATCTGCCAGGGTACGAACGATGGCAGAAAGTCTGAAGATCTAGTTGAATATGTTCAGATCATATCCTGGAACAATTACGGCGAATCCTATCATATCGGACCCCTCGATGATCGACAGTATGATGCTTTCACCGTAGGTAAGGCCCCCTTCAACTATGCCAAGGATTTCGACCACGCCGGGTGGCTCGTCCATCTCACCTTCATGATCAAGACCTACTCGTCTAGAAATGCAGGATAGCGCCATTCTAGCACATCATATTATGTTAAGTAAGGTGTGTACCGGTAGCGCAACTAATAGTAACACAGACAGTCAGCTACAGCTGGAGCTTGCCCCCGAGGAGATCTCTGTGGATAAACTATACATTGTTGCGTTGCTTATGGTATCTGCATCGCTAAATGTAGCCTACGAAGGCGCCACGATTGCGCTACGATTGCGAGCGTTGTGGTTGATTGTTGGAATATCGTGCCAGACGGTGGCATTGGTTGGTATTACACATCGGTTCCCTTCCATGGCGGATCGTCTCTTCCGGTCAAGATACAACATGGCGGCGCTGTTCTCAATAAACTGTCTACCAGTGTTCAGTAATCATGTAGTTCTGGCGGTGCAGCCAACTTTAATGCTGAAGTTGTGTCGGCTGAGCGGGGCAGCTCTACGAAGAGAGCCGTCTCCGCTCCTAATATGTCTCGTTCCGAAAAGGTCCGCATTCAAGGTTGGGGAGAGTCTCCGTTCAATGAGATCTGTGAGTCCACTTGCCAAGATGGTTACTGTCCCACTTCCCCTCCCCAAAATTCCCATAAACCTGGTCACACATATCAGTCACATCCCTATCACATCTTCCTTGCTACCTCCCACTTGCACAGGTGGGGCCGGTTCTGGTAATTTAGCAGAACTTTGCCAATGCGGATGCAAGTATGGCTTCTGCCCGTCAAATGCCTGTTCCTTCGCCCCAGGGAGTCTCGATCTACCACCACCCATCACAAACTTGCTCATGACCTGGCGAAGCTACAAGAAGCTAATTGACTGCGACTTCTGCCAGTTCGCATACAGTCGTGGCAAATTTCCTGATGTGTGCCTGTCTTCTCAAACAGGGTTACCAGGGGGCGTCTTCGTCCCTACCCCTGATCAGGTATACGATTTCGAAGATCAGTTTGATTTCAGTTGAATCAAATCATATAAAGCAATTGGAGTCAGTTTTGTCGCTAGAATTGGTGCGGGAACCATCCGCCCTGAGTCTGAAGCTAAAGATTGTAGTCGCTATACGGGCGCATATCCCCTCCAGATACAAGACATAGTCACCGCGGACCATTTCCAGTTCGTAGCTTATTCTGGAGACACGGCGAAAGATATCATCTATAATCAGTTACGTCAACTCAAGCCCACGGACATATATTCAAATATAGAGAATCTTGGCCACATATCTGTTCTGGCTGGTGGCACCGATATTGGGATTCTCGGACGTGCTAAAGGCATGTTTGTTTTTGCCATCTTCTGTGAGTATGCTCCCAGCACCACCTCCAACGATACTTGCTGACATCTCCCTTTATAGATGGACAAATATAATGTAGCCCTCGCCAATTCCGAAGCTAATATCGACGAAGATTTGACTGTATCCGTTCCCTATCTTCTCAATGCCATCGAAGCCTATCTCAATCCTGCCGGCATCATTGCCTCGACGCTATACAGAATGTTTCTCGATGAAGCTCCCGATCCGTGCAACAGTTGAGAATTGTGTTTCACGGCCGGCATGCCCTGCCTGAAACGCACCGTTGCAATGCGACAACAATTGAATTGTCTTGTGGGCAAAAACAAACATATTCCTCATTGATACCTTCCAGACGGCTGATCCTGGGAGTGTGATTTCGCCGGTGATTATATTGATTCTAGTAACTCGAAGCTGGCATCTATTCGCCCGGATCTGGGTTCGGCACCTCTAGCTCAGTGGCGATGTGACATCACCCTCGACAGTAGTGAATAGAATAATGTCACTGCGATTGCGTATTTGAAGCGCGACACCTCTGGATTGATTCCAGGCGCCATGCTCCGGAATTTACACCCAACGAACTCGGAACTGTGTAACAGGTCTCGACCGCCATTAGCGTCATCGTACAGGCTTGGGAAGAGTACAAGGTCGCGCAACGGTCTAACATTTGCTTCATGCAAGTTGCGAATCATACTAAACCCGTACCCTTCACTGCGCCTGCGCCTACCCCTACGCCATACGAGATGGGACGTGCAGCTCTACCTCTCGCAATGGGTATACTGCAACAGCGAGCATGAACACTTGAGTTGCGAGGCTACGATCTTCGACAACGCGAAGAAGGAGATTGGGAATGCAGTTAAAGGATCTTGTAATGCAGGCAGTCCCATGCCCTGTAATCAATTGCTAAAGTATCGTAGAAGCACGAGATGGACTTCTCTTTCACTTGTTAGTGTCATGTTCCCAGACCGGTTTACTGCGAAGATTTTGGGATAATGTCCAAGTATCACGAAAAAAGATTTTGGTTTAATTTCAAAAAAAGTTGTTGGCAGCGAAGAAAAGAGACATGTGGGTTGGGCTTTTCCTTTCATACCTGAACCGATGTTGCACATTTTTAATATCCATCATCCTCGTATATAACCCTCACACTTATCCCTTTCGTCGTTGGACAACCCCACAAAGTAACAACCTTGTCGGCGACCCATTCGTCTAACCACCCCATACCCCTGAGACTAAATGTCAAATCGATACTCTTGAGACCTGGCGTAGCTCTGTTCCAGCACATTTTACCATCGTTAGACTTCCCTTTGATAAAACTGTCCAAGAGTGATATGATGTTTTCCGGTTCCCATAAACGAAATGCGCTATAACCCCAGAGATTGTCGTTTAGTGTTAGGTGTCGAAGAGTTTCAGGAAACATAATTGCTGGAACTGGCACGTCAGGCGGATTGAGATCGCTGCAAAGAATGAAGAGGGAGATGTTTAGAGTTGTGAGATACGAGAAATCATGCAGGCTGCCGAGGTAGTAGTGCACAACGTTGGTAAGACTTTCGACGTCGACGGCTTCGTCAGGGAAGACGTTGTAGTTGAATGTGAGATTGTTCAGTGTTACGCGGACGTGAGATATTTTTTTACGCAGTTCTCCAAGAGCCAAGGGGACAAGAGAAGATGAGAGAAGATAGTCGAGGGAGTGTCGTTAGGTTGGGGGTGAATTGGAGAAGCTTTTGGATGGACTCGGCGCATATATAGGCATGCTTAAGGCCGAGGGTCCGGAGGCCGTGTGCAGTGAGCGTTGGGGGTTGTGTCATCAGGTCCAGTGCAGGGGGACGTTTGAATCTGCCCGGAGTGCAGACGTGACAAGTGAGGGGAGGTGGAGCGGCATACATAAGGTCAATTTCACATAGTCAGCTTCATCGTCTTCGGAGTTGATGCCGACTGTGAAGTGTTTGAGTTTCGGCATACTTGAAATTGCTGACCGTAAGATGACGTTCTCAAACATTCGTAACATCCAGCCACGGCCTAGTGCGAAGGACCTGCTGTCTATGTTGAGGGCCTCCAACTCGGTGCAGTGGAGGGCGACAAAACATATCAGAGCACCCAGGTCACGTTCATCGCACAACGCTCGTGTCCAGATGTCGGGTGGAAACAATTGTAGACGGCTTATTGCTTGTGCAATGTTATCCCGCTTCTCATTTGGCAGAATACGAGCATTCCATGGGATGGTTGCTCGCTCCTGATAATGTGCATTGTTCGAGTAGTTGATTGCTTGAAATAATGTCCGCTTGATACGCAAAGCATTGATTGGGTGCGTCCACAACATTTTAGAACAGGCAACGAGGTCTGGCATCTTTGTGTTGCAATCATCAAAGTCCCATATAAAATTTAGGGTACTATAGAGTGACGATGTCACGGCTGCGTAGAGCGCTCGGCAGGGGAGAGCAAGGGCAGTCAGGTCGGCGGTACGAAGGCACATGAAAGATTGCATCTTTGAGTTCTTGAGGAATGCTTATAAGTGGCGCCATTGGAAGTGTCGGTATGTGTGAGAATGAATAGGAGGAGTCTAAATATTGGTTACCTAATCCATGGATGTGTGAGAGTGAAGGAGGACGTAAATATTAGCCGCAGGCGATATTGCAGCCCCCGCTCAGCTTTGGCTTCATGAGTCAGCCATTTGATTCACTCTGCACTCATTGGTCCACCGGCCGACTGACAATGGCCGGGGTCCAAGTGGCTGATCGGCACGTGACCCTACTCGCAACCTTGTACATATGGGATAAAGCTTGAGACTCTTGTCATCATTGACCCGAGCAGCGAGCAATACGAAGAGGCTGTAAGAAGTAGGCTAATTCATTTTCACCCAAATAGAGGAGTTGTGAAGCTAACCCTGCAAGTCTTGAATTTCGCACGACTCGACGACCTTGGAATCCAGGAACTCCTCCCCGCTAGACAACAACGGACGTGGTCATCGGAAAGGGTGTCGAGACAAGCTTTGCCACAAATGAGAAGCATAAAGATTTGCTGTCAGTACCGGAAAATTAGAACGCGGGGCCCCGTCTTGAGCTTTCCATGTAGATTGCGCCGTACGATGTCTCTAGCCTTATCCGCAATAGCTGTGTTTGGAGTGTCCATGCCCATTCGTCCAAACTTTCTCCGCCATTGAGCCCTACGATCATCACAATTTTCGACACCTCACCCCGGATTTTCAACTAGTCAGGTGTCGCACGCCCCATGTTTCGAAGGAAATGTAGCTTGGACACTGCATTGTGACCATTGGAGGAAATGAGTGAGTTGGGATGAGATCCTCAAATCCACCAATGACAAGCATTTCTCACCATTTCCACGACACGCTCTCTCAACGCAACAATTTTCCGATTCTCAATGTAGACGGAAAGTTCAAGTATATAAACTTCCCAGCACCTATCACAACATCCACCAAATCAATCACGACATCTCTTGCACACAATTATCCAGATCCTAACGATTGACATTTCACCATGAAGTACACATTCGCCACTGTTGCCATCTTGGCTACTACTGTTCTAGCCGCTCCAACGGCAACAGCTTTCCCAGCTGCTGCTGGTGAAACGGCTCTCCCTACTGCCAAGGTTATCTCCGGAACTTTCGATGGCAAGATGGTTCGCTACTCTCGAAATCGTACGTCAATTCCCTTCCCAGCCCTATCAATCATCATACATCCACCTCAAACACTTTATACTTACGAAATACCCCGTAGCCGATACGTGCAAGGACCAAACCGAAACAGACGAAGCCGCTGCAATGTTCATTGCCGAGGATGGTGCCGTTATCAAGAACGTCATCCTGTCTAAAGCCCAAGCTGAGGGTATCCACTGCCGCGGCGCATGCACTCTCGAGGTTAGTGCATTCTACTGACTTCCCGATTTTATTAACGCCCCTCTGTACGCATTTAATCACTCCCGGCTATACTGACTCCTTATTCACTACGCAGAACGTCTGGTGGGAGGATGTTTGCGAAGACGCGGCCACTTTCAAGCAACCTGCCGGAAAGACCTCGTACGTCATCGGAGGCGGCGCCAGGCATGCAGCCGACAAGATCTTCCAGTTCAACGGCCGAGGAACCGTTAGCATCAAGAATTTTTACGCCGAGGACTATGGCAAACTAATCCGATCCTGTGGTGACTGCACGGCCAATGGGGGCCCGCGAAATATCATCGTTGACGGTGTTACAGCCAAGGACGGTGGACCACTTTGCGGAGTCAACAGCAATTATGGAGGTGAGTTTTTCCGAGCCATAAAATCACCAATGGTTGGGTGTTACGCATTCTGACTCGAAAACACGTAGATACTTGCAAGATCTCCAACTCGTGCCAGTCCAATAAGAAGGATTGTGACAGGTACACGGGTGTAGTCAAGGGCAACGGAAGTTCCAAGAAGATTGGCACTGGTCCCGATGGAAAATCCTGCATTGTGACTGGATTCACAAGCACTTGCTAGAGTATGAACAACTAGTTCTTGACAACCATAGAGTTGACAAGATATGCAGTCGAGATCGTGACAGATTACTTCAAGTATATACTATCTTTTACTATGAGCACAACTCTTTGTGCACTGTACATAGCTCCTGAAATGAATACATCATTCGTTTGAACCTATACACAAGCAATAATACGGTCGATGGCGTGGTGGACGGCAATAGGTGTGCATTCTCAATTGGTCAAACCAAATGCCCTCGCGACATACAACTATTTTCATTTATTTTTGAGTAGAATGTCGAGTCATATATTATGAACCAATGTTTTGTCTAGACACTACCATTTGGTTCACTCGATCATAGAATAAATGAAAGAGCAGCGGTATCCATTTTCTTGTACTCCATTGCGAATCAGAAGATTCCTTACAGCTCTTACGACAAATTAATCGACTACCTGTATTCCACCTGCTTCACATGGGAACTAAATAAATTATGAGATCCACCATCCTGTAGCAAAAATGGATCTCTCGCGCACACCCTCAAAATCGTCATTTCGTACCTGTATCCTTTTTTTTTCAAGTCAGAACATAGTGCGAGTTTCGCAACCGAGAATTCAAGCAAGATTTCCACGCGTTGATTCTTAACCCTGCGAAGGTATCTCAGTGCACTGTGAGCTGCATTTTGTAGTATCTAGAGACAATAATGATACATGCGAGTTCATAAATGGTTCTGATTACGAGTGTTATAAATTATTCACAACCTAGATTCTATAGTCTCTACCTTTCGAAGCGGAAGAGCTTTCTTTTACCAAAAACAAATAGGTCTTGGCCACCTGCAGCTTCTTTTTTTTTAGAATACTCACAACAGCCTGAAGTTGGGAGGGATTGCAATAAAGTGATCAGCATCCTGCACGGAGGCTAATTAGATCGACCCGCCTAGCCAAGAGCAATCACATCGTCGCAGCCCGATCACGGAGCATACCAAGCAAAGATAAGTCAGGATAGCACTATAAATTCAGTCTTCGCCGGACTTGGGAGGTCTTGACTGTTACATACAATTTGTTCATGACGGTGGACATCCTTGGATGTTGTCGCATCATGGCAACCCTTTTGTACATCATATGCCAGAAATATCGATTGAGGCATTATGGTATATTTGCCGAGTAATCATGTACTCCAGGGCTTAGATCCTACATCCGAGTTGCTGAATACGAACTACAGTCACCGGCGTCGCTTTCACAATTACATAAATACAGCCTTCAACCCGCTTTGTCGTCAGGCCACCGAAGGATATCGAATGCTCTCTTGCTATCGTCAAGATCATGAAGTCTTCATTTATTACTTTGCTCTCGTTCTTGGCAAATATTGCAGTCACAAGCGCATCGCCGTTTAACTTCGAAAAGCGTCAATGTAGTTGCAATCCTCTCCCCACCCCAAGCCAATGCAGCACATCTTTCCGCTACCAGGAACCAGGCTTCGCTCCTCCAGGAAACTTCAAGGCATTCAAATTCGATGACTGCACAGCGCAACTTAGCTTAGACAAAGATCAGTATATCAGCGTGATATGGGCTTTCGAAGCGACCTACGCTGATGGAAGCCGAACGGAGCACAAACCTATCCGCGATTTTGACACCTTTGGTGTCAGCGATCCGATGTACCCGTATCTTGGAAACAATTTTATCACTCGTTATCCAGGAAATTCGGCCTTCACCGCAATACACGAGTTCACTAACGTCTGCAAGGGTGGCCAGGCACCTATCTCATGGCGCTTCCTCATAACCTCTCCCGATTGCTTTAACTCCGGCCAGATTCCAGCGGTAGATGGCGCTTCCCGCCCAGCCAAGGTTTCAGGCGTCTCTATCAGAAGGGTTAATGATGCTGGTGACTTCGATGTTAGCTGGTCTGCTGTCCCAAGAGCAGCTGCGTATTCCGTCATCGTCCAGTATCCGGTTGGTAGAGATGAGATTGGCAATCCGTATCTAAACGTACGAGGTGCACGTGTGCAGGTAAGTTTTATTGAAATGATTTCGAAGTTCACAGGACTAACAATACAACAGGCAACCACTGCACGGATTCCGACCACCGCGAAGAGTCAGCATGTAATAAGATCAGTTATCGTTCATGCTGTAGACTCACGGGGTTTATGGTCCTTGACTACAGGTGTGCGGCAAGTCGACGCCAGTTGGTGAAACAATAGTGTCCAATTGTAGGGAATACAAACATGTAACCTGTAGTATTAGCCATAGTAGACCTAGGTAGATTTTAGGGGATTGAGAAGCATAGCTAAATCAACGCTGAAATTTATCGGCAATGATTATAATACACAACAATTTCGGGTGCTTTAGATGGGACCCCAACAAATTAAAGTATGAAAATCGTGTTATCTAAAGCATACTAGCGTGTATTACTTGCATTAGGAATAGAGATTGTGGGCTAGTACAAAGTGAAAGTCTTGGTATGCCCTTTCTTCCACATTCTTATTTTTCTGCCAAACATGATGAATATAGGACTGCAAAGGTATAGGTTATTATGAAGAAAGATCCGCAGCAGTGACGTAATGATGCGACGATTGGCAGATAGTTGACAAGCGGTTGACGTTAGCAACAGCACCAAATAACACTAGGGAAGGAACGTCGTCCACTATTTCAAATAAATGCCTATTATCGTAAATGTTGTTAGCATTCCAGTGATCTTTACCGGAGGAACACTAGTGCTGACTGTGCCAACAAGGCGGCGAAGTGAGGTGGGACGCCACAGCGGTTGGTTCAACCATTCGCTATCATAAGCTTGCTCTCCTCTTGATCATTGAGATAATTGCAGCACAATTGTACGAACTTATCAAGAAAAAAGGAATCTTTGATCCTTGAAGCATGAACACCAATCAGGCGCACCAACGTTATGACGAAGAGCGCGAGAGACGCCTGCGAACGGATGGTATCGAACAATACATCGATCTCTCCGTGTCCGACTCAAAGGAGGTTTCTGAGTTCCTGGAAGATCCTTGGGTAGGAAGTGAGAAGGTGAAAGATTTGAAGACTTTGTTCCCCAACGATCGATGCAAGCTTCTGATACTTGGTGCGGGATGGGGAGGTTTACAGTATGCCTTCCAGATGATTCAGAAGGGAATGAATGCCGAAGACATTCGTATTGTTGATATAGCGGCAGGATTTGGCGGGACTTGGTACTGGAATCGGTACCCAGGACTCAAGTGCGACATTGAGAGTTATTGTTACATTCCACTACTCGAGGAGACAGGACACGTACCCTCCCAGCGATATGCTTCTGGGGAGGAGATCCGGTTGCAATCCGGATATGTGGCCCAGAAATGGGGCGTTGCCGATAATGCCGTTTTCCAAACCAAGGCGGAGAGAATGGTATGGAATGAGCACGTCAAAGAATGGTCGGTTGAACTGGCACAGAAGCGAAAGGGAGAAGATGTACAGACATTGAGAATTCAAGCTAGTTTTGTCGCGACGGTAAATGGAGTACTCAACTACCCCAAGATACCAGATATCGCAGGATTGTTTACCTACAAGGGCGATATATTTCATTCTTCGCGATGGAACTACGCAATCACCGGTGGATCGCCAGCACATCCGTCACTTACGAAGTTGGAAGGCAAGCGAGTCGCTATTGTTGGAACTGGAGCGACAGCTGTTCAAATTGTGCCTCACCTTGCACAATGGGCGGAGCATCTATATGTTGTACAACGCACTCCAGCAGCCGTCGACCATTTCGAACAGCGACAAACCGACCCACAGTGGTTTCGCAAGGAGGTCGCATCACAGCCTGGATGGCAAAGGGAACGGCATCGAAATTTCCACCAGCATTTGACCACCGAGAAACAGCCTGCCACGAACCTTGTCAACGACGGATGGACACGAGCAGTCGGAATGGTCGCTATTGCAGGCAACCAGTATGGACCGAAGGATCCCGCGGGGCTCCCGGAATACATGAAGAAGCTCCATGATTTGGATCTGCCGCGTCAGGACCGCATTCGTCGGAGGGTGGAAGAGGAGGTACACGATGCAGCAGTGGCCGAGAAGCTGAAGGCGTGGTATCCGACCTGGTGCAAGCGCCCTGCGTTCAGCGACGACTACCTGACAACATTTAATCGCGCCAATGTAACGCTTTTGGATACAGATGGAAAGGGCTTGGACCGTTTTGGCGAAGACTGTATTTTCATAGGTGACAAGTCGTATACTGTGGATGTGGTCATTTTCGCGACTGGGTTCCGGGCTCCGTTCACTGGATCCCCTGCGCAGAAAGCAAACATGGACATCATCGGCCGGCAGGGTGTCTCGATGGATGAGGAGTGGGCGCGCAATGGACCTTCCACCCAACACGGCGTCATGGACCACAATTTCCCGAATCTATTCCTATCTGGGCCGTGGCAAGCGTCGAATAGCCCGAACTATCTCTTCAATGTCGGGATTCTTGCGAAGCTTGCAGCACACATTTGGGGCGAGGCCGACTGCAAAGCAAAGGGTGGTGGGTTCGCTGTCAGTCCATCTGCGGAAGCAGCCGAAAAGTGGGGAGCTTGTGTGTTGATGAATTCGGTACCTATGGCTGCAATCATCGGATGCACACCCGGATATTTCAATGTTGAGGGAACACTTGACAGAGTTCCAGCAGAACAGCAGCCGCTCTTAGCACGTTCCGGGCTCTGGGGAAATGGTATTGAAGATTTTGTTAGGATTGTTAATGGATGGATTAAAGACAACAACTTAGCAGGAATGGAAATACAATACTAAAATATAAGTCTAAAGATATTTATTCTAGCCCTAATAGTGTTTAAACCAACTAGTTAGTTTTAGCATAGGCCAAGAAAAAAGCCCTTGCTATTACTACTGCATAAAGAAACTTCTTCAAAAAACTATTCTTTAGTACTATTTTCTTTTCTATTACAAATATTTTTCTAGTCATTATTTTTACTTCTTACTTAACTTATAAGTACTAATAAAAATTGCTCGATTTAAGCTAATGTGTGTGTACAGCAAGCTGCCTATCATAGCAAGCTTCTTACTTTTACTAAAACCTTCCTAAGACCACTATAATATCCTAAAATATATTACTATAAACCTATCTAGAGTACGACTAGCAGCAACCTTCTAAATATGTTTGGCATCCTTCTAAGAATCGTGGCGTAACAACTAGTATATAGTATATTCGTCCATCTCCTGATTGATCATTCTCCCTTCCAATAACAGCAACTCGAAGTGTCTGCAAATCTACGCTATCTTCCCTATTATATTTTAGCCACCACTTTTCAAAACTGGCTGTTCCATCCCATACAACACATTTCCCATCCTTGTGTTCGAGCTGGAACTTCTGGAACGCTGTCATCTGAGCCTCTAGGACGTCGCCCCCAAGTTCGACGGCTTTATGCTATTGAACACAAAACATACTGCTGAGTATGCCTAGTAAATGTTGTAAATTATATTTGACGGTGTTTGTCGCGAAAGATTGCGAGGTGCGTTGATGATTCCCTCTGGAATACGTTAGTAAGAAGTGAACAACGCATGTTGAGAGGAAAGCATAAGGAAAAGGTACAAATCGCTTAGCGGTAACCCCCCCTCCAACAAAAAGACGACAGAATCGCCGCCTAGTTGATCAGCTTTAGATTAGATCTCAAAGCTCAACTAGATGCTGCGTAAAACGCTAATGCAAGCCCTCCGCCTTTCTACGGCAGTTTCAGATGGCGACACCTGCTAACCAAGTACAGATTGCTATCTATACTTACTTTCCTATAGCCATCTTTACTGAACTTTCCCCTGCGTGCCATGCTAGCACTAATGATAGAGAAAAATTCGATTTTGACGACCATGACTCCTGCGGCTCTTTATCCCAAGGCTCCCACGGCTTCGAAATATAACGTCAATACGCCCACTTCAACTTTCTACTACAACAACCCTTTAACCGGCAACAGACTACCAACTACGGCGGAGCTTAAAGCACCTACGAGCCTTATATACATCTATTTGCGGCTGTACAACAGCAGGTTGGGCTATTTTTTGGGGGACTATTGCGGCGTTGGAGGTTCATGGAGCGTAAATAGACGTCGAGCTCAGTAGATTGCGTAGTGGGCGGAATTCGACAATATCAACCTTACGAACCAGTAAATCGACTCGTGTACTTAATTTGAGTGACTCTGACAAGTTAGCTGCCCCAATCCATCGCATACCATAGTAGACCGTGATTCGAGACACGTTGCACGATATGGGAAGCGAGCTATCACTGCTCGCTATCGCTCGCCTTGTGTGTACAGAGACGGCGTCCGCTCCTGGCGTGAAATGCTGATGAACAATATCTTCGCTAGGCATTGTATCTGCACTGCGATTTCTCGCTACATCTCTCTTTGTAGTCAGGGCCATGCTTAGGTCGATACCAATGGTCACCCCAGGGCGTTTGCATCGGCTTGCTGGTTTGCGGAAGTCGTTCTCATTTGGGTGGTACCACACAGTACATCCAGCCGTTCGACTATTGTTGACGGTGGAACATGGGCAAGTGCTACAATATACTCCATCCTTTCATGTACACGACAGTTTGAGACGCAGTTTTGCTTTCGAAGATTCGAGTGCGGTAGTTTCCCCCGCGGTTATGGTGACAGGACGGTGTGACGACCTTCTTTGAGCTCCTTGATTGCCGCACAGTCAAACAAGGGCATCCAGATATTCGGGAAGCTGCTTGGGTATATACTCGTTTGTCGTTCGAGAGCTCGTTATGATGTAACCTAAGGATTCGGTAAGTTTGGATACGCCATGTTCTGGCCACATCATACCCCCCTCCCCACCATCACTGCATCATCTAACGTGACAACTGTGTGCACACCAGGATAACCTGGCCGCATGATCAGAGTGTCGCCGGGACGAAGGAGAACAAGCTTCATGTGGCCCACTGGCATCCAATCTTCCCCCTGTTCTCTGAACGCTTGGTGTGCCTTCTCGTCCCATAAGCCATCGTAAAGAAACCACAGCTTATACCCAGAAGACATGTCACCCAGGTGCCGTTGAGAATATTAAGATGGCTTAGAGAGAGCGACAGTCGGTCGCCCAATAAGCAGGATCGAACGTAAGAAGTAAGGTCCGAAAGCCGGTTGGGCCCGCTGTGCTCTTTGCCTGCGATCTTCAGCTCGATGATCTCGCATCTCTACGGGTATTTTAGAGCCTAGTTCTATGAATTTTTGGCATTACTTCCTCCAGCTAAATCAGGATGTAGAATTTTAGAGAGAAAATATTTTGCTATGAAGAAAGATCTTAATTAAGTAGCACACCAACTTTTCGAATTCGACTTCGGCTTCTGTTAATAAATGTGTGAAATATGTACTTAGAGTGAAAGTAGAGCGGAAGACGAGTCTCAGCAATGACAGGTTCATAATGCCTATATCTCTCAGCCTCTCCACCTTCTATGAAACACACTGCCATCTAATCATGCATTGCCAGCAACATTATGTCTATATACCCAACTCCTCGCTCTCTTCCCGTAGATATACATAGGGATAGTAAATAAAGATACCCCGATCGTCAATCCTCCCATCGTGAAAAACACATTTCTCACACCTTGGGTGGCGATCCAATTGTTTAAGTAGTTTGTTAGGCCGAAAGCAAACATATTCTTAATGAAGTTCATAGTAGCGAAGGCTTCACTAGCTTTTTCTCGATGGCAATCGACGATATAAGAGACAACGCCAGTTGTTCCGAGCTGAATGCCGAAGTTGATGAGGCCAAGTCCCACGATTACGGGTACTTCCCAGGGATCTTGCGCATAAGCAGCTTGGCCCCATGCAAAGAAACCCGTGGCCGTAAACAGTAGGTAGCTAACCATAATAGGAAGGCGGAATTCAGGTTCTTTAGCTGCATTAGTTGAATGAGTCTTGGAGATGAAGGAGTGTCACTAACCAAAAGTTCCGCCATTCCTCTTAGACATCTTGCGGACCACGCCATCAATTAATGGACCTGCGACAAGCGTACCAAGAATGGTGGCAACAAACGACGACAGATTCGTGAGCCCAACAACAGACACTGAGAAGTTATAAGGTGGGGCTGAGAAAATCTGGGATAGTGTGACAGAGATGCCCACTAGCCAGGAAATGCAAGTCGTGAAGAGGAGCGTGGCCCAAAGTACGGCCGGAGATCCAAGCATCATGAATGGTCGAAACAGAGTATTGAAAAACGACACGTGGTTAATATATCCACTGTATAGACGAAGATCTCGTGCATATGAATAGGGTTCTTCCTGGGCTGGTGTCTGTTCAGGAGTCTCGATGGATTGTCCGGAGTCAATTTTCTCACCTTCGATATGCTCGACAGCCATCTTGTGAGTAATTTTCAGCTCTGTCATGATCTTGATTACATCAGTGTTCGAATTCTAAGATGTAGAAGGGTTTGACTTGCATTCTTGCTGCTTGTATCCAAGTTCACTGCTCCAGTTCGAATAAAAGCTGTCTCGGGCATCCAGAAAAAAATCATGATCAGAGCAATACCAAACGCACCTCCCATAGCGTAAAAGGCGGTTTTGTAGCCGCTGTATTGAATGATATAACCAGCTTTGTACCGCTAATTAGCATGTGCAGTTTTCGGGAACCATTGGAAACCTACCGACAGGCTGTGCCAAGTTTATGCCACCAAGGACGCCCAGGTTGAAAACTGCGGACCTGTAACCACGCTCGTGTACAAACCCTAATACTATTAATACAGGTTCTTCTTAAAACTGACATGCACTGGACAACCTACAGACGTCAGAGATCGAAGCCGGGATCAAAGCCTCAAGCGGGCCCATGCAAAAGCCCTGCACAACTCTCGCAGCAACCAACGACACAAAGGTCTTCGCAGCAGCACACCAGAAACAAGTGACCATCAACATGAGAGTAGTAAACAGGTAGATAGGCCGCTTGCCGAATTTGACAGCAAGAGAGTTGCAAATCAAGCTACCAAAGGCAATGGCCACAATCAACCCCCCTTGGACACCCTGAATGAAAGTGGCAAGTGGGACGTTGAACTCTGCGGCAAGCTCGACAAACGCAGGCCCGAGGAGAGGGCCGACAGCTCCACTCAAAAGTCAGTGATTATTGGCAACAACCAGTGTGCGAGAGTTCATACCACCGACAGCACCACAAGCAAATCCGTAAGTGATCGTAAATCTCTCCTTCTTCCATCGCGGCCAGTTGTAAGGGTCATTTGGAGAGTCTGATGGTTGCGGGATGAGGACGATTTCGCCAGCTGGGTCGTGCTTGAGGATGCTCGAGTCGACTCCAGATGTATTATAGACTTCCCGGCCGAGTTCGTTCAACGGAGCCGTACCTGGAACATGCTCAAGCTGGTGGTCTTCTAGGACTCCAAGACCCATGTTTCGCAACTATGTGATTTCGGTCTAGTGGATGGAAATATAGAAGTTCAATGGATCCAAATAGCAGCAAAGGATGGATGGAGGGTTTCGCTGAGGACCGCGATCCCAAGATAGATATATTGAACAAGGAAGTGATCGGGGAGTAACTTATTGAGATAGGTTATTAATCAGAAAGTGGAGGGCACGTCAATTGGCCAAAATTGGAGATTAGGGTAGCACGTACCACGTGGCATGTAAGAAGAAGCCATTTTACCCGTATTGGCCAATGAATTGGCACAGAAACGGTTAAGACCCTTGTCGGTTTGCTGACGTCACGTAGGTTTGGGATGTTCGAACGCTGATATAAAGGAGGAAGTCCGAAGTGTGGCGTGCGGGGAATCCGCCGAGCAGCGTGTTATGGAGCTTCGGGGAGGACTTCGTTCTCTACCTCGGTCATTATCGGCAATGACTCATAGCCACCCCTCATAGTATCGGCAGGCTATGCATTTAGAGCGAGCTCCCTCTTCACTAAGCTTAGTCTTCCGTGTCTATAGGTTCAATATTGCTATGGGAGTGACACTAGACAGAGAGCGAGTTCGGAGGTTTTCCGATTTCGATGATCTGGTATCGATACTTCGACCTCTGAGTACCTAGACCTCTGAGCGAAATGGACTGGGTTTAAGTGAGATTCATGACTCATTTACATGTTATGGACCTGAGTACGAGAATAATTTAGTGACTACTAGATCAAGGGGCCGAAGTTAACGCTGCAACAAGGCTCCTTCCGCGATGAAAACTGCCTTAGGAAGAAAGTGGAGATATTAATTTAATCTCATGCATACCCAAGAGACCAAAATGTATCGAAGTTCTTCTTTGTCATCTCATCAACCATCTCTGGCGGCTCTCTGACAGTAAACTTCTCCCCGCTAATCTCTGCCGTGACACCTGACAGCTTCGAGTTCATGACAAACTCGTTAATTGCATCTATAGCAACAGAAATTGGCGTAAGAAGCATATTTGAGAAGAGATTATCGTCAGCGAGCCCCGTAGCTACTCCATGTTAGAAGTCATTCAAGACGGAAAGTAGTCAGACATACCGATACAATTGGGACATATCGCATTGATACGTATTCCTTCTGGTTCCAATGGCTTTGCCAGAGATCTGACTATTCCCACAACCCCATGTTTGGAGGTACCATACATGGGTGCAATTGGAAATGGGTACAGCCCAGCATTTGACGCCGTACAAACAATCAACCCCTTTTGTTCCGAAGATTTCTTCCTCATATAATGCACTGCTAGTTTAATAGCTACGCGGCTGTTATTATTGAGATATAATACTAGGAACAACTCGAACTCACTGTATAAAGCCCCCACAAGATTGATATCAATTGTCTTGAGCGTTGGCTTCATAGGCTCACCAACATCCTTCTCCAAGAAATTACCAATTTCTGACACTCCAGCGTTTGGAAAGACATAGTCTATGCCTCCAGTCTCTTTATATACCTCTTCAAAAGCGGCTTTCTGTTCATCCCAGCTCGAGATATCACATTTTTTGAAGAGGAAGATCGTCGATGGGAATTCAGCTCGTAATGAGGAAACCACGGTCTGCGCAGAAGCAGCGGAAATATCTAGGATGCTAATTTTCGTTGATAGAGCTGCGAAATAGCGCGCTATCGCAAGCCCTATTCCGGATGCGCCGCCTGGGATATTAGTCGCGAGTTTGAGACTTGGTGAAGAGGCGTAGATACCTGTGACGATGACGCTCTTCCCAATAATTTGTGAGTCCGCCATTTCTATTGAAAATGTACTGACTCTGAGTTCGATTGCCGAAAGTCGGGGCGAGAGGTGGCTGCCCACTGAGTTATTCTTCTGTGCTAAGTGTTGATTGCCCGTCTTGAGTAATGCGCATCATGAAGTCGTAAATACGCGACGCCCTCAAGTTCCGCTTGCCTAAGTACCCCACTAGGCAAGCCGCCTTGCATGGCAGTGCAGCGTGAGGGGGTATTCCGAGGTGTTGCACTAGCGGGAGATTCTGCCAGGAAGGCTAATGCTGGAAGAGGGGAGTGAACAAGTCGCGAAAGTGGAATTAATTCCGTGCCCCTATTTACCCCGCAATTACTCGTACAGCGAGCTCTACTATTACTCCACGAAGTAAAACTTGAGCCTCTCTATATCCTCCTCCCCCTTTTACTCATCTAAATAGAAGTGAATTTGTAGAATGAGGGTTGTCTGCATCACTATGCTAGGCTGGTCACGTGTAGGAAATCGAGATTAGCTCTAGCCACACAAATGTAAATAGTAACCATTGAAGAGACCTACATGCTAGTTTACTATACCTGTCATAATCAACAAAACAGAGTTACGTTCTACTATTTTGCGACTGACTTTGAACAGTATTTCGGGGAGCACTGTTTCTAGGTTGTCAGGACGACACTTCGAAGACCAATTTATAAGACTTACAAACACGCTGCCTTTCGTCAGTGAAAGATAGCCCTTTCGTTAATATACTCACCATATTCTTCGAAATAGGGCCACGATCTCCCTGCGGATTTGTTTAGGGTGCTCAAACAAATTTTTCTACAGGTTCTCTCGTCCTGTAGGTGGTTGAAAGGGTTGGAAGGCCCGCCCAAGTCAGCAAGCCTGATTTATTCCTCCATTTCAAGTCTTCTGAGCCTTCCTAGGCCTTCAGTTGCAGTTTCATCCGGATCTTGGACCGATAGAATGAAGCCGCTTGGGTTATGGAAGATCAGCGCAATTCCATATTTTATTCCATCCTCCTCTATCACTTTCTCGAAATAAGAAGAAGCCTCCTCTGCCCCATGAGAGATCGATTAGACTGCTTCATGACATCTAGTTTCGATTTTTGTTGCGTTTAGATAAGAATAATTTGCCGAAGCAACAATATCAAAAGGGAAGTCATATCACCCGCCCTTCACAAGAAAGAAACCCTTATTCTTTAGCCATGGCATAATTTCCTCGCTGCCATTCAACTTTCACCAAATCCCCATGTGGTCTTCAAAGTAAATGTACGCCTTGAAGACCTCAGAAGGTGGAAAGCCCTGATAGCCCATTTCTACGGGCTTTTTGCCTTCCTCTAGTAACTCCCTCGCTTCCACGGCGAAAGCATCAGTCTCACAGTCTTCAACCTTGTTGTTAGTCAGTTAGCGCCCGAAACGTCTGCTTCTGTTGTTCTTTATGGGTTTTTTGCGGCTGGGGTATATCGTCCTTCCCATTCTTGCTGCATTCCACCTCATGACTATATCCAGTTCCTTACTCAGAAGATATTTTCCCAGCCTTTCCAACCGGCTCACATGATCTTTGAACGTCAAATTCAAATATTTCAAGCTTGTACTTATCTCCGCTAATAAGGTCAACACAGGCTTTTGGTCCCGACGAGAGTCACACGTTAGTCCGTGGTCAACATAGCTCTTGAGTTCATCTGTGAAAGTAATGTGATAGTGATATTCAAGTGCTTATGGTT
This sequence comes from Dendryphion nanum, assembly GCA_020744415.1. Classification (NCBI taxonomy): domain Eukaryota; kingdom Fungi; phylum Ascomycota; class Dothideomycetes; order Pleosporales; family Torulaceae; genus Dendryphion; species Dendryphion nanum. The sequence goes on along the minus strand of JAGMWT010000004.1, from coordinate 3,114 downwards.
TCGGTGGGTCACAATATGATCAGAAGTAATGAAGTGAGGAAGGTAGGAAGAGTAAGTTCACACTACTCTCGACAGACATGTGGATGAATCTGTCCACGTATATTAAGTTACAAGGCATGTTAGCCATGGCAAGTGGCTTAGCTTGAAGCGTTCTCATTATCGCAACAATTCTGTTGCGCTCTCAAGTTGCACGTCACCGTTTACTATCCAACTTCACCCAATCTGTTCCATCCCCAAGCACCTCCTGTCCACGGTTCAACTTCTTGCTCACCTCTCTCCCAAGCCACAATTCCTCGGTAGCATTAATCCCCTCCTCAATATCCCAGCCCTTACCATCCTCTACAAAAACTGCCTTCCCATTACTCCTCCCATCAGCCGCAACTTCTAAAATAATCCTGCCAACATCTTTTGGCTGATTCACAGGCAACCCTTCTTTCACCCAATTCTCACGAATCCCATCCACCATGACCGTATCCGTCATCCAAGGACAGATCGCATTAACTCTAATGTTGTGCGTTTTTAAGAGGTAAGGGCGTAAGGAGCGAAGAAGGCCGAGGACTCCATGCTTGGATGCCGTGTAGTTGAATAGGCCGGGCGTCTCTTTGAAACCTGCTGTCGAGGAGAGAAGCACCAGACTCTTATCCTCGTCGGGTTTTGCGCCTTCTTTCAAGTAAGTTGCCGCGATGCGTGCGAAGTATAAAGAACCAGTTAAGTTGACGTCGATTACTCTGTTGGAAGGTTTCTGTTTAATTGTGAGTTATCCATAAAGTGTGGTAACAAATAGGAGTGAGAAGTACTGACGGTTTTGATTCTCTCCAAATCCAATCCAGGATCAAACCAATTTCCAACCTCCTGGATCCCCGCATTCGAAATCGCGATATCAACCCGTCCATACTTCTTCCACGCAGTATTGAATAGCTTTAACACCGAGTCATAATCTGTAACATCTGTTTTCACAAATTCTGTTTCGCCTTCCCCTTTAAATTCAGCGTCATGGTTGGAGCCAGCTTCATCCCAGTCGCCGTGCACCACTTTGGAGCCACATGAATGAAGACTTCGTGTTGTTGCTGCTCCAATTCCTCGTGCGCTTCCTGCGATACTTTGTTAGAGTTCGTTAGATCCGGCAAGAGGGTGGCAAGGGAAAGGAACCTGAGATCACGACGACTTTCCCCTTTAGGGAGGAGAGGGTTGAATCTTTGAGAACAATTGCCGACATAGTCACAAGCTTCCCCAAGCTGGCATACAAGATAAATTAGAGCAGCGACGTCTCAATAATCTGTTTCAACTTTTCCATTGTATAATATTTTATTCCGGCCAAGATGCGCTAGAGTCATCACTTTATTGCAGTGGGGCCAGATCGTGGGATGGCAGGGTTCATGCGATCTTGACAGGTTACTTGCGGGGTAGTTAAGGGGGGTTTCCCTAGCGGAGTACTTCCCTCTGACCACAACCCCGCCCCACCACGGTAAACTTGCCTTCTAGGTTGCCATAGCCTGTGGCGTTCGTTTGCGTCGATACAGTGTTGGACCGTTCCATTTTCGACAATTTTCTTATTGTGTTTCTTTATATTACATGTAAGAACATCATCCTTCCCCAACACCTTCCATCAACAACCCCTTCAGTGCCTTCAATGTATCCTCACACCCTACCTCCATCCCTTTCATCAAATCTGCGCTTCCCCTGTTATTAATCAAGAGCTGTGTCACGAGCCAATAATTATACCCGTTCCTAAAGAATCCTAAACTTGTCCAGGCATAGCGAGGTATGTTGGAGCGGATTGCTGTCCAGAGAGAACACCAGCACGAGAGTGCCGCTTTGATTAATGTGAGCGTTGTGTCTGTGGAGGTTGGTAAATTGGGTGCCACGCCTGTTGCTGTGCCTGGTGTGGATGTATCGGAGAGGTTAGGTGAGGATGGGCGGGTGTGTGGGAAAGATGTGGAGAAGAGAGTTATGTGTGTTAGGGTATAGACGTAGAGTACTATTCAAAATTATCAGCACAAACTATCAGGATATGAAGTTAGCCATTAGTAGACTGACGGTGAATCAAAATAAACATATCCATAGGATTCAACCCCAATGGATTCGACTTCTTTCCCGAATTGGTCATGTCACTCGTCAGCTTCTGCTGCGGAAATAAACTCTGGAACGCTTCGTATACTGTGATTCGTCGACTAAAAGTAAAACTTCGCTCCTGAAAGGGGTGGAGTGATGAGAAGAATATTTCTTCGCAGGGAAGGTCGAATTTCAGTTCGAACAGGGTAAGACGGCAGGAGAAGTTGACGAAGAAAGAGAATGCGCAGTCGAGGAGCGTCATCATACTGATCAACCTTTGCAATATCAGTACAAATATTAGCAGAAAGAATAGATAGAGGAATGGTTACCGTATATTTGACTCTTTCTGGATCCACAGGCCTTCATCGACGATGTCATCCAAGTCATGCCGCACTTTTGTGAGTCCAAGCCGTCTTCCAATCTTCACCACAACACCAAACCTCGTTTCATAGGCCCGCTTCCTAGCTGCCATATTACCCGCCCAGAATTGGATAACGACCATCAAATACGCGGCATGAAGATGGGGAAAAGTCAATGGGCTCATCGACACCTTCTGATCGGCTAGTATCGTTGAAGCCCTCAACATTTGCTTGATCTCCAACTCATCCGTGAGATCTTCCTGGGAATAGATAACTAATTCTGCAAGATCTAATAGCACTTTTGCTGTATTGACTTCTCGTTCTACTTGTGAATACATAGCTCCCATCAAAGAAACGGCGAGTAGTAACGGTATTGGCGCAGTGTCGATGCTGAACGATGGTTGATGAACAATGGGGCAGTGCGGATGCCAGAACTCAAAATACAAATTAACGAGTTCGGTAATTTTGGAGGGCGTGAAGAGAAAGTTGAGGTGATGTTGGATATCGGTTTGTTCTTGGGCGCTGATTTGGAGTGCAATGGCCTTCTCCAATATCGTTTGCACTAGGGCCGAAGACTGAACACTTGCTGGTTCCCACTCACCCGTAAAAGTGATAGTATTCATTGGCACTGTGCCAGCATAGTTTTGGTCCATGAAAAGCGGTGCAAACATATCGTCGCCGTGCATCTGGACTTCGCTGAACG